>CM059600.1:341064744-342330577 GCA_030412105.1 Cyclura pinguis
GCTTTACTTTTTCTTTTTTTAATTGTATTTGTTTGATAAAATGTTAGTTTAAGCTGTCTTGAATCTGACTGGTGGGAGGAAGGCTGGATATAAATGCAACAAAGAAATGTATGAAGTACCACCTGTACCAGTGCCAACCTGTCCAAGCCCTAAGATTTACCACAATGACCTAGGTTACACCCACTAGTAAGGTTTATTAGGATTTCAGACTTCCTTTGGTATAGTGGCCCATCTTGATGAAATAGCTACAGTTTTCAATGTCACGTGTGAAGACTGACAAATCTAAATACTCTTACTGCCCAATATTATTTCAGCTGTTTCTCTGATATTTGAGATTTGAACAGGCATTTTTTCCAGAAATATCAAGTGTTTATTTACAGCCCATGAGCACTGGAGACTTAGTTGTTGGTGTGGTTTTAAAAGAAGGCTGTTAAGGATGGAAATGTCCTGGTGAAAATTGAGTATCAATTGTTCCTTTCAGGAGTGAAGGACTCACATCAGATGGCAATTTTTAAGATACTTGCTGCCATCCTACACCTTGGAAATGTGGAGCTTCAAGGAGAACGTGATGGAGAGTCATGCAGTTTATCCGTAAGTTTTTCCTAAGTATGGGAAGTGCCACTCATTCTGTTTCATTTCCCCCTAAATCCCAACAGATACTTTAGGGTTCTTTCAGTATCGTGTTGTACTATAACTCTCCTGACCCATCAGGATGCTGTGAAGGCATAGAGCAAAATGGCTGGAAAAATCTAAGTTCTGGATCTCCATCACTAATTTAACTGAAAGATCACCAGTAAAGAAAAGATTACTGCCTGTAAGTAAAATTAAACAAAAGAGGAATGAGTCAGGCCCCTTTGGCTATAAAGATAACGGCATAAAAGCCCTGTTTACCAGAAAACCACAAGCTTTATAAAGGGCCCTTCTGCAGGACAATGTAGGCAGTAGTGTAATGGGAGGGAGAACGTAGAGAAAAGGAGGTGACTCAGACCCTCTACATGAAATGGCTGATTAAATAAAGAAATATCTGACATGATTAGCCCATTAAAAATTAAAATAAAGGAAAATCTCTAACAATTTGTCAGGCATAGCAAGAACTGCAGATGAAGTCTTAAAACTAGACCTTGTACATCAAAAGGCAGTCCGATCATTGACCACCAATATACTAGATGTGGAGACCAGATTGAAAATCAGAATGAAAAATCCAGTTTATGGGTGCAAGGGGTGAAATCTCCTGACCCATTCTAACTCTCCCAACCCCTCTAATAAGTAACTCTCCCAAACCCTCTAATAAGTAACTCTCCCAAACCTTCTAATAAATTTCTAGGGGCAGCTCTTGACATAGTTATGTCTTTTTTAAGTAGAGAGTACTAGAGACTCTTGCTTTGTCTAATCTATTGTTGCCATGAGCATGTAAGTCAACTTTGACTTCAAGTGACCCTATCCTAAGGTTTTCTTGGCAAGACTGATTCAGAGATGGTTTACCATTTGCTTTCCTCATAAGCTAAGAATCATAGAATCATAGAAATGTAGAGTTGCAAGAGACCACATGGGCCATCCAGTCCAACCCCCTGCCATGCAGGAACACCCTCAAAGCACTCCCGACAGATGGCCATCCAGCCTCTGCTTAAACACCTCCAAAGAAGGAGACTCCACCACACTCCGAGGCAGCATATTCCACTACCGGGCAGCCCTGACTGTCAGGAAGTTCTTCGTGAGGTTCAGGTGGAATCTCCTTTCTTGCAGCTTGAATCCATTGCTCCTTGTTCTGGTCTCTGGACAAGCAGAAAACAAGCCCTCTCCTTCCTCTACATGGCATCCCTTCAAATATTTAAACATGGCTGTCATGTCCCCTCTTAACCTTCTCTTCTGCAGACTGAACGTACCCAGCTCTCTAAGTCTGTCCTCATAGGGCATGGCTTCTAGGCCTCTCACCGTTTTGGTTGCCCTCCTCTGGACCTGCTCCAGCCTGACCATGTCCTTCTTGAATTGGGGTGCCCAGAACTGGACACAGGATTCAAGATGAGGTCTAACCAAAGCATAGTAGCGTGGTACCAGTACCTCCCTCGATCTAGACACCATACTCCTATTGATGCAGCCAAGAATTGCATTGGCTTTCTTGGCTGCCGTATCACACTGCTGACTATTAAAACTCCTAGATCCCTTTCACACGTACTGCCATCCAGCCACGTGTCCCCCATCCTATATTTCTGTATTCCATTTTTTCTACCTAAGTGTAGGACCTTACACTTCTCTCTGTTGAATTTCATTTTGTTAGCTTTGGCCCAGCTCTCCAATTTGACCAGGTCATTTTGAATTTTGATCCTGTCCTCTGGCTTATTAGCAACCCCTCCCAATTTGGTGTCATCTGCAAATTTGGTGAGCATGCCCTCTATTCCTTCATCCAAGTTGCTGATGAAGATATTGAACAGCACTGGGCCCAGGACAGAACCCTGTGGCACCCCGCTAGTCACTTTTCTCCGGGATGAAAAGCAGCCATTCGTGATCACCCTTTGGGTTCGGTCGGTCAACCAATTACAAATCCAACTAACAGTAGCCCTATCCAGCCCACATTTTACTAGCTTCTTTGCAAGAATGTCATGTGGAACTTTGTCAAAGGCCTTACTGAAATCGAGATATGCTACATCCACAGCATTCCCTTCATCTATCAAGCTAGTGACTCTGTCATAAAAAGAGATAAGATTAGTCTGGCATGACTTATTTTTGAGAAATCCGTGTTGACTTCTCATGATTACCGCGTTGCTTTCTAAGTGATTAGAAACCGACTGCTTAATGATCTGCTCCAGAATTTTTCCGGGTACTGACGTCAGGCTGACTGGGCGATAATTATTTGGGTCCTCTTTTTTTCCCTTCTTGAAGATGGGGACAACATTTGCCCTCCTGCAGTCTGCTGGAACTTCTCCTGTCCTCCAAGATTTCTCAAAGATTATAGCAAGCGTTTCCGAAATGACCTCTGCCAGTTCTTTTAATATCCTAGGATGCAATTCATCTGGCCCTGGAGACTTGAATTCATCCAGTGTGGCCAAGTATTCCTGTACCACCTCTCTATCTGTTATGTGCGGCATTTCCCCCGCTACCTCCCCTGCTCCCCAACCGCCAGGTTGAGTGCTTGTATCCTTCTGGGAAAGAACTGAGGCAAAGAAGGTGTTAAGTAGTTCTGCCTTTTCTCTTCCCCCGGTTAGTAATTCGCCGTCTTCTCTGCGCAGCAACCCTATCGTCTCCTTCTTTTTCCTTTTGCTACGGACATATTTAAAAAAGCCCTTTTTATTTGTTTTGATGTCTCTGGCCAGCCTAAGTTCGTTCTGTGCTGTAGCCTTTCTGATCTCCTCCCTACATCTCCTAGCTACTTGCTTAAATTCTTCTTTGGTGGTTTCCCCCTTCTTCCGTTTCCTGTACATGTTTCTCTTAACACTTAGCTCAACTGGGAGTTCTTTAGTCAACCATTCTGGTTTCTTCAGATGCCTTCCATTTTTCCTCCTTCTTGGCACAGTTTTAGACTGTGCCTTCAGTATCTCCCTTTTAAGGAACTCCCATGCCTCCTGAACTCCTTTCCCTTTCACTATTCTTGACCACGGAATTCCAGCCAGCAGCTCCCTAAGTTTGCAAAAGTCCGCTTTTTAAAATCTAAGACGAGTGTCTGGCTACACTTATCTCCTCCTTCCCACTGAATGCCAAATTCCAATAGGGCATGGTCACTTCCCCCTAAAGATCCAACCACTTCTACCTCATTAACAAGGTCATCCCTGTTGGTCAGGATCAGATCTAGAATATTTGATCCCCTTGTGGCCTCTTCCACCTTCTGGACCATGAAATTGTCTGCAAGACAAGCAAGAAACTTGCTAGACCTTGCTGTATTCGCAGAGTTTGACTGCCAACATATATCCGGGTAATTGAAATCTATTATTACTGTATCTCTCCTTTTTGAATGTGCAGTCATTTGGTTGAGGAAGGCATCATCAAAGTCCTCAGTCTGGGTTGGAGATCTGTAGTAAACCCCCACCAGAATAGCCCTATTGTTTCTCGCTCCCTTTATTCTTACCCAGATGCTCTCGACCTGGCTTTCTGGGTTTAAGTCACGGATCTCTTCACAGATGAAAACATCCTTGACAAACAAGGCTACTCCTCCTCCTTTCTTGTTTGGTCTATTTTTACAAAATAGGCTATACCCCTCTATTCCTACATTCCAATCCTGAGACTCATCCCACCAGGTCTCAGTGATGCCTATCAAATTGTATTTATTTTGTTGTACTAGGAGTTCAAGTTCATCTTGCTTGTTTCCCATACACCGTGCATTAGTGTAGAGACACTTAAGAGAGTGTGACTTACCTAGCTCCACTCAGTGGGTGTCCATGGCTGAGTGGGGATTGGAACACAGGTCTCTTGGGGTCCTAGTCGAATACTCAAACCTCAGTATTCAAACTACACCAAGCTAGCTCTTACTTTTTGTGATACCTTACATATAAATGTGCAGATAGAGTGTGGAGGAGCAAGTAGGTTTCCGGGATATAATGGTCTTTGAAGCAGAATCAACTCCCCAAGGCTGTTTCAGAATGCAGACATCTGTCTCAATTCCTATCAAAATCCAGATTGTGAAAGTGTTTTATAATGGGGTGCATCCACTGTCCAGTATTTATTTATTTAAAATATTAATTTGCTTGCCTATTTTTCTATCCAGATGTTCAAGGTGTCAGCTCACCAGCAAAAATATAAAGCAATCACAAAAACGATATTTTTTCAGTTTTTATAAATTCATTTGAAGAGCTATGGTGTATCACAGTACTGTCTTCATAGATTCTCTGACGGAATAATTTTTCTGCTATGCCCGCTGGTTGGCTCACTTCATGCCGGTCCCAATATTTGCTTTAGCCATTCTCCTGACCTTTTTCATCCCATTCTTACATTCTTTACATGGTTTCCTTGAAGTCTTTTTTTTTTATATATACAAGCCATGCCTGGTTAATCTGTGCTTTGGTTCATTTTTCTTTGCATAGTCCAGGGAATCATAGATCATGCCAAAACCTCTGGTCTTCCCAACCCCCAAATGGGTAAAAAAGAAATTTTGATATGCTGGTATCAAACAGATGATATTAGCAGCTGTCCAGCAACTGGCTATGTTTGCTGGGGTTGGTAGGAGTTGTGATTTGGTAACGTCTGAGAACCTAACAGTAGGAAGGGCTGACACCATCCTTGTCTAGCACTTCATGGGAAAGGGTAGGAAAGGCTGACGCTGCCATTGTCCAAAGCATAGGTGGGTTTTGAGCTGGTTTTGAAAATGGGAGCCAACACCATGTTGGTGTTCTTTGAAAGGAAAGCAAGGAGTATTGTCAGAGCCCTTTAAGGAATAAAGAGAACCTGAACTGAAGCTTTTGCATGCAGTTTTCTGCTGGGAAATGTGCCCCCAGGATCAGATCTGTTTCATTTCCAGCATATTGCCAGCTTTGATGAAGAAGCAAAATTTACACTCTGAAGAAGATGCTTTTCCATCTTGTGTGGTTGAGATGTGGCAGTCCAGGAAAATAGAGACTCCCACAGAAATGAAAACAGAGCACCAGCTTATGAATAATACAGTTGGGAAAAATATCTTTAAAGAGGCATTAACAGTGCCACTTTCTTCTTTATGCTTATGTTTATTATTATAAGATTATGAAGGAAAGAATATTAATGTGATCATTTGTACATAGCATTCATCATAAACCTGTGGCCAATTGTCATGCCCTGATTCCAAGCAGTTTTCCATTTTTACGAATTAAAATAAAATATAATAGCGTGCTTTGCAGTGCTGTTGTCCTTATGTGGTACAATGAACTATTTAATTTGAGGGCTCTAACAAATTGCATACATAAGCAATTCTTCTCTTATAGTGTTGTCTCCCCTTAATGATATTGCTGTTATTTAATTAAAATGTAAGTGTAGCTGTGTGATGCTAGATCTGTCTGTTAACTTGGTTAATTAATGACAAAACAGTGCAGTTGCAGCAAAAGGTGATGGTGCAGAGAAGAGCATAGCTTTGCATGGCTCCTGTTCACAGCTCACTTGGGTCTTGTTGTTTCTGCCTGCTTTCTTCATAAGTTGCAAGCAGGATGGCTATACGGACCCTCCATGTTCAGAGGTCAGCCATCTCCGATATTTCAGTATACCTTTGAAATATGCAGAGCTTGGAAGTAATTAGTTACAAAATAAGTAGCACATTATAGCCATAGGTTGTGTTCAAATCTTTTTATTCAATCCATATAGTAACGATATAGATTAACTGTAAAGAGCCACAAAAACAAAAAACAAGCCTCCCAAAAAAAGAACTGAACCTAGAAAGTCCATAAAAGAAGGCATGTAAATATATATAATCTTACAAGATCATTATTTCTAAGATTTTCTTATATAGTTTCTAATTTTCTCATGTTATCACTTAGTTTCTCATATCCTATCTTAGTTATTTACATGGTTGTTCAATTGCACAATTATTTCCTCCTAAAATCCCTTCCCTTATTCTCTTTTCCTGTTCACATTGGTTATTCCTTAGATAATATTTACCAACAATAACTTATCCAATGCAGTTATTCCGATAGAACTCTACCGACTTGTGGTTTTCTTAAATCTAATATACTATGATTTACTTCCCAACTCAAGGTCATCTACATTCTCCCTAATATTTTTGCTTTCATTGAGTGGTCTCTCCCTTTAAGATCTAATCTGTTTTACTATTCCAAATTGTATTGCATTTATTATTATCCTTTACTCAGAGATTTTAATTCTAGTAGGGCTCCTATATTATTTTCTCTATATCTTTCCGCCAATCATTATAGTTTAGTCTCTCTGCTCATCCTCACCTTTTATCATGTTATTCTGTCACCCTATCTCCTTAGAGATTTCTGCTGGTGGTACCAGTTATTGGTGGTACTGCTGGTGGTACCTATGGTTATAATTTTTTTAGCTACAATACAGATAAAAGAATTATAATCATAGGTTGAATGTCACTTTTCCAAAATGCTGGGGACCAGAAGTGTTTCGTATTTGGGATTTTTTTTTTGATTTCGCAATACCTGTATTTGCATATACAGATAATACAGTACTGTACAGGAGATCTCTGGGGAACCCAGAAATGAACAAGCAGGAACTCCACAGTGTTACCCTGATTTCTGGGGTCCCTTGGGGGACACCTCAATGTGCTCCACGTGATGGGGAATGGAAACTAGCCAGAGCACAAGCGATAGCAATGGGCAGGGTAACCTAGCAGGGTCTTTCTACCCAGTTTTTATGGGCTCAGTCCAAGCCAAAAACCAAACACAGATGTCCAATAAATGATTTTATTGAATACAAGCCTCACGCACCCACTCACTCAAGACCTATTAAGAAGTAAAAGAGAGGAAATTGGACAGGGGAGTATTGAAGGGGTGTTGTTGGGGTGATACTGCACCTTGTCCTGAAGTCCATGGTCCGGGAAGACAGCGGAGAGAGGAGACTCAGCACGAGGAGGGCTGAGGGGATTACTCAATGGACAGAGCAACGGTCTGCTGGGAAGACCGGGAACGATCCGAAGAAACTCTCAAAAACCGGGACTATTTGTAGGGAAAAAAGTACCTGGAGGACTAATCCTTTCCCAGGGAGAACAATGGGTGTTGGAGCGATAACAAAGCTCCACCATGGTAATTTCCTTTGCATGATGGGATTGCAAGGTGTTGCCAAAGTCTCAGGATCTTTGGCTGTGTTTGTTTGGGGTGTGACTCCATGTAAATGGTCTTCGCTTGATAGGATATTTGCTCAATTTGAGGCACACACGCTAATCCCCTCAAGTCGGCATCTTGGGACTGAGAACCCTTTGTTTATTGTGGGTTTACACATCTTGAGGTCTCCTGAGGCTACGTGACTGGGGATTTTACTGGCCTGACCTGTTTTTTGGTCATTTGACCTTGTCTGCCTACATGCTCATCTGGGCGACCTCTCAGGCACATTGAATCATATTTTAATATCAAAATTGTAGACCCCGGGATAGAGTTTTTCCATCGGAGTAACAACAGCCACTTCTTTCTTCTGAGCACTTGGCTTAGATTCTTGCCATTTCACAGATCCTCACATCTCTCTCTAGCATTGTGTCTCAGTCATTCACTACATGTGTTGTGTATGTGACATGAGGCTAGAGAGAGACTGAGGGTCTGAGAGATGAATGAGCAGGACCACTGTGGCTGCTGCCTTGAAAGCAGAAGGAGATGGTGCATGGCAAAAGTTTTGTTTTTTGGAGGTTTTTGAATTTTGGATTTCTGGGTAAGCAATACTCAACCTGTACTTCATTTTTCAATAATGAAGGTATAACTTCATCCTTTTATGACTGTAACTTAATGAAGAGTAGAATCATAGAATCTTAGAGTTGGAAGAGGTTGCAAGGGGGACACCTAGTTCAGTCTTCTGCCATGCAAGACTATTTATTTATGCTCTATTAAAATATTTATATCCCACCCTTTATCTGAAGATTGCAGGGCAGCCTACAATAAGATCAACATAAAACAATAAATACTTAACAAAAGTTTAAAAGATTTAAAATATATTAAATAGTTTTTCAATTTAAAAGTTTAAAACCAGTCAAAATTAATCTTGAATGATATAAATATAAAACATGTGCAGCCTAGATAAAATCAATTTGGCCCAAAGGCTTTAATAAAAAGCCAGGTTTTAAATTGACACTGAAATTATTCTAACATTGGCACAAATTGAGCCTCCAGAGGAGTGGAATTCACAACTAAAGCGCTTCTGAAAGATACCTATCCAGTCTTTGTTTAAAGACCTTAATTCTATTTTGACTTATTTTCATAATTATGAGATTGGAGCTTCACTAAACAAAAGTGAAGGAAAGTCACATGGTTCAAAGACTGGCTCATGCTGTGCAGCTATCTCTTATCGATGGTGAAGCAATAAGGTTGGTGAGAGGAGATGGTGGGACAAAGTGGTTCCCCACCACTTCACTACATGATGTGGCCAAGGAGTGTGCCATTAAAATAATTTACAGTGAGCCTTCTGCTTTTGCAGGAGTTAGGGATGCAAAAATGGGAAAAAAATGTGAATAAAAATAAAATAAAAATCATGAACACTGTTTTTTTTTTTCTTACCTGAGAATACTCTCTTGAACCCTTAGGTCCTTGAACCTCTAGCTCCAGCTTCCAGCAGCAGTGGGCCCTAGAGTCAAGCTGGAGGACCTAGCACTGCTTAGAGAAGTGTTTTCTCTAGGAATCCCTAGACCCTCCAGTGTGACTCTGTGGTTCTCTTCCAATGGAGGACCTAGAGATTCTTGGAGTGAACATATTTTAGCATGCAAGGGGCAAATAGGATAAGGATTTTTTAAAATAAAATAAAATAAATACCAGCAAATGATCAAATCTGTGAGTGCTTAAACCCACAAATGTGGTGGGCCAACTGCACTTGAATTATTTTAGTTAAAATAGTTGTTTCCTGTCTATGGCAGGATATAGACTTTGTGGAATCTACTTTGTATTTTTGTCCAAACCTGTACATCCAAATCAGCTGAAAACAGTGCAAAGTAGGGGCTTAGGTCATTGGAAATTGAGAAACAACGTACATCTGAACATACATTCTTGCCAAGAATTTTGTTTTCAGAGCTGAATTCATAGTCTTTGCACCTCCCTTGAGCATCAACTCCTGATTTCCCATGTAAGTTTACCATGTTTCAGCTGTATTATTTAGAAGGAAGAGAGATGTTTCCATTCTTCGTAATGTTAAAACAACTGAATGTTGAAGAAACTCTAGCTGCAAATGGTCAAAGAGAAAAATCCTTATATAGCATCAGTACAGCCACCAGCACACAACAGTGGTAAATTAACAACCCATGAGAAAATTCTGGTTGCTTAAAATACCAGTACTTCAAATACTAAAAATATGGCTCTTGATGAGCTGTATCTGTAGTGCAATATATTATAAGCTGAATTTGTGTGACATCAAAAATTAAGAATCAGTGAAGCTGAGAGCAGCAACTCTGGAAATGAGACTCATTTCTAAAAACATATCCGGAACCCCCCCCCCCTTTGTCTCCCTCCCAAGTTGAATGAGGGGAAGTGGGTGGACCCTTGTCATCAGGTTGTGGCTGCCATTGCATGCTTTGCTGAATTGGATGTCTTTCTTTATATCCTAGAAACAAGATGAACACCTGCATAATTTTTGCAGATTGCTGGGAGTGGAGTACAGCCAGATGGAGCACTGGCTCTGCCATCGGAAGCTGGTCACCACTTCAGAGACCTACATCAAGAACATGTCCGTCCAGCAGGTTGTGAATGCCAGGAATGCGCTGGCCAAGCACATTTATGCCCAGCTGTTCAACTGGATTGTGCAGCACATCAACAAGGCTCTGTACACCACGGTCAAGCAGCATTCTTTTATTGGAGTCCTTGACATTTATGGGTAAGCGAAAAGCTACTTATTTATTTGGTTTCTATTGCTTTGACATTGTCTAAGCCTTTTGCTTTTGTTTGCCAGGGATATTGCACGGTTGATCACTAGGAATTATTTGCTTTTGCAGTACACCTTGGGAGGCTTGAGTTATGTGTGTTCTTGGTGTGGTTGGATGCTCTTTACTTACAGAAATATAACGCTAACACTTAGACCTCAACAAAAGCACTTAGGCCTGAGTCTTCAGCTAAAATGGGCCTGTTGATCCAATGTGATTTACCTGTGTACTGATTCACCATTCAGCAGTTGATCTGATGGGCCTACTCTAGTTGGGACTGACAAATAGGATTCAAACCTTAGTGTTTTTACAGTGCCTTCAAGGAGGGTTTTCTGAAATTAGAGGTGTAGGGAACATTTTTGGAGGCTACAGAAACAACAATTTGGTAAGCAAGTTGGAAGAGAGAGAGCTGTGCTTTGAGCAAGAGTGTAGCTACCACACATTTTCTGTACCCTCAGCTCTGGCGAGAGCTAAATCCTGGTTTAAGACTGTTTTAGTTATCAAATGTGCAATTTCAGCGTGTGTTAAAACAATCCTGTGCCAGTACTGTAATTCCATTGTTTCAGATCAGACCCTCATGATGACAGAACAGGGGCCTGCTTAAGGCTGCATAAAGAGTTCATTATGCTCTTTAAAACAAAGGAACCAAAAAGGTTAAACTGGGACAGTCAGCGCAAGTCCAGTGTGTGATCAGGCATAGGCTTGACTCTTCTGCATAAGCTCCAGAGAAATTGTGAGGACTGTAGGTAAAAATGATAATCACATATGTGTTGTACCGTTTTTCAGATAATTGTAATACATAAGAATTGCCTTATTAGATTCAACTCAAAGATCCATTTTGTTCAAGTCCCTCTTTTAAGACTGTAACCAGCCATGTACCTCTAGGAAGCTTGCAGGCAGGGTACAACTATTCTGTGCTTTGCTGGTTGCTCTAGTATCCTTCCATAAGTGACAGAGAGCCTCTATTCATAGTTGTTCCACTTGACTAACATCGACTCAAAATCTGTGGTCTTTTTCATTTAAAAAGAACCATTATCTAGATGTCTACTCATTGCTAGAGCCTAACACCACTCCTGTGTACTGTTCAAAGAGGCAGCCATGTTAGTTTTAGCATAAAATTTAATGAATTAGCGCTTTGTGGCTAGCATAAGCTTATGTGGACACAGTCAGTCAGAGGCACAAAGTGATTTCTTCAGAGGCTTCGTTCCATCCATGGGATGAAGTGGACTATGTCAATGGAAGCTTTTGTTCTTCTATTCAGTTAGTACTGGATGCCATTATGTCGTTTTATACCGTTCTTGTGGGAACAAGTCCCATAGGTTATTTGTTTTGTGAAGAAACACTTTCTTTTGTCTGCGGTGAATCCGCCGCCAGTCCACTTCATTGTGTCTACTTTTATCATAAGGTGTGTGCCTACTCTCTGTATTTCTTCCCCAACCAAAGAGTCTTTTTTAGTCTTTTCTTACAAAAGGGTTACTCTAGCACCTTGATACACAGTAGGAAAGAGGTGTGCAAAGTATGGATGTTTTAAAAATCGCTGCAAGTTTGCTTGGTTTCAGAGAGAGTTCCTTCTGCCAAGGGCAGCAGTTTGACAGGTCAAAAGTGAAAAAGTTGGGGAGGGAGGAGAGAAGAAAAGAAAAGCATATGACCAATATAGAAAAGAGTGTCTATGCCAGTCAGAATGATCAGAGCTGAGAAGAGAAATGTGAATTTGAGGATAATACCCGTGAAAGATTAAATTAGACATGAGAATGTCTATTAGTGTGAATGTCTCTTGACCTACCAGATGGAGCTTATGCTTATTTGTCAAAGAAAAGTTTTGGGCGGGAGTGGAATCTCTGCCCTAAAGATAAAGTAAAATAAATACTGGGCTAAAGTGGATTCGCTTAATTGATCAAAGGGATGTTTTATTGCAAGGAGCTTTTCCGGCAGAGGTGTCAGGGTTATGATCATTTTTAGCAAAAGAGCTTTATCTTTTGGGAATACTGGTGGGAATTAGCTTCTACCTTCTGTCTCCTGCCCCTTCCTCTGTGATGATGTTGACCTAAATCCAATTGTTAGTCTCAAGCAGAGCAGATCCATTAAATTAACGGGATCTTAAGAAGGCACTGCTTCTGTAACTTCCATTGAATTAATGGGTCTGCTATACTTAAGAATGGGTTTTAGGACATTATCTGCAAAGACCACAAACCATGGAATTGAGCCAGTAGAACACATCTGGTCCCACCTCCCCCCAAGAGTTGCATTTGAAGCACACACCCATTTTCTATAACATACAAACCATAGATATGCGTTGGTGGGAAAACTGGTGCCTGGCAGAAGAGCTTTCTATGAACTACTTCAGAAGTTGCAAAGAAAGCAGCAAGAGAAGCAGCCCAGGTGGTTCATGGTTCACCTAGCTGTGTTTCTTGTTTTTCCAAAGGGGTGAGGGAGATTATCTAATATATAAAACTCAAAGTTTGTATGGTTGTTTGTCTGTGTCAGGCAAAGACCTCATATGATTGGGTGTGTGAGGCGGAGACCTCATATGATTGGCTGCCTGAGAAGATTCTATGGAATCCTGGGGTTTGCAGTTTATGGAGGGGCCTTTAGAATTGTCAGTCGGAGAGCTCCTGGGCCTCAGTCAACTGTGTCTGCCTTGAATAGGCCAACCAGTTGCTATGGAGATGAGGCCCAGCAGCAAGGAGGAGGACAGTGTATTCCCTCAGGAATCCAACCTATGTTAATAACTCTGAATACAGATTGGATTGAGGAATATGGGGAAAAGTTACAGATACTGGACAAGACAGTTTGGGGAATTAGAGACATAGGATCTCAAATCTTTCTAACAACTATTAACTATGAGAAAATAAAATCCCGGGCAACGTCAGGTATATACGTTAGTTATTTATAAAGCAGCCAGAAGTAAACTAAAGACTGTGCAATACATAAACGGAAGTTGCTACCCTAGGATTAAAGTATTAGGGATGTATTTTACTACTTTGTACACTATCATGCTAAGCAGAATTAATAATTACCTGCTTGTGTTTTTGTATATTTTCCCCAGAAGAAGGCATTTTGACCTTTGATAAAGAAAATGCAAATTATGTGCATTTTCATGGTTTTCTTAAATGAATGAAGTAGTAGAACAATGGCCCTAAAACAAACAAACAGACACAACTGAACAACTGAATAGGGCTTGAATATTTTGTGGATGTGCAAAGCTAGCTTCAGGTCAACTACTTGTTTAACAAGCCTGTAGGATGGGTAACTCAGTGCTCAGCCAACTCATTAGACTTCTCTTGGGTTCTACTGAGCACAACATTCAGTGCAAGGTAACACAGAAATGGAGGTGCAGGAGGAGAAATCTGTTGAGTACCATGAACCATATTGATAATTCTTCATAAGTCATATGGTTGTAATTAAGATGCCTGATTTTATATATGAATTGATATCTACTTCCACATGTTTTGAAATAAACCTTGGCTGTGTGGTGGGGTTATATGTCATTAGCACGCCCAAAACGGCATGTATGTGCTGGTAGAAATGCCTGTTTTCTGTAGGTGAGGAAAATTAGTTCCAGTGCATATTTTACTGTGGTTACTTGTTTTAGTTAGGCCTGGAACTGCCAAAAATCAAGATTTGCCTATTTTTAAAATGTTAAAAATCATTGGAGTTGAACATAGAAAGAATGGAAATAATTTCTCTCTAAAACTGGGATGAAAGATATGTGGTCCTCCAGATGTTGTTGGACTGCAGTTCCCTTAATACCTTGCCGTTGGCCATGCTGGTTTACAACATCTGGATGACTATCAATTGCTGATCCTACATTTAGAAGGAAATCTACCATCCATTCATTCTGTTTTCAACTCTAGCGATTTCTGAACTAAACTCTGCTTTAAACTCTTAAAATGCATAGAATAATTTTGAATCTATACTTGAGGCTATATTTGTAGTTTTAAGAGGATCAGGAGCTTACTTTCTTATTGAAAAATCTTCTGAAATCTGGCAAGAACTGGTATTCAACGCAGAAGGTCCCAGAGAACATCATGCAGTCTAAAAGGCTAAGTATCCAAAACCTCATTTAATAGTTCTGATAAGATCATGATGTATGTGAAAAGCCAAGCCAACCAGGGAGAGGACTTGAACTAGATTGCTCTAGTTTTTCATAAGCAGTTTTTCCAGCATTGAAATGATAAGCCTCAAATCTCAGACAGGTAAATTATTAATGTTCTCAGTACTTCTAATTGGTTTAAAAGAAGAAAGCTAACGAAGTCTTGCATACAGAAGCAGGCAGAGGGATGTGGATTCTTTTTTCTAAGTCCTCTTTTTTGGGGCAAGTATAGTGGTTTAGCTTATTGGACTTGAACTCTGGGAGACCAGGATATGAGGAGTTGCTCAGCCGTGGGAACCCACCAAGTGACTTCGGGCAAATCACATTCTCTCAGCCTTAGAAGAAGGCAATGAGAAACCTCCTCTAAAGAAACCTTGCAAAGAAAACCCTGTGATAGGTTAAACTTAGCTTTGGTGTAAGTTGGAAACTTCCATAAATTAGAAACAATTTGAAGGCACAAAACTACAACAAAGTTAATCCTCATTTTAGAGCTGTAGTGATGAACAGTGCTGCTCAAAAATCGTTGCTGGTGGGAGAATTGCTCCTTCTGTTTATGCAGCAAGGCAGCAGGGTCCATGCAGAAGCAGTGGGCATAGAGGAGCCTCAAGATCTATTGAAGTATGAAAAAGTTTGGAGTAATTCCCAAAATAGTTCAAGTGAGAACTGAGTGTATGCAGAGGTTGTAAAACAAGACTTCTGGTGGTGGTGGGAACAGAATTATTATTGGCATTATCGTTAATAGTTCCATTTACACCCCATCTTTTTCGTACAATGGAACCCAAGATGGTTTACAATAATTTAAAACAAGATTAATTTAAAATCTATTTTACAAAAGTTAAACAGAAAGCCAGAGAGGAGGAATGGAATTCAGTAGCTAGAATGATTTGTGGCAGCTCCAAGTGCTACTTGTTTTGATCTTCTTTATTATTATTATCCAACATCTCCGTTTTCCTTAGGAATCAGGGTGGGTTATTTTTCCATGCAGTCTGAAAGCATGATAGGTTTGGGTGCTTTTTCGAAAAAACTGGCCATCTTGACAAATTAGAATTTATCATCTTAGGCTGCAGTTGCTCAAGTTCCATGCCAATAACTCTGTGTCACCAATTCTGTGTCTTTGAAAGCATTGAAAACTTGCCTCTTTTCAGGTGGGCAGTAGTAATACAAATGCATGCAAAGTAGGGATGGAAGGAATATTTGAAAATATGTGAAAAAAATGGTTGAAAAACATGTTTTTTGAGTATTGGGGAACCCTGAGAAGAAGAATCGTGGAGTGACAAGAATCTTTGCAGTTTGGAACTTAGTCCATGCAAAATTTACACATGATTGTTTTGGGCAGAAAACAGCATTTTCTGTGTGAAAAATAATATTTCAATGCAGGAATATTAATTCTGTTGCAGAAAATGTTGTTTTATATTAAGATAAAAAGTATTATTTCTGCATTGAAATATTATTTTCCATGCAGAAAATGTTGTTTCCTGCACAAATAATGCTGTTTCCTATGCAAATCAACCATGTGTGAATTTTACACGAAACAGATCTCTAAATTACAGCCTTTTTCGTCACAGGAGTTAACATTTCTGCGTTGAAATATTGTTTTCCATGCAGAAAGTGCTGTTTTCTACACAAAACAACCACACATGAATTTGGCACAAAATAAATCGCAAACTGCAGGTAACCTTCAAAAAATGCATGGGTTTTTTTGAGGACATTCTTACAGTGGAAAGAAAATTGCTATAATTGCTTGTTGCTACTTTCAAGAAGAAACTTAGCAAAGAGTTACATTTTTAATGCCAAGCTGGTAAACCAACACAGGAAGGCTTGGAAAATGGCTGATGTTTCCAGGTAGCTTTTGGTTATTACCTTTGTAATAAGAAGCTGCCCATGTTCATTGTGAGCACGTCTAAAATGAACCCTGTGTAATTAGATTGCTGGTTCTTTTCTTTTTATGAAGCATTGGTAAAATAGAGATTATAAAATAGAAATCAGAATGAGATTCGAGTGAACCTGTCCTTGTAAGATGAAAAAAAAACTGAGCAAAATTTACTGGCTGTGTTTTGTTTTCTTCTTCATTTTAAAACCTCTGTGGCTTTACATTTTTCATGAAAAACAATCCTTCCTTCTGACTAGCACTACTGTTTGCCTAGCAGAATGTTATGGTTCCCTCAGGAGGACATAATTGCAGCTTCACACTTTTAAGCAAAAGTAGCTGTACACCACTCGTACAATGAAGTGCCTATGCAGCGGGTAAGACGTATAGTCTTGCTATCCGTGTTCTGTTAGCTGGCTCATGATGGCGAGGATGCCTTTGTTATGTGCTGATTATTGTAACACAGCCTGAGATGATGATTCTCCTGTCTTGGCTGCCCGTCTCGCCCTCCCAACTTGGGGAGATAGGACATGGGTGAACCTGGGTTGACGGAGGAGTGGGAATAGTCCTCACGACTGTTTGTGGATGGAGGCCAAAAAGAAAAAAAACTCTACAAAAGGGGCTTGAGGAAGGTTCTCCTGATTGCAGTTTTGAACACTTGAAAAGCCGCTTCTTCATTTTTTCCCCTTTGAGCATATGAATAGTCTTTCTGCCCGTAACTACCACCCCAAACCCAGACCAGATCAAGATGAGACAACACCGCTGATGCCAAAGACTTATTGGCATTTTATGGATGCAGCAGGTTTTTACAGCAAAACAAAGCACAACTTCTACTTTGCCACAACAAAGGAGCACCCTAGAAGCCACAATGTCCCCTGAGCATGGATATTCACTCCCTCGCACAGTCACAGGTGGGATTGAAAGCAAGAGTTTATATAGTGTGTCCTAAAAAGTTAAATAAAGAACCTCTTTTGCACTACAGCACCTTACAGCAAGCCCCCAGCCACCTAAGCCAACACTTACTTCCTAGAAGTTCTGAAAATGGAGATTGTTGTCTGTATTCCCCAGCCTTTCCCCACCGTTAGCAGTTAACAGTTACATTTCTACACTGCTTATCAGTGCCAAGCACACCCTAAGCAGTTTACACTGTGTTAGCTAAGTGCCCCCAACAAACTGGGTACTCATTTTACCAATCTATGGAAGAATGAACGGCTGAGTCAACCTGGAGCCCTGCAGGATCAAACTCACAATGTTGTGGCTGCAGTAGCGTCATTTAACCACTGTGCTACCAAAGTTCCAGATTTGAACTGTTATGTCCATGTAAGATCTACTACCACCCCATGTAGGTAGTGCCAGATGGATCAATAATCTGTCTAGGTAGGCATTTTCCTATAGTACTCCAACCACTCTTTGAAGAATTCAGAAAAAATAAGAAGAGGCTCTCAAGAGTTCTGCAACCCAGGGACACGTTGTATGGGGCTTACTCCCATTTAAATGGTGATTAATTGTAAGACTTGGTTAACTGTTGATTAATTCTGTGTAACTGTGGATATTAGTCTAAGCAATTTCATGCAAGGACTATGCTTTTTTCTTCTTTTTAGGTAATGTACATATGTTGTGGCAACACACTGTAGAAAAACGTTCTTTTACATGTCACAGAAAACTGAGTTTTTATTTTTATTTGTTAAAAAGACTTTAAACTGGGCTAGATTTTCATAGCAGAACATGAGGTAATTTTCTTTATTATCTGCTGGTACATTTAGCTCAATCTGCAATGCCTCATACCTGCTTCTAGTAATTTGAGATAGAAGAATTGGAGGATATCCACCTACAAGTAATAGGTGCATTTGACAAACTAGTGACCTGTAGCTATTAGTAAACTCAGTGGATTCAACCACTTTTGAACCTCATTTGTGCTTTCCTTAATCTTTTGTAAATGCTGTGGGAATGAGAGAGAGTTTGAAAGTTGAGTAAATCTACACTGCAGCCCAAATGGATAGATGTGTTTACATTGCATGAATGCAAACCTGTGAAAGGACACTGCTTCCTCCAGGAAGTGATGTCTTTCCAGTTAATGTAGGCCTGTCTCAGTGTTCTTTTTTGACCGCCTTCCACAACCTCATAGCCTCTGGACTATACCTCCTGTTGTTGCTTACCCTTAACCATGCTAGTGACCATTTTCATCATAGGGTTTATAGTCAAAAACATATGGCAGGCACCCGGTTGGAGAAGTCTGCATTGTGCTTGATAGTGTTATAAAGGAGCTTTAGAGTACTAAAGCGCTTCACGTCCATTAATTTAAGCATTTTAGATAATTCTGTAATATAGGCTGGTTATAAGATGCTGTGTATCTCAAAAACTAGAAGGAATATGATGTTAGGCTGGCCAGCCTAGGAGCTGTGTAGACTTTGGTGTGTGTTTCATCTGTGAACATTCACTGAGTGCCCACGTACAATTCACTGGGATCTACAAATTGCTACGCAAGTGTGCTGACCCCAGGTATTTTTTTAACCTCTGTGTTGCCTGAGCTCCTGAGAAATAATAAACCAACAGCAAAACTGACATTCAACAGTACTTTCAAAATAGCTTTTTACTGGCTGGGAATTTGGCAGTTGCTGCCATCATCAGTTTTGGGATAATCTATCATTTTTTAAACTATTGTGTTTGTTTTGCTGTCAACATAAAGCGAAATCTTTACCTGATTTCATGGGACAAGGGAGACATTGAGTTTCCGATTTTTGAGACTTCAAACAGGAATTGTAACATCACAGATCCACATAAAAAAGAACAACCTATATCCACATTTTGGATGAAGGATTAGTAGTCATGCATATTAAAATGGCTCTAAAGGAAGAAATTCCCTTAACTGACGTCAAAAACGGGGGATTGGATTTCCATCAGATCAACACCTTCACAGACTTTAAAAGCTAATAGTATTATCTTAAGCCTTAGTCCTCTTGGTCTGTTACAGTTTAAGCTCTTCGATTTGACAATAGAGGAGCTCTTAATCTGATAAAATCGAAAAAATTGGCAGACATTCTTAACTGCGTGCGCCTGTACTCAATTACAAGATTGCAGGGCATGAAGAGTTACAAACGTAGCCCCTAAAAATGACAAAGAAAATATATTTTAAGTCCTTTATCTTTATGGTCCAGTGATACTATCCAACCTCACTGTGCCTTAATCATCTCAAAAGCTTTATTAATTGGATGAAAAGTTGTTCATATTTCTTCCTGATTATTTTTCTCATATGTATTTTTTTTAAATATAGGTATTATTTATATCTCTAGCTCTTCAACCTGGCTTTTTCTTTTTTAACCTGCAGTTGCCTCAAAAATGGGGAAGTGTTTAGATTTAGTAACAGCTTGGCTAATAGACATTTTGGACAAGCCATGACAAATGTTGGAACCCATAATAATCCTACTGCAAAAAAACATTGAATTGCTGCCTAATGAAAGAGCATGGTATAGTGGTTTGAGTGTTGAGGCTGGAGCAGAGCCAACATGGGACACTGGTTTGAGTGTTACACTAAGACTGTGGGAGAACAGGCTTCTAACGTCTGATCAGCCGTGGAAACCAACTGGGTGACCTCGGGCAGTTTATGCTGTCTCACCTAAGCAGAAGACAATGGCAAACCTCCTCCTCTAAACCAGTCTTGCTTGTACCTAGTGGGCTCGTTGTTGGAGTTTTACAACAGCGGTGGCTTGTAAGACCCAACCACACAGTACTGAGCTTTGTTATTGGTGGGAGTGCTTTCTCTTGGCCCCACCACTGTCAAAGGCAGGTTTTGGGAAGACGTAGGAGAGAGCCTTCTCAGTGGTTGTTCCCAGGCTGTGGAACTCCTTCTCATGGGAGAATAGGTTGGCCTCTTCTCTCTGCCAGAAGACAAAAGCCTTTTTGTTTAGGCAGACCTTTGGCTGTTAATTGGTTATGGCAAAAGGATCTTTTAATGGGGCGTGTGTATATATGTGCCTTCAAGTTGCCGGTCAACTTGCAGTGACCCGATGAATTTCGTAGGGTTTCCTTAGACAAAGAATACTGAGAGCTGGCTTTGACAGTTCCTTCCTCTGAAATGTAGCCTACAGCACCTGGTGTTCATTGGTGGTTTCCATCCAAGTACTGACCAGAGCTGAGCTTCTGCTTAGCTTCCAAGATCAGATGGGATCTGGTGTCTTTAGGGTATTTAGACAGATGTAATCCTTTTATTTTCCCATATTGGACAAAAGTTTGCCTTTAGGAGATGCTGTATATTTATATTCTTTACTATGTTTAAATGTATTTTAAATGGTTTTGAATTAGCATGAGATAAACCCACTAACACTTTTGAGATTAACTGGAGTGGAGAAATGTCAGTATAAGCTTTCATGGACACAGTTCACTGTCCATCAAATGCATGGAATAAAACCTCAGTGAGGATCACTCCATGTATTTGAGGAAGTGAATTATGTCCTAAAAACCTTATGTTAGAAATGTCTTTTTCCCAGTTAATTTCAAAGGTTCTACTGGATTCCTGTTCGTATTTTTGAATACTGTTTTAAATTAATATTTTTAATATGATTTCTTGAGGACTGCAGAAGGAGGGAACAGGTTTGTTCTCTGTTGCCCCAGAGCATAGGACCAGGTCTAATCATTTTAAATTACGGGAGAGTAGATTTTAATTGAACATTAGAAGGAACCTCTTGACACTAAGAGTGGTTTAGCAATGGAACCAATTACCGAGGGAGGTGGTGGTGTCTTCTCTGGACATCTTTGGAAAGAAGTGGACATTTACCTACTGAGGATGCTCTAGCTGAAGTTCCTGCACTGAGCAAGGAATGCACTTGATGGCTCATGGGGCTCCTTCCAACTCTTTGACTCTATGATTCTGTCTCATTTTTTTGTCTTGTTATTAGTCTTTTAGCCATATATAAGAGAAGAGACTGTTTATAAGTCTTTGGAGGAGTTTTTCCTCTGAATATCGGTTTATAATGAACATGGGCAGGAAAGGAGGATACTATGCTCTTCTCCTACTTTTGGGTTTTCTGTAGATGTCTGAGGACCTTCCATACTGTACCATTTAGAGCACTATGATTCCATGACTACATTCTGTGGAATGCTGGGGTCTCTAGTTTTGTGAGGCATTAAGAGTTTTCTGGCTGAGAATTTGAAATATCCTTACAAAACTATTGATCACATACGATGCAGACTTGGCAATTAAAGTAGAATCATAGCGCTATAATTGTGTAGTGTGCAACTTTCTGTCATGGCCAGAATTTTAGAGTGGATAGGCCTTTAACCTCATCCAATGGGGATGTTCTAATGTTTTTTGGAAGGTAAGGTGGGGTTATATAGATGTGATGAGAGTTCCAGACATACAAGAGGCAACTGAAAGGCCAGAGGAAGGCCAGAGGAGAACAAGATTACGCGTAAAGGCCACATGCGTAATACAATATACCAGCACAGGGCATGTATCTACCTATCTCAGCATTGTCCACTGAGTGGCAGCTGATCTATAAGACCCCAACAGAGGTCTTTACTCTCATCTGCTTTCTGTTTCCTTGAAGTGGCAATAGTGGGGATTGAATCTGTGTCTTTCTGCTTGCCCCTCAAAGGACCTCCACACACCCACATTTTTTACAAAACAAATCAGGCAATTTTTTACATCTGAGAGACTTCCATACTTTATAACTCCCCCCAAGCAGTTTAAAAAATGTTTGAAAAATGAAAATTGCCCCCAAACTGATCACAAGTGACATGGCATTACTTCCAGTCTTGGTGGGCACACTAGAGCAGCCCTCTGGGGAGGTGTGTAGTCCTCACTAAATCCATAGTTGCCAACCTCTGCTGTCCAGGCTTGGTCTGGGCTGGCAGCCAGGAGAAGCTGATAAGGAACACACGTCAGAAACTCAGCAGTAACTTAACTGGTCAGTTTACTGAAGAAAGGAAACAGCTTTGCAAATGAGAAGCAATAAGGGTCCCAGCAATGTCCATAAATCAGAGGCAGGCAAAAACAAATACAAGTCAAAGGGGGAAACATGGGCAAGGGCAGTGAACAGAAGTATGGATGGGAGAAATGGTAGGTTGATTGCTGACAAAGGTTAGAGGGAAAAGGTTCAGTTCTTATAGGCTCCAGGGTCAGTGTAGCTGGTGCCTGATTAATTGGTGCTTGGCATAAATTCGCTGGGAGCAATGCAGGAGACCCTTTTGGTGTCTACGCTGGGCGAAGCTAAGTACGGCTAGATCATTCTCTGTGTCAGAGTGAGCAGGGCTCCCTGCTGGGGCTGACGCTTTTGTCCCTGGGGCAGATGGTGGTACTGTCTATTCTGCAGGTTCTCTGTGTCAGGGCTGAGAGCAGGTTCTGCTGCCTCAGACTCTGAGTCTGAGTCTAGGTCCTGGAAGCCCATGATACCTGCTCTAGGGGAATACCCATTATCAAAAGGATGGGGGTGGCTTTTAGCAAGTGGATTTGCACTTGTTGGAGAGAGCAACAAGAACAGTTTAAGTGAGCAAGACTCCTCCAAGGAGTGAGAACCTGAATACTGTTAGGAGCACCATCATCACATCAATTGTTGGTATGTCAAAACTCCTTTAAATGCTATTGATTCAGTAGGTCTACTCTGGTCTTTTACTCCATCCACCAATCAGATTCATCCCAAGATGGCAGATTTGGAAGAGCTGGATATCTTAAGCCAAGGCTAAGGAATGTGAGTGATTCCTAGGTATTGTTGGACTTCAACTCCCATTATTTCTTAACATTGCTGATGCCTACAAGAGTCAATGGAATTTGTGGTTCTACAACACACACATTATCTGCTAGCTCCTGCTGATTTTCTTCAGTAAATGGATGAATGACACCAAAATGTAATGAATGTTTATTTATGTGTATATTATAGGTATTTTTATAACACCGTTCAATCATATTTCCAAGCTGTTTTACAAAAAGAATGGAATTATTCAAACGTGAATAGAATTGAAGGTAGTTGTCAGAAACGGCTGTATGTAGCCTTTACTTAAGACAATTGTTTTGCTCTGCAGGTTTGAAACCTTTGAAGTGAACAGCTTTGAACAATTCTGCATCAACTATGCCAATGAAAAGTTACAGCAACAGTTCAACTCGGTAATTTGGGCTTCAAAAATGTTCTTAACAACTTTCTTTGGGGTTGGGCATCTGGAATTAAGAAAAAAGTCAAATCCTGGCTTTCAATTTCAGGGAAGGAAACCACTAATATATTACATTTGCAGCGTTGTTCTTTGTTGGTATTTGCTGTTAAGTTGACCTATGGACGAGGGACCTTCCAGAGCAGTCATCAGCTGCCCTGCTCTGGTCTTACAAATTCAGGATTCTGGTTTCCATCATTGAGTCAATCCACCTCTAATGCAGTCTTCCTCTTTTTCTACTGCTTCTCATTTTGCTGAGTGTTATTGGCTTATACAGTGGGTCATGTTGTTTCACAGTGCATCCAAACTATGATACCTTCAGTTTAGTCATCTTGGCTTCTAGTGAGAATTCAGGCCTGTGTTGCTCTAGGACCTATTTATTTGTCTTTTTAGTCATCCACAGTTTCCGTAGAACTCTCCTTCAGCACCACATTTCAAATGTGTGATTTTTTTTTCCTGTCAGTTGTCTTCACTGTCCAGCTTTCACACCTATACATAGAAATAGGAAATACTGTGGCATGGATGACAATCCATTTGCAGCACACACTAGATTTTTTTCTTACTTAAAACCCCTTTTTAATGTCCATGGTTTGCCATACATATTAAGTATGTCTGTATCTGCAGCAATGCCAGCAGTATTTATAGTGGGGCTACAATCTTATGCATCCTTACTGTAGTCTGAAGTGTGTTTCATTGTTTTCATCTGTGCATTTGCTTCACTGAGTCCAGCTGAATTCCCCTCAAGATATAATCCAAGTCACTTAATGATACAGTTGACCTGTAATCTTTCCCATGTTATCTTTTAAAGCAGAGCTGAGCAATTGACTTGGGTCTGGCGTACAGTTTTCTATCTTGGGACCCTCCGAGGGCTTCATAAACTGACAAATATACCAAGAAGATATGGTGGAGGTTTACTTTCGCATAGTATGTGGTGTGTGTGTGTGTGTATACACACACATACACATACACGTGTGTGCGCGAACACACACACAGAGGATCCTTCAGGAGGATCAATTCAGCTCTGCACTGTTCTCTGTGTGTGTGTGTGTGTGTGCGTGAATGACAGTGCAGAGGTGAATTGATCCTCCTGAAGGCTTTTAGGAGCCATACTTCTCTATTTTGGGCTAGCATAAGGAATGTATGGAGAGGTGACAGGCTGCCAGAGCAGCCTTAGAAGGCTTATTAGAATGTCAGGGCCACATTTTGCCTGCCTCTGGCTTTAAAACTTCCGCTGACCTTTGTATATGTGCCTTCAGGTCACTTGTGAGCTTATGGCAACCTGATGAATTTAATAGGGTTTTCTTAGGCAAGAAATACTCAGAGGTGGCTTGCCAACAGCACCTGTTGTTCACTGATGGTCTCTTATCCAAGTAACTAACCAGGGCTGACCCTGTTTATCTTCTAAGAGCAGATAGGATATGCTGCCTTTAAGATATTTAGGCAGATGTACTTTCCCATATTGTTCAACATTTTCAACAGTTCAGAACTAATGTCCTTTGGATTTTGTATCAGTAATGTAATATAATCAGTAAGTAGACGAATGATATCTGAGCACTCTTTGACTAAAGATCATTCACTAATGGTCCAGTTCTAATTGAATTGACAAAGGATTCTAAACAAATCACAGATTCCTTTAGTTGCTCCCTCTTATTAGATCTATAAATTGGAAAATGGAGGTTCATATCTGTTGGTACAAATTATAGCATAAGGGAGTTAGCAGATTTAGTTAATCACATCTATAAATTCAGAGTCCACTTACATCCTATAGGAATGTCTTCAGAAAGGGCCATTCCATCTTGTCGAATACCTTTTCTTGAACTCCAGCAACTGTTACCAGGGGAATCAGGAGTGCCCAGGCACATTAACAGTGACTTCTTTGTCCTGGTGGGTTCTCTGTGACCCCTCTCAACTTGAGAGCACTAGTGATAGCCAGAGAGCGCCGAAAAACCTGTTTGCACCCTTAGTAATTGAATGTGCTCAGCCATCTTCTCTGTCCAAAGCTTTTCTTTGTTTTCCCTCCTTCCACTTTCCATTCTGAAATTTTCTACTCCAAATAGTGGATACAGCCTATGATTCTTTCCTTTCTTGTTACTTCACACTATTCATCTTGTTGAGGCTTCACACTTTGGGGGGAGGAGGATTTTTTTGTGAGAAAAAACAGGTGGGATTAGCAATATCTGTAGGACAAAATGGCTTTTAAAATGATGAGCCTTGTGTGCCTACAGCTGTGCAGTGGTCAATTACTTGCACAAACATCAGAAATGTGGGGTTTCATCCTTAGAAGGTAATTATACTCTGCTAGGTTTCATGATTCAGTAAATTAAATTCAAATTTACTCGTATTTTGGTTCACCTTTATAGCCTATTTTAGACAACCTGTCATATTTTTATGACTACAAATGCAAACAAAAGGAATAAGAATTCCAAGAAGTTGTTTTAACATGAAACATGTTGAATCTAGAGACTACTTAAGGAGCCACTTAGGATACAGCCTCGGCTTTTTAAAAATCTACTAGACTCGTGAGAATTTTTCTGGTTTGTCATTCAATCAGTCATTCTTAAATACAGGGGGATCTTTGCTTTCTGTTTTTGCTGCAGCATGTGTTTAAATTGGAGCAAGAGGAATACATGAAGGAGCAAATCCCTTGGACACTCATAGATTTTTATGACAACCAGCCCTGCATAGACCTTATAGAAGCTAAGCTGGGTATTTTGGACTTACTGGATGAAGAATGTAAGGTAAGAAGAGTAAAATGTCTTGCTGATAATCAGTGGTGAATAAGGAGATGTAGCCCTTCAGGTATAGCACCATAATAAGCGAACTTAAAAGTTTTCTAAACATTTCTATCTTAGTTGTTTCTGTAGTTCTGTATTAGATTAGCAGAGACGACACTGTTTTAAATTCTGCTCTGTAATATAACCTAGCTTCCTACATACCTTTCATTGAGATTCCTGCTAAACATTTGATTTAAATTATCTCTTACTCACCTTTTCATCGGCAGTGTTTGAGCTCCAAATACAACAAGGAATGTAATTACATTATATAATTAAGACTATCATTAAGTTAATCCTGAAGGGGTAAATGGTAGAATGGACCCCTTGAAATGAATGGGGCTTCCTAGTTAAAACTAGCACAAGTCTCATATGTTTCAGCAGATCTACTTTTGGTAGTGCTAACATAGGACATATCCTACAGTCACCAGAACCTATTAAAAAGGGAGCATGTAAATTTGAGCAATTTAGCAGGGAATATCCAAAGGCCAAAGATAATGAAACCTTTTCAATGCCATGCCTAATGCAGAATCTCCCTGGACAGGTGGTTTCAGGAGCATTGGTACAGGGCTGCTGGCAAGTAGCACTAGCCCCAGGGGAAGAGGCACAAGCAAGTCACCCTCTCTGAATTTAGCAGTAGATGTTTTAGCCATTTTCTGGGCAATCCAGATATCCAAACTTGTTTTGCAGCGTACAGAGATTTTCCACCCACTAGAGGCCTGGGCCCTCTAGAGTCTAGATATTTCCTCCCCTCTCCTTAATCCTGCATTGTTGTGATTTCCAAGCTTTGCCTTGTTTTCAGGCAATACCTACCTTATGTCTTTTGGCAAGAGAAGCTGGAACAAGGCTGCCAGTGTTGGCCTTGTTGCACCTTCTCTATCTTCTTGCTGTTGTTCCCACAATAGCCTTCTTCTGTCCTTGAAGGAGACTCACTTCATGCTGGAGTGGCACCATCCTCCCCCTGTTTGCTCAGTTCCTCAGGCCATTTTATTTTAGGTTGCTGTTATGTCCCTTCAAGTTGAGTCTAACTTATGGCAAGCCTATCGTAGAGTTTCCTTGGCTAGTTTTTTTTTTTAAGGAGAAAGTTTTCTGTTGCCTTCCTCTAAGACTCAGATTCTAATCCTCACTTAGCCACAGAAACCCAAAAGACCTTGTAAGGTAGAATCATCTGAGACTTCTGTCTTTTTGTGTATCCAGTTCTGTTGGATGTTTCCAGTTATATTTGTTTCTGTCATGAAAGGGCAGCAGATCATTAGTGATTTAATTTACTGATACTGGGTTTTTTTTAACATTTGGAGGAAGGTGCTTGTAGGATTTTTTGCCTCATATACCAGGACAATGTTCTTGGTTTCAACTTTTGTGTAGTCTCAGGATAAAGCTGCAGAAGGGCAAAACAAGAGCAATGAACTCCCACCATAAAAATTCTGCCTCCTCCTCTCCACCCTGAAATTTCCCTTCAGGCCCCTAATTTCTACCATTGCAGTGACATAAAGCTTCACTTGAACATTTAGAAATACAATTTAGACATCCAAAGAAAAGGAGCAGGCAAAGTTACCAAGAGAATTCAAAGACAGAAAAGAGTTCTAGGTGTGAACAGTTTTTGAAAGTCTGTGTCTTTGGAATGCTAGAAATTTGGGCATTGCAGGAAAAATTCATGGAGGACAGAGTTCTGATGAGGGTTAATGCTTTCAATCTCCCCACAAGAACCCCCATAGCGACCTCCTGGAGTACTCTCTGCATCTTGAAAGGAGTGGATGGGGGACAACATTTCTAAGCAAAATATTTCAGGTTGAACCAGAGGTTTTATGAAGTCCTTTTATTATTGCTGAAACACTGAGAGTGCATTGTGGGGTGATTCTGGGAGTTGTTCTGATAGGCTTGGAAGTTTGCGTTTTGCCGGTAGACATCAGGGAGAACCTGCAGCCTTTGTTTCAGTGAATGCTGAATAAATAAAGTAGTTTAGTACTCTAATAAATCCTGGGAAAGTGTTACCGATGCATACCTGTCAGATCCTTGCATTATAAGAGTACCTGAGTAAGTAAATAACTAGGGATAGCATATCTTGATGACACAGTGAAATTGTATGGAAAGCCATTTTTTTTTAAAAAAAATGTTCTATTCGGTATAATAATTAAATAGAAAACTAGAGGGGCCTTTGAATGTTATGTGAGGTAATGAAACTGAGAGAAAATATTTGTCAGGTTGCTGTGGAGAGATGTGTTTTCCACATCTGTGTGTTTCTGCTTTGGGTAATTAAGATACTTTGTGTTTTTAAACCTGGAAAATCTATTGTTGTTTACTGCAAAAGCTGAGCCTGCTTAGTTAGGAGGAAGAAAATATTCAACCTGAATAAATCAATTTTGCACTTAACTTCTGTAGGAATGTTTGTTTACTGTTTTCTTTTGCTTCAATGACCTTGTCCTAAAAAGTTCTAAGGGCTAATAAGAGTTGTAAGAAAAAAATGTAAATATAAAACAAAACAAAAGAAGTCTAGCTTGCTTATTCTGAACCGACTGAAAATATGACCAATAAAAATGTCCCAATTTGCCTTTGACATCACTCATGTTACTGTGTGGTAGTATAGGGCTAGAGTTCACTACCGTACTACACAAACCATGGTGCCAGTCCGTGAGCTATTGGTTGCCAGTCCACGGTGAGTTTCCAGAAAAGAAAGAAGGATTTAGTAAATGGACACAAATATGATGCCAATTCCTTGGCAATTGGGAAAAAAAACTTTGCAAATTTTCCATGTCAGATAGCTTAAGAAACACTATTATAGTAGATGATACATTTTGCTGAATTGCAGGCCTTAGCTACCTCTATCATTATGGTTGGATCAAATATCTGAGTACTGTATTTGCTGGCTTATATGACTCACTTTTCCCCCCGAAAAATACTGTTTGAAAATGGGGTACGTCTTATACACAGGTGCGTCTTATACACCAGCAAATACAATATGTGATCTGGAATCCCTCTGTGGTCAGTTGTGTGGAGTCTTTGTTCAGCGAGGCAGTGGAATTGCCCTGTCTTTATGTGTTAACATCGCATTAGAACTGTATAATCCTAATTCCTGAAACTCAGGGATAGGGGAATTTTTATCTCATTGGCAACAGATCTTTGGCAACATCCAACCATCAGATGGGCTCAGTGGTAGGGTGCTGGTGTACAGTTCATCCTCACTGTTCATAAGCTCTACCCTGTTCAACTTCTTCTGCATAGGGGTGAGCATATGCTGTCAGATACTGGTGGCAGTGTGGGGGATACCCAGCTCTCTGCTGAGACTAACAGTGGCATCATATTTTGTATATGTGGTCAGACACATAAGTACAAAATGCATATGTATCATGTGAGTTGCAAAATATGGATGTTGTGTAAATATCTGCCTTGTCCCTTTAATTTCACAATAGCAGAGACCAGAGAGACATAGCTGCTTAAACATACATCTGCAGGCAACTCCTCTATTGCAACAGCTCCACTGGATGTCACTTCAATTCTGGGCACAGTTCAAAGTACTGGTTATGAGCTATAAAACCCTGTATGGTTAGTTATTTGAAGGATTGTATTCTCCCATACAAACCTGCCTGTGTTTTGAGATCTTCTGGAAAGGCTATTCTCTCTGCCCCACCATCTTCACGGATATATTTGGTAGGAAGACAGGAGAGCGCCTTCTCCATGGCTTCTCCGAAGCTCTAGAACTGCCTTCCAAAAAGGGCTAGACTGACACTCTTCTTTATCTTTCCACAAGCAGACAAAGACCTATTTACTGTTGGTAGATCTTTCAGAGTTGACTGTTTGGGGACCTTATATAATGAAATGGATTTTTCTTTGATTTTTTTTAAATAGTTGATGCTTTAATTGTTTTTAATTTTAATTTTTTTGTATAGTTAATTTTTAACTTTCGTATGCTGTTGAGTATTTGACTATTTTTTAACCACCTTGAGTCCTGAACTGGGAAAAAAAGAGGAATATAAATAAAAGGAGGAGGAGGAGGAAGAGGAGACATATTTTTAACCCTTAACCCTTAGGCAGATTTGAAAGAAAACTACACCTGATAATATTATTGTTGGTGCCTAATGAATTGGCAGTGAAGATCTCCATTGGGGGCTATGTTAACATGAACAGTTCATAAACTCAGGGTAAGGACTGTGTTTTCATTCAGTACCCATGTTTCTGTGTTAATACCTCTCCATTCTCTTCCCTTTTCTTTTTTTAATTAGGTCCCCAAGGGAACAGACCAGAATTGGGCTCAGAAACTGTACGATCGCCATGGAAGCAGCCAGCACTTCCAAAAGCCTCGCATGTCAAACACCTCCTTTATTGTTGTACATTTTGCAGATAAGGTAATGAGAAGAAGGAGCATGTTCCTACTTCAAAAAGCATCCATGAAAGCTTTTTTTTCCCCACCCAAAATCCATTGAAAGCAATTTTCAGGGAGGCTTTCAGGGGTTCTGTTGTGTTCCTGTCTTGCAGCTGAGTTTCCCATAGAAGCTGATTGGCTTTCTTGAGAAAACAATGCTGGACTCGATAGATCTTTGAGCTGATCCATGGCTCTTCTTACGACCTTAAGTACCACCTTCACTAGGTGTCATTGATTCTCCTCATAGTCAATTCTCAGTAACAGAGATTCCTTTGTTTTCTAGCTCTGTTAAGCCAACCCAAGAGAAAAATAAATATTTTCTTCATTTCAGCTGTACTTTTTGCTTTACTCTTTGGAGGTGACACAGACAAGAACTGTTCATCAAACAAGAAAGAACAATTTCACTGCAATGTTCTTCCAGAACAACTTTTTCCTGTATTTTACCTTATGTTAAAGTTATGACCTGTTATTTAGGGAATGTGGATATTTCCCCTGAAGGTTTACTTGCCATTAAAAGAGCACATTTGACTTCATGCAAGAACCTTCAGTTCCATGCAGTCTTAAGATATGCTCGTGTATTCCATATTTTCATGTTGAAATCCCAGTTTTTTGCTTTCATAATTGCTAAGATTCTAAAAACAAGAAAACAAATACAAAGGATAACTAAATCCAATTGGTAGTCCCAGTTAGAGAAGGCCAAAAAGTAAGTGGGATTTAGTAACTCAACTTGCTGTTTAGCATTTGATCTAGTGGGTTTTTTCTGGTTAGCAGTTGGATTTAGGCCAGATACTCAACTTTGTAAGTTTTTTTCCGTATTCACTGAGATTCAGTTTGGGACAAAGCAAAACAAAAACTGGTCATTTGACATTCTCATCATGAGGGAAGATTCTAATTTAGGGTGCCAAAAAATATTTTTTAAACTTGTTTTTGGAGTGTCGAGCCAGCATTTATATGGATGTTTCCTGTAGCTGAAGAATGTCTGGATATATTAGCTGAGGCAATCTGTACTGAGAATTTTAAGCCTCCCCACTTTCCCTTTCCTCTGAAATCTGCCCTAGGTGGAATACCAGTGTGATGGATTCCTGGAGAAAAACAGAGATACTGTGCATGAAGAACAGATCAACATACTGAAGGCCAGCAAGGTAACATTTGTAATAATGGGTATGGTAGAAAGAAGACAGTAGATACACTGAAATCTGGTTCTGTAGAATTACATACAGCCATTGCTTAGGTTCTGTCTTTTCCTTCTCATCCTTAAAGGTTCACTTAGGTTGAACTTCTAGAGACAAACTTTCCACTCTGGCTCACTCAAAATAAGTGTGAGTTCCATACAATTTATAAAAGTTCCTCTGGCAGTAGAGTGGGATGGGCAAGGACACAATGGTTGGCTCTTAATTGCTGGAAGGACAGTAGCTCAGTGGTAGAACAAACATTTTGCTTTCAGAAGTTCTCTGCTTCAGTCCTCAGCATGTCCAGGTAGGGTTGAAGAAAATTCTGCCTGAAGCCTTGAGGAGATGCTTCCGGTCAGGATCAACAATACGCGTTTGGGCAGACCAGTGGTTTGCCTCACTAAGACAACTTAACTGTTTTCCACCAGGCTCTACTGCAGTCCTATCGACCCACCCTCTTGTTCATTTGGACTATAGCTCCCACAGTTTTTTGCCATGGGACATGCTGGTTGGGGCTTCAGGGAGTTGAGGTCCAAACACTGGGAGGGCCAAAGGTTCCCATACTTGATATACCAAGGGTAAGTTATACTCGTGCCTCAAGAGAACCAAAAGAGATTAATTATCCTTCTGGCTGTTGCTTTAGGATCCCTTGCTGGTGGTGATGCTTCCCTGCTTTTGTTAATCTTTTATGCAGGATGTTAATCTATTGTATAGGATCTTTCTTAGGAACATAGGATGATGCCACATACTAGAGGACATTATTGGACTATCTAGCCCAATATTATTAACTCTAACTAGCAGCATTGATTCTCCAGGATTTCAGGTAAAATTTTTGCTAGCCCTATCTGGAGATAACAGAGTATTCCCTGGTAGTTTCCCATTCAAATACTTACCCGGCCGTGAATCTGCTCAGCTTCTGAAATGTGACATAATTGAAAGTGGTTTTTTTGGTGGACGATATGGTATGGAATGGATATGGAATATGTAGCTGATGCTATTTTGGGTTAAATCCAACATTATTCCTACCTAGAGCAGAACAATTGAAATGCCTCCGACTTACTAGCCAGAATTCATTTAAGTCCCATTCATCTCAGTGGGTCTACTCTAGAATAGATTAATGTTGGATTTAGCCCATTGGGCACAAATGTTGTATTCCCCTTCTGCATTCAAACTAGGGCTGTATGAATCAATCCAACCTTGTTTTTATGAGTATGTCTTTGTTTTTCAAAATTTTAATCTTTCTTTTCCACTGAGAGAGCCCAGTGAGACTAACAGAAGGTGAATAAAAAAAATAGATTGGTAAGGGAAGCAAATCTCCTTCTAAAATCTCCTCATAACTCATGGCTAAATTAGTGCTTGAGCATTGTGTCTAAAGTGATATGGGCTATGTGCATGTGTACAACTGTCAGTCCCTCTCTGTGTTACTTCAACTCATCCTGTCATAATTCTGATGTGGACTGTAGTACATTTCTTGTGGCTTCTTAGCTTTTACAGTATTTCTTGGCCAATTCTGGTTTTGTATAATTAAACACTTTCCTAATACTCATAAATCTACTCTGCCCAAATGAAAATGCAAATGATTTTTTTAAATGTATGAACAAAAATTCATACATGTCTTAGAGTATGACATAATGTTAGAGTGCGGGAGATGGGAGATTTAGATTCAAATTCGTATTGAACTCATTGGGCGACCTTGGGTAATCACTGCCTCTTAGCCAGACCTACCTGACAGGATTGTTGTGAGCCAAAGTGGGGAAGAAGAAAACCATGTATGTTGCTTAGAGAGCAAAGGTGAGCTATTTTCTCTTCGAATATTCATTTTAAATGGATAAGTTTTTTGAACCAACAACTACAAGAGAAACTGTTGGTAGTGTGAATGCTACTGGATACCTAAATTCCCATTAACATCTTAGTTGTGGAGGTGCAGGACAAGTCAGTCTATATGGGCATTTGCACAGATGAGATTCCTCAGTCATCCCTAATCCAAACACAGCCAACATCATGTTCCTCCGACTCAACACCATGCACTCAGAGGTACTGGAGAGAGAGGTGGGAATGATGGGTGGAAAATACAAATATAAAACACAAAACTGGGGGAGAGGAGAATTGATGTCGGACTATAGTTCCCAGAATCTCCCATCTATGCTGATAATGGATACTGGGAGTTGTAGTCCTTAATAACTTTCGCAAACTCTGGCTAGGATGAAAAATGGTGAGCCAACCCAGCTTTCTCCAACAAATTCCAGAGTCCTCTTTTCCTTTATACTACCCTACTCAGGGTAGATACGGATTAATTAAACAGTGGTTACTAAAACAACATAAAATGAGGAAGTTATAACTGTGTGCAGGTGTGGCCCTTGCTTCAGGATGAGCCCAGAACTCGTCAGATAGAACGATGGTGGTGATGTGTGTTGAGTATGTAGAAGCCATATATGTTTGCCTTTCTGCATTATCACATCTACTCTTGTACGATTAAGCGTATCAGATGAGCTGTGCTGTATCAGATGTAGGTGTTCTGTATCTACAGTGGCCAGCTAGCTTCCTTTGGGAAAACCACAAGTTAGACAGGAGAGCAACATGTTGTCCTTCCTGAATTCCCTGATATCTGCTGATTGAGAGACGTGCTGCTTCTGCTTTTGGAAATAATATGTAATCATGCTTAGTAGCTATTGAAAGTTCTAATGTTCTCAAAATCATCTTCCTAGTGAAAACTGATCTTCGTATCCCACCCCCCAGAAACCTACCAGGGACATGTCTAAGAAAAGCACCTAGAAGTTATGGTTATTTGACCATGACTTAGCTCAGGCGTGCTAAGATATAACTCTTTTTGCAGCAACAATCTGAAATGAAGTTAAGTCTTTGTCTGTAATGGTTATAACTATATAAAGTTGAAGGCTTTCATGGCTGAAATCCATAGGTTGATGTGGGTTTTCCGGGCTTTGAGGCCGTGTTCTTTTAGTATTTGCTCCTGACAGATGCAGGTGAAACATCAGGAGCAAATACTAGTACAACACGGCCTCAAAGCCTGGAAAACCCACAACAACCTATGTTTTAACTATAATTTGTAACTTTTCAGTTGAACAGAAATGGGTGGTCAGCCTGTTCCTCGTTACTGGGCTTATGTACTCTTTTAATGTGAGCAATAGAGGAGGAATGGAAATGGCCACATAGGTGGCTGCTTCATGCTTACAGCTGAGAAATATTTCTTTGTAATGTTTTTTGCATTTTTGTCAGAATTTTCAAGGGGCAATATGAGAATTAGCTAGTTGGAGGAACCAGAGAGCATTCTCCTACATTTGCCAGTAGCACCGTAGTAACTACTAGGGTACTTTTTACTAACAAATACCTCTGCTATCTTTTTGGACTGTGATAACAGCAGTAAGTAATGATTTGCTGGGTGACCTCAGTAAGGAGTGAAGTAACTAGTACCTTTAAAGCTCTGAATGCAGCAGGGCAGACCCATATCGGCACCAAAGCCAAGATACAGTCTTTCATTGTGCCTTGTCAATTTCCTCCATTTCTAATAAGGGCTAAACTGCAGTCTCTTCCTGACAACACAACATTTTAAAATTTGGTCCTGAGCAGCGCTCAATCTTTCTACATTGTAATTTCAGTCAGACTGTCCTGCATGCCCACACAAATATGGAACTGCAGAGCTCAGCAGTTCCAAGCAAGGTTGCAATTGAACACTAGGGTCATCTGCAGATAGCACAAAACTCATTTCATGTTATAAATAGTTTATTTTTAGAGTAGTCCAATTTAAGATTAATGCTTATTCCCCAGAGCTGCATGTTCACCTCTTTCTTCCTTGTTTATCTCCTGATTGTTGTTTTTTACCTGGAGAAACTGGAGGGCAAAAGTCCTACAAGAACTCCTGGGAAATCAACCAGAACTAAGAGAGCAGGCAGGTTGGAGACAGCTGAGGCAGCAAGGGGCTTTCTCCAAAGAAGCAAACATCAGACTGCAGAGGGCCGATAACGCCGTTATCTGCGGCAGGTTAATTTCACTGCATTGTTAGGGTATAGGTTCACTGGGGAGGGGGGAGAAGAACCAAACAGACAAAAAGAGCCCGAGGCTGAATAAAGAACACAAAGGTGTGTTTGTGGTATTCTGAGCAAGATTCTATTTCAGTAGCAGCACAATCTGAGTTAAACAAAGGCTTTCTGCCATTTGGGGGATTCTCTGTGCAAGCTGCATTGTGGACCATAGCAAATGGCTTTCTCCCAAATTGTGTGGAACTTGTGGTCCTTCATGTTGTTAGATAGCAGCTCCTACAGCTCCTGACCATGGGCCGTGTTGGCTAGAGTGCAATTACTTCTGGAGCATCAGATTCCACACCATAATCTTAAGTGATTCTCCATCTCATGTACCTGCAAACAGTAGAAACAGTGGAATTGGTAAACCTACCCTGCAGGTAGAGAAGCCTATTCCTTCTTTTACAGAAACACATAGTGTAAAGCCATCATTTGCCCATTATGCCTGAACCTTGTCAGTGTTGTCAGTTGCAGAGCATTGTCATAGACAAGGTGAGCAAAATGCAGTTCTGGAGCCAGGTGCCACCACTATCTGGGTTGTTGTTGTTGTTTTGGCCCTTGACCCATCTATATTCCCCTGACCACCCTTTGCATTGCCTCCCCCCAGGTGAGTTACCTCTCCTAGAAGTTTTAGGGAACAGCAATTCACCTTTTCAGTAAGTTGCAGAGACCCCCAGCTCTGTTGTACATTAAGAAACACCCATATTAAGTGTCTGTTTTGTAACTTCTCATTTTAAAGTATATACTTTAAATTGTTTCAATATGTCAATAGTTTAATTCTGTTTTAAGGCTAACCTGTTGTATCTTTTTAACTATACTGCACTCATTTTTAAGATTGCCTTGAGTAATGTTCGGAGAGAAAGAAGTACAGATGATGGTTGTGGTGATGGTGATGATTTTTTAAAACCAGAAGTGGACTTCCAGGCATGGTGGTTTGTTTCATTGGCATTTATGACAGTCCTTGTGTCCCCCATAAGGTCCTAGGAACAGAAAATTGGCCCTAGTTGCCCTTCTCTGCCAAAAGAAAATAGACACTTTTTCCCAGACCATGAAAAAATTACTTTTTTGGACTAACATCTCTGAGAACACCCACAGCCACTCATTATATGAGTTGTATTTCAAATCTGTGAACTGTACTCCTAAAAAAAGATAACCTCTCCATGCTGTGAATTTTTTTACAAGCTAGTTTAGCATTAAGTTGAACAATCATTTATTTTTACTCAGAACTTACAAGAATGTCTGGGCTGGAGGATGTTTTTGATGGAGTTTAAGATAATCTTTTATGGACTGGATGGTACCTCAGGTCTTGTGATGACAATCACAGTGAACAGGCTACAATAATAGCCTGTTCTTATCTTCTACTTGTATCTTTTACAACCAAAGGATTTAATGGGATTTGCAACCAATTGTTTTCAATTTATTGTGACTGCTTAACTTCAAAGGAAGAATACTGTAGAATGAGAGCAATCCCACAAGTCCTGTGTTCAGGTCAGCTTTTGCGTCTTTGTTAGTTAAGCCACTTCTTCCTTTTCCTTCATATCCATGCTTCTCATTGACCCTTCATGTTGAAGTGAACCATTATTTCCCCATTCTATGTTAACACTGAGAATCACAGCGTGGTTGGGATGAAATGGAACTTTTTTCAACTCGTGTGTGGTGGAGTTTGTAACCAACACTCAGTGCAAATCTTGGTGTCCAGCAAATGTTCTGAACTTTGTCAGACCCTGCATTCCTTCAGTCAAAGAAATACTCACAGACTCCCAACACACAACAGCTATGGAAGTCATAACATCTTGACAGGACTCAACCAGTTCAAAAGGAGCCACAGGCTGGGGTTGATGTCAAAACCCACTTCCTGGAATCCAAGAAATCTGATGCAGAGGAATTTAATTGCAAGGAGTTTCTGGTGCCCGACAATTCTCACTTCAGATATGAAAAGCTGGTGTCAGAAGCTCTCTCATCAACACAACTTGACAGATACTGAAGAGATATCTTTCCACACGCACTCTTTGAGGTCCAGCAAATAGAGGAGGGGAAACCTACCAGTGACCATCTGTTAAATAGAAGATACTGATTAATCTGTCACCTGTTGTCCAGAGGCAGATACTTATAAGTCTCTCAGTGGCTGTTGGGGCTCCTTGTCATTCTCAACCATTCAACCTCTGCAGCTGGTACTCATGGTATTTCTGTGTTTCTTAGTATCCTTGACCCCTGAACTGGCTATGCTTAATGACACCTTGCCTCATCCCTTTTTGTCTTGGGTATGTGGACTACTAGCTGTCAGGAATGACTTTTGGGCCGGCTGAGACCTTGCCCCTCCCGCTCCCTTTATCTTTTTGGATTACCTGTACGTAACCTGGGCTGCATTGTTTTCTCTGTAGCGGCTTCCCTTAAGAGAATCTGTTCCCCTGAACACTTGCTGCCTGGAGATATAGGACAGTTAACATAAGCAAAGATTTACAAGCTGACTTTAAGGTGTGGTTTTAGATTGTGGTTTGTGAGAAGCAAACAGTGTTTCAGTTGCTTGTCTGAATGCAATGTCCGAAATGACGTTGAAATTCTTATGTAGAAGCTCTTCCTACTTCTTTATAGTCTCTACTTCCACTAGCACCTGGCATATTTTCATGGAGGATGAGGCTGTTGGCAATATCATACTTCCAAGATAAAAAATAGTAAGAGTTTCTGTATGGCATTCACTTTGGAACATAAAGGGAAGAGTGCTGTTGCACTCCTTCCTGCTTTTGACTTTCCCATTGGCATCTGTTTGGCTTCTGTGGATTAGATGAGCTTCTGGTATGATCCAGCACAACTTCTCTCATTGTTGTTCTTATTTGCTGCCAGGTCAACTTTGATTTAGGACAGTCCTATGAATGAGATATCCAGGATCACTGGTCATCAACTGCACTGCTCAGGTCTTACAAACAGGACTGTGGTTTCCTTGATTGAATCAATCCACCTGTAGTGCAGTCTCCGTCTTCCCCTGCTACATTCCAATTTACCAAGCATTATTGTCTTTTCCAATGAGTCTTGTCATCACATGATATGTCCATATTACAATAGCCTTAGTTTAGACATCTTCGCTTCTAGATCAGGCTTGTTTTGCTTTAGGATCCATTCATATTTTTTTAAACAGTCCATGATGTCCACAATACTCTTCTCCAGCATGAGGTTTCAAATGAGTTGATTTTCTTTCTAGCCGCTTTCTTCAGTGTCCAGCTTTTACACCCATACCTAGAAACCAGATGGCTGAGATGATTATAACTTCAGCATTTAATTATATGTCCTTACACTTTAGGATCTTATCTAGTTGGTTCATGGCTGCCTTTCCATGTCTTAGCCTTCTTCTGATTTATTGACTCCAATCTCCATTTTTGGTTAATGGCTGAGCCAAGGTGTAGGAAATCATCCTATACCTATCAACTCCTCATGTTCTTAGCATATAGCATATTTGGAGCACATAGCAAAGGAAAGCAAATGCAGTATCTCATCTCTGAATTTATTTATCCCAGCAGTAGGCAGGCCACACTGGGGTATGAGCTCAAGGGAAAGTGAATTGTTCTTTGTTGGGGCTGAATTAGATAGCTGAGAACTTCGTTGAAGCTGAATTCAGTATCTGGGAAAAGTGTAGCATTACATTTTTCTACTCTTGGCTTGGAGCAATGCTTATAAAGTTGTGGTCGTGCGGAGGTTGAAACATGTTGAACTTTTTTTTTCTTGTTGAAATGGTCATGTTCATCTGTGGGATACACATCTTGCAAAGCTCCTAGGGAAATTTTTGCATTCTACGTGCCTCGGATTTGCTCCTTACTGTTCTGGCATTCTGGGAAAACCTTTTGTTGCTTCCACATTTTTATGGCTGTTGTCCAATATGTGTCACTCCAAAAGGGAGACGGGAAATTAAATGTCAGAGTCTCCAACTTGCTACACAGTTCATTAAGTGCATAAGAGCTATACTGGATCAGAACCAAGATTTGTCTGGCCCAGCAGTCCCACAGTGGCCAAACAGATGCTTATGGGAAACCCACCAGCTGGAAATGAATACAGTAGCACCTCTCTCTTGCAGGTCCCCCATCAACTGCTGTTAGAGGTGGTATTTGAGTCAGTAGATAGCCAGTACAGTTAGTAGTCACTGATAGCCTTGTCCTCAACTATTTTATCTAATACTCTTTTGAAGCAATCTAAGCTTTAGATTGCTTTGTATCTTTATACAAACTAACATGCCTATTTTGGTAGGTAGTGCTGACTGTTTGGGAGTGTTTAGACCCACTCCACACAAACCCATTCTGTGACCAAGGGTTGTCCTTCGCACTGCCTTGACTGTAGATAAGTATTTTCTTAGCACTATCGCTAGGCTCACCAGGGTTTCCTTTAACAAGAATTTACAGTCAGCATAGAATGAATGGGGTTGGGAAGATTTGTGCAAGAGAGTCAAGACTGAGATGGGATGGTGAGGATGCAGTTTCTTGGTGTTAGCGCAGTCTCTTTAGTCACATTGGCCCGAATCCTCTGTCTGTAGGATGGCACAAAATGGAAAGTCCCTCTTCAGACTGCACGGAGGGACCGTATTTTTGAATGTTTCTATATATGAATTCCTTCATGTAGAAAAACAGGTGCAGAAGAAGGCTGCAGGGCAAACATGGTTAGGGCTAACCACTCATGGAATGCTGTGAAGAGGAGCCAGTGGGAGAAACCATATAAACTAGAGGCTTGTGTGACACAGGGTGACACAGAGTTCGGGAGTCAGAAATAGAGTGTGAAGGCTAGTTAGGGAGGGGGAATGGATAAGATCTGAATAGGGTTTTTGGAGCTGGGAATGCAGACAGAGTCCAGGGACTTCATGCTTAACTTAATTGTTAGATAATAAATCTTATATTGGTTTAATTTTCTACCACCGTGCCTGACTTGTTTCAAGAACTGAAATGAAGAATTGACCACCCTTTACCACATTGAACCCACTGAGCAACACAGTCACTTGTCCACAATAACAGCCAGCTTGAGGCCCAAGCAGGAAGAGCAAGGGCAAAAGGTCAAGGTGTGTGAGTGGAGTCTGAGCGTTGGAACTGTGAGACCAACCTGGAAAGGGACTCCTTCACACCCATCTTCTACTTAGTTTGAGTGAGAAAGTGGTAAATTTTAGTGTATCATGTTGTTCTTCTGCCTGATCAATGTCCAGTAGAAACAATTAAAAACTGAGAAGTTGACCAGCTAAGTTAAGAAATCATATGTCTTAATCTTGAATCATATGTCAGATTTGTTTGTTGAGGGAGAGCAATGTAGAAGGTTATGGGGAAACTTTTGCCTGTACTGTCTTGATTGTAGCCTTCCGTTAACTACCTCTGGGATGCTGGATTGAACAGACCTTTGTCTTCTTGTATTATGTTGCCAAGACTTCATCTGGCACAGACTTTTTTCTGCCCTTCAACCACACTCCCTCTCTCCTGCCTTTCTGTTCTGATTCCCATCATAATGACCTTTTACTTTGCTAGTCTCTGATACTTTGTACTATAGGTCAAACCATAGGTTACCACTAGCTGCCCCAGTATACACTTGCACCTCATTAGAGGCAGCACATAAAGTTCAGTAGAAAAATTTTGAGTCTCCAATATGTAGTCCAGGATGGTAATCAGTGGTTCTTATGCATACCAACATGGTCTTTTTTTTTACCTTCCATAGACCTCCCCTGCACCCCTCAAAAAATAATGGGAGAGGGAAAAAATCACCACTAACATGTAAATTGCCAATGTTCCAGAAATGTTCTATAGCTTACACTCAGTCTCAACATGTCTATCTGAAAAACCAGTCACCCTTGAAAGGAAAATCAGAAGTTACCTATGGTTAGGGTGAAAATCCCCCCTCCACCTTCTGTATTGCCCCTCCTCTTATATAAAATATTCTGTTAGGCATAGCTTGGAACATTATTTTTTAAAAAATAAATAATTATTGCTGATGTTGTTGCAGTTAATAATTATTATAAAAGTTGCCTGTGGCTAACATGCTACGACTGCATAACTTCTAAGAAATTCTTTAAAGTTACAGTTAAGGATACAGAAGTGTCCTCAAATTCCCCCCAATAACTAAATTCGTAAACCAATTCCTAAACCGATAATATGATATAGGAACAGTGAGTCAACATTGCTTTTTATGCTTAATGGTAATGTTGACTAAGTTTTATATTGCTCCAAGTTTTATGTTGCTCCAAGAGAGGTCCATCATTGTGCCCCCTTTGCTTCAAAAAGTTAGCCTCTTACGTGGTTTTGTTTCTTGCAAGGTATTACTTGCAAACATGGTTCGTCTGAACCAGAAAATGGACTGTCTGACAGCGTAAAAGTCCCTGGCTGGAGACAAGAGATAGACAGACAAAAGAGTTCTGTGGGTGGTTAAAATTACAATAACACCCAGCAAGCATAAAACAAATACACCGTCTTGTGTCTGGCTGGATGATAATACAATGCAAGCAGATTCTTTCCTCTGTGAGATTTTGGCATATATGCAAACAAGGTTAGGCCCATTAATCTGCTGGAGCAACTGATGAGAAATCACAAATCTGCTCTTCATAAGGGCGGGACTGCAGAACTGCTGTTTTATTTGTTTATAGTTCCAGTGTGTATCTTGGGGGGAAGGTATTAAAATGGAACTAACCATAGTTTCTTTCGTGACAGAAGTGCTGTGAAGTAGAGAATATGCAAGAGGCATGCTGTGATAGCAAAAAGCAGTTCTTCATAGCACAGCCTTATAATAAGTTAACTTTTTTTCTTCCTTAATATGTCCAGAACTTTTCAGAGGCTTTTATCAGAACTCTTTTATTATACACATTCTTAAAAGAGCAGAAGCAGCAAAAAATGTTATGACCATATATACCAATAAGCAGAGCTTGAAGATGTAGTATCGCTAGACTCTTCCAATCCCCTGTACTGGTTAGCATCCTATCAGTGGCATATTCACATGTCAGTTTCCCTTAAACATGTGTAAATCCGTTTTAGGATGCTGTGAAGGATGGTATTCCTTTCCCTCCTCCACAGCACCCAAAGCGCCCCCAACCCTGAACTTTAAAACTTCTGAAGTGTGTGGGACAGCCATTCCGTACTTCATGGGAAATTGGCAGGACTGTAGGAAGCATCTTGCTGTGCCCCTGTATCCAGACACAAAATGATTATAGCAGTACCGAGACCTCTGTGAGACCTTGGCAGATTCCATTGCTAATATAATCAGTCTGCATTTGGCTACATAAACATAGCCAGATGCTTCTCCATTCCTGCCTGCTCTCCTTGTGGGTCAGTTCACCAAGTGCTGGTCCTTGTGTAGCCAAAATATTGCCAGTCCCAGATCAGCAGGCCTGAGAGAACCCCAATGTTTACAGAAATATGTACGGTTGGTTCTCCACATTTGCAGGTTTGTCTTTCACAGATTTGATTATTTGAGGGTTTTACCAATCCCTTCCCCTGCACCTCAGGCATTTCTTTTCTGGGAGGACTTTCCTTCTCAATGGCTCCAGTCAGACCATTAAGCCCTTTAAAAACCCAGCTCTGGTACTCCTCCTCCTCCTTTACCAGCTGTTGCCTGCCCAGATAATGGCTCACAGCCCAATTTCTCAGGACCACAAATCTTCTCCTGGTGCTCCCCAACACCCAAAGAAGGAGATGGGCAAGAGAGAGGAAGTATCGGGCCAGCACGCCAACCTCTCTTTTCCCTTAACTGGTTTGGACCCTGGGTGCCTGCTCTCCCTACCCTGCCTTGGCCCCCTTTCCAAAGACACACAGACACATTTTGATATTTGCAATTTTTCCACTTTTGTGGGGATCCTGTGCCCCTAACCCTAGCGAATGTGGAGGGCTGACTGTATATATTCTGGAAAATAGTATGGCTGCACAGGAGCACTGCATATTTTAACCTTATGTTGCTGGTTCCACTTGTTTTCCTAAATATTTTTTACTTGTAAATCTGCTTTATAGTCCTTACTGTATGTCATCTGCACAGGAGTCATTTGGAATGGACTAATGCTAATACTCTTGTTGTACAGGTTACCCGAAGAAGATCTTCCCACGCCCTTTGAGATAAGGGTGAAACTAACCCTTGAGTCTAGATCTGAGAGACCCAAACCATACGAAAGCACCATCTGTAATCTTCTTCTTTGGAAGTTATTTTGTAGTTTAGAATGGGCTTAGAGAAGAGAAGATTTGTCTCCTCATTCTGCTAATAGATAAAAGAATGAGCTTGAAACCAGACTCGGTGCAAGATGAAAATGTACAAACCTTTATTGTTAATAACGGGTAATAGACTGCTAATTGTACAAGAGGTTAAGTAAAGATGTTCCCTGTTTACTGTGGTCCCGGAGGGGGGGGATCCCCTCTGCATTTGCTATTAGCAGTAAAGTGAAATAAAATGAAATACGGATGGACCTCAGTTAGAAAAGTAGATGCGTTCATGGGTATTACTTCTTTAACAGAAAATTTGGTACTAGAGGCAGAAATAACATGGAAAGAATAGGGATAAGTTTCTACATCACAAAAAGAAGAGGAGTTCAACCCATTTCAGCAGACCTTTTGTTCAAAACTAGTGATATGCATGTGTGAAATGAAACAGCCAGGTTAGGAAAGCCTTGCATAAGTAAACAAAAATATTATGAACCTTGCAGAGATCTCTTGGAGGAGTCTTCCAAAATACATCCAGTAATGATTCTTTCACCACTCTATCTTATTATTTTCATTTTGATGGCCAAACATATAACTGTTTTTAACATGCTGAATTTAGCTGGTGAGGCAAGATAATCTACTCTCTATTTGTTTTCCTCTCTTTGTTTTGCTGTTCATGCATGCTTAGTAAGGGATTCTGGAGGCAGCTGCTGTTTATCCTGCCTTTTGTAAGCAGGCACACACAGCTACAGTAGGGTTGGCTAGTGCAAAACCGCATTCTTTCCCAGCTCCAGCTTTTACTGCATTGCTTATTGTGGACATGCTGTTGCAACAGACACGGAAAGTCTGTGTTTCCCCAGTCCTCCTTCTCCATAGCCTCCCAGTGTCAGTGCTGCTAAAAATCTTCCAGATAAACAGAGGACAAGGAGAAAAAGGGGAGCTGGGCAGGTGTAAAAAGACTTCGTAAAATGGAGCTTGCTTTTCAGAGGTTTTGTTAATTGAGGCATGTTGTTGTTGTGTGCCTTAAGCCATTTCCAACTTATGGTGATCCTACGGTGGGTTTTCTTCACAAGATTTGTTCAGCAGGGGTTTGCTTTTGCCCTCTTTTGAGGCTGAAAGAGTATGACTTGCTGAAGATCACCGAGTTGCTTTCCATGGCTAAGCGGTGATTTGAATCCTGGTCTCCTAGAATCCTAGTCCAAAACCAGTATACCATCGCTGGCTTTCAGTAGTCGGGGTGCCTCTCTTAAAAGTTAGTCTCCGTTTGCTACCCGTGACAGAGAGGTCTGAATCTGATGATGGTATGAAAGAATGGATGGTTCCATATGGGAGTAAGTGGCCATTGTACATGGGACTGAACATAGCAGGAGTTTTGTCAACTGCTTCCCATTAATAGACTATTTATTTCATGGCTCAGTTCATGAGAGTGAAAATGGAGGTTGAACTTAGGGTAGCAGAACAATTTATCGAGGGGACGTCTGTGGAGGGAGTGAATGGCCTTTTTGCCATTCGACCACCTGTGCCTCTGGAGTAATGTTACGTTGTTATTGTTGTGTGCCTTCAAGTTGTTTCTTAGAACCTATCATGGGGTTTTCTGAGAGCTGAGACTGTGTCATGCACCCAGGGTCACTCAGTGGGTTTCCATGGCTGAGCAGGGAATTGAACTGTGCTGTCCAGAGTCATAGTTCAACGCTCAAACCACCACCCCGTGCTAGTTCTTACCCAAGGTGTGCCCATATAGGAAAGAAGAAGTGATACGTTTAACATCACAGGTAGTTTGGCTCCAGGAGTCGACAAGAACGTCTCTTACACTTTAGCACTGACTTCTTTAAACACCTTCACTGCAAGAGCAATAAGTCTGAATTTGCTAACAAGAAAAAGGAATGTTTCTGCAGTTTGGTTGCTTGTAGTTAGAACACTGAACTCTCACTACCTTTCTCACTTTCTTGCAGTACCCAATGGTGGCTGATTTGTTTCATGATGAGAAAGATACTGTGCCCACTGCTCCAGCTGGAAAGGGAGCTTCCTCAAAAATCAATATCCGCTCTGCCCGTCCAACTGTGAAAGCTGCCAATAAAGAGCACAAGAAAACAGTGGGGCATCAGGTAAAGAGAAATCTCTTTCAGTGAAGCTTCTGTACTTGCATTGCAACATATTTGTTCAAAGTCCATTTAAAAAATATGTCAATGAGGAATTGATGTGAATATGGAGCAAAAGCAAGATGCTTTTAAAAAAATTCAGGTGTCAAATTGGATAGCCATTGTATACTGTTTTGTTGCAGGCCCCACTTCTTTGGCCTCTCATTTGGAAATGTATTTTCTTTTTGTTTGTCTTTTCTAGTTCCGTAACTCCTTACATTTGCTTATGGAGACCCTGAATGCCACCACTCCACATTATGTGCGTTGCATCAAACCAAATGATGAGAAACTTCCTTTCAGGTAAGTGCTGCCTTCTGACTAAGCATGAGCATCAATAGACTGTTGGAAGAGACACCACAAAATATGCCACAAAATATTTACCATTTGATTTGGGATGTGAACATATGAAAACTATCCTATTTCAAGGCCAGACCACTGGTCCATCATGCCTAGTACCATCTACCCTGACTTTTGTCTAACATCCAAGTTCTCAGGTGAATTTCTTCCTCTGAATTTGTTCACATACAAGCTTCTCCAACTTTTCTGACAGGTTAGGAATCGGAGCATTGTCAGAAAGCAGAAGTCAAAAAGCAGAACCCATTTACTGTAAGGAACATGAAGGACTTACAGAGGTTCATTTGGGACTGACTGTGTGCGCGCTGCTTGTAAGGTCTCTCAGGTGCCTTGGCACTTTTACCCCTCCCTTCTGAGCTTGCTTTGCAAGCAGTGCATGCACAGTCCCAAGCAAGCCTCTATAGGCAAGAACTGATGGAAGCTTGCTGTTTCAATGCTTGCAATATGGACAAGTTCCATTAATATAACCAGGGGGTCTGCTCTTTCTGTAGGCAAAACTTGGGACCACACATGCATATGAGTACTCCCAAGCAAGCCTCTATAGGCAAGAAGAACGGACAAAAGAGCAGACTTCACATCTAATTAATGGAACTTGTCCTTAAAGTTGGAAGCATTGAAAGAGCGACTTATCAGATAATGGGACATCGAAAGCCAAGGACTCCCTGTATATTAGATGTTCTCTCCCTACATGATTACTGTCACATCATAGAATCCACAACAATCCCTGGTAGCTTTCATTACTGTCATTACACAGCATGAAAGTGAGGAGAGAACAGGAATGACTCTTTTGCTGTGGATTTTCCCGTTGGCCCTTGGGTTACCTTCCAACTCCATGATTCTTTATCATTTTTCATGAGAGATACCAGGTACTGAAGGTGGCAAATGAGCCTTCTGAGGGATGGCTCCCGTACCTTTGAAACACCTTCTTTAAAGAGACTACAGCAATTACCTCCTTGCTATCCTTCCGCCAGAACATTGAAACTTTTTAATTCTAACAGGCATTTGGGAATGGACTGCAATGGAGTTTTAAAGATGTGCTGTCTTGGTTGGTTTTTATCTTCTGTTTTGTAATTGATTTTTAAACAGTTTTAGTTCTTCTGCTTGTTCAGTTGCATTGAATGTAACATTAGTATACTTTAACAGATGTTTTTGTGGAGATTCTTATTCTGCTTTGGTTTTAACATTTTATAAGATACAGCATTTAGAGAAAAGAGTGGGATATAAAGGAATTAACAACTACAGTAGTGAACTGTCATAGATAGGATTATGACCACACAATTACAAAAAGACAGCTTGGAATTTGCTACATTATCCAACTATGCCTCACTGATTCCTAAGTTCTCGAACAGAATCCAAATAATTGCTGGTCCAGAACTCCAGTTGGTAACATGTGGTAGACTGTGAAAGTACTAACAACATCATCACTATCATCTTCATCAACAATATCAAGAACAACAACAATAATGTGCCTGCCAGTGAGCTATGTCCCTTCTGTATGCATGAAGTGGCTTCAGTCTGAAACAGTGGTGTAGTGACATAAATGATAGTGGCAAGGTCAAATAGGGCTTATCATTCAGAAAAGGAGAACATGTGGTCCTCCATTGTCCTTCAGCATTGGCCATGCTGGCTTAGACTGATGAGAGTTGCAGTCCAGCCACGTCTAGAGGGCGGCAGGTTGCTCATCCTTGATTTAAAAGAACTGTGGAAAATCAGCATTCTAAATCATGTGATGAGCATTCTTAATTAGTAAAAAAACACATAGAATCCACAACAATAGACTCATAACTTCTGTCTCCCCTACCCCAACATGGTAGTAATCATGTCGAGAAAGAACACCTCAGTAGGCCACTGAAGCAGGGAGCAAGCATTCCATTTACTTCTTATGGTACAGAGTAGAATTATTTTAAAAAATAACAGTCTTTTGTTATCTTAAAGGCTGGCGAAAAGGTGCCATAAGTCTCCTACTTGTTTTGCTGCAATAGATTCACGGATTTGGCTGCTATAGTAGAAATAATAACGTATACTACTAAGACTGGTATTCTTTTGCTAGAGTTGCTATAGTATATAACAATGTGATATACTTTCTCTCCTCCACATCATCTTGAACATAGTGTTTGTATGGAGGTGTTTGGGGCTTTTATTTTAGCTTCTTCATTTCAGTGAGAATTTAAGGTAACAGGCACCAGATCGGTAGCAGAAACTAATAAAACAAGCACTATGTGGAATACAATGGAAAAGAAGCAGGACTATTATGTGTTTTGTGAAAGAGACATTCCATGGGAACATTGCAGAAATGAGAGCATTATTCCTATCGGATGATGCTGCAACACAATTTTGATGGATATGCACATCACCTCACTTGCCGACATTTGATAATACATTGCTTTTTATTACACACATATTATTTAATGAACCTCCAGTTGAAAGATCTTTGGAACTAATCTTGTGCTCCTTTATAGTTGCTAGCTCCTTTAAGGAAATGAATGTTGTGGAAGGATATGATAGCAAACATAATTTTACATGCAGTATCTATTATCACTGAAACAATATATACACCGAGTCATAATTCTGAAGTTACCAGTGGTTAGCTTAGAATTCAGCATTCTGTTTCTTGAATAAACCAGACAGGAATAAATGGGGCATATGGTCAAATATGTAATTCCAAATCTAAGATTGCAATGACCCAAACTTGCAAATGATAGCTATGTCTGTGTACATTTATTCTTTGTTTTCTTGAAGGTAATATATTAATTTGATCCACATCTGAGGATAGTGTGCTAATTTGAATCACATTTCAGTGTCCAAATCCTGTAAAACCACTTCGACAGAGGTAGTGCAGTAGGTGTCTACTATTAAACAGCCACTCTTAACAAGTTAGTAGCAGCATCTAGATTGCACGTGCCATCAAATCATGCACTTAATGCATGCTTTAAAGGAATCACATGGCCCTCCAGAAGCTGTAGGACTACAAGTTACAACATCCCACTGGCGAGGGATGCTGAGAGTTGCAGTACAGTGACAACTGGAAAGCCACGTGATTCCCACCTCTGCTTTAAAGGAGTGAATGCTGCAATTCCTTTATACTTTTTAGTGGCCACTGAATAGTTCCACGGCTTGAGAAAGCATCATTACATTGGCTGAGCCTAGAGCTTATTGATACAGCTGCCATTCTTTGGGTTATTCTTCTTACGCAAGTACTCAAGTTAGAGTTGAATCTGTTTTGTAACCCAAAGGAAGCAGGACCACAACCAGGCTCTTCCCTGGAAAGGGTCTTTGCACATCTCATGAGCTTCTTGTGCACATCTGAGTCTCTCACATCTTTTCTTTTAATGAAGAAGTTAGAATAGGTGTCTGGGCCATGGTGAGGCATTGCCTCCTTCTCTCGGACTAAATAAAAAACATTCAAGGGATTAAATCTTAAGCGCTGTGGAACATCTTGCAGCCTGTGTAGTCCAACCTTCTCTCTACTCAGTGTTAGAAAACCAGAACTAGAGCAGCCCCAATATGCTAATTTGGACCAAATTTCAGTATTCTAAATCCTGTGAAACCAAATTGGCATAGGTAGATTATCTAGCTTCTGCATGAAGACCTGCAATGTGGAAGAGTCCACCATCACCCCCAGGTAACCATTTCATTCTCAAACTGTGCCTGCGATCCAGAAATTTCTCCTCATGTGCAACCAGAATCTACCCTGCTGAAACTTAATCCCACGGAGAGCAAAGGGCAAATTTTCCTCCTCTTCAGTGTCACAGACTTCAGGTGCTATTATATTCCTCATCAGTCTTCCTGCACACAGCGATATTCCTCCAAGCATTCCCACTCACCTCAGATGGTTACAGTTGGGAAATCTGTGCTACTGTTTGCCAGTTGCTAAACGGACTGCTAGGTAATTGCTGTATTCTATCCCCAGGGCAGCCATAGTTTGATAGTAACAGCACCATTTCTGAGAAGTCTCTTTGTTACAGCCGGTGGAAAGAACTGCTGGGGGATTTGCATGATGAACGGTGTTCAGACAAAATAAAATTGCTAGTGTTATTTATTAGTATAGAAATGGCATGGGTGTGTGCACGTAAGCACAGAGTTCTCCTTTCTTCTGGAATAATGTGCTAAATGCTGGCTCTCATGAATTTAACTTAGTGATAATATAATGGATTACTTGCTTTGGGCCTGACAGCCATGACGAATTTAATAACACAACAAACACCAGAAAAAGGAACATTTCTTATGCTGTTGTCATGTATGCAGGCCAAACCAACGTTACTCATTGATCCTGGTTCAACGCACTTTAAATACAGTAGTACATCTGTAGGTCTTTCTGTTGCTTATGTTGACCTATGTTTTGGGGAGCCAAAATTTAGAAAGAAGAACTTTGTACAAATAAGAAGCCAGGTTCAGCTAGTATCTTCAGCTTCAACAGTCTTGGATATGAGAACTACCGAAGTTCTTCTCCTTGAGACTGTAGAGAGATACTGCATATCATTGTCGTACATGGATGAGGAAGGTGTGACTCACAAGTTGTATGCCCATACTTCCTATTTGAAAAGTTTGGGAGTTTAAAAACTCAACTGAAATGTCCAGTGGTACCACCACCAGCAGCATTAGCCCCCGGGAGGATGCTGTTGACCACTTCAATATATTTTGTTACCTTTTTGAGCCCCCTCCTGCACCTTTGTCTAGAATTTGCAGCAACTTCTTCTCCAAAGTCTTCAGTCAGAGGACAATTATCTGCCACTTCTCCTCTGCAATTGGAGAGTGAACATAGCATATCTGCTATCCTTGTTTACAAAAACAGGCAGATCTTGCCAGAAAATACATTGCGCCCTCCATATATGTGAAGGTTTTGTTCCAGAAACCCCACCACAAATACTAGAATTTGAAAATGCTCACATCCCCTTATATGCATCGGTGGCAATGTGCGCATGGATGCTTCAGTGCATCTGTACACACATTGCCACCATTTCAGGTACAGGAACACAACGCTTCACGTGAGCTGAAAATCGTGCATGCAGAGGTCACAGGTAAGGAGGACCCACTGTAATTGGCCTTTTCTTTATTACAAAGCCAAATTACAACTTGCCATTTGATTTTAGGGTTGCCTGGGGGTTGTTTAGGAGCCTGCAGAAACTGCCCCGTTTTCATCTTCTATGTCTTTATGGATTTAAGGTACCAATTGACTCACGGCACTGGAGCAGCACAAGGCCATCTTGGCCGGGAGTCCCCCAGTGCTCTTGTATTTCATTGGTGTTTCCCTCTCCCAACTTCTAATTACAGTTCAAAATGTAGCGAACACTAGTGTATTTACCCGACATTGCCTGGGGTTTTTATTTTCCTCTTAAGAACTCACCAAACTGTCTTTTCCATTTCCTCTAACTTTGCTCCATATTTCCAAATGCAATCTGTATTCACAGTTATTTATATACACAGTTTGGGTTCCTGAGGGAGTACGCTGTCCTCCTCCTTGCTGCTAGGCCTTGTTTCCATAGCAACCGGCCTATTCCAGTGCCTGTAACTTTTCCCCATAGTCCCCAATCCAATCTGTGTTCTCTGTGGAGACGTTGATGTACTGGTTTTGATTTTTTTGCTTTCTCTTGCATTTGCGCGATGGCTTTACATTTTTTTCTGGAAGCATTTTTTTGTTTTGAATTTCAAATTTAAGATTCCTCACATATGGAACCCATACAATGTACTGTGTGAGGCGAGAAGACCTTGTAACTATGTTGTGTATGTCACTTTAATTTTTCTCACATATGCCTCCCAAAAGTTTCTGGCATCCTTATTGATGGTAGGCCTCATCTCCATAGCAACCGGCCTGAGGCCAAAGAGCTCTCAGGCTGAGAGTTCTAAAGGCCCCTCCCTGAACTGCCAACCCCAGGATTCCATAGAATCTTCACAGCCAGCCAATCATATGAGGTCCTGTTGCCTCACACGGCCAATCGTATGAGGTCTTTGCCTGCCTGACTCAGACAAACAAACAAACATGCAGACAATAGTTGACTTTTATATAGTAGATGAGCCTGCCCTTAGAAGAGCATTGAGCCTTCTCTGCTAAAGCAAATTGCTTTGGTAATTACAGCAGGAACCATCCAATAAAGCACAAATGCAGATTGGCCATATGCCAATCCCTTGCAATTGGCTATATTTTCTAAGGTTGATGGGACATGCAATCAAACAACTTCTGGAGTTGTTTAAAGAAAGATTAGCCTTCTGAACAGTTATACTGCTACCTTCAAAGTATTTTTCTTAGGATGTTTAGCCTTCTAATACTGACACATTCATGCATGTTATAAATCTGTGTCTTTGCAGCTTTGATCCAAAGAGAGCAGTCCAGCAACTGAGAGCTTGTGGCGTGTTGGAGACCATCCGTATTAGTGCAGCTGGCTACCCCTCCAGGTATTGTACCTCCCAGTTTCTCTTGCGTCGTTCGTTTAAATATATGGATTTTATTTTGTTTTGGTGAAGTTATCAAATACAAAAGCAATATAAAGCTATTAGTGCACATCAGAAAACATTAGTCTCCCAATAATGTTTGCAACATTACATTCGTAGAAGGACAAAGACTGGAGAACATAGGCACCATAAATAATTAGAAAAAAAGGTTTAATTGTGCACAGTTACATTAAACATTAGGAATAGTCAAAGTCTTTAATCATTGGATTTCTTGGTGCTCCTTAGGTCCAAGGCTTCTCAATGAGACCAGTAATGATGGCCGAGGTTGCTTCTCCTGTTACTAAATCCACAAGACAGGGCTGGCTCTTCCATTAGGCACAGTGAAATTCTTTGCTTAGGGAGTAAAATGTCAGAAAATTTTCTGCCCCTGCCCGCTGCCTCTGAGGGGTGTTGCTGCTTATGCAGGTCTTCAGAGCCAGCTGCTTCTCAAAGGGTCAGAGGAGTCACCAGAGTTGGCCATTATAGGAAGAGTGACTTGGCAAGTTGTTTGTGTTGGAAGGAACAATAGAGTATACCAGTAGTACAATATGGAAGCAGTGGCGATCCCTTACTCCCATCTCAGGCCAAGTCTGCTCTTGCCCACAGCAGTTAGGTATGCAAAGGAACATATTCCCAGGTCAAAATGTGCATGCTAGAAGATACCCTGAATTCTCTGTATTGCTCTCCATAGCAAACACCAAGTGGTTCTTCAACAGGTAAGTGAACACAGAATCCCTTAGAATTACTCATTTGAGTCACGTCCACTTTCCAACCATTTCTTTACATATAACATTGATTATTTCCAGTATGCTTCTTATTCAGCAGTGTATTTTTCCATGGAAGAAAAAAAAAGGCATTTCAAAGAGAAATCCCACCTGTATGTTTCTCCCTCTGCTACAATATAGGGGTGATGTTTTCTTAATATTTCTCCGTATAGAAATGTATACTGTCTTAATATCTTGGATAATATGTTGATAGTATTTGAATTAAGGGCTTGAGAAATACACTGGATATGCGCTGTGAAATTCTTTAAACCTAATCATAGAATCATAGAATCATAGAAATGTACAGTTGGAAGAGACCACACGGGCCATCCAGTCCAACCCCCTGCCATGCAGGAACACCCTCAAAGCACTCCCGACAGATGGCCATCCAGCCTCTGCTTAAAAACCTCCAAGGAAGGAGACTCCACCACACTCCCAGGCAGCCTATTCCACTGCCGGACAGCCCTGACTGTCAGGAAGTTCTTCGTGAGGTTCAGGTGGAATCTCCTTTCCTGCAGCTTGAATCCATTGCTCCTTGTCCTGGTCTCTGGAGCGGCAGAAAACAAGCCCTCTCCCTCCTCTACATGGCATCCCTTCAAATATTTAAACATGGCTATCATGTCCCCTCTTAACCTTCTCTTCTGCAGACTGAACATACCCAGCTCTCTAAGTCTATCCTCATAAGGCATGGCTTCCAGGCCCCTCACCATTTTGGTCGCCCTCCTCTGGACCTGCTCCAGCTTGACCATGTCCTTCTTGAATTGGGGTGCCCAGAACTGGACACAGGATTCAAGATGAGGTCTAACCAAAGCAGAGTAGAGTGGTACCAGTACCTCCCTCGATCTAGACACCATACTCCTATTGATGCAGCCGAGAATTGCATTGGCTTTCTTGGCTGCCGCATCACACTGCTGACTCATGTTCAGCTTGTGGTCTATTAGGACTCCTAGATCCCTTTCACACGTACTGCCATCCAGCCACGTGTCCCCCATCCTATATTTCTGCATTCCATTTTTTCTACCTAAGTGTAGGACCTTACACTTCTCTCTGTTGAATTTCATTTTGTTAGCCTTGGCCCAGCTCTCCAATTTGACCAAGTCATTTTGAATTTTGATCCTGTCCTCTGGCGTATTAGCAACCCCTCCCAATTTGGTGTCATCTGCAAATTTGATGAGCATGCCCTCTATTCCTTCATCCAAGTCCTTGATGAAAATATTGAACAGCACTGGGCCCAGGACAGAACCCTGTGGCACCCCGCTAGTCCCTTCTCTCCAGGATGAAAAGCAGCCATTGGTGAGCACGCTTTGGGAACAGTCAGTCAACCAGTTACAGATCCACCTGACAGTAGCTCTGTCCAGCCCACATTTTACTAGCTTCTTTGCAAGAATGTCATGGGGAACTTTGTCAAAGGCCTTACTGAAATCGAGAAATGCTACATCCACAGCATTCCCTTCATCTATCAAGCTAGTAACTCTATCATAGAAAGAGATAAGATTAGTCTGGCATGACTTAATTTTGAGAAATCCATGTTGACTTCTCGTGAGTACCACGTTGCTTTGTAAGTGATTAGAAACTGACTTCTTAATGATCTGCTCCAGGATCTTTCCAGGTACTGACGTCAGGCTGACTGGGCGATAATTATTTGGGTCCTCTTTTTTTCCCTTCTTGAAGATGGGGACAACGTTTGCCCTCTTCCAGTCTGCTGGAACTTCTCCTGTCCTCCAAGATTTCTCAAAGATTATAGCAAGCGGTTCCGAAATGACCTCTGCCAGTTCTTTTAATATCCTAGGATGCAATTCATCTGGCCCTGGAGACTTGAATTCATCCAGTGTGGCCAGGTATTCCTGTACCACCTCTCTACCTATTATGTGCCGCATTTCCCCTGCTTCCTCACCTGCTCCCCAACCGCCAGGTTGAGTGCTTGTATCCTTCTGGGCAAAAACTGAGGCAAAGAAGGTGTTAAGTAGTTCTGCCTTTTCTCTTCCCCCTGTTAGTAATTCGCCATCTTCTCTGCACAGCGACCCTATCGCCTCTTTCTTTTTCCTTTTGCTGCGGACATATTTAAAAAAACCCTTTTTATTGTTTTTAATGTCTCTGGCCAGCCTAAGTTCATTCTGTGCTTTAGCCTTTCTGACCTTCTCCCTACATCTCCTGGCTACTTGCTTAAATTCTTCTTTGGTGGTTTCCCCCCTCTTCCATTTCCTGTACACGTTTCTCTTATCGCTTAGCTCAGCTGAGAGTTCTTTAGTCAACCATTCTGGTTTCTTCAGATGCCTTCCATTTTTCCTCCCTATTGGCACAGTTTTAGACTGTGCCTTCAGTATCTCCCTTTTAAGGAACTCCCATGCCTCCTGAACTCCTTTCTCTTTCACTATTCTTGACCACGGAATTTCAGCCAGCAGCTCCCTAAGTTTACAAAGTCCGCTTTTTTAAAATCTAAGACGAGTGTCTGGCTACACTTATTTTCTCCTTCCCACTGAATGTTAAATTCCAATAGGGCATGGTCACTCCCCCCTAAAGATCCAACCACTTCTACCTCATTAACAAGGTCATCCCTGTTGGTCAGGATCAGATCTAGAATATTTGATCCCCTTGTGGCCTCTTCCACCTTCTGGACCATGAAATTGTCTGCAAGACAAGCAAGAAACTTGCTGGACCTTGCTGTCTTGGCAGAGTTTGACTGCCAACATATATCCGGGTAATTGAAATCTCCTATTATTACTGTCTCTCTCCTTTTTGAATGTGTGGTCATTTGGTTGAGGAAGGCGTCGTCAAGGTCCTCAGTGTTGGTTGGAGGTCTGTAGTAAACCCCCACCAGAATATCCCTGTTGTTTCTCGCTCCCTTAATTCTTACCCAGATGCTCTCGACCTGGCTTTCTGGGTTTAAGTCATGGATCTCTTTACAGGTGAAAACATCCTTGACATACAAGGCTACTCCTCCTCCTTTCTTGTTTGGTCTATTTCTACAAAATAGGCTATACCCCTCTTTTCCTACATTCCAATCCTGAGACTCATCCCACCAGGTCTCAGTGATGCCTGTCAAATCGTATTTATTTTGTTGTACTAGGAGTTCAAGTTCATCTTGCTTGTTTCCCATACTCTGCGCGTTAGTGTAGAGACACTTAAATCCCCGGGCCCTTCCTGCAAGTCCTGTACTATAGTTTCTACTCCTCCCACCATTGGACGCTTGTACTACTTGGTCAATATCATTTGGGCCTTTTCCCCCTGCTCTTGCCGAGTCTTTGCCCTGAATAATATTGTCTCCCTCCCCAGCAGAACTTAGTTTAAAGACTTCTTAATCCTCCGTGCAAGACTGTTCGCAAAAACATTCCTGCCAAGTTTCGTGAGGTGCAACCCATCCCTTGCCAGAAGCCCACGTTCATGGAAATTCAGGCCAGGTTCCAAAAACCCAAACCGTTGCCAGCGGCACCATGTGCGGAGCCAGTTGTTGACCTCTGCTATTGCCCTTTCCCTACGTGCGCCATATCCTTGAACAGGGAGGAGAGATGAAATGACCACCTGCGCACCAGGGTCCTTAAGCTTTGTCCCCATAAGCTCATAGTCCTTTGCGATGTGGTAAAAGCTGCGCCTCACAGTGTCGTTGGTTCCGACATGAACCACAATGAGGGGCTTGACCAGTGGGCTTGACCAGCCTGGTTAGCCTCTCCGTTATGTGGTTGATCTTGGCCCCAGGAAGACAGCAGACTTCTCAATTGAACTTGTCGGGTTTGCAAATTGCCGGTTCAGTTCCTCTGAGCAAGGAGTCCCCAACAACCAGAACTCGCCTCCTCTGAGGCTTGTCCGGGGCTCCTCGACGAGCAGATTCCTCTAGGACTGCCTGGGCACTCTGTTGTGTTGATCTAGTTCCTGTTGCCGAAGTTGGATTCCTTCTTGTTGACATTCTGTTCCCTCCTCCTGGTGCTCCTCATTGTTCATAAGGCCAAGAACTTTGAAGCGATTATGTAGGTTGAGAGTCTCTGTTTCCTTCCTGGTCCTCCTACTCCTCCATGTGACATTCCTCCAAGCATCCGTTTCTTGGCCCAGTGTGCTGACTTCCTGATCTGGCAGCTCCCCCGCGCATTCGGTCTTCAGGAAGGTCTTCTCTGCCCTATCCAAAAACTCCTCACCTTCCCTAATAAGACAAAGATTAGAAACTCGTGCCTCCAGCTGGCGAACCTTCTCCTCCAAGAAGGTCACCAGCTTGCACTGCAGACCTGCAGACCAAGCAAGGATGGAGAACCTTTGTTTGTAATTTGCATGCTATTGTTTTGCTCCTTGAGATACTAAAGAAATACAGTGAAGTCTGCACATCCCAAGTGTAAAATCAGAGATAAAGATGACAAGGGCAAATAATCTTTGGAAAAATGTACCTAGCTTTATTGCTGAGCAGTTCCATTTTTTTTTACTGCCAGCATAGCAATCAATTTTACAATCGGCACCAATGGGATTATAAATGTAAGGCTATTCTAATGGCACGTATCTCTGCTACCCTCCTTGTTGTTCTTCTTGTAAGTTCTGCCCCAGAATGTTAATGCACATTAGCAAGAAAAAAGAGATTAGGGTGTTCCCTAAGGGCCCCCAGAGATTAAAAAAAAATCTGTCAGTCCTTCCTGGTCTCCATGTTCCTCACAGTGTGCTCACATTAGTGCCATTTCATGCATTGACAGATTGGCTCAGTGAGAACAGCTTTTGCACATTACTTTTGAAAGGTACTCCTGGGAAAACTAGCTCAGCTGGGGCCAGAGTTGAAAGCTGGCATTGCTGGGCATCTTCTGTAAGACTCAAATATTATCTTTTTGGACTGCATCTCCCTGTATCTCCAAGCCAACATGGCCATTGGTCATGCTGGCTGCCAAGATTCTGGGAGATTCGGACCAAAAATGTCACTTTTAAAAGCTCTGCGGTGTGTGGACATAGCACAGCTCATGAGCCACATGCATCCCCTAGACTGCACTGTTTATTAATATATTTATCACAATATATGTACTCCACCCTCATCAAAAGATCTCAGAGTGGCTTGCAAATTAAATAGTGTCCCCCAAAGTCCAATTTTTTTTTCCAAATAATTAGTGTGGTTCAGGGGCAGTCTTTGCCATCCTCCACCACCACCATCACCAAAGAATTCCACACAACCCTCAAATACCTCTGTTTTCTTCCACATTCCTTCTCAAAATGGTGACAGGAAGTGACACATCATTTCCTGCTGCCATTTTGAGTGTGGTAACGGAAGCCCCTGTCAGAGCTGCTGATGACGAGCAGCAGCTGTTGGTCCCTGTGGCTCTGGCTGGAGATGAGTCCTGCAGCTCAAGAGCTCCCCCTGCTGCCATGGACCAAGCAGGCGCGGATGTCCCTCTGCCTGCTCCTTTAGAGCAACAGGGATCCAGCTATGATCCCGAGGATGCCCTGCAACCTGCGCCAATCAGCCCACAAACAAGGCGGAGACTTGATTAAGTTCAAGAAGCAGTGACTGGCCACACCTGTGTCTGGGCTATATAACTGCCTGCCTGGAAGCTTTCCTTTGCTTTTGGCAAACTTCTTTCAAGCTCTCCTCTTGCCTGTTCCTTGCTCCCAGCACCTGGTTCCTGCTACCTTGAATTGATCTCTGGACTCTTAACCCTTGGCTTTTGGAACTCTGACTACGGCTTTTGCTTGGTGCTCTGGTAAATGAGTTCCCTTGTGTAAAGTGCTTGCTTGTCTCCTCCTGGCTGGACTTTGCTGGCTCTCACACTGCCTTCTCTGGGCTGGCTCACCGCCCAGGTCTCTGACCTTGATGTTGAGAAGGAATGCCAAAGGAAACAGAGGTATTTGAACTTCCTATGGGGTGAGTGTATAGCCTGCAGCGGGGGTCTTGGGGAATAAAACTGGTCTCTAGAACCCATGCAGTTGCCTACCCCGACACTAGTAGCTAGAACTGAGCCCATACTTACTGGCTATTGTTCAACCCCAGATGCAGATCCTCTTGACCTAATTTTTCAACCTCTTGGCAGTTTACTGTTTTTTAACTGCTCTCGCTAAGTAAGCAAGTAATGACATGTGAGGAGACAGAGCCCTCCACTAGTCTTGTGTGCCCCTTCTCAACAGTTGTGCAGACTGAGCCCAAAGAGAGTATGCTGAGAAGAAATGGCATACATTGTGGTTCATCTAGCCCAAGGGGCTGCCCAAAGCCTATAACTGTGAGTTTTCTCTGGTCTAAAAAAGTATGAAAGTGCCATCACTCCCAGTTGGCTTTAGAAAGCTTACCTACTTCCTCAAAGCTTCAACATGCTATTTCTTTTTTATTACAACTCCCAGAATCCCCAAGCTGGTGGTGGTGCAAGCTGGGAGATTTTCAGAGCACACTCTAAAAAATAACCTTTCTAAGTTGTAAAGAACCTGACTTGGAAGAGCTGTAGAAGAGAGAGATGTGAATTAGTGAAAAACAAATATATGGATCCTAGTGCAAATCAACCCTGAACTCTCACTGTAGAAGCCAAAATGTTTAAATGAAGCCATAATGACTACACTGAGGTTATTGTACTTTGAACATATCACGAGAAGGCATGACTGACTGGAAAATGTGATAATGCTGGGATAATTTGATGGTAGCAGGAAAAGAGGAAGACTGCTTTACAGGTGAAATGACACTATGAAGGAAGCTATGAGTTGAGTTTGCAAGACTTGAGCAGGGTGTTTAATAACAGGATATCTTGAAGGTCAGCATGTTGGAGCTGACTTGTTAGGATGTAACAAACAAAGATGGAAGCCTAAAGCAATCAAACAGAAGAGGTGAATGAGAAACTGAGATGGCACTAAATATATCACCTTTTTAAAAATAAATGAAAATCTATTGTGAAGTGACTGGATGGAAGAAGGGCATTGTGGTAGGGTGGGCCAGATTAAAGTTCAGAGCGTCAAAAAGCCGTTCTGTTTCTTAAACTTCATAGCTGATTCAGGGTCCTTCTCAACTCAGCTACACACCAAAGAAAAAAGAGAAGCATCTTGGAAAGAGAACAGAGGGCTGCAGAAGTCTCTGAGGCATCCTCCAAGTTTGGAAAAGTTACTTTTTTTGGGTAGAACTCCCAGTACTGTCTGGGGTGTTGTGGGTGAAATAGTTCAGAAAACAAATTTTTCCAAGTCCTTAGCATCTTCCTCCAACCTAGCAGTACCCCAGATGTATTGGATTGTAAGTAGCACCATGCCCAACTAGCACAACATGCGTTAGCTGGGGATGATGGGGGTTGTAGTCATAGAGGAGTGCCAGATTAGAGACAGTTGTGTTAGAGTACAAAGGAGTTACTGAGTAGAAGCAAAAGTGGGGACATTGCTGCCTATCAGAATGAAAAATTTGGTATATGGTCGTATATGTCTTGCCACTGAAAGCGGTCTTTAGATAAATCTCACAAAAGCTGGTTCATTAGCCTGCTTTTCTCTCATAAGAAAGGCTGGTAAAGGAAGGAATCCTCTGAGTAAAAAATCAGGGCATACAAAGTTTTTTAGGCTTGCTTTCTTTGCTGGGCCTAGATACACTTATTTGAATCTGCAGTTTGTAAGGATTTCCTGCCCCACCACTGGGTTAGCAGAATGGAAGACAGTTAATCATGCTGTTTTTCTGGTGGTCCACACAGATAAACCTTTACGATGAAGTTCAGCAGACCTTACTAGGAAATTATGTTTTCTCCCCATAATGTGGACTTTTATTATTCTTTTTCACAGCCTTGCCGTTAGTATTTAAAACTTTCCTAAAGCGATGAAAAAAATCAGTGTCTAAAATTTATGATGGCCTGTCAAAAATATCCAGAAAAAAAATTAAACCACTTTGAATTTTATTCTGTTTATCTGATTTATATCCTGCTCTTCCTCAGGAAATGGCCAGAAAGGGCCTATAAAAACGAAAGATCTAGTTTGATCACCAGGGTAGCCTTAATTCAGCCAAGGTCTCTGCCAGTTTACTTTTGTGCAAGATTTACCTGTAACTCTCATCCCAGTCTATCACCAAAACACATGGGAGGCCTTCTCAGTGGCTGCTTCCAAGCTGTGCAACTCTCTGCCAAGTGAGACTAGGATGTCTTTCCCTGTTCAGTTTCCACCAGCAAAGAAGCTTTTATTCCATAGGGTTTTTGTTTTGGTTTGGTTTTTTGCAGTTTCCTGAGTGCTTTTAATACTTTGTTGCTGGGTTGGCTTTGTATGTTTGTGTGAAAAAGTTAAAGGCTGGAATTCACTGGGACAGTTACGAATGATTACCTGGAGTTACAGAGTCATTACTGGTTCATCTTTTCAATCTCTCCATATTCACTAGTTTAGGGGAATAAGTAGGGACTGTGAAAATCCCGCAGTCCCCACTTACTAGGCAGCAGCTTCTGTGAGCAACAGTGGTCTCGTCTCCTGTTGATCAGGAGGCAGCTGACTGATGTTTCCACCCACTTCTTGCATGAGCAATCTCCTGTGAGAGGGGGAATTGTGACAGTGACCCTGCTTCTGATTGTTGTACCAGAGATTGCTTGCGGGACAAGAACAAGAGTGCCTATCAGCTGCTTCCAAGTGGTTAGGGGAACATATCCCTGTTACTTGCAAGCAGTTGCTGCCCAGCGTGTGGGGAGTAGGGGGTGGAGTCGCTCTGGGAGACACTGCTTAGCTATAAAACTATAGTGGTTATATAGCAAGGTAAGTGGTACAGAATGATGCTTTTTATCTTCACTCGCTTTGTAAGCTTGTGGCATGCTGCCTTGAATCCTAGTTTGCAGGAAAAGGTGAGGCATAAGTCAAACAAATAATAAATGAGATACTGATGAAGGCTTCTTCCTGAAGTGCACTATATCAGTAGTAAGTAGGGATGGGATGAATCCAGAATTTTCCGAATCCAGATCTGAATCCCTGGAAGGTTCTGGGAATCCACAAATCTCATGAATCTTGAATCTTTTGAATCCTTTTTCTAAAAAGGGTTTAAAAAGCAAAGGGAAGAAGGATAATCTTGGACAAGACACACTCTCTTAGCCTTAGCAAAAGCCTAGGCAAAGGCAAACCTCCCTCTGAAGAAATCTGGCCAGGACAATTGTCATAGTTTTGCCTCAGGATCTCCTCAGATTGAAAATGACATGAAGGCCCTTTCTACACAGGCAGGAAAATGTGGATTAATCCCACATTTTCCTGCCTGTGTAAACAGGGCCACACACTGCAGTATGTAGTATAATCTAGGTCAAAACTGGATTTTCTGTGCGTAGCTCCTTCTGGCATCCTGGGGTTTGTAGTTTGATGATGCACCAGCACACTTTGGGAGAGAAGGCTGTGACACCTTGTAAAACTACAAACCCCGGAATTGTGTATGAAAGAGCTTTGCAAGGTTGCTATGCAAAGGAATCTTTCAGCTGTCTTTGAAATCTCAAGACCTTACCTTCCAGTCAAGTGCTGAACTTAAATGTTCAATTTAAATATCTTAGAATACAAGCCCAGATGTAATTTCTGCAATTGTTAGCAAAGGCCATTATTACTCCAAGGGAAAACTCATCTACTTGTCATCTCCCCTTGTGTGTCTAGTCTCCCAGGTTTTCAGGCATCCTGGTGGATTCAAAACATTCGGGTTGCCTATTTTGGTGCAGGGATTTGGATTCGCGAATCTCGAATCCTTCCCAAGGATCCGAGGATTTGGTTGGCCCATCCCTCGTAGCAAGACTCCATTGTGAAAAAAGCCCCCTTTCAGATAGAAATGGTGTGTTCCACAGATAGATCCAAGTCTCATCCCATTTGGCTTAGCAGCTGGTATGCTATCTGAGTGACACATGATCTTTGTTACTTCTCTCTAGGATCCTTTGCCTTTGATTAATATTGCTTTCGTTGGGTTTAGTTATATTCCACTTTATTGTCAAAAAGTCACTCCTAACAATAACAGAATACACTGACCATGTTGACTATGAGATTCTGGAAGTTGTAGTCCACAACAGTAAATTGGCTATGCTCTAAAGAAAGCCCTTATGTTCTCCATATTTTATTTCATTCCAGAGAAGGTTTTACTAGTGCTAAAGTAAACCATTCATCCTTTTATTGACTTACATTTGTTAGCCGCTTGTTTGTTTTTGTTTGTTTATTTATTTATTTGAAACATGGATATCCCATCAACCCTGCAGAGAGCTCAGAACAAAGATAAAACGATTTAAAAAATGGGAATGTCCTTTACAATTTAACACTGAAAGACAACAGCAATAACAATTATTCAAGAACCAGGGGGCATTTTTTTAAAAAATCGGTGAGATAGCAAATCACAAATGAAATCCCTTCCTTTAATAAGGAGGTTTTTTTATGAACTTCCAAAATGGAATTTAATGAGGAAGTGCGGCAGACCTCATTGTCAAGGAAGTTTCAATACCCAAGTACAGCCAAGAATTTATTCATATGATTGCCAATAGGATCGTTTCTCAGAAGGTTGAAAACACCCTAAAGATGTTTGTAACAGGTGAGCAGTCTCAGATGAGAAAAGGCAGCCTTTCAAATATCTGTGGTCCCCTTCACACTAAACAATTCTAGAACTGTGACTCTATTTTAACTGCCATGATTCTGTCCTTTGGAATCTTGGGATTTTCAGTTTAAAGAGGAGGATTTAGAAATCTCTGCTCTTGTGCTTCACCAGAGGACAAACACCAGGATGCAGCCATGGCAGTTAAAGTGGAATCATACTGCTATGTTTATGTAGTATGAGGGGGCCATTGGCCTTTAGTGATCCAGGGTTAGAAAGCCCGTCATTAGTGTCTTGAATTAAACCCAGAGGTCAATTACTCCAGGGGTACTCCTTTCACTCTATCATCTTAATGCATTTTGCTGTTGTGTGAGATGCTAGACTTTATGCAGGAAATCTGTGTACATTTTCATAGGGTTTTTTTCAACCAAAAAATGAAAGCCATGAGATGCTATCAGTTTAAATGGAGAACCAAAGAGAGAAGTGTGTCTAATCCCCCTCTCCACTGTTGCCTGCTCAAAATAACACTTACCCCAGTGATAAGAAGGAAGGAGTATATTCTCTTGGTGTAGGAGACTAGATCAGAAAATTCTGGAGGATCTGGGGACCAATTCTCCCTCCTCCTGGACCCAAAACTAGATGTATCCCACTACAAAACTAAAACCAACAGTGGCTAGATTTCTACTTCCAGATTCCTAACCACTCATATTGATTGATTACAAGACAGAATTGTGATTCTCCTTTTTATTTTGAAAAAAGAAATTGGTTGGTACATAGAGTCTGGGTACTCTGGGCTCCTGGCTGGGATACATACTATCACAGGCCACATGTTGCCTATTCATGGTCTTATTTAGCAATAATTTGGAAAAATAGTATAGAACTGTGACTGAGCAGACACTTTGCAGGTGTAGGATCCCAGTTTGAGTATCTGGAATGTCCAGGGAAGTGTTAGCAGGGCCTGAACTCCTACAGAGATGCTATTAGTCAAACTAAGGCAGAGCTTTCCAAACTATGTGTCATGACACATTAGTATGTCAGTTGCGGTGTGTAGCACGAATGTAACAGTTGGAGGAAGACTCCAGCGAGGAGGCGGGCCAGGCCTGGGTGGAGGGGCTGCCTCTCCCACTGCCGCCCCAGGCTGACAAAGACCCTGGTGAGGGCAACAGCGGCAGACCAAGCTTGGGTGAAGGGGCTGCCTCTCCTGCCACCACTGCCCCAGGCTGAGGAAGACCCTGACAAGGGCAATGGTGGTGGGCCAGGCTCAGGTGGAGGTGCTGCCTCCACTTACTGAATTACTTACTGAAATTACTATATCACCAAGTGATGCATGTCTAAAAAGTGTGCCACCAGCATGAAGAGTTTGGAAAGCTCTGACTGGAGCAGTGACCTGACTTCTTTTAAGACAACTCCCAGTTTCCCTTTCAAAGATGTATGTAGTTCTTCTGCAGGTTGAGATTGCTGGTTGCTTTTGTGTGCCTTCAAGTAGTTTTCAGCTTACAGCAACCTTGAGGCGAACCTATCACTGGGTTTTCTGGGGCTGGGACTGTGTGATGCCCCAAGTCACCTAGTGGGTTTCAGTGGCCAAGTGGGGAATCAAACCCTGGTCCCCAGGGTCATCAAACCCTGGTCTCCAGCTCAAACAACTATACCATGTTGACTCTCTGCTGGTTGAGATTACTTTGTATATTTAGCATGTGCTATAAAATTGGAATGAGGGGTTGGTGGTGGCCCTCTGGACATCATTGGATTGCAACTTCCATCAGCCTCAATCAGAATGGCCAGTAGTGAGGGATAAGGGGAACTATCATCTAAGCAGTCTAGTGATCTGAAAGAAACAAAAGCCTGTGGTACCAGCTGTGTTGGGACTGTGGTTTTCACAGTCTGTTTTGGAGTTGCTGGGGAAGTTCCTTGAGCCAGGAGTTTCTCAATGGCAAAATCAGTAATGGTGGGAATGTCCCTCAGTGGGGGCTTTTCTGTCACTACTAATTTATCTGTGAAAGCTCTCAGGACTACCAGTTGGTCTACAGATTCTGTCCACAGCTCAGCTGTCTATACATGTCCGTCTGTGTAGAAAACCACGTACCTCAGCTTGACTTGTTCCACTGTCTCTGACCCCTGGTGAGTTGCACAGTGTGGATGGGAGACAAGCTAGTTCTATTTCTGTTCCAATTCTTCTGATATATGTCATCTTACAGATGAGGATTCTTTTTACATCCTCCACAGTCTTGTCAGAATATTTTGTGTGTTCCCTGTTCTCTCTGTAGGAGATAGGTTTTGGGTTTGCCAGCATTTTAATCATTCCTGATAGTAGAACTACAACATCAGCTGGCATTATATCATTCCAAAAAAATGTTCAGGTACTGACTAATCTTCATGCTAGAGTAGAATTTCCATGTATAAGCTAATTTAGTAGATAGTGCTTAAAGTCAGAATATGATTCCACAGTGAAAGCAAAGAAATAAATGGATTTATTCGCTGCTCTTTCACACTCTTTTGAGGTCATGCTGACAGGATTTGTATTGTATGGAACTTGTTTCATATAAAAAGCATTGCTTACCGTATTGGATGGCTGCAGAAAAAGCCAATGAACAGATATTTGGGAGTATGACCAGAGTGTGAACAATTTCTTCTGCTAAAACATGCACATCTGAACTCTGAAATATACATGTAGAACTTGAAACTCTTCAGATTTGCCTCTTTTGTGATCACTTTTCTCTGGGAACTATTACAGCGGGCTTGCTTCGTATAGATGAGAGGCAGGAAATGTGTGTCCCTCAATGTTGTTCAACTGCATCTCCATCATCCCCCACATTTGTTTATATTAGCTAGGAATTATGGGAGCTGCAGTTCAACAACATTTGGAGCGTTCTTGTTGTTGTGTGCCTTCAAGTGGCTTTGGACTTATGGGGATCCTAAAGCGAACCTGGCAAGATATGTTTAGGAGGGATTACCTCTGCCTTCCTCTGAGTCTGAGAGTGTGTGTCTTGCCCATGGTTACCTGGTGGGTCTCCATGGCCAAGTGGGAGTACAAACCCTGGTCCTCCAGAGTCGTAGTCCAACACTTAAATAGCTACACCATGCTATGTCTCATATATATTGTCAACCCATGGTATACACATTGCCTACCTCTAGCATAATTTGTTTCCTTCTTCCCAAAGGATTATTTGATTATCCGGTGAATGCAATATGTGTATTATTTGTATTAGAGTCCTGGTTCAACACTTAAATAACTATACCATGCTGTATCTCATACACATTATCTATCCATGATACACACATCCTCTACACCTAGTATAAACTGTTTCCTTCTAGCCATGGGATTATTGGATTATCCAGTGAATGCAGTATCTTTATTCTTTGTATTGTTGGGTGGTTTGCCAAAATTTTCAAAGACATGATCAGACAACTAACATCTGTGATTATATTGGGAAAGGGCATGAAATTTTGTATTTTGCAGCTTACTATAATCATCTAGAAGACCAGCAAGTTTCCAACAAGCATGTTTCACACTTAGCCAGTTTCACATGATGAGGAAATACGTTATCCATTCTTTCAAAGAACACTTTGCTTAGGCAAGTTGTTATGGCCAGTCATAAGAAGTAGAAAACTCTTATGCTAGATCATATTCAGTGTTCATTATTGTAATTCTTGAGTTGGCCAGCTGGATGCGTTTTGGGGACTTAACGTGTGCAATATAAAAGTTATGGCCTTTCCTGTTGCTTTCCCCAATATCTACTATACTGTTTCTCTTCATGGAGAGTCAATGGATAATAATTGGAAGCTGCAACAAAATGGTGCAGGGTTATCCTGTTCGAGATTGCAGCCAATCATGCTCTTTTCCAGGATACTCAGTTCCTTCTCCCTCCTCCCCTGTTTGTCCATTTTCTCTCCCTCAGCAATAGTCAATGGGCATTTCACAGTTGCTGAGTATGCTCAGTCTGGTTTAGATTGTGCTGTGGGTTGGTTTGTTTGCTTTTGGCAGGGAGATGCTCCACTTTTAAGATTTTTTAGCCCTTATTGTTGTTGTGTGTCTAAAAGTCATTTCTGACCTCTGGCAACCCTAAAGTGAACTTATCATGGGGTTTTCGGGGGCTGACAGTGTGTGACACACCCAAGGTCACCCAGTGGATTTCCATGGCTGAGCAGTCATAGTCCAGTGCTTAAACCACTACAATGTGCTGGCCCTCTTTTCTCCCGCTACATTTTTTAAAATTTCTGCCAGCTGATATCTCTCTTTTTTTGCCTAAACAGGGCTGTTTTGACTTGAGGTGCTACACACCTGGATAACGGATTAACTGTTAGATTATAAGAGTGTCTTTGTTAGTCTGTCCTTCAGGCTCTTTTTGAAAGCTGTATGACTTTATGACTTTGGCCCCATTTTGTGGCAGTAAATTCTACCAGCTAATACTGTGTTACATAAAGTATTTCCTCTTCTGAGCTTTGGTCCTATTGCTAATACTTACTGTGTCAGCTGGTCAACATGTGAAATGAAACTTATGCAAACCATACACACTTTTAAAAACCTACATTTAATAAGACCTAAATATTATTTTAGTGTTGCCCTGGAGGATAAAACATAGGGACTTTCAGTTTTTGAAAAGGAGCCATGGGTATTACGGAAATGGAACACTGCTGATCATCTGTCACCAGTACATATAGATTTTATTGCTCTGAGTCCTAAACAGTTGCTAGTAGTTTATCTTTAACAGAGCCAAGTATAAGGCACTTATCTCTGTTTTCTGTGTATGCATTTTGTGTGTGTGCCCAAATGCATGTAGTTTTATTTCATCTCGTTATTTGGGGCCACTCTGTCACAGGAGCATAGCTTGGAAAAATCATTCTTAGGCTACAGCTTCCAAACTTTCAAGCCAGCATTGGGATTTGGGGAGCTGTAGTCAAAGTATGAGTGCCAGTGTGGTACAGTAGTTTATAATGTTGGACTAGGACCAGTGTTAAAATCCCCACTCAGCTGTGGAAACACCCTGAGTGACCTTGAGCAAATTACACTCTCTCAACCTAACTGGAAGGCAATGGCAGACCTCCTTTGAATCAATCTTTCAAAAAAAAAATGCACAGCCTAAGATAGGGTCACCATAAGTCAGAGACAGCTTGAAGGCACATAACAAAAAGAACAAGTCCAAAAAAGTATGTTTTTCCCCAAACTCTATAAATCAGTTAATGTTCTACAGAACTATAATAGCCAGACTTCCCCTGCCCTTCTTGAATCCCAAAAGTATTTAGATGCCTTCAGACTGTTTATCAGAAGGAATTTGAGTCCCTACTTTCTGTCTTTACCACCTCAATTAAATTTATTTCCCATCCAGTGGAAGTAAGTGACAGTCTCTGGTATGGGCAGTTTATTTTGTCTTCTCCCATCTCCCTAACCCACATGAGCTTGTCTTGCACTTTCTGTTTCTGACAAAAGAAAGTTGGAGGCATTTTGATAGCAAGTGGTTTAAGATGGATTAGCTCCTGTCTGTTCAGTGGTAAAGTAGGTTTGATGGGAATGTGAGGTCTCGAGGAAGAAGCGGAACAAAGCAATTAATGGATTAGCTTGGGACAACTAGAAGATCTGAAGAAATTGTGTGTTCTTCAGTCTGTTCCTGTTGGTTTGAATTCACCATTTAAAAAACTTAATACCTCATGCATTATTTTCAGTACTAATCTGCAAGTTTTTGAAAGAATTAAACTTGAACTTGAAAAGCTGAACATGGGGGATAATTCTGGAACTCTGCAAAGTTACTTTTTTGGATGACAACGCAACCTGGGGGATCCTGGCGCTTATAGTCAAAAAGTAATTGTCCAAGGCTCTGAATTTTTTTTCCAGAAAGGCCTCCACTCACTTCTCTAATTGCTTCAGTTGTATGATGGTGGTGGAAGTAAAAGCCATCACAGTCTTTCTCCTACTTGTTCATACCATTTTTTTGCCCTTCTTAAAATCAGCTTCTATATCTTCATATCCAGACAGAATGCTCCAGTGTCAATGAAAGAAGGAAGCACTACAATGTATTTCCTAGAAAAACCTAGCCAGCTTGGCCACCAACTGTGCTGGCTGGGGGAATCTGGCAGTTGTATTCCCAAAAGTACCTTTTCCAAGCTGAGTTTCACATAATCTCTTTCCTTTTTACATGTGAATAGCCATGGCTTGTTGTTACCAGTGCATATATGTGCAAGTTGTAGAAATAGCATCCAGGTGAAACAGAATCCCCACAGATGCAGACAGTATCAGTTTGAACAGTGAGACACAAGGGCATGTGTGTAACAATGCATAAGCAAGAAAGAAAGGGGGAACAGCTAACCAAAGACCAGTAGCATAAAATACGCAAAATGCAGTTCCCACAAGGTATAGCCTTAGTCTGATAGTTAATTTCCAACATGTTTTGATTATTTTCCTCTCAAGAATTGATCTACCAGTTAGCAAGACAGAAAGTTTTAGTGTCATCAAGTCTGCTATGTATATAGGAGCTACACCTCTGAATATGATCACTCCTTCAGAGGGAATTTTCCGTTCCTCGATAAGGAAAGCTTGTTTGATTCTATCCCAAACACATTTAGCACATGCATACTATGATACTATATGCAGACTTCTGCTTTCTAAGTAACTCTGGATGCTTTTCTACTTTCAAGAGCAAGTGTCTAACCCTTATGCCTTGGAAGATATGTTTGAAAATGTGTGGACAATGTCTCTTAAACTCTCAGAAACTGAAGGGACAGCCAAGTTAGATTTCTAAGATACATGGATGAGACTATGACTTTGTATAATAACTGCTCAATCAGCTGGGCAAAGTCAAGTATGGCAGAGGAACAAACATTACAAAAGGAATATTCTTATTTGTATAGTTATGCAGGTTATGGGATTCAGTTTTTCTTCATAAAGAATTTTACATTGGCTTGTGGTCTACTTGTCAGAGAAATGCTTTGGAAAAGAAAGAGCTCTTTCTTTGTATTGCCAACATCTTTTTTTGAAAAACATCAGTATCTGTATAAGAAACTGCAAATAAATGCTATTTCTGTGTTAATAACAACTGATGCGTATTAAAAAAATACTGTTTTGTGAGCCATGAAAATATATGAAAACATTTCTCAATTCTTTTAATTCTCTATCACAAATATATGTGATAGCTCACTTGTCCTCATCAGTTCCACGCTCACCTCAGCCAATATATATAACCCCATCTAGCCAGGAGCGGTTTGGGTTGTCGCTTGAATGTTCCATCCTTCTCACTCATGCCTCTTTCGTTCATCCAAGCTGTCTGTCGAACGCTGCAGCCTTGTACCATTTTGGCGTAAAAATCACAGCTGCTAAACTTTTACAGACATTGCACATACATAATTCAAATGTTTTCCACTGGCACCCCTCTCTACAGAATGATTTTTCATAATGTGCCATCAGCTGCCTTGTGATTCTTTCTAGGCAAACAGGGTCCATGAATTAATGTAGCTACCAATCAAGCTTTATTTATCACCTTTAAAAAATGGTTTTATTTAAGAGCCTTGGGTTCTGTAAATACCTCACTGTGTTTTGTGCCAACATTATTACAGGAACATTATTGGGCATTACACTTACAGCAGGTTATAGGAGCCAGCTCACAATGTTTCATCATGTATTAGTGTAACCAAGAAACATAACTCAGAATGGGGCAAATGATGGACCCCCTCCAGGTAAAATTGTTGATGGCTGAAATCATTACATTCATTTTGGAACTGAGTTGTCCCTAAGTTCACCTTTTTACTTTTCCCTATGTAATTGAGTGTCCACTGCTCTGTCCACCCACATATGTTTTCTCTGAAGCAAGTTCAACTTGGTTTATTTTCATTCAGCTGAGTTCAACATAAAAGAAGCCTTGGTGAATCCACTTGAATTAACATTCAGTGACCATCCAGATGCTTCTGGAAAGCCAACAGGCAGAATGTGGATGCACTCTGTTGTTATGTTGTTCCCTTTGGCAATTGATTTTGCATGGTATACTGCTGCTGAAACTGGGAGTTCTCTTTAGCTCTCACAAATAAGAGCTGGTGATAGAAGATAATCCTATGGCTGCAGATTCTGGAACAGCTTGGAAGAAGAACTTTCACAGTTCTGGCTGAGGCATTCGAGGAGTTGTATTCAAGAGAAGTAACATTCCCAAGTCCTATATGAAGCAATCATTTGTGGTGTGATGAAGTAATTGTCAGGGTTAACAGGAACTGGCTTCTCTGAGCATATGCAGAGTTCAGATAGTGAAACAAGGCTTCGCCACAGCAGAGGTTTTCAGTGAAGCAGGAAAAAATTCTGGAGTCTCATTATGGTAGGCGTAGAGGCAGATTTATTGCTGCACATTAAGACAAGGCTTTTGACAAACATTCTAGAAAGCAATTAAGTAAGAAAAACATCTGGAGACAAACGGGCAGCATCTCCCCTTACAAGGCATAAATTGTCAGCAGCATGACGTGACCACCCAGGAAAAGCTAACTGACAACTTGTGAAGGCAGATCCCAGCCTTTTAAGTCTCACTGTCACCCTGAACATGTGAGGTGACCCAATCAGGTTCCTGGCTGGTGGCCTTCCCCAGTATACAAGTTATAGTCATAACAATCCTGATAACCTTGCACCTGCTCATCTGGCCACATCACCTCTTCCTCTGCTGTCCACTTGGAGGAAACCATGCCTGACTCAGCATAAATCCTTGACAGTAATTGATCTTAATTGTAATGAGCCGTATGAAACACATCTTTTGAGTCAGCAAAAAGCAAAGTTCCATTTTTTGTTTTCCATTCACCACCAGTACTAAGCTGTGGGTGGCCAAAGCCCATTATAGAAAGCTTTGATCTTTTTCTTTTTTGTCTTGCTTTCATTCTTTGGCTTCCTATAACTCACATGTAATAAGAATTTTAAAATCTATGGTAGAAAGGCCTTCTCCTGGTATTTTCTCCTTCAGATAGGTTGAAGCCATTTATTTGAAAGAATGTGTTTGCCAGCTTTAGTGCTATTATTTCTGTTAAGGTCAATGTCTCTGGTTTTCAGCTTGGCTGTTTCTGCAGAATAGCTATGATGAATGGAATTTGCTGTGTGTGATGCAAATCACTGAATTTTAGTTACCTAATCTGCCCTGCTCTCTAAATATCCCCAAGGCGCAGTCTTCTTCCTCACTCTTCACTCTCTGTACGTTCCTGTAGCTTCTTTTCTTTCTTTCTTTCTTTTTTTAATTAAATGTTTAAACTGCAAAAATTGCAGGTTGGCTTACTAGACACAAGATTATTTTGATTACAGACATTTAGGTTTTGAGTGCAAAAACAAGGTTATTATACGTTCATCCTCTTTTTCTCTGACATGACCTCTTTTTCAGAGCTAAAGTTTCTTTCTGGGCAGATTTTTAAAATGTCTGCAACTGGTTCACCTGCCCTACCTACCAGTTCTACCTCCTCAGTGCCACCGCACTGACTCCCTCAAGATCTCTGCTAGGAAAAGAGATGAAGGGCAGCCAGTGGAGCACTCAGAGGCACAGAGAGAGTATGAAGGACTTGGAGAAGAGAGACAGACTCGGAAGGGAAAGATGAGCTACCCGATTGGGGCAACAAAGGGAGCTGAATGGGGGTGATAAAAAAGGGCACTTTGGTGGTGCAGGTGAGGTAGCTGCCAGAAGAGGTGGGGAAGTGGGAAAGGGAAGGCAAAATTCTTGTTATTTAAATACAGTGAAGGTCAGGAATACTTCTAGAAGCAATTATCCCAGCTCATGCTAGGAGTATTTAAAATGAGAGTTGTTGCAGTGATTGGTGGTTTGAAGTAGTCACTTGATAGATGTATCACCTTTTTTGTTTTTCAAAATATTGAAAAAATTCAAAATATGGTACCCTAGCACCCTGCCCCGAAAAGCCCTCCCCGGCTGTACCTCCAGGGCCTGCCTTAGTGCAACACAGCATGGAAAATGATAAAGCTACTGCAATTGGCCAGGTGGCACACTCTTTCCCATTAGGACTCTCACAACAGCAAATAAGGAGAGGTGAACTTGTGCCTCTCAACAGAAACTACTAGTTATACTTCTGCTGTGCGGGTTCAGCTATGTGGTCCAATAACCACGTGTTATTGGCAGTAGCTTTCGGATCATATTTAGCCAACACAGCCAATTGATAAAGGATCCTGGGAGTCGGGAGTCTAACATGTTTCTCTTCCATCTTCTACAAGGACCAGCAGGAGTTAGCCAAATTTTTTAGAAAGGATGCGGGGGGGGGGGGGGGCTATAGGATCCTTAAGCCTGGAGCTGTTGCTGATGGTTGCTGTTGTCAGGGTCCTGTTTTTGCCAAGTACTTTTTGTGTTATTGGCATTTAAGGAGAGGGGGACTCAGGTCTGGGGAGTATACTTGTTAAAGAGAGCAAACCATGATTCGTTTTGTTTTGGCTTTTGCTAGAGCATGAATTCCAGCTGCTGCAGAATGCTATAGGCAAAAGGCATTCCTCAACTGTTAGCAATGCTGCAGCATTCTAAGGTTCTCTCTTCCTTTTCAGTTTTTTTTTCCCTTTTGACACTTGCATGTATTTAATTATGGCAGCAATTGGCAGCCCCAGAATCTCCTAGTGGTTCTATTTAAAAGGCTCATTCTGAGGGGTCCATAACTCAGCAGTTTTAATTTGCAATGGGCTGAAACTTGGCAGACAGTGAGCCAATTTCAGAATCTACTCCGAGCTCTAAATCTAAATATGATGGCAGGAGATGCCTCTTACAGGCAGTAAAATATAGTGTTCAAGCTCTTTGAATTAGAGCTTCGCCACAGTCTGCCGGTGGCAAAGTGCTGCCCCCAAATCTGTACCCAAAGATTTAATTTAAAAATTTAATCAGAAACCAAAGGTTTAACAAAGGCCGCAGGAGCAGCCAAGTTTTGTTTTTGCAGAAGCATCACTTGCAAAAGGCCTACCTTCTCTCAATAGGGGAATGATTAGGAAGCTTAGATTGTCCTGATTTATGCCTATGGGAGCTGAGAAACTCACAGCAGTTGCATTAGGTTCAGTGCATTCCACACCATTTGTTTGCATTTTGTGCTTAATGGCTGTACAAATCGGCAATCCACTTCCTCCAGCTGTGCACACACACATAGCTTGAAAGAACCACTCAGCTGTATTTTGTCAGGAAAAAAAATGAAGTGTCTTAATTTCACCATTAGAAGGACTGAGGTTCAGGTTGGGATAGCTAGCTTTAGATGTCTAAAATATTGAGGAGAACCAGAGAAAGCATTACTTTTTTTAGACTGCAGTTCCCAGAATTCCTGAGCTACAATCAGAGTTGGAAGAGACCACAAGGGCCATCCAGTCCAATGCCCTGCCATACAGGAAGACACAAAGCACTCTCAACAAATGGCCATCCAGCTTCTGTTTAAAAACCTCTAAAGAAGGAGACTCCACCACATTCTTAGCATGAGGGATTTCTTCACTCTAGCCAAGAGGCTGGAACCAAATACAGAGGAATGGTTGAACCAGAGTAGGACCTAGCATGCTATAGACAAAACCTAGCAGAATTTGATGGGCGATTATGTAATAATTGCATGTTGCTGAAGGTGGGATGGTAGAGGACAGACGTGGGCAAAGTGTAGCCTGTGGCCTGTCTGCAGCCCCCGTGGCCATTTTTTGCACATTATTTGTCCCCAAATGCCCTCTAGGGAATGTTGGGACATTTTGACTTCATCTTCATCCCTGGATCTGGGCCAATTTAGGCCTAGGAGAGGCCTGTTTTGGAAACACAGGATCATAAGGAAATGACTTCTGCTCATTTCCTGTTCTTAGAAGAAGCCTCTCCTGGATGTAAAATGGCTCAAAATGAGCCTAAAAGCATGGCAAAAAAAACTGTCCACGTCTCCGAGAGGGTTTTCAGTGGTAAAAATTTTTTCCAGGGGGTGCAGTGGGTATAGGCATGTATAGTATAACCCCTCTTCTTTCACACTTTTAAGCCCACATTTCTTTCCACACCTGAACAGGGCTTCTGGATATGCTTATAGGTGCTCTATTATTACTTCCAGTGTCTAAGTGGTAAGCCTTTGCACTGAAAAAAACTTTTTGAGGTCCATTGATGCTGCACCCTACTTAAATAAAATTTTGACTCAAAGCCTGTAGGTAGGGATAGGCTAAGCTTCCAAACACTCTTTCATAGCTGACTTTTAACCAGTCATCTTGTCCTTCTGAGAGGCAGATAGCCATCTGTATAAAGTGATTGATTGGCCACATCGCTCTGGTCACTGTATAGCAAAACTTAATACTCAATTTTTTGGGGTTTAGGTGCAAATTGTTAAGTGAATGCAACCTTCATTGGTTGGCTTAGCATCCAGAAATTGAGTTTAACAATAGAAGCTTAGCACTCAAGGCTTCCAGCACTCAGTGAGATCCTGAATTTGGCAAGATTTGCAATCTTTTTGCAAAGGTTGAAAATTAAATTTGACATTTCCAAATGGAGGAAACCCATTCTTTTTCATTGCAGATGAAAATAAGAACCAGAATGTGACTCTTGTTAGGAGAAGGTATTCTGAGTATTTATTCAGAACTCACAATTATGGGTCTATTGTTGCTTTACGAGCTGCTCTTCAGCTGCCTGCTCTAATTCCACTGTGTATTTTAAGCAAAAGCTATCCATTCCTGTACCCTGCAGTGGTTTTCATCTGAGGTCTTTCTTGTTCTAGCTTTTCCTGACTTCTCTCTGGTTATATAAGTCATTTAAAACCTTTCATGCTTCTTTTTCAGGTGGACCTACCATGACTTTTTGAACAGGTATCGAGTTCTTATGAAAAAACGAGATGTCTCAAAAAAAGAAGACAAGAAGTTGGCATGTAAGACACTGCTTGAAAGCCTAATTAAGGTGAGTATTAATTGAGGATTAAGAGGCAACACCACATGCAGTCTTGGCACGAAGGCCCAGTGCACTGTGTTTCTATCTTTCTACTTACACACATCCCAGTTGGTCAGGCACTGATGTAACATGAAGGAACTCAGAGTTTCTTGCAAAATATAACTCAGAGCTTAACTTTTTTGGACAGCAACTTCCAAAATTCTCTGGGAAAGGGGAATTCTGGGAATAGAAATTCAAAAAGCAGATTTTCCAAGGGTTCAGAAAGAAAGATAAATGAAGCATGACCTTGAATGTGACTGATTTGCCTTTAATCAAAAAAGATCCTTTTTGTACAGCTGCATTCTGCCGTATCTTCTTGGGTATTCCTGTGTTCCTTTTTAATCCCACTTCATCAGAGTCATATTGGATATTGTCTTTGTGCTACGGGCTTGCATCGATTTAAAATTATTCCTTCTTGCCAGAGAATTTTGAGAACTGTCATTCTGTTTCAGAATAAGAATTTGTGGATCTCTTAACATAAAGTAGCCACAAGTTATCAGAACTATGATTCTTAGGGTTCTTTGAGGCAAGCCATGAGAGCAAAACTGTTATAACATCATTGTGTATTTGTGCTGTAAGCGTTGCTCTTGATCCTTCAGTAACATTTCCCGTACGGCAGCAGGCTCTCAGTCTCCTCCCCACCCCCTCACATGAATATGCTCCTCCTGTGATATCCGTAGGTATCTCTTTAAATAAAATTTCCAACTTCTGGACATAGAGTGCCTCCAGGCATGTGTTCCCAGTGTGAGATTAACTCCTGCATTTGTTTTGAGAGAAGAGCTTGGAAAAAATCACTAGCCATGCTGGCTGCGGAATTCTGGCTAGTTGAGGAATTTCTCGTCCAAACACATAACTTTCCAAAAACTAGCTGAGAGTAGAGGATTGCTACATCTAGGCTGGCATCCTGTTAGTGAAATGCAGGTGTGAAAGTTATGCTGTGCATGCTAGCCAAATTATTTGCCACAGCGTAACAGAATACTCTGCTGACAGTAGTGGAAACACGGTTGTGCAAACAGCGATAGTGCATGTTGTGGCTGCGCTCTGCATTGTGGTTTCATGTTTGCACATTGTGCATTGTACGTTGTACATTTTACAACGACACCTAGCCAGTGTTGCTGTTTTGCATGGGGGTTACACAATACTGGCTTAGCATATCTCTTCATGCAGATATTTATGCAGTGCTAAAGGGATGTTGGATTATAACCCTGTGCAAGGAAGGCTTGCAGGAAAAATAGCATAGGCTGCAAGCATAGCAATAGGCTGTGCCGTGTTTCTTTTTAAGTTTCTCTCTTCAGATATGCTCAGCTTCATTTTTCTGACACATGTACTTCAATTATGCACGTAGTATGTGCAGAGATGTATTTTTTTTTCTTGGTATGTTTACATTAAATAATCATGGATAAAGGGTCAGTAACTTCCCTCTCTTTCACCAAGGACTCCATTGCTCTGTTTATGGCCTGTGTAGCACCTTAGCCATCTTGAATCTGAGTAGATGATGATGATAGTGGTCCTGCCTTTTTTTCAATATAGGACTCAGGGTGACTTAACAAAGATTAAAATAGATTGTTGTTGTTGCTGTTGTGTGCCTTCAAGTCATTTACAATTTATGGCAACCCTGTCATGGAGGTTTTCTGGGGCTGAGAGTGTGACACTTCCAGAGTCATCTAGTAGGTTTCTATGTCTGAGCAGGGAATTGAACCCTAGTATCTCCAGGGTCATAGTGCAACACTCAAACCGTTGGCTCTGTAATTCACTTCATAGAGAAGTTTAAATTATAATTAAACTAACAATAAAATTAAAATAGTTAAAAGTAAGACTATTAAAAAAGAATAAGCAGTACAGCATATTGTAAAAGGCCCTTTTGCCCTCAAACAGTCATTCCCCAAAGGCCTACCAAAACATAAAGGTCTCCAGCTAGCTATGGAAGGATTATGGAGAAGATGCCAGTCTAATCCCTGCAGGAAGGGGATTTGAGTCTGGGAGCAGCCACTAAGAAGACCATCGCCCATGTTTCCATCAGACGTACCTGTGAGGGTGGTAGGACAAAGGGAAGAGAATATAATAAAAGTGCGTTAAGTCCCGGTGTTGTGTACTTTGACTGGCAACAGGTGTCTATTCCTTCAAGCAGAAGAGTCCTACCAGTATCTTAGTATGTTATGCAAACAAAGGATGTGATCTACCATTGAGCAGTGGCAGAGCTTGGAAAAGTGTTTGGGGGGATAGGTGGATGATATCTGCTAGAGTCTCCAGCCCATATATGTGGCTGTGGTATTTTTGGAGCTGCAGTGCAAAAAAGTGACTCTTCCAAACTGTGAGCTATGGACCCTCCTTGATCAGTCTGATCCTGAAATGTTGGTAGAATTGCACCGTTGTGTTCAAGGCAACAAAGAATAAGCTGGATGTCTCATTTGATATGTTTTTGAGAAGCAGAAGTTGTGCTGTCAACAGAGCTCTAGAGCAGTGGTTTTCAAATTTTGGTCCTCCAAATGTTGTAAGACTTCAGGTCCAAAAAGTTCCATACAGTATGGCCAATACTCAGGGATTCTGGGAGATGAAATCCCAACTATCAGGATGACCAGAGCTTGAGAACTCCTGCTCAAACATGTCTGGTGATAACCAGGTGACCCAGAAGGGATAACAAGAAAAAGGGAGACCTAGATGTATATTTGTTGCACAAAAGTGCCCCTGGGTCTTATGCCTTTCATTCTCTGTGTCCTAGCCTGTTGAGAAAAAAGGAATCAAATTTTGATGTTCTTAGTGGAAGGCTTTCTCTTGGTCCCATCACTGTCAGATGGTGAGGACACAAACTTCTCGGTAGTTGCTCCAAATGAGGGCAGCTCCTCCCAGGTCTAGTCCCCTCTCTCCCCCCAGTAGAGACAGACCTTCATATTTAGATGAATCTTTGGCCATTAGCTCATTGGTGTGAAAGGGTCTTTTGATGGTGGACACTGTACTTTACCTTCATTGTTTTGTCATAAATACTATCAAACTGTGTTTGTATTTCCCTGCTTAGATAGAATAGTTTAATTAATTGTGTGTAATTGTCATTTACTATGATTGTTTTTACCTATATCTTGTTTTACTCAACGTTGAGTCCCATATTGAGAGAAAGGCAGGATAGAAATTAAGTGAGCAAAGTAAATATTAAATCTGTCATTTTGAGGAGACCTGAGATTGGCTCAGGTGTGAGACTTTTGCTTCGTTCTACTGTAAATTATTATGCAGAACCCTATGTGCTGATGGAAAAAAAGTAGTTTTCTTAATCCATTTGCCTTTATGCTTTTTGAAAGGATCCTGACAAGTTCCAGTTTGGGCGTACCAAGATCTTCTTCCGTGCTGGCCAAGTGGCATACTTGGAGAAACTACGGGCAGATAAGTTCCGTGCTGCCACCATCATGATACAGAAGACAGTACGTGGCTGGTTGCAGAGACTGAAGTACAAGAGGATGAGAGAGGCAGCAATAAGAATCCAGAGACACACCCGAGGGCACCTGGCACGCAGGTGAGCATTAAGTGTGCTTTCCCCAAGACAATTGGTTGCTACTTTTATAATGGCATAGTAGTATTTTGTGACACAGATAGCTCAGAAAACCAAGCGCTTGGACATTTTAGCTAGTAATCCAAATCTTAGGGACATATATAGCTGCCATGTGCTGAATAGGGATTTAGCAAAATCTTCCTCCACGGCCCTTTTCACAATCCCCTTCACAGGCTATGAAGTAGGATGTCTATTTCTGGGCAGAAAGACAATTTGAAAGCAGAAGGCCTGAAATTTAAAATTGCCCTTCTGGGCTCCTCTGTGCTGCTACCAATATGTTTAAATCCACAGAATGTCCCAGAAAAAGTTGTGATACCATTATATTACCACAGGAACATTCTGAGGAAAACATGGTGGCCATCATTAGCTGTAATTGCTTCTCAGAACTGATACATTTAATCTCTTGTCAACAGGAAGTTATAACTTGACAGCAGGAAGTTATGTAAAGAGTTATCATTGTCTTTCTACCTTGTTTTAAAACTACTTTTATTTTAATCAATCTGTTATTTTAAAAAGTCTCACTTTCTATCTAAAATAACTTTGAGGGCTGTTCTTACTGAAGGTCTGTGAACATCTTTTTCACTCATTCTGGTACTTTTGTCCTTCTTGTGTAATAGGCTCTTCTTCTGTCATATGATAAATACAGGAAGTCCTACAGGACTTTCCAGGAAATGGAATCGGCCACCTCCACTTTCACAAGTTGGTTTTTTTCCCCAAAAAATTGCTGAAAGCAAAGAACAAATCTTGAAATCCAGTGAAGCACACATGACTACCTTTTAAAATGTGTGCTTTTAAAAAACATTTATTGTGGGGATGTAATAAGCAGCTGGTTATAAATTTTGTGAGTAAAGTCTCTCAGCTGTGATGGTGTGGAAGGTTACTAACTGCATCCCAAATTAAACACCATGTTGGAGTTGCTTTGAGTCGTGCTCCTCAGTGTTGCCAAACCAGTGCACATTGCTTTAAATGTCAAATCAATTTGCTGCCGTTGTGCTATATTTCGTGTAACCAGTAGTTATGCTGTGCTGCGCTTGCTCTTGGTGCTGCGGGACTAGAACAGCTAACCTTCCTGAGGATGTCTTTTGAGTTTTAAATTTTAACACCAGAACATGAAAACCAAAGGGAAATGAAATATATAGACGTGCGTGCTACTTTTTTATATATATGTCCTGAAAGAGCATTGAAGAACTTTCAACATACTGCTGCTGAGTACTTTCTTTTTAAAAATGTTGCCAGTGGTGCTAAATAAAGTGGTTCCCTCCACATTCATTGGGGCACAGAACCCTTGCAAAAGTGGGAAAACTGTGAATAATGCCCTCCCCATAATCAACTTCTCATTTACCTATTGAGCTCCCCCTCCCATTCCCTTGCCTCTGGCCTCAGTACTCTCAGGGACCAGAAAAAAGACTTACTGGTGCTTTCCCTCAGATGGAGATGAGCAGAGCGCTGAGTTCTGGTGTTCCGGCTACTTCCAGTCACCATCTTGAGAAAGGCGATTTCTCCCAGTAAGGAGGGGTAGGTGCAAAGAGAGCACCTGACGAGTCAATGACCATTACTTCAGAATGTGCAGCCATATGGAAGAGAGGATACACCTCCAGCAGTTGTGTGTGGAGGGGAGGGGCCTTTGCTCACCCAAAAGAGAAAAAAAAGCCGACACAAGCCTCACAAGCCAGGGGTGAGGAATGCAAGGGAATGGGAGGAGGAGAATTGGGTGTGGGGAGGGACAAGCATATGCCTTGCGAATAATCAAATTTGCAAAGTTCAAACCCACAAATGTGGAGGACTGTAACTCGTTCCTGACCAAGACTTTTGTCCCATGTGCACCAGATTAAAAAGGTTCATAGTAGCCAGTTTCTACATACCACTGATGTTTTCCTTGCAGCTTGCACTAATGAGCATTACACACAGCACAATAGGTGGGAGATTACATGGAGAATCTGATGTGCAGGGAAAGATAATTGCTGTTTAAGTCTGAACTGTGAGCCAGAAATTCCATGGGTTAAATATCATAGAATCATAGGGTTGGAAGGAACCAAAAGGGCCATCTAGTCCAGCATTCTGCCATGCAAGAATACACAACTAAAGCAATCCCCAAAAATGGCCATTCAACCCATGTTTAAAGACCTTCCAAGAAGCAGAGTCTGTCTCCCTCCCGGACAGTCTATTCGTAGAATCATAGAAGTGAAAAAGACTACAAGGGCCATTGAGTCCAGTCCCCTGCCATGCAGGAAGATACCATCAAAGCACTTCCTTTGACAGATGGACATCCAGCCTCTGTTTAAAAACCTCCAAAGAAGGGGACTCCATCACACTCCCAGACAATATATTTCCCTGCTGAACTGCTCTGTCAGGAAGTTCTTCCTAATGTTTACTTGGAATATCTTTTCCTAAAGTTTGAAGCCATCGCTCTGTATCCTAGTCTCTGGAACAGCAGAAAACAAACTTGCTCCATCTTCCATATGACTATCCTTTCAAATATTTAAACATGGGCTATCATGTTACTTCTTACACTTCTCTTCTCCAGGCTAAACATACTCAGCTCCCTAAGCCATTCCTCATAGGGCAGGGTTTCCAGGCTTTTACCATTTTGGTCGCCCTCTTCTGGACACATTCCAGCTTGTCAGTATCCTTCCTGAACTGTGGTGCCCACAACTGGACACGGTATTCCAGGTGAGGTCTCACCAAAACAGAATAGAGTGGTATTCTCACTTTCTTTGACCTAGACACTATATTCCTATTGATGCAGCCCAGAATTGCATTGGCTGTCTTAGCTGCTGCATCACAGTGCTGACTCATGTTCAGCTTGTGGTCTGTTAAGATTCCTAGATCCTTTCCACTTGTCCTGTTGTCAAGCCAGGTGTCACCCATCTGATCCCTTCCAATCCTATGATTCTATGATATGGAATTCCATGGAATTCCTGGCTCACAGTTCAGCCTGGTGTCACCCATCCACTGTCAAGTAGCTCTTACCATTAGGAGGCTCTTCCCAATGTTTAGGTTGAATTCTTTTCTTGTAGTTTGAGTCCATTGGTTGGTGTCCTGGTCTCTGAAGAAGCAGAAAAAAAATTAACTCCGTCTTCAAGATAAGAGAACCAGATGACTTGAGGAAGTCACTGCAGTGCCAGGACTAGACAAGAGGTGTAGGGGCTTATGGTGTTCTCCTTTCTTCAGATAATCAGCAGCAGATTCTCACAATCAGCAGCCTCCCAGGCCACCCACATCCAGACACTTTCCCTTCTGTGAACATGGAGAAGTAGCATGAGAACTGTAACACATCTTGGTGGTTCAGAATGATTTATAAATAATTAATTTGTAAAGAATAGTGACAAAACTGTGTTCTTTGAAGGAAGTTTTTATATCCCTGAGATCTGTTGATTGCATTCTTGATCTGAATTGGAATTGCTCTTCTTGATAAAACTCAGGGGCCTCATTCACCCTACAGAATTATAGCACTATTATCCAACTTTAACTGGCATAGCAACATCCCCTGGAATCCTAGGATCTACAGTTAAGGGAGGGACATTTAGAATTCTCAGCCAGAATACTCCAGTGCTTCACCAAACTATAAACCCCTAGATTCCATTGGATAGAACCAGGACAATTAAAGTGGAATAATAGCGCTATAATTCTGTAGTGTGTATGGAGCCCTAGTAGTCAGTGCCAACAAAAGCTGAGCTAAAATGAAAAGAAATAAGAGGAAGCTAAGACCATTCTCAAGAGAATCAGGAAAGGTCAGCTCACCAACAAAACAACAGCCCAGTGAAGCCTGGACATATGCTTAGCAGCTAACACATTGTCAGCGTTGGTTGGAAAAGAGGAACGAGGGCAATGGAATGAAGTATCCTGGAGGAAACCATGACTGACTAGTTGGAATCCCAGTTAGGAGCCTGCTTGTTAGGATCTGATGTTAAACTGCAACATTTTTATTTTTCACATCTCGTTTGTAGTTCCTAAACCTTGTCCTCCTTACTCTTTTACAGGGTGGCTGATCGTCTGAGGAAAACGAAAGCAGCTATTATTTTCCAGAAGCAATATCGAATGTTGAGGATCCGCCGTGTGTACCAAACAATCCGTAAAGCTGCCATCACGATCCAAGCCTTCACCCGAGGAATGTTTGTGAGAAGGTCCTATCGAAAGGTGTGCTCTTTTGAAAATAGTTGTGCCTTAAAAATACAAGGGACTCACAGTTTTGCATGTCTCTGGTTGAAAAGAGAGAGCCTTCAGAAAATACCCACAACACTTTTTCCACCCATTCTGTGAACCAGGGCTCTGTCTTGTGCTACACACATACATGCCAGTAAATCAAATACTGAATTAGCAGTCCATGGGGCTTAGTCTTGCTCTACCCTTTGTGTTCGAGGACATAGATAGTGATTTATTTGTCTCTCACTTCCAACAATCACAGATATTTTAAAAGTAGCTGTAAATTTGCTTTGGAGATTAGGGGGATAGGTGTTGACATTGAAACAAGCTAATAGGTAACCGCTATGGCCAGCATTCTCACAATTCAGACTGAACCATACAAAAAACCTACAGGATTTCCCAAAGTAGAAAAACAGTGCTTGAGAGGCATCAACAGTGCTGTCAGACCTGTCAGACCAGCAACAAAACTTTTCAAACCATTGATCTGGTCTTATCCCTTCCTCTCATCAGTTGCTGAACTTCCATTGACTTCAGTGTTGTTTAAGGAGCTCATCTGTGCACAGGCTGGTAGTTTTGACTTTATTGAAGGACAGTATCATCTATGGGCTCGCATCTGAATGACTGAACTTGAGTTTTGTTATGATCTTAGCCATTTCTCCAAACAATACGTGAAAAGGTCCCAAGATACACCTTGTCCAAAGCCAGTTGTCCAAAAGTTTTTAGTGTCTTTCTCCCCTTTGTTTGTTTTGTATTGTGTTATTTCCTATATATTCAAGAAGAAACTAAAACTACATAATGTAATTTCATACCAGGCAATCTACATAGATACCACTTTTTGTTGGGGCAGAGTAGGGTAGGTGGGTTTTTTTCCTTAAATGACCTTGGTTATGGTTAATCTTTCCAGCTGTTTCTGAATGTCATAAGAACTTGACAAGAACCATACTGTATCAGACCAAAGGTCTATGTAGTCCTACAGTTCTGTTCCCATAATAGCTGACCAGTTGCCTATGGGAAGCCTACCAGCAGATTATGGCTGCAGCTACATCCTACAATTCATACTACTTTGCAACAGAGGCATACAAAGGCAAAGTATAATTCCTAACAATGGGCTATATTCAGTCAGTTCTCTTTTTGTAAATATTTCATTCAAAAACATGATTACATTTTAAAATTATTATTATTGTCCTCTAAAATGTGACAGAATGATCCTACCTTTGAGAGTCAACAAGATTTCCAACTTCTAAGGATTGTTGCCAGCTCTCTCTTTTTTCCCCAAGTCACTCCCTCCTTCCTTAACCTCTCGTTTTGTTCTTTTTCTTGACCTAGAAGTTTGGCATTCTCAGATTCCAAAAGCTTTAAGAGCAAGTCATTTCAGTGTTGAAGCTATACAGGCAGAAGCAATTGTTCTGCAGCCCCTCAGAAGGCTAGCTTAATGAAGCTGTTCACACTGAGAGGTGCCCCAAGGCAAAATGGAAATCTGGAAATGTCATCTGGTATCAGCCTCTCGGCGGAAGAGCTTACCTGATGGAACAGTGTTTATCTGAGTCATGCTTGGGAACGCATCTGTCTTAGTGAAGTCAGTCTTACGATCTTTCTGCTTGTAGTGGCCAGCCGGCATTTCTTTTATGGTGGCTGCTCACTTTTCGCGGTAAATGGGGTATCATTAGACCCATTTGCACGAGCAGAATCTGTAACCTTATATCTACCGTCCACTTCACCTCCCCGACTTTTTTAAATCTTTCTTTTTTGGCATCCAAATGGCAGGTTCTGCTGCAATCAGACAAGTCAAAAGGTCTGGAGTGTAACTATGAGGGGGGAAGGAGATAAGAGTACTGCCCACCAAATGATTTTTTTTCCTTCAGTGTCCAAATTTCCAGGATTGTATTGATTGAAACTTCATTTAGAAGTACAAACTTAGGCATCCAAAGAAAAGGAGCAGGCAAATGTAGCAAGAATGCCAAAACATCAAATATAGGAATTCTAGATGTGAACAGTTTTCAGTCTGTCTGTCTCTCTCTCTCTGCGGTGCTAGAAATTGAGAGGCAGAAGGAAAATTTCATGGGGGGGGGGACAGAATTCTTATTTGGGAAGGAATACCCTTGTGTTGGATGCTTTGTAGCTGCATTTCATCTTTTTAATAGATTTTGATAGAAACTGTTTGACTTGGAAAAAACAAGCTAGTTTTGCAAATCAGATGTGGCGTTTCAGTAACTACCAGTAGATGTAAGGTTGTGGCATGTGGTTTTTTTGTTTCGCTTGGGGGGGGGTTGGCAATTTTGGCAGTCTGTGTAGTCCCCAAAGGGTTACCATTATCCCCTGGATCCACTCCAGCTGCCTACTCCTGGACTAGAACCTGGGATCTCTCTGTCTTAGACCAGCACTCTGACCACAAAATTACATGGGCTATCAACTATTTGAGATTCTTGTGGAATGAAGTGTATACCTCAGTGTCCTGATGAAACAGCTGTTAAATAGTTCATGAGCACTGTTAATATCAAGAAACAAGAATGCAACAGCAGCAATAACATAGGTAGTGCTCACTATAAAGGGATGCTCAGTTAATAAAGCCTCTGACAAACAAGTTCCTTTTTAAAAAGTCTTTTTATTCCTGCCTAGGCCCCCTATTTCTCAGTCTCCTCTGTCTAGCTGGATTTTTTTAAGCAGCATCTGGATTGGGACAATGTTAAAGGAAGGCTAACGAAAGACAGACTTTTGATGTTGGATAACAGCAGTGTGCCTACAGTTAACAATGTAATAAAACTTGAGCTGGGAAAAATAGGATTCTGTGGTAGCTAGGTATCTCTGTGAACTTACCTACAACAGACAAGGTAAATAGCAGTTGTCTTTAGAGTCACTTACTGAGCATGCGTGAACAGCAAAAGAGAAAGAAAAAGGGAAAGCAGTTAAGCCTGCTTCACCAGCTATCTCTAAGCATGTTTAAAAAGCATAGATTTGTAAATTTGGCCGCCAAAATGAAATCATAAGAAAAGTGGAGGCCAGTGAAAGGAAAATAAATCATCCTTGGATGCATTTTGGAAGAAGCTTTCAAGAAGTCTCCAGAAGGATCAAAATTTTTTTTTTCACTTATGCAAGGCTTACCTGACTTTGTTTCATTTCTCATGGGCATATTGTTAATTTTGGATAAAAAGTTTGCTGAAACATGTTGAACTGCTTTTTATTGTGCAGGGACCTATCTCAGTCAGTTCTTTCCATGTGCTTTCTGATACCAGATTTTCTGTTAAATAAGTATTGCTCAGCAACATGTCTACTTTGTTAGCTGAGACATGCTTGTATTGCTTGAGACTGTCCTCTTCTGTTCCCTACCTTCTCCTGAAGTCATTCTATCACTTTTTTTTGCAGATGCTCATGGAGCACAAAGCCACCATCATCCAAAAGCATGCCCGGGCTTGGCTGGCTCGGAAGCATTTTGTCCAGTTCCGAAGTGCTGCTGTGGTCGTCCAGTGCTACTTCAGGCGCATGAAGGCCAAGCAGGAGTTGAAGGCCCTGAAGATAGAGGCACGGTCAGCAGAGCACTTGAAGAGGCTCAACATTGGCATGGAGAACAAGGTTGTTCAGCTGCAGAGGAAGATAGATGAACAGGTAAGTCTTCTGTATCCTCTTGTGTTCTATAGAGCCAGACTTTTCAGCTGTTCTGGATTTAAGGAGCTTTTCTCATCCACAGAATATATTTCTCATTCTATAAATGGGATCGGAAATGTGTCATGTCCTCCCCCCGCCAAAAAAAAATGCAGAACTCGGATCATACTGGTGGCCAACAACTTTCTCTGCATCTCCCCCAGCACACACATCCCACTTCAACTTCTTCAGCAATTTTAGGAAGCTTTAGATTGCTTTCAGTTTTCATGGGTGTGGAAGACACATGGAAATGCTTGAACTGGCCATGGTGATTTCTTGTACGTTAATCACTACTGATAGTCTAGCTGGCATAAGATTTCATGGATTTCAGCCCACTTGATCAGATGCATGATCCTTGACTCTACAGTCAGAACTGTAGTAGGTGGACAGCTCTGGATAAGGTGTCCCCCAGTCAGGGTTCTTGTTATTGTTTTGTGCCTTCACGTGTAACTGATGGTAACCCTATCATTAGAGTTCTCTTGGCAAGATTTCTTCCGAAGAAGTTTGCCAGTGCCTTCTTCTGAAGCTGAGAGAGTGTGACTTGCTTAAGTTCACCTGGTGGCTTTCCGTGACAGAGTGGGGATTCAAACCCTGGTCTCCCACAGTCCTAGTCCAACACTCAAAACAAATACACTATGCTGGTTCTCAATAGACAAGGCGCCTCTGTTGAAAATCTAGTCTCCATTTGTGACCCATGACAGAGGCATCTGGATTTGATGATGATCTGAAAGAATGCATGGTTTCATATCGGAGCAAATGACCATTGTACATAAGACAGAACACATCAGTAGTACCTAGATTCAATATACCCGTTGGAAAGTGGAAAGACATAAAAATATTACTGCTGTGAGCTTCCCGCAGAAATTTGGCTCTGAGGTTGACAGGAAAGGAAGGTTGGATAAACTGCAATAAAAACTGAGCTGATGTAAACAGCCATTAGTAGTTTAGTGGTTAACCCACTTAGTGGTTTTCTAGGGTTTGGCCGCTAAGCTGGGATGTCTGATACCTTCCTTGTTATTATCAAATTTATTTTGATCTCATGGGAAAGCAAGACTGCATGTCCAGGATATTTATGAGCAAAGACAAAGACGCAATTTTTGCAAAGGTGGGCTTTTTCCTAGCATTTTAATTACACCCAGGCAAGTGTGCATCATTCCCTCTTCAGACATGCTCTTGCTTATTCTTGTTTACCTTCAAATGCTGAGTGGTGAGTTACTATTCAAAAAGACCAGACTTTTCCCCGTTTGTTGCAACTGCACATAAAATTTGCAGTATCACTATTTTCTCTTCTTTGTGTGATTAACTGTTTGTATGCTGTAGAACAAACTGTCATTCTCTCCAAAGCATATCTATCTGTAGCTACAGATTTGCTGTGGAAATAGGAAACTAGACAGGATATTTCCTTATTGCTGAATCTTTTCAGTGGGGGCCATCATGCCAGCTCAGTTTACAGTGAGACATATCCTGTTGTCAGGCAAGCAGAAACAGAAGTCAAGGAAACAGTTCTCTAGCAGAAGAAATGGGTCAAGGAGGGCTGGAAGTCAAGGCTGGGAAAACAGGTCAGGCGGGTTAGTGCTTGAGACCACCTAAGAACGCCAGATGCTGTGGGCTGTATTTCAGAGGAAGGCAACAGCAAACCACCTGCAAATATTCCTTTCCTAGGAATACCGTAAGTTGACAGGCAACTTGAATCATCATAAGCCGACAGGTGATTTGAAGGGACATACACACACCCATAGGTTCAGTTAAGGATACCTTAGGTTGCTGACAGTTGAGTCACCAGTTGATCATCCAGGACTGATTGCTACTTGTGGTAGAGGTTATATCGGCCTCCTGGGCTATCAGAAGGTCAGATAGTTCCTTTGGGGAACATTCACCATCTGGTAGATCTTCAAGACTAGTCTTTATTGATTGTTTTATTTTATTTTAATTATATCCCACCTTTCTTCTGACACAGAATTCAAAGTGGCTTGCAACAAGGCTAAAACAAGATAAAGCTAAAAACCTGATGATAAAAATAATAAAAAGCCCATATTAAAGTGCCATTAACTTTAAAAAGATGTAAAATCATTTTGTTAAAAATTAACATTAAAAATAAAAATACAGTACACACACACAATAAACTCCTCACAACCACTTAATCATCAAATTCCTATTTAAATAGCAAGGTCTTTGCTTGCGGGCTAAAGGTGATCAGAGAGGGCCTCCGAGCCTGGCTTCCATGGCAGGCAGTTCGAAAGGCTCATAGCAGCTACCTAGAAGGCTCTGCCCTGTGTCTTTACCAGTGATTGTGGTGAGAGCAAGAGGAAGCCGTTCCTGAAGAATCTTAAAACTTGTGCAGGTTCTTTATAAGGAGATACAGTTTTCCTCAGAAGGGCGTTTGTTTTTGTCCTGTGAGGCCCTGCATCTTGACATCACTGTTGGAAAAGCAAATCATAAGCAGATTTTGGAAAAGTTCCTCTTTTTTTGAACTGTATCTCCCAGAATCCTCCAAATCGCCAGACTAGCTAGGGAACTGTAGTTAAAAAACCCAAACTTTTCTGAGCTTTGGTCATTCTTGAAGTGACCAAAGAAAACCTTCCTGAAGGTCGTAGATGCCAAACAAAGAAATTGACAGCTTGCGTGAGCATTTAACGAGGAAAAAAGTGTCAAAAGCATAGCCTTGCTTAACCTTGGTTCAGACTGAATTAAATAAGACAATTATAAGTCTTGAAGCAAAATCCCTCCAGTGGGCAGGTTTTGTCATGGTGCTGAAAAGAAAATGCTGCCAAGCCAAGCTTTCCTACTAAGACTTCATTGTGCAATTCTTCCATCACTTATCTCTATTGACTGTTGGAAAAGCCATGCTAAGTTAGATAACAACAAAAGAGATAACAATCTTTGCCCTCTTTTGCTTTCCTTCATCAGGGACAACAAAGAGAAGCACCAAGTTCTTTTTGGCCGGAATAATACATATATTGGAGGGGCTTTTCTTTAGACAAACAGATTTGGAGGACGCTTTCATCATGTGAGGTCTCCATTGCCCTTGATTGTGGCATTTTATAACTAAAAAATTCCAGATGGACATTTCAGTAATCACTGTAAGATAGACAGGCAGACAATCCCCTTATTTATTTTATATGTCATCTCTCCCTCCTAATGTTGTGAAAGGACCATCTGTTGATAATACTTAAAAAGTAATTGTCCTTCCCTCATTTGCAACACAGGACAATGTTGTGTTCTCTATTTGAGTGTTTATTAAAAAGAAAGTTACCATATTTCCAAGAGAAGCAACATCTTCACTCAGCTACTTGTTGTTTTGTTGTGTTGCCTTCAAGTTGTTTCTAACTTACAGCAATCGTAGGGCAAACCTATCACAGGGTTTTCTGCGGCTGAGATTGTGTCATGTGCCCAGGGTCAAGCAGTCTGTTTCCATGGCTGAGCGAGGAATCAAACTCTGGTCTCTGTCATGTACTGGATAACCCACTCTCCACAAAACTCACTCCGAGATAGACAGCAGTTTATTTTATGTATAAGCACGACCAGCACAGCACACTTATGCAGAAGTTGCTGAAACTGGAGAGTACATAAAACATACATCTTTTATAGGTTATCAGTGCATGTTTTAGGTGCGCAAAGCATTCACTGATCAAAGTGATAAATTCCTTCATGTGGCTATTCCCTCTTTTCTTTCCCAGACCAGTACTTGCCACAACCTCATACGCCCTTGTTCAAGGTGACCCACATTGCATATTTCTCTATCTCTGCCTCCAGACTGCTTTGTTCTCATAACATCCTAGCACTGCCATCCTTGCCTTCGTTCTCTTGCTCTTCCCTGACATGAAATGCACTATAGTGACAAGTGACCTTTGAATTACAGTGAAGTAGCAATTAGCAGTATCTGAACCTGGATATAAAGTAGCCCCTTTTTGCAGTGGTTAGATACAAAATAGCAGTTAGCACAGAATACACATTTAACAGGTTAGTATTTTCATGGCAGGGAACTTAGCGATCTGACAGTCTCCAGGATAACCGTTCAACATTCAAACCACTACATGATACTGACTGTCTTATTCAACTACTGCTAGATGACTGAAAATATTTATCATATTTTACACATTTTAATGGGGTATTTTCTTGAACTTATTTATTAATATGCAAAAGATCATTCAAGATATATTTGCTCTGTTAATACCTTATCATATGGCTGATACATATCAGTGTAATATTTGTTATCCCTTGGTTCTTCCAGACTTATAACCCTAACAATGCTGAGCAGAAGGCACTGTGTAACTATTTTATCTTTCCCTCAGATTTGCTTTCCCCCAGGCATAAAAAGTTGCTGTTGTTAACTAAGAAGAGAGATGGGAAAAGTGGTGGGGAAAGAAGGGTTACGCACAGATTACAGCAACATCTAGCCCCCTAAATTCCAGGAAAGAGACAGAATGATGGCTAAATAAAGCCTTCATCTGGAAGCACCTATGAGATTTGTGTATCTCTGTACTTATTTATGATTGCTTCTAACTGCTGTTCCTCTAGTTTGCATGTGAACTAACTTCATAAGAATTTGTCAGATATTTTGCTGTGGATGAGTACCAGACCTGAGCACCTTCAACATGTGTATTAATGTGTTTCTCTTCTTAAAGGAAGACATTGTCATGTTTTCTGCACAACTGACTGGTTTGGGTTGTTTTTGGTGGTATGAGGGCCATCTTTAAATATCTGTCATCTAGAAGATGCAATGAGGTCGAGATTTGTTTGTTTTGTTTTGCTGCTCCAGAGACCAGGACACAAAACAATGGAGTCAAATGACATGAAAGGATATTTCACCTAAACTTTGGTAGAACTTTCTGAGGGCAAGAGTTGTTCAACAGTGAAGTAGCCTACCTCAGAAGGTGTTGTGGTGGCTTTTAAAAAGAGCCGAGATGGCCACCTCTCAAAAATGTGTTAGCAGTGGCTTTCTGCATGGCAGGACATAGAGCTAGGTGTACCTTGAGATTTTTTTTGTGATTCCACAATTCAGCATTCTCAGCAGCTCTGTAGCTGGCCAGGCGTTTACTTATTTGGCCTGATAATCTTAACATCCTAAGTTTTCAAAATCTTTTGCAGAAGAACCATAAATGCATTGACATGTCATCTACAGGTCTTGATCAAAGCATTACTACTTCTTTCTGCTCGTCTGTGTCTTGATCTCTCCCACCCAGCTCTCCCCACATTCATTTGATTTCTCGGAGATAATCACTTATTGCTGTCTTAAACATGCTTAATGAGATTCCCAAAGCTCCTTTCAGTCTCATTTCATTTCTGAGCCTGTCTCATAGTTATTGACTGTTATTCATTTTGATGGCAGCCCTATTATATGGAATCCTCCCAAGCACTCCCTTCTCGGTGCTTAAAACTGGTAAAAGAAAGGATTTGCTTGTAATTAGGAATATAATGATTCACTAAGTTTCTTCTCAAAGGAAATAAGGAGTAACTTTAACAATTTTCTTCCTGCTGCAAAAATATCTTTGCAAACCAAACTTATTTGAAACGTGTTCACAATTTGGGAGTTAGTCTGCACAAATTTCACACACAGTTGTTTTGTGCAGAAAACAGCATCTTCTATACAGGGAACAGTATTTTCTGCACAGAAAATAATATTTCTGTGCAGAAGTATTATTTCTTGTGCAGAAAATGTTGTTTTCTATGCAGATCAATCTTGTGTACATTTTGTAAAGGGTAAATCCCCAATTACAGCATTTTCTATGCAAAAAAATCCCAGCTTTTTGCAAGGGGAATATTTTTGTGTAGCAATATTAATATGCGCTTATGAAAATGTTTTTTTCTGTACAAAACAGCTGTGTATAAATTTTGCATAGAATAAATTTCAACCTGAGAAAATTCTGAGCAGTTCAGGATTCTTTTCTTTTCTCAACACTTTTTAAACATTTATATATAAATAAATTTATGTATAAAATCCTGACATTCAGATTTATTTAAAATGGTTTTTTTAAAAAGGAAAGGAGTTGCAAACACATTTGCACCCATCAATATTTGAACAGTTTTTATTATCTGCCCGTCACCACCAAAAATATCTAAATTAAAAAGAAGAGAAGAAGAAAACTGACAATTTATTAAAGCTTTGAAAAACTGGTTAAAAACACAACTGATCTAGGATTGCAAAATCTATATATTCGGGTATTATTTTTGGTTTGCAGTAACTTGCAGAAGGCATTGAAAGAGGAATATGAATCACATCATTCATTCATTAAATTGTGTTTGTCCAGTTAACTCTGTTACCCCAAAACGTATAATGGGAATAATTAGCTCAAAAATAGAAGGCCTTATGAGGGAGGAGTAACTTAGTGAGACCTAATACCTATGTTATACAGGGATAAACTGCTAAAAAGAGATTGGCTGGAAGACTTATGGTACAATTTAAATGTGTTTTATTGGGGGAAAATATACAAGCACACACACAAAATAGTCATACACAAGCAATCACACAAGGCTAACTAAAAAGAAAGGGAGGGAAAATGGATATAGGAATAGTAAGGGAATTGGGTTATATTTACCATCCAGAGACAAGTGAAGAAGCAGCAGTGTGGCTTGGAATTGCTTCCAAGGGAAAAAGCAGAGTGACAAGGAAGACCCCTGAAACTGAAGTGCTGCGAGGAGGACCCCAAATTAGGGTCCCTTTATACCCAAAAATCTGCCCTGGAGGCGCAAGGTGTTAATAACTCTCTACCTTTTAAACAAGAGTTTTGCAGGGTGGACACAAGGTGACAGGATGGGTTGATAGTTGTTAATGTCTGAAAGAAACAGTCAATGATTTTAACATGTAGATGGCAAAAGGTTTTGATGTCTGTGCAGTTGGGGATCAAGAAGTCGTCACAGGTGTGAGGATGAGGCAATGATTGATTTGGTGGAAATCTTCCTGTTTTCCTGAGCCAACGCTGTCAAAACAAATAAAGCTCTTTGTGTTTTTGGTGCCAGAGTTAATAGCTACTTTTATGCCTTTCTGTATCTGAAGACAGGATTTTGGAAGATGTTTGTGCTTGGCAGTAGGAAATGCACACCACAAGGTTAATGCTGTTGCTCAGAGCTGGCTATTGTTCTCATTGAAAGGATTAACCTGGGCATTAGCTCCGGTCTTCCTGGATGAACGTATGATTCAAGGTCATGTTGGGATCATCTCTGACCTACTTCAAGCCAGAATTCCTTTCATGTAGCCCTTTTCGGCCATAAGTCTGTATATGATTTATATTTTAGGCCAATTAAACATATCTGCCAATTAATATTTTTGCCAATTAAATCATATAAAATGTGAGACACACACCCCCCCACAACTCTACTGAGTATACAAAAGCCAGGACTGAGTGTCCGTTTGGGCATGCAACTCTTACTTTAGAAATACCTTACCATAGCCCTGTGAAGTAGGTTGGGCTGACAATGAGTGACTAGCCCCAGGTCACCCTGTGAGTTTCATGGCCACTGGTGATTAAACCTAGATATCTCACAACCTAGCCCAACACTCTAATCATTACACCATTGTATAAAAAAAGACATAAAGGAATCAGTATCTTTGAGACTAGTAATAAGAAGCATCAAGCATAACTTCTTGTGGACTCAGTCCACATCATAAAATGCTTTTGATTAAGTAGACTGAGTCCAGGAAAACCTATGCTAGAATTTTTTTTCTTCCATGTTACTCTCAAAGACACTACTGATTCCTGTATGTCTTTTACTGCTAACATGGCTGTTTCTTTGAATACTGTTGCACCACAGTGGTTGTGTAATATAATGAACGAGGGTATTGGACATTTAGGAATGTGTATTATATAGCTATATTCATTGAAGAGGCTCCTGTCAAATGTACACTTGGTTGTAAACCAAGAGTTTATTTATTATTTATTATTATATTAGTATGCCGTCTTTCTCTCAGTATGTTGTTATGTAATATATAGGAAAGGTCTTAAAGATCCATTATATGTTTCTATAATTGTAATGATTCTTAACCAGTATTATCAGGTACCTGAATAACACCATAGGTCTACCTAGTTTAGCACTGTCTACTGGTGGCTCTCCGGACTTCTAGACAGCTGGTCCTGGAATGCCCAAGTGTGAACCTAAAACCTTTCATTTACAGTGAAGTATATAGGGGACATGTGCTTCACATAACTCATCCTACAGCGTTCTGCGTGTTGGAATTGCTCACTATGGGACTTTTCTTAATAAAACTTTTAATCATTCCCCCCTGGCTGGCTGGAAAAGGAAAGGCTGTGTCCAGTTTTCTTCTTAGTACTTTTGTGGTAAACAGTTCATTAGAGTTGACTTATCTGATCCAGTGAGCTTTAATCCATAAAAGAATGTATATCATAACTAGTATGTTAGTCTTAACAAGTCACTTTGTTGTTTTTGCTGCAACGGAGTAACAATGATGAAAAAACTGTCCCCCTGGAAATTAGTGTTTCTATCAGAATTCTTTGTAGTACAAATATGGAAGGGATGGTACATAGTAAAAAACCTATCGAGAAAAGGTTGTTGTTGTTGTTAATAAATTATATAATATACAGTCAGCCCTCCACATTTGTGGGTTTGACATTCATGGATTTGATTATTTGCAAGTTTCTCCAACCCCTGCCCTCCCACCTCAGGTGCTTCTTTTTGGGGGAACCTTCCCTCCGCATAGCCCTTTAAAAACCCACCTCTGGTGCTCCTCTTCCTTTACCAGTCTCTGCCTGGCCAGCTAAGGATGGCTCTCTGCCCAAATTCTCAGCACCACAAACCCTGTACACACACCCAAGGAAGGAGATGGGCAAGAGGGAGGAAGTACAGGACCACCATGCCTCCTATCTCCTTTCCCTACCTGATTTGGACCCTGAATGCCCACTTTCCCCACCCATGCTTGACCCCCTTCCCACAGACACACAAATTTTGTTATTTGCAAATTTTTCACTTTTGTGAGGAACCTGTATCCCTAACCCTAACCAATGTGGAGGGCCACGTGTAATAACAGATCAACATCATCAATAATATAATGTTAATGTAATTGTATTTTTATGTTTTATGTATTTATCAAATATATTTGAATGATGTTTCATAACAGTATATAAATTATGTAATATAATATCTGGAAATTATTGCTTCTATCAGAATTCTCTGTACTGCAAATATAGAAGGGATGATACGTCATACTAAAAACCTATCAAGAAAAGAATACCAGTCCATTATTTTAATACTAATAGCAATTCTATTAATAATGAATTTTATATTATATAATCCATAATATATATTATATAAGAATAAATCAGCATCATCAATAATATAATATTAATATAATTATATTTTTATTTTTATATATGTATCAAATATATTTGAATTATATTTCATAACAATGTGTTAATTATGTAATACATAATAAAATATAAATATTACAAATATTATTATAAAATAAATAGATAATAATATAGAAATAAATGAATTACTAGTTGATTATTTTGAAAGTACCTGTGACTGTTATTACTTCTACGGAATCCTGGGATGGGTTCATGTACTCCTTTTTCTCCCCTCATTGTAGAACAAAGAATACAAGCTCCTGAGTGAGCAGTTGTCCACAGCCGCCTCTGCTTATTCCACGGAGATGGACAAGCTGAAGAAGGAACTGGAGCACTATCAGCAGAAGAAAAGGGACGGGAACCAGATCGCAAGCTTGCAAGAAGAGATTGACTCTCTCCGGTTGGCACTGGAGAAGGCACATGGGGAGAGAAAGATAGTGGAAGACACCTATACAAAAGAGAAAGACATGCTCCGAAAGGTAATGCACTAACAGGGATTTCCAGGCTTTCTGTATCATAGTATCAAGACTGGGGTTTGGAAAAGTTCTCTTTCTGGACTCTAGAATCCCCTAGCCATTGTGGTCAGTGGCTGGGATTTGTAGGCCAAAAAGTAGCTTTTGCAAGGTTGTTTGTGACAGTACTTTACTCTTCATATTGTGTAAGGCAGAGCTTTCCAAATTTTTCATGTTGGTGACACACTTTTTTAGATACGCATCATTTCGTGACACAGTAGTTAGTTTTACTAACAAACCAGAGGTTAAACTAACCGATTACGCATGTGCAGTACCCAGAAGCGTATCTAGTGTGGGGAAAGGCAGCTGCCCCAGTCATGATCTGCTGCTGTCGCCCTCACCAGGAAAGACCCTGGCGAGGATGGCAGCAGCAGGAAAGGCAGCCCACTACCCCATTCTGACCAGCTGCTGTTGCCCTTGCCAAGGAAAGACACTGGGTGGATGGCAGCAGTGGAAAAGGCAGCTCTCCTACCTGATCCTGGCCTGCTGCCTTTGCCCTTGGCAAGGAAAGACCCCAGCAAGAGCAGCAGCAGTGGGAATGGCTTGAGTGAAGAGGGTCTTTCTCAGCCCAGGAAGGCGACACACCTACACACTTCAGGGGACACACTAACGTGTCGCGACACACCATTTGGAAAGCCCTGGTGTAAGGTATGTGAATGCATCTGAACTAGGTATGGAAAGAATATTCTGTGTTAATCATTCTTCAGCCGAAAGAAAGTCAGATGGAGGTGCCTGACTCTTGAGAAATCCCAGTGGGAATAATAGCTTGGCAGCAAGACTTCCTTGCAGTTTTCTCTTTATTTTCATACATCCTGAAGTGTTCTGGGACATTATTCCGTGCAGAAATATGCATATTTTTTGTGCACAAAAAAAAGGCTATTTCACAAAAAACGTGTTTGTGGTGCAGCAAAACCATGGGTATTTTATTCAGAACAATTCCTTGGAACAGTTTGAGATATGCAAAAATGGGGAGAATATTGCCCAGAAATACTCTCTGCAGCAAGGAAAAAACTTCAGAAATTATTTCTTCTTATATATGAGTACAAAACATTTTGTATACTTTTTTCTACAAGAAAAAAACCAAGGTTTTTAAGCAATTCTTTTGTCAAAAAAAAAAAAGGAAAAAAGGACGATATCAGATGTGAAATATTGAAATGTGCACAGAACTGCTTGCAATCTCACCCAGAGTACTTTTAAACTTTGAAAATGATTATTAGAAAAGTTTAAAAAATTTTGTCCTTGCATGCTTGAATGAAATGAGGAAAGATCTATATTCTAATGGGTAACTGAATCCTTAGAGGAGGGATAGCAGTGTTAACACATCAAAACATCAATTGCTCCCAAAGGCAGGGGTGTGAAACCTTATTCATTACAGGAAGATGGCAGCAGTAGTTGTTGGCAGTGTGTAACTTAAAGTGAATGATCTTCTGTCTTCTGGCATTTGAGCTTCTCGGCTAGTTTCTGTAATCTGCTATGATGAACTGCATGGATTAATGGATTATTCTGAAAATTCCCCTATTTTATTTTGGATTAGCAAAACACTTAACTGGAAAATAGCAAAGTCCTAATACTACTAAAGCTACCAGATCTTAAAAACACTGATCTATGGAAATCAGATGCAGGAATATGTATACTCTGTGCTGTAAAAAGGAAAAGAAAATATGAGATCTTTTTTTAAAAAATCTGAATTCTATTGATATGCAGATTTTTTGGTTAGTTGTGTGGAAGGGCAATAGGAAAGTGTCCCTCAGACAAGGGGAAATATTTTTTGGCCACCCCCCTCCCCAGCTTCTGAGGTTCAGCACCCATTTTCTTCTTCCTTTGCAACCATAAGGAAAATAGTTTTCTCTCTGAAAACACTATCTCCAAAAAGTGTCTTCTGAGATTGATTGTTGGTTTACAAATTCTAACTTCCATAAATTAGAGCATGGAAATGTTACTCTCTTTAGCAATGACTCTCAGAATTCCCAGCTAGTATGACTAGTGAACATGTTAGCTAGGGATTCTGAGTATCATGATAAAAAAAAGTAATATTTCCAAACTCTTGTTTTAAACTGTGGCTTGCCATGATGACCAAATCTGCAACTGTGGCTTTTCTCTGGGTTGTTTCTCCAGTTGCCTTCCCTGAGATGAGAGTTCACAAAAAGGTGCTGGGGTAGGAGAGAAAAACAAAATCAGAAATGGGGAGGAACAGACCATGGTTTCTTTGGTCATCTGCAGAAATGCCTTAAGAAACAAACCATGGTTACCATAAACAGTGGCATATTATGATATGTGAATATGTGCTGTTGATGGCTAAATATACTGAGGTTATGCCAATCCCTAGACACCCCAGTTATACTTGAATGGTGGTCTCAGTCACCTTGTAGTTGTACCATGCCAACAACTTATGGCTGTTTTTTCTAGGTACCTCTTTATGTTCAACGGTATGCACAAAATCAGGGTAACATTTATGTTCACATCTTAGGGGAAAGTGAATGCACTAAGATCTTTTAGGGAGATCATTTTGTGGAAGAGCTACTCTGTTTTTGTTGCTTTGGGTTTTTTCTTTCCTTTCCTTTTTTTTTTCTTTTTTAAGTCTTTGTATCACCTTTCAAGCACACAGAGTAACTCCTTCTAATGCAGTTAGAACCCTTTGTAATAAATGGTTTGCTCCCTGCCAGTTGCTGCTTCCCTTTAAAGGCTCTTTTTTTTTTAAATACACATGTACAATTATTGATAAAATATCTCTGCAGATTCTGCTTGCTAAGAAAACCAAAGACTGGTGTGTGAACTTAGATAAAAATTAGGCTGCTGTATAAATGTGCAATGCTTCCCAGGATGTAGGACAGCAGAAAAATATTATACTGAAATAACAAAGTTTACAATTCTCTGGCAGCTCAGAATCCATGTGCACTCTGTGTAGCAATTTTCAAAATTATAGTTGTTCTGCTCTGAACTGCAATTGTATAGACTGAGAGGAACATCACAATGAAATAGGGGGGTGGGGTGGGATGCAGTCTTGCTTACACAAAAATGATTTGTCCAAAGCATTTCTGTGGATTAAGATAGCTGCTGTAGCTGATATGTTTGGTGTTTCTTTATTTTGCCAGTTTTTGGTTCTAGGATTCAAGTAGATTCCAAGCTAGGCTAAGGCCATTTCTGCACTACACTGTTATAGTGCTATTATTCCACTTTCAACCTCCTATGGAATCCTGGGGTTTGCAGTTTACGAAGGAGCATTTAGAATTCTCAGCCAGAGAGTTCTTTGGCCTCAGTAAACTACAAACTCCAGAATTCCACAGGATGTTGAAAGTGGAATAACAGCACTATAAGAGTATAGTGCAGAAATGGCCTGAGCTTTTTTAACATGCACAGAAAGTGAATGAAGGAAAAATGGTTTGAGTACCTAGATCAAAGAAAGAAACAGAGAGGTGAAACAAAAGGGCAGGCATGCTGTTCAAAACTCCCGCTCACTAATCACTCTGTATAAGCTTCGTTGCCTCTTTGCTTTCAACACCTCTTCTAAGCAACTCTCAGGAACTAGAAGTAATCTCTAGGAAGTGGCTTGATGAGAATGTCTGCAGTCATTATTTTTTTTTCTTGATGGACAGTACTTCATCTCAATAAGTTCCTTTTCTTGCAGATCTGTCAACAGCTGATATTCACATCAATATATTTGGTGCATGAATTTGACCTTCCCAATCTGTAAGAGTTCTTTGGTTGTCCTCTAGAAGCTCCATAGGTTTTGGTTCAGCTGTTCCAAGTTCTTCTAGCAATTGGCATAGCCAGATAAGTTCCTTGCATGCTTGAGCAGCTGATGCATATTCTGGTTCAGTAGAAGAGAGCACAACAGCATCTTGTTTCTTTCTTGTCCAGCTAATTGCTCCACATTCATAGAAGAACAGGTGTCCACTGGTAGATTTGTGATCTGTAGAGTCTTTGGCTAAATCTGCATCTGTTTAAGCTACTAATCTCAAACTGGTTTGTAGCTTTAAATGTTCAGTGCACTTTAAATATCTGCCCGCTCTTTTCACTGCATTCCAGTCTCTCTTACTTGCTGAGTTGGTTTTTCTATGAAGAATTCCAAGTGCTGAGGCAATATCTGGTCTTGTGGCAATGGCTAGATATAGTAGCTTTCCTATAGCACTTCTGTATTGATTATTCTTCAGTAGAAGCTCACTGCGCATTAGATTGGCCTTCTTGAGTCCTAGGTGTTCTAAGAGCTTGTGAATCTTTTCTCTTGACTGTGGAGATAGCTTCCATCGTCCTCTCTTTTTGTTTGTATTCCCAGATAATAAGTACTGTCTCCTTTTCACTTCAGCTTCTTTAGTTAGATGGCTTATGATTTATTCACAATCAGATTCATCTTGATAAGCCAAAATCAGATCATCAGCATAAGTCAATATGTAGGTTCCTTTATCATTTTTGTATCATGTGTAGAGGCAGGGATCAGCTTTGCCTTGTTTAAAGCCATCTTTGTGTAGCATCTTGTTTGGTTTCTCATTCTAAACTCTTGCAGCTTTTTTAGACTATAAATACTTTTCTGAAGTTTGCAAACAAGTGGCTTCTTTCCTTCTTTTTCAAATCCAGGTGATCGTTCCCTGTAAATATCTTCCTTGATTTTCCCATGTAAGAAACTGGGACATCTAAATGTTCAACATACATTTTTCTGGATGCTGACACATTTAAGGCCATTTCTGCACTACACTCTTATAGTGCAATTATTCCACTTTCAACATCCTATGGAATCCTGGGGTTTGCAGTTTCAGGAGGGGCCACCTGACCCTTCCCAAAACTGCAAACCCCAGGATTCCATAGGATGTTGAAAGTGGAATAATTGCACTATAAGAGTGTAGTGTGGAAATGGCCTAAGAGTGTCTTTATTGTGGCATCCCTCAACCATAGGGGCAAAGGTTTCATCATAGTCCTCACCATATTTCTGTGAATGCCCTTTGGCTGCTAATCTGGCTTTGTATCTCTGGATCTCCCTTTCTGAATTCTGTTTGACTTTGAAAACCCGTTTGCATCCTACAGGCTTCTTCCCTATTGGCAGTTTGTGAGTGTCCAGATTTGATTTTTGAAAAGAAAATTTATTTCCTCTTGCACAGTTTTATTCCATTTACTTGCTTCTGCTATAGGCAGTCTTTCAATTTCTTTCCAAGAGGAAGGCTCATATGTTACCACTGTGTTTTCAAGATAGGACATACAATGGTGTGATGCAGTTTGATTGGAGACACCAACAGGGAAGGTTCCCCTGGAAAAGAAGCATTTGAGGTGGGCAAGCAGGGGTTGGAGAAACTCACAAATAATCAAATGTGTGCATGTTAAGCCTGTGAGTGTGGAGGGCTGACTGTACTTCTTTTAGCATCACAGCGTATAGGTATGGTGTGACCATTGTTCAGAGACTTTGTACAGTCTATTACATAAAGGTGTTCTGGGAAGCGTAAGCAGCAGTACAGAAGTTGCCAAAGTGAGGTTAGGTTAGAAAAGCTTTTCTGGACTAAAATGGATCTCAGGGGGAAAAGTTGCTTTGAGATTAAAGATTTTGTTTGTTTGTTAATGTGGATGTGTGCCAGCTTCTGAGATTCTGCAGACGTCTTCATTTAAGCACACCTCTGTGTGATTCAAAAGGTTACTTATTTCTAAATCAGTCACATGTTCGTCTAGTAAAACGGAACCAGCTTGTTCTCTGATTACGATGTTTCATATAGTTCCCCTAGACCAGAGCTTTCCAAACTTTTCATGTTGGTGACACACTTTTTAGACATGCTTCATTTCGCGGCACAGTAATGCAGTAAGTAATTCAGTAAGTAGAGGAAGCCCCTCCACCTGAACCTGGCCCCCCACCATCATTCTCACCAGGGTCTTCCTTGGCCCAGGGCAGCGGTGGCAGTGGCAGGAGAGGCAGCCCCTCCACCTGTACCTGGCCCACCACTGCCCTCACCAGGGTCTTCCTTGGTCCAAGTCGGCGGCAGTGGGAGAGGCGGCCTCTCGACCCGGGCCTGGCCTGCCGCCACCCTCATTGGAGTCTTCCTTGACCCAAGTCAGCGGCAGAGGCAGTCCCTTCACCAGTTACGTTCTCACAACGCACCTACACACTGCAGCCAACACACTAATGTGTCACAACACACAGTTTGGAAAGCTACCCTAGACCAACATGATTAAATTAATTAAATAATTTTTCAAGCTTTCTGCCATAAGAGAATTTTTTGCCATATTCACTGACTACTGAGGAAATGCTTTCTAGGGAATCCGATCATGTTACAGGAGAGTCAAAGGTTTGCCTTAGCTGCAGCACCCTCAATTCATACTGAGCGTGTTACCTAAGGGAGATTGGAATTGATGGCATAGCTGTCCTTCAAGGAGCATTGTTCACTGCCAGGATATTCTCATCAAAGAATGTCTGATAAGTTTCCATGAAGCTGCTAGGCTTCCTGGAAGGAAAGCCCCTGTCTTAAGACTCACACAGCACACACTGTTCATAACTAAGCTGTGTTTATTTTTTAAAAAATAAAGCTTGACAAGTTGCACTCTCTGTAATGTATTATGCAAAGCACCTCTTCAGTCTAAGGCGTTAAGGTAACACTTTCACTATTCTGTACAATTATTCCAGCAGCTGAAGGAGAACAAGAAACCAGTTTAGCCATAAAAGCCAGCCAGGTGAAACCCAATCACTCTATGAAGTCGGGTGACCTTGGCTTGGCCTCCATTGCAGATGTTAATATTGCTCCCTTATTTTCTCCTTAGCGGATATCGGACTTGGAGGAAGAAAATGTGCTACTAAAGCAGGAAAAAGAGGAACTTAACAACAAAATCCTGTGTCAGTCAGAAGGTAAGGAAGAGCAGCGTATGGCTTAATTAATGCTGATAATGAACTGAAGGATTTGCAGTGTTATTTGTTGCTGGTTTCTTTATATACTCATGAATCTTTCTCCCTTAGATATAGCTGTGAATAGTAAGCAGGAACTTGGTAGCCTTCAAGCAACAATCTTTTTCCCTCTCCCCAAAATATTTTTTGAAATGTCTCTCTCAGAAATGAGATGAAAGGTTATTTTAATCACTGGAAGGGGGAAGTTAAGGATGGGACAAAGCATCTCCTGCAAAGGTTTGTAAATTGTGCCTTCCCAGTGTGGTTGGACTGCAGTTCCCATCTCCCTAGCTGATGGGAGTTGCAGCCCATCACCGTCTGGATGGCTGCAAGTTGCCTACTCCTTATCTAAAGGACTTCCCTTTTTCAGTTTCGTTTCTAGAACCTCTGAGAGCAATTCCAGCTACCTCTGAAATTCCAGAAACCAGAATGAAAATTTAAGAACAGAGGGGTACAAACAGCAGCATTTGTACCCTCCAAACGGTCTGTTTAAAATGCCATGATACAATAAGTGAGCAGATGAAGAAGCTGATGTAGGCATTAAGAATGTGAGAAAACAACTAAGAAACCATAAGTGTGAGGAATACAAGCACTTGATTTTCATACCTTTGTTATATATTGTACTGTAAAAGCACATAGCTCTCAAGAAAGAATTTTCTTTCAGTATTGGGCTATCACCAGACAAGAGCAGTCTTCTTTGCCAAATGAGGTTTAATTGAGCAATCAAGTAGATCTGTATATGTCTAAAGGAATAATTTTGAAGCAGATTTCTCTTACTTTTACAGGGCACATAGAAGAGACATTAGAATGATAAAGTTTTCGATCACTTTGGGAGTAAAGGAGAAATAGATCTAAGAAAGCATTGTCATGCTGGTGGGGAATTTGGGAGCCGTAATACAAAATCCTTAATTGCTCTTAATTGATTACTTATTACAGCCTTTCTTCACAGTAGGTGAAAATGCAATAGTTGTCTTGCATATATTTCTAAAACTTAATAACCGGGGAATAATGAAATCAGAATAAATAACAATGTAAATTAGTGTTATGGTTATATATGGAAAATCAGTTTAGTCATGATTACTATATCTCGGATAGAAATCAAGAATGCAGCTGTTTAAAAGGCAGAAAGACAAGTTGTAAAGCTTTACTTGAATGTGAAAAGAAGATTCAGATTTTAAAAAAAACGGTAATAAATTCAACAAAAGAAAAGTTGGAAGTAGAAATTTATTGTAAGATAACTTATAAGAAAACAAGAACAGCTTAGAATATGTGCTTGAGGAGATTATTAGAAATAACTTAATTATGTTAGATGAAATTAGATGTCTTTAACTTAGTTTTAATTAATATCTTAGTTAAGAGGCTAGGAAATAACAGACACCACTTTAAAAGTTTTTTTTTAATTTTAATATATGAGAAAAGGAAACATGTTTCTATGGATATGTGTATAGTTGTTTGTTAAATATATTCGTGTTTCTTTGTTTTGGATATGTTAATATACAGCAATTGAAAATACTGCTCAATAAAAAATTAAATAAATAAGATAAATTAAGTAAAACTAGTGGGGCAAGCCAGTATCAATAAAAATAAAAGCTGACAGCGTGCTTGAAGAGTACTAACAGCAGGTCCCCCAAGCTATTCTGTGAACTTGGGTGTTACAGTGGGTGTTAACCTGCGTAGACACCAGATGGCCAAAAATAGAATCGCAGAATTACCATCCATGTAAAGAAGGCATATTAGCTGCCCCAGCGCCCTCCGATTGCAACCCAAGAGTTAAAACATTTCAAAAAAATTTCTCCCACTTTTTTTTTTCACAAGATGAATTTGCACGAAATGCCGTTGAGGAAAATCTCCTGATGAAGAAGGAGCTGGATGAGGAGAGAACGCGTTATCAGAACCTTGTGAAGGAGTATTCGAGGCTAGAGCAGAGATACGACAACTTGAGGGATGAGATGACGGTCATAAAGGTAATGGGAAACTATTTTTACCTTGATACTATGCTGAGATATTTGTAAATAGTGTTCTGTCAACTTTAATAATCTCTCTGACAATGTTTTGTAACTCCTTCCTGCTACAGCAGATTTGGAAATAATTTTGAAGGGTATTTTAGGGCTAAATATTTAGTGCCAAGCAATTTCCCATAAATATAATGGATTTATATTTATATATTCAGTGGCTTCACTGAGTTACAGACAAAGGTACTTCCAGTTCATTTCTCATTTCAGATATAAATTCTCTGTGTGTCCTCAGGTCTGTCTTTCAAACCCCTTCCCGCATCTGTAAAAGAAAGAAAACAATAACTACGCTGTAGGAATGTTGTAAGGTCATTAAATATTGAACATTCAGTTTGTTTTTCACTTAGCAGACTTATACACACACACATGCACCAGTACTGACCCAGGAGATGTGCAAAACCATTTGTCATCTGAACAGAAAATAGAATTAGAAACAATTTCTGCAGGTGGGATCTGCAACAAAATGTTGCAGTTTTCAGGACTGCAACCAATTTATTCCACTTCCTTCCTCACCACACTCTAAACAAACAAGATTTTTTGACAGTGAGGTACACATAGCACACTTAAAACAGAAATGAGCACTGCAACTGGTCCAGGGGCTACATTCCTGCTCTTAGCCTCTCCAGAAGCCACGTGGATTGCCAAAGAATAAGGAGAAACGCAAAATGGCTGAACGTCCTCTTTTGGATTTCAGCAATGGTCTTTTATTTAAATGTTGAACAGTATAGGGAGGCATTGTGACCTATTTAAAAGGATAAATCATTGTACCCAGAGGCATCAATGAGCAGTGATTCACGCTCTTTTTTGGCCTGAAAAGGTTGGGCTGGGGATCCTGGAATCAAGGGCCAAAAAACTTTCTTGGGGGACCACACGGCCACATTTTCCCACTCATGTCTTCAAAGCTATTCTTGGGATTCCCCTCCACCACCATAGTATTTTTGTTTTAAATCTTCACATGAAAACTTCAGTGTTTCTCAAAAGATTACCAATACTTAGTTCTTGCACAATTGTAGAGATAATTTTGCTATATAAGCAACAGGATTCACAACCTAAACGTAGAACCCAGGAGAATGATAGTAGTGCAGTTTCACGTGACCAGTGTAAAGGAGCCAGAACAAAAACCTCTGTTTTCAGTTGCACAGATCTAAGGAATAGAACAAACATTTCAGTAAAGAGAGCTGATAGGAAGAAAATCAACTCTTTTAAAATATGGTGCTGGGGGAGAGTTCTGCAAATACCATGAACTGCCAAAAGGACAAGTAAATGGATTCAAGAGCAAATCAGGCCTGGATTCTCCCTAGAAGCCAAGATGACTAAACAGAGACTCTCATACTTTGATCATATCATGAGAAGACATGACTTACTGGAAAAGATAATAGTGCTTGGTAAGATGGAAGATGGTATGAAAAGAGGAAGACTGCATCACCGGTGGAGAGACTCAATCAGGGAAGCCATATTGCCTTGAGTCTGCAAAGCCTTAGCAGAGCTTTGAAGCCTTGGAGATCTTGCATTTATAGGATTACTATGAGTCAGTTGACTTGATGGCAATTAACAATAACAATAACAAAACAAACCTTCCTTGAGAGTTTCACCATGTTGACATCACTGCCTTAGAAGGCCCTGTTTCCAGGGTCTCTTTCACACTAGACGATGATAGCACTTGGATACCACTTTAATTTCCATGGTTCCATCCTATGGCATCTTGCTATTTGTAGTTCCATGAACCATTTTGAATGCTGTGTCAAAAAGCTCTTGTACCTCACCTGACTACAAACCCTAGGATTCTGTAAGATCCATCCATGATAGTTAAAATGGGATTGAAATGCTATAATCATCTAGTGTGAAAAGGACCCAGATTGCCATCTGCTTTGCTTCAGATATTGAAGGAATCTGGGCTGAGGATTCCAGGGAAGATATGGAAGTATAGGTGGTTTCTTGAGGGAGAAAGCTATAGGAGGAGTTGGAACACATTCAAATACGCTCCAAGTAGCCTTTTTCCCCGTATGAGGACAAGTAGCTTGTGGGATGGGAGAGAGATGGATTTTAATGGGCAAATGAAGATCTGTGAGGGAAGAGTTTAAATGCCTCTGTTCTCTAGTTTTACTTTCTTATCCAGTTTGGACCCCTACACTTCACCTTCAATAAAGGCAGAACAAAGACACTTGATGGGCACTCCATTTATTTCTTTAACTCATCAGCCTTTAAGTGAAATGTGAAATACTCAAGCTACTCGAGGTATTGTTGTTTACAGACTCCAAGGGTCCATTCACACTACAGAATTATAGTGCTGTCTTTCTACTCTAATTACAATTGTTCCGTCCTATGGAACTCTGGGATTTGCAGTTTAGGGAGAGGTATTTAAAATTCTCAGCCAGACAACCCTAGTGCCTCACCAAACTATGAAACCTAGGAGTCTGTAAGCAGAAAACATGGTAGTTAAACTAAAATAATATTGCTATAATTCTATAGTGTGAATGGGCCCCTGATCTGGTATGATATTGGGATGGTGATAGGAAACTAAAGTAGACTTGAAAACCAGTGGAGTTTCCTTTGGTTAAGGACCATTTTAATGTGATGGGGAACACACATACATTTTCCTTGCCTCTGCTGAAAGATCTCTTTCCTACCCAGGCGACTCATGTTGAAATATTGACATTTTTGAACCCTCAGAAATATAATCTTCTGCTCCGAGTGACAACTGATGGCTTCCATTATCAGGGGCCTATGAATTGGCACTTGAGTTTAACCTCTGCTTTTAAAAAGCTATCCAAAGTGCTGAATTTATTTGAGGATAGAGTTCAGTACCCTGGATAGCTCCTTCAGAGTTTAAACTAAAACATGAGTAGGTTCACCACCTCGCTGACATGGAAGCCAAGGGTCACCATTGCCTGCTCAAGACTTCTTGAGAAGCAAGAGAGTCAGGGCCCCAAGACACAGGCCTGATAACCATGGCACATCCGCAAGCACCTGATGAAATGGATTGCCTTCATGAAAGTTCATGTCATAATCAATGTCTTAATTTTTAAGATACCACAAGGTTCTTTGTTGTTTTTGCTGAAATAGTCTAATATGGCGACCTATCTACAAATCCTCAAGGGTAGCTGGTTCTGTTTTGATGATCCAGGGGCTCATTGTCCTGAAACAATGTCCTGTTGCCCAAAAAGTCATCTGGACATGTGTTATTATATTGTTATTATTTATTTCTCTCTTGCCTTTCTCCCCAAATTAGAACTCCTAGTGAATTTCAATTTAAAAAAACAGTACAGCTAAAAACATACAAAAAAGTGAACATTAAAATAGAATTAAACTACAGTTGGAACCTCATTTATCTGAAATGTTCTGTATTTGGGATTTTTTGGGATTTTGGAATACTGTAGCTGTTTGGAAGAGCCTTGCGTCTCGTTCATTCGCTGCTTGTGTATGAGAAGTGAGGTTGGAGAAAGACTAAGGATGTGTGAAATGGTAGGAATCCAAGTGTAGTGCTTGGCACTAATCCATGCCTCCTACCATTTCACAGATATCTGCATATCTCTGTTTTTGCTGCCTGCTGCCCACTTCCGCCTTCAAGGAGGTGGCTGTGGTGCTCCTACTCGTTCATCTTTCCGATCTTCAGTCTCTCTCTTTTTACTGCCAGCCTCCCACTTCTGCCTCTGAGACAACAGGTGCTCCTCGGATCTGAGAGATAAATGAGCAGGAGCACCACAACCACCACCTCAAAGGAAGAAGCAGGTGGCTGGTGGCAAAAAGAGAGAGACTGAGGCTCTGGGGGGATGAATTAACAGGAGCACTGCAGCCACCACCTCGTAGATAGAAGTAGGTCATTGGCATCCAAAAATTTTGGTTTTGGGAGGCTTTTGGATTTCTAGGTAAGAGAGACTCAACCTTTATTAACAAGATTAAAATGCATTAAAACTGCTCCAAGTAGGTGTACAGCTCTAATGGATGACCCGTTCCAACAAAACCACTGTTTTTCTGTGTACGCACCTCCAGGAATTGTTCCTAACAAACAATCTGCATTGTGTCAAAACTGGCCCACAGGATTTCTCTTGGTACTAAGCAGCCTTAATGTAGTCTCTCTCTCTCTCTGGACAGCAAACCCCAGGACACAGAAGAAACCCATCCAACCAAAGCAGCCTGGAATCAGACTCCAATTACCCATCCATTTCTACCTCTGAGATTGGAGATACAGAAGATGCCATACAGCAAGTGGAGGTATGGAAATAAAATTGAATGAGGCATTGGGATGAGAATCTTGGAGGAATCCCAGCCAACAGATTGCCTTTAGTGACATGATTTGCTCTCTGGATAGTCTGAATGAAGTACATCAAGTAGAGACAGGCTTCGAAAATGGGACTAATACGTCTGTGTTCTGCTGTTGGAAAGCAATACTGGTTAATTTATTAGGAGAAGCAAGTGTCAAAACCTGAGCCTTGCACAGAGCAACTTGTCCTGTTTATTTAGTTTGATTAGCTAATTAGAAAGGATTAATTTTTAAATGCATGCTTTTAGCAATCACTTAGGCCTGTGCAATAGGGAGCATTAAGTGATGATGATTAAAAGTAAACCCAGTGGTTTGTAATACATTTATATGTACCAGACAAACTCCCAGGACTGATTTCAATTCAATTATGTTTTCAGATTGAGAGCCAATGTGGTGTAGCGGTTTGAGTGTTGTACTATGATCCTGGAGATCAGGTTTGACTCTCTACTTAGCTATGGAAACCCACTGGGTGACCTTGGGTGTGTCACACACTTTCAGCCCCTAGAAAATTCCATGATAGGTTCACCTTAGGGTCCCAATAAGTCAGAAAATGACTTGAAGGCTCACAACAACAATATGTTTTCAGAAAGTTTTCCAACCCAGGATTCCACATCACAGTTTACATTATATAACTTTAACAAATCTGTAGTAATGTTGCAGAAATATGGTGAAACTTTGTTTGTGAATTGCAAAGATGTACTTCTGGACACCAGCGAGAGTATCAGGTATTTCTGATGTACATTGGATACTTCTCATGCTTACTGGGCACTTGCGGTGCACATGGGGAACCCTGTCGTTCTCTGGCACTTCCTGGTCCATTGTCCACATGCAGATTGGGAGTGCCTTGAAACGCATTGATGGCCATTTCACTCAGGGCCCTGGCACATCAGTCACTCGTAGTTTACCATTTGTGCAATAGATGACTGTACATTTTAACATCACAGCAGCTCCTAGGTAGATATGGACATTGCAGAACGGCTGAAATCTATTTCCTGCACATGTAAGTCTGCTTACAAAAATTTAAGTCCGATGCTGAAATCCAGCTACAATTTTTAAAGTACATTGAAGTGAAAGACATTGACATAGCTGTCCATGTTGGATGTTGGTTAACAAGAGAAAATTACAGCTTTTTCTTCACTCCTTGTAGGATGTGTAAGAATGTACTGTGTAAATTTAAGTTATAGACACCAGGATTAAGACTGACATTTATAACTTCTTAAAAGAGACAACATTTGGTCATCCTGCATGGCCAGTGTTGAAGGATCTCACTGTAATATTTGTGCTATGACTGAAGGACTCAGCCAGTGGTTTTTAGCCTGAAAAAAAAAGTGAATTGTTGTGATGTGGGGACAGAGATTAGAGGTACAGACAATAGAACAAAATGGAGGTATCATTTGCCCATTCCTTCTTCTGTTACGGTCTTTCTTGTGGTCTTTGATCACTTTGCTTCTCAGTGTGTCAGTTTCTCCTTTGTTACAGATGAAGTTAGCATTGCTAGTTTACTGATTTTGAGAACTAGAAAGATAAAGATGGATTTGTGGAATACTGACTCACTTTGGGTGGATTCTGTTTCTGTTGTACCAAAAAAATCTGCTAAGCTTCTTACAGTACCCATACTTGCCCGTTAAAGAGTTTATACACCCAGTGTGGTTCTGTTTTTTTTTCCCCCTTGGAGACATTGAAACCCCAAAACTACCTTTTGGACTTCGTATGCCAGAGGCATTGTGGAGGTGAATGCTGGTTAATGCAACCCATGCTGGAAATGTTTTGCACAAAATCCGCAATTAACTTCCACCTTAGGGTATGTGCATGGGGGTGGTAGTAAATGATTCTTAGACTCACCATTTAGGGAGAGTTTTAAACCGGCCACACTGAAAGTTCCTTCTCAACAGTTCAAAGTGTGTAGGTGTTGCTGAGTGGCTCTCCATACCATCTCATGTTCTGCATGTTTTGAAGGCAGCTTGGAGCTTTCTCCTGTGCTTTACAGTAATTGTAGGGACTCATCTCTCTATTTTGTTTTAACTCTTCCACCACAGGAAGTTGGCTTGGAAAAGGCAGCTATGGACATGACTCTCTTCCTAAAGCTTCAGAAGCGAGTGCGAGATCTGGAACAGGAAAGAAAGAAACTGCAAAGTCAGTTGGAAAAGAAAGAGAATGAAAGCAAAAAATCCCAGGTACAAAGTGGAACATTGGTGCTATCACCGTTGATTTCAGATCTTTAGCTGGCATTTTAATGAAAATTTTATAACGTGTGTTGTGAGTTCAGGAATGGATCTAGTTGTGGTTTGTTGTTATGTGCCATCAAGTCAGCTTAGATGTGTTGCAACCCTGTGAATGAGAGCTCTCCAAGAAATCTTTTATGAAAGTGCCCTGCTCAAGTCTTGCAGATTCAGGGCGTTAGCTTCCTTGATTGATTCCCTGAGGTGGTCTTCCTCTTTTCTAGTGCCTTCAACTTTGTGTTGTCTTTTTCAGTGAGTTGTGTTGCTGCCACATGTAACTAATGGCACTCCAAGTAACACATAGGGAAACAGTGGGATCATCATGGTGATAGGGAGCCAGGGCTAATGCCAATCACGGCCAAACCAAGAACCAAAAATGGGTGGGGATACTTCTCACTTTCCAAACCCTCTTCTCTCACTCTCCTTTCTTCCCCAGCTTCTTCCCTACCCGGCTGGTTGCAGAGAAAGATCAATCATGCCAGAAGTGTGGACTAATTTCTAGCAGGGGACCTAGTGGTTCCTTGCTGCCTCCAGTATCAGCGGAGTGGTAAATCCACTCTGCGTTTTAATTTGAACTTTAAAGTTGCTCTCCAAGATGCTAAAGCTTGTCACCAAAGTATATTCATGGCTTTGGATAACTCTTTTAAAGTTCTGACTAAACGGCTAAGTAGATTTACATACACACCATTACATCAGAGGTACTGTGAAGTTAGGCCAGTAGACATATTGCATTAATCCAAAGTGGCTGTAAGCTGTAGATGTGCAGGTTGCCACCTGTGCTCTGAACATGCTTTCTGGTAGGCAGGCCTTTATCGGCCTACAGACAGCCTCCTAATCTTGACCAACTATTTACTTAAAACAGGATATATAACATGGATGATAATACAAGGACCAGACCCTGCCACAACCCTAGGTGCCAACTCTGTTCCTACATCTGATTTGGGAGCAAGATTGCCCATAACATCAGAACTGCATTTACTTGCTCTTCCTCCAGTGTGATATTTGCCATCCTATGCTAGCAATGCCCCTCTGAGAACAAAAAACAAGATAGTCTCTACTCAAGAGGATAAGTGGAGAGAAATCTGACATTTAGAAACAACAGTGCCCCCAAAGCAGCTGCAGAACATTTCAGCCTTCCCGGATATACAGTAAGTGATTTACAGATCACAGTCGTTGAATAAGGAAATTACAAAGAAAGACTAGAAAGAGAAACAACTGAATGGAATTATATTCACAAATTCCAGTCCATTACCAGAGGTATGAACAAAGACAATGACTTCGTGGCACATTATATATATTAATACAAGAGTCCTCATTCCTGCACATATAACAAAAGGCATCTTCTCAGAGAGAGTTTTGAACCGAGGGAAACTGACTTGTGGTAAGCAGATTTATTGCTTTCACACATCAACACTAACTGAGCATATATAAAGATCCAAAAGTCTGATATCACCTTACCCAGCCCTTTGAAAATTTAGGGCAAAGGACATGATTTGCATCTTTCAGAATACTATTACATTTTATCCCACTCCCACAATTCTGTAAATATGCTTTCTACCTGAGGCCTTAATATCACTCTGTACTGCATCTGAAGAAATGAGTTTATATCCACAAAAGCTCATGTTAAAATAAAAACCAGTTAGTCTTAAAGGTGCAGCCACATTCCTTTTTCTTCCCCCCTCCTCCTTTTTATCACCTAGCATCAAAATCTCTTTGCCAGTGGACATCTAGTATGTGAAAAGGCCAACCCATTTCTCTGCTATATCAATTTTTATATGTAAGGAGAGTTCTTTTAAAAAATAAATTTAAAAAGACACCCTTCCTACAGTGTGAAATAGTTTAGTCCTACAGCTACTTTTTCATGAGACAGGTTTAAAATAGATCAATTCAGAAAAGGTTTGCAAAATGTTTTGCTCTGGCAGTCTATTGGGATTTTGTTCTTTTTCACAAATACTTGATAGATTTCACCTATCAACTTCAGCCTCAAAAATGTCTGGGGGCCACAGGGCAGGACTTTATTCACTCCTGTTCCAACTCTAAGGAATTCCCCACCTTACCATCCTTGTGTCTTTTTGTCATCAGAATGTCTGCATCCTGAGATCTACACACCTTGGTAATCTCACCCTCAGTTAGAAATCTGTGTGTGATTGTGATGCTTTATTCTCTTGCTGCCAGTTTCTGCGCGAGGACAGGCACTGCAGTCACTGGAATGCACAATCAATGTTGGAATGATTTATCTCACGCCAGGGTTAATTGGCCAGACAATGACTCTGATCCTGAGCTGTCATGAATACACAATCTAATTGATTCTATTTCCCAAGCAGATAGAAAATTTTGTCCTGAACTTAATCCTGAGATTTTGAGACCAGGTAGTAAAAAGCCAGCATCAACAAGAACACCCAAACCTTTTCTGTTAGGTACGGTAGAGTTTGGTGCTGTCATGTTTTTAAAATAACACTTGTTAATGAAAGGAAATACCCAATTTTTTCTGGTGGGACAATGATGAGAGCTTCTCAAATCCTTCAGTCAGCACAGACAGTGGACATGTTGACTGGGGATTTTGAAAGTTGTGTGCCCTTCTAACTTCTGATTTGGCAGGAAAAGTCCTAATTAATCTTCTGTTGTCTCACCTTTCCAGCTGATTTTAAAATGCTGTAGTTTCTCTCTTCTCTTCCCTCTTCCCCTCTTTTTTTCAGCTTATTTCAGTTGTTGCAAACTGAGTTCAGAGGTGCAAAAGTAGTTTGCATTCAATTAGCTTGGCAGGAGGGAGTGGAGAGGAGATGCAGAATCTTGTCCTTCTCTGTCGAAATTGAGGCAAAAACAAACTGCTGCAGCATCTCTTAGCTTATCTATTCTACCTCTTTAGTAACTTTTGCCAGCTTGACCACACTCTGATGTTGCTTGGCCACATGTGTATCAGTTTTCATCTGTGAGATGGTGGAGGGTATGGAGTTGTAGTCCACCAAACACAATTTTTCCAGGTTCTGCCAGAGCATAATAAAGCCTCAGCAGCTGAGCTCTGTGATGAGAAGCAGTCTTGTCCAGCTAAAGGTAGAACTTTGAAAGACTTCAGATTCAATTCCTGGTATCGTCAGTTTTAGAAAAGGCTTACATATACTATTAGAACTGACCAACACATTCTTGGAAGGAAAGACTGGGCAGTATGAGAAATATTGGTTTGTTCTTCTCCTAGCAAGCTTTCTACAGAAGGATACAATGGATATTATCAACAGCACCAGGCTTCCATTTTCTCTTGTTTTTACTGCTGTGCTTCTGCACTTCTTGTGAGGGCTGTAGCTTAGTGATATAGCCCATGTTTTGCATACAAAGAGTTGTAGGTTCAGTCTCTCATGTCTCCAGTTAAAGGTTCTGGAGCAGAAATGCTGGAAGGCGTACAAGGTACAGAAGGTACCAGGCTAGATTAAGTAAGAGTTGATTTTGTATAAACTACCATTTGATCTTGGAAGAAGTTGCTTTTTTGGATTCCAGCTTCTAGAATTCCCCCAGCCAGCATGGCCACTGATGTTTCCAGGCTCTAGGCCACTGCATCTGTTCAAGGCCAGTAGGCCCAGCCTGGCATTCTCTCTATAGTGGTGGCCTGTAAAATAGCAAATTGGTAGAGAGGATTCTTGAGGAATACAACTTTGCTTCTGCAGAGGTAGGGAGCCTGGAAAGTGTTATGCCTTCTCACCTGTGACAAAGTATTTCTCCCACTCAAAATGCACAACATCAGCACAAAAAAAGTTGCTTTTAGACTGTTTATCTGGCCATGGAATGGCAATTGCCTTGTGGTGACATTACGATTCTTGGCATTTCTGTTCTCCTACTGACCAGTTTATCAGTTTCTCATTCGTTGGCCAATAAGACCCTTTGAAAGAGGAGTGTCTCTTTTTATGTGTTCTGCTTGTTCTATGAAAAAGCAGCTTTTGTTTGTTTGGGGTTTTTCTGGGACAGAAAGGAAAATCATTTATTTAAAAGATTGCTCATCACAACCAGGGTCCTTGTAGAATAACACTTCCACTTGTCTTTGCAATTCATTTTTTATTAATTTTTGTAAAAACAAAAACATCAGCCCAAACCAGAAAGCAGGAAGAAAAAATAGTCTATGTCCTTCATGTACATTAATGCAGGATTTAAACCGGACTAAGGGTGGCCCTTCAGATATTGTTGGACTCCATCTCCCATTAACCCTGGCCATTAGGCCTTGCTGGCTAGGAGTCCAAAAGCATCTTCTGGATCATAGAAATGATATGGAATCCAGTTCCACCATACACAGCTTTTACTCATACTCCACTATGACATGAATGGCCATCCCAGCCCCTTGAAATCACCTGAGAATGCATAGAAGGGGAGTTTGCCGTATTGAATTTCCTGTATTTCCCATTCGAGTGAAGCTCTGCTTGGTTTCCACTTGAGTTGGGCAACTGTTAAGGATTAGAGGAACGCATAGGCTTTCCAGGGGAACTTGGAAGGCTATCCCCTACTGTACCCTGTAAAATTTTGAAGAAAAAAAAATTTTTGCACCAAAATGACCCTGACACTTTTTAGCGCCATGTTTTTAGCCTTCTCTGAACCATTTTAGTCCAGAGAGAAAACTTTTTTTTTCTGAAACAAAGTAGCCCAAACACTTGGGGCTGCATATGGCCCACACATTCCCCATCCCCATCTAACACCCAATCTTTTATCCTCAAAGTAACCTTTTGAGGTAGAGTAAGATAAGAAGCAGTAATAATTCACCCAGTGCTTCCCAATGAACTTTATGACCTTGAACAGCAATAGGCAACCATGACCTTCCAGAGGTCGCTGGATTGCACCTCCCTTCAGCTCTAGCCAGGATATCCAGTAGTAAAGGATGCTGGCAATGCAGTTGAACATTTGAAAGACCATAAGTTGCTGAGTCCTGACTTGGGGGGATTTGAACCTGAGTTTCTGTGATCCTGGTCCATCACTCTTCTCAGTGTGCCAGACTATATTCTCTGAATGAAATGTCCACACGTTCAAAACAGTGAACCCTAATACAAAAGAACATACCTTGCTAAACATGAGCATTGCGCCAGTGTTTTTCAGTCCTGGCATTGCGCTGGCTCCTCTTTTCTTTCCCTGCCTTTGTAGGCAGTGGGATGTCGCTGTAGACTCACCTACACCTAGGTCCCATTCAGGGTTGCCAGACTGAAAACTGGAGAGGGCTCCTGTACCTTTAGTAGTTGTAACAGAAGGGGGAATTTCAGAAGATCTTGCTTGTCATGCAGTGTGGTGACAAGCAGCACCTGCTGAAATTGCCTCTTGTACACGGGTGTTAAAAGTTGTAGGAACCCTGTCCAGTTTTCATTCTGGCAACCTTTCTCCCATTTAATTCAGTTAGTTGCAATTAGCCAGCATGATTTGGTCTGGAGGTCTGTCATGGATGCTGCATCTGCATCAATGGTGGTGCAAGGGGCACTCGTAAACGAAACTACATGGTTTGTGACAACAAACTGGATTAAGTGAATTGAGGGTCACTGAGGCAGCTGCTAGTGAGAGCAAGAAAAAGAGGAGAGTAGAAATGGTCCTAAGAGAAACAGCATCAAAACTGTACAGATTATGTTTGTAATGGGTGTTAAAATTGCCAAGATAGCAAGTGCTTTCTCATTCAAGAACTTGAGTGTGGAACAAGTCAAGTCGCTTAGTGTCATCCCTAATTTTAAACTAGAATTATATAGTATTTCCTATACTCTTGTGAGAAGTCCCTTTGCATCTGCAAGATCTCTTTTTATAGTTCACAGAACAGACTCCTTAGAATAAAGGTGCTCTTGAGACCAATATTAATTTGCAGTATTCTTTATCCTGCCTTTTACAACAGTTCCAAAGCGGTTTGCAATAAAACAATTTAAAAATACTGTGAAATGTGAAAACACAGAAAGCAGAACAAAACAGCTTTTAAAGCAGCTAAAAGACGACAACCCCAGTAAAAATAACAGACCAGGCAACTAGCACACATTAGGTAGCACTCACTAAGCTTTGCCTGGTGCCTTAAAAAAGGCACAGTAAAGAATTCCATAATTTGCTGACTGCCAGAGACTGAACAAAGGCACTTTTTGGACTATAGTTGCCAGAATCCTCCACTAACTTCATCAGTGACCTTGCTGGTAGAGTGATGCTGAGGACTGTGGTCAAAAAGTAACTTGTCTGAGCTCTGTCCACCCCATTTTCCAAAAGCCCTTTTTCCTGATTTCCAGTGGTGAGAGAAGAGCCTCTGAAATTAATCTTGACGTGTGTGGGTTTGTGAGGAGGAAACAGTCCATTAGATTAGCCACATTGTGGGCTATTCAGTGCTTTAAAGGCCCAAACTCATACGCTGTGATGTATATAGTACTTTGACAACATGCTTCAGTCATTTACTGAATGCAGGTGGGTTGAAGTACTTTGCAGCCAACAGCCACATCTTTGGTAGAAATGTGAGTGGGCCTTTTGTGTTGGCATTTATGTAGGTCTCAACCCCCTGAAAGAGGATCTTAACCAATTAGATTTCCCCTTTTGTGTGGAGGAGGACTAAACATTCCCCCATACTTTGCGTCTCTTTAGGTTTTTGTGGCAGGGATGGGAATGCTTCAGCTCACCAGATATTGCTGGACGGCAACTACAAGCATTCCTCACCATTAGCTATGCTGGCTAGGGCTGCTTGCATTATAACACCTGCAGGGCTACATTCTCTGCAGATACTGCCCTAGTAGTTTACCTTTGGAGCCAGTGTCTGAGTGTTGAAGTAGAAGTCTGAGTTACCAGCATTCATATCCCTGTTCAGCCATGGAAACCCACTGGGTGACCTTGGGCAAGTCACACTCTCTCAGCTTTAGAGGAGAGCAATGGCAAATTTTCTGTGAATAAGTCTTGCCAGGAATACTCTATGAGAGGGTCACTGTAATTCGGAATTGACATGAAGGAACATAACAAATTTACTTTTGGCACTGGTGCCATTCTTTGATAGCTTGAGCTGGTTGTGCCGTGTTGTGTTGTGTGCGCTGTACCTTCAAGCTGTCTTGATTTGGAGGAGAAACAGAGGATCACTTTGTCCCTCTGCTGACTTTCTGAAAGCTCAGGGATCTCTGCTCTCTATGGAGATCTCTTATTCCTCCTTCAGCATCACCATCCACACATGGAAGAATAGAGCAGGCAAATAGGTTGTCGATAAATACTACAAATGCTGGGGAGAGAAAATAAATGGATTTCCTCTGCTTGTGTTCCAGTTGTATCAGACCCATTGTCTATCTTCCCTCCTCAGCAGTTTAATGTTTACTAAAGACCCTTTTGCTCTCTCAGCCCTTCGTTTCATGGCCAAATCATTATGCCGGCAAACAGCACATTTTGTAAGGTGACCCTAGACAGCAGTGAGAAATCCTCCTGCTGTAGTCAATTGTCAAATCAAATCTCTCTCGTTCTGTCTTCTTAATCCATCCAGGTAATTGAAATGAAGAATGAAATGGATTTGGACCGTGATACAGATCTAGCATACAACAGTCTGAAGGTAAAAGCAATTGCTAGGCTAAGGACATATATTTTTTCTGTCCCCTGTATCAAGTGCTAATAACCTGCAAGAGTCTTTGCTGATATCAGTATCCAGAAATCTATATGACCGGAGCATACCAAAATAAATATTAACTCTTTACAACCTTATTTCTTCCCTTTACTTAAGTTATGGGGCAGCTGTTCAGTTTTCTGTCCCTCTGAGTTTAATTTGACTGTGAAACAAGACATTTTGTTTACTTACAGAGTTTGCCATCTTGTTACAGTAATTTGCCCTATCAGATTCTTTCTGCCCTATCAGTTACAATCATAGTATTCTTTGACTTGGATGTTCAGGTGGGCATTGTTAGAATTGCAACTGTCTTAGGATCCTACAGGAGCTAAGGTGGTAAAACTCAGTTCTTCAACAACTGTGCTGGCTTTTGGTGAGTCAAAAATACCGCTTTGAAACACTGCTTTTGAACTGAATGGTTGCAATAATTATGGATATCTGAAAGACCAGTGCCAGCATCAATGATAGGCATCAATCACCACCTGAGAAGGCTCACATTCCTGCAGAATTCCACTACCTGTGCCAAGTTCCTCTTGGCACTGCTGCTGCTTGATACCACTACCTGTTGACTTGTACTCTGTAAGGAGTCACGAGGAGCCTCCTTCACTCATCTTGTGCCCTGAGAAGTAACATAAGTAGGATCTACAGGGAAGTCTCTTCCAAACTACACAATTATAAGTCAAAGGTTTTCACGACCGGAATCCATAGGTTGTTGTGGGCTTTCCAGGCTTTGAGGCCATGTTCTATTAGTATTTTCTCCTGACGTTTTGCCTGCATCTGTGGCTGGCATTTTGAGAGGATCTGGTGGCACAGAAGTCTCACTTCCATGCCACCAGATCCTCTGAAGATGCCAGCCACAGATGCAGGTGAAATGTCAGGAGAAAATACTAATAGAACATGGCCTCAAAGCCTGGAAAACCCACAACAACCTATACACAGTTATAGTGTTTTGACACCAGTTTAATTTCCCTGGCTCCAGCCTATGAAATCTTAGAATTTCTAGTTTTGTGAGCTCTTTAGAATTCCCTGCCAGAGAACTCCAGTACTTTACCAAACTACAGACTCCAGGATTCCTTAAAATGTAGACATGGTCATTAAAGTAGTATCAAAGTGCTGTATGGTGTAAAAGAGACCTAAGTAAACAGACAGTGGGGACAGAAGTGAGGAGGTGAGCCCATTCAGAGGCAGGGCTCTCTGAAGTCCTCTTGCCTCTGGACTCCTCCCCAAAACCTGGAGCTGTCGCAGTGGGGGAAGCAACTTCTCCTGTTATGTTCCCCCCAATGCACCTTGTCATTGGTGACCCTGTTTGCTGAAGTATCACAGATGAGGTGATCTCTCTGCAGTGGCACCCACACTGAAGGGTGCCTTGAAGAAAATGGCTGGGCAGATTCTTTGCATCTCTCCCTGACATTCAGGAGATTGAAGGGGTTTTTATTTATTTATTATTTAGTTGGTTAGTTAATATTACACCTTTCTCCCCATGTGGGACCCAAGGCAGGATGCACCAAAGACTAAAACAAGGTAAAACTGAAAACCTGATGATGAAGAAGTTAAGGCACAATTAAACAAGGTATAATATTAAAATACCATCGATTTGGGAAGGTGTGATATCATATAAACGCATAATATTAAAGATAAATATTGTAATATTAAAGATAAAGATAGGATAAAGATAAAAATACATCTCTCTCTCTCTCCCCCCCCCTCTCTCTCTCTCTCTCACACACACACACACACACACACACACACACACACCTATAAAAGGACTCCCTGCAACTATGTAACCATCATAAAAAGGTCTCTGCTTGCCAGGGAAAGAAGAACAAACAAGGGGGGATAGGCTGGGGACAGTCATTGAGAAAGCTTTGTCTGTTCAGCAAACAACTCTTTTTGGTGATTCTGATGCTTTTCTATATTTGTGGACTATTATTAAAATTCAGTTTTGTTTCAGTGTGTTGCTCCTTCGTCCCCATGACTTTGTACTGCAGCACTCACCAACCTTTACCGTTAGCAGTGCTGACTACAGCTGATGGGACCTGCAGTCCAAAAACATCTAGAAGTGCAAGTGTTCCCTAACCCAATCTGTGTTTTACAAGGGGCATGACCAACCAAGAAGCAGAATTGAATAATATATGTACAAGAGTGTATTGCTTCACACAATGCATGATTTAATATATAGGATATATTGCCAGTGATAGATGTGGGTATATGGTCTTTAAAAGCGGATTAGATGAAGCTATTTTCAGTGAGAACATCTGTGTTTATAAGGAGTGTACCAATGAATAGCAATTTTGGGGGAGAGGTGTTGCTTTTAAACTCTACTTGCAAGCTTTCTGGAAAGATCAAGATAGCTGGGCAAGAAACTGAGCTTAATTGATCTTCAGTCTCATTCACAGAAATAGTTCTTACATTCTCAAGTAATAGACAAGCAAGACTATGGTAGACTGCAGGTGGGGAGTTTCATGCATGGGTGTTCCTCGATAAAGAACCACAAAATGAATGTTTGCCGGTCAGAGCTTATAGTACTGGGTCAGATGGACCAGTGGTCTGACTCCACCTGTGTCCTTCTGTTACCCATACAAAATGAACATACAGAGAAGAATATGCTAGAATTCTTCACTGTGATGTGTACGTTTACATTTATGGGGAAGTAGTGGTGGGTATTGCTGTTTTGAACATGGAGGAACTTTCAGTCGTGATCTTTTCCTTCTTTTTACTTGACGTAGAAAAGCCAGGAATGATTTTGACATCTCTGCCTGTTGCTTTTTCTGTCTTCACCTGTGTAAGGAACAAAATGTAGGGGAACTTACCGTTATGCATGCAATAACCATTTTCTAGTGTTGTCCCCACAAGGCATATTTGGATAGCTCTTGACAGAATGGGTGAAAGCCAAAGGATTAAGAGTCTGATATCTCCTGTCTCAGTGCAAGGAATAAGTGGAGGGTGAGGTAGGTTGAGCCCTAATTGTTTTGTAGACTCAGCAGCACTGATGCTGGCCTAAATACCCTAAAGGTGCCAGAGCCCATCTGATCTTGGAAACTAAGCATGTTCAATTCTAGTTAGTACTTGAATGGGAGACTGCCAATGAAGACCAAGTGCTATAGGTTATATTTCAGAGGAAGGAATTGGCAAAACTACCTCCCAAGTATTCCTTGCCTAAGAAAACTCCATGAAAAATTCGTGGGGTCTCCATAATTTGACAGGCAATTTAAAAGCACATACACACAAACATCATGGCAAAATATATAGGAGTTCCTCCTTCCTTCCTTCCTTCCTTCCTTCCTTCCTTCCTTCCTTCCTTCCTTCCTTCCTTCCTTCCTTCCTTTCTTTCTTTCTTTCTTTCTTTCTTTCTTTCTTTCTTTTTCTTCCTCTACTCTTCCCCTTTGGCTAAATAATATATTTCTTATCTTTTACTGTTTTTTTCTTTCATTCTGTCTGCAAAATCCTCCATGGACAGTGGCATAAATAGAACTAGTTCTCTTTTTTACCAGTATAAAAATGTTTTGAAAGAATCCATTCAGTTTTGGAGTCACACACACACACACACACACTTGTACAAAGGCTAGGCTCATGATTAATGTGTGAGGTGTTTGGAACTGGTAGATAAATCTTTAATGTGAGTCAGCTGGGGAAAAAATAAATCTTAAAGAGATCCAGAGAAGCTGGTAGAAAAACAGAAGATTATTGGCCCTGTCTGACCATTGCTGAGCAATTTCCTTTGAAAAGAATACATGCATTGGATTAACTTAACAGGACAGACAATCTCTGAGGCAATGGGCATGTCTTCCTCAACCTGGGGAAATCTTCCACATTTGGATTGATTGATTGATTGATTGATGATTGATTTAAATGCTTTTATCTTGCACTGTATCAAAAGATATCAGGGTGGCATACAATAAAATCAGTTCAAACAATTTAAAACAATAAAAGGTAAGGCAAACAATAGGGAAAAATGCAGCAATATAACAAGTTCATACATTTTTAAATCACATCTGGACTACAGCTCTGAAAACTGGGGTCTGAATCCCCTCTCAGCCAAGGAAACCCACTAAGTGACCTTGGGCAAGCCACACTCTCTCAGCCTCAGAAGGAGGCAAACCCCCTCTGAACAAATTTTGCCAGGAAAACCCTGGCATAGGCCTATCTTAGGGTTACTGTAAATTGGAAGCAACTTGAAGGCAAACAACAACACTGTGTACAAAGTAGGTAAATGAATTAGACTACAAAGGATACAAAAAAACTCCCCATGTTTTAACTTGAAACTGAAATGAGGCCAGCATCAGTGCCAGACCCTTTCCACCCACCATGTATTGCCCTCACTGTTGGGGCAATCAAGGAGGGCATCTTCAGCATACCCCATTCTTCAGGCAGGCGTATACAGAAAGAAACGTTCCTTCAAAGTATCTAGGTCCTAAGCCATGTAGGGGTTTAAATGTTGTCCTGAAAACCTTGAATTCAGGTTCTAAGCATATCTGTAACCAGTGCCATTCCCTTAAAACTAGTATTATATGGTTTCTGTGCAGTTTCTGGACAACAATCTAGCTGTTGCATTTTGCACAAGCTGTAGTTCTGGGAGTGTCTTCATGGGCAGCCCTACATAGAGCACACTGTGGTACTCTAATTAGGAAGCTGTCCGTGCACAGACTACCATGACTAAGTTATCCCTGTCCAGGAAAGACCAGTTAACTGGCAGACCAGTTAAAGCTGGCTGCAGGCCCTCTCAACCGTTGAGTCCATCTGGGCCTCCAGTAGAAGAGGTGGATATAAGAGTTCTCCCAAGCTGTGTACCTGCTCTTTCAGCACCAGTAAACCCCATCCAGGGCAGGTCACTTTCCCAGTTTCCCAGACTGAAGAACCATCCATCCACAGAGTCTCCTTCTTAGCAGGATTCAGCTTGCGTTTACTCTTCCAGCTCGTCATAGCACCTAGGAATTTGTTTAGCCACTGTGCATCCCCAGTTGAATCCAGTGACAAGTAGAGCTGAATGTCGAACTCCTAATTACTTCAACCAGTGGCTTCAGTGCAGATACCAGCACCCCTGGGTTTAATTGTAATGAGGATGACCAGCAGTTTCCTATGATATAGAAGGAAAAAAGAAAGTTACTAAAAATAACTGCATACTTAGTTGTAATTACTGCAGCAGGACGAGATAGCACTTTAACCATCTTATATTTTTCCTCCATCATTCAGTGGGGCCCATTCCTGTGACTATAGAAGTAAGTAAAAGGTTACACTGCAAAAGAGTATCCATCATGGAGTTACAGACATGATCTAACTCTGAGAGAAATGATAGAATTGCCAGTAACTTAATGTTTCCAACAAGTTGTTTCCAAACTCTGGCAAAAACAGAGGAACTCTGGTACTAATTCTTCTATTATAAAATTGTTCTAATTTTCAAAAAGGAGACTGCTTTGGCACAGGGAGGAGCCAAAAGGGGCAGGTCTCTCGACAAAGCCAATGAAATATCTCTCTGCCTGTAGTGTGCTCCCCCTACCAAGCTGTGAAATTGAATCAAACAATCATAAAGTTGGAAACACTTATGACTTTTGAAACCCATGCCCTTCACTAACACAACATGTGAAGACCAACAGAAAGTTCTTCCCACCTTTCTTTCTTTTTTTAAGAAATGAAATATTTAGGTGGGATAGAAATAAGAGGCCTGAGGGCTACCTTTGTTCCCCTCTCCTCCCCCCCCCCCACTTCAGTTGGTAGGCTTCATATATCATATATAAAGTGATTCTTTAGATTTTTTTAAATAAAATAATTCTAGAAGTCAAAAAATAAGGCGGTATCAATTCCTGGACGCTAAAAGTGGTGTACTTGGGTTGAATGCACATGATGTTCATAGTGGGAAGAAGAAAATCAAATGTGTATCAATGCTGCCTTCTTTGTGGTCTCCGTGACTGACACAAATGGGGTTATCTGCATCTGCAGAGTGCACAGTTTTGGAACCTTCTAGAGCAGTATGACAAGCATTTTGAGGTAACCCAACCCCCTCCCTAAGAGGCTATACAGCACCCTTCCCACCAAAACCCTCAGTTCCTTACTGTCTGCTGCAGCAGTAGAATCAATTAGGCGCTTTCTGACAGAATCTTGTTAAAGTTTACAGTCTTATCGGTTTTGATCTTTGTTCCACACTATGGTTTACGGTTTTGCTTAGCATTTTGACACCTCAGTGGATCGGACTTTTCCAATCCCCACATCTCACAGTTGAGGCTGCCATTTTCAGAAGCACCTATTTCAAGAAGGGCAGGGCAAGATTTAGAGCAAGATTATCGGCTGAACCGAAGTACATTGCAAAAATAACAACACTCAGTGTGTTTTATGGGCACTTGTTAGGATGGTACCCTTTTGTACCTCCTGATAAGTAAAGTCCTGAACATTAATCACTTCAGGCATTCAACACAGAGGGAATAGTGTATTATCTGATCATTCTAAATGGCAAGAGAAACTGAGAGTACTGTTTATGGGTTGAAAGGGAGACGTATTCACGTCTCTTGCATTCAACATTGGTTTGCAAGTCTCTAGCGCCTGCTTTGTCCCCCCAAGTCTGATTGTTGGTAAGTGGCAAAAATGGTACTTTGAAGGTACACTCAGGCCATTTCCACACTAGACTGTTATAGCGCTATTATTCCACTTGCCCCTCCCTAAACTGCAAACCCCAGGATTCCATAGGATGTTGAAAGTGGACTAATAGCTCTATAACAGTCTAGTGCAGAAATGACCTCAGTTGCATGGATTCGCAATCTAGCTCTCTGAATTTAGTAAATCATTGTTTTTCTGAAGTCTTTGATGAATGGAGTTTCTTCTTCAGGGTTTTAAGAAGCAAACTGACAGCAGTTATAGAAATGTACTGAGCTGGGATCAACTTTTCAAATATCATTTTTAATAGAGGCAAGAGTTAGAATCAGAGAACAAGAAACTGAAAAATGACCTTAATGAGCTGAGGAAGGCTATAGTGGATCGGGTGGCACAGAACAACTCTTCCAATGACATCCACGACAGTTACAGCCTCCTTCTGAATCAGCTCAAGTCAGCTAATGAAGAGCTGGAAGTACGGAAGGAAGAGGTGCTTATTCTAAGGACACAGATTATAAAGGCAGCCCAGCAAAAAGATACAGGCAGAAATATGGTAACGGAAAAAAAAAGAATTCCTCCAACATGTCTCTGTGTGTTTGTCTTCCTTTCACCATGTTGCCATCTGCTGCTGTTTCTATATGGTTGGGCACACTGGTTTATAGATCACTCTTGCAGAGACCTGGACCTGATTATTTGCAGAGGACTTTTTTAATTAGGCCAAGGACTGCTTGAGTTTTGACCAAGGGTCATATTTAGCATTAGAGCCAAAGGTTGCCTACTCTTGATTCACACCAAGTCCGGAATAAAAATTGTCATGAGGATTCTTTTGAAACAAACTTAAAAAAAATGAAGATAGAATCATTTTGTTTTTAAATTTGTAAGCTGGGAATGCCAGTCTCTGCAAGTCCTGTGTGCACAATCATTCTTGCAAATTATGTCATCATTAGATTGTTTGGCGCAAACCATTATCAGTCCAGTTGGCTGTATCACCTGCCTTGAAAATACAGACTCAGTTCAGCTTCAGCGATAAAGAAGGAACATGTTTGCAGCTGCTAAGTTGGTTGATGTGCCTTAGATTTTAAAATGCAGGGTGTTTGTTATAGGTTATATGTGACAAGGGCATTATGGAAAGTTGATGCTGTTAGCCCACTGGAATTGAGACTGAGTTTGGGATAGAATGCTGCATTGATAGTTCTAGCCAGAGTCTAAGGCTTTCCCAGTTTCTGCTTTGCTGCCAGTCCAGTGAGATTGGTTGAGTCTGAAACTAGGCATCTAGCCAAAGTAGTGAGAAGCAGATGCACTGTCCTATGCCATTATCAGGATTATCAAGAGACAGAGAACCAGGGGCAGAAGCACAACAAGAGTTTTCCATAAGGTTGCTAGAACTAGAAAGTAGGATCTGGTTCATAGAGCTGTTCCATCAATAGCATCCAGCCAGCAAAATGTGGTTTTTGTAGCTACCCTGGTTGCTTCCACCATTTCTGATCCTGTTGCGGGCCATATATAAGTTCTACCTCATGAGTAGTGCTGTAAAATAGGATAATTCATGCTGCCAGCCAGGAGTTGTGCTTCCTAGTGTTTGCTTAAGCTCATTGCCTCCTGTGCTCTTGAGTTCTCAGGTGACCACAGGGTTCAAGAATTAGTCTATATGTGTCTACCCACAAACACACACACCTGCCCACTTCTACAGGTTTCCTGGGTGAGATGTTTTCCTGCCAGATATCCTGTCTTGCCATGCATTGGCAGAACTTTAGTAGGATCATCCTCTGTTGAAGTGGCATTATCTGGTCCTAGTGCCAGTACTCTAACCTAGGCAGTCCATCCAAAGTGGGCTGGAAAAACAGCATATTTGATGGTCTGACAGGAGGATTAAGAAAGATGGCAGCTTTAGATGACATAGGCAGGAAGACCAGCTGGTGGTCACAGAGATCTAAGGGTAAGGATGGATTCTTGCTCTTGTCTTAAGCAAAGACTGAGACCTAAGCCAGAAGCCAGGCAGGATGAGGAAGACCCAGACTGCTCCACTGAGAGTAAAGCCATGTGAGCATACTGTGAACTCTTCGTCCAAAATATAGCCTTTAGTGGCTTCCCATAGGAACCATAATTAAGAGATTTAAATCTGAATCCCAACTGATTTTTCATAGAGGCAGGGTGGGCTATAGTCATGCATATAAGTACAGCCTAGTTTACATGTTTCCTTAAGAAATTGGGTTGCTACTACCTCACTCATTCAGATGGTGCCTTCTATTTGAATAATGGATGAACACATTGCCAATATGACTTGGGACAATTTAGGGTACAGGTATAGGTCTAGATAAGTTTCCTAGAGATTCTGTGGTTGCAAGAATCACCTTGCTCCATTGGATGTTGTTTTCACTTTCACCGGACATTATTTTCACTTTCTAAAGCATTAAATGAGAACTAGAAACTTGCACCCTTTCACTAGAAAGCTAGCATTCTTAGAATTGCAATGAATGTGTAGTATTAGTTTCTGGGTTACTTTCTAGAACCAGAGGTACTCCAATTTGAGGCAGTTCTACAGTGAGTTTTGAGTCTGGCCGTCTGAGGAGCTTCGAGATGTAGGATAACGAAAGACCAGGGTAAAATGGAAGCTGTTTGAGCCATGTTGCTCCTGATTGCACTTCTGTCTGCACTGACTGAACTAATACAAAGGCAGATTGAAGAATAAAAAGATTTGGATTAGTATAACTGGCATCTACTCAGCCAGCCACCCCCCCTACCCAGATCTGGTTCACTGTAAGAAAGAGAAATTTCTCCATATCAATTTCAACCCATCTAGTTTCTAGTTTAACTCTACTACCACTTTCTAATCTTCATGTGCTACCATGTGGAAAAGTAAGCTTTTTGTTGCTCTCATAGAACATGTCTGCACTCACAGACTTTAAGCTGGTTTAAACTTTTTCCATGCAACACTGGGAACAGTAGTTCTATCAGAGGGAATGGAGGGATCTCTACAAAGAGTTCTCACTTTTCTCACTGAACTACAGTTCCAATGAGAGTTAAACCAGCATATGATTGAAATAGATTTGTGTTGTAGAACTTTTCTTTATGGTGCATCCCTCTAGACTCTTCTTGCTTCTTTTCTGTCTGTTTTCAGGCATTGAATTTACCTTGTGGCAAATGCAGTTGTGTTTGCAAACGCTTTTGCAGATCACTGCATAGTGATGCATGACTGATCTAGAGCACAAAAAGATGGAAATAATTTATGAGACAAAACATTTCATGGTTGACTTTTTTTAAGGAGTCCAGCATCAACATGCAAACCAGCTGGCCGAACAGTGACAAACATGTGGATCCAGAAGATGCAATAGAGGCATATCATGGAGTATGTGAGACAAACCGGTAAGCCTGTCTTTGTTTATCCTTTATGAAGGATCAGATCAATTGGAATTAAAACTTTTGCTTTGAATTCATTTGCAACTAATGCAGGAAGATATCCTCAGATGCAGAGGCAGTAAGCATAAAGAGAATCCAATTACAAAAGTGCATCAAGTTATAAACTATTCTGTGTACTTTATTCTTAGTTGTGAGATTATCACACACATGCAGAATCTGGTATTTTGGGGAAAAACTGGCATCAGAATCTTGGCTACTTTTTTCATAAAAGTAAGTTTCTAGATCTCATGGGCTGAGAACACCTAGGAGACCTTTCAGTGGTGTCTGGCAAAGTTTCCTGAAATGAAGGGGAAAAGGAACTTTAAAAACATTTAAATTGGCTCCCTCAAAGATTGTGCAGAAGAAAAAATCAAAAACTTTGGAGGGTCTTTTAAAGATTTGAGAGTCAATTTGCACAGCCAGAAGAGTATGTTGAGAATGGGATTTAATAGCCATATAATTGAACCACTTTTGTGAATTCTTCATTGTATATTCAGAGTGCAGACAAGATTGGTAAAGCAAAAGGGTATCCATGGCTATCTTTACAATGATAATTGAATTGAAAAGGTACATAATGAATTAATCATTTAGCATTGTTTCTTCTACATGTCAAATTGGTCATATGAATTAGTTCTTAAGAATGAAACAGAGCTATAGAGGGTGGGGGAAGAAACCTGTTGAGGACAGATGTAAAATTTCATACTACTTAATTCCCTCCCACTGTCTACTGTTCTCTTACTCCTGAAGCCTTTTTCACACTATCTAGTTATAACACTATGACTCCATTTAGGTATCATGGCAACAGCTGTGGAATCCTGTGATTTGCAGTTAAGGGGAGGGCATTTAGAATTCTCTGCCAGAGTACTCTAGTGCTTTACAAAACCACAAATAGGATGTAGCCGTGGCAGTTACATGGAATCATAGTGCTATAACTGGCTTGTGTGAAAGGTCTCGTGTCTGTTCTTAACACCAGTGCTGTGACCTCTTCCTCCTTGCAATGTAGGCTTTGCACTTAGCCTGAAAAGGGCAAAAGAAATTCTGCAAAGTCTGTCAGTAACTAGTCAGTTATCACAATTTACGTTCCGCTCTTCTTTCAACAATCTCAGTTTGTGATGTGTATGGAGATACTGCATTTATCCTCAAAATACCCCTGAAATACTAACATGCCCAAGATCTCCAATAGTAGGCAGGGCCTAGGGCTGTCCTTAGCTGCTTCTCCTCTGCGAACTGTAATCAGTTCCTTTGCCTGCTGCTGATCCATACTCTCCAACATTTTGCAGATAAAAACCGGGACACATGCAGCCAAGCAACATCAGAGTATGGTCAAGATGGCAAAAGTAACTATTGTGGAAGAATACACAAGCTAGGAAAGGCTGCAGTTTTTGCCTGAGCCTACTAGGAAGGGCAAAATCATGCTTCCTCCTTTTCTCACCCCCTTACTAAGGTCATTTCCGCACTATACTGTTACAATGCTATTATTCCACTTTCAACATCCTGTGGAATCCTGGGGTTTGCAGTTTAAGGAGGGGTCTCAAAGGTCCCTCCCCAAATTTAACCCCAGGATTCCACAGGACGTTGAAAATGGACTAATAGCACTGTAACAGCCTAGTATGGAAATGGCCTGAGTTAACTGAGTGCAAACTACTTCTGCACTTTCAGTTTGCAGCAGTTGAAATAATCTGAGGACAAAAGAAGAGAGAGAAATTGGTACATCTGAAAAGCAGCTTCAAAGATGGGATGACAGTGGATTAATCAAGATTGCCTCTGCCAAATGGGAACAGTTGGAGGGTACCCTCTTCTTTGTTGATCCAGAAAACTCCCCATCAGCACCAAAGTTACCCCTTGACAGTGCTCCACAAACACAAGGTTATTCAAAGTCTTGTGTCCCATTGTAGTCAGTGGATGCTGCAGGCGTGTGCCCGTTGTGTCCATTGACTACAATAGGACATGGCAGTTGAGTTTTTTGTTTTATGCGGAAGTTTCTGGAATTGGACCGTGGCATATAGGGCAGGTGCACTATACTGTTATATTACCAACCTCCTCTACCAAGATTCACATGGCCAGGTTTTCAACCATCCTGACATCTTTTTGTTTAAATAATGTGAGGATCCATAAGGAAAGATATCCTGTAAAATTGTTGGGTTTTCAAAAGCTCAGTGTACCTCTAGACAAGTGAAGTGCTAGAATCTAGGTAACAATATGATTATTTGGAAGCCATTTGTGTGTTTGGCCCTTTAAAGTAGATATTATTCCTCTCTGAGTCCAGGTATGTAAGGGGTTGGCTTGCTGCTTGAAGTCTGAGGACTGCCCTCCCCAATTTCCATTTTTTAAAAGAAACTTAAAGCCTGAAAATATTTCCCTCTCTAGGGACTTGTGGAGGGGAGGGTCACCTTTATTTTTGCCACTCTGGCTGTTTTAGCTCCAAGAGAGGTTTTTTTTTCCCCCCAAGGCAGCATGTAAACTTGATATTTTGTGGCGAGGGACTTTATATGCAAGTGCCTAATACAGCCGCCAGGGCTTACAGGCCAGACTTTCCCCATCCCAAATTATGTAATGACTCTTTAAGTTACAGCCCCATTAGACTGAACTTCTTCTTGGGGGCTAACCTCAAGGGACATTTGTTGACATACAAAACCACTTCTGCAGTATATAGTATTCTTAGGGGTGTGTTTAATGTTTGGGAGATTGGCCACCGCAATCACAGCTACAGGAATCCTGTTTTGCAGAAAGAGTATACAGAAAAGCATTTCACTGTTGCCAGCAATCAGTCAAATCAGAGATGGGGAATCTTTGGCCCGCTAGATTTTTTTGGGACTGTGGCCCCCATTATCTCTTAGCACGGGCTCTGCTGTCTTCAGTGTCTTGGGGCTGAGTTCCAAAACATCTTAAAGTCAAAGATTTCCAGCCTCTTTAACCAAGTGTTTCTTTGACAGCTCAGAATTTGTAAGGAACATGCTAGCAAACCACTCTTGGGGAAGGTACAGTTGAGAGGGGCATATGTGCCCTACTTAAATTTCTAGGGCTCAGTGTGCTTGGATGCAGGAATTTAGGAATCATTGGTCTAGTGCTCTGTCTTCCATTCTTGTTTTTGATGCCTCTGAACAGCTTACAGTGTGACACAGAATGGACTTCAGCTCCTTAAACTAATTTTCCATATTGCATGGGATTTTTTAGTAGTAGTCTTTCCACTCCTGCAGCTAAATGAAACCTGAATGTTTGATCTGTATGAATGAGTCTGTCTGTCAGCTCAAGAGCAGGAGGACAATGCCTTGAGATGGGTTTACTTCATTGATGAATAAAGGAAGGATCTAGCAGCACTATATTAACTGTAGACTGTTGCATCTGTTGAAATGGACTGGAATCCACAAAGACATGAATGGAAATGTATCAGTTAATCTCAAAGGTGCAGCTAGATCCCTTCTTACCTACCCCCTTGTAATGTTGAAACTAACACATCTGTCTCATTGAAAACAGCTGCATAGATGGACATGAACTTTGAGAGTTTTCCATTTGCACATGCAGACCAAAGAGTCATCGGGGATTGCCGTTGATGGGATTTTTAATATTCAAAGCTTAGTTTCCTTCCAGAATAATCCAGGTATTTTAGGAAAAGATTTTGTGAATGACTGATGTGTTGAACTATCAGTCCCTGTGCTGATAGCCCAGATGGGATTCAGTGGCTATGGCACATTCAGCAACATTTTAGCACCCTCCTCATACTTCCTTCCATGAGGTATGTTTCTTCAGCTTCCTCATCAGTGCTGCCATTACTTGGGGAAGCTCCATTTTAAATTTATTCCTGATTCAAGCTTGAGTACTAAAAACTTGGGGCCAAGCTACATGCAATGTTAGTTAGATAGTTTGCCTTGGGAATAAGCTGTAATTACAAACATGCAGACTCTGATCAGGATCAGAACCTGCAATTATAGAGATATGATTCCTCCCCACTGTTGTCCACCTGAATGCAACAGAGGTCTTCTTATTCTTCCCATTTCTCATATCTGACTCTTCTTTTCTCATTCTTTCCTGTCTGCTTCTGTTTCCCTTTCCGCTGTCCTTTCTTTCTAGCAAGACTGAGGACTGGGGGTATCTGAATGAAGATGGAGAGCTCGGCTTGGCCTATCAGGGTCTAAAGCAAGTTGCCAGGTCAAACACTTTTACTTCTTTGTCTTCTCTTGTTTTTTCACCCTGTTTCTTTGTAGCGTTTTGCTTCTTGCTCACGTGGAACTGTAAAATGGGTCTAATTGACAAATATCCAAAACTGGATTGCTATGTAGTACTTCTGGTCCCAGGTCCAGCCTGTTGCTTGGGTAGTGACTGCTACCAGCTTTGTAGACGAAGATGGTCTAATCAGATGGGCTGTCATTAAACATGGTACAACAAGAAATAGAGAGTTGCTGCAGTAATTAGGTTAACCATGATTGGCTGGCTAACTAAGCTGAAGCTGGATATTCTAGAGCTAATTTGCCCAGGGAATATTGTCATAGGAAGAACCAAAGAATCAAATGGTATTAGAAACACTAGCACATTTTGTTTGGTATAATTTTTTGTGGACTGCAGCCCACGTCATCAAAAGTGTGGAATGTTGCCTTAGTTGGCAGACATGCTTGGGGAAATGGGAGATATTGGAGAAATGAAATGTAAATGTACAAACATTGACCATTATATTAATAGTGGCTCTTAATAAACAGTAGCTGAGTGGTAACATAGCACTGATAAGCAGATCAGCACATGTATTGTGATAAAAAAAAGTCTTTGTCCTATCCAAGTCACAATATAGTGTTTGATGTCTTAATGACTTATAGTGGATAGGGGTTTATAGTCAGTAGGGTCACAGAGAATACAAATGCAAAAAATGTAGACAGTGACAACTGCCTAATTAGTGGCCATTGACAAGCAATAGTTGGGTGGTACCACTGATGTTCCTGCAGAGGTGAACTGGTTGACACGTGTCATGAGATTTTTAACAGACTTCATCCCTGTTCAAGCAACAGTAGGGTAGAGTTAAATCTTTTGATGACATCTAGTGAAGCTATATTGAAGCTGGTTGTCTGTCAGTGCAGGCTCCAAATCTGAGAGGGCTCGTGGCAGAATGCCTTCTGGAGTCTCCCTGTGATTTTATTGGGCTTTGGTGGACTTAGCAATAGCGAGAAGCTGTCATCAATGCCTTAGAATGGCCATTTTAACTTGCCACAAAACAGGAGGAAGCAGGTCTTGCTGGGGCCAGAACAACTTCCTGAGGTTTCTAGGTGTTGATACTCTTACAGACCTCTCACCTGTCCACATTTTATTGGTCCTGGTAAAACAGAGAACAACATTTTTACAAGTGCTTCAAAGACAATAAACAGTATTTTGAGATTGCTGTGCCTGCCATGGGAACAGTGTTAATGTGTTACACCCACAAAAATAAGTTTGCCACCAAGCCTGCACCCCTTCCCCAAAAGAGCTGTGAGCAATTTTGGCCCTTTTATGAAAGTATATGGTTTGTGTGTTGATCATATTTGCTTACTGTAGCCTTCTTTTTTTCCATGAAACCCATGGTGGCTTACCTCAGGTTCCCTGGAGGTCTCCCATCCAGACTCTGCCAAGATCTTCACACTTTACGTTTTCAAGAATATGTCTAAAATACCTTAAGTACACAGCTATATAATGCAGATGTGAGAAACCTGAGGCTTTAGTGCTGAATCTCGCCCTCTCTCGTTCCCAAGATGCCAAGCCCCCTTTCTCATGATAGATGCTGTTTGATGGTTTCTTGGCTTTGTAAAGGTCTTTTTCTCCTTCTAAAATAATTGGCACTGCTCTTCTGTGTCTTCATTGCTGGTGTGTACATATATGTGCCTTCACGTCACCTGTCAACTTGTAACAACCCCATCAATTTCATCGGGTTTTCTTAAGCAAGTAATGCTCAGAGTTGATTTTGCCAGTTCCTTCCTCTGAAATATAGCCCACAGCACCTGGTATTCACTGGTAGTCTCCCATCCAAAGATTAACCAGCTGTTAACTTAAAATATTTTTCATCTCATTCTTTTGCTTTTGGCCTCACCCTTCAGTGGGAAATGTTCCCCAAAAAACTTATCTCAAATTCAGTTTGGTCCTTGGGATATGACAGTTTCCCTCACACTTCCCAAAATGTATCAAAAGTAGATCTTAGGTTTTGGACTACAGGTCTCAGAATTGCCTAAGAAATATTGCCAGTAGCACCAAATAGTTTGCATATACCTACATAGCTGGGCAATCGAGAAGGACATCGTCAAAGATAGAGGCATGCGTGTGCGTTTGTGAAATCAGTAAATCCAAATGTAGCAGATAGGCAGATTTTTCCCATTAGGATGAAAAATTCTACACAAAGATATCTGTGCACAGTCACTTCATTTGTAGGATTTTTAACTTAAAACTTTTTAAATGGCTTTCCTTGGCCTCTGCGCACACAATTCAGTATGTATATGTGTTACAATATATCATCAGGTGTAACTAATATAAATGAGCACCATTTCTATTCAGTACTCTATTATCTTCGATTTGACATGGCAGTGAAATAAAAGAATGATTTCAGCCATTTATCTTCCCAAAGTCTCCATCTCTGCAGAGACAACTTGTCATTTGTTCCAGTAATAACAAATGTTATTTCATACACTACTGAGTTGTAGACGCAGAAGCTTCAGATCAATTTTTTGAGAGCGTTAATTTTATTTTAGTTGATTCAGCTCTGTGAGTTGAGCTTTTTTGAGTTGATTCTAGCTCCACGAGGCATCTATCTATCTATCTATGTATCTTGGCGAAGGAAGGCACGGTGGTGGTGGTGGTGGTGGTGGTGGTGGTGGTGGTGGTGGTGGAAGAAGAGGAGGGAAAGAAAAGAATATAAAGTGTGTCCATACCTTTTTTATCTCTCACCCACTAGGTCTAGAAAGCTGGCTCCCACAGCTAAAACTGTGTGCCTTCAAGTTGTTTCCAACTTAGGGCAATTCTAAGGCAAACCTGTCATGGGGTTTTCCTGGTAAGATTTGTTCAGAGAGGATTTGCCTTCCTTTGAGGTTGAGAGAGTGTGACTTGCCCAAGGTCACTCAGTGGGTTTCCATATCCAAGTAGGGATTCAAACCCTTTGTCTCTCAAAGTCCTAGTCCAGCATTCAAACCATTACACCATAGCTGCTCTCAGACTTTGCATTAAATTGGAAGTTTATTTTATTTATTTATTTATTTACGAAGCAACTGCCAAGCAGCTTTTCAGATCCATCCCCTCCCAAAGCAACAGATATTATCAGGCCATATCAGATATTATCAAAATTGGTAAGACATAAGGTAGTAACGTGCAGGAAGTTTCAGTTGAAGGAAGCTGGTACAGACCGTTCAGCACGTGAGACATTGTAGTCAAAAGTAGCCGTCACCAAAATTGCCAAATCAGACAAAGCTGATTTTTAAAAACTCCTGCCTGCTGTTATCACCAGGCCTTCTTCATAAAATAGCCAATCCAGAAGTACCTTCAAGCTCTGCATCCAATTCTTTTGGGTGTGTGCAAGCCCTGTTCCCCACCACTTTCCTGATGAACAGACATCCCAGCCCAGAGGTCCTCTCTGCCTTAAGTTTCAACTCACTCAGGAGATTTCACTCCACTTCCACTAGGTGGGAAAGAGAGGTAAGGCTGGAAGTCAGCCATGTCCTGGTGGAATTAACAATGTAAGTCCAAGCAGTTTCGCACAGATTGGGATGGACAAAGTGCAATCCTTGAGACTATATGTGTCTTTTTGGTAGCCCTTTTGGGATTTTTTCTGGCCAGAAAATGTGACTTGCCTCTCCTGGAAGCCTCAAGAAGACCAGGTTTCTTCAGTTAAGGCCACAAAACTGCTTCAGACTTTCTCTCAAGAAGACTGATGCCTATGTGATCTGGAAACTCTTAGAATCCATGCCAGATGAGACCCAACAGTCTTGGAGTAGTGCATTGCACACTTATAAGCAGATACCACATCTGCTCAGCCATGTGGAATGCTCCCAACCTCCAGTTGTGACCAACAGGGCTAGTTCCAGGATTTTGTAGACCTTCAGCAATAGACATATCCTTCCCATCTGCTCTTTTCCTCTTCAAGGTGGAATCCAAAGCCTGGCACAGATTACCTAGCATGAAATCTGGCATAAAACATTGTGCTGTGATATCATTGGCATAGATCCCACCAAAAATTGCCTGACCCTCCGGTGTGAGTTTGTTCAGTCCGCTCTCGTTATCTCTTTGTCCTCCTTGTGTAAACCAGGCCTGAGACTCCATGGGAACATGCTGATGGATCACTGTGATCTTGTTTGTAGAGTCTTGGAAAAAGCTTTAAAAGGGGATTAATGGAGAGAGATTTCATTTTAGCAGACTCTAATTGGTACCTTTAAGAATCAATTTTGTTTGCCAAATTGTTAAGCTTATCAACACACTCAGTGGTGTAGTCACATACAGGAGGGCCGTAACCTTTTCAGTGATGAATCACGCTCATTGGAGTGGGTGGAAAAGAAGTCAGAAATGTAAAGAAATGTTCCACGCAACCTCTCTTATGGAAAGCGCAGCTTGTTCCTTAATTTGTCATTTGTGCAGAACTACACAGTATGCACCCGTTTCAAAAAGAGTTCTTTTTGTGATTTAAAACCTCCCCTCCACTTTGCTGTAGAAAGCCATGGTTTTAATTTCTTTGGTTTGATCTTGGTGGGTTTTCTTTTGCCCTTTTAACTTCTCTTTTTTCCAATCTCATTTTAAAATAAAGTCATATTTTAAAAATTGATACAGAACTTTTCACACTTTCTCCCAGGAGGGGCAGCAGCAGGATACAAGGAAGTTCATAAAGCAAGACTTAGGTTTTCAAAAAGACTAATGGGCTTTTGACCTTTAGCTAGAGATCTTAAAGGGTCCTCAGAAATAGCCTGTGTCTTTGTCTTCTCAATAAGAGTACATGCTCAGGGGAATTGCTCACAGGTTTTGAGGTACAAAGTAAATAAGGTGATATTCTTGGTATGTGTGAGGGGATTTTGTTGTTTGAAGTGTACTGAAGTTCGAATGTATTCTTTGATTCATTATTCTCTAGAATCAACATGGCAGGAGTCAGCAACTGGAACGTCTTAGGCCAGACTAGTCCCTTTGACTGATTACCCTCATCAGCCCAAAAAGAAATGGTGGTACCCTGAACAGGCACCACCATGTTTGAGGGACCACAAAGCAGGGAGTTTGTTACTCTAAGAAGTGGTGGAGATTGGGATCCACCCACAATGCCAGCATCTCCTTGGAATTTGGTGGAATTATAGCTCAAAGGAGGCCTGCAAGAGGATCTTTTCACCTATGTATACCAGGACTAACTGTAGAAAGGGCTCTAGTTAAAGTTAACAAACCAGAAAGCAAGATGTGAAAGGTTGGGTAGGGAGAGAAATAGGGGTGAAGAGGGTGATAGTTACCAATCCTGAAGAAGGTAGAAGCAGAGTGGTTCAGACAGCATCTGAGTGTAGCAGGGACGAACAGTGGTCTGGGCATCATGTATTATGTCCAAGTACTGGTTGTCTTAACTCTAGGTGATAAAAGATTAATGGGAGTCATGACAATCTCTTAATGTCTGATCGGGCAGAGGGTATAGGGAAGATTTTCATAGGGTAAAGATCAAGGGATGGTCCCTGACTGCTTCACCTGGGCAGTTTTGCCTTCCATTGTTTTTGGGTGTGCACAAAGCCTGATGTGTGGAAAAGATTAGCATAGACCTATTAGCATCAAGGTTTCCTGCCAATCCCCTCTGAATTCATGACCCGACCATGTCTAAGGTCAGCCTGACTTAGTGCTGTTCTGGCCAGCATGCCTTTGATCACATTTTCCAGCCATAAATATGTTCAGTTATGAAGATAGCACATCCCGCAGGATGTGGGGGAGTGTACAGTATGGTAACATGTTTTTTGAGGGCGTCCTCTCCTGTGCCAGCATATTTCTGCCAGCCGCATGCAGGGATGCTGAGACTGTTTATAAGGTGGGGAGGGGACTCAACATTGGCAGGCAGATTGTTATTAATTTTGCTTACTTGCAGTACCTGCAGGGGGTGGGCAAATATTTTAATTTACTTATGTAATTTACTTAAATTACTTGCCCACCCCTTGCAACATCATCATTGAAGTATTCTTAAATATGAAAATGCTTACAAGCATGATGTATGATCAGGTGTGCCCTCCTTGTATCCAGTGTTCACTGAACCCCAATTGCTGCGGGGGGTTGAATTCACAGACTGCCTTAATTTTGCGGTTTTAATAGAACTACTCTTTTAAAAAAAATCATATGAATTTTTGTCTGCACTTTGTTTTAATTTGTTGTAAGGTGCCTTCGTTCCTGTACTAGTAGAAAGACAGAATAGAAATGTAATGAAATTAAAGCTAAATAAAAGTCCTACCACCCTGTGTTATCCAGTCCCCTTTCTAGATGGATCTGATACGTTGACTGGAAACAGGTAAAAAAACAAATGAACCAAGCCCTCAAATAAGCTTTGTTTTAAAGAGGTTTCTCACAGTGCAGCAAACTAGATGCACATTTCTTTACTCAGAGGTGTGACTACAAGGGGAGGCAGAACAGTAATTTTTCCCTACCCCCATGGATTTTTTCTTCAGTCTCAACATTTCTAACATTGTAGTAACTTAAAATTTACTTTGAGCGTTTAGAAATAGAATATAGGCATCCAATGAAAAGGGACAGGCAGAGTGACCAAGGGAACATGAACACAGCAAATGTAAGAGTTCTAGGTATAGAAGATTTTCACTCTCTGCAATACTAGACATTTGAAGACTGAAGAAATATTTTGTTTTTGGGGCGGCAAAATTCTTATTTGGGTGGTAGAGCCTTCATTTCCTCCCCCGTTAGTTACACCCCTGCCTTTATTCCAACCATTACCTCTGCTCCAGCAGTAGAAAAACTTCTAGAACCAGAGGCACAAACGAGAATCAATGATCTCGCTTTTTTAAAAAATTGAAATGTTATCTGTCTTCCTTTCTGAGTGGGAATCTAAGGGTTTTCATAGTTTATCAGGGTGGAGCAGTCAAATAGTCCTGCGTATAAGGATCATTCAGTGGTTTAAGAAGAGACCATGACTTAGAGGTGGAGCACAACCTGAATAGCTAAAAGGTTCCATGTTCTGTCCCCAACATCCTCAGTTGCAGGGAAAGCCAACTTGCCTAAGACACACTGGAGAGCCACTGCTAAGCAAAGTAAGATATACTGAGCTGGATAAGACCAGTTGTCATTTATTCAATCTTAAGCAGCATGTGACTTTCTGGTCATTTCCAGACTTCCAAAAAATACTATTTGGGATCTGCATGAAGTGCTGGGATATGTATCATTTAATAAAAGAATTGCACCCCCTGTAAATTAAGTTAACCAATTTTTGCTGATTATTTTCAGGTATAGAGAAGCCACACAAACAACTCCTACAGGCTGCAGTGGCCTAGATAAATTTCAGAGTCATTTTGGCTTGGTTTAACTGCTCTTTAATCACTTGTTCTATGTCTAATTTGCCAGGCTAAAGAATATGTTTCCCCTTACATTTTGAATATATATGCTTATGGACAAAGTGAGTCATTTCATGAGATCTGGCCCTTCTTTTATGTCTTTCATAACATACATGATGAGAGATACAAATAAAATTGCAGTTGATCTCCATCAGAATTTCACCCCACCAACCATCCCTTTTTTAAAGATACTCCTTAAAGGCAGCATTCCATATTACTAGACGTGCTCAGTCTTCATTGGGAATTGTTTTGGAGTGCCACGATCTTATTTTTCCCCGCACTTCTGCAAACCTTGGGTTTCCTGTGGCCCTATAACACCTTCCTTTTTGGGTAAATGGTACTATTTTGGCTATATAGATATCTGTGATTTCTGTGATGTCTGTGATTGTTGGTAATAGAGTAATTTTAAATATGAAGCCAGTTGGTCTGAATTTTTCTTATGTACCTACTACAAAAGTGCCTTGGGACGAACTGTTACTGAGAGCTTGGAATATTAGGTTTAAAAATGAATTCATTAATGTTGATCATTGCAAAAGAAGAAAATTAATTCATTGCTGCTCATATTGAAAAGGCAGGAGTTTAATTAGCTGCATTAATTGTAAAATAATTAATTTATTAAATCATTAGTTTTTAAAGAGATCGTGCAATTCACAGAGAATGGCATGCTTCCTGGTAGCATATTTTATTTTTATTTTTATTTTTTGTTATTGGCTCCTTCAAGACTGCCATTTTTGTAGCTTCTGAGTTTATAGAATTATAAATCTTAGGGCTGGAAGGGATCACAAGGGTCATCCAATCCAACCACCCCATGCCGAAATACACAACTAAAGCACTCCAAAGAGATGCCCATCCAACCTCTCTTTAAAGATCTTACAAGATGGTGTGTCCACTACTTCTGAAGCTGTTTATTCCACTGCAGAAGAGCTCTGTTGCACTGTTGAAAAGCTCATGTTTAGGAAGAATCTCTTTTCTTGTAATTTGAATCCATTGGTTTGTGTTCTCGTTTCTGGAGCAGCAGAAAACAAGTTGCCTTCCCCTGTGTTGCTAGCACTTCCCATTTGCATTGGATTAATTTCCCACAACCTTATTGGTGACTGGGTCTGGTGGGATGTATAGGACAGTTTGTATCTCATTTAAAAACTGCTTGTTTGTAGAAGACTTTGTACGCTGTTAGCCTTCTTGGGGAGAAAATTAACTGTCACATAGCTAGTTAAATTTAACTAGTTATTCTTGAGCTCTGATTGAATGCTGTTAAGACAATCTGTTTTCAAGCCCTGTCGATAATGTCTGGATGTATCATGGCTGATCATTTTGAACCAAACTTCACAAGTTTACCTCTGAAATTTCTGTTAACAATACATTCTGTCCTTTGATGTCTCGATGAATCACATCATGGGCATGAAGATGTGCTGATCCCCTGAGAATTTCTCCAGTGATGTATGCTATCCAGTCTTCCTGCAAAGTATTTCCTTTGGCAATCTTCACGAGGTCCATAATACGACCTGCACCACAGAGCTCCATAACATAACATGGTAGATAACAACATGGTAGATCACAAGCTGAACATGAGTCAGCAGTGTGATGTGGCAGCCAAGAAAGCCAATGCGATTCTTGGTTGCATCAATAGGAGTATGGTGTCTAGATCAAGGGAGGTAATGGTACCACTCTATTCTGCTTTGGTTAGACCTCATTTGGAATACTGTGTCCAGTTCTGGGCACCTCAGTTCAGTAAGCATACTGACAAGCTGGAACGTGTCCAGAGGAGGGCGACCTAAATGGTGAATGGTTTGGATGAGGAACGGCTTAGGGAGCTGGGTATGTTTAGTCTGCAGAAGAGAAGGTTAAGGGGGGACATGATACCCATGTTTAAATATTTGAAGGGATATCATCTTGAGGAGGGAGCAGGCTTGTTTTCCACTGCTCCAGAGACTAGGACAAAGAGCAATGGATTCAAGCTGCAGGAAAGGAGATTCCACTTGAACCTCAGGAAGAACTTCCTGACGGTCAGAACTGTCCAGCAGTGGAATATGCTGCCCCGGAGTGTGGTGGAGTCTCCTTCTTTGGAGTTTTTTAAGCAGAGGCTGGATGACCATCTGTTGGGAATGCTTTGATGGGTGTTCCTGCATAGCAGGGGATTGGACTGGATGGCCCCTGGGGTCTCTTCCAACTCTATGATTAACAAGCCACAGCTAATCATCAAATCCTGAAGTTTCGGTATGTCTGGGGCTCAGTGGATCAAATGACCAAGTCTTCTTTCTCTCTGCCTTCCCCATTTTCCCTTCCACCAGGCTTCTTGAGGCCCAGCTGCAGGAACAGAGGAGAGAACATGAAGAGGAAGTGGAAGCACTGAAGGACCAAATGGAAGCTCTGAGGGAGGAGATGGAGAAACAGCAGGAGGCCTTTTTCCAGACCCTCCAGCTGTCACCAGAAGCCCAAGTTGAATTCGGCGTACAGCAGGAAATCACACGGCTGACAAATGAAAACCTGGTATGCATAGTTAACAAAATGCCTTTTTTCTTCACATTGTGGTTTGCTACAGAAGCTGGTGGTTGTGAAATAATTTTTCATTTATTTATCTGAAGGGTTTTTACTCTGTTCTTCAAGGCTTTCTGAGACATTGACAAAGATCAATAATTAGATTGTCCCTGTCCTCAGGCTTACAATCCAATATGCACCACAGAAAAGGAAAAAATATTGGGAAGAAAGGGGAAAAATACATACTCATGTACTAATTCTTAGTTATAACATTTTTTTTTAATAACCAGTTGAACTGGAACATTTTCCAAGAAGAGGAGGCAGGACTTGGCAGAAGAAAATGGCATGTTGTTGAGAACAGAATATCCCTTATTGTGAGGTTAGCTAGCCCTAGGAGCAAATTTGAGGTGTCAGGGAAGGACAAGTTGTTATTTAATGTTTTGTGTTTATATTTGTAGTCCTAGGGAGATGTGCTTATAGGATTTCCAGCATCTTCCAAATCTTGTCTGGCTTTAGGTGTTAGGCCCTCTGACTGGGCAGGGGAGAGCTTTTGTTGCTTCACCACAGGTCTTGGTATAGCCCTAGCGGAGATAGAGGAGCTTTTGGCACATCTCTGCCGTATGAGTTCCTCCATTCTCGTCAGGTCTTCTTATAACATTGGAAACTTCCTCCACCTGGGCTACTTCCACTTCAGTTTATTTCAGGGCATGTTGAAGTAAGTTGCCACTTCATATTGCCAATATATAGCAAGCAGCTTGGTCTGTGAGACCTCTAATTTTCATTCTTCTGACACAAAGCATTTTGTGGTTGGCATTGAAATTTGGTGAACGTCCAAGGATGACCAGCTGGGTATTCCAGTTTTCCTCACCAAGCAGGCTGTAAATGTGTATGAAGGCTATAAATTTAGGTGCATGTATCTTAGTATCTCCCTACCTGAGCCTGTTCGAGCTCTAAGAACTTCAGTAGAGGCCCTTCTCCCTGTCCCACTAACTTTTCAGGCTCATTTGGTGAGAAAATGGGAGAGGACTTTCTCAGTGACAGCTCCCAGATTTTGGAATGTCCCCCTAGAGAGGCTAGGATGTCTCCTTCCTTGTTCTCCTAGCAAGTTAACACATTGTTATGCCAACAGGCTTTTAGAAACTGACTGTGATGGGCTTTTATGATGTGCAGTTTTCTTGATTTTATACAGGTAGATGTGGATGTATAGATATATATAATCAATATAATCTAATCTAAAAAAAATCATAAACATTCTCCCATCTTTTAACTAATTTTAAATGGTTTTATCTCTACAAATTGCTTGTTTTTTAAATAATGCACACGCACATACACAGATATAAATATAACTGATATTTTGCATGGTTTTAGTCTGTACTGATTTTTATACTTAGTTGGATTTCAAGCAGCAGCCACAGCTGAGCACACCACGATGGGAGTTACTTAGTTGCGTGGTGGTCACCCCACGTAGTCCATATATGAGGAGAAGCAAGTGTGGCAGCTCTTATTCTCCCTCAGATTGGTGTGGCATTTCCAACCCAGTAAAGCACTTTGTCAATATCACTTTGTCCTAACTTCACTCTTTTATCACAACCTTTGTGTAACAACGCTAGAGTTTTAATTTTTCCTCAGAACCAACTGTTTTCTTAAGATAGCATTTTCTATTTATTACCAGTGACTTTAGACAACTCAGGCCAACTCAGCAGTTGTAAAACAAACTGTAATGTTTGTTATAGTAAGTGGAAATAGAGTATCTTATTAGAGTTCAGTTATAGTGCAGTGTTGATACATTAACACTTTAAACTTCTGACAAACTTTGACAATCAATCCCTGCTTTAGACACCAGTTCTCTGTGTCTTAATCACTCCTAAGCCACCTTCTCTGGCTAGTTTCACTGAAGGCTCAAAACGCACAGAGAGAGAAACTGCCCTATATAGAATTGCTCTCATCCATAAGCTCCGCCCATGCACACCACTGTGCTGGGTTTCATTCTGGAGGTGCTATTCCTGTTGCCTTGCAACCTACCATCAAGTTGCACTGGCCTTCCAGATAGCTAACCTCCAAAACAACTTTGTTACAGCAAGTCCCAGTTCATCTTTGCTATTTTTCTATGTCCTCCTCCATTTATGCATAAATGCATATTTCAGAAGTTAGAAAAGTTACGTTTTGGGACCTGAATCCTATTGCTAATCTCAGTTGGAGTAGGCCAACTGAATCAGTGGAACTTATATAAGTGTTGTGTTATCAAGTTACCCTAACTGGTCCACTCTACTTAAGACTCAGAACAGAATGCAGGCCTTGGACTACAACTCCCAGAATCCCCCAGCCAGCATGTCCATTGAGTATACTGTATGGGGAATTCTGGAAACTATAGTCCAAAGCACCTTTCTCACAGTCTGCTTTTTAATGCCTTCCAGCTGCCTAATGCTTAGATCTACAGAAACTCTGTCACCTCCAAATGAAGTAGGATGTCCAGAGGACATCTCTGGACAGAGGAAGGGCCTTTTTAGTAGTGGCGCCCCACTTATGAAATAGCCTTCCCAGCAGAGCTCACATTGCACCGTTTTTGGGATCTATTTTGGCATTAGGAAAAGTCTTTTTGCTCACCCAGGCCTTTCCCGTTACAATGGACTTTCCAGATCTGCAGGGCCTGGATCTTCCATTTCCATCAACCGCAGATTGTCACATCCTGTACATAAAATGGTGGCAACGTGAACATGTGCCGAAGTGTCCACGCACACATTATTGCCATTTAATAATATGGGATGCAAATTGCTGCAGATCTGGAGGGTCTACTATATGCAACTCTTCTTTTTATCAGTTTTCATTGTTTTGGTCACCCAGAAAGCCTGTATCATAGGGAGGCTATATAAATTTATTTGGTAATAAATAATCAAAATAACCATTTTATATATAGAGAGAGAGAGAGAAAATTACTGAATCTAACCCTATTGGTCCCATGTTGTCTACACTTTTTAGCAACTCTCCAAAATCGTACGTACACATCTTTACAATTCATCCTTGGTTTTATATCTGTTTTTTAAACTGGAATTCGGTTTTCTACAAGCCGAGCATGTGCTTGAACACTGAGTGATGGTCCTGCCCCACCACTACATTTGGGGGGGGGACAGTCCAACTGATAGAACAGGAGCCCTAAAGAGTGTGAGAACGTCACAAGCTGATGAAGTTGAGTTGCCCGCTGCTTGCACTTCTGTTCTGCTGTGGCATCTTGTTAGAAGGACTTTATCACATTCAAACAGATGTGTCAGAATCATTTAAATATGAATGTCAAGAACTGCAGCAAAAGCAATGGGGTGGCAAATTGTAAATTATTGCAAGCAGTGTATTACTTCCATTGGAAGTCTGGAATTGATGACCTTAGCTGGTGAGGCAGAGGGCAACAGAGATGGATTTCTCCTCTCTAACTGACAGTAAGTGATAATTGGAAAAAGGAAGCCCTGTCAGACAAACCACTAATTCCCTTATTGATTTTAATGTAATTATTTGTGTTAGGAGAAATGGGTTATGACATGCCACACAGAACATTGCTGCTTATTGAACCTATTAGCTATAGCTCCTGCAGTCTAGTTCTGGAAAACCAAATGCTTGCCATTTTTGTACCAAGATGGATATTCTTTATAGGCATGGTGATTTTTATTATTTGTATAAGACACCTGACAATTCTGGTGTCTTGTCTGTCAGGATAGCACAAGTTAGCTCCCCAGGGCACGTGCAGAGTGCTGATAGGGCAGCGACATCCAGCTGAAACCAAACAGCTCCAGGCAGGCTAAAAAAGTTCCATAGAGTCAAAAAGATAAGACTCATGGCTATTTATTTAGTAAAGCACACTGAGATTAAAATTAGGGCTTCTGGTAGCATACCAAGAAGCCACAAGCAAGACAGGAACATAAATTGGCATGGAAAAACAGACTGGCAGCATGTCTGGATACATTCCATAAATTCGCCCTTACAGCAGCATGACCGCCAAGAATTGACCTAAATGGTAAATTGTAGTGCCACACCTAAGCCTTTTTAAGGGTTTAACCACCCTCCAGACCCTATGGGGTGACCGAATTACATTTACAGCACACAGCCTCCTCATGTTGGTGCTTAGTGACAAGGCAAGACCTTCCGGGGCTGGCTAGCCAAAACATTCTTTGCAGCTGCACTCAAGGCCACATCACCTCATTCCTGCCGTCCACTTAGAAAAACCTTTCCACACTCACATTGGATGCTTCAACATTGTCCGCAACAATGGATGGTTTCCTGGATAGCTGAGAAATGGTTGAAAGCTTTGTCTCACAAGGTATTTGCCAACACCTTAAATCAAATTACACCCTATGAGAGGTGAATAAGGAGTGAGCTGGATCTTGAGTAGCAAATGTCCCCTTGGGAACCTATCACAAATTTGCACAGCTGTGTCTAATTTCCACCACTAGTGTGTATCTACCTTAGGAATGGATGGATCAACCTGTTTCCAGTCTGCATCAGTTTTGCATGTATTTATTCCTTTCTTGTCCTTTCTTTTCTGGTTTCCTGTCCATCTGTGATTTTTAAAAAAACACAAAAATAATCCATAATTTTAAGTATTCACTAGCTGTACATTTTCTATATCTGAAAATGTCTTCTTGTATGGAATTGTATGTGCTTTTGAACTAAAAACTATATTGCATAATTCAGAGCAGTGCAAAAATCAAAAGGTAAGTGTGTTCCAATCTGTTTTTTAGTCTGGGAAGTGCAAATCAGGTCGGTTTGCCTAAAATGTAAGCCAGATTAAATCCCAAAGCATCTGTAGCCTCCTCAAAAGTTTTTTTTTTATTAGATTGTCCATATACTTGCCCATGACAGATCAAGGAATTAAACAGTCAATTGTAATGAAGGCTCAGTTTTAGAGCACATGTTTTGCATGCCAACATTTACAGATTCATTTCCAGATACGGTTGGGAAAGACTGTTATAGGGAATGTATCTGTGCTACAGAGTTGTAGCAGTTTGATACCACTTTAAATGACATAGGTCCATCCTGTGGGATCCTGGGATTCATTGTGTGGTGGAGGAGTTATAATTTACTGTTAAAGACCTCCAGTGCACTTTCCTGAACTTTAGCACTAGAGTTCACCAGCAGAAACATCTCAATATCTAAGTAAACTACATTTGTCAGGATTACAGTTGGCCGAGCGATGACAATTAAAGTGGTATTCAACTGATACTGTATTATAGTATATGTCCTACAACACATACACTACAATGTACTATCACTTCATTGCATGCAATCATTAGACAAACATTGGTTCTGTTCTTTTACTGTATGCTTTTTGCGAAGGTTCTTTTACTGTATGCTTTTTGCAAAACCTTTTAAAAACATCCAAAAACATCTCTGTTCTGATTTTAGAGTTGTCATATTGGACAAGAATTACAAGAATCAGGTGGCAAATCTTTTTCCTGTACAGTTCCATTTTACAGTACAAGCGGAAGGGTTGATGGCTTACTACCAAAAGTATCTCAGCTGTACCCTGAAAGAATGTAGGATGTCTGTAAAACTGACCTCGCTATTCTTCCTTACTGCACTTACATTATTCTGTGCAAGACATTATTTTCATGCCGTGGCCTTGAAATATACCATCGTCTTTCTCTTTCATCCTCTTGCATCCCTAGGAACCTAAAGGATTAGAGTCCAGGAAAAGTTTTACTACAGTCCTCACTCCATATTTCAGGGTTTGACCTTTGCAAATTTGATTATTTGCAAAGTGCGCACATACCTTTCTCCCTATTCTTCCCCTCTCATTCCCTTGCCTTTTGCCCGGACGTGGATGCCTTCCTTCTCTGTGCCCAGGCAAACAACAAGTGAATGGGAGGGGAAGCCCCATGCACCAAAAAAGAAGATATGTATGCATCCCCCTAATCTCATCTCCCATTCCCTTGCCTTTTGCCTGCATGTGAAGAAGGAAGGCATGTATGCCTGAGCAAAAGGCAAGGGAATGGGAGGGGGAGAATAGGAGGGAAGGCACATATGTGCCTTCCTTCTCTACATGTGGTGTTCCCTCTCCCATTCCTTTGCCTTTTGCCTGGGTGCAGAGAAGGAAAGCATGTGTACCTGGACAAAAGGCAAGGGAATGGAAGGGGGAGCACAGGAAGGCAAGGCATGCCGGTGTGTTCCCTCACTTACTCGTTTGGGTGGGGGGAGTTATTCATGGTTTGTTTGTTTTTTTTACTTTTGCAAGGGTTCTGCTCCCCAAACCCTCACAAAAGTGGAAGGGCACTGTATTTCAAACTGATGCTTTCTATCTGGTGAACTACACCATCTCCATCTGCTTTGCAGAATCCAGTTTTTATCATATTGCCATGAGATCAGGCAGTCAACCAAGCAGGAAGGAAAAAGAGAGCATATCAACTAGCTCTTTAAAATAATTCAGCCTCACCCTGAGCAACATGACAAATTACTCACCTCACTGCTATGTGAAAAGCTCACAATACATGATTGATTGGTCTGCTGCAGGCTGAAACAGATCCTGAAAGAGAAATCAATGTGTAGCTTTAAAAAGGTGGTAGTATGCTGAGGTAATCTTCCTCACTTTTTTTTTTAAAAGAAAGAGCCTTCAGTACTTCTGAGGGGAAGAATAAAACTTTCAGGTGGAAAGAGAAATACATATCATAGACTCCTCTGATATTTTTGTTTAACCTACCATATGCATCTCTTCTCCTTCGTCTTCCAAAATACTTGGGGAAGTAGAAAGTGGGTTTTCCTGTTTCATCCTTAACAGCCAGCCTGCGAAGTAGGCTGGGCTGAGATTGAGTGACTTGACACTCAGTGGACCTCATGTCTAAGCAAATGTAATCCAAGACTGTAATTGCTGTTCATTGTAGCTTTCTGTGCAGGCAGGCATCAGCAACCTGCTTCATAACAGTGATCATCACAACTTTTATATATGAGCATGCATAACCCAGCAGAGGACTCTGGAACAGTTTGCGTGTGTTTCTGCCAAACTGTGACCAGGATTCTCTTGCGAACAGAATGGTGATAGCTCTTTCCTGTTTTTCTTTCCAGCACTTTTTGTGCCTTTCATATATTAAAAGGAGTGAAAGGAGTGTAGGGATCTCCCCACGGCTTTGGGGCAATATAAATTATTTAGCAGTCAGCCACAGGTGAAGTTTTTATTACTGTTGTAGAACCCTTTTTTAAAGGTACATTTTCAAGTTTCCTCTTCAGCATGAGAATATCCTTGCTAGTGAGTGAAACTGCTGCCAGTGAATCAGTAAAGTAAAGCACTTTCCTTCTATTTACCAGTTGATTTTGTATTTGTGTGTTTGTGTGCAGCACTCACTTTGCTCCATTACCCAAGCAAGGCACTATGTAATATTGTTGTTCCTTTATTTTTTCAGGATCTCAAAGAGCTGCTAGAAAAGTTAGAAAAGAATGAAAGGAAGCTGAAAAAACAACTCAGGATTTACATGAAGAAAGTCCAAGATTATGAAGGTAGGTCTGGTTTGACATGCATGTGCTGTGCTTGAGCATTCAAGGAGGCACCATTCTGTTCTACATGACTTAATTTCACACCTAAGAGCCTCAGACAGAATGGACACAGACCTCAAAAGAAGGCACTTTGTAGCTGGAAATGTGGAAGGAAAACTTTACTGCTTTTCTTTTATTGCATTGGTTCTCTGACACCTCACAGCCCTAGGAGATGTAGCATAACCTTTACGTCTACACAGATCCTCCCTTTCTGTCATCTTGAGCCAAATGCACACCTATGACTCTAACACTGTTGTTTTTCCTTCCCTGCATTTTTTGCCATCTGGTGATGAAGGTGCTGGGCTTTTGAAAACTATCATGCTGGATTTTGCACCTTTTGTTAGGCCTGATTAAGGTATTACTACAAACTCAGGGTAGCATAAATTGGGTTTTATGCTAGTGACCTAGTGACTTGCCACTCCATAGAGCTTGCATCTTTTAAGCCAGGCATTTTCTGATGCAACTGTCCAAAACTGTTTTTCCAGCTCAGTGGAGGAATGCCAGCAATTTTTTAAGAGTCCAGTGTAACTGAAAAGCTGGCATTACTTTTACAGCAACAAATAGCAAAGTTCTGTGAGGCTGGAGAAGTTCATCTAATTTTAAAGATGTAGATCAGGGACTTGACTGAAAGTAGAAGAGCTGTGCATAAGGAGGAAGGCACTGTCAGGAGCCATGAGGGTCAAAGTCATCTTTCATTACTCATTTAATAGCTCAGAGGAGACGTCCCAGGGATAAAGGGGTACGTGACTGCAGTCAGTCATCTCTCTGCATCTCCCCCTGACAACTTTTTGATAGTTTGGGTGTTCAGTTCTGCCATCTTGCCCATAAGAAAGGACAGTGGCTGGAATTCTTTAAAAATAGTTCTTTTGGTGCATCCTCCTGGCCTCCCCCTCCTTTTTCCCCCGCTAGGAGCATCTTCCTTTGGTTTTTTGCAATGCCAGTTTCTAAAGGGGAAATGCTCCACCTGCTGGTACTCTTTGCCTGAGTTGTGGTTGTTAAGAGAACCTTATATACTTGCAGCAAGGAGTCAAAACAGCTCAACAAGAAAGGAACGTGGAAAGAAAACATGTTTGAAACCCTGAATTCTTTTTATCTTGGTGGCTTGAAAGAGTGATTAGTGATGGTAGGCTTTGATCTTCTGGACTGGTTTTGGAAAGCTGGTCATTAAACAAAATTAAGCTGCATGAATGGGGGATTGTATATGCCGGCAGCTGGCACAGATGGTTCTTGTCACTGTAATTAACATACATCAAACTGACACTTACTGCATTATTTGAATTGTGTCTTAATGCCCATTGTCTTAATAAATTTCACAATTGCAGCACATGCTAGTGGGTGCCACAGTTGGTTATCCTCTTCTGTAAAATGATTACAGGAGTGCTAGTAGTAACGTTCATCCAACACCAGCCTAGTTACCATTTTCCTATGTAGTCAGGGTTGTAATTTAGAGCATTTTTCTGTAAAAGGAGCAGGTTGATCTAATTGTTGCAGTTTAGTATTTGTCCCTTGGGGGCAAACGAAGTCAGATAAATATTGAGACTCTGGGATAGTTGGTATATATGACATAGTGACTGTGGCCAGGTCTTCTTTCCACACTCCATGGCACACAATTATACCAGAGGTATACCAGTAAAGGTGAATGGGAAAAGACCAATCCATCATATTTCCTTGGGGAGTGTTCACCTTCGTTTATTACTTACATCTTTATTTAGGGTTATATATCCTTTTTTTGGGATGTGCAACATCTGTTCCTCCAAGTGGAAAAGGAAAAAGAAAGAGGCGATAGGGTCGCTGCGAAGAGAAGATGGTGAATTACTAACAGGGGGAAGAGAAAAGACAGAACTACTTAACACCTTTCTTGCCTCAGTTTTTTCCCAGAAGGATACAAGCACTCAACCTGGCGGTTGGGGAGCAGGTGAGGAAGCAGGGGAAATGCGGCACATAATAGGTAGAGAGGTGGTACAAGAATACCTGGCCACACTGGATGAATTCAAGTCTCCAGGGCCAGATGAATTGCATCCTAGGATATTAAAAGAACTGGCAGAGGTCATTTCGGAACCGCTTGCTATAATCTTTGGGAAATCTTGGAGGACAGGAGAAATTCCAGCAGACTGGAAGAGGGCAAATGTTGTCCCCATCTTCAAGAAGGGAAAAAAAGAGGACCCAAATAATTATCGCCCAGTCAGCCTGACGTCAGTAGCCGGAAAGATCCTGGAGCACATCATTAAGCAGTCAGTTTGTAATCACTTAGAAAGCAATGCGGTAATCACGAGAAGTCAACATGGATTTCTCAAAAATAAGTCATGCCAGCCTAATCTTATCTCTTTTTATGATAGAGTTACTAGCTCAGTAGATGAAGGGAATGCTGTGGATGTAGCATATCTCGATTTCAGTAAGTCCTTTGACAAAGTTCCCCATGACATTCTTGCAAAGAAGCTAGTAAAATGTGGGCTGGACAGAGCTACTGTCAGGTGGATCTGTAACTGGTTGACCGACCGTTCCCAAAGGGTGCTCACCGATGGCTGCTTTTCATCCTGGAGAGAAGTGACTAGCGGGGTGCCACAGGGTTCTGTCCTGGGCCCAGTGCTGTTCAATATTTTCATCAACGACTTGGATGAAGGAATAGAGGGCATGCTCATCAAATTTGCAGATGACACCAAATTGGGAGGGGTTGTTAATACGCCAGAGGACAGGATCAAAATTCAAAATGACCTGGACAGATTGGAGAGCTGGGCCAAGGCTAACAAAATGAAATTCAACAGAGAGAAGTGTAAGGTCCTACACTTAGGTAGAAAAAATGGAATGCAGAAATATAGGATGGGGGACACGTGGCTGGATGGCAGTACGTGTGAAGGGGATCTAGGAGTTTTAATAGACCACAAGCTGAACATGAGTCAGCAGTGTGATGTGGCAGCCAAGAAAACCAATGCAATTCTCGGCTGCATCAATAGGAGTATGGTGTCTAGATCGAGGGAGGTACTGGTACCACTCTACTCTGCTTTGGTTAGACCTCATCTTGAATCCTGTGTCCAGTTCTGGGCACCCCAATTCAAGAAGGACATGGTCAAGCTGGAGCAGGTCCAGAGGAGGGCGACCAAAATGGTGAAGGGCCTGGAAGCCAAGCCCTATGAGGATAGACTTCGAGAGCTGGGTATGTTCAGTCTGCAGAAGAGAAGGTTAAGAGGGGACATGATAGCGCTGTTTAAATATTTGAAGGGATGCCATGTAGAGGAGGGAGAGGGCTTGTTTTCTGCCGCTCCAGAGACCAGGACAAGGAGCAATGGATTCAAGCTACAGGAAAGGAGATTCCACCTGAACCTCAGGAAGAACTTCCTGACGGTCAGAGCTGTCCGGCAGTGGAATATGCTGCCTCGGAGTGTGGTGGAGTCTCCTTCCTTGGAGGTTTTTAAGCAGAGGCTGGATGGCCATCTGTCGGGAGTGCTTTGGGGGTATTCCTGCATGGTAGGGGGTTGGACTGGATGGCCCGTGTGGTCTCTTCCAAATCTACATTTCTATGATTCTATGATTCTAAGTGTTGTTGGGCTTGTGACCCAAACAGTCATGGCCAATATTGCCAAAAGTGAGGGATTATGGGAGTTTCAGTCTTAACAACATCTGGAGGGTCACAAGTCATCAATCCCTATTTTAAAAATAAAAATACAAATAAAATACAGAGATGGGGCAGGGAACAAATTACAACCCATGCAAAGAGAACCGGAACAAGGGAAATAATAATGTAGATACCGCTTTGTTGGTCAGTGTTTAAAGAGAGCAGCCAGGCCTATACAGCGGGCCCTCTATATTTGCGAGAGGTTGGGGTGCAGGACACTCATGAAAGTGAAAAACCATGAATATCTCTCCGGCTCTCTGATTGAGTGAGGGAATGCATACCTGTTCCTTCCCTCTCCTCTTCTACCCCTCTGTCATTTACCCAGGTGAGGGGAGGGAATGTATGTGCCTGTGCCTTCCATCCCCACACCCTTCCCTGCCTTCACCCATTGATTCCATAGTGGGGAGGGAAGGTATGTGCGTGCCTTCAGTCCTTGTGCCCTTCCCTGCCTTCCCCCATCATTTCCCAAGGGAATAATTTCTGTCCCACGTCCTTCCCTGCCTTCCTCCATTGTTTGCCTCAGTGAGGAGGGACGACACACATGTGCCTTCGGTACCCATGCCCTTCTCTGCCTTCCCCTTTCGTTTCCAGAGCAGGGATTGAAGGCACACGTATGCCTTCCATCCCCGTGCCCTTCCCTACCTTCTCCCACCATTTGCTCCGGTGGGGAGGAAAGGCATGCTCCCACCTCGTGAAGGGGAGCCCTAGTGGCGGAGTGATTAAATGCCGGTACTGCAGCCACAAGGTTGTGAGTTCAGTCCTGCTGGGCTCCAGGTTGACTCAACCTTCCATCCTTCGGCAGGTCAACTCGCAAATGTGGAGGGCCAACTGTACATTACTACATGGGGCAAAGTGTTCAAATTCAAATAAGTATCTGTGAACTTTTACTGATAGTAACAGTGGAGAAGATTATGAGGCAATATGATAATCACTTTCTAAATATTTGAAGGGGTATCTGGTAAAAGATGGAGCAAGTTTGTTTTCTGGTGCTCCAGAGACTGGGACACAAACCAATTGCAGGGGGAAAAAAATAATTTAAGTATTAGAACTTTATGACTGTAAGAGCTTTTTCACAGTGGAATAGACTGCATTGTTTGGTGGTGGCCTTGCTTTCCTTGGAGGTCTTTAAACAGAGTTTGCATGACCATCTTTCACTAGTGCTTTAATTATGTATTCCTGCATGGAAAGCATTTTACTAGACGATCCTTGGGGTACCTTCAAATGCTTTGATTCTAAGCTGCATATTCAAGGAATATTCAAAACATGTACAAATGCAGGAAGGTCAACAAGTTCCTTTGCCCACTGAAGGACCAATATCAAGGATTTGCTGTTCCAGAGGTAGGAGTATGGGTCCTTTTACAATAGTAAGTGTTTCTGATTAGCATTTTTGTCAGCAGGTGTTTATGCACAAGTGATTCTTGGTTCAGTAAATGTGCTGAGGAAATTCTCTGGAAAGAGCACTTTCATACCAGCATGGGAGAAAAAGAAAGGAGAAGGAGCCTTTGTGACAGAACACTATGTGGCAGTTTGCAGCAATGGTGCTAACATTTAGTTCTCCCAAACAACAGTGAGGGTAGAATTCAAAGACATAGCCGTTGTAGTCTGCGCCGATACGCAAAGGGAGCTTGTATCACCTTTGATACTGAGAGAAAGAATTTGGTAGCATTAGCTTTTGTAGACTTAAGTCTGCTTCATCAGATGCATGGAGTGAAGTGCCTAGGAACAGACCTTTATGAGCAAGCTGTATGTGTAAATAGCAATAGAAATGCAAAACCTACGAGTGTGATGATGAGGTGACAAGTTCAGTTTCAACAATGACCATAGGGGGACCAAGACAGAAGGAAAGATATTGCCTAAAGTCAACCTGAGTAGATGTCCATATGAATGGTGGAGGGAGTTATTGGAGTGTAGTATGATGCTGATGATGTAAACCTTGGTCCAGGCTGTACCACACTAATGGTGGAGGGTCGTATGGTTCGATACAGGGACAATACCTCAAATACACCTTGAGAATGAAAAACAAAAAGGGTCAGGCTGGGTTAATATTTGGATAAGAGCCCATAAGTGAATAACACAGATCTGTAGGTCAAGCTACAAAAGAATCCTGCCTGAAACCCTGGAAAGCCCTGGCTGCCAACACAGGGCTACGTGGGCCAAAACAGCTTCCAACCTTCCTGATTGAATTCTCCTTCATGCCCCCCCCCCCAAATTAACTAGCATCACCTGTGCTGGTTTTCTGTTGATATGCAGCCTGCAGAAATTACAGTTACAACTTTAACACTCTGTCTGCCACTTGTCAGAAATTGACAATAGATATCCACAGACCCACATGCTTAGCTTTGCTTTCAGTGTAACACTGTTGCAGCAGGTAGGTGAACTCACACTGAGAAGGACTGAGAGGGCAGGATACAATTCCACGCTCCATTCCTGGTCTCTTAATCGGTTAGAAAATTTACCATGTAATATTTACAGTATCCCACTTGCAGAAATCATTTGCTCCAGTGGCACCAGACCTTTAAGGGCAGCTTCACATTTCAGTGGACTTTGAAAATTGTTGCTTTAGTCTGTCTGTCAAGTAGCTTGGTGGTATTATATTCAGCAATTTCTGTCATCCAGCATAAGTTTGATACAACCTAATGGATACTGTGAATTTTTGAAGGTGCAAATGAAACTTTAATACTGAAAGATCTATTCGCAGGACTCCTCAGCACAGCAAGAATTGAAATTGCAAGTGCTTTGAAAAATCTTCAGAGCCTTTCACTTTGCAGATGGTTAAAATCTGAGGCTGTTCCTGATGGAAAAACTGACTTTTAAATCTTACAAGTCAAAAGGAGAGATTATGAAGGATAATTTTGAAATTGTATGGTACCCTTTTATTACATTTGCTTCAGAAATGAACGTCCACCTAAACATGTATTGTTTTAGACTGACATGTAACATGATCTGGGTTTGTTTTTGTTGTTTTTAACTGGATTGGCATTGTAACTATATTTGTGTTGTTGATAATAGTGCCAGTTTATGATCTGAAAAATTAAAACCCATCAATCTGTTTGCCTTTCACAGCTGATCAAGCCATTGTACAGACTGAAAAGCGGCGGCATGAACTCAACAGGCAGGTCACTGTCCAAAGGAAGGAGAAGGACTTCCAGGGAATGTTGGAATATTCCAAAGAAGATGAACCACTACTCATAAGAAATCTCATTACAGGTCACTGCTCTTATTTTGCTGATTAACCCTAGTTATATCATAAGCTGGAGGGTTTTTCAAGTTCTTCTTAGATTTCCTTCCAGTTTTTCAGAGATTCTTCTGGTGATAAAAGCTTGTTACAAACAACTATTCTGACAGTAATACCTAATATTGGTCAAGAAACTTGGGTGGTTCCGAGAGGTTACCTGAAACATTTGAACAATTATCAACATGGCCAAGATGAGAAATGCTGGGAGTTGGAGTTCAGCATCTGGAGGACCACATGATTCTCACCAGTGCCTTAAACTACAGAATTACGTCTTAACCTTCCCAAATTTGTAAAAGATTTAAGTGGATTTCTTCTGTGAACTATAGATTCATTTATTCATTTACTTAAAAATTTCAAGGACATCCACAATGTACATATAGATGGGATTTTCTTCCTTTAAAAAAAGTTCTTTGGAAAAGATATTATAGTAGAGGAGTGAAATCAGATAATGTTAAATATTTCTCTGATTTGACCATGGTTTAAGACAGTGCATTTCAAACTGACATGGGGGACTGGCAGTCATTTTTCCTCAGTATGCTGGAGTCTGCAAGCCAGTGCTTCGAGGGCCGGAATTAATCCATGGATCACTATTTTGAGTAGTGCTGGTTTAGGCCACCAGTGTTCCATATATGTCCATGATAGGAATATAGCAGCCATGTGGATAAAACGAAAAGACTATCTAGTTCAACATTTTGTTCACACTGGTCAACATTTTAGCTATTGGAAGTCCCCGCCAATTGACCCACAAACTATACTGCCTCCGCTACTGGAGGGAGTATGTACAGAATACTATATGTATGTATGTATGTAATTATATATTACATAATTATGCTGCAAGGAAGCCAGGTCATTGAAAGTTTCTCTCTCACGTTCACAGATCTGAAGCCTCAAACAGTCTCTGCCACAGTACCGTGTCTTCCTGCGTACATCCTCTACATGTGCATCAGGCATGCAGATTACATTAACGATGATCATAAAGTGCATTCCTTGCTTACCTCTACCATCAATGGCATTAAAAAAGTATTAAAGGTAAAAGGGAAGGGTGACTTTATTCTGATCCTTTTAGGAGGGAGTGTGACAGTTCTTAAGTGATGATTACATAGAGGGCAGGAGTTACGTAAAGAGAGAACACAGCCCTGCAGTGCACTTTAACTCACACCCCCCAAAAAATACATGAGATTCTTTTTAAGGATAAGAAAAGGGATCAAGAGGATCCCTTAGGATACCCTTTTTTAAAAAACTAAGCCCAGAAATAGCACCCAGTGCTGTTTTTAGACCTGGAATAAGTTAGGCTGCTTCAACTGATTGTTTTTGCCCTAAATCTCAGAGAATATTAGGCTTCACAATTATATCGGTTTCTGTTAGAGACAGAGAACTGGAACCAGTCTGTGTGAATGATACCCAGGTGAAAAAAAATGTCAAATTCTGTTGTGATCAAACTAAAGATAAAACTACATGAATCAGTTTGATCTCAAGGAAGCCACTATGAGGGTTTGTAAACCCCAGATTACCCTGTTCTTTCCCTGTTCTTACACTATATTACTTTTATCTTCTCCATATTGCATCCCCTCCTGACATAGCCCCGAAATCCTGTCACTCCTTCCCAAATGGCTCAGCTCAAGCAGAACTGGAGATGATAGAACTGATTGTTTCCGTAGCACAGCTGCCTGATACCCACAGAAGTTTCAGAATGATTTTTCATGTTATTTTCTTTGCGTTCTTCACAGAAACATAACGATGATTTTGAGATGACTTCCTTTTGGCTGGCTAACACTTGTCGCCTTCTGCACTGTCTGAAGCAATACAGTGGAGATACGGTGAGAGAACTGTAGCTTCAAGGAGTAAAGCCTGTTTGCTGAAAATGTCACTGCAGCTCTCCATAATGAATGGGCGCCCAGTCCATTTGGAACTTTCATGCTGAATTAAGCACTGCATTGCCACCATTTGATTCAGTTGGGTTTGCTCCTGGGCGGTTGCTGTTGAATTGTCTTCAGTATATGTGGAGCCTGCAGCTAAATGTTGCAGTGTGGAATGTACCTATTCGAGATGCCTACCAACCATGCTGCTTTCTGGATATTCAATTCTATTCTGTCTGTCTTGCAAAAGAGTCAATATTCCATACCACTAGGCATGCTGACTCCCCAATGAGCTGTTATTCTTTTCATTATGTATTTTTTCCCTTAGAATTTTTTTCCTAACATTGGGAAATTAGGTCATTGTAAATTAACATATAATTGCATAGAGTTGAATTGTGTGCAGTGTTTGCATTCTCAGAAGGGGTTGGAGAGCAAGCATTATGGCCATTGCACAACTGTCCCAAAGCACAATGTGTCCCACTGTGCAGTGGAAGCCTCCATTCTGAACAACTTGCATGCTCCCCATTGTGCATTGTTGTAGTTCACTAGCATAGTTGCATATTGTGTCAGTGATATAGCTCCATCATGATATTATGCTTCATAGCCTCTGTTTATGGAGGGTGCTGTTTTGACTGCTTAAGAACCTGCATTCAGGAAATAAGTCTGATGTCTTTCAGCATCTTATGGATCTCACTTAGAACCTGTATCTATTTATTTGTTCAAGTTTAAACTTCTTCTGGCCTAGAACAAGGAGTAACTTATTTAAACAATAGGGAAAACTAAAACCACATGCCTATTTATGCTTCCCTGGTAGAGAATCACATCGAAATCAGTGAGACTGACTTCTGAATAGTCCAGCACAGTGATGCCTTGATAGTCTTAGAGAAGACAAATCACACCTTATTTTCATGCAAGGATGTCAAAATGGAAAATCGGGCTGTGGGTGGTGTGTGTTGACTGTATATTACATATTGTATCAAAGGGGAGGATCCTGATAGCCTTCTTTGTCCCTCTTATCCCAAAGCATGCTCCCCTTTGCAATGGAGTATTGTAGCATCTTTCAGACTAATGTTTGTTAGTCTTAAAGGTGGTGCAAGACCCCTCTGCAGAGTGATCCAGACGAACTAGAGTTTGCACATCCAAAAACCAGTGGTATAACTTGTGAGAGTTGATGTGGTAGGTTACAGGCTCTAACATGAAACTCTTCAATGAAAAAACTTCTTCACCATGTGAAATGGAGACCAGGGCATCAGATCCACCAACTAGCAGAAGACAGGAACTCACCCACTCACCCACACCATGTATCTTTCAGAGTCTGGAAGGAACAAGTAACAAAGTTACTACTAATACTTTTTTTTTAATAACATCACCAACATTGTTATTTTTACAATGACTAAGTAATGCCATTTTTTTTTATGTTTATTCATTGTTCCTAAAACATTGCTGGAGACAGCTCATGTTGGCCATTTTTGTTTTAAAGGTACAAAAGTCTATTACATGTATTTTTTAAAAAAGCTAATTTTAAAAAATTACCTGCTAGTTAGTTATAAGTAATGTATTACTTATCTAATAACGAACAGCAAATTCTGCAAATTTTTTTTTTTAATTGTAACATTCCAATCTGTGGTATATTTAGAAATCACAAATTTCTCTGCAGCCAGCATAAAATTGAGTACCAGTGTGTGGCTTAACCTGAAATATAGTCAAAAAGGATCAGCTATTTCTGAAGTTATCTTGCAAAATTTTGTGGGTTGTTTTTCCCCTTACACGTCAACATTAAGGTGTGTGGTTTTTTACAAAGATAAATTCAAACCAATTTCAACTTCCTTGTTTTTTCTCCCTTTAGGGTTTTATGACCCAAAACACTGCAAAGCAGAATGAACATTGCCTGAAGAATTTTGACCTCACCGAGTATCGCCAAGTCTTAAGTGATCTCTCCATTCAGATCTACCAGCAGCTCATTAAAATTGCAGAAGGTGTCTTGCAGCCCATGATAGGTGAGATATCAACATCTATATTTAACTCAGTCCAAAGGCTCACTTGAGGATGACTCATTCTCTCCTTATTGCCTGAAGAGGTCTGGAATGGAGTCCAGCAGAAAGAGGTCCATATCCTTAAAAGTTTTGGTTGCAACCTAACAACATGCACGGTGGCCTAAAGGTTGCTGGTGGTTTGTGGCCACTGTAAACCAGTTTGGATGTTTCTTTTTGTTACTTTGAAGCTATTTCTGTGGAGGAATTAATTTAATTTAATTTGTATCCCCAAGATGGCTGACAACGTAATTAAAAACAAGTTCCAATGAGAACACAATATTATTAATATCAAAATACAATTAATCTAGATGTACCATTAAAAAAAGAAGTTCAAATGGTTTTTAAATACCTCAATGATAATAATGAATATTTTAAAAATTAAAAAGTTCAGCACATCCGTTAAAACCATCAGCTTTAGCACACAGTTGGTTTTGTGCACAAGAATCTCTCGCTGGAACTGAAGACCCATGTGGATTTTGGAAGATGAATCTGTGATAAATGTTGCCAGACATCTGATGTAGATTCAGTGCCAGTAAAATTCAAGAGTGAATTTCATAGAATCTCTGTTGTTACTTCTTATATTTCACTAGGTTTATGCATTTGCTGACTACTAAGATCTACAATCTCAAATGTTGAGATGTTCACTGTTCAGAGGCCTGTGTCTAGTAATTCCACATTTGTGCATCACACTAATACAATTCTATGCTTGTCAAAATATTAATGAGGTATTTTAGGGCCGGGGGTGAGAGATGTGCCCTTTCAGATGTCACTGGATGGCAGGTCCTATCAGACCTAGCCAGTGGTGAGGGATGATGGGATTTGCAATCTCCCAATACTTGGAAGACTGCCCATTTCCTCTTACTTCTCTCTGAGTCATGGATCACTTCCCCTGCTGGTCACCCTTTTTTCAGACTGGTTGTAACTATTTTAAATCTTTCTCTGTGCCTTCTTCCCTTCTGTTTTTTTAATTGCTTAAAATATGGAACTCATTCAAACTGAATACTCAGCCTATAGCATAAATTTATTACACATCCTTGTAGTGGTATTAGTAATTTTTACAGTATGTTAATTGAACCCATCCTATTACCTACGGTATTTTAGGGCTTTATAGCCATTAGCTAATTAATCCTTCCCAACTCACTGATGGAAGAGGAATACTGAGTAAAATTATCTTGCCTGTGCCTACAGCAGGGAAGCTAATCTGGCAAAAGAAGTCTTTCTTATTGTTAGGTGAACTCACAGGGGCTCCTCATACATATTGCTCCCTCTGAATCACCCATATATTGTGCTTATCTGCAACTAGGGATTGCTTGATCCCTATACTATCCACTCATGAAACCGAAATGCAAATCACCTATAATTTAAAGAAGTGACATTTGGTGATAGAGGGATGATCAGACTGTTGCAGCTGGTGTGGTATCCTAAGACAAACAGTGCAGAAATGCTGTCACTGAAACTTTCTTGGAACACCGATTTGGCCTTTTGAGAATAATTTCTTTTCCTCCCAGTGACTGCGGTGTTGGAAAACGAAAGCATCCAGGGCCTGTCAGGCGTGAAGCCAATGGGCTACCGAAAACGAAGCTCCAGCATGGGGGACAGTGACAACTGCTACACTTTGGAGGCAATCATCCATCAGCTGAACACATTTCACAGTGTCATGTATGACCAAGGCCTTGATCCTGAGATCATCCAGCAGGCTGTCAAGCAGCTCTTCTATATGATCAATGCTGTGGCCCTCAACAACCTGCTGCTGAGGAAGGACGTCTGCTCTTGGAGCACAGGCATGCAACTCAGGTAGGCTTCAGGCTACAGAGATTGCTTATGCTCAGTCACCCAACTGATGTGCATACAGCTCCTACCACCATTTTGAATGAATGAAAGCGGTGCTTTATTATACACACCACAAAGGAGGACCCGTATGATGCAGGAGAACATAGGTGAGTGCTATCCCATCTGCAGTTCACTTGCTGACACTTCAGCCCATCTCTATACACAAGAATCTCAGGCTGCAGAGGAGCATGACAAAAGAGAGGAGGAGAAATCTAAAGGGCTGAACAACAGCACCAATTCTCTGGAGTCTGTTTTGTACCTGCATGTAGGTCAATTAATTTTTTATCACTCTGAGACTCAGTGCTTACAGTGCAAGACAGCTACACTGAAAAACCATGACTGTGAAGTAAAGTAGTATCTTTGAAAAAAAAAAGTTCATGGGTTTGATCCATGATGGTTCATTTACACATGTAAATGTGATGCTGCCGTCTTCAAGTGAAAAGAGCAAGAATAAACCATACCTGAGTACTTGTCCATGTAACCTGGTATAACTTTCTTTGACTGGCAGTAGCTGTCCAGGGATGTCAGGCAGAGAGACTTCCCCAATATATTCTGTATGATCCTGTTATGTAGAGATGGCAAACTCCCAAACTTGGGATCTTTTGCATACAAAAGGTGTGTAACTGAGCAGTGATGCATTGACCATTGAAAATCATTGTTAAGTGTTAAGAGAAGTCACATCTTCCCAACAGCTTTCAGAGGCATGTTACCACTTTGAAACAATGATTTTTTTGTAACTCATGGCTACCTTGGGTTTATCATCAGGTTTAACATCAGCCAGCTGGAGGAATGGTTGCGAGGGAAGAACCTGCACCAGAGCGGGGCTGCCGAGACCCTGGAGCCTCTGATCCAGGCAGCACAGCTCCTGCAGCTGAAGAAGAAAACCTCAGAAGATGCCGAAGCAATTTGCTCCTTATGCACATCCCTCACCACCCAGCAGGTAAGATACTGAGAGTGTGTGTTTATTCCTCTGTTGACATCAAAAGCACTAACGGAAGAGCCAAGCCGAGAGTAAAAGAGGCAAGGAGTCCCCCTGCCTATTAACCTTGCATCAACCCTGTGTCAGGCTGGCAGAGACTTAACTGACTTGAGATTACCACTGAGTGTTGGGCTAAGTGGGGATTTGAACCTGGACTCCTCTGCATTTAGTCCGGCATTCAATCCTGAGGACATTCCCTTCAACCAGAATCTGGCTGCCGGGGGAAAATACAATACACTCTGGATTATGTTTGTATGCATGCAATGAATAATCCTTGGGCAGCTACATTTAAGCCCCTCTCTCACCTGCCAGTTCTTGTTTGCAAGTGCCTAACCCTCTCCCTTCCCAGTAAGGGGGGATGTATGTCACGCCATACAGTTTCACCCTTGGTTCCTGAGTTTGCTCCCTCTCATTCCACATTGTAGATGTGCTATTTCTATCTATAAAACAGTCCTGGAGGGTGCACTGCATTAATTCATCTACTGGTGAGAATCGTGCGGCCCTCATGTGAACTGCAACTCCCAGCATTTCTTATCATGGCCATGTTGACAATGGCTCATCCCCTGCTTGTTCAACAGGTTAGGAACAAGAACACTGTCAAAAAAACAGAGATCGTCAAAATGCAGAACCCTTTAGTTTAAATATACAGAAGTACTGCACAGTAAAATGAACAAAAGTGGACAACACAGTTGATGAAGCACAGTGCTCAGTTTCTAAGAGATGCACCAGAAAATTGACTTAGTGTCATTTTTTTGTTCAACTGAACAAAAAGATGGCGTTGAGTCAATTGAGAGAAAATACAGTGCACTGTCGCTTTTCAACAGTCTGTTCTTTTGACCCTTTTCATTTACAACCAGAACCCATATATTCAATACGTGGCCAAAAGAGCAGACAGTGCATCAAAAATATGGGTTATAGTTGTAATCAAAAAGAGTCAAAAGAGCAGATCATTGAAGCAAGGGGACACATCGATCAAGTTGGGAGGCACCCCGCAGATCATCTCATCCAACTTCCTGCCAGAGCAGGAATCTATAGCTAAGGTATCCCTGACAGGTAGCTTTCAGCCCTAGTGCCAAAGCACCTAGTGAAGGAGAGTCTACAATCTTCTGACACTCCACTTTCAAGCCACTCTTACTGCCTTCACTATTAAATCCCCATTTTATTTTCCCTCCACAGATTGTAAAAATACTCAACCTCTACACTCCTGTGAATGAGTTTGAAGAGCGAGTGACAGTATCCTTCATAAGAAATGTTCAGGTGAGTTCTGCAACAAAGAAAGGTGGGGTTTACATCTGCCACACAGAAAAAAGACCAAGTGCCTGGATTGTGAAAAGCAGAGTTTTCAAAGCCTAGCCTCAACTCCAAAACACACACAGTGGATAGAAAAAGATTTAAGACTGGCTCTCTCAGGTGAAAACAAGGGATTTCCCCTGCCACTGGTGGCATCTTTTCTAGTGAATGTTACCCACAGAAACAGACAAAGCTGCCGTATTCCAAATCAGAGTATCGGCCTGTCTGGCTTAATACTGTTTATCTCAAGTAGTACTGCCTCTTTGGATTCTGAGCAAAGAAATGTGCAACCTTGCTCTTCCAACGTATTTCAGGTGGGGATATCAAGGAATGAAATAGAGATCTTAAGCATGCAAAACACGTGCTTTTGCCCCCACATATGCTCCTCTTCTACAAAGTAATATTGATACTAGCAAAATGCTAGTAGTGAGAGGGGATCATACACTGCAGGATTTACAGCAGAGAGGAAGGGGGTGTCATGGTTCTGCACACTGTAGAAATAGAATAAATCAGTGTAAATAAGCATTTTCAAATTTCCCTGACTTGTACAGGCTGGAAATTTAAACTTTCCTTGGCGCAAATGTTTGGTTCTCTTTGCTCAAAATTCCACATACAGAGCCCTGGTAAGGGGTCTGAGGCTGATCAGAATAACCTAACATGTAAACCAGTGGATCAGACTTAGTATGGTTGGGCACTTGATGTTATCTCCCAGATGATTGATTACTTAATCAAATATTGTCAAATAGTGGTTAAATATTTTTAAACTTTATTAAATCACAGAAAAAATATAATCATCAGCAGGTCTGACACTTACATGAATAAGAAAATCAAATTAGTTAACAAACACATTGTTGTGAAATGATGAAATAAACAGATGTCATCTATTGTAACATTTACAGCAATGCTGTGGAAGGGGATTTTTTCTTCTAAAAATATGAAAAATTTTATTAACATTTTTACTTTTTTGGTTTTATCCTGGAATAACAAGATCAGCCTATGATTCTAAGATAAAGCCAAGAAACTTCAAGTGAACTTTTCACATTCACACAACTATACTTAAGATGAAATTAAAAAGCAAAGTAAAACACCAACAGCAGTGACTGTAAAAAAAAAGCAGATTCTGATGCTCTCTAGGTTCTGCAAAATGGGGTCATAAGCAATCCTAGCCAATGACTTTTCTCCCTCGAGGCCACTTGGTTCCTAGTCTTGTTTGGAGATGCTTGTAAGTAGCCCACAGGAAAGGCTGCTAGGTTTTCCATTTCTGCTACAATTTTTTGGAGCAAGAAGTCCTCACTCCTGCCATTGCAAACAAATGATAAAATCATGAAATAAACTGCAAAGAAAAGAAATAAAGTCCAGCAACAAAACAGTCAAATCAGCATAAAAACCAGAGATACATCTAGTGAACTGGCCACTGATAGATAGACCAATGTTAATAGTATTAAATAGTATTACAAAAATTAAAAGGCACCTTTAAAAACCCTAAAAAAACACCTATATAATTAAAAATATTAAAATACAGTAGCTTGCTATTGTATTTTGCTATACTACAAAGATAGGTCTGAGAAGAAACAGTCTCTACTAAAATATAGATCTTAAAATAGTATATATTTTTGTTGGCGCAACCTCAACTGTCATAGCACATGTACAAAATTAAACACATTTTGGCATAAACATCATTTTTACTTGTATATCTCTTTGTTCTACTGTAACTATAAATATAAGGATCCAACCAGTGAGACACAAAATCAGATTGGAAAAAAAAACCTGACAGAACCAGAAAAGGTGTAAAACATTCTCAATTTTTTATACCCCATGTAAGAAAACAATTACTCAGATGTTGAAATATGTTTGGTTTTATACATGTGCTGTATTTCCATTGGAGTTACTACTTTTGATTTTTTCCATCAGACTGCATTTTACATGTGTGTATTGTAGCATGATTTGTGTGTGTCTGTATTCATTTGACATTGACATTAGCGGACACTGTCACTATTTCTTCTCCCATATTAATTGCTGATATATTCTCTGCGGTACAGGCCCTAAAGCAACCTAATACTGTATTTAAATACTAGTATTTCTGAGGGGTTTGATACTTTTAAAGCTGATTATTTAATTCCAATTTTATGTATTGATTTGACTAAAATGAAATACACAAGGTAAGGATACTCTCTTTTCTTAGAATAAACAATAATAATAAACAATTAGTCAAAACAACAGCAAAGTATGAAATTGCAAATATTTGACTGGTCCAATGGATGGAATGTTAATCAGATTTTTTTTTCTGCCATCTTCACATCAGCTGTTGAAAGGCTAACTGCAGAAGTGTTCAGAACTGGGCTGATGATTATTTTCTTTCTTTATTGATAAGTTTGTGTTGGTTTACCCACTCCCTTTTCTGTTTCTCTCAGGCACACCTGCAAGAGCGAAATGACCCTCCGCAGTTGCTGTTAGACTTCAAGTTCATGTTTCCTGTTTTGTTCCCATTCAACCCTTCTTCTCTAACCATGGACTCTATTCACATCCCAGCTTCTCTTGGCCTGGAATTCCTTAACAAAGTTTGAAGATACAGTCTGGACTCCCAGCCAAATTTTCCAAGAGTCCAAGCAGAAATAAAAATAAGAACTAAAAGATCTCTTCAAATGTGGACCAAACTAATGGTTAAAAGAACCAATACACTTCAGTCAATCAGTGCTCAACTGTACAGCCTAAGAATCTAATCTTATATTTTCATTGGATGTTTTTTGATTTGTATGGGGAGGTTTTTGTTTTTTTGGAGGGGACCAGATCTTTCAGCTAATACTTGAAACAAAAAAGGGGATTTGTACTGCTTAATGCCATGCTAACATACTGTATCCCAGCTTTCACTAAGGTTCTGGCAGTAGTAAATAGGATGTCTATTTTGATTTTTATAAATTATGGCTATCCAGAAATTTTATGTTGAATGACATAAAATCAACTTATGTGGCTATGCACCTTTAAACTGTTTATGAGGTTTGCTTGCACATATTAGAAGCAGACTTCAATTGGTGCTGCCAGCCACTGTTTTAAAAAATATTATTTGAGGAAATAAAGTTGCTGTAGGCAAAACTATGAATTTGTGACAGTTTTAAAAGTGGAGGAGAAATTGACTTGTTACCTGTACTCTGAGGCTTGGGAACGTGAGTATAGTAATGGCACCCTGCTCCATTCAAATACCAGTTTGTATGTACTGTAAGGAAGACTAGTAACTCAAACAGTAGCAGTCCACCTTTAACATATTACATGGCCATAACTATTTCTTCTATCTGAAACACTGAAATTGAAGAATGGCATGGACCCACAAGCCTCCATATTAACTGAATGCCATTATTATGATTCTCCCATAGCTACTGGGGTTTTTTTTATTTCAAATCAACCCAGAACCAACTACAGCAGCAGTTCGTGCTTTATACTACTTTAATTCCATAATATCTGAGATTATTTTCATATACTGTGTGAAAAAAAGGTAGCATTGTATTTGCAGAGCTCTTACATACCACCAGATTTGTAAACACAAAAGTGACTGTGCTAATCTGTGTACAGATGTTTTGGTTCTGTTGTGTATTATGTTAAGTTGTGTGTTGAGGTAAGATTCCCCTGACCCACAATCTGATGCAGCTAAGTCTGGATGAGCCATAAACATGGAACACATCTCCACTAATGATGCTGCCAAGTTTTCCAGCTAGGGACAGAAGTTGCTATTTCACTGCACAAAAAAGAACTGTGTGGTAACAATCAAACAGGGTAGCAAATACTGGTTGGAAGGGAAGCTTTTGGAAAGAACAAGAGTGAGATACTAGCACTTACGGCTTCATGTCTTTCTCAGCATTTGAAGCAGACAAGAATGAGTAAGGAAATCAATTTCTTATAGATACAGTGGCACTAGTATTTGAGTAAACAACAGCACTTACTACGGCGTAACAGCTGCACATTTCCATCAGTAGAAGGAACAGGAACTGCTTCACTGATAAGCAATTAATGACTTTACAAACTTCTGACACGAAAGATTCAAAATCCTATCAACATAATTCTTCCATTCCACGAGCATCTCAAGTCTTCAACTTCTGTCCAAGCCACTGACATTTCCAAAGGCAGCACTCTACCTACCATTAGAGGAGATGAGCTAGCAGCAAGCTGCTAATATCTGCAAGGAGAGAAATACAGAATTCATTATTTTGGAACCCTCACCTGTTGTTAACAACTATGCTGTTCCAAAAGGGAAACTGGTACTTGTGGTGATCTGAGACTGAAAAATGTGATAGCTGCCCTTTTTCACACCTTTTAAAAGCTTTACCTAAATCATTCTTATGTTCTTCATCCCTGCATCTCTGGCTGTAGGTCTTTGATAAGAGTATTTTTAACCAGATGAGTATTGTCTTTTTCAAACTTATTTTACTTACTATAAATCAAAGGCCAGTTTGGAAAGTATCCCTATACAACTGAATGCAGGTTCAACAACAGATCTTTAATTTTTTTAAAAAAAGAAATCTGACCTGATTCAAGAAAGAACTGAAGTGTTTGTCCATTTTTAGCAGATAATTAATCCCAATAGCTCTTTCTCTTACTAAAAGCTCAGCAGTTTGCACATTCAAGTATTGCTGATTCAGGCTATGTTCCTCAACACTTTCCAGTCCATGGATGCACAGACAGAAACAATGAAATTCTGACTCACCTTGTAAACAAAAAAGCATCTCTAATTCAGCAGATCGCACTTAGGTTCATACAAATGCTGCTCTGACATTTCAAGGAAAGAATACTGCTGTCAAGCAGACAGTGGAATCCAAAAAGAATACTAGAAAACACTTGGGATACAACTTTTCATACTCTTACACTGAATTATAATAGAAGGGTAAATGCATAATTGTGGTGAAACGATCATCTTATTAGCACTACCTTAAAACATGTCTCATCTTGCTGAATTTGTTTCAGTTCTACAGTGCCTTCACTTTTCACCATGTAGGGCTTTTGGTTTTTTTGACTTTGTCAAAGGTGCTTAGTCTGATGGCACAGCTGTGTGGCCTGAACCAATATTTCAATGCAGTAAATGTTCCTCTGATGTTACTCAGACATCTATCAAGTGTGGAAAGTAGGAAATTCTCATAGTAAAAATTGCTTCTTTCCCATTATTTCCAATATGCAGAAAAGTAGCGTTGGAGCAAGACAATATAATACCCAGCCACCAGGCAAGGACTTGCCCATTAAGCTAAATATGGGAGAATGATTCTCCGGGTTTAGCCATGCCAAGACTGTGGGTCCTACACTTGACAGACTAAGGACATAATTAGTTTGTTGCCTCCAACCGAACAAACCCATTGCCAAACAACATGCTTCTTATTGCAGCTAAGTTTTCACTCAAATTTTAAAATGAATACTGGAATTCCACCCAATGCAGTGCCATGGTTAATAAAATATATACATAAAAGCATTGCTCAGTTTTGTTTAATAGCATCCAACCCCATAGGCATTCCTGCAGCAGTCAGAGAACTTTCTACATTATGGCAGCTTCCTACTCAAGACTGAATCTTCCATCTCTCAGATCATTAACCTGAGGCTGGTACATTCTTGTTAACTGAGACAGCCACACTAAAGCATCTACTACCAAAAAGAAAAGAAAATGGAGTGTGAACAGGCTGAACACTCCCACTTTCTCCCCTGTAATGTAGAATTGTGTTGTCCTGCATTCTAGACCAAGCGGAAGTAATACATTCACATAGTAGGAGCACCAGCTTCTGGGAATCCGATTATGTAATGTGTGAAAGTGTCCCTCATGGGAGTTTAAAGTGTATCATTAAATGTAATCCCAATGAGTCAGGTTAAATGAAAGGGAGCTGCAGAAAGCACCTTTGCAGGGATCTTAGAAGACATATATATAAAGTGTGGCTAATGCTCTTCCAGAGGATAATAGTACTTCACTATACGAGTGCAAATAAATTAATTTATACTATGTATTATATCTGTGTATATTTTAAAAATCTGTTAGTATAGAAAGAGCTAGATACTGAGTACATATCTGTAATATTTAATTTTATCTGCAAACCTGGATTTTCAAAACAATCTCATGTTAAATAATTTTGATGTTTTTGTTATCTGTTGTTATCTGTTTTGTTATCTATAAGCTATCTTGAAGCTTTTAAAAAGCCTATTCACTGGTATTGTTATGCACAAACATGCCTTCTCTTTAATCAGCCATATTGATTTGATTTAAAACACTTTAGCACCGTACAAACAAGTGGATGGTGTCATTTGTTTCATTCCTTTTAAAAAAAAAAAAAACCTGATTGATTGACTACTTTCCACCATGTGCCTTTTCACTATTGGTTTCAATCACTGTTTATCAGAACTGAGAGTTATAATTGCCAGAAAATTGCCTTTGAGTTTGCATGTAAGCAGTTGAATCTGGAAATGGAAATAGACATGTTTAAGAAGCCTGTAAGAGAAGTTCAGTACGCATTTTAAAAAAAACTGTTGAACCTATCAATCAATCCACAAAAGCCAAAATCATAAAAGGATCCAACTTTTGATTGGAAAAAGGCCAAGCAGCTTTTGATTCTGCAAAGCTGAAATAGTTTTTCAAAATTCAATGAAGAAAAGAGCCAGAAGAAAAGCTGCCCAAAAGCTCTGATACGTGCACACCGGTGCTCACTGACTGACTGACTGTCTCTCTCGCCCCTCCCTCCCTCCCTCCCTCTCACCCACCCACCCAGTTTCCTATGCTTGATTCAGCTAGGTAGGAACACGCATCCATTATTAACAAGCATTTTCGTTTTGTTGTGTGCCTTCAAGTTGTTTCTGACTTATGGCAACCCTAAGTCTGCTTTCATATTAAAAGCAAAATTCTTCAATCAGAATTCTGCTTGTTGAAAGGTGGGACTTGCACACACACACAAGATGAAAGCCATATCTACTACAGTCCTCATAAGGAACCACTGAGTGCCTATGGCATTCAATAACTTTACTAGTACTCATTATTATGGTCTTGCATGTAACTTCTTCATATTTACTGCAGTTAAAATGAAGACCTCCTCTGTTACTAAAAAGACAAGACTTCCTTATCAGTCAATTTTGGTAGTGATTTTTTAAAAATAGTTTCTGGAATGGTTCAAAAGAGGAAATTCATGTGTGCACTTCTCAACAATGACCTACAAAAGAAAAGGATACACTGAATAATTCAATGAAGCTGCAACTTCTTCATTTCCATGCAAAATATTTTGTTGGCTTCCTACTTTCCAGGTGGAAGGTCAGGGGACAAAGAGAAATTACAAAAATTTCCTTTTAGAAGCGGAAAAGGACAAACATTCCCCTCCCCTCCCGACTTCTGATCCCTCAAGAGTAGTATGTTTTGTAACAGAGGAACAAATGTTCCAATTTTCTAGACTTGGTAGAATTCTAATAAATTCTACTTTCAGTCTGTTGCTGCTGTTGTTTTTGGCCTTTCTAGAATTTAATTTGTTATGTTCTGGGCTCCCACTATCTTGCCTACATTCCATGCATATTCAGTAATTGCCAGTGAGATCTGATATTAGGTATACCTGATGAGAAAGGATCTTGCTGATGAAAGTCCATGCTCTAACAAATATTAGACTTGGAACAGTACAGAAATAACACACCTCATCCCTTAGCCAGAGTAAAAGATTGGGAAAAGGCCAATGGATTATATATTCACATTCTCCACTTTTCTCCCATCTTCCTTTAACCAAATTTAACTTTTATATTAGCATCACTGTTACTCACAGTTAATCCTAATCATACTCCTTCTCAACTAGAGATTGCTAACATCTGATCATGAAGGAAACTTGATCAACTGTTTGTGCTGATGTAATATTTCAGGTTAGGACTACAAGGAATAAACACCTGAGGGTGCACATGTTAAGACATGCTAATTTTTGATTGCACTTCTTTTCATTCCAGCACTACACCATCTATATATGACACACAAGTCAGATGGGTAGACAGTCTAATGTCAGTATTCAGAACAAACTGGGATTATAGGATTATTATAGCTCGCTATACATAATTGTGCCAATCAAAATATGCTCATCTCCTCATCTCCTCAAGCCATTGGATTCTTATATATTTAAAGGTATGGCTATTTTTTTACTATTTTTTTAATTGAGGTTAAATAAACTACAACCAGCTAATAGTATCCTTCATAAGGGATTTTCAACCATTTGAAAAAGACAAATGCTGGATGGGTCCCTGCCATTCTGCTGAAATCTCCCAGAAGTACAATTCAACTTGTAAACAAAGAATTGTTGCTGCTGTGTGCCCTGAAGTCTTCTGACGTGGCAACCTTAAGGTGAAACTGTGACAGGTGCTTGACATGCCCAAGGTCACCCAGTGGCATGGCGAAATAAGGAATCAAACCCTGGTCTGCAGGGACACAGTCCAACATCAAACAACTACACCTTGCTGGTTCTATAAACAAAGAATATGAACAGCAAATGCCTTGTCTAAAGCAGTACATCTTAAATGATATGCAGGACTAGCAGTTGTTCTTCACAATGCACCAGAGACCAGTACCAATTTGTGCCCATAGGCTACAACTGTTCCTCTCCTGTAAACTCTACAGGGACTGGCAGCTGGTGGATCCTGGATCACAACTTTCACTACTGCTGGGTTAAAGGAAAAGCGGGACTTTATTGTTACCATAGCAATTTCAATAGTCGTGAGAGACTAGTCCTGTAGGTTTAGAGTGATGTCAGGATAGCTCCTGAACTCCAGAAATTGCCCACTCCTGTGCTAAAGAAAATGAAGCATGTTCACAGCTGTGCAGAATCCAAAATCAGCTGTCCACATGCTAACTCAAACCCCTGGTGGAGTATGGCTGCTCTGAAGGTGCCTGAATGAACTGAGGGCAAATTTCCAAAGTGTAAAATGAAATACTACTTCTGATAGCATATTTTCTCCACTTTGAACAAATCTGTAAGCTACACTTTCTGTTTATAGAAAAATGGCTGTAATAGTCACTGTCATTGAGCTGTGCATAAAATATTGTGAAATAAATACTTTGAAATAATTGGGAGTGGCTTGGATTTTTCTGGTGTGTGCATGCGCTACATTGAAAATGTTTTTCTGCAACGTTGGCAATTCCCACGTGCAGAGTAGGTACACACAAGCCTTCCCCTCCCCATTCTCTCCCTCCCATTCACTTGCCTTTTGCTCACGTGCAAGGAAGGATGGCACATGCCCCCAGGCAAAAGCCAAGAGAATGGGAGGGGCAGAGTGGGCGGGGGAAGGCAAGCAGACATTTCATGAATAATCAGATTCGCAAAGGTCAAACCCACTAATGCAAAGGAAGGACCGTACTTCCATGTATGACCTGCCCCAGCAGCTCATAATGTATTGCATACTGGCTTTCTTTAACAATTTTACATGAAAAATATTCTTATCCAAAAACTAGAACAGAAATCCTAAACACTATTCTATACAGAAATTGTATGTAACAGTCCTAGGGAACAAACCTTGTTGAAGTCACTTTGACTTACCTTCTTAAGTAAAAGTGCATTAGATTACACTGCATGAGACTCAAAGCCTGAAACTTTGACTCAGGCTTCTTGCATCAGCACCTTGGAAGAGCAATAGCAAATGTGTACCTGTAAAACAATTCACATATTTATTTGGTTTATGACTGCTTCTGACAACAGTCCAAATGTAATAAGGTGAACTTACCCTGACTGCAAAGAACATTTTTATCGAAAGAGAGACCTATGATTTTTTTTTTAAGCTAAAGGGCTCGTAACAACCACAAATTCTACCATGGAAAAACCTTCAATGAATTATATGATTGATAATGGTCCATCCCATTGCTACAAAACTGCAGCATATCCATTCTCAAGTTTGTCACCATGAGAACTAGCAGCTGCTCCCCCTTTAGAGTGAAAATAACATTCTCTGGTATCAAGACGGAATTAGTGTCATCAAAGGGCTTAAGTTTTGGAACATTTCTGCCCAAAAGTAGTGTGCTTTCCTATAATTCCAAGATAGATATGACTGCAATGTTAGGTGTTCCTTGAGTTCCATTCATGAATCACAGTGGTCATGGAAGAGTCCAGTGCCCAGAATAATCTATGCTAAATCTAACATTCTAGAATCAGAAAATGAACCCATTCTTGCCAGACATGATTCAAAAGTGAAGCTAAATAAACATTTGGAATGCAAGCTCTACAGGGTAAAGGTCTGTAACAATTATAGCCTCTTCATCCAAAGAGTTACGGTACACAGTTCTTCCCACAACAATCCTATGAGGTTGAATAGGCTGAAAAAGATTGACTCAGAGTCACTAAGTAAGCTTCATGGCTAAATGGTCTTCCCACGTCCCACTCCTAACACATTAACGATTGCATCATACTGTCATACTATGGAATGAATAGACAGTTTTAATCCCTTTGCAGTTTTAATACAGTGATTGATATGCCTGTATAGTGTTACATGCGGGGGTGGGGGGTGGGTGTTCTAGGAACCGTTATGTAAAACAAAAAATGTGAATACTCCCCCCCGTTATCATCAATGGCTGCAATGTGCACACACCTGCACCGGCACGGGTGTGTGCCCAGCATACCCATCGATAATAATAGGACAGGAGGCTTTGAATTCATGTGTGCAGTGGTCACACCAGGAAAGGTTACCTTGTATTTTTTCCTAAGGCATTGTTTTTGTATATTGTTGCCCAAATACAGCAATGTGGACTCAGTACTTATTTTCTTGGTCTCAGATGCCTTGGTCAGCACAAATTCCATCATTTAAGTTCTACAGAACTCAGATTGCGCAGTGGGCTATTCATCACAGACCAGTCCTTGCAACAAGGGAAATACTTCTCAAACTGAAGCATTTGAATACGTGATAAATTAGGCCAGGAAAAAATACCCCTCCTCATGCCCTAACTGTAGCCCTTTCTCTCCCATGCTCAGTTGCAATTTGAGATGGAGGAAAATTTTAAATATGTATTTTATAGAAATGTGTGCATCTCTTCTGTGGAGTCATTGGAACAAAGAGGATAAAATGATATGAGAGTGAAAGCAGCTTTTTGAAAAAATGGAGATCTTCAAGCCCATCTCACAGTTACAGAAGCAGAGGAGAAAAGAGACCTAAAAACCCAAGGGGTCTGCATTGTGGAAAATGAAGATGGCCCATGATGACATAATCCCAGAAATACACATACAGTTGGCCCTCCACCTTAACTAAGATTAGGGGTGCAGGACTCCTGCAAAAGTGGAAAAATCACAAATATCAAAATGTGTGTGTGTGTGTGTGTGTGTGTGTCTGTGGGAAAGGGGTAAAGGCATGGTGGGGACAGTGTGCACCCAGGGTCCAAATCAGGTCAGGGAAAAGAGAGGAAAGAGGGGTGGGTTGGCATGGTGGTCCTATACTTCCTCTCTCTTGCCCACCTCCTTCGCTGGGTGTGGGGAAAGCACTGGGAAAGGGTTCATGGAGCTGAGAAACTGGGGTGCAAACCATCCTTATCTTGGTCAGGCAGCAGCTGGTGGTGGTTGTGGAGGAAGACCAGAGCTAGGTTTTCAAAGGGCTGCACAGTCTGATCAGAACTGCTGAGAGGGAAGGTTTCCCCACAAAAGAGGTGCTGGGGGGGAGGTGTTGGAGAAACTTGCAAATAATCAAATCCGTGAAAGTTAAACCTGCAAATGTGGATAGCTGACTGTACTTCCAAATTTCTATGATTGTCGTATCCCTAACCTAAAATTGCAAATTTTCTTAAAGACAATCGTAAACACAATGCAATAGTTGCATTCTACAGTGCAATGCACATCTGCTTCTCATACTCATTGCTATACAGTAACTTCTGGTTAACAATCAACAATGAACCCTGAATCACACATGTATTCACTCAGCAGTGAAGTATAAGAAATATTGTTACAGACAGCACTAGAAACCCAGGCACTGACTTTGCCAATTAATGTCAGCGTAATTTTAAGTAGGATAAGGAGCTGACAAGAGGAACAACCTTTAAAGCTGAAGTCAAAGTGGAGGAGCTTTAGTTAAGCAAATGCAGAAAGAAGAGACATAGCTGGGACATTTAGGCAGGCAATACCCTGTGCCAACTGAGCCGCCCAAGGCGCTAAATCTCTACCAGCCCTGCAGAGAAGACCAGGGGAAAGCTGGGGGAGCACTATTTCATCTCTACTTTTTTACTGCTTACACCACAACACCCCAATGATGTAAGCATCAAGGAATAAGGTTTACTTTTGCATTTTCATGGCCTCAAGGGCTTGAAAATGTCTTTGCACAGAACACTACTATTCACTTCAGTAAAGCCCACACTTTCCACTTGTAGTATCTGAACCTGTTGCCTGCAAATACCACTGACATTATATTGCAAAAAATTAAGAAATATCTTAATGTACAAGAAAAGGGCTTGGCTCTATACAAAAAGTCCACATGCTGCTGTTTCCCTTATGAAGTAAGTGACCAATTCTTAGGGTGTGTGACCCTGGGGTAATAAAGAAAGAAATGACTCAAAATCATAGAACAGGGTTCAAACCAAGAGGTTTTAAAAAGCAAAAATAGTCGGGGCTTCTTTTGCTTGCTATTTTTTTTTTATTTTACTTACTTTATTTTATTTTTTGGCCACACGGCACTTGCTGAAGTACTGACAAAGGCAGCTTGAAAATCTTTTCATCGTTCGAGATTACGGCCACCGTCGCCTAGAACTAATAAAACGAAAGCAGCGTTTCAAACAGCGCCTGGTTAAGGTACTTCCTCCATAAGCGCGTTTTTAGAGCTGCAGAGGGAGAATCAAGCCAAATTTATTCAGAGAACACAATACTAAGAGGACCGGCCGACCGGCCAAAAAAAGGCTCCGTAACGCCGAGAAGGCCGCGTTGCCATGGGGACGACAGAGGACAATCTGCCGAGCGGAACACTCTCCGCCTTTTACTCTCCTTTCCCCGCCCAGTTTGACATCCGCAGTCGCAGATTCCACATACGCTCCGAATTTTATTTTATTTTTAATTGAACAAAATCATCATCATCATCATCATCATCCCCATTAGAGCAGAGCCACTCAATCAAATGCTGACCGGGGACTCAACACTTCGGGAAATCCCATCCATTCAGTGGGCCTAAATAGGCAAGCGGCGAAAACCCCGCAGGGACAAAAATTACGACCCCCACCCCGCTTCCTGGACTTCCCCCCTAGAAGGTTTCTTTCCCCACCAGATATTATTATTACTATTATTATTATTATTTAGAGTCGCCATTACTTTCTGCACGGTGGAGCCTTTCCAGGGGGGAAGGCCGGGTCGTCCATAACAATAAACCAGACCCCCACGCACCCACCCACCCACCTCCTGGAGAGGGTAACGTGCCTTCGTCCACGCTGCACCCCGGCTTACTTGAGCTGCCCCCCGCCGTCCGCATACCGGAGCCTGGCCCTCTCGCACGGAGCGAGCAAGGCGCGGCGGGACCCGGCGCGGCCATGCCTGCTCCAGGCCTCTCCTCTCCCGGCTGCCGAGCGCCCTCGCGGCGAGGGAGGGCGAAGGCGGGGAAAGGGCGAGGGGGCGTGGAGCCCGGCGCCCGCCCCTCTCCGCCCGCCGGCAGCCGAGCGCCCACGAGCGGGGGGGCGAGTGGGCGAGACCTGCAGGCCGAGCGGCGCGGGAGACGGGAAGAGCTCGCTCCAAGGCGCCATGGCCCTGCTCCGAGGTAAGACCGCGCCCAGGCCTCCCTTCGGAAAGCGTTTCCGCACCTCAGGCTTACGGCGCGATGATTCCACTTTCCACGTCCTATGGAATCCTGGGGTTTGCAGTTTAGGGAGGGGCCGGCCGGCCCCTCCCTAAACTGCAAACCCCAGGATTCCATAGGACGTGGCAAGTGGAATCATCGCGCTATAAGACTGAGGTGCGGAAATGATTTCCAAGTCTTTGGCACGTATTTTGCTTTTGCCCTTATTTTAGCGCTGGACCTTGCCTGCCTGCCTCCCCCGGTCCCCTTCCCAGCTCCGGGAGCCGCCGTGGGTCTCTTCCATAAGGCGCACACGCCGCCTAACTTGCAAAGGCCGAGAGTCTTTTTTTCCCCCCTTTTTTGCAAAGCGCCGCGCTCTTCTCACTCACCCATCGGCCGCTTGAAGAAACACCTTTCACTGTGAATAAAAAAGAAGGGAGGGGAAGTTACTCTTGCTTTTTTCTTTCGTCCCCCCCCCCCATTCCAAGATTAACTCTTTCGTCAGCTTTATTATATTTGCTTAGTCAGGTGTCCTAAGGTAAACCTGGATGGTTCTCCTTCAACAGATGGGAATTAAGCTGAGAGATTTTTTTTTTCAGCCCACAAGATAGGGATGTTTATTTAGAAATAAGTTCAGTGGTTCCCAGCGGGTCTTGTTTCGTGGTGGGATTGCAGCATGTTCAGGGGCAGCTGTGTAGCAAAGTACGATAAAATCCAGAATCCACAAAGCGGTGATATCTTTGTTGCGCCAACTCCAAAGCGAAAAATACGAAGCGCAAGCTTTCGAAGCGTCACAGGCTTCTTCCTCAGACACTAAGGCTTGGAAGGGTAGAAGGCAGTAGGAAAAGAGGAAGACTGCATTTCAAATGGATGGACTCCACCAAGGAAGCCCTTGGCACTGAGTCTGCAAGATCTGAGCAGGGCTGTTAAGGATACTTGGATGTCTCTGATCCATAGGATCGCCGTAAGTCATTGCTGATTTCAGCTACCATCAAGTTGACTCTGACTTATGGCGACCCTGTGGATGAGAGATCTCCAGGTCACCCCATCAGCAGCAGCCCTGCTCAGGTCCCATTCATTCAGTAACAGTAGTCTAGACAGTTTGGTCAACTCACGATTTTAATTTCCCACAACTCTCCTGACATTGCTCTGCAGGCCCTTTCACACTGCACAGTTATACTGCTATGAATCCACTTTAACTGCCACACTGTATCCTATGGAATCCTGGGCTTTGTGGTTTCAGGAGGCACTACAGCTGGCAAAGATCACTAAATATTTCTCCCAAAACTGCAGGTGCCAGAATTCCATAGGACATAATCTGTATCCATAGGGATCTAAATGATAAAGTTTTTTTAAGATGAGAATGAACAGTAAGAAAGTAGAACAGGACATTGAGTTAACAAGGCATGGCTGGATGGTGTGGCTGTTTTTCTCTCAGATCATGAAAATTCTCTAAATGTGTAAAAACACACAAAAATACTCCCACTCAAGCATCCCAGAACCATGTACGTGTGTATGTACGTGTGTAAGCATGTGTGTATAGCCGGCCTTCCACGTTTGCTGGTTTCCCTTTCATGGATTCCATGATTCGCGGATTTAATATGTTCTGTCTAGGAATCTCTGAGTCCTCCAGCCAGATTCTGTGGTCAACTTCTGCTAAAAGAACTAGAGAAAACACTTCTCTGGCAACCTCTAGATCTTTGAGTACAATTCTGTGGTCAACATCCACCCATAGTTGACCATAGAATCACGCAGGAGAACCTGGAGATACCTAAATAAGTGTTCTGTCACATGAAAAAAAAAGTGTTCATGATTTTTATTTATATGTATGGTTTTTCCACTTTTGTGTGAATCTAGTTCCCTAACCCCTTCAAAAGTAGAGGGTCCATCATATGTGCCTTTAAGCCACCTGTCAACTTTTTGACACCCCTGGAATTTCATGGCATTTTCTGCCTGCAGATACCTCTGTTTTCCTCTGTAGTCCCTCTCAAAGCAATGTCATGTCCTTTTGAGAGGGACTGCAAAGAAAAATAGAGGTATTTAGGCCTCCTGTGGGGAGGGGGAGGTCCATGAGAGAGGGTGTCTGGGGGAAATTGACCCCCTGACCCTGACAAAACTACCTGATTCTGGGCTATAGCTCTTCATGAGATACATGATGTGTCATCCAGGAAGTCAGGAATAGATAAGCGAACATAGATTGGGGCAGGAGTCTTTTCATCCGTTGTCCTTGACATTTGATACTGGTGCCTGTGGATTTGATTGCTGATTTCTTGGATTTATTCTTGCAGTCAGAATTCATTTTGGTTAGCCTGTAATATATTTGTGGCTCAGAAAAATTGAATTCAGTCTCACAGTTGCAGCATGTATGAATTCTAGGTAGGTTTCAAAGATCTAGGCCTCATTTATGAAAAAAAATAATAATCTCGCTGTGCTCACAAGTATAACAGATGTCCTTCTAATACTGAGGTAGTTATAAAGCTCTTACGTTAGGAAATTTGAGGACTGTAATATTGTGAATGAGCAGAGGATTTACCATTAAATTCCCCTTAGGTGTGACTGCTTGTTAGCTGTGACAGCTTATCGGACAGAAGGCAGTAGAGATACACACACATACAAATAGCAACGAAAACAAAGTAGCAGTAGTGCCAAATGCACTTTGCAACTGAAATCTGGCCTGCTTCCAAAGGTTGAGTGAGGAGGTAGCCAGATTGTGACAGAGGCCCAAAGTCTGAGGATCATATGACTTTGCTTTTTGCAAAGTTACATGGAGAGGTTTTCAGTCATCAGAGGAGAAACATTTCAATATGGCCTTTAACGAGGATTTTTTTTCTCCTTGGACCTTAAGAAGAACCATAGTATATCAGCACAAAAACCTATTTACTCCAGCATTCTGTTTCCTTGAGTAGAAGACTATGGAAGGTCCACAAAGAAGGCGTGAGCGCAATAGCATGCACTTTCTGATATCAGGGGTTAAGACAGCTAGCAGTAATGGTTTAAGCATTGGACTATGACTTTGGAGACCAGGATTAGAATCCCCCACTCAGCCATGGAAACCTACTGGTCACACTCTGTCAGCCTTAGAGGAGGGCAAAGGCAACTCCACCCCCAAACAAATCTTGTGGAATCACCTTAGGGTCACCACGTCAGAAATGACTTGAAGGCACACAGCCACAGCAAATCAGTCACTGATTATCCTTATGCGCTCTGAGTTTGTCTAATTCTCTAGAAAACCACTGAACTTTAGAGCTATTTTCTGTACCTTTTCCAGTTCTACACTTCCTTTTGAAGTGAAATGATCTGAACTTGCACATACTATTCCAAGTGTGATTGCACTATAAGTTTGTATCCTTTATAATCCTAAAGTGAATGTTCCCCAGCTCCTTTTGGCTTTTCCACTAGGATCCAATTAAATACTTTTTTGGCTATAGCTAGCTTCACCCCTTGAGATCCATTTGGTAACCTCTCTTATGACCCCCCCCCATCACCAGCTGATGTAAAATGTTATGTTATGGGTTTGCACAACACACTATCATTTTAGATTTTTTTCCCAGCCTGTTTCCTTTTTATGTTTCTTTTATTTCTTTCAAGGCATCGTTTGGTTTTAGTAAAGCATCCTGACCCATTAGGATATGCACTGAGAATAGTGGAGTATATGTTTTCTGAAAAAATATTGATCTTTTTGATGCTTCTCTTTCTTTGTCCTGACCCTGAAGTCAGTTGCTGGGATGAGATAAACCTTGAATGCTTGTATGGCAAAGTAATCTAGGATGATTTTACCAGCCACATGAGTTATACAATCCCTTGCTGTTCAGCAGACACAGTTGCATCACTCCTTCTTGAAAATGTGTATTTTTTTCCAAATCTAATATATAAAAGTCAAAGTTTGTGAGTTTGTTTGTGTCTGCCAGGCGAAGACCTCATATGATTGGCTGTGTCAGGTGAAGACTTCACATGGTTGGCTGCCTAAGAAGATTCTGTGGAATCCTGGGGTTTGCAGTTTAGGGAGGGGCCTTTAGAATTCTCAGCCAGAGAGCTCTTGGGCCTTAGTCAGTTGTACCTGTCATGAATAGGCCGGTTGCTATGGAGACAAGGCCTAGCAGCAAAGAGAGGGCAGTGTATTCCCTCAGAAAAACAACCTCTGTATGTTAATAACTCTGAATACAGATTGGATTGGAAAATATGGGGAAAAATTACAGGTACTGGAGAACACAGTTTGGGGAATTAGAGACACAGGATCTCAAATCTTTCTAACAAGTGTTACCTATGAGAAGATAAAATCCCAGGCAATGTCAGGTATATATGCTAGTTTTTCTTAATCCTAATGTAAGGGTGTTAGGTCACCCTTCTTGGGGAGGGGGCCATAGCTCACTGGTTGTATTTCCTATGCTTCTCTAGGTTGGGCTGGGACACATACGTTTCTGAAACCCAATAACTCTAACTCTCAGTGGGCAATAGACAGTACTGAGCTAGAGGGACCAATGGCCAGACTCAGTATGAGTCAGCTTCTTATCCTTCTTTTTTTTTTTTTTTGTGATTCCTGTGCTTTGCTTTCCAGGTGTTTTCATTGTTTCTGCCAAGAGGACCCCGTTTGGGACTTATGGGGGCTTGCTCAAAGATTTCACGGCCACTGACCTCTCAGAGATTGCAGCACGCTCAGCTCTGTCTGCTGGCAAAGTGCCTCCTGAAATTGTTGACAGTGTGGTTGTGGGGAATGTTATGCAGGTGGGTAGAAACCAGTAGTTGCCAGCAGTTGATCTGTTTTATTAAAAATGTGGCAATGTTCTTTCTGTGGCTACACTTGCTCAGTTCTGGCTTTGTAGAGGAATCAGAAATATAGAGTGTCTGAGGATCCACTATGTCACTTGCAAAACAATTTCTTTTGGAAAGTTTTCTGCCATTTGTATTTCTTTCCCTGACTATGTTGGAGACAGAAGTGGCTAGATATATTCACAACTGTTCCAAAAACCATTTTGGTTTCTTTCGCTGTTTAGGCTGAGGTCCTGCATCAGGAGACATATCTGTGATAACAGAGCGCTACCATCATAGCTATATCTCTAGATGCAACCCCCCCAAAACCCACCCTAGAAGCCAGGCAGTGTCACAATCATAGGAATTTCTGAGGTGCTGGGGAGGGAAATGAGGAAGTGCCCACCCCTCTCCCACTAGTGAGGCACTTTCCTGCAGACAGCCACAGGGTCCCTTGCAGGGTTCTGTTGCAGCAACTTGTTCCCTGGGGTGATGGTATGCTGATACATCACAGGACTCCCCTGCCAGATCTTGCAAGAATCCCAAAACCCATGCAGATCTTGCAATGGCAGGCCAGCCAGCACAAAATAAGAACATTGCTCTGCTGCTCAGTGAGAGCCCATCCAAACAAATAGGGGGAAGAGCAGTGCCATGCCAGCTGAAATCCAAGCAGATGGACTCCTGGCATTTGGTATGTAAGACCTGATCACTACATACATACTAAATGCTTGGAGGTCAGTCTTGTGGGTGTGCTGCTGGCATCCTCTCTCAGGTACAGGTTTTGGGGAATTCTGTTTCACCTCCATACCGGACTAGACTTAAAGTTTCCTAATGCAGGATGTCCCATACAAAACATGACACCTGGAAATTCCAGTGGAACGTGACCTATCATCCACCCACTGTTGAGATAACCTATGCGCTCCCTTTGATTGTACACTCATTGTAAACTTTTTTAAAATTGCTTAGGAATACAAGTAAAACCTTTGCACGTTTAATCAGAAATTAGTCCCAGTTTGATCAGGGAAGCTTGGTTCCAAATAAACATCTAAAATTGCAGTGGTACAGTCTGATCCTAGGCATTGCTACTCACTTCTGAGTCTGCACAGAATTATACAGTCGCCTTGGTGTTGCCTCTATCTCAGCTAACATGCTTTGAGCAGAATTAGTCCAGTGATTTGTCTTTCCTTTTCTGGCAGAGCTCTGCAGATGCTCATTATCTTGCACGCCATGTTGGCCTGCGTGTTGGAGTGCCAGTCCCGGTTCCAGCCCTGACAGTCAACAGGTTGTGTGGCTCAGGCTTCCAATCGATTGTCACTGGATGTCAGGTACTAGAATTGCTCTTCTGGCAGTCCTTTATTTTAACATGCTGTTGTGGTCCTCCATCAACCCATGTGCCAAGGGAGGGTTAGGCTGAAGCTCACACGCACACTATTATTGTGTGCCAACCTCAGTCACGTAGGGACGGGGGGCGATGGGGACAGTTCGCCCCAGGAGGCAATTTTTGAGGGGCGTCTGTGGAGATTCAGGGGAAGAAGGGGGCCTTTCTCCTTCTCAATGCTGCCTACAGACTTGACAGAGGAGCTAGGAATTTGCCCCAAATTTTCTTAGTTTTGAGTTTGCACCACCGACTGATTTGAACCCACTCTACCACAGCGCAGTGGGATGTTGGTTGGGATTTTCACAGTCTCTAATTTCCACGATCCTTCTCTTTCCGCACCTCCCGCTTCTGCAGTACGATGAATCCTAACCAAGCGTGCACCGAGGAAGAAGGGGTGGGAATGGAGAAGTAACAGAGTCCTTATAGGAAAGAATTTATTTAAAACAGGCAAGGTAAACTAGGAAATAAAAATCATGAAGGGCTTTTTTCCCCCTCAGGTACACTTCTTAGTTACAAACAGTTATAAACATAAATGCATTCTCAGATCAGCCAAACTGTCCAGGACAGAAGATTTCTAGAGCAGCTAACTCAGTACATTCTACACCACCCACAGCAGTTAAATCTTTTAAGTTGATATTTTTGGGGAGAGCAAAGAAGCGGCCTTCTTTGCCTCTGATGGTTTCCCTCATTCCCTCCAGTCAGTGCAACCCAACCCCTTATAGGCAGTAGGGAGAGCTAGCTTTCTAAAGCTTCAATGTTTAGATAATGGGGGAAACCCCATTATCACAGCGTCTCAGCTGTAGCCACGCTCCCTCACACCGTGGCCATGCCCCCACGCACTGTGGCCACGCCCCACACACCACGGCCACGCCCCCAATGCCATAGCTCCACCTCCAGCCCCCTCCACAAACTCCACGCTCCGCCACTGGCCAACCTAACATAGTGATTGCATGGGATCAAGTTTCTGTTTTTAATATCTCATTTGCTCTTTAAAATTTTACCTTGTCCTGTTTGTTTGGAGCAGTAAACCAAAAGGTTAAAAAGAAAAACCAGAATGCAGAATACACGTCACTTCAGATTCATTCTCCCCACACCTTTCCCGCTATAAGCCTGAGCACTAAAGGCTACCCCAAAACAGACGAATATTACAGCATTTCCAAAATATGCTGAGCCTTGGGCTTTGAGGCTTCAGTGTTATGGAGTTGTATAACTGAAGTGAGATTGTGTGAAGGAACACTTCTCTTTGTGCTTTTGCTCTCTGAAGCCAAGGTTTAGATGGTATCATAAAAAGGTTACCTTGTTAGATATCTGAGATTTTTTAAGTTTACAGACACTGCTATAGGCAAAACTATGTTCTTGCGGGTTACCTCTAGCCCCTTGCAATGAAGTAGCTTTTAATCCCAAGTAGCAGTTTTGAAAGTGAAGACAAGAGTGAACCATGGGAAGGTGAGCAGTCTTTTGAAAACTTTGCAAAAAACTTATTGAAGCTCATGGAAAACTGAAATACTTCTCCCTATAGTGCTATGCAGTCCTTCCAAATGTGAATGTAAATTAATATCAGCTACTTCTAGATCTATGAGTGCTTTCCACAGGTGCTTTCTGAAGCAGCCATCTCTTTTCTCTTTGTTTGCCCAGTCAAACTACGAAGTGGAATAGGGGATTATAATGGATTGCTAATATGTGTCTTTTCTCCTTACTCAAAACAGGAAATTTGCGTTAAAGAATCAGAGGTAGTGCTGTGTGGTGGGACAGAAAATATGAGCCAGGCTCCATATGCTGTCCGAAATGTCCGCTTTGGAACAAAACTTGGAGCTGATGTCAAGGTATGGGCCCTGGTTGCCTTGCCTTTGATATTCTCTTCTATATATTTGTGTTACTTATTATTCTCTGACTGCCACCTGGCTGAAATGAATTGGGTATTCCTGCTGTTTGTTAAGTATGCACACAGAGAGATTATAAATATTTACTGTGGTTCTTTGTGTGTGTGTGTATCTTCGTCAGCGTACACAATACAGACATACATTACAGCTGTCTGCATATTTGAACCCTTCTTGAGGCTGCAGCTGTAAGGATTTTCATGCTGACTACTTACAGTTCAAAAATTACCACTATACCCTTATACATGCTCAGTTGTGCTTGACAGAAATGTCTGAAGCTGGCTTTGGTAGGAAGTGGCAGCACAGAGTCTGAGGAAAGAGTCTGTACTCTTTTTGGATGTTAAAAAAATGTCATGTTTGAACATAATTACATAGAACAAGTGCATGGAATTTACTGTTCTGAAATTTTGAGTTTTTGTTAGAGATAAACATGAAATTAATGGGCAACCTTTGCAAAAATGGCTAAGAACCTTCTCTTCACAGAGGTCCCCGCTCTCTTATCCCTCTGAGACAAAATATAGGCAAAATATTGCCCTCATTCTTAAGGTCTAAAGATCTTGCCCAAATCTATACAGTTGTATGGTTTTATTTTAAATTGTTGAAAATTCTTTAATATGTTTTTAGACTGTTTCAATTGTTATTTCTTACTGTTTTAAATTGTTTTTATTTGTTTTAAATTCATTTTCTTTGTATGCCACCCTGAGATCCTATGAGGCTAGGATGCATATATTTTAATAAAAATAAAATGGGTGGACTGTGAGAACCTCAGCACTAAAAATGTTAAATTATATTATGTCCTTGCGCTGCTTTTGGAGCCCATTCCTTCCTTTTCTCCACAGATGGAATCTCTGTGGCATTACACTGGAATTCTGTAGAGATGTTATTCCTGCTGACATCTCCTTGCATTGCTCTCTTCCCACTTCCTCCTACAGATGGAAGACACACTGTGGCAAGGGCTAACAGATAGTCATATTAAGATTCCTATGGCCATTACAGCTGAAAATCTTGCTGCAAAGCATAACATCACAAGGGAGGAGTGTGACCGCTATGCACTGAAGACACAGCAGAGGTGGAAAGCTGGTCAGTAAATTGCAACTATTTGAAGAGTACCATCTCTTTCAAAGGGAGGTCTCATTATCACAAACAGCAGATGAGGTGGTATATCTGTGCTTAAAAGACATGTGGCCGCTAGACGTTATTGAATTGCAATTGCCATCAGTCTTAGCGAGCATAGTCAAGGATGATTCAGTCCAACATCTGGAGGGCCACAGATTGCCCACCCATGATCTAAATGGTACCATATGAAAATCTAGGTAGGTCCTGGCATGATGAACTTGCTCTTGAAGAGGGAAGAGAATAGCAATCATTCCTTCTCTCAAATGTGGATGAAAAGGTGGTGGTACCTGAAATGTTGAACATAGAGCATACATTCCTAACCAGTTTCAGTGTTCAGCTGTTCTTAGATTTCCTAAAAATGGAATGAAGTGGAACTTAGCTCCTTGTTCTTACAGTTTGCTCTAGAGTATAGGCCCTAGAACAAGAGGCTCAGATCCAAGTCTTTTAGGCTCTACTTTGTTTTTAGTTGAACCAGATCATGGAAGAGTTACTTTTTTGGACTGTAATTCCTAGAATTCATCAGCCAACATGACAACTGGGGAAATCCAATAATTGTACTCCAAAAGAAGTAACCTTTCCATGTTGTAATTAGAACCTGGATTTGGAGTTCTCTAATTCTAACTTTTTAAGACCAGAAATTTTGTTGTTGTTGTCATTTTTGTTTTGTTTTTTGTTTTTTGGAAAAAGCCAGCACTAAACTATGCTCACTGTCCTTCCTGTATCCCAAAACTCAATCTAAATTTTCTGCATTTCAGCATTATAAAAGGTTAGGAAATGTTTTGTTGCTGCTGTGATTAACCCTTAAAACCCTTAGATCTACCAGCAGATCTGAGTTTACCTTGGTTGCAGTCTTCTAGCCCATAAAACAGCTGCCCCATTTGCAATTCTTGTGGCAGCATTTGCAGCAGTTCTACTTGCTCTTCGCCATCTTTCATAGCCTTACCCAGTTTAGTGTTCCTCTCATGTGTCAGATTACATATCCCAGAATTCCCCCCACAAATCTAGAAATTGTAGCTCAGCACATCTGGATGGTACTAAGTTGGAGAAAGCTGATCTAAAACAGGCAAGGGGAATGTGCGGCTCTGCAGATGCTGTTAGACCAAAACTCCCATCACCCCTTACACTGGCTGTGCTGGCTAGGGATGATGGATGTTGTAGTCCAACAACATCTAAAGGGCAACACATTCTCCGAGAGAGTTCAACACATTTGTGGAAATGGACATGTTGAAAGTTGCTGGGAGGAGAGATTGTGAGGCCATCTCCTATACACATGGGATTCAGTTGTTGATCCTTTCAACTTTTCCTTAGTGACATTTTGGTATTCACCTTCTGATGTTTACAGCTCATGAAGCTGGCTATTTTAAGGCTGAGATGGTACCCATTGAAGTGAAAACCAAGAAAGGGAAACAGAGTATGGAGCAAGATGAGCATCCCCGAATTGATGTGACCATGGAACAGTTGGCAAAGCTTCCTTTAGTTTTCAAGAAGGATGGAACCATTACAGCTGGGAATGCCTCGGTGAGCCACATGGTTTGACATCTTCTTTTATAACAGGAGTGGGAATCCTGTGGCCTATATACTGCTTCCAGCCCCCAGGGTCTTTTTTCAGTTGTATGCAGACTGGCGTTACGCATTCCAGAATTTCCAAACTCTTGTCCCCAGCTTAATCTTTACCTAAACTTTTCCAAATTACATAGGCCTGAAAACAGAAGAAAGGAAAGGAAACGTTGGTTTACAGGCCAGATTCAGTGTGTAGCCAAATTTCAACCAAACCACCTGAAGAAAGTTATAAAGATCTAAGGCAGGAGTGGACAGAGTACAGCCTCTGAATGCTACTACCACCAAAGAGAGAGAGAAGGGAAAAAAACAACTTTCGCATGATTTTCAGACAATTTTTGCCTGAGATCCAAACAGAAAATCCCCCAAATTTGTGAAAACTCACAGTAACACCCCACCTCATTCACAGAATTCCACTGTTAATGCCAAGTACCTCAATTTTTCCCTGGTAGTCTATCTCAAAATATCAACTGGAAGTGACATCACATCAGTTGCTGTCAACATTTTGAGATGGATTATAGAGGAAAACAGAGGTATTTGGGTTTGTGGAGGAGGGTCTAGCCCACTAAGAACGTCTAGGGGGAAATTGGGCTCTCCCTCCTCCACCCCCAACACACAATTGCCCACCCTCATCTAGAGTGAGCCAGGTGACAGAGAGGGTTGTTCCTCCTGAGGCAAACAATCTTCCATCTCAGAAGACATTCTTTCAAGTGCCTGTTATACATTTGAAAGCCTGCCTTGAGGCAGGTGAGCTTTCTTATTTGATATATGATTAATTTAAACCAGCATGAAACCATTTTTGGCCCAAGTTCTTCCCACACAAATATGAACCCCTCTGTTGCAGAGCATTTCTGCTTTCTGAATAGAGAATGTTTATTTCTGGAAAGAGAATGTTTTTATTTCTGCTGCAGCAGATGGTGGGTGTTTCTGTGTAGAACTGGACTGGGCTAGGATTCTTTTCAGCTGAAGAGCAGGGTGGCGATCTCTAAATGGAAGAAATCTACAGGCTCACTGCTGTTCTAATGCCAGATTTCATATTCAGAGCTTCTTTAGAATTTCTTGGTCAGCATCAGTGTAAATCTTGATTTGTTTTCTCAAATTTCAGCCCCAGTAGTATCCTAATTTAACTTAGTACGTTAGATCTGGTGTGATTTCTTTTTTCTAGTTTGACCTTACGGCACAATAACTTGTTGCAACATATATCTGCTGATCTTGTGAGTGCCAAAGGGATAAGAATGACCCAGATATAACTGGGTCACATCATGTTTTCATCACAGATCACTTTAACATAGGATGGTGCTCCGTAAATGCATTTTTCAGAGGAATCCAGTTATTCTACCCCAGGGGACCACTTTGAAGCACAAGCTACCCTCTTCAGTTAGCAAAACAGTATGGTATTTTTTTTCTCCATCTAAGGATGCTCTGTTAGTGGTTTCTTACAGAGTTGCTGCCTGTTCTGTTTCTGTTGCTAGGGAATATGTGATGGAGCTGGAGCGTTGATCCTAGCAAGTGAAGACGCTGTTCAAAAGCACAGCCTCACTCCCTTGGCTAGAATAGTGGCCTATCACGCAACTGGTTGTGATCCCAACATCATGGGCATTGGTAAGTTAATAGCAGTATAGTCTTTTCAGCTATAGCACAATCCATGCTATGCATGACAACTCTACAAGTCCCAGACTTCAGCTATTAGTGTGAAATCTAATCCATCGGCACAGTGTAAATCTCTGCATGCAGAATTATGCATTAACAATGCTATGCAGCCCTTGTGTCGAACGGCAGTGTCACACAACTGACACCTGACACAAAATGTGCGGCTGAATGTACAACCAAATGGACATCCATGTGCAAAGCTCAGTACACATCCATTCACAGTGGAACTGCATGCACAATTCCACCTCAGCATCCTTGAACTGAATGCAGAGAGTTTGCATCAGGCAAAAGCATCCAGTTGCTTCCACAAGGGAACATGCATGTATATAGGACACCAATATGATTAAAACCCAGTGAGAGAGGGGGGGGGGGACATATTGGTTGTATCTTCATAATTTTTTTTTCTTTCCTTTTATGGGAGGGAAGAGGCATTCCCAGATCTGTATTCAAAAAGAGCTCAGTATTCAAAAGAATTAAGCTAAATAAGAACCGCAAGAAAGTTTAATGAATTGGTTGGGCATTACTGTGCCTTATTGCTATTGGTGTCTTTAGTGCAGCTAGATGGACAGCCATGCTCTGAAAAAAAACACAAAAATGAAATTCTTGTCTTCTAAAATAAATAATTAAAATGAAGAGTTGAAAGGATAAAAGGTATCAAGGGCATCAGTTTGTCATTTGCTAGTGAAGCCATCGCAGGCATTGCCCAGCATAGTCATGGCACCATTTTTCCACATGGTGTTTACAATATATAGAAATAGTGTATTAGGGAGACGTCCCTCCCTGGTGTCAGAGTTGCTTGCCTGAGGGAAGATGTCTAAGTTCTGCTAAATGTGGGCAGCCAGCGATAGCCTCTCTGCTCTTTCCTGTGCCGTCTCTCTGGTTTGCCATCCCATGCAATCAGTACCAGCGTATTTGTGTCTGCTGAGGGGGATGTCATGTGCAAAATCTCAACTTTTGAGGTCTTTTTATTTTCTTGGTGCAGATATTTTTGCATTGGGCGCAGAGCCCATGCTTTTATATTCTTGGCTTTGGCAATCAAAGTCATCTTTAAAAAGATTTGTGGAGAAAGGGATTCCAAACAGCCTCACTGTTCTGCTTCACGTGGTTTAGGAACAGACAGTGTCCAGGCATTAGGGGAGCCATGGGCTATACTACTTCTACTGGAATGTGACGGTAACAGAAAGTTTTGCGATTGCTACCATAATTTGGCAGCCAGTGCAGTAGCTCTGGATAGTGCAGGACTGGGTCAAAAGCACCTTCATGTGCCATAGAGACCTACAGCAGGCCAGGCAAAATTTTCTTCACCTTTCAGAAGGGAGAAGAAGAAAGGCTGTATGTTGGCTGCCGTTTGTCTGTTGCGCATCCCAATATATAGGAAGCGCTGAAAAATACTCCTCTTTTAATTAGTTGTGTGTGTCTCTGTATGTGTTTTAACATAGGCCCAGTACCTGCCATTACAGAAGCCCTGAAGAAAGCTGGCCTTTCTCTGAAAGACATGGATTTGGTTGAGGTGAGGACAACAGCATGGAAAGCAAAATTCACAAACAATAGCCTTATATGTCATTCAGAATAATGATCAATATGACCAGGTGTGCTACAGTTCAGTGAAATGTCACTGTTGGTGTCTTTTGAACTCTTCATCTCAGGAGAACTCTCCCTATAGGCGTTTTGCCATCTTTGGAAAAATTCTGTTTGCTCAGGATGGATTTCACCAGGTTGTTGGATATCATTTTCTTGGCTCTCTTCAGTTTCTGGGTGATGCTGCCATTTTGTTTCCTCTTTGCTGTTATGCTTGTTTTCCATATGTTTAGTACAGGGGTGAGCAACTGCAGAGGAACCAGAGACCATTCCCCTTCTGGGCTGCACCAGTGCTCCCAGAGCAGCCAAAAAATGATGGGACATCACTTCGTATTTCAGGAAATGAATGTATTCCAGCAAATTTTTGAGTTCCTTCTGGGGTTTGGGGAGGGGAGTGGGCAGCAAGACCCAAATTGCCCCATCTCTGCAGCAGCTTGGGTGCTTTTTTAAAATAGAAAATTCCAAAGGGTAGTACATATTTTAAAAACAGCAACAACATTCTATCAGTTTCCCAAAGTTATATGTTAATTAACTCTGAATTTTTCAGTGTATGCTTTTGACCAGTGTTTTTTTCTCCACTCACCCCCAGGCCTCACGTGATACCAGTTTCAGGTCATGAGAACGGTTTCCCAGCATACCTGCTAATATTATGTACTGTAGCAGTCCTACTTCAGTTGTTTCCAATCTTGCTTTCTCTTTGTGTTTTTCAAGGTCAATGAGGCTTTTGCTCCACAGTACTTGGCAGTCGAGAAGGTTTTGGGTCTGGACCCAGAGAAAACAAACGTCAATGGGGGAGCCATTGCCTTGGGTCACCCGCTGGGGGCATCAGGTTCAAGGATCACAGCTCACCTGGTTCATGAACTGAGGTGTGTAAATAACTGAAGGAACCACAGGAATCCCTTTTTTGAGAAATACATCTTTGGGATGTATGTTTCAAAAAGACCATAGTTCCATGGCATGCAGAGTGCCCCAGCTGGAGGTCTTGGCATCTCCATTTCAGAAGGATGTGGTAGCTGATGATGGGAAAATCCTAGCCTGAAACCTTGGAGAGCAGCTGCGACTCATTGTAGACAGCTGTGGGCAAAGTGAATGGATAGTCTAGCTAGATATGTGTTGGTTTCCTATATATTCTTGCAACAAACAGGGAGGTCAGTTGAGGCATGGAAACGTATCACTTTGAAGTCAATCTGCGCTTGGAAACATAATTATTCTGATTCTCTGATGGGCACCTGAATGTGTTGCCTAATCTCATTCCAAGGCCCTCCTTTTGAACTGCTATGAGGAGTAGAATGTTATTTCTTCAGCTAAACAGGGCTGCTTCTGGTCAGTGCTTGGATAGGAGTGTATCTCAGAACTCTGTGTCACCTTGAGCTGTGGGAAGGGCAGGCAAGATAAAATGCAAGTTCCTCAGTGAAGCTTGGCATAGTTCCATTGAGTCACAGGTGGTCACTGCCTATGTGCCTTTCCTCCAGCAAGCATGTGAGGCTGCTTCACTATTGTCAGCAGCTGATGACATTGCAGTGGGATACAACTGGCAGTTCTTTGCATTTGTCATTCATATATTTGAGTTCCTTGAGAGCTGTAATAACAACAGCAATAAACAGCTATGGTTCCAGGGATCTGGGAACAATTTGAAAGGATTGACAAAACATCTGAATTCAAATGCCATTCAAAAAGTGACACTGCCTGGAATAATCTGCATTATCCAACAATACCTCACTGATTCCTAGGTTTCTAGATAGACTGTAAATCACTGATGGTTCAGAACTCCAGTCAGTTAACACTGAGTAGCCCATGAAACTGAGATCATAATATTTATTCTATTATATAATAATATTGCATGTTATTGTTACCATTATCATCAGTGTTATCATCATCCCCTTTATTAATACCATACCTTTTCCCTAAAGCAGGGATTCAAGACAGGTCGATATCAAACAAATAAATAATCTAGCCCAGATCCTTCAATACACAGAACAAATTACTCTGGAAGGCATCGCTATGATGTTGAAAAATATTTTTTTAACTGGTTCTTTATTGTTTCTTTTAGGCGCCGTGGAGGTAAATATGCAGTTGGTTCTGCTTGCATTGGAGGTGGCCAAGGTATAGCTGTCGTCATTCAGAATGCAGCCTAAAGGATAGTGTAGGATGCTCATAGTTTAACACAGAACACTTACTGACTGTTAACATGCAGACTGTAAGGATTTAGAAGTGCGCGTGTTCAGAAATTGTTCAGTATTAACTATCTGGAGAAGGGAAGAGTGCAAAATCTTTTTTTAAGACATTAACCAGGTGATCTGTAATTTGACTGTGTGAATCCAGCTATTATAATCATTGATCTACTACCTCCTACCATTTAAATTTTAATCCCTGAAGATGCCAAGGATCTATTAAGTGAGCCTTACAGCCAAGATGTGTCTATCTGTTGATATTTTATCAACATTGTTTTCCAAACTGTTATGCATTTTTGATTAATTTTTTTCTGTAAAACGTTGCTTCACTAAGAATTTTGCATTGCCAGAAGATGCGTGTTTTTGTTAAATGGATTTTGTAACTCTGTGCACATTTGATTTTCTATTAAGACGTGAAAGCAAAGCCAATGTGCCTCTCTGTAGAAGAAATAAAATGATCATGAAAGAATTTCAAAGAATTTCAGTCTTGTTGTTTTGCATCCCATTGAGGTGACACATTTAAATATGGAATCCTATGGCTTCTGAGAGGACAACTGAGGAGTCATAAGATAGTGTTGCCCTACCTTTCCAAAGGTGGAGAGGAAGGTCTGCACACAGAAGAGAAAGAGGGATGTGACAGCGGGGGGAATCAAGACTATATTGTGAGTTTTGGATCCATCAAGCCAGTTTCTTGCCAATTGCAGTCCTCTGATATTTATTCAGTATTTTTTGTGCTGTTGAACATGGGGTTCATGCTGGTGCTGGACTTCAGATTTCTCAGTTCCTTTGTAGTTTACCTCCATTGTCTCAGTGAGATGCTATAGACACGGTACAAACAAGGGAGACTATCTAGCATCTGTGGATTTAACAGATGCCTTCTTATATATGCACACCAAGCTTTTACATGAGAGTAAAAAATATGCAAACTTTGGAGGTGGCACAATTATCCCACTCACATTGGAACAAAAAAGAAACACCAACAAGGACAAAGGATGCAAGATGAGAGACAGGAAAAAAGGCTCACCGCACACACATACACACACATTTTCTGTTTGAGCCAGTGAAAGCCTGGCACAGCTTCAGAAGCGGCTGTTTTTCCTGGATCAGTTCTTGCCCTGTTCCCGCAACCTCTGGCTCTGCCAGGGGTATAGCTATGGACAGAGAGAAATAGGAGTATTGTCCTCCAAATTTCTAGCATTGCAGTAACTTAAAATTTCAGTTGAGCATTTAAACTACAGTTTTGGCATCCAAAAAAAAGGACCAGATAAATTTACCACGGGAATGCAAACACAGCAAATATAAGAGTTCTAAGTGTAAACAATTTTCAGTCCAGCAGTCTGCAATGCTAGAAATTTTGGAACTGAAAGAAAATTTCATGGGGGCAGTTCTCAGCATTTCCCTTGAGGGGTCAGTGCTCTCTTTTTGCTACTCCTGGTTGCTAAACTGGATTCTGCCCACAAGTATTTTAAGTACAGAACATGAAGGCATAGATATAGATATAAATGTTATAGATATATACAAACATATACATACATACACAACTTCAAATCTACTGCTAATTAGCAGTTGAACCAATCAAGGTTGTTTCAGAATGGGACGCCTAACTTAGGTCTCTAGCGGAAGAAGTATCTAACAGCATTTTAACAAAGTTGCTTCTCAAACTGACATCCAGCCACAAGATGGTGCATGTTCACCATGTTGCAAAGGGTTTTTTTTCCAGTAAAGCTGCCTACAGGGCATTCCTGTAGAAGGACTTACCTGATTTCTACCAGCCCTGCATGCAAACATTTTTCTTTTCCCATTGCCATGAGGCATCAGGCTGCCAAAGAACATTGACCAAAATTGCACTCAATATAATTTTGAGGTTAGTACCTCTGAATAAATTTTGGTCCAACTCTGATTCTGACTGTTGTATTTAGGGTTAAGAATATATTTTCATCCCCAAGTCAGATCCTAACCAGTGGTTATGGAGGAACTACCTGTACATGTGACTGTCTTGTGAGACTAGGCATTCTGTTTTATGTTTCATTGCTTCTATTGTGCCACGTGGTGACCTGCATCAAATATAGGTTCGCATCCTATTAGCAGCATGTGGATGTGTAAGTTTTGTTTGGCCTGTATATGCCCTTTTGGGCATCCTGAGATTGGTATTCCCTTCCTCCATCCTCAGCACTCATCAGACTTATTGCATAGCCTGTGAAATTCCCCCTGCCTGGAATGGCGTAACTGATTCTCATGGGGATTGAGCAGGATCGGTGAAATACCTAGCTGCTGCTGAGACCTCTGGAGGCCTCAGTGGACTTCAGCTGAGTATGAAAGCACTTTGTGTCTGGCTATGAAGACCTAGGAGAGCCAGCGTGGTGTAGTGGTTTGGGAGACCAGGGTTCAAATCCTTGCTTGGTCATGGAAACCTGCTGAGTGACCTTGGGCAAGTCACATTCTCTCAACCTCAGAGGAAGGCAAAGGCAAACCTTCTCTGGACAAATTCTGCCAAGAACCCCCCTGCCACCAGAGTAGGTTTGCCTTAGGGTCAACCATCAGTCAGAAACAACCTGAAGGCACACAACATTGGGGACATAGCCAGGTGCTGTTCCCATCCTGTCCACTCCCCACGAGGCATGGAGTGGCCACATGGGGAGGCTTCAGAGATGGTACAGCAAGCCCCTGTGTGTGTGTGTGTAGGGGAGGTACATGCTCAGCCGAGTGTGCGTCTGCATGCCAAACTACCATGCTTAGCCATATAGGACTGCAGCCATACTAACAGATCTCAATTTTTAAAACTCTGACCTTGCTGCTAAACTTTGCCAGCCTCCCAGGAACTGTTGTTACTGCCCTGGCTAGCCCGAGCTTGGGGGATATAAAAAGATATCTCTTGATATCAATAATTCGGCCTCACATACCCATTCCCCTCCACGTGCTTGCGAGGCCCCCGGACAAGCACGCACACAGGCTCGGCCGATAATCGCCGTAATATTCCCAAACAATACCGGCAGGCCAGAAATAGCCGACTCGCAGCTTTAGGAGACCTCAAGGCAAGTACCTTCATTAAGTATCCACGCAACTTTCAAAAGATCCTCTGCCCCGCGCTGGCAGCTTGATGATCTGACTATACAACGCTCAAATACTCCGCGTTTGCGTACCGGCTATCCTATTGACAATTTGGCTGTAACTCAATCATTGAAATTCTGACCTTTCGGAGGCTTTGTCTCAAGCCCCAAATCCATTGTTTTCCCCAAGTCCGAACTACCCTGCGGTCACAATTCTCCTTATAAAAACCCCTGACTTTGAGCGCTTCCTTGGATCGCTCTTGGCTTCCACCCCGCCTTGCTGTCACTTTGTCCAGCGAGCCTTCCCCTCAGCCCCACGTGCTGAGATCCACGCTCCCCAGCTTCTCCGCTTCCAACCGGGCTTCAGGACAGGGGAAGTATCACCCAAACCAACAACTCCTCTAAAAATCCCTCTATCCCACTCCAACCTTTATTTCCTTAGTTATCTGTGTGAGTGTGCTGCATACACTGTTCGACTGTGATTTTAATAAAACATCATTTATTATTTCAACTTCTGTGTGCTCCTTGACTCGGCCTGACCCCGTAAACATAGGGTTCAAGATCTCGCTATGTTACCCTGCCTCTCGTATTGCTAGGCTGTGCTCTCGGCTAATTTCCCCAACTTAGAGCGCATTTAGGTGTCCTTCTCGGGACCCCCAGAAATCAGGTAACACTGTGCAAAGGAATCTCCATGGATGTTCAGTGTTCTCTGCCTAAGAAAGGAGCAGTTAGCTTCACACAGGACAGGGACGGTCTGGATTTTAAGGGAAGTTACTTTTCTGCAGCTAATGGGCTTGACATTTCATTGCCTGTCTTTTATTGTCTTTTGTCCTTATTCCCCGTATGTCCAAGAAGGGGATTGGCCTCTGCCTGCCCTGAGATCCCATCAAACCATCTTAACAAACTAGCGAAAAAGCATCTGAGACAAAATGCAGGCCTGTGCCTCTAACGTCATCACTTTCCTTCTCCTGTAGGGTTTTTAACATCCTTGCCTGGTAAAGAGGCCAGTGAAGCTTTGAAAGCTTGTACGATGTATTTTCTGCATTTCGGTTGCCCAATAAATTTATCGCTCTTTTGTGGATTTTGTTGTATTTTGCTGCATCACCAATGTGGCTACCCCTGATCTGTTCCCTGGATGCTGTGCACATTTGGAACATGCAGCCAGTAGAGGGCAATGCAAAATTTTGCATCTTGAGCACACTTTGATTACTGTGCAATGGACTCCACTGGAAACTGGTGGCTTGCCCTGCTATCTAGCCTTCCTACTCCGCACAAATGTCAACCCTATGTTTTATTATGGAGAATATATTGCTGAAATTATATTTGTACAGTTGTTTACACATTAAAGCAGATGCAAAAATAAAAGTCAAGGGCTGACAGTCAAGTGTGGATTCAACAGCAAGTGGGTATGAGACTGCAAACAAAGCTTGGAAATTACTACTGAACATCTCTCGTGATGATGAAAATGCCCAAGTTCTCCCACACTGGCCAAGAACACAGTGGAGATCAAGTTTCTTAATATTTACAGACACTCCTCTGAGATCCCTTTTCATATGTTGCACTTGCAGTGAGGCTGCCATTTAAAAGGTAACCTTTTCTGGCATAAAAAAACTTGGTTAAAATAAAAAGAAAAGCTGAAGATTAATAAAGGAATAAGATAATGACAGAGATCTAAATCATGTTTATGTCATTATCATCATAGACGGGCAATGCCAGAGGAACCTGGGGTGTTTGTCCTCTTTGTTGTTCTGTGTTTTCTCCAGTATCCCAGAGGAGGGCAATCAAAATGGTAGAGGGCCTGGAAACCATCTCCTATGAGGACCAGCTTAGGGAGCTGGGTATGTTTAGCCCAGAGAAGAGGAGTCTAAGAGGTGACATAATGGCTATGTTCAAATATTTGAAGGGATGCCGTTTGGAGGATAGAGCAAACCTGTTTTCTGCTGCTCCAAAGACTAGGACACAGAGCAATGGCTTCAAACTTCAGGAAAACATTAGGAAGAACTTCCTGATGGTAAGAGCAGTTTGACAGTGGAATGCACTGCTTCAGAGTGTGGTGGAATCTCTTTCTTTGGAGGTTTTTAAACAGAAGCTGGATGGCCATCTGTCAAGAGTACTTTGACTGTGTGCTCCTGCAGGGCAGGGGAATTGCACTGGACGGCCCTTGTGGTCTCTTCCATTTCTATGATTATATGAATCTATGATTCCCCCCACCTTCCAACAGCCACTACATTGTCTTGGAAGGGGAGAACCACTGCTTGGACTTGGTGAGTCCAAGGGCGGGGGGACCGGTCACTGCCTTAGTGAGTTCCTCCCTCCTCAGTGGCCAAAAATATATATACATAACTTTCAACATACCAAACTTTCAGTTACAGGTAAAATACGTTACTAACAGGATGCCAGCCCAGATATTCTATAAAAGTAACATAAAAATAGGAGACCGGTTATAGACTGGGTTAAAGGCAAGGATAGATAAAGAATTAAAAAGGAGGAAAAATGGAAATGTCAAGGATGGGGAAGCTATTAAAAAAGATAGGAATTTACTCATATATTTCATGTAAAACATAAGATGGTCAGGAGGAAAAGGATATTTCATAAAACAGGCACAGATACAGAAGATTCTAGAAAAAGTACATAATTGCGGGAAAATGCAAAAAAAGGAACAAGGGTTAAAATTTGGGGGGGACAAATATATGCTTGTATAAATTGTGGAGAAGAAAATGCATTATTAAGTAGATGGAAATTTTGATATGAAAATTATATATATATAATTTTCATATCATATATATATGTATATGTATATGTATATGTATATGTATATGTATGTATGTGTATATATATGTGTGTGTGTGTGTAACTTTTATTGTCTTTCTGTGAGTTTATTGTCCTCTCTAATTTTTCTCAGTTTTGATCATTTGCCCAAACAAATTCTTTTCTTTCTATCTGGACGCTTGGTGGCATTGTTTTCAAAGGAGACTTCTCACTTAAAAAGAGAAAGAAAGAGAGAGAGAGAGAAGGCAGACTTTTCTTTTTGCAAGATTATGGGGTTATAAAGCTCTCTCCTTGTATCCTTAGGATTTGCAGAAGGTTTCTGTCACCCTCTGTATTTCTGAGCTTTGAGAAAATAACTCCACGATGTCTTCCATTTGACTTTTTTTTTTCCTGTAACTGGGCTGGTCAGTTAATCGCTCAGATCTTCTCCAGGCTAGACTAACTGGGATGTTTGGGTAAGGACTGGTCTCTGCAGGCAGCCTATCAGTAATTACTTGGAACAGGGATTGTTAAAGGAGCCCTGCAGTCGGAAAAGCCTTTCCCCTCCCTTCCAGGTCTATTAAGAGTGACCTTAATAGAAAACGAAATGGTAACTTTCCACAGCAAAGCTTCTTCTAACACACTTGTTTCTACCTCAGTGAATCCAAACAAGCATTTCATTAGTGTCAATTTGACACAGTTTTTATCATCCTATCTATTTTGTCTAGCTTTTCAGAACAGCATTATTCAGCAGCTTTGCCCGCTGTATCAGGGTACCTCTCTCACTCTCTCTCTCATTTATTTGGCCCTGATAAACCATCAGAAATCACTACGGGTAAACTCTTTCTAGCTGAAGTTTTATATTTTTCCTTCAAAGGCTCATCGTGCCAATCATAATGTTTCTTTTGCTTTGTGTAATATTGTTGGAAAGGGAGTCTACCAGTACAATGCGCGTGTTTGAAAGAGGCAGACGACCTAGGGGAAAAAAAACTTGTTCAGACAATGGAGATTAAAAGAGATTAAGAAGAGACAGTAATTTTGAAAGCCATCACCCAGTTTCTAAATGACAAATCTTCGGGCATGTTTCCATCTAAGAACAAAGGCAATCTTTAACACCCTTTCAGCTCACGTCACTCCTAAGACTGCTTTCTTGGAATCCTATGGCCATTTCTGCATTAGACAGTTGTAGTGCTATTATTCCACTTTCAACATCCTATGAAATCTTGGGGTTTGCAGTTTAGGGAGGGGCCCTTGAGGCCCCTCCCTAAACTGCAAACCCCAAGATTCCATAGGATGTTGAAAGTGGAATAATAGCACTACAACTGTCCAGTGCGGAAATGGCCTAAGACTGCCTAAGAGTCCTAGGACCCAAGAGTATTGGACTACAACTCTCATAAGCCCCCGTTGTGTAGCCACTCTGCATTCTGATTGATGGTGGTGGGGACTGTTATGGTAGATGGTGAGCACTCTCAACACCGAACAGAATCCACCCGCTAGGAAGTAGGACTCTGTACTAATGCATGGCCAGGACGGATCCCACAACCACCAAAACAATGAGATATGCATACCACATATAAAATCCTGTTTCTGGGTATTGCTCCTTCAGGAATGTTCCACCAAGGAAAGTATCAGTGCCAGTCTTGTGTTATGTGTATTCAACAGATCTACACAAAATCCATTCTACAAAAATAAAATATGGGTTCTACACTGCACAACATGCACCTGTCTAGCCATTCCCTTAGCCACACCTTGAAAATCCCTTTTCAACATGATGGTCCAACAGCCAACGTAGAAAGTGAGGTTAGCTTTAGCCTGGACAGACACGCACACACGTACTTCAAAAATAACAAATACCTAGGGCACAATTTTTTAAAAACATGGCTTTACTAGAAGGGGAAGGTTTTTTAAAACTTTTGTATAGTTTCTATTGGATTTAGAATTTCAATCTCAACTAGAAATATCCACAGCGTGATAGTATCTTCCCAATCCAGGGGAATAGGAGGGGGGCACCAGAGAGGAGAAGGAATTGAGTTGAGTGCAAACAACAGTCTAAATCCTGTTCGTTCCTCCCAACTAGCGTTGACCCCTTAAATCAATGGCTGAATAGTGAGTCAACATGTAGGTAAATCCCACTAATTCATGGGGTTTCTTCTAGCTGGAGTTATCAACAGGATTCAGGACATTTTCTGCACTTTGAACTCAGTTTACAGAAACTGAAGTAAATAAGGGACAAAGGGGAGACAGTGGAAAAAGGAGAGAGACATCTTAAAAGAAGCTGAAAAAAGCCGAGTGACAGAGGATTAATTGGGACAGTCCCTCCCAAAAAGGTATAGCTGGAGGAGATGCTGTATGGGAAGGAGGGTGGGTGGGCAGGAAGATGCTACATGAAAGGGTGGATGGGCACGGAGATGCCCAGCAACTGAGGTGGCAGCAAGCCCCACCAGCCTCCCCCTTCTGCCTCACAAGAAACCCTCCTGCCTCAAAGGCAGAAGTGGGCATCTGGTGGACTGCCCACCACAGAGTGCATTGTGTCCTGTACATTTGAATCTGTGGTGGGTCGTATCTGCAGATCATATTCTTTTGTGTGTATTAAATGTAGTTTGGGGGACCTAGAGATGTTCATAGTTTTTCCACTTTCACAGCGGTCCTGTGCCCCTAACCACCATGAATGTGGAGAGATGACTGTAGTCATTTTGACCAGAATTTTGGTAAGGGACATACATCTTCATGTTGCAGTGGTCTGAGCATCAGACTACAATGCTGGAGACTAGGGTTTGATTCCCACGTTGGCCATGGAAACTCACTGAGTTACCTCGGGCACATCACACAGCACCACAAAACCTAGGGATGACTTATAACGCCCTATACAGCTTGGGTCTACAATATTTGAAGGACGGTATCTCCCTTTATGAGCCCCTTAGAGTTCTAAGTTTAGAGAAGCCCTTCTCTCTGACCCACCACTTTCTCAATTTTGTTTGGTGGGAGTAAGGAAGAAAGAGCTTCTCAGTGGCTGCTCTGGCACCCTCCCTGAGAAGACCAGAAAGGCCTCATCCTTGCTGTCCTTCCATCCAGTAGTTAAAACATTTTTAATGCCATCAGACTTTTAGAAACAGACTGGTGTTTCAATGCTGTGCAATGCTGTTTTTATGGTCAGTATGCAATCTGTTATGAATTTCAATGTTGCTAATGTGTAATATTAAATTGTTTAATCGCTTCTTAAATAACTCATATTTATATTTTTATTAACTCATTTAGATTTAGATTATTTATATTTATATTAATGACCTTGTATAGTTTTTAATTTGCATTGTTTATAAATATGTTCTTAACTGTCCTGAGTTCAATTATTGGGAGAAAGATGGGATAGAAGAATCATAGAATCATAGATTCATAGAAATATAGAGTTGGAAGAGACCCCAGGGGCCATCCAGTCCAACCCCCTGCCATGCAGGAACACCCTCAAAGCACTCCCGACAGATGGCCATCCAGCCTCTGCTTAAAAACCTCCAAGGAAGGAGGCTCCACCACACTCCGAGGCAGCATATTTCACTGCCGGACAGCCCTGACTGTCAGGAAGTTCTTCCTGAGGTTCAGGTGGAATCTCCTTTCCTGCAGCTTGAATCCATTGCTCCTTGTCCTGGTCTCTGGAGCGGCAGAAAACAAGCCCTCTCCCTCCTCTACATGGCATCCTTTCAAATATTTAAACATGGCTATCATGTCCCCTCTTAACCTTCTCTTCCGCAGACTGAACATACCCAGCTCTCTAAGTCTGTCCTCATAGGGCTTGGCTTCCAGGCCCTTCACCATTTTGGTCACCCTCCTCTGGACCTGCTCCAGCTTGACCATGTCCTTCTTGAATTGGGGTGCCCAGAACTGGACACAGTATTCAAGATGAGGTCTAACCAAAGCAGAGTAGCGTGGTATCAGTACCTCCCTCGATCTAGACACCATAATTCTATTGATGCAGCCGAGAATTGCATTGGCTTTCTTGGCTGCCGCATCACCCTGCTGACTCATATTCAGCTTGTGGTCTATTAAGACTCCTAGATCCCTTTCACACGTACTGCCATCCAGCCGCGTGTCCCCCATCCTACATTTCTGCATTCCATTTTTTCTACCTAAGTGTAGGACCTTACACTTCTCTCTGTTGAATTTCATTTTGTTAGCCTTGGTCCAGCTCTCCAATCTGTCCAGGTCATTTTGAATTTTGATCCTGTCCTCTGGTGTATTAGCAACCCCTCCCAATTTCGTGTCATCTGCAAATTTGATGAGCATGCCCTCTATTCCTTCATCCAAGTCATTGATGACAATATTGAACAGCACTGGGCCCAGGACAGAACCCTGTGGCACCCCACTGGTCACTTCTCTCCAGGATGAAAAGCAGCCATTGGTGAGCACCCTTTGGGAACAGTCAGTCAACCAGTTACAGATCCACCTGACAGTAGCCCTGTCCAGCCCAGAGGAGGAGGAGGAGTGTCCTCTCCACTTTCACAAGGGTTCAGGGCATAGAACCATCACAAAAATGGAAAAATGGTAAATAATGGCCCTGGTCAGCCCCCTCCCATTCCCTTGCCTTTTGTCCACGGGTGCCAGAGGCAAGGGAATGGGAGGGGGTGCCAGAGGGAAGAAGGAAGGCTTGCCTCAGCCTTCCCGCACCCATTCCCTTGCCTTTTGCATGCCGGGGCTAGGGGCAAGGAATTGGAGGGGGAAGTTCTCAGTGGCGGAGCTTGGAGTGTGTAGAGGGGGCGGGGCTACTGTGCAGGAGGCGTGGCCATGGCATGTAGGGGTGTGGCCATGGTACATGGGGCGTGGCCAGGGCACACGGGGGCGTGGCTATGGGCCAGGATGCCCCCAAAACATTGCCGCCCAGGGTGAATTGCCACCATCGCCCCCCCTTCCCTACGCGACTGGGAGTTCTGGAGGGGAGAAGGAAGGCACGAGCACGTCTCCCTCCGTTTCCTTGCCTTTTGTCTGGGTGCTCGCTTGCTTTCTCCATGCCTGGCAAAACGCAAAGGAACGGGGGAGGAGGAAGGCACATGTGCACCTTGCAAAGAATCAAATCTGCAAAGGTCAAACCCGCAAACGTGGAGGGAGGCTTGTAGCTGTTTGTGTAGAAGAGATGGGGCTCCTAGGCAGATTAGCTCAAAGGGGCAGATCTCTGCCGGGCCGGTTACCACAGGGATGGGGAAAGGGCAATGCACCAGTCACAAGTGGCCGCCAATTACTCCTAGAGACGCCCCCACACATACCCCATTTCTCTGCTCTGAAAATGGCACAAATGTACCAAAACTGCCCAGAATTGCAGCTATTTAATTACCCCTCTCATGCTTAAAAAAAAAAAAAAAAGCTATAATCTCCTGAAAATGACTTCCAGTTCACCGTGAACACACAGATGTAGCCTGGGAGATGGTCGTTGGAGAGGAAATTGCTGACCCACCCTCCCATTCAGCATCTCCTCCAGCTGTTCCTGTTTTGGGAGGGACTGTCCCAATTAATCCTCTGTCACTCTGCTTTTTTCAGCTGCTTTTAATATGTCCCTCTCTTTTTTCCACTGGCCTTCTCTGTCCCTGGTTTACTTCAGTTCTTGTAAACTGAGTTCAAAACGCAGAGAACAGCCTGAAACCTGGTGGTAGCCCCGGCTAGAGCAAACCCCCTGAATCAGTGGGATTTACCTTCGTGTTGACTCACTATTCAGCCATTGATTTAATGGGTCAGCTCTAGTTGGGAGGAACCAACAGGATTTAGACTGTTGTTTGCACTCAATTCACTGGAGGGAAGAGGAGAGAAAGGGGAAGAATCTTTTCTTTCCTTGGAAGCTCAGACCAAAGCAAATGGCTGCATTCCCTGCTAGCTTGTCTGTTCGTCCTCCTTAATAATTGTTCCCATCTTGATCGTATCTGGTGTTGGTTAGGCATAGGCGTCCCCAGTAAAAGCTCTTAAACACTAATTATTTAAAGGGATTTTAAAAATAACGCCAATATTTTAGACCAGATACTTAGTTAAGAACAGTCAGCCCTTCATATATGCAGATCCCGTATCCACGGATTCAACCAACCGCCACTTGAAAATACTCCCCTCCAAAAAAAAAGGTCCAAAAAGCAAACTTTGATTTTGCCATTTTACAGTAGAGATGCTATTTTGCTACACATAATAGGAATTGAGCATCCACAAAGTTTGGTATCCCTGGGGGTCCAGGAACCAAACCCTGGTGGATACCGAGGGCCCACTGTATAGTTAATTATACTGATGAGAGTCTGTTCTCCTGTGGGTTAAGACGCAATGGACTAATGTTTTGACACCCCCTCCAACCAACAACCTCCAGTGCAACCATCAGAAGCAAGATGCCTGTCGCATTTCCTCCTTGCGCCAGAGATTGCTGTCAGGAGGAGGGGTGGAAACATCAGTCCACTTCACCCTAATTGACAGAAGAAAAGCTCCCCACTGCTCACAGCATCTGCTGCCCAGTAAATCAGGACTGGGGGACTTTTATGATACCTATGTATTCCCTCCATTGTTGAACATGCAGGGGTCATGAATACAAATCAGTTACCAATGCATAAGTCTACAGTATGAATTTGTAACAGTGATTGTGAATTCCAGCCTAATTTAAACCATAAATATGGGGGCGTTATTGGAGAGAAACTAAAGGAGACGGATGAAGATCAGAAAGTGGAAATGCATCTGGGGGCAAAATGGGGAGGAGAAAAGGGGACTGGTACAACAACTTATATCCTCACAACCAAGGTCACAAGCATGCTCACAAATCACTTGAAATGCACCACATTTTTTTCAGTTTTATAAAAGTTAGGAGGAAAATGGTAATAGCACTTGGACAGGGAAGCAAAAAGACGTATCAAGTAGCATCAAGAAGTGCTACATTAAATGGTGTGGAAGTAATCAGCACAAATCACAAGCCTAGATGAGCCATCTTTCTCCTTTTTACCCATTTTTCTCATTGCAACTGAATGAATTTCCCAGACTGGGCTGATTACTTGTATGTTCCTGTAACCCGAGGCTGGGAAATCTTTTTCAGTTTGATGGCCAAATTCAATTTCGGAGAGTTTCTCAGGGGCTACATTCCAGTGGTGAGCGTGAAGAAGCATTTCAGCTTTTCAGAATGGAAGGGGGGCATAGACAAGCTGGGAAACTGTCGAACTAATGTGTCATGGGATGGCAGCGTTCCAATAAGGGGGACCCCAGACGGGAACTCAACCCCAGGGCTTGAGGTTCCACACCCCTGCTGTAAATCCTAGGGAAAAGCCCTGCATTTTTATCCAAGCAAACAGCTCACAAACCATCTGGGTCAAACCTTAGCATCTAGCAATTTCTAGGTGTTAAGTAGCTGCACTCTCAGCATAGCTCCATCCTCCTGGGAAAGAGAATGCGGCAATGTCATCCTTCTGCCTATAGCCTGTTATTACAGAATGGGAGGAAGAACTGACAGGAGTCAGTCCCATTGGCTGACTGCTTGCCTAGGCCCTGGAAGGAAGCCAGCAGAATTATGAGACAATGGCCCGTACTGGAGCCATTGTCTCATAGCTTTGATTGCTTCCTTCTAGAGGCTGGCTAGGCGAAGAGCCAACGGGCCGGCCTCTTGTCAATCCTTCTTTCCCCTCTGTAATACCAATTGGAGAGGCTGTTTAAGCAAGAGCTGGAGCGCTATAGTGGTTTGGGTGTTGAACTGTGGCCCTGGACACCACGGTTGGATTCCCGTTCAGCCATGGAAACCCACTCAGACACCTTGGGGATGTCACACACTCTCAACCCCTAGAAAACCCCATGATAGGGTTGCCTTAGGGTCACCATAAGTCAGAAATGGCTTGTGGAATAGAACACAAGGAGAAAACTGGAGTAGTTAAATGGCTGTTTGAAAATCCTCCTCACTTACTAGCTCAAGTATATCAAGAAATATTACAACAGGAGAGGCAGGAAGAAACAGTGAAGATAACAATGATTTTATGGGCTCAGAATATTGGACATACAATTCAATTAGAGTCTTGGGAAAGGAGCTGGCAAAAAACACAGAAATTTACAACAGCTCAAAATTTGAAAGAGAACTATTACAAGCTTTTTTATAGATGGTATATGACACCAGACAAATTGAAAAAAGATTTACAAAACAGGTAATGGGCATTGTTGGAAGTGTCAGAAAGAAGTTGGTACGATCTACCACACGTGGTGGACGTGCCCAAAAGCTAAGAAGTATTGGAATGTAATACATAATAAAATTTGTGCATTATTGAAAATTCAATTTGTTAAGACACCAGAACTGTATTTGTTAAATATGACTGACATAATAGAAGATGTTGATGTAAAGAAACAATGGAGAATACTGCTCTATATGATAACAACTGCTCGGATTGAATATGCTAAGTTGTGGAAAACTCAGCAAATACCTACAGTGGAACAATGGTGGGGTACACTTATAGAAAATAAAAATGCTGATATGGTCTCTCGGAGACTTAAAGGGAAATCAGACGAAGAGATACAAAGAGAATGGCAAATGGTAAATGGAAGTGGGTAATTACTGGGTATACAGATGGAGATTGGTTATTCATGATGTAAGATAAGATATGAGTGGGTGGCAGGGTATATATCATGATGCGGGAATATGGAGGGAAAGGCAAGAATCAATGAGTAAAAAATAGCTAAATGTAGTACAGTATTATATATCTGAAAAATAGTATGTAAAACTAGATCTCTGTGGAAGATCAGAAATATGTCAAGTAAACTGTCAGTTACTATATATGTTTTTTTATAATGTGAAATTGAATAAAATGATTTAAAAAAAAAAAGAAATGGCTTGAAAGCATGCAACAATAACAACAAGCTGGGATCCTAAAGCCCAGTGAGGCTTGTTTGTGCAACCTGCAGAATTCCAGCACAAATCATTGGCAACGTTACCCACATGAAGACTGTGATGGGAGTGGAAACAGAAGGGGAGAGGTCTGTGGTTGTCACACTACTGGGATTGCTATTTGATAAGAGATGTTACTTTATTTTCTATTCTGCTTTACCAAGAGATGCAGAAAGTGCTCCCTTCCTTGCTCAGTTTCCAATGGACATATTTTCCCATCAGGCTTTTGATGGGTTGAGGATGTTGTCACATACGAACGGATCTGTTGTTGTTTGTTGTTTAGTGACTGATGGAATAAAGGGCAGGCTTATCAAATCTGCAAATGACACCAAATTAATAGCGGCAGCTAACACCCCAGAGGACAGGATCAGCACTCAAAATGATCCTCACAGATTAGAGAGCTGGGCCAAAACTAACAAAATGAGTTTCTACAGGGAGAAATGTAAGGTCCTACGCTTGGGCAGAAAAAATTAAATGCATATAGGATGGGTGACACTCAGATTGACCACAGTACATTTGAAAGAGATCTAGAGTCTTAGTAGACTCTACTAAGTCTACTAACATGAGTCAACAGTGTGATGTGGGAGCTAAAAAATGCAATTATAGGCTGCATCAATAGGAGTCAAGTAATGGAATCATAACATTATTATTTTGTAGTGTGAAAGGACCCTTCCTCTACAGATCTCTTCCCTCAACTCCCAGTTCGTAGCTGCATTTTGTCCTGCTTTGGTCAGACCTCACCTAGAATCCCATGTCCACTTGTTACCCTCTTGTCTGGGGGTCCCGGGAGGGACACCAAATTACTATCAAAACTGTACAAGTTGGGGAAATTAGTTCAGAGCTCAAGTTGGCAAAACGAGAGGCAGGGTAACTTAGCAGGATCTTGCAACCCAGTGTTTACGGGGTCAGGCCAAGTCAAGAAACAAACCGGTTGGAAAATAATGAATGATCTTTATTAAATACAGGCACACAATGTAAGCAACACAAGCACGCAGATAACTAAGGAAAATAAAGGCGTGAGTAAGATAGCAGGATTTTCAGAGGGATAGTTGGTTCGGGTGATACGAAACCTGTCCTGAAGTCCGGAAGAAAATGGGGAGCGAAGCTGGGGTTCGATGTATCTCAGCACGTGGAGCTGAGGGGAAGGCTCGCCGGACAAAGCGACAGCAAGGCGGGATGGAAGCCGAGAGCGATTCAAAGAGGCAGTCAAAGTCAGGGGGTTTTATAAGGAGACTTGTGACTGCAGGCTAGGTCGGACTTAGGGGAAAACAATAGATTTGGAGTTGGAGACAAAGCTTCCAAAAGGTCAGAATTTGAATGATTGAATTAGAGCCGAATTTATCAATAGAGCAGCCGGTATGCAAACGCGGAGTTCTTGAGCGTTGTATAGCCAGATCAGCAAGCTGCCAGCGTGAGGCAGAGGATCTTTTGAAGAGTTGCTCGCATACCTAATGGAGGTACTTGCCTTGAGGTCTCCTAAAGCAGCGAGTCGGCTGTTTTCTGGCCTGCCTGTAGTGTCTAGGAATATTATGGCGATTATCGGCCGAGCCTGTGTGCGTGCTTGTCCAGGGCCTCGCAAGCACGTGGAAGGGATATGTGAAGCCGAATTAGTGATTATCAAAAGATATCTTTTGTATCCCCAAAGCTCAGGCTAGCCAGGGCAGTAACACAGTTCTGGGCACCACAATTCAAGAAAGATATTGAAAAGCTGGAACATGTCCAGAGGAGGGTGACCAAAATGGTAGAAGGCCTCAAAACCACACCCTATGAAGAGAAGGTTAAGAGGTAACATGACAACCATGTTTAAATATTTGAAGGGATGTCAGATGGAAGATGGAGCAAGCTTGTTTTCTGCTGCTCCACAGACTAGGGCATGGAGCAATGGCTTCAAACTTCAGGAAAAGAGATCCCATCTAAACATTAGGAAGAACTTCCTGACAGTAAGAGTGATTCAATAGTGGAATACTCTCTCTCAGAGTGTGATGGAGTCTCCTTCTTTGGAGGTTTTTAAACAGAAGCTGGATGGCCATCTGTCAGGAGTGTTTTGATGGTCTGCAAGGCAGAATGGGGTTAGACACAATGGGCCTTGTGGTCTCTTCTAGGTCTGTGATTCCATGATTCTGTGACTGGAGGACGATTGTTGTTGTGGCCAATGTGATTTATTATTTTAAGATGGCAGGAACCAGTAGATGAAGGAAAGAAAAGCAGGGCCATATCTTCAGCTCTGTTCAGAAACCAGCAGAACTTGAGCAGTTGATTTTTTTTAAAAAAAAGTTGTGCATCTCACTGCAAAGCACTTGTTATCATTACCATTGCACAGTTTTAATTGTAGCCTATTGAATTACTTGTTATTTCTTGCCAAGAGAAGGTTGTAAGGGGGAAAACATCTAAAAAACTAAGTAAGTGGGCTAAAGTTATGGGAGGCAATCTCTCACAGTGTTTTCCAAAGTAACAAGAAAAAAACATGGAAATATTAATTGGTACATACATATTCAGTTGCATAGTACAACAATTCACTAATACACAGTCATCAAGTAACTTTGGCCTTTTCCGCACCGGGCTATTAAAACGGTGCAGAGCGACCTCCAACAGAGGTCTTCTGCACCGTAGAGTGGACTGGGGTGGACTACTTTTTGTAGTTCCATACCTCAGGCCACTCCGGTGCGACCGGAACTGGTTGCGCGGCATGTTTTTTAAAAACCTCTTTTTAGAGGCACTTTCCAGACGTGGGGGGGGGGGACGACGGAAGACACTACTCACCAGATTTTAACTTCGTCCGGGCGAGTCCGTCGCGACAAGGAGGAGTGCGAGCTCGACGCTCCACACTCCTCCGGCGTCCTAAATGGCGGCTTCCGGTTGGTGGAGGCTCTCCACCAACCGGAGAAGCTCGCCAGCCAGAAGCCCGCCCCCGGCAGATCCGCAGGCACGCACTTGCGCGCCTGCAAATCTGCTCCGGAGCCAGGTGATGGAGCGGCACGGAGTTGTGCACTCCGTGCTTTTTAAAAACCTCTAAAAAGAGGTTTTTTAAAAAAACACACCGTGCGACCAGTTCCAGTCACTCCGGAGTGGACTGAGGTATGGAACTACAAAAAGTAGTCTGCCCCAGTCCACTCTATGGTGCAGAAGACCTCCGTTGGAGGTCACTCTGCGCCGTTTTAATAGCCCGGTGCGGAAAAGGCCAGAGGTTTTTAAAAAGCACGGAGCGCACAACCCCGTGCCGCTCCGTTGCCCGGCTCCGGAGCAGATTTGCAGGCGCTTGCAAGTGCGTGCCTGCAGATCTGCCAGGGGCGAGCTTCCAGCTGGCAAGCTTCTCCGGTTGGTGGACAGCCTCCACCAATCGGAAGCCGCCATTTACAACACCAGAGGAGTGCGGAGCGATGAGCTCACACTCCTCCTCATCGCGATGGACTCGCCCGGACGAAGTTAAAATCCGGTGAGTAGCGTGTTCCGTCGTCCCCCCCCCCCACGTCTGGAAAGGGCCTATGTGTATAGACTTACACTCTATCTCCTTGATGTAGGATCTTGGCCAATGTTTATAGACCAGGGTTCAAAACCCTGCTTGGCCACGGAAGCCCTTTGGATGACTTTGGGCAAGTCACACTCACTCATTCAGAGGGAGGCAAAGGCAAACCCCCTCTGAACAAATCTCGCCAAGAAAACCCCATAATAGATTTGCCTTAGGGTCGCTATAAGTCTGAAAAAAACGTGAAGGCACGAAACAACAAATAATGTCAGCGTAACGCATAACTCTAGAAACCACAGTGCTTTCCACATTACACAGTTATAGCATCATGGTTCTATTTTAACTGTCATGCCAGCATCCTATGGAAAGCTGGGATTTGTAGTTTAGGAGGGCCACTGAAAATTCTGTCAGAGAGTTCTAGTGCCACACCAAACTACAAACCACAGGATCCCATAGGATGTAGCCATGGCAGTTAAAATGGAATCATAGCATTATTATTTTGTAGTGTGAAAGGGCCCTTCCTCTACAGATCTCTTCCCTCAACTCCCAGCTCGTAGCTGCTCTTCCATCAGACTTCTGTGATCATTTGGGAACTGTGTTGGAAGTGTCTGCCATTCCTCTTAAATCTTATGCCCCCTGCGAAACCAAGGTGATTAGTGAACTAGTAGTTCGGCAGTAAACGCCTCATTAAGCAACAGGCGGTTGCGCACAGCGTTGACTGACTGTTAATGGGAGTTTGAGCTTTAAAAGACACCAGAGAGAATCTACCGCTGAAATGAATCATGGTGTTTGCCAAACTGCTAGCCATTAGCAATTGAGAGAAAGAGAAAGAGCTTACTCCTGAAGTAACTGTGGAAGGTTTTTGTTTGTTTTTTTTGCAGCAGGGAAAAATGGCAAAACTCTCCAGAGGGAGACTTGGCTTCAGAAAAGATAAGAGCGTTTGATAAAGTTAATGTGGTGGCGATTTCTTCCTGTTGGCTTCCCTGTGTGTGGATGGAGGGATGCCTTGTCAGTTCTCTAGCTCTCAGGCACTTGGCCTGCTCCTAGATGGCCTGTTGTTACAAGGCAGACCTCAAGATCAAGAGAGACCATAACTTCCAATGTCCTGATTTGGCAGGGGCTATCCCAATTAATCTACTGCTGTCTCATTTTTTTAGCTGCTTTTAAAATGTCCCAGCTTCTCTCCTCCTCCCTTTCCCCATTTGTCCTCCACTTACTTCAATGGCAGAAAACAGAATTTAAAGTCTAAGAGTAGGTTGCACTCAATTGACTCAGCAGGGGAGTGGAGTGAGAAGAGGGTAGAACCTTGCCTTTCTCAATAGGATCAGGCAAAAGCAAACTGTTGCAGCCTCTCCTGTTTTTCCTCATTAATAACTTTTGGCATCTTGATCACACTCTGATGTTGCTTTGCCATGGGTGTCCCAATTTCCATGTGTAAAATGCTGGAGGTATGTGAGACGCCAGCCTTAAGCAGCAGATTTGGGCTGTCATGGAAAGAAGGCAAATGGTTAGATATTTGATTTATTGTGTCTGTACGGTAGCTCCTCTACATTTGTGAGAGTTCGGGATACAGAACCCTCATGAAAGTGGAAAAACCTTGAATACATCCCTCAATGATTCCCCTCTGGAGTTCCGCCCACCATTCCTTTGCCTCTGGCCCCAGCATTCCTGAGGGGAAGAAAAAAGACAAGATAAAGGGCTTACTGGTACTTTCCCCTCTGATGGAGAAGAGCAGAGTCCTGCCCTTCTAGCTACTTCTGGTGGCCATCATAAGAAAGGAGAGGTAGGAGCAAAGAGAGCACCTGACCAATCCGCAGCCATTACACAGCAGAATGTGCAGCCACATGGCAGAGAGAACAGGCCTCCAGCAGTGAGGGGGGGCTTTACTTGCCCAAAAGGAGAAAATGTCTGTTCTAAACACAAGCCTTGCATGTCTTAGGTGAGGAATGCAGGGGAATGGGAGAAGGAAAACGTGGCGAGGAAGGCAGGCACATGCCTGGCGAATAATCAAATTCACAAAGATTAAAACCCTGAATGTGGAAGGAGGACTATATTCCAAAACCTGAGAAAATTACTTTTCTCAGCTAGCATGATCTGTTCGTGGAAGGCTCATATGAAATTTCCTCACATAGTTACCAAAATAATTTACTGCCCTTGGGTAAACTGCACCTTGACACTGGGAGCAGGAAACACCATTTGTTGTTCTATTTCAGCTGGGTAAAGTGTTTCGGGGAAGTCCTGTATCTACAAACACACAAAGAAATATTAAACCAAAAAAGCAAAGATTGAGCAATTAAAGGGAATTAAAGTGGAACATGGTGCTATTATTTGCATAGTATGAAGGGGCTCTTGGAAATAGGGTTTTCGTGAATATTCTAGTATTCTGGCAGTTTCTAGCCTAAAGAATCCTAGCACAAGAAAGGAATAGTCCACTCCTTACCTGGTTCTTTTGGCCAGATCTCAATAGTCACTTGCACTGCATCAAATAAAGTTATTTATAAAAATAAAGCCTATTTCCACCAATGCATAGATGGCTTTGCTCTCGTGAAGCAAAGCCATCTATGGCTTTAATTAACGGTTGAAATGGATAAATTATCAATATTGACAACAGAAAAATCATCAGTGACTTTTTTGAAAGACTGGGAAACTTTGAGGGGTTTTCTTCAAGTAAAAGAGTACAATATGTTAACTGTAGGCTTTGATAGAGTCATAGAATCATAGAGTTGGAAGAGACCCCAGGGACCATCCAGTCCAACCTCCTGCTATGCGGGAATACACATCAAAGTATTCCCAACGGATGGCCATCCAGACTCTGCTTAAAAACCTCCAAAGAAGGAGACTCCACCACACTCCGGGGCAGCACATTCCACTGCCGGACAGCTCTGGCCACCAGGAAGTTCCTCCTGAGGTTCAGATAGAATCTCCTTTCCTGCAGCTTGAATCCATTGCTCCTTGTCCTAGTTTCTGGAGCAGCAGAAAACAAGCCCACTCCCTCCTCAGCATGACATCCCTTCAAGTACTTAAACATGGTTATCGTTTCCCCTCTCAACCTTCTCTTCTGCAGACTAAACATACTCAGCTCCCTAAGCTGTTCCACATAGGGCATGGCTTCCTGTCCCTTGACCATTTTGGTCACTCTCCTCTGGACACACTCCAGCTTGTCGATATCCTTCTTGAACTGCGGTGCCCAGAACTGGACACAGTATTCCGAATGAGGTCTAACCAATGCAGAATAGAGTGGTACCATTACCTCCCTTGATGTAAGCACTATACTTCTATTGATGCAACCAAGAATCGCATTGGATTTCTTGGCCGCTGCATCACACTGCTGACTCATGTTCAGCTTGTGATCTACCAAGAGTCCTAGATCCCTTTCATATGTACTGTTATCCAAGCAGCATGTGTCCCCCATGCTATATTTGGGCATTCTATTTTTTCTGCCTAAGCGCAGGACCTTACATTTCTCTGTGTTGAAATTCATTTTGTTAGGTTTGGCCCAGTTCTCCAATCTGTCAAGGTCATTTTGAATTATGATCCTGTCCTCTGGCATATTAACAACCCCTCCCAATTTAGTGTCATCTGCAAATTTGATCAGCAGGTCCTCTACTCCTTCATCCAAGTCGTTGATGAAGATGTTGAATAGCACTGAGTCCAGGACAGAATCCTGTGGCACCTCACTAGTCACTTCCCTCCAGGATGAAAAGCAGCCATTGGTGAGCACCCTTTGGGTTTGGTCCATCAACCAATTACAAATCCACCTAACAGGAGCCCTGTCTAGCCCACATTTTACTAGTTTCTTTGCAAAAATGTCATGGGGAACTTTGTCAAAGGCCTTACTGAAATCAAGATATGCTATGTCCACAGCATTCCCTTCATCTATCAAGCTCATAACTCTATCGTAAAAACAGATAAGTTTAATCTGGCACAACTTATTTCTGAGAAATTCATGTCAACTTTTAGTGACTACGGCATTGCTTTCTAAGTAATTACAAACTGACTGTTTAATGATCTGCTCTAGGATCTTTCCTGGTATTGATGTCAGGCTGACCGAGTGATAATTATTTGGGTCCTCTTTTTTTCCCTTCTTGAAGATGGGGACAATATTTGCCCTCCTCCAGTCTGCTGAGAATTCTCCTGTTCTCCAAGAGTTCTCAAAGATTATTGCAAGTGGTTCAGAAATGACTTCTGCAAGTTCTTTTAATATCCTTGGATGTAATTCATCTGGCCCTGGAGATTTGAATTCATCTAGTTTAGCCAGGTATTTCTGTACTACTTCTCTACCTATTCTGTGCTGCATTTCCCCTCATCCTCACCTACTCCCCACCCCGCAAGTTGAGTACTTCTATCCTTTCGGGAGAAAACTGAGGCAAAGAAGGTGTTGAGTAGTTCTGCCTTCTCTCTTCCCTCTGTTAGTAATTAGCCATCTTCTCCATGCAGAGACCCTATCATTTCCTTATTTTTCCTTTTGCTGCGGACATATCTAAAAAAGCCCTTTTTATTGTTTTTAATGTTTCTGGCAAGCCTGAGTTCATTCTGCACTTTAGTTTTTCTGACCTTCTCCCTACATATCCTGGCTATTTGCTTGAATTCCTCTTTGGTGGTTTCACCATTCTTCCATTTCCTGTACATGTTTCTTTTAACACTCAGCTCAGCTGAGAGTTCTTTCGTCAACCATTCCAGTTTCTTTAGACACCTGCCATTTTTCCTCCTTATTGGCACAGTTTCAAATTGTGCCTTCAGTATCTCACTTTTAAGAAACTCCCATCCGTTATGAACTCCTTTCTCTTTCAGTATTCTTGACCATGGAATTTCAGCCAGTAACTCCCTAAGTTTACAGAAATCAGCTTTTTTAAAGTCTAGAATTATTATGATCATTCGTAGATTTGGAAAAATAAGCAGCGGAAGCATTTGAATGCACAAACTCCACTTTGAGGTAGATAGCAGTGGTTACTTGTGACAAGCAAGCAACACAGCACACTGAAGTTGTTGAGACTGAAGCATACATGGCATTTATATCTTCCCATACAAACTTAGGTGTGTAAAGCTATCACTGGAGAGGATCATCAATTAAACATCACCCCACAACTTTAGATAATTCCCAGACTCTCAGCTGATTACTCATCTTTCATCCCTAAAGCAAGAACATGTTTCCTGTCTCGTATCTCTGAGTGTTTCCAATTCTCACAGCACCTTTTCATGCTTTTGTTTTCCCCCTCTCTGATCTTCTCCCCATTTCCTGGATACATGGTAACATGGAACAATAAAGCTATTAGCCATTTGATACTTCTGAATACACACACACACAAAAGCATAAAACAGATACAATGTTGCAATCAACAATTGGCCTTTGATACGTTGTAGCACTCTAAGGCCATTTCCGCACAAGGTCGATACATCGTAGTAATGTCAAATCCTCACCCCCACGTCTGCACGTTGAACCATTTTAGCATCGTAGTTTTCCCCATGGTTCTGCATGTTTTCAGCTCCTAGAAGGGTTCACTGCAATGCGAAACTGCTGTATGTGAAAACTGGAAAAACTTCAATCTATATCTCCCAAACCAGTTCTGCTTCGGCTTTCGCCTACATGCAGAAGCGTAGCATCAATTCAAATCGCAGAAGTGGCTGGCTATGGGCGTTCTCAGGCTGTCGTTTCTATCATTTCTGTCCCTATCTCTCTCCGCCCATTAAAGGGCAGGCTGCCGTCATTATTGTCTTCATGGATTAAACAGACAGCGGGAAGACAGTGGATCTGGTAATGGACTGTTAAGACTGTTTTTTTCCAGGTATCAACGAACATACATACCTACACACAAACATAGCAACACAGAAATGTGTTTAAAATGTGTGTGTGTTTTTTTAAAAAAACAGACCAATCAGCAATGGCGGGGCAGGGTGAGGGAGGAGATGCGAGTGGCCAGGGACTTGTTGTTGCGGATGCAGCAACCGCTGTTTTCCGCAGTATACAATGTAAATGGGGGGGGGGGTGTGCACACAGCACAGTTTCTGAATTGGAGTATAAAAACACCGCTCTTGACACGTGGTGAACCGCTCCTCCCATCTCATGTGGAAATGGCCTAAATCTAACATTTTCCTAAACTGACTACCCTGCATATTGTAATACACATCCAACAATTATTTTATGACAGGAGACACACATTCTGACAGATATTTACAAATGAAGAAGTTATTTTATATAGCCACGCATAATCTACATCAGGAAAGCTGGAAGTCGATGACTATTCTTTTTTCTTATTGTTCTTTATTAACTTTACCCCTTCTTTATTATTTTCTTTTTCTTGTTGCTTCTCTGTTTTGTTTATATGTAATTTGCTTCTTTATTGTGTTTGAAAAATGCTTAATGAAAAAAAATCTGACTCCATTGGTGAGTGTGTAGCCTGTTTGGGGAGACGCTGGAGACTAGAGATAAATTCTCCTTCAGCCCTTGCAGAATCAGGTTCTTTCTCTCCCCTTGCAAGCCTGAAGAAGGCAGTGTTAACACTCTGATATTTTTATGATAAAAATTTCACAACCCATCAAGCTGCTTCCCCTCATAGCCTCTCTTCTCTCCACCCCTGCCCTACTTGAAGATTTTTATTTTATTTATACATCTATCATATTTCTATGTCTCCTTTCTCCCGGAGTGGGACCCAAGGCAGCTTCCAGGACAATTCCAATAAAATTTTAAACCATTAAAATCAGCCATATAAAACAGCATAAAATCATTATAAAACCTTACAAAAGTTTAAAAAATAAATAGAACATCCTGATAAAAAGATAAATAAAAAGCTCTCCTGCTGAAGATCTGCACCCACTGAAGCCAAGTCTGTTTCCAGTTATTTCAGACAAGGAGATGCTGAAAAGCTCTCCGTATTTCCATGGAGTTGCTCCTTCTATTATGTTGAAGTGCTTCCAGGCCTGTGGTTCCTAGTGCTACCCACCAAAAGACATCCTGCTGCAATCCAATTGTTTCCTTCTCAGAGGAATTTCTGAGGGAAGGTCAGGTCAAGGGGGTGTTAACCTAAGAAGTGGCAGACAGTGGGGCTGCCTGCAATGCCTGCATCTCCCTAGAATTTGGGGAAATTATAACTCAAAGGAGGCCTGAGAGAGGAGGAGAACAGCATGATTTTTTTCACCTATGCATACAAGTACTAACTGTAGAAGGGACTTCAGTTAACATTAAACAAAATATTTTATTTGAATTGACAAACATGCAAGAAATCAGACACTCTTAAGAACCACATAAGGCTATTGGAAAGTGAGGCAAGAAAGGTTGGATGGAGAGAGATTAGGGGTGAAAGGGTGATAGTTACCAGTCCTGAAGAAGGAAGTAGCAGTGGAAGGGCTCAGACAGCCTCTGAGGGTGGCATGGAGAAATGGCAGTACCACATACGACTTACAATTGGCTGTGGTAGAAGCTAGGATTTTTAAACCCTCTTTCATACCCTAAAGGGAATGTGTTGACAAAGCTGTAATGGCTTTCTCATGGGACTGACAAAGGGGTCCGGAATGGGCTGATTGCTTTAACTCAGGAGTGACAAAACATTGGTTGGATTCCTGACAGTCTCTTAATATTCAGTCAGGTAGGGTATACAGGGAAGATCTCCAAAGGGTAAGATCAAGGGACGGTCTCCGATTGCTGAGCAATCTGGGAAGTTCATCTTCCGTTGTATTCAAAAATGCCGAGAGCCTGAAGCAGTGAAGGGACTAGCACAAACCCATCAGTGTTGGGATTTATCCACATAATCCTATCTGGACTTTCCCACCATCATGATCCTGAACATTAATCTGGTCAGTGTAACTCCAATCACATTCCCCAGTCATTAATAAGTCCAATTTATGAGAACTGCATATCTCATAGGAGGGGCGATAGGGTATGGTAACAGGGGGAGATAAAGGAAGCAGTAGGAAAAGACAAGAGAGCTACAGAAAACCCCACTGGCTCCCCCCGCCCTGCAAAACTTCATGAATGAAGCAGGGCAGTTGCACAATAAAAAAAAACACATCTAGAAGCAACCTACAAAACAACAGCATAGGGTAGAAGACACTATGGATGGGAAAAGGCAAAGGCCTGCTCAACAATTTATTTTTGGGGGGCTGGAATTCTCTATCACGGTCTATCTATGTTCCATATCTTTATGTATAAGGATTAAGCACCCCTAGGCCATTTCCGCACTAGACTGCTATATCGCTATTATTCCACTTTCAACATACTATGGAATCCTGGTACCTGCAGTTTAGGGAGAGACCTTTAGAATTTTCCGCCAGGGAGCTCTTTGGCCTCAGGAAACTACAAACCCCAGAATTCCACAAGATTCCAATTCCACATATTGGTCTTCCACTCTTATCTGCCTAGATAATATGGCTAATTGTTGAGATCAGGACAGCGGCCCACAGACTGGGAGCACTTATTATGCATTCCAGTCTCCAAGAAGGGAGACATCATGGGTTGTAGCAGTCATTGGACCCTTGCACTGACTTCTCAGCAAAGTGATGCTCCAAATTTTGCATCAAAGATTTTTACCATTTATAGAGCAGGAAATACAGATGATACCAAACTAGTTGGGGTAGCTAATACCCCAGAGAACAGGATCAGAATTGAAAATGACTGTAACAGATTAACGAGCTGGACAAAACTAACCAAACGAATTTCAACAGGAAGAAATGTAAGGTACTACACTTGGGCAGAAAACATGAAAAGCACAGATATAGGAATGGTAACTCCTGGCTTGACCACAAAGCAATGCCTTCAAAATACAGGAAAAAAGTTTCCACCTAAACATTAGGAAGAACTTCCTGATGGTAAGAGCTGTTCAACAGCTGACTATGCTGCCTTGGAGTGTGATGGAGTTTTCTTCTTTGGAGGTTTTTAAACAGAGGCTGGATGGCCACCTGTTGGGAGTGCTCTGATGGTGTATTCCTACATGGCAGAAAAGGGATGGACTGGATGACCCTTGGGGTCTCTTCCAGCTCCATGATTCTATGAAACGCCAGACATCCAAGCTGAGTTCACTCATTACTGAGGAACATTAAACAGTCATTTTGATTCATAATGACACAATTCAAGCCCAATACTGCATACCAGCAAGACTAGACTAGGATCTGAGTGATCCAGGTTCTAGTTCTCACTGAGCTATGAAATTCACTGGGTGATTTTGGGCCTATTCTCTCCCTCTCTTTCCTCGCTCCATCCCTCTTCCCTCTCTTTCTCTCTCAGACTGTCCTACTTCATCAGGTTGTTGTGAGGTTGAAGTCAGAAGGATAGCAACATATGCTATTTCAAGTTCATTAGATGAAAATTGGGATATAAATATAGCTAATAAACAGTCATCTTTATTTGACAGTTCTATTGATGTTGTGGGGACTAAAAAAGACATAATGAGAAACAGCTTTTTTTTTAGAAAGGGAAGGAGAAAGAGACGAAACCAACGTATAAAAGAAAAATAGAAGTAATGCAGCAAGATATTATCAGGAGAGACAAGGGTAACAGTCCGCATACCTGCAATGGAATGTCTGCAGCCTCCCCTTCAAAGGTTTTCCTGTAACCCCTGCAAACTGATTAATTTTGCCCAGTGATTGAGGAATCCTAAAGGAAAAGCCTGAGCTCTTAAATTGTCGGTCTAGAATGAGAAAAAAAAATTGCTCCAGAGAGTAATGGAGCTGCTCTTCCCCCAGGAGCAGCAAACTGAGTTGTAATTACCTTGATTTAGATAATGGATTTCATGTGTGCAGGGGGGAGTGGAAAGGTAAATTCTTGTAGCTGTGGTAAGTATTTGTTTCCATCTTTCTATTCGACTTTGCAGCTTTGAGATTTTACCTAGTGAAACTGTTTTCAGGGAGTTACCCAGATTGGTCTAAAGAAAGCATGGGTTCTCAGGGTTTCACTGCCACCTCTGTCCCTTGTTCTATTCTTTTTTGGGGCCTGTTTGTGGTGATTTCTTGGATTTGCATGGGGATTCTTCCAAAGGCATAAGCTGCATGGCATCCTGTTAATGTTATCACTATGGCACAACAGACATGTTTTGATGACAGTGGCAGAAATGGAGTTGCGCATACAGCAATGTTGTGCCCTGCAGTTGTACCATTGCACATTGCAGTTGCACTGTCCAATTTTCTATTACACATCACCCAATGATGAAAAGAATGAATGAATTAACTTGGCACATGTTGTACAATGTTGCTATCCTGGATGGGCATGTGTAGTGCTGCTATAGGGTATCTCTGTATGCAGTTATTTACACTCTGTTGAGGGGCTCATGACTGCAGCCATAATTTCCTGAGATAATCTTATGGTCTGAAGGGCAATTTTTTTTTTTTCTTATAATGTTATAGTGCAAAAGTGCCATTTCATTGACTCACTAATGCATTATAGAACTATCACACTTAAAAAAAAATGAAAAGAGAGAACAGAGAAGAAGGAGAGTAGGAAACATCGTGTTCTGATAAGACATGGAATTAAAAAGACACCCACTCAAGAGTAGGAAAGAAATGTTGCAGCTGGTGCTTGGAATTGCCAGAAAATAGTCCAGGTCAAAAGAAACATCATTTGGATTGTTAAAAAAAAAATCACCAAGAATTATAGCAACAAATACTGAAACTTCATGACACATTTGCCCTTTGTGGAGGAATGTTTAGTCTGTTTCAGTAGAAAAAGGTGGGAAGAAACTAAATGGAGAGAAGGAGTCTTGTGAGACCTTAAAGGATTATTTATTTTAGCGTAAAATCTGCTTCTTGAGACACATCGATAGAGTACAACATTCAAGTCATACTTATTTGAGCCCAGTTACACAGTTGTGTAAGATCAGAGCAAAATGGGACGCAGGAAAACACAGCAGTGACACTGGCCATAGGGGAACTATGGTCTTCATCTTTTGGACTGTGCAAGTAAAAGTCTCCCAGAGACCGTAATTTACTCCCTGGAAAATTTGTGGAACTGGTGTGTAAGCAGCTTCTTCACAGGTGCCTTCTTGAATCATGGTACTCAAGGAACAAGACTGCCACTTTTAGGAGCACAACAACTGGCAGGACCTACTACATTAAACTACACATTTCCTGCAGGTCCTGCAGTCTTAAGTGACTGCATGCAAACATACCAGATATCATCTGCAATATGTAGGGAAAACTACCACGGATCTGCATACACACTTCAAGAACTGTAAGTCTACAATCCTAACCAGAAAGCTAGAACAATCAGTGGCCTGTCATTTAAACTCTGAACATCGTAGCCTTTCTGATTTGTCCTTGTTTGGCCCTGTGGTGCCTTCTCCTTCAGACATTTTGGACCAAAAGGAACATTTTTGGATCTATACACTTAAGACCCTAATGTCACAAGACCTTATCTTAGAGGACAATAATATCATCCACTAAAGACTGCTGAAAACAGAGCATTCTAAACTGCTACCTTGGTTGCAGCTCAATTTCATCTTAGCAACTGAAGAAGGAGGAAGATGAAATGTCTTGCTTGTTACATTTTTCAGTTCTGTTTCTTAATCCCTTCTACAGTGAACCCTCGGTATCTGCAGGGGTTCTGTTCTCGGACCCCCATAAATGCCAAAAAACACGAATGCTTGCATCCCATATTAAGTGGTGGCAGTGTGGGCATTGACACCTCAGCACATCTGCATTAGTGTCACTGTCATTTTAGGTATAGGATGTGACAGTCCATGTTAACCAGTGATCACAGATGTAGAGGTCTTATGTAAGGAGGGTCCACTGTGTGTGTGTGTTTGTGTATGTGTGTGTACACAAAGTTATGTTCATTTATGTGGGATATCCAGTGTAGGATTATTATTATTATTGTTTTTTGGCAACCTGTCTTTTTGAAAAGATTGCAAAGATTCCTGTTGTGTCTCCAGTACTCGTTCAAATGTTATCCCCACTGAACCCAAGAGAGTGATGCACTCCTACATGTGCATCAGAGCTTGCCAGCCAGGCATTCTTGAAACTCGCATACGCAACCCACCCCTCCCTCTCCTCTCAAGCAGACGCTCTGTGAGTCTTCCTCTAATCTACAAACTCCAACTAGCATTGGCTCCCGGAGAGTCAGACCATATCTCACTAGCAGGAAATATGAAACCCACCAAGAAGACCAAATGTCAGTTGCCTCATTAGCTGGGTGAGTAAGAGGACGGAGCAGACAGCTTTACTCTCTTCTGTGATTTGAAACAGCATGATGCAGCAGCATGGTGCAAACATACCTCCCCCTTTCTTGAGTACTAAACATCCAGATTAGCAACACTATATCGCCCATTTCTGACTTTGCTCCTATGTGAGCAAAGAATACTGGAGGACTTTTTGCAAATCATATGCTTGCTTCTGAAGAGCCAGGAGCAGGTGGGCACCCAGTGGGCAATGAAATGCTAATCTTTAAAGCAGCATCTTCCTCTCTTCAAAAGCCACCCTGCGGATTCCGGACCCAATGCTGTTTGGGAGGGTGGGGGAAAGTTTCTTTTTAAATTATAGCGCCATATACTCCAATATTTCACAGATGCCAACCAGGACATGAGTGACCAAGCAACATCAGAGTGTTGTCAAGATAGCAAAACTGAGGAAGAACACACAGGCTAGGAGAAGCTGTAGCAGTTTGTTTTTGTCTAGGCCTACTGGGAAGGGCCAGATTCTACCCCTTCCTCTCCTTCCCACCCCGCCCTGCCAGGTTAATTGACTACAAGCTACTTTTGCATGTTGAACTCAGTTTGGACCAAGGAAAGTACGCTGAGAACAAAGGGGAGGGGGAGAGGGGGAGGAGGAGAGAGAAAAACTGGGAGATTTTTAAAGCAGCTGAAAAGCTGGGATGAAACCTCCATCTGGCACGACCAAGCTCTGCTTTTGTGTGAATCTCTGGTTGCCCCATCACATAAATAGGGATGATATATCTGGAATACAGGCAATCAAAGGCCAGCTTTGAGCATTTGGCCCTAAATCCTACATTCTCCTAAACTGGAAGAGAAGGGCTAGTCAGAGCAATTATGTATATGGTGGGCGGAGTGGGAAATACAGAAAACAGAGTAGGGGGAGGCAAGAGTCTATAAGCAATTGTTATGCTCAATAAGTATAGACCTGCTTAATCAGTTGCTAATGCTAAATCAACACTGAGGCAAATCCCAGTCAGTGCGTTTACTCTAGCTTCAGCTACAGTAACTGGAAACTAGAAACTGCCTGGTATATATACCTAGTATATACCTGTTGAATCAGCAATTGCTTCAAGAGGTCTATTCTAGTTGGCACTACCAATAGATTCAGATCATAGAATGCCTGCTGTCACACCTAGTTTGTTTGGAGCCTAACTTTATCCAGACTACATACTGTGTGTGTACACACACACACACACATATGGCTACATTAGCACCTGCAGTTGAGACTCACTTTTATCCTCCTGAAACCATTTCAGAATTATAATCTTCCACGTTTGGAAAGCTCTGTTTTGCAATACTTTTGAATCCCATGCACAGTTTCCTGACACTTACAATTAATTGTCTTTCAGCCACACAATACACAGGTAAGCTTTTAAAGTATAACTCCCTCACCCACACCAATCCCATATGCCAGTCTTTCTAAAACTGGAGGACAACCCCTCACTATGAGGAAATGAGATTCCAAAAAGATACAGAGAAAGAAAGAGAGAAAAAGAGAATTTAAAAACAGCATTTCATTCCTTACTGGTAACAAGCCTATAAACCATCAATACTGAATCTCTTTAATGACTGCTAAAGTTAAGAGATATTGTAAGTTATGTTTAATTACTGCTGAAATAAAGCATACCACTGAACTATGAAGGCCATTCAACTGACTATATAAAGCAGTTTGTTTCCAGCATTTGGCTTTCAGGAGTCATTCCAACACTAACTGATTTGGAGAAGATTTTCTGTACAAGAAAGCCAGCCATGGATGCCCAGTGCTTTGCAAAAGATTCCAGCCAACAGTGCTGTCATGGTAGGATTTTGGAGCAGACCCCAGTGTTCCACTTAGCAAAATGAGCAAGGTGTGCCTTGGACACAATAAAAATTGCAGACAGTCCAGAATACAGAACACTGGCCCCAGACCAGCCACACATCCCTCCAACTGTCCCCATTTGGCTCAAATGCTTGTCGCAGTTTTTGCAGCTGCTTTTAAAAGGTCCCAGCTTGTGTCTCCTCCCCCCACTTTCTCCCTTTGTCTTACTTTAGTTGCTGCCAACTGAACTCAAAAACTATAGGGAGAGAGGAGTAGAAGAGAGGGAATCTTGCCCTTTCCAGTCAGTTACAAAAGCCTCTCCTAGTTGTGTGTTCTTTCTCCTTACTAATTTTTGCCACTTTGACCACACTCTGAAGCTGCTTGATCACACACATCCTGGTTCTCAGAGTGTATAGTCACAATTGTCCACCCCTGAAGTAAGGTGTGGAAGCATAAACTCATTAATTCTCGGGCATAAAATTACCAAAATGCATGCATTCCAGGATGTGCTCAATCAGTCCATAGATCCCCATTCCATCTCCTGCCCTCTCCCTTTGTAGAGCACACCGGCCATCCTGTTGTATTACCCCAAAACGTGAGTGACTGAGGGATCCACCCCTGATGTCAGTACCTCCATGTAACAGAGGGGAACTAATTAGCTCAAAATTAGAAGTCCTGCGAGAGGGAGGCAACTTAATGAGATCTTTCCATCAATGTTTACAAGGTCAAGCAGGAAAGAACCAGGCAGAGATTCAAAAGTAAACTAAAAATGTGTTTTATTGAGGGGAATTTACTCACACATGCACACAAGATTCAAACAGTCACACATTCACACAAGAGCTAATTGAAGGATAAAGGGAGGAAAAATTATGGATAGTGAGGCTGAGGGTTTTGGGTTATAATTGCCATTCCAGAAGAGTAGTGAAGCAGCAGCAGTGTGGCTTAGACTTGAATGTCTAAGGGCAGTACACAGCCAGAAATCAAAGTGGCAGAGAGACATTCAGCAACTGGTGAACTGCAAAGCTAGTTGCTCAAAACTGGGGATTTTTACACTTTGTTTCCCTCCCTGAAGGGGTGTTAGTTAATTGCTTTCTGGTAGAGTAAACAAAAGGGGTCTGGAATAGACTGATTGTTTCAGTGTCTTGGTTGGGAAATGTGACTGGGCAAGGCTTCGGTAGGAAATTCACACAGCAGGGGTGCTTGTCTGCTGCACCTGGGCAGCTTATTGTTTTTGTTGAAAGGATTAGCTTACAGCTATTAGGTCAGGCTTTCTTAACTAATTCTTATCCTGGCCATGCTGGGGTCACCTTTTGGCCCGCTTTCCAGCCAGTTTCCCTTTTTCACATGATCTTCCAGCCATAAGTGTGTATAATTTATATTTTATGACAATTAAATATATCTGCCAATATTTTCCCAATTAAACCATATCAAAGCATGGAGGTGTACAGCCACTAACTGTTGATCCTTACTGGCTAAACACAAGCCAACTGAAAGTAGAGGTTTTCTGTTCCTGTGTCTGAATGGAGGTTGTCTACAGCAGAGAAGAATAACCCAAATGATGAAGCAGTTGGGGCATTTTTTATACTATGAAACACTGAAGAGTTTGAGTCTTTTTAGTTCTGAGGAAACAACTGCTTGATGCAGGTATTAAAAAAAGACTATTAAAGAATATCAATGGGTAAGCCAGTGTGGTGCCATGGCCTGAGCTTTGGACTACAGCCTCGGAGGCCAGAGTTCAGTTCCTTGCTCAGCCACAGAAAACCCACTGGGTGACTTTGGGTGTGTCACATAAAACCCCTGATTCTCTTAGGTTCACCTTAAGTCAGACATGATTTAAACAGCAACACAGCAACAGCAACAGATGGATAAAGAAAACCTCTTTATTTCTCGTCTCTCTTCCATCCCACAATTAGACGTGTAATTATGAGTCACTCTATGAGAGTGAGTGGCAGAAGATTCAAGACTGACAAGAGTGTGTTTCAACATGTAAAAGTGGAAGCAATGGCATCAGGTGCCCTCCTGCCCTATATAACTACATGAACAAGCTGCACGAATAGGCGACTGTTTTTCAGTGCTATCTCAAAAAGATCCTTCAGCGAGAAAGGAAATTTTGCCAAACGCTTGCCTCGTTGAGCCTTACATTTACTAACACACGTTTGTTGCATTCATGCTTCACATTTTTAAGTGTGGGCAACATATAATTTCTTAGGTGTTCACACTGATATACAGTTCGCCCTCCACATTTGCTGTTTTGACTTTCACGGATTTCATTATTTGCGAGTTTCTCCAACCCCTGTCCCCCCGCCCCACTTCAAGTGCTTCTTTTTCAAGGGAAACTTCTCTCCCGATGGCTCCAATCAGGCCTTTTCACTCCTTTAAAAACCTGCCTCTGGTCCTCTTCCTCCCGGTCCTGCCTCTGGTCCTCTTCCTCCTCCACCAGCCACTGCCTGGCCAGCTAAGGATGGATCACGGCTCAGTTTCTCAGCACCGCAAAGCCTCTTCCAATGCCCCTCACATCTAAGGAAGGAGATAGATGTAAGACAGGAAGTGTAGGGCCACCATGCCTACCCACCCCCTTTCCCTCTCTTTTCCCCGATCTGGTTTGCCTACTCTCCCCACCATGCTTTGGGCACTCCTTCCCACAGGCACACACACACATTTTGATATTTGCAATTTTCCTACTTTTGCAGGGGTCCTGTGCCTCCAACCCTAGTTCATGTGGAGTGTTGACTGTAGTTCTAGAATTTATCAGTTGCCTCTCTGCGAAACGATAGTCTTATACAGTGATGAAACAAAATACAAGGATCTACATTAGGGGTGAGGATCCCTTGACCCTCCAGATACTGTTGGACTCTAAGTACTATTCTGCACTAGCCTGTTTATAGCGCGATGATTCCACTTTCAACATCCTCTGGAATCCTGGGGTTTGCCGTTTCGGGAGGGGCCAGCTGGCCCCTCCCGAAACGGCAAACCCCAGGATTCCAGAGGATGTTGAAAGTGGAATCATCACACTATAACAGGCTAGTGAGGAACTGGCCTAAGTCTCACTGGCCTTAGCCAGCAAAGTCAATGATAAAGTATGCTGAGTGTTGCAGTCTAACAACATGGAGAGGACTGCATGATTCCCACCCTTGGCCCCAAACCACTTACTAATCCTAACTAGAGGAGGCACCTTGAATCAATGAAACTTACACAAATGTTAATAAGTTTTAATTGATCTAATGGGTATAACAAGAGCCAGTGTGGTACAATGCTTTGAATGTCGGATTGGAAGTCCAGGAGACCAGAGTCTGAATGCCTGTTTAGCTATAAAAACCAGGATCACTTTACGGTTTTTGTAAGCCCTAGACACACTTGTATTCAACTCCCTGCCTCATAGACCCCCTTTTTTGGTTGTTGTTGTTAAACCTGTTTTCATAGGGCCTAACTTTTTTGTGGGCCCTAGGCACTGTGCCTATAGCACCTAATGGATAAGGTGGTCCTGATGCAAATCCACTGGGTGGCAATGGCAACCCCATTCTGAAAAAATCTCCCCAAGATTTGATAGTGTGGCCTTAGGGCTGACATAAGTTGGAGATGACTTGAAGGCACACAAGAGCAGGAGGAGGAGGAGGAATAAGCAAAAACACCAACAGCAGCAGCATTTTCTTAAGACCAATGCTTGTATTTAGACTCAAATCACCACAAAACATTAAAATCCACATAAAATACTCAACAAAGTCAGCAACATGGAAGTCAGAAAGTCAAGAAGCCAGAAAGGCTTATATCTTTTTTCCTGTTTAAATTATTATATACAGTATTGGTGAAACAATACTGGGGCAACATCAGGACTTAATGGAGAGAGAAAGCTGGAGGAGGAGGAAAACAGTTGCAAAAACAGAACAATCAAAACACAAATCTTCAGTAATGATGAGGCAATGAAAGGCATCTTGCTAGAAGCAGTAATTTGGTAACGCAAGAAACTCTCATGTAGCTACAAAGGAAAAGTTCAGAGTTGCAAAATGTTTGGGGCTGTGTGTTGCAGAAGAAAAGCACAGAGCAGGTGGAAGAATTCAGTGTCGTAACCCTTTTTTTGTCTAGTATAGTTTCCTAATCTGGAGTGGATGAGCATGGGTATGAAGCGTGTAGCAACAGATTTATGTGGAGAAGTGCAGTATGTTGGATGTGGAATAGCAATACAGTGGAAAACCTGCCTTTGTTCTACACATGAGTTGTGCACGGGTTTCGTAACGCCTAGAAGCGTTAAAAGAAAGTGATGCAATTACAGATTTATGGAAATCATAGAATCATAGAAATGTAGAGTTGGAAGAGACCCCAGGGGCCATCCAGTCCAACCCCCTGCCATGCAGGAACACCCTCAAAGCACTCCCGACAGATGGCCATCCAGCCTCTGCTTAAAAACCTCCAAGGAAGGAGACTCCACTACACTCCCAGGCAGCATATTCCACTGCCGGACAGCCCTGACCATCAGGAAGTTCTTCCTGAGGTTCAGGTGGAATCTCCTTTCCTGCAGCTTGAATCCATTGCTCCTTGTCCTGGTCTCTGGAGCGGCAGAAAACAAGCCCTCTCCTTCCTCTATATGGCATCCCTTCAAATATTTAAACATGGCTATCATGTCCCCTCTTAACCTTCTCTTCTGCAGGCTAAACATACCCAGCTCTCTAAGTCTGTCCTCACAGGGCTTGGCTTCCAGGCCCCTCACCATTTTGGTTGCCCTCCTCTGGACCTGCTCCAGCCTGACCATGTCCTTCTTGAATTGGGGTGCCCAGAACTGGACACAGGATTCAAGATGAGGTCTAACCAAAGCAGAGTAGAGTGGTACCAGTACCTCCCTCGATCTAGACACCATACTCCTATTGATGCAGCCGAGAATTGCATTGGCTTTCTTGGCTGCCGCATCACACTGCTGACTCATGTTCAGCTTGTGGTCTATTAAAACTCCTAGATCCCTTTCACACGTACTGCCATCCAACCAAGTATCCCCCATCCTATATTTCTGCATTCCATTTTTTCTACCTAAGTGTAGGACCTTACACTTCTCTCTGTTGAATTTCATTTTGTTAGCTTTGGCCCAGCTCTCCAATCTATCCAGGTCATTTTGAATTTTGATCCTGTCCTCAGGCTTATTAGCAACCCCTCCCAATTTGGTGTCATCTGCAAATTTGATGAGCATGCCCTCTATTCCTTCAAAGGATCTCTTTCTTAGCAAAGGGAAGGTTCTCTGAGACTGGAGATTAACCTGTTTGCACCATTAATAGTCCTTCTCATTAAGGCTACCATATTTTGACCCTGATGCTCCTCTCAGTTGGAAAATCTAATAAAGCACTAGAGGTTTTACATCAGCAATACAGACTACAACTCAGAGAATGACATTCTGTATATTATGAGCTAGATAGCTCCTAGCCTGCTTTTTTTTATTCTGTTAAAAAGAAATATAAAAAAGAAAAAAGAAAAGAAGATAACAAAAAAGCATATGTACCTAATTAGTGCAAAAGACATGTAAAAATTATGTCTAGCCTGCTTTTTAATACAGACACACACAATGTTTTTATATATTCTTTAAATCTATTCTGGTGTTAATGTTCTGTAAGACATCAAATGAGAAGAAGATAAACTCACCTGAAATGTGGGAATGGAGAAGAGTTCTACAGATAGCATGAGCTGCTAAAAAGTCAAATGAATAGATCTTTCATATATTAGCAATTTTTACCACTGGCTCACTTCTCCACCGTTCTCCAAGGATATGTCTTCCCAAGCCTCTCTGCTAGCAATCCTCTCAGTTGCAGAAGCCAGGAAGTGGACCTGGGAACTTCTGCATGCAAAGGATGAACTATCAACTCCCATGCCATTACCATAGTAGGCATATTGTAGGCATATAATTATCAGAGCTTGGAAAAATCCAGAATTTCAGACTACAGCTTCCAAAACCCATCCTCACTATCACCAGTCCCCCCACCCAAAAAAAAGTCCAAATAACTTTTCCAAGCTCTATCATTTTCACTGAAAGGAAAGTACTCAACCTGGGGGGTAGGGAGCAGGCAGGGAAATGGGGGGAATGTAGCTTATAATAGATAGAGAAGTAGTACAGGAATACCTGGCTGTACTAGATGAATTCAAGTTTCCAGGGCCAGATGAATTACATCCAAGGATATTAAAAGAACTGGCAGAAGTCATTTCTGAACCACTGGCAATAATCTTTGAGAACTCTTGGAGAACAGGAGAAGTCTCAGCAGACTGGAGGAGGGTAAAGGTTGTCCCCATCTTCAAGAAGGGGGAAAAAAAGGATAATTATCACCCAGTCAGCCTGACATCAATACCAGGAAAGATCCTAGAGCAGATCATTTTGTAATTGTTTGTAATTACTTAGAAAGCAATGCCATGATCACTAAAAGTCAACAAGGGTTTCTCAAAAACAAATCATGCCAGACTAATCTTATCTCTTTTTATGATAGAGTTACGAGCTTGATAGATGAAGGGAATGCTGTGGATATAGCATAACTTGATTTCAGTAAGGCCTTTGATAAAGTTCTCCATGACTTTCTTGCAAAGAAGCTGGTCAAATGTGGGCTGGACAGTGCTACTGTTAGGTGGATTTGTAATTGGTTGACAAACTGAACCCAAAGGGTGCTCACCAATGGCTGCTTTTCATCCTGGAGAGAAGTGACTAGTGGGGTGCCGCATGGTTCTGTCCTGGGCCCAGTGCTATTCAATATCTTTATTAATGACTTGGATGAAGGAATAGAGAGCATGCTGATCAAATTTGCAGATGACACCAAATTGGGAGGGGTTGCTAATATGCCAGAGGATAGGATCTAAATTTAAAAGGACCTTAACAGATTAGAGATCTGGGCCAAAGATAACAAAATGAGTTTCAACAGAGATAAATGTAAGGTCCTACACCTAGGTACAAAAATGGAATCCCAAATATAGGATGGGGGACACGTGGCTGGATAACAGTATATATGAGAGGGATCTAAGAGTCTTGGTGGACCACAAGCTGAACATGAGTCAGCAGTGTGATGCGGCAGCCAAGAAAGCCAACGTGATTCTTGGTCGCATCAATAGAAGTATGGTGTATAGAGCAAGGCGGGAATGGTACCACTCTATTCTGCTTTGGTTAGATCTCATTTAGAGTTCTGTGTCCAGTTCTGGGCACCTCAGTTCAAGAAGGATATTGACAAGCTGGAGCGTGTCCAGAGAAGGGTGACCAAACTGGTGAAGGGTCTGGAAACCATGCCCTATGAGGAGCGGCTTAAGGAGCTGGGGATGTTTAGCTTGCAGAAGAGAAGGTTAAGAGGGGACACGATAACCATGTTTAAATATTTGAAGGGATGTCATGTTGAGGAGGGAGCGGGCTTGTTTTCTGCTGCTCCAGAGACTAGGACAAAGAGCAATGGATTCAAGCTGCAGGAAAGGAGATTTCACCTGAAATTCAGGAAGAACTTCCTGGCGCTTAGAGTTGTCCAGCAGTGGCATATGTGTCGTAGAGTCTCCTTCTTTGGAGGTTTTTAAACAGAGGCTGCACGGCCATCTGTAAGGAGTGCTTTGATGTGGGTTCCTACATGGCAGGAGGTTGGACTAGATGATCCCTGTGGTCTCTTCCAAGTCTATGATGCTATGATTCTATGATCCCAGTTGAAGAAGAGGAATTGAATCATGGAATTAGAAATGATATCCATCCAGTCCAGCCCCATTCTGCCATGTAGGAATACACAATCAAAACACTCTTGCCAGATAGCGCTCCAGCCTCTGTTTAAAAACCTCCAAAGAAGAAGACTCCATCACATTGCAAGGCAGCCTATTCCACTGTCAAACTGCTCGTTTACCATCAGGAAGTTCTTCCTAATGTTTAGATGGAATATCTTTTCCTGAAGTTTAAGCCATTGCTCTGTGTCCTAGTTTCTGGAGCAGCAGAAAACAGGCTGGTTGCATCTTCCATATGACATCCCTTCAAATATTTAAACATAGCTATCATGTCACCTCTTAAACTTCTCTTCTACCCAAGCTCCCTAAGCTGTTCCTCATAGGGCATGGTCTCCAGCCCTATGGTCACTTTGGTTGCCCTCCTCTGGATACGTTCCAGCTTGTCAATATCCTTCTTTAATTTTGGTGCTCAGAACTGCACACAGTATTCCAGGTGAGGTCTGACCGAAGCAGAATAGGGTGATACTATTACTTGCCTCAACAGTAGACACTATACTTCTATTGATGCAGTCTAGAATCTCATTGGCCTTTTTAGCTGCGTCACACTGTTGACTCAACATAAATTAATAAATTAACTCAACGTAAGTTACCATGGCTCATTTACTTACTTCGATAAGCTCCAAAACACAGAGAGATGTGTCTCAAGTGTCTACAGTATTAGGACGCAATCCATAGGAGAATTAAGAAAGAGGTCCCTCTCATGTCTTGGACCATCTCAGATGCACTGCTTTTAAATTATGTTGTCATTATTGGCATTTATGCATAATGTCTGTTTGAAGACCTGGATCGACTTGTGTGATTAACTAGAGGGCTTTTATACACACACACACACACACACACACACTTTATTTCATAGCAGCTTTCCTCAACTAGGCACCTTCCAGATGTGTAGGAATATGGTTCCCATCATCCTAACCAATGCAGCCATTGTGTGCTAGGCTAGATCCCTTCTATTAAGGTTTCCACGAATTTCAAATAAGCAGGGAAGCTTTTAGGTATGGAGAAGGGTTCAGATATTTGAATCTCTTGCTGCAGATGGAGGACATACAGCTAGTAAACATGGTTTGTGAGATGTAGGTTTCTGACCATATCCTGGCTTATGAGAATCAAGTGTCTGAGCTGGAGATTACAAATGTAAACTAATTTGAAAACAGTTTTTTGTTGCCCTAGGTCCCAGTAAAAGAACATGTAGTATTTCAGCTCTGTAATGGAGCTAGGAACAACTGACAATACAGTTTAATTATTCTGTACTTATAGGTACCGGAATTGTACTTGTTAAATATGACAGATGTGCTAGAAGGTACTGCTATAAAAAAGTATTGGAGAATAATACTGTATATGATAACAACAGCTCGTATCGAATATGCAAAGCTTTGGAAAACTCAGCAAATACCCACAATAGAGCAATGGTGGGGAACATTTGTTGAAAATAGAAATGCTGATATGGTCTCTCAGAGATTAAAAGGGAAATCAGACGATGAGATTTTGAAAGAATGGCAAATGGTACTGGGTAATTGCTGGGTACTGACAGATGGAAATGAATGATTTATGATTATGATAATTAATGAGTGGACAATTGGATATATATCAGGAAACTGGAATGTGGTGATGATATTGCAAGAACTTATGTGTAACATGATCAATACAATGTGGTACATTAATATAAACAAGTTAAGAGATATAGAAAATGAAATCTAGATCAGCGTGGAAGATCAAAGAAAATTCATGTAAAGTTCAGTCATAATTGTTTGTTTTTTCTATATGTGAATTGAATAAAATGATTTAAAAAAATAATTCTGTACTTATAAACTTGGAGGTTAAGTTTAATAATTATGTACAGTTTAATAATTCTGTATATGTAAACCTGGAGGTTAACTTCCAAACATTCAGTGCAGCTTACTCTCAAGGACATGAGCACAGTATTACAGCTTTGCAGGCAAACTGTACACCAGGATAGCTGTGATTTGAATTGATCATCCAATATCTTTTTACTAAAAGCAGTTGCAGAGTGGGTCAGTCTAGATCACAGCTGTGGCATGGTGGAAAGGAGGCAGGTAAACTTGTCATATGCAATTCTCCTTATTTTTCCATGGCCCAAACAGAAATTACCTGCAGAGGGACTTAAGGACAAACATGTGGTGGTATGTCTCCTTGTAGTTGTTTGACTTCAAGTCCTTTCTGACTTATGGCAACTAGAGTTTTCTGGGGCTGACTGTGTGACACACCCAAGATCACCCAGTGGATTTCCACAGCCAAGTGGGTACTCAAACCCTGGTCTCCAGTATTGCATTGCACCTTAAAGACTGTTTTTCAAAAACTTTTCTAGGCCTTCTCATATGAGCAAAATAGGTTTGTGCAGCTGTTGTGAAACCTCTGTTACCTAGCCTGGCCCATTTCAGAGGAAGGGGATGATAGCAGTTGCAGTCCAAGACATCCAGATGACACTAGTTTCAGCAAACGTGACACCATCACTAGTTATAGTTAAATCTAACTGAGAAACAGTTCGATGTTTTTGTTTGTTTTGTTTAAATAAAGCTCTCGTTCAGCCCTTGATTTACAAAAACAATTTGTTAGTTTACCCTTAAGTTATACAAGCAGTTTCAGCAGACTGAAAAGAACAGGTTTGCTGTAGAGAATTCCCTCCTTCTTCTTCTCTCACAATGCTCACTATAAATATTTCTCAGGCCTGAAGGTCATTTAAGGTTTCTGAACGAGGCTATGAAGAAGTCTTTTGGTTTCTAATAGCACAGTGGTACAGCTGAGTAATCATGCTCTTTTTCAAAAAAGCAGCAAATGTGTGCTAATTGTGCACTAATACAAGGTGATCATTTTCAGCCAGGGGAGCATGAGCTATAGCACATGTTAAATGCATCCACATTAAGTGGGCATGGTATGAAACACAGGTTGAGATTCTCCATCATCCTTGCATTGTCTAAATCACATAGTTAAGCAGGGCTTACACTGGGGTTACTACACCACCCTTCTGCTGAACATCAGCTTTGTGCAACCAACTGTGCATCTACTGATGTGATTTTGGACTCCTGTTGAATGAACTGATTGAAAGCACCAATGAGTAGTCAAGCACCATCCAAAAATGCTGAGCCACATGTGCAACAGTTCTAGAAATCTGCTTACCCAAGTGTGAACTGAATATGGGTGGCATGCAATTGCCAAAAGATTACAGCTACATGCATAAGAGAACTGTGTGTAAAACACCAACAGGATGACAGCTGCAGTGCTTGTAAAGACAGAGTACCATTTCAAAAAGGCAAAAAACGTTAATATACAGAAGTCATTTTCACATATACAGCATTAGGGTGCGGGACAAATAGGGGCATTCAGTTCAGACACCGTTGATTCAAATAACGTTCATATTTGAGCATGGTACACATAGTGGCCTAAATCTAAGGCACTAACAGATGGAACTATTCCCACCACGACAACCACAGCCCTCTAAACAACCTAGAATTGTATTCGAATGGGTTTTCCAGGCTTCTGTGCTGATTTTGAGAGTGCACAGAAAGATTCAGAAGCAAGAGGAATCACCTCCTCCCAGTTCCTCTGACAGAAGCAGCGGAGTGACCCCTCTTGATCCTATCCAGCGACAAATAAAAGTGACAACTGTACACTGTTTGTAAATTAAAACCTCCTGATAATTTTCAGATTTTGGAGCATGTACTATTGCAATTCTGTGCATCTGTGCAGCTGATGGTGTGTGTCCACATGTGCCTTCAAGTTGTCTGTTGCCCCATGGTGACCTCATGAATTTCAGAGGGTTTTTCTTAGGCAAGGAACATTCAGAGATGGTTTTGCTAATTCCTTCCTCTGAAATATAGCCTACAGCACCTGGTATTCCTTGTCGGTCTCCCATCCAAGTACTAGCCAGGGCTGATGTTGCTTAGCTTCCAAGATCAAACAAGATCTGGTGCCTTTAAGATATTTAGGTGTGCAGCTGATGGAATATGACATAATGCACAAGGAATCATACAGCAATTGTATGGGGTTTTTTTTTCAAAAAAGCACCAAGTTTATATCATTTGTGGAATATTATATGGTGACAATTTTCAGATATGGAAGCATGTGGTAGTCTATATTGCTGGACGCACCCTGACCGAGCATGATACAATACATAGCAACTCACGGCAGCCATGGGTTTCCCACCCATCCACTCATAAAACCACCAACTTTAATAACCTCAGGCGCGGACCAATTTCCTGTTCCTTAATGATAGTGATAACCCTTGTCCAAACCTTCTCAGCAGCTGCTCCCAAGCCTGTGGACCTCTCCCCTAAAGGCTGGCCCTAAGGGTGCAGCTATGAGGCAGATGAGCAAATTGAGATCACTGTTTCACCAAATAAAAATTCTCCCCCTCTGCATGGAATTTTCCTTCAGTCCCCAAATTTCTAGCATTGCAGAGAGTAAGGCACTGAAAATCATTCACACCCAGAAGTCCTGTATTTGCCGTGTTTGCATTTCCTTCATAGCTTTGCCTGTTCCTTTTTGTTGTTCAGATGCTTGATTAGATGTATCAGTAGAAGAAACACTTTCCAAATGGTTTCCCACCAGGAGAACAACAGAAGAGAAACAAGGTAATGATGCTATTATCCTACTGCAATCGCAATTTACCTGCCTGGTGTGATAAAGCCCTTAAACTCTATTTTTAAATGCCCAACCGAAGTTTTAAGTTACTGCAGTGCTCTGAATGTGAGGACTGAAGGAAAATTTAATTTTGGGAGGCAGAATTCTCATTTTAGGGACAATGCCTATCTACACCTCTGCAGGCCCCTTCCCTACTCTCCTTCCACTGACAGGTAAAGACCTTTTTATCTGAATAGGCATTGGATTGGCTAACTGGCAATGCAGTAAGGTCTTTTACTGTACTTTTATTGCTGTTCATTCATAGAATCATAAAGCTGGAAGAGACCACAAAGGCCACAGAGTTCAACTCCCTGCCATGCAGAAAGAAAAAATCAAAGCAATCCTGACAGATGGCAATCCAGCCTCTGTTTAAAAGCCTCCAAAGAATGATACTTTACCACACTCCCAGGCAGCATATTCCACTGTCAAACTGCTCTTACTGAATCTTTTTCCTGAAGTTTGAAGCCATTGCTCTGTGTCCTAGTCTCTAGAGCAGCAGAAAACAGGTTTGCTCCATCTTTCATATGACATCTCTTCAAATATTTAAACATATTGTTATCATGTCACCTCTTAACCTTCTCTTCTCCAAGCTAAACACACCCAGCTCCCCAAGCCGCTTCTTGTAGGCCTTTGACCATTTTGGTTGCCCTCCTCTGGACACATTCCAGCTTGTCAATATCCTTACTGAACTGTGTGGGGTCTGACCAAAGCAGAGTAGGGTGTTACTATTATTCAGAATAGAGTACTACTATTATTGCTAAGTTTTAAAATCATTTTGTATGGTTTTAAAGTCCTAATACTTTAATATGTTAGTATATTTAATTGTCTCTTTATCATTAGGATGCTATTTAAGATGTGCCTTGTTTTAACTTAGGATGTTCAACGGGTCTCACGTTGGGAGAAAGGCAGCCTAGGAGTTAAATTAACAAATTTTGTTTGGTTGGTTTTTAACATTATTTTTTATTGAATGCATTAAAACAAAACAAAGTCAACACACATTACAAATCACAAACTTCCATTATTATCTCTCCATCCTGAAACTCATGTATTGACGTCTCCCTGACGGGTCTTGGATTTTAACAATGTCATATCTTTTCCTTTGGTCTATAAAAAACAATTCTAATTCTTTTGTATCTGTTTGTTGTTGTTGTGTGCCTTCAAGTCATTTCCAACCTATGGTGACCCTAAGGCGAAGCTATCCTGTGGTTTTCTTGGCAGAATTTGTTCAGGAGTGGTTTCCCTTTGCCTTCCTCTGAGCCCGAGAGAGTGTGACTTCTTCAAGGTCACCCACTGGGTTTCCATGGCTGAGTGGGGATCTCCACAGTTGTAGTCCGACACTCAAACCACGCTGGGTCTCAAATGGATAAATAGTGATGGGGATGGGCAAAAGATGGCTTTGAGGGCCCCAGCCCTCATAGCTGCTTCTGTGGCCCCCAGCCCTTCTAGACACCCCAGATTGCCCCTTTTTCTGGCCATTAAAAAAGGCCAATAAGCTGTTGCTCCTGGAAGCATAAAGGACGTCGCCTCCAACATTTCACAGGTGAAAACCAGGACACTTGTGAATAAGCAACATCAGAGTGTGGTCAAGATGGCAAAACCTTTTAATGAGGAAAAACACACAAACACGGAGAAAATGAAGCAGCTTGCTTTTGCTTGAGCCAACTGGGAGGGACAAGATTCTATCCCCTCCTCTCCTCACCCTCTGCCTGAATTAATCAAGCTCAGACTATTTTTGCACTTTGAACTCATTTTGCAGCAATTGAACACTGATGAAGGGGGAAGGTGAGAAGAGGAGAGAGAAACCGGGACATTTTAAAATCAGCTATGAAAGTGGGATGACAGACCATTAATGGGGACCATTCTTGGCAAATTGGGACCATAGGAGGGTTATGCATGCAGCCAGAAATCATCTTATGAATACATTACAGGGGGTTGCCTGCACTAACATTTAAAAAATGCCCTTTTTTCAAAACTGGAAGTAGACTTCCAGCCACTTCCAGGTTTGTTTCTTTTGGATCTGTAGCATTCATGCAGCCCTCAAGGGGATCTCAAAGACAGAAAATTAGACCTATAGCAGTTGCCCATCCCTGCTTTAGGGTATGCCTGAATGAAACGTGCAGATCTCCAATCAAATACAGTTTCCCATTTTGTCAGGGTGGGAGATTTAGAGCAACTAGAAACAAGGCTGTATGCCAAGATGTGATAGTCTGAATGCATCTGTTATCTACAACCTTTTCAACCTGATTTCTGCCCTGGATTTAACATAGAAATGCCCCTATTGCCTTGATAAATGTGTAGTCCTTTTTAAGGCAAATCACTCAACTGTGGTTGATTCCAGCTAAACCAAAAGAAACTATAATACAGTCTTTTATTTGACTAAGTATTAGGAAGAAACTGGAATTTGGGACCTATTAATCTTACCAGTCAGAAGTTCTCCCTGAATTCAGGTTTGTCACCTGCATATTTAAGGATGCTCTGGGTTCCAATGAACATTCAACCATTATACTCACAAGGTAGTTTTGGGATCTGCCAAGAAGCCCCTGCATGTCTCCTGTTCTACTACTGCACATGGAGAGGGCTCTAAAGAACTCTCCTGAACATACAGCCCAGGGAGGTGGCAGTCTTCAGTGTCATCTACATAAATTAGGAGTGCACCCTAGAACACATTCGGCGTCCCAAGAAGCTGAAGTATATAAGAAATTATTCGGGGAGAAGGGACTTATCTTTCAGGGAAGTCCTGTCCACTCATGTTCTATCTGAGGGAGCTCTGATAATTTTCTGGGAAACTTACAGCTTCCTCTGAAGTGAGTGTTACTGCGAGAGAGAAGCCCTATCCCAGGGTCTACAATTTTTAATATTAAAATATAGCTCTGTAGGCCAGAGAGGTCCCCCAAAAGGGCATGTAGGCAGGTACGGCCGAAAGACCAACAGCAGGGTCGGACCGGTAAAATCCCGTCACGTAGCCCCAGGAGACCTCAAGATGTGTAAACCCACAATCAACAAAGGGTCCTCAGCCCCGAGATGCTGACTTGAGGGGATTAGCGTGTCTGCGCCAAGTTGAGCAAATATTCCGTCAGGCAAGGACCATTTACATGAAGTCACACCACAAACTAACACAGCCAAAGATCCTGAAACTTTGGCAACACCTTGCAGTCCCATCACACAAAAGAAATTACCAGTATGGAGCTTCATGCCCACTGCAACACCCATTGTTCTCCCCGGGAAAGGATTAGTCCTCCAGGTACCTTTTCCCCTACAAATAGTCCCAGTTTTGAACCGTTCTTTGGATCACTCCCAGTCATCCCAGCAGACCGTTTCTCCGTCTGTTGAGTGATCCCCTCAGCCCTCTCCGTGCTGAGCCCCACTTCTTTGCTGCCTTCTTGGACCTAGAACTTCAGGACAAGGTGTGGTATTACCCCAACAACACCCCTTCAATACTCCCTCTGTCCAATTTCCTCTCTTTTGCTTCTCAATAGGTCTTGGGTGCGTGTGTGCGTGACGGTGTGTGAGACTTGCATTCAATAAAATCATTTATTGGACATTTTGGTTTGGTTTTTGGCTTGGCCTGACCCCGTAAAAACTGGGTAAAAAGACCCCGCTAGGTCACCCTGCCTCTTGCATGGCTATTGCTTGTGCTCTGGCTAGTTTCTATTCCCCATCATGTGGAGCACATTGAGGTGTCCCCCAAGGGACCCCAGAAATCAGGGTAACATGAGCGTGAAAACCACTTAGGTAGTCAGAGTTCCCAGAACACTGAAGGGCCAAGAGGTAGATATGTAATCTACCCCAAACTCCTTGGGGGGAAATATAGCAAATGATTGTGATAAATCAGATCCAGAGATGTATTTTTATGAATCTACTCCATTTATCTAGAGCAAGGTTGGAAGGGGGACTGGGGGCCTTTGCCCAAGGTCTCCCAGTAGATTTCCATAGCCAGGTGGAAATTCAAAATCTGGTCTCCAGAGTTATAGTCCAGTACTCAAGCCACTACATCATGATGGCTGTCAATATGCATAGTACCAAACACTGAAAGAAAATATATAGTATACAGCAGGGCTGAGCAAATTAGACTGTTCTGGTAGGGGGCACTCAACCCACCCATCCCAGATTATGCCACAGACTACACTTCCAATTCCTTGCAAGTGTGCATTGTTGTAATTTTGTAATATGAGAAAAACTGAAAGTGAAGGGGAAAAAGAGAAAGTATTGTGGACAGTGGGGGAGAGGCAAGACTGTGTGCCTTTTTTGGAGGAAAACCATGCTTTCTGGAGTGCAATTCCTGTCTAAAATTCAACTTCTCCCCTGGAGAGAAGTGACCAGCGGGGTGCCACAGGGTTCTGTCCTGGTCCCAGTGCTCTTCAACATCTTCATCAATGACTTGGATGAAGGAGTAGTGGACATGCTGATCAAATTTGCAGATGATGCCAAATTGGGAGGGGTTGCTAATACCCCAGAGGACAGGATATCATTTCAAAATGACCTTGACAGATTGGAAAGCTGGGCCAAAGCTAACAAAATGAATTTCAACAGAGAGAAATGTAAGGTCCTACACTTAGGCAGAAAAAATGGAATGCACAAATATAGGATGGGGGACGCATGGCTGGATAGCAGTACATGTGAAAGGGATCTAGGAGTCTTGGTAGACCACAAGCTGAACATGAGTCAGCAATGTGATGTGGCAGCCAAGAAAGCCAATGCAATTCTTGGTTGCATCAATAGGAGTATGGTGTCTAGATCGAGGGAGGTAATGGTACCACTCTATTCTGCATTGGTTAGGCCTCATTTGGAATACTGTGTCCAGTTCTGGGCACCTCATTTCAAGAAGGATATCGACAAGCTGGAGCATGTCCAGAGGAGGGCAACCAAAATGGTGAAGGGTCTGGAAGCCATGAAGCACTATGAAGAACACCTTAGGGAGCTGGGTATGTTTAGTCTGCAGAAGAGAAGGGTAAGAGGGGACATGATAACCATGTTTAAATATTTGAAGGGATGTCATGTTGAGGAGGGAGTGGGCTTGTTTTCTGCTGCTCCAGAGATTAGGACAAGGAGCAATGGATCCAAGCAGCAGGAAAGGAGATTCCATTTCAGGAAGAACTTCCTGACGGTCAGAGCTGTCCGGTAGTGGAATGTGCTGCCCTGGAGTGTGATGAAGTCTCCTTCGTTGGAGGTTTTTAAGCAGAGGCTGGATGGCCATCTGTTGGGAATGCTTTGATGGGTGTTCCTGCATAGCAGGGGATCGGACTGGATGGCCCCTGTGATCTCTTCCAACTCTATGACTCTATGATTCTAGATCAGACACACTGTCATCCGCATTGCCAAAATTTGACTGTAGGGGCTGCAAAATTGCCCAGGGGTTCACATGCAGCCCATCCCAATATACCACATCCTGAACAATTCTACCTGATAAGCAATAAATTTCTAGCAGACTTTTTCAAGCTTTGTACCATAGAGGAACCCGTGAAATGATTTTTAAGGCTCAGGAAACCCCTGCATAAAAACATTATTTGCTAGAATCCTATTTGACCTGTTATGTTATCTATCTTTGCATATATTTAACTACGTAGCAGAGGTGCTAAGAAATCAAGTTACTGAATTGGAAAGATGCATAATGGGACACCAGCAAGAGGCACATTGGTACGTAGTGGTCATTCAGACTGATGTGAGGTGCATCAGTCCTGTTCTGCAACAATCCACTGTGTACCAGTCTTTTGTGCATTGGGTACCATTGTGCATTGGTGCGTTTTTAGGCTCTGCTACATAGGAATATAACAAAAGCCCTCTACTGGATGTGGACATTGTGTAACAGCATAATTCTAATTCCCACAGATGCAAGTCCACTTACAAATATGCAATGCTTCAACGGGATTATGACCATTATATCTAGAGTTCTAAAAAAAGTTTTTTTTTTCCCCAGTCATAATCTCTCACAGAACTTCAGCAGCCTATTGTAGAACCTTAGGATTCCAGGGAACCCTAGCTGAAAAACCCTGACTTCTAATATTAATAGTACCATTTGAGAATTTGGTCATTAATAAAGTAACGATAGCTGAGACACTGTCATTGTCCCAACTGAGATAAAATGTATCAGCAGCAAATCATCTGATCTATTGGGAAGTGTGCTGATTAAGAGAAATCAGAAAATGCTTCCTTGCACCCATATGGAAATTCAATAAACACATAGATGCAAGTGATTCAGCTCTTCCCGTACTACTGAGGAAAGTCCTTGCATGAGCTGAATTATTTAAAAGAACCTTCCATCACTGTAAGACCAGCAAGCATTACACCTTGTCAAGGAAGAAGGAGCAAGGTGGAAAGGAAGAAAAACATCCTCTGTATTTGGGCAAAGCTAATTATCTCAGGTAAGAAGTGTAATTATGCAAATACCATTTGATAGGGAAGGCAATCAGAATGATCAAAGGGCTGGAGAAATTTTCTTATGTGGAAGGGCTACAGTGTTGGGAGTTCTTTAGCTTAGAAAACAGGCACTGAGTAGAACCAAGAGATAAAGTTATGCAAGGTGCAGAGAAAATCGACTGGAAGAAAAATGTCTTCTCCCACACAATACTAGAATACAGAGTTATCTGCTGAAACTAAACTTCCTTGCCCTGTCCCTCCCTTCCTCCTTGCTTCTGAAGTTATCTGAATATACTTTGGAATTGGAAGAAATCGGTTTCCTATTCCAGTGTGAAATTAAAGTGAATGGTTTCAGGCAAGGTAGCATATAATGGAGAGCCAGTGTGGTATAGTGATTTGAGTGTTGCACTACAACCCTGAAGACCCAGGGCTCAATTCCCTGCTTGGCCAAGAAAACTGACTGAGTGACCTTGGGGGTGTCACACACTCTCAGCCCCAGAAAAGCCCATGATAAGTTCATTTTAGGATCACCATAAGTTGGAAATGACTTCAAGGCCCATAACAACAAGCATATGATGGCACAGACAACCAGCATGGTGTAAGTGGTCTAAATATTGGATTAGGATTCTGAGACACCACGGTTCAAATCCCCGCTCAGCCAATAAAACCCACTGGATGATCTTGGGCAAGTCTCCATCTTTCGGCCTCAGAGGAAGGCAAACCTCCTTTGAATAAATCTCACAGAGAAAGCTCCATGGTAGGGTTGCTTTAGGGTTGCCATAAGTCAGAAATGATTTGAAGACACACAGCAACAAAGTATACCAAGGATGCTGCCTCCTGAAAGCTTTCTTCTAATACGTAGCTCTTCTCAAAGGGGCCAGCCTGAATATTTATCACCAGCAGATGTGATTCACAACTCAGACATGGTGTTTATCATCTTTCTAAAATCAGCAGTGCTGCATGTTAAATCCTATCTCACCATCTGAACCATAAGTATTTCACACTATTGGCTTCACAGTATCTGTCTGTATGGAATTTGACTCCTCTTTGTTACTAGTTCACGTTTGTTGCGAGTAAAAATGCAGTACACATAATAGTAAAAAAACAAGTTGAGATCTTCTACCTGCTAAAAATATTGCTCTTAGCCTTTTAGGTTCTTTTTTTTTTCATTTATGGGACTGTTATCCTGTAGAACTGGGGTGGTGTAGTGGTTCAAGCACTGGAGTCTGGAGACCAGAGTTCAAATCCCTGCTCAGCCATGGAAAGCTGCTGAGTGACCTTGGGCAAATCATACTCTCTCAGCCTCAGACAAAGGCAAAGGCAAACCCCCTCTGAATAAATCTTGCTAAGAAAACACCATGACAGGTTCACTTTTTGGGTCAGCATAAGTGGAAACTACTTGAAGGCATACAACAATTGTAATCCTATGCATATTTACTCAGAAGTAAGAGCAGTATACTTAGTGAAACTTAATGAGCATGCTTAGTAGCCTGTAAACTTAAGGCAACCCCATGGATTTCATAGGGTTTTCTTAGGCAAGGAATATTCAGAGGTGCTTTTGTCAGGTCCTTCCTCTGAAATATAGCCTGCAGCACCTGATGTTTGTTGGCAGTCTCCTATCCAAGTACTAACTAGGGCTGACCCTGCTTAGCTTCCACTATCAGACAGAATCTGGTGCGTTTAAGGTATTTAGGAAGACCTACAGGGCAATTTATGTAGGCAAGCTCCAGTGGCTTCATTGGGACGTAGCTGAGCAAGTGCAGCTAGGTTTGCAACCTTAATTTCTCCAGTGAAAGTCTATGAGACTGTAAAGTGCTTTTATCATAGCCTTACATAGTTTTCATATCACCAATTCATGCAGTTAATTCTTGTCACTGTGCAAGGAAGGGAGGGGGGAAAAAAAGAAGAAAATGACTTTCCACCATATGCAAGGAAGCATTTTGCCTAAGGTTTATCGCTCAGTTTTATTTACTATGAAGACAATTAGCCTTGCAGTTATGAATGAATGAAACACTAGACGCAGAGAAGAATTAAGAAATCACATGATAAGCCCCACAATTTTCCCACTGTTGAGGTTACTCCAAGTCACTGAACTTCTGTTACATTTATAAGTGACACCCTAGACCAATAGAAAATTGAGAAAGTTATCCGAGAGGCATCAGGAGAGTCGGGCAGCCAATGGGAGCAGCTCCTCGAGTGACTCACGCCACACGGTCTTTAAGTATGTGGTTTGGCAAGATGAACTTGTTTCCAAGGTATGATTAATCTCATGAGAAACAATATTAATACTGTGCCCACAGTTTTGTGTCTGTCTTTTGTTCAAACACATGTAAACTATAAGACCACAAGGAGGTCAGGGAAAATTGCAAGAAGGAAGGAAGAGGTGGAAAAAATTAGTGTCTTAACACTGGAAATAATAATGAACCCAAGTAGAGGGCACATTGATTTTGTGCACTGGTGACCTCCGTTCCAATTTAGCTACAGAGCAACGAAAGCCATAAAGGGGAATGTTTAAAACAACACCACCTGGCTGAGACAGAATGGAGAAGTCTCAACTGCTCAAACCTTGGAAAAGCCATTTTTTGGATTACAAATGTGTTCTGGTGGCTAGGGCATTCTGGGAGCTGTAGTCTAAAGCGTCAAAACTTTGCAAGCGGTCTAATGACTGATGCTGCCGTGAAACATGCAGTTTCCCTGTACATTTAAAAACAAAAATGGAAATGTCTATCCCAGTTTGCCAGAGTAGTTAACCAAAAGAGCTATCAAATGCAAGAGGAAGAGATTCGATAAAGCAATTCTGTGTTCTCCTCCTACTGTTAACAGGACAGCCAGATGGAAAATAAACAACCTGGCAAGCCAAAAGAGAGGAGGGCTGGCTCTACCATAAGGAAGAGTGAGGCAGCCACCTCAGGTAGCAACCGCTGAGTGGGAGGAAAGGTGAAGCAGACAAAGGACAGGGCCCTATGTCTTCCAACTGTCTCGATTTGCTAGGGACAGTCCCGATTAATTCTCCATCGTCTCCCTTTTTCAGCTGCTTTTAGAATGTTTCCGTTTTCTCTCCTCCCGCTTTCCTCCGTTGTCCTCAGCTTACTTCAGTTACTGCAAACTGAGTTCAAAATGCAAGAATCTTGCCTTTCCCAAAGGCAGAAACAAACTACTGCACCTGTTTCTAGCATGTATGATTTTCCTCATTAATAATTTTTGCTGTCTTGACCACCCTCTGATGTTCCTTGGCCATGTGTGTCCCAGCTTTCATTTGTGAAATGTTGGGTGCATGAGATCCCATCAAGCAGGCAGAACATATTATTGTGCCTCTGCAGTTCCACGTCCTCCCCGTCCCAGCAGCTGTCAGTCGCCAGAGGAACCACTGCCGCTGCTTACCAGAGGGGAGGGCAGAGAGGAAGGATCCAGTTCAGAGGATGAAGCAGCAAATGATCTTGGCTTGGGGGGGGGTTAGGAATGAGGGTGCTCTCACAGACGGAGAGCAATCCCCTTTCCCTTCCCCTTAGAGCCCAGACCAGCCATATGTTCATTTTCTGAATTGCCTTCAACTTCCCGCTGGTTATCAGTGGTGGCTTCTTTCCAGGACTTAACAGCTGCTGGGGGGCAGGTTTGGATAGAGCACAAAACGCCAGATGTCCCTACATCCTGTCCAAAAAGAAACAGATGTGTGTGCATGCTTGCATGTACCAAAAAGATGCCAGCTAAGGTGTAGGACAGAGTTTTCCAAACTGTGTGTCGTGACAAGCTGGTGTGTCGGCTGCAGCGTGTAGGTGTGTTGCATGAACATAATGGGTGAAGGGGCTGCCTCTCCCACCACCACCGCCCTCGGCCAAAGAAGACCCCAGCAAGGGCGATGGCAGCGGCAAGCCAGACTTGGGTGGAGGGGCTGCCTCCCCTGCTATTGCCACTGCTGCCCCAGGCTGAGGAAGGCCCTGGAGAGGGCAGCAGCAGCAGCAGTGGGCCAGGCCTGGGTAGAGGAGCTGCCTCTCCCACTGCCGCTGCCCCGGGCCGAGGAAGACCCCGGCAAGGGTGGTGGCAGGCCAGGCGAGGGTGGAGGGGCTGTCTTCACTTACCGAATTACTTACCTGCTCATTCCCTGCAGAAGGAAGCGCAATGGCTCTGCCTCTTCCTTCTGCAGCACAGCCGGGCACTTGCCATTGCTGCGCTGGGGCAGGAAGTGTCGCAAGCACACTTCCACAGATTCTGCACAATGGTGAGTACGGGAGTGCTGCGTGATTGGAGGTGAAAAACGGAGTTTTCCCATTTTGCAAACATCGTGTGGGTACAATGCTTCACAATGGGATGGCAACGACGTCATGAGGAACCGCAATCTGCCAACCGCTGCCATGCCATCCCATCCCAGAAGTGACACGGCGACATTGTGCGGAGAGGGCCATGAAAAGTTTGGAAAGCTCTGGTGTAGGAGAACAGTGCTGTGTGTGTGTCATGTGGCCTGTCCTACACTTGCTAAGCTAGCCTGCTGTCTTCACCTGTAAGTGAGGACAATTCAACTTTCACTGTTCTATATGTACAATTGGGGGAACGTGGGAGTGGAAGGACACCACTTTTTCCTTTGCCTTAGGCAACAAAATGTCCTGGGCCAGTCCACCTAAAACAGCAAGATCTATCCCTGTCAAGTGCAGCCTATGGGCCACATGTGGCCCACCAGGACTGATTTTTGTGCCCTCTAGAGGTAAAAAGAAATGTTGCCCAAAAATTGGTTTTGCTTCAGAATGCCCCCACATGCACTGGGGGATGGGAGGGAGGGCGAGGAAGGCATTTCCACAGCATTTGGAGGCCCCCTGAGATCCACAAGGACCAAAAACAATTTTTGCAAAAATTCTCAAAAGAAAATTTTGGCCCAAAATGCACTAAAATATCCGTTAGAAGGTGAGGGGCACATTTCCGCCACATGTATGGCCTGCCTGGGCCAATTTAGTAGTAATAGTAGTAACAACAACAACAACACAGGAAGGAGGAGGAGGAGGAGAGGAAGAAGTGAATTACATTTGTTACCCTCCTCTCCCCAAGGCCCAGAGAGGCCTTTTTTGAAAAAAGAAGTGAACAGAAAATGACTTGTGCTCACTTCCTGTTGTTAAAAGGCATCTCCAGGCCCTAAAATGGGCAAGGTAGGTTCCAAAACATGGTGAAAATGCCCTGTATCCCCAAAGGGCATTTGAGGCAACCTTCTCCCCGCCCGGATTTTTGGCAAGATCAGATGCAGTGATCCAAGGTCTCCAGAGAGGGGCTAATGTGGCCCTTTAACCTTCCACAGTTGCCCAACCTGCTTAAAGATCCCCTTAGGCAAGGAGTTCCTGGGCACAGCTATTGACCACAAGGGCCATTGAGTCCAACCCCCCACCATGCGGGAATATACCGTTAAAGCATTCCCAACGGATGGCCATCAAGCCTTTGTTTAAGAACCTCCATAGAAGGAGACTCCACTACATTCTGAAGCAACATATTCCACCATCGAACTGCTCTTATCATCAGGAAGTTCTTCCTAATGTTTAGACAGAATCTCTTTTCCTGAAGTTTGAAGCCATTGCTCCGTGTCCTAGTCTCTGGTGCAACAGAAAACAGGCTTGCTCCATCCTCCATTTGACATCCTTTCAAATATAAAATTAGCTATCATGTTGCCTCTTAACTTTCTCTTCTCTAGCCTAAACATACCCAACTCGCTAAGCATCTCCTCCCAGGGCTTGATTTCCAGTTCTTTGATCATTTTGGTTACCCTCCTCTGGACGTGTTCCAGCTTGTCAATATCCTTGAAATTTAGTGCCCAGAACTGGACACAGGATTATTCCAGGTGAGGTCTAACCAAAGAAGAATATAGTTGTACTATCACTTCCCTTGACCTAGACACTATACTCCTATGGAGCCCCAAAATGCATTGGCTTTTTAGCTGCCACATCACACTGCTGAATCATGTTCAGCTTGTGGTCCACTAAGACTCCTAGATCTGTTTTACATGGACTGTGGTCAATCCAGGTGTCACCCATCTTATGTCTGTGCATTTCACTTTTTTTCTGCCCAAGTGTAATACCTTATACTTCTCCCTGTTGAAATTCAAAAGATCTCTTACATCCATCCCAAATAGATTTGAAATGTTGATAGGCCAGAGATGTCAGTAAGCTTCCTTAGAATCTTAATACATATGCTGATTTCTATTGGAGAATTCAGTCCAGCAATTGCATGCCCAGCCTACTGATTTCTTCGTGACAAAGACAGGACACTTGACACCAGCAGGGCCAGCCCAAGACATCTTGTTGCCTAAGGTTAAATGCAAGATGGCATCACTTCACCAGTCAATGTACAGGAACTGACTGGACTGCCTGATGTCTACTTGAATACTGGCAACTGGATAATGACCACCACGACACTTGTGGCAGCAGGATAGTTTAGGGTGCACGGGACAGATTGTGTGACACAGACAAGAGGAGACAGCTGGAAAATTCATGAGAAACAGCTGCAGCTGGCACTTCTGCATCTCAGCATCTGTCTCTTAAGATACTATTTTCACCCATCCTAACAATGGGATCGGTCCTACGCACCATATCCTATTATCTTCTATTGTTTAAATCAGAGATTTTTCAAAGTTTCTGCCATTACAGGACTCTTTCCACAACTGATGTTTCTGCTAAGGACACATTGCCTGTTTGACATGGAACCCCTGAACACCCAAAAGGATTTTGGGAGACAGTATCAAACAGGCCCTTTGGACCACTTAACATTGGCAAAAGAAAGAAAATTCATCACCCCACGAGAGGACAAAAGATAACACGGATTTGCATTAAGAATTCCACATGCTAACTTATATGTATAGGTGTACATTTTAAAATGGTTACTCCAATTTAGAACTTAGAACTGCAGTGCATCTTCCCATAGTGGGGACGGGTGTGATGGTGCTTTTGCTCAGCTTGGATCCAGGTATGAATAATAATGGATGGGCATCTTTCTGACTGGCTCCTGCTAGCCCTGTCTCTGTTGCACATCTGCAGGGAGAAATTTCTCAGCACAGTTGAGCCAAAGCCTTTAAAAGTTGAGAGCAGGGAAATGACTGTAGGGAGAGAAGCAACAGTTCTAGAACTATTAACAGGACAATTCATGAGGGAATGTTTGTTCCACTGAAATATTAGGTCAGCTTCTTTATTTTATTGAACATTTGTGGGGAGAGCATGTTTTTAATTACACAGTACAAAATAAAAAGCAAGCGTTTTTTTCTCTGATAAATCCTTTCTTCTGGGCCTTGTATATGATTTTTGCAGTGCCTAGGAAATGTAACAGAACCACAGCTGAAGCAGCTGACATCTCAATCCACTCAATAACATCAAAAAGAGAAAATGTATCTCTTGAATTCTGCGGCCAATTGGAGTTCTTGATGTAGCTGCTGAGAGTTCCAGTATTCATTACAGTTCCATAGTTTCATACCCTCCAACTGTCCCAGTCTGGCAGGAGAGTACCAATTATTCCTCTATCATCCCATTTTTTTCCAGCTATTTTAAAAATGTCGTGGTTTCTCTCTCTTCCTCCGTTTCCCTCCTTTGTCTTCATCTTACTTCTTTTGCTGCAAAACCAAAGTGTCAGAGTAGTTTGGACTCAGCTGAGAATGGGTGGTGGAGAGAAGGGAGTGGGATCTTGTTCTTTGCAATAGGCTCAGGCAAAGGCAGACTGTTGCAGCCCATGTCTGTTCTTCTTCATACCTTTTGATATCTAGATCATACTCTGATATTGCTTAATGACACGTGTCCCAGTTTTCAGCTGTAAAATGTTGGAGGATATGAAATTCACGTGGGAAGAGGTGTCACCAAAAAGGTTCTTCCCCATACCATGCATCCAACTGAAATGTAAAATCACACAGAACTTGTGGTTTCATGTATGGCCTGGTCACTGCCAGCTGCAGGCTCTAGGGGCCATTGGTAAAATTATTTCAATGGGCCACCTTCCCTGAAGCAGGCCACCCTTTTTTACATCACTGTTACACTCCCATCCACTTACTTGTCCCCGCTCTCTGTGCACAATTTCCCAGGAAGACAGCAAAAGCTTGAAAGGTGAATGGAGGATGCCGTTGCTATCTGCTCACGCTTGCAACTCCTTCCATGCTCAGAAAAGAGAGACGACTAGGCAGCAACAGCAAGGAAAAGAAGAAGCAGAGGCAGAAGGCAAGCTACAGCAGCAAATTTTGCAGATTCTGAAGATGGAAGGGAAACCGAATGATCAAGAGAGCTCACACTCTAACATTTCATAAATGAAAACCGGGAGACATGTGGCCAAGCAACATCAGAGTGTGGTCAAGATGGCAAGAGTTATTGATGAGAAAGAACGCACAAGTGCACAAGTTAGAAGAGCTTGCAGCAGTTTGCTTTTGCCTGAGCCTACTGGGAAGGACAAGACATCATTCCCTCCTCTCCCCTTCCCTTACTCAGTCAAGTGAGAGCAAACTACTTCTGAAGCAAGTTAAGGATGAAGGGAGAAAGTAGGAGCAACAGACAGAAACTGGGACAGTTTAAAAGCAGCTGAAAAAATGGGACAGCAGAGGATTAATCTGAACTGTCCCTACCTGATCAAGACACTTGCAAGGTATGAAAGAGATACTTCCACTGGGAGATTTTTTTATAGCACTTCATGGGATAGAATGTTTGATGAAAACACTTCTATCCTCAAAATTATTCTTCTCAGTTCTAATGTAAGCATAACCTGCCTCCCCAAAACTGTCCTTTTCCTTTTGCAGGCATGATACATATATTCATTTCACTTTTCAAAATGTCAAACTCCTGGAACATATTTTCTAGTTTATATCAGACAAAAATAGGTGGCTGATTCACTGTGTGTTGCAAATTTTTAAACTGTGATTTGTGTAGAGGGGACAGAAGAGCAATTTCCAGAGAATGTCTAGCTAGATCTGTGAATGCCTGAAAATTATTCCTGTTACTTCATAGCACTGTTCATATGAGAGGACAAGGACAGCTAAAGTATACAGAGGTTTTTTTAGCTTAGAAGAAAGAAGAATATGAGGGGACATGGTAAAGTTTTACAGTCCTTCCTCCACATTCACAGGTTTGACTTTTGTGAATTTGATTATTCATGTGGTGCCCGCTTGCCTCCCCAGCTTCTCCCCCTCCCATTCCCTTGCCTTTCCCCCCCAAGGAGGTGGAAGGAAGGCAATGCTCCCAGGCAAAAAGCAAGAGAATGGGAGGGGGAGAATGGGGGGACGCACCCGGCTGCCTTTTCCACCCACAGGGCCGCTCCCTCCCATTAGCTTGCCTTTTGCCGGGCACAGAGAAGGAAGGCATTGCGCCCAGGCAAAAGACAAAGAAATGGGAGGGGAGCACTCGCTTGGGCAGGGAGGAGTTGTTTGTGTTATTTTTTACTTTTGTGAGGGTTCTGTGCTCTGAATCCTTGAGAAAGTCAAAGGGTCAGTGTACAAAATTATAGCTTGTGTGCAGAAGACAGGGAGTGGAAAAACTTGGATGTCTCATCTGTAAGAATGAATTTGGGATTACACAGTAAAACTGATAGCCAGAAGTGGTTTGTCAAAACCATGCTTGCATCTTTCAGTATTTCACCAGTGAAAACAGGGACACATGCGGCGAAGTAACTTCAGAGTCTGTTCAGGTTGGCAGAAGTTTTTTTTAAATGAGGAAGAACACATAAGCTCCGAGAGGCTGCAGCAGTTTGCTTTTGCAAAATGGCAAATAACATTCCAAATTTTCACCCATGTGAAAAGGCCACTGGACTCAAAGCCAAACAAGTTATTTTGGCACATGTGGCAGACAATCCCGTAAGCACCTTTTCCCATCGCAGGCAATAAAAGACAATGTTTGGAATTCACGATCACATTTACAAATTCATAAATAAATCTGTTCGTTAACCTCATAGTGATTTTTTTCAACTGATGTGTCAGTCTGCTTGTATGAAAACTATCTGATTTCCGACTGTTACTTTACCACAATGATATACAAGAAAGAAAAGGGGAAACCACAGAACAATGATTCTGTAATTCCAAAGCCGTTCTGGAATGTTTCTCATTTATGTGGTTATTGGTAGTACAAGAAACATGATGATGCAATGTGGAAAACAGCAGCTTCAGCATTAGACCCGAGGCCTATCTAGATGTCAGGGACAACTCTAGACTCAAGGATACACTCAAGAAAGAACTGCGTCCTATGAATCCTCCCTGTCAGTAGTCTCTCTTTGCATCACTTGTCTGCTTGGCAGTAGCACTCTGTCAGAGCCCACATTTATATTTCCCATAAAGCTATAGTGCAATCCTCTCTTGGAGTACACTAAGAATTAAAACGGCAGTTCCCAGAGCCATCCACCCAGTGCTGATGGGTTCAGAGTGCCTGTTAAAGGGGGAGATTCAGTCAGTAGGTCCTGTTGGAACACTGGTAAATACCTATATGATCATTATGATTTCTGCCCTTTTCCCTAGATCTGAGACTCCCAATTTTTTTTTTTAAATTCAGAGATTTCAAATGTTGTTGTTGCTAATTACTGTCAAGTCAGCTTTGACTTTTCGTAACCCTATCAAGGAGAGACCTCAATGTTACCTGTTATCAGCAGCCCTGCTAAAGTCTTACAAACTCAGGCTATTTCTGCACAACACTGTTACTACTCTTTCAACATCTTGTGGAATTCTAGGGTTTGTAGTTTACCAAGGCCAAAGAGCTCTCTGGCTAAGAATTCTAAATGCCCCTCTTTAAACTGCAAATCCCAGAATTCCATAGGCGGTTGAAAGTGGAATAATAGCACTATAACAGTGCAGTGTGGGATCATGGCTTCCTTAATCGAGTCTATCCACTTGTAATGTGATCTTCTTCTTTTCCTAATGCCTTACCAAGCATCACTCTCTTTTGTAATGAGTCATGTCTTCTCATGATCTTTAAAAAAAAAATAACAAAAAACTATAGCACCACCTTTCTGTGGCGGTGGGGATTTCATGCTCCTGTGAGGCAAGAGGCTCTGCTGATGGTATCACAGTTGCTGGTAGGGTCTCCCACATCAGACAGGCTTTTGCTAAAGAAACAGACTAAATGGGCCAAACAGCTGGGCAGCAGCACTAGTGGGGAGGGAGGGTGATGTTACTGCCCTGGCTAGCCCAAGTTTGGGGGATATAAAAAGCTATCTCTTGATATCAATAATTCAGCCTCACATATCCATTCCCCTCCATGTGCTTACAGGGTCCCCGGACAAGCACACACACAGGCTCGGCCGATAATCGCCGTAATATTCCGAAACAATACAGGCAGGCCAGAAATAGCCGACTCGCAGCTTCAGGAGACCTCAAGGCAAGTACCTCAATTATATATGCACGCAACTTTCAAAAGATCCTCTGCCCCGCGCTGGCAGCTTGATGATCTGACTATACAACACTCAAGTACTCCGCGTTTGCATACCGGCTACCCTATTGACAATTTGGCTATAATTCAATCATTCAAATTCTGACCTTTCGGAGGCTTTGTCTCCAGCCCCAAATCCACTGTTTTCCCCAAATCCAAACTAGCCTGCGGTCACAATTCTCCTTATAAGAACCCCTGACTTTGAGCGCTTCCTGGGATCGCTCTTGGCTTCCATCCCGCCTTGCTGTCGCTTTGTCCAGCGAGCCTTCCCCTCAGCCCCACGCGCTGAGATCCACGCTCCCCAGCTCCTCCGCTTCCAACCGGGCTTCAGGACAGGGGAAATATCACCCAAACCAACAACTCCTCTAAAAATCCCTCTATCCCACTCCAACCTTTATTTCTCTAGTTATCTTGTGTGAGTGTGCCGCATACACTGTTTGATTGTGATTTTAATAAAACATCATTTATTATTTCAACTTCTGTGTGCTCCTTGACTCGGCCTGACCCCGTAAACATAGGGTTCAAGATCTCGCTACGTTACCCTGCCTCTCGTATTGCTAGGCTGTGCTCTTGGCTAATTTCCCCAACTTATAAAATTGAGAGCGCATTTAGGTGTCCCTCCCGGGACCCCCAGGAATCAGGGTAACAGTGACACTGGCGGATGGTCTTTTAGAAATAGCATTAGTTGGTACCATAGTTAACACTTCTTAGTCCTGTGCAGAAGAAGGCACCCATAAACAACTTTTGAATGCTTTTTACCATGAAAATCCTATGACAAAACAATCCAAAATGAAGCAAAAAATGTACAACAGGTTACTTTTAAACCGTAAACTACTTATGAAATTGAAAAGAACATTCAAAAATTCTGTTAATTTTTAAACAGCATGATGCCACAAAATCTGCCAGTTCTCTGCCAGACACCTGAGAATGCCATACGCTTTGCTGATGCTGGGCCCTACTTGCAGACTTGAGGTTATTTTCAATCCATGTATCTTCCATGTGGTTCTCTTATTAAGAAAAACTATAAAATTATTCATGAATGGAAACATGTCTTGGTGACAATGTCAAATCCCCATAATTTATGGCTATAGTACAGTAAATAAGCAAGATAAAAAAATTATACCAGCTGTTAAACCTAACACTCTAAAAAGGAATTGAAACAACAACCAAAGCAGTGAAATTTCAACCTGTGCATGTTCTAAACAGATCTATTCACCTGGGGTCCATTCACACCACAACATTATAGCTCTATTATTCCACTTTAACTGCTGTCATTCCATTCCATGGAATCCTGGGGTTTGTAGTTTGGGGGGGCACTAGAACTCTCTAGCCCCACGTTCAAAATGCCCCCCTCCACCAATCCCAGGATTTGCTAGAGTGGAAGCATGGCAATTAAAGTGGACTCCTTACACTGTAATTCTGTAGTGTGAATGGGTCCTTGTTAAATATATTTATTAATTACCAACATCTGTATAGAACAACCTGGCTCTGGAAGGCAAATGTTAATGGACAGCACCAGTACAGCTGATGTGAATGGTTTCCCCTTATATAAAAAGGAAGAAGAATTAACTCTCTCTCAGACTTACAAAGGTCACTGAATGTCTTTTCTCAATTCTGCCTCAAAACAGAGTGTACTTCACAGGCTGTTGTGAAGATAAAAATACCCTGCCTTGAAAGCTCACTGGTGGAAGACCACCATACAAAACAATAAAAATAGGGATGATGTACGAAGCAACTACATTACCATCAGCCTCTTTAAATGAAATAGGCAAACCTGTGACCTGTCAGGTCATGCATCCTTTCCATCTGTCTTAATTAGGCAGGGAAAGTCTGGATTAACCCTCTGTCTTCCTACTTCTTTTGGTTGTTTTAACCTCCTCCTCTTACTGTCCCCCTTTGCCCTCAGCTTACATCCAGTGCTGCAAATTAACCTCAGTAGTGGAAAAGTAGTTTGCACTCCATTAACTCAATAACAGGAAGAGGAGAGGATGGATCAGAGTCTTGCCCCCCCCCCCGATGATTTAGGGAAAAATTGCTGCAGTCTCCCCTAGTTGTGTATTCCTACTCATTAACAACTCTTGATGTTTGTTGAAGAGCATGCAAATACAGACTTGTTGTTATTATTAACCATTTAATTTCTGTGAACACCATTTCAAAATGAGAGTTGGTATTTATAGTTCAGGTTCCAATTGATTGTACTTTCACACTGTTAGAGCAATCCCATGCATATAAATCAGACGTAACTTCCAATTTGCTCAGTGGAGTTTGCTGACTCCAAAGTAAGTGTCTACAGAATTGCAGCCACGGATGTTAACCATGATTAAATGCTATTGAATGCAATGCCACTTTTCTTGGAATGAGCCTGGCTCACTGGTTTCACAGGACATGGACATTGCTCAAGGTGTCACAGGGCCACAACACTTAAAACAGTCATATTCAAAGACATAGACATGTTAATCTGTTATCAGCATACAAAGGAATCTTTTAGTGCCTTTGAGAGTAACAGGCTATTTCCACACTAGACTGTTATAGCACTATTATTCCACTTTCAACTTCCTATGGAATCCTGGGGTTTGCAGTTTCAAGAGGAGCCAGCCAGCCCCTCCCGAAACAGCAAACCCCAAGATTCCATCGGATGTTGAAAGTGGAATAATACCACTATAATAATCTAGTGTGGAAATGGCTCGAGAGAAAGAAGTTTGCAGCATAAGCTCTTACAGATCTGGTCTACTTTATCAGGTGCATCTTCTTCTCAGTTTCAAAGGTGCTGCTAGACCCCCTGAACATTTAAAACAGTTCTTGTTTCACCATTTTCATGTTGCATTTCTGACATCAGGGGTCTGAATGTAAAACTTACATTCACTGATACACATCATATGATTTTCAGGGATAATATCTTAAATTATCTCCAGTTTTGCTAATGCAACTGTCCAGTTACTTCTGTTTTGAACTAAATCGAGGAACAAAAATTTTTACCCTATGATGAAAATAATCCTGAGTGATTTTATTTGGTTGCTTCTTTCTTATTATTCTCAGCAGTTCTAGGGACCATTTCAGGTACAAACTACAACTATCACATCGCTGGCAGGATATGAATGCCTTCAAACCCCTACCTATGCCTCTGTTTAAGACTTACCTTCATAAGATTCACATTCATACTCTGTAACCACAAATATAGGATGGGGGACGCGTGGCTGGATAGCAGTACGTGTGAAAGGGATCTAGGAGTCTTGGTAGATCACAAGCTGAACACGAGTCAGCAGTGTGATGCAGCAGCCAAGAAAGCCAATGCGATTCTTCGTTGCATCAATAGGAGCATGGTGTCTAGATCGAGGGAGGTAATGGTACCACTGCATTCTGCATTGGTTAGACCTCAGTTCTGGGCACCTCAATTCCAGAAGGATATCAATAAGCTGGAACATGTCCAGAAGAGGGTGACCAAAATGGTGAAGGGTCTGGAAGCCATGCCCTATGAGGAGTGGCTTAGGGAGCTGGGTATGCTTAGTCTGCAGAAGAGAAGGTTAAGATGGGACATCATAGCCATGTTTAAATATTTGAAAGGATGTCATGTCGAGGAGGGAGCGGGCTTGTTTTCTGCCGCTCCAGAGACTAGGACAAGGAGCAATGGATTCAAGTTACAGGAAAGGAGATTCCACCTGAACCTCAGGAAGAAATTCCTGACAGTCAGAGCTGTCCAGCAGTGGAATATGCTGCCTTGGAATGTGGTGGAGTCTCCTTCTTTGGACGTTTTTAAGCAGAGGCTGAATGGCCATCTATCGGGAGTGCTTTGATGTGTGTTTCTGCATGGCAGGGGGTTGGACTAGATGGCCCTTGTGGTCTCTTCCAATTCTATGATTCTATGTCAAGCCATCTTCCTGTCCCCATTCTCTCCCTTCAAGCTGATTTTTTGGTTTCTTGCTTGATGAGGAAATCTGGATACCTCAAAAGTTTGCTCATTTTTGGTGGTGTTTGAGTTGGTTTAACAATATTATTACACTCATGCAGATTTTGTTTTAACTCCTTTGTAATTTCTCTCACCACATTTAATATTATTCACATGCATGCATTTCATTATTGAGAAAAATACTCAAATGTGCTGTAAGTGCAATGTGGGTGGGTGGGGGATCATACAATAGAAAATTCATTCTGGTTTTGCAGTAAATTTGCAGTGACTATGTCTGTGATTCATTTTCTTTTTTATTTGGTCTAAATGTTCCCAAGATGAGCATTTTTCTTATCTATCACAAGGTCTCTAATTCGTCACAACATTGCCTATCACCAGTACCCCATGGTCTTGCTGCTACACTCTGTTACGATTCAAGAAAGGCCTCTCTGGTACCATATAGCTGCTTTGTATTTCCTTTTTAAAAAACTTCAGCGTCACAGACAACACTGAAGTCACAAGAAGCTGCTCGAACATGGAAAATAGTGGCAGTAAAGTTTCTGTCCTCCAGGAAGTGTACTAGTAATTAATTTTTTTTTCAGTGATGAAGATATAGGAACACAAGAGGACCATGTTAGATTAAAGAGCTATCTAGTTCAAGATTTTGCTCACTAAGTGGACAACCCGTTGCCCATGGGAAGTCCAGCAGTAAGATAAGACTTCAGTTGTATCCTCAACTTGTCTTCCTGACCTACTGATGCACAAATGAATGATGCCTCTGACACTGGAGTTGACAGCTGAGATCCTGCATCTTGCTTCTGTGGCATACATTTACACTCATGAAGTTAGCTGGTGATTACACTTTATCACTCTTCTCCTGAGTACCAGGCCTGGGCAACCAACTGCATGTCTGCCAATGTGCTTGCCGCTTGCCCATGAATCAAGTGGCATGTTGAAGGCATTGCTGCATGGTTAACACACCATCCAAGAAAGCATATGCAGCAGTTACAGCTGTGGAACTCTGCTTATAAAGCTATGAACTGAGTGTGGACATTATACCATGACCAAAAAAATGCAACTGCCATGTTTAAGGGAACTTTCATGTGTGTTATACACCAAAAGGATGTCAGACGATATGCCAGTCTGAAGAGTACCACTGGTGGCTCTGTCCTTGAAGAATTATCCACTCTCCTTTTAAAGTCATCCAAGAAAGGATCTATGTTACAGAGTGACAGTAGTTTGATCCCACTTTCAGAATCATCATTTGGAATGGAATCCTGGAATGGTTGTAATTGTTGGGGGACTTGGGCTTCTCTGTTTGAGCATTCTCATGAAACTAAGTCAAATTACAAATCCCAGGATTCCACAGGATAAAGCCATGACATTTAAAGTGGGACCCCAGTTTAGCAGGGACAGGCTTGATTAATCTTTTGTTGCTACTTTTAAAATGTCCCAGTTTCTGTCTCATCTTCCCACTTTCCTCTTTTGCGCTCAGCTTTCTTTAGCTGCTGCAAACTGAGCTCAAAATTCAAAAGCAATTTGCAGTTAGTTAGTTCAGCAGGAAGGAAGTGGATAGACTGAAGCAGGATCTTGCCCCTTTCCCAGCAGGCTCAGGCAAAAGCAAACTGCTGCAGCCTCTCCTAGCTTGTGCACTCTTCCTCATTAATAACTTTTGCCAACTTGACCACACTGGAATACTGCTTTGCCACATATGCTCTGGCTTTCATCTGTGAAATGTTAAGAGCAGAGCTTTCCAAACTTCATGTTGGTGGCACACTTTTTAGACATGTATCATTTCACGACACAATAATTCAGTTTTACTAGCAAACCAGAGGTTAAACTAACCCCTTATAAGAGATATGTACACATGCATAAACAGTAATAACGAAATGTATGGGGACACAACATATCTCATGAGAACCTTTCACTTATATTTTTAAAAATATATGATTTATTTATAACATATAACATACATTTCCAAGGTTTGGGTGGGGGGCTCATTCTCAGCCCAGGGTGACGCACCTACATCCTTCAGGCGACACACTAATGTGTTGCAACACACCATTTGGAAAGCCCTGTTAGAAGGTATGTAATTTTACTGAACTACACCTGCTGCCCGTTTTTTTAATACCAAGTATTTTGATATACGAAGTCCCACAAATCACAAATGGCAGAGGTTAAAAGAACCATTGTTTGATTCATTGATCTCCCTTTTTTGAGCTACTGACACGGTGATGGATCCAGAAGTCTATCCAGGCTCCTCGATCTGAATTTTCAAGATCTTGTTGCATTCTTCTCTCATCTTGATCACATGAGCCATCAATCATTATCTTTTGCTGACCTCATTCTTCTGAGACTGATCTAATAGTACTGTCAGGGTTGGGCCGAGATATTTCGTTGCCTCAGGCAAAGGACAAAACAGAAGCCAACAGGAATAGCTGGCAAAGAGACAGAATCCTTTACCGCTGTAGTTGTCGTGTGCTTTCAAGTCATTACTGACTTATGGAGACTCTAATGTTAAACTGTCATGGGGCTGAGAGAGTGTGACATGCCCAAGGTCACCCAATGGGTAAGTGGAGAATCAAACCCTGGACTCCAGGGTTGTAGCCCAAAATTCAAACCACTATACCACATTGGCTCTCATCCTTTACCGTACCTGAGGGTAATAAGCTAATTTATGAAGTGCAGGACAGGACTTATGGCAGATTCTGTCCTCCTCCAAAAGAGGAAAATGGTTCAGGGCCACTGGAGAAATGGGTGTGGGGTGCTGCCACTGCCAAGGGTTGCCTCCCTCTGCCTAATGGTAGGGCCCGCCCTATGTACCCTACAGAAACCATCAAAGTTTTATAGCTAAAAGTACTGTCTGCTGTGATCATCTTACTTCTCTGCCCCTCAGTGTAATGAAGTGGAAAATGGAAAACAAGAGCAGTTTCTGCTGGTAAACATTATGGCATTGAAAGCAGCTTCTCTAGAATACGGTCCCCATAATTACTGCCAAGGCATCTGCTGTTGTTGATTTTGGATGCAAACAGGATGAACATCTTGCTACTGTCTATTCCCCAAAGACGCTTGCTCAGCTGCCAGTTGGAAGAGTGTTGATTAGGAAAGTAGGGGTGGAAATGAGAGATGTTTATTAAAGCAAAATACGTGGGAATGGGAAGAGCAGCCCTTTGCCAACACTGACTCAGACTTCATATACTATCCACATTGATCCTTTCCCAAAGCCTGTACACTCTGGAAGTTTGGGTTACAGCTCCTATTGTCCCCAGCCAGCAAAGGCAACACGTCTGGAGGATATTCAGTTGAAGAAGGCATAAATTAGTCCAGGAGTAGGAAAAGTGTACGTGGACTCCTCCAAAGATTCTCACCCTAATTTTTAAAGTTAAAAACAAACAAACAAACAAACAGAAATGATTCGTCAACCTGTAGAGGTGTGAAAGCAGCTTCACCATTTAGTTCTCCCACTGGACTGTTTGAGGCCCATGAGAGGCCTTTTTTGTACTATCCAACTGGCAGGGACAATGCCAAGTATTACGGGTTCCCACTTTCCCTCTTTATCCCTGCTTTACTTCAATTACTGCCACACTTTCCCCAGCCCTGGTTAAAAGAGTTAAGGCCTTTCCTCACTACACTGTTGTAGCGCTATTATTCCACTTTCAACCTCCTGTGGAATTCTGGGCTTTGTAGTTCGCCAAGGCCCAAGAGTACTCGCACTGAGAATTCTAAACACACCTCCCTAAACTTCAAACTCCAGGATTCCATAGGAAGTTGAAAGTGGAAATATGGCACTATAAGAGTGTAGGGCAGAAAGACCCTTAGATTATGGTCATTTCTGCACTACACTGTTATAGCGGTATTATTCCATTTTCAACATCCTGTGGAATTCTGGGGTTTGTAGTTCACCGAGGCCAAGGAGCGCTCTGGCTGAGAATCCTAAGGGCTCCTCCCTAAACTGCAAACCCCAGGATTCCATAGGATGTTGAATGTGGAATAATAGCACTATAACAGTGAGGAAATGGCCTGTGATTGACCTGTAGATACAAATGTGACAAATGAAAACAAAACAAGTATGTAAGAATACTAGTTAATGTCCTGAAACATCCTAGTTTCTCTCTCATTCTCCCACTTTTGGGGGGATGATAGGAGTTTCAGCCCCACAGAAATGCAGCGGAAAAGCCAGAGGACAGCGAGCCAACAGGAGCAGCCTTGTTCCCCAGTAAGGATACTCACACACGGAGGAGTTTCTTCCAAACAGGAGGCACTTTATCTTGCAGCAACATTCCGTTATGTACACAACATGGAACAGACGGACAAAGGCTTGCGCCAGACACCGTTTTGGTCAACAGACAAATACATACTGGGGATTGCTTTCTTATATACATATCTACAACCAATCAGGTAGAGTTTTGCACATCTCCCTCTACCATCTGCACACGACCCCAGTTTCTTATGCAACCTTGCAAGTACCCACAGCTGGGGCATGATGCAACATCTTTGCAGTGGGCTGATCATTTTCCCAGGGTTCGCTGCCTGGAATCCCTGACACCACTTCCCCTCCTTGACTTCATTTGCTGCAAACTGAGTTCAGAGTGCAAAAATAATTTGCACTCAGCTCACCTGAGGGAGAAGGTGGGAGCAGAATCTTTCCTTCCCAGTAGGCTTAGGTAAAAGTAAACTTTTGCAGCCTCTTCTAGCTTGCGTGTTCTTCCTCATTAATAACTTTTGCTACCTTGACCAAGGCTGATGTTGTGTGGCCACCTGTTTCTGTTCTTCACATATGAAATGTTGGAAGATATGCCCTCCAGTATCATGCTTCCTACTTTGTAGAAGGCCTCAATGGGGCCTGAAACAGCCAATGAGCATAGTAAAATTGGTCTCCACACTCCCTAAAGTGGGGGGCATTTGCCTAGAAAATAAAAAAGGAAGGGGTTAGTGGGTGGGGCTTGGAGCACCAAGGTCCAGTGAAGAATTTGTATGGTCCTTGGCCTTCAGGTAGTTGCTCACCCTAGAACTAAACCCATAAACACAAATGGCCAGGGTATGCTAATGGAATATCTTTGTGGTGTAGCAATTATTATACTGAACTGGGTTTATATTTAGCCTAAATGTCATTGAAGGACTTGGGCCAGTCACTGCGGTTCCTCCAGATGGAGGGGTCCTAGCAATACCAGTCAAAATATATGATGTAGTTATGCTCGCTTTCTTTCCCTCATAGAGTGTTGTAGTGGAGTTAACGTTTGCTGGTTTGAAACATCTGGCCATTTTTATTAGCAGGGACAATGACAGTCACCTGCCACCATCTCCTTAAGCTTCTCTGTTGCATCTGAGCTGAATTGCAAGTTCACAGAAGCTATGGGGAAAGGATAATATATGGCACTGAGCTACTCCACCAGATTGTAAATGGCAGGAAGTGCTTCAGGGCTTCACATGTTTGTATTCCACCCCTCTCCACTGCACTCTGCATGGCAAATGTGCGTATGATACTCCTACACATGAGCACACATATACACACACAAAATGTCCTCCAACATTTCATGGATGAAAACCAGGACATGTGTGGCCAATCCCAAAGTGTGCTAAAGATAGCAAAAGTTATTAGTGAGGAAGGCCCACAAGCTAGAAGAGGCTGCAGCTGTCTGGTTTTGCTGAGCCTACTGGGAAGGGCAAGATTCCACCTCCTCCTCTCCTCTGAGTTGAGTACAAATGACTTTTCTGTCGAGAGTGGCAACCTTTGCATGCTTAATTAACTGGCTAGTTAGTTTGCATGTTTATTGTAGGCATAGAGAGATAGCCTAGAGTAAACTTCCTCTTTGTTTTGGTCAACACCTCTTCCTCCAGCACATACACATTCTTTGTTCAGGTTCTCTTGCCATTTACACCCCTTTCTTTTGTCTTCACCTTTTGTTCTTCGGCTTCCCTGCAAGCATGTGGCCTCTGATCCTCTGGCAAGAATCCTTTCCTGTAAGCATGTGAGTTCTTAATTTCTTCTTACCTTTCTTCAAGAATTTGAACCTGTGTAATGTTACTGCCCTGGCTAGTCCGAGCTTTAGGGATATTAAAAGATATTCTTTTGATATCATAATTCGGCTTCACTTATCTATTCCCTTCTACATGCTTGCGAGGCCACCAGACGAGCACACAACCAAGCTCGGCTGTTAATTGCCGTAATATTCAACCAACAATACAGGCAGGCCAGGAATAGCTGACTCGCTGCTTTAGGAGACCTCTAGGCAAGTACTCTAATTAGGTATGCACACAACTTACAAAAGATCCTCTGCCCCGCGCTGGCAGCTTGATGGGTAAACTATGCAGTACCCAAGTACTCTGCATTTGCATACTGGCTACTCTATTGAGAACCTCTGCGATAACTCAATCATTCAGATTCTGACCTTTCGGAGGCTTTGTCTCCAACTCCAAATCTATTGTTTTCCCCCAAGTACGGCATAGCCTGAGGTCACATTCTCCTTATAAAAACCCTTGCTTCCAAGACCTTCCTCGGAACGCTCCCGAGTTTCATCCTGCCTTGCTGACGCTTTGCTTGGTGAACCTCCTCTCAGCTCCACGTGCTGAGCTACATCGCACCCCAGTTTCGCTCTCTATTTTTCCGGGCTTCAGGACAGGTGAAGTATCACCCAAACCAGCAATCCCTCTAAAAATCCCTCTATACCACTCAAACCTTTATTTCTTTAATTATCGTGTGTGAGTGTGCTGCTTACACTGTTTTGCTTGTGTTTTTAATAAAACATCATTTATTGCTTCAACTTCTGTGTGCTCCTTGACTCGGCCTGACCCTGTAGACATAGAGTTCAAGATCTCACTAAGTTACCCTGCCTCTCGTAACGCTAAGCAGTGCTCTGAGCTGATTTTCCCCACCTTTAGTTGAGCACATTTTGGTATTCCTCCTGGGACCCCCAGTACACAGGGTAACAGTAAACTATGCATAAGATTATGTGAGTAAATATTTTTTTACATATTTTTAACCAAACTGTTTGTGTTTATTTTGAGTTAGATTAAGTATGTCTGGGGTGGAGATGATAAAGTGGGACTGATAATTTCTTCAACTTCTGCCTATGCATTACAAAATACTCTGCTGATTGGGAGACTTATTACTAAAAATCTCTCAATTCCTCGACATTTTCCACTTTGAATTCATCTTGCACCAATGGGAGTAAGCAGAGGACAAAGGGTGGAAATGGGAGGAGGAGGGAGAAACAGGGACATCTTAAAAACAGCTGGAAAAAATGGCCTCCCGAGGATTAATCAGGACTGTCCCAGCCAAATCAAGTCAGTTGGATGGAATGCAAGTGTCCGGAAGCCTGGGAAGGGCAAGTTTTTTTACCCCCTCCCTCAAAACTACTTTTATATTTTGAATTCAGTATGCTCAACTGAAGTAAGCTGAGGACAAAGCAGGAAAGTGGGAGAAGAGAGAGAAACTGGGACATTTTAAAAGCAACTGAAAAAGTTGGATGACAGAAGATTGATGGGGACTCTGCTTGCCAAATTGGGACTTTTAGAGGGTGTGATACACACACTCTCACACATGTTACGTTCATAACAATGGGGGCAGATTCAGAGATTGCTTGGCCCAGTGAACTTAATAGTCGCTATTGTTATTGTGCTTGTTGTGTGCCTTCTAGTCATTTCCAACTTGTGTTGCCCCTAAAGCAAACCTATCATGGGATTTTCTGGGGCTGAGAGTGTGTGATGTGCCCAAGGCTACCCAGTGGGTTTCCATGGCCACATGGGGAATTGAACCCTGGTCCTCAAGTTCGTAGTCCAACACTGAAATCAGCTATGCTGGCTCTCAACAGTGGCTGAGGGATGCAAATATACATCTCTACAACAGGGTCCAACATGCTAATTGCTATGCTACGTATACTCAGCTCACTGTTCGGTGACTATCAGCTGATAGTAATAAATGGGATGTCCTACTATGTGTTGCACAGCAGCACAGAGAGAGAGGGGCAACCTCCTTTTTTCAGTCACTCTGTAGTGGCTAGAGAAACCATCATAGCAAGTACCAGCATGGAAGTTGCAGTTGAATACATCTGGAGGACAACAGTTTGGGGCTGGCTGGGACAGATGATACTTAGGCAACAAATAACATAATATCAGACAATAATAGTTTTTTTCTACCTATCTTTAGCCAAATGAACAAATGCTATCTTGGCTTTTGGACCGAAGAATACACTATTGCAAAATGAGTGCAACAGAGGTGGTGAACATGTCGCCCTCAAGCTATTGGTAGACTGGAGCTCTCATGTACTCTAGCCAAGATAACCAGTGATGAGGGATCATGGGAGCTGCAGTTCCAATGAAAACTGGAGGGCTGTGTGTTCTCCCTCTCTGGAATACAGCACACTATGTAACAGAGCTGAGCATTCAAACAATGTGTAATGGGCAGAAAGCCACAACAGTGATGCTTTGTCTGAGGATATGCATGTTGCAAGTGTGTCACCATTTTCACCTGTGAAATTTTGGAGAATATGGATAAATGGAATTTGGATAAATGGAACTAGGCACTGTGGTGGGGAAGGAGAAAATTTGTCATGGGGGGACACTACCATTTTTGGCAGTAGTTTCATCTGCTTTTAGCCCCATGCCCCAGAATACGTTTAGGCCAACAAGAAAGGTTACAAAACAGGACCTGCCCTTCAGGAGCTAAAAGTAGACATGGGGAGATGAGATAACATCATACATTTTTACTAACCAGTTTAGTGTCATGTGTGGTTTGGCCCTGTGATTTCATCTAGGATCAGGTCCAAATCACATCCTCTATTTATATTTATCTTGGGACATATTATCCTAGGACAAGACAACTGGTACAATTACACACTTAGATATTCCAGTGTGTGCTTCCAAGTTATGGATGTGTCTTAGCTGTACACGCACAGCACATGGCTTTACAAAGCAGCTCTTAATTAAGACATGATACAGCAAATAAATTGCCCCCACTGTTACATGCATTTCCAGCTCTGATCTGAAATAAGTTAACACACATCTGCATTCTTAATTTTTGCCTCTTGCATTGGGGGATAGCTTTTTTTTTATTTGCTCTGGGAAAGATTCTTTGCTGTGCTGTTTTCAGTTCCCCCTCAGTCCCTCCAACCAAGGGTAACTTTGAGACAAGTTGCAGCCATTCAGAATACGTAAGAGGTCATGGGAATGTATCTTTAAAGTTGTTCTAAAGGCCTATTATCAATGGGTATCAGAGCCTTCAGCAGTTTGAAGGGAATACTTTGTAAGCAGTTTTAGAGGCATTCCAATCTCTCCATCCCCACCCCCTCACATCTCCTCCCCGCAATGTGCCCACTTTGGGGAAAAAAGCACATCCTATGGGCTGAGCACTTGCTCACCAGATTCATACATCACCATGGCATGATCATCTAAAAAAAATAATAATAATAACAAATAGATACTAAGCAGATTGTTTTGAATGGGAGATAACAAGTGGGGAAACTGCTACGTTTGGACCAATTGCATGAGGTCGAATTATTGTAAAATAAGCTATCAAGAGAGCATCACAGGGTTGGCCAGAGAGAGGCGAAATGCCATAACAAGCCCTCGGCCATCTCATGCTAAATTGTAGAGGACTAACCACAAAAGTACTGACAATAATTTAAACTGAAGGATAGCAGCAACTTCTGCCATCAGGAAAGCAGAGCATGTAATATAAGTGAGCATCTACCACAGACCTTGTTTACAGTTTTCTCGGGGTCTTTCATGCACTGTAAGCTGTGCACAATAAACAGTTATCTGTGGATCACTTTGTATAGCTGGAAAAGGAGAAATGTTTTATAAGTTTCTGTGCCTTTTTCCTCCCTCCATTCTCTTACATATCAGCTATGGTTTGTGTTTTCAAGTTACTCCAGCCATGATTTGCTGTGACATTCAAATCAGGCAACCATGGTTAGCTTCAGCCCCCAAACGTAGCTTGCAGACTCTTATTTCAGATTATGATTTGCTCTGCAGTCCAGAGCTAACCCTGCATTTGCCCAGTTCAAACCTTAAGAAAGCAGTGGTTGCTTAGACCAATCTGAAAATGGAAGAGAGTGTTGAGTACAAACACATAGAAGGAAAGGGAAAAAGTATCACTATTCCACACCACATTCCTAGGGCTACAATGCATAGTTTGGGCTAGGATTATTAAGACAAAGGCCGTTTCCGCACTAGACTGCTATAGTGCTATTATTCCACTTTCAACATCCTGTGGAATTCCAGGGCTTGTAGTTGACTGAGGCCAAGGAGCTCTCTGGCTGAGAATTCTAAAGCCCCCTGTCTAAACTGCAAACCCCAGGATTCCATAGGATGTTGAAAGTGGAATAATAGCACTATAACATTCTAGTACGGAAATGGGCAGACACTAAACCAGTATCAAATGCTGTCCTGTTTAGGAGTGTGGTCAAAGTACTTCAAAACCAAAGGTTGACAGCTTAAATATTTGGCCCAACACGAAGTACAAGTGCTGGTTTCAGGAAAAGCTCCCTATTATCCTTTAATAATTCACAGAAGTACCCACATTGTCAATTGCATAGTGCACGATTTCATAATCAACCATGTTTCTGCCTACAAACTTGAAACTTAAAAAAATAAATCCTCAGAATAGGAGGTGGAGAGTAGAAGTAAAGGTTTGTATAAGGTTTAACTATAATCCTTTAAATATAAGTTCCAAAGCAATTCTAGACATCTAATTGACAACAAAAGCCATAACGTAATCTCCCTGTTCTTTTTTCCTCCAGCCTGAGTTCTCCTCTTCTCTTGCATACTTCTTGCACTAATTCAGAACTGTCATACTGGATTGGGACCCCAGATCCACATATACCAATGTACAACATTTGCTTCTTCTCTCCTTGGTATATGCCAAATCGATCCCAACTGGCTTCCAACCTTAGGAAATCTCCCTCCAGGATTGTTTGATCCAATCCCGACACTCAGTGGCCATGTTCACACCTTATGACAAACCATGATATGGTTTGTTGAAATCTGGCTTGCTGTGATGCATGAATCTACCTCTTTTAACAAATCATTGTTCACAAAGCAGCCACAAATCATGATCAGAAGTCGTTGTTTGTTGTCGAATTTCAAACTCTGTCTTGTTCTAAAACTATGGTTTGTCTGACACCCAGATATGTAACTGTGACTTGTGCACTTGTCCCAAGTTGTTTCCCCATTGTCCCATAAGCCATCTTGGCTGGGGGATTCCGAGAGCTGTAGTCCCCGAAATAATGTTTCCAAGCTCTGCATGAACCATGCCACAGGCTGAACCTTTATGGAGGTTAGATAGTTGACAGCCATACATGTCCATTAATACCTATCTTGGTTCTGACAAGCAGATTCCTGTTTGCCAAATCTAAACAAATGCCTTCAGCATGTTATTTTTGCTGGTATTGGGGTTAGGCTAATTGGTCTGTAGTTTCTTAGATCTTCTTTTTTGCCTTTATTAAAGAGAGGAAAAATGTTTACTCTTCTCTACTCTTTGGGCATCTCGCTTGTTCTCTCAGAAAATACACCAGCAAATTCCTTCAGTACTTTTGGATGGAGTTCATCTTGAACTTGCTTAGGTTAGCTAGTTGATTCCTGACTAACTCACTATCTAATCTTGGTTTGCAATCCAGATCCCTTGCCACAGTCTCTGCTGCTGCAGGGAAGTATACAGTTCTTTGGAGAGAAAAAAAAACTGAAGCAAAAGAGGTATTGAGCAGTTCTTCCTTTTCATTGTGATCTGTTACACTTTGGCATCATTGCAAAGTGATCCCAGTGTCTCCTTGTTCATTCTCTTGCCTCAGACGTATCTAAAAAAAAAATGCTTTTTGGTGCTTTTGCTGGCCTAGCCAGTCTCAGCTCATTCTGAGCTTTAACTTCTCCTTATACTATTTCTGCAAGCTTGGGCTATATACATGTGTACCCTTCCTTGGTGATTTGTCCCTCCATTCTATATACGTACTGTTTTTTTCTTTTCACTTCCTCCTTGATGTACAAAGATGTACATTGGCATGTTCAGATGGTTCCCATTTTTCTTCCTCAACTTATTCTTCAAGAACTCCCACCCTTGCTAGGTGTCTTTTATTTAACATGTCTAGCCATGCAATTCTACCCAGTAATTCCCTGAATTTGTTAAAATCAGCTTTCCTGAAATCTAAGGTGCGTGTTTGGCTGTACAGTCGTGCCTCCACATTTATGGGTTTCACTTTCACAGATGTGATTATTTACGAGTTTCTCCAATCCCTGCCTGCCCCATCTCAAGAGCTTTTTTTCTGGGGCAACCATCCCTCTGGGAGGCTTTCATCAGGCCATGCAGCCATTTAAAAACCAGCCTCTGGTCCTTCTCCTCCTCTTCCACTAGCTGCTCTTTGGCCAGCTAAGGACAGCTTGCAGCACAATAGACCCTCTCCCAATGCCCCCCCCTCCAAGAAGAGAGATGGGCAAGAGAGAGGGAGTGTAAGGCAGTGATGTGTTTAAGTCTTTAACGCCAAGTCTCAAGTCTCTACCTTCAAGTCTCAAGTCGAATCTCAAGTCCTTGCAAGATACTTTCAAGTCAACTCTTGAGACAAGTCCCAAGTATGGGAGACAACTTTATACCCCAACCTGTATTCCAGAATTTCTGGACAGAGTCAAATAAAGTCAGTTTTAAAAATTTAAGTAGAGTTGGCCCTCCACTTTTGTGATTTTGCCATCTGTAGCTTCAGAAGTGGGGAATAGGATCCTTCTCACTTTTTGCCTTCTTCTTGCTTGCCTTCTGCTCTTAGGAAAAGTTTTAGAAAGCTCCTCCTATATGTTGTGGGGACAGGCTGCTAAGCAGACCTGAACCCCACCTCAAGCCCATTGCCTATCCCATTTGCTGTTCTCTCTGAGAAATGCGTCCACACTTTGGGCTTGAGACAGATCGTCATGTAACCAGTAAGTTGTAAGGTTTCTGGATGAATGTGTTATGTTACTGAACCAGAGGCAGCAAGTCAGTCACTAAAAATATTCAAGTCTCAAGTCAAGTTGAGTCAGTGTGTAATTTTTGCCAAGTCCGAGTTGTGTCACTGAAGTGGCTTAAGTCTGACTTGAGTCCAAGTCAATTGACTTGAGTCTACATCATTGGTACAGGGCCACCATGCCAACCCCCACACTTCCTTCTCCTTTCCCTGACCTGGTTTGGACCCTGGGTGCCCCCTCTCCCCACCATGCCTCAGTCTTCTCCCCCCCTCATACATTCTTTTGCTGAGTTCTTGCAGCTCCAACCCTAGCTGATGTGGAAGGCCAACTGTATTTTTCTTTGCCCTGTCCCACAGTTGCAGATTCTAGCATTACATGTTCACTTCCTGCTAAAGTACTGACTGCTTTAATTCCAGTGACCAACTCTTACCCATTGGTTAGGATCAAGTCTAGGATGGCTGATCCCCTTGTTCCTTCCTCTACAGTTTGAAATAAGAAATTATCTGCAGGGCAAGTCAGGAATTTGTTGTAGAGCCAACGCTTTGTAGAGTTAGTCTCCCGGCAGATATCAGGGTAACTTGAAATCCTCTCGTAACTACTAATTTTTGTGTATTTGAGATTTCCGAGATTGTGAGACATTTGATTTGATCTCTTGTAGCAGGACATTCCAGTTTAATTTTAGGACTCAAGCATTGGAGCGGCCCTTCAATATATTAACAATGAAAAGTTTTGTTCCTGTTCTGGCTTCTGGAATTCTAAAAGGGGCTTTGTTCCATTCCACAGGTATACAGATTCAAGGGCTTTTAAGGAAACCTGCAGGAGGAAAGGCCACTGTATAATTCTCAAGGCTTCAGCATAAAATCATTAATGCATGTAAGACTTAACATTCTTCAGTAATATGATTATGGAAGATCGCATGATTATTGAGCAATAACTTTGCTGCTGGCAGCAGGTCGCACGAGCAGTGATTAGCTGAGGCTGCAGGAAAAAAGAAAGATTATCTGCATAGGTTGCATCTTCCATGGGCAACTGCGGACAGAGCTTATGTCTCTGATTCTGGAAAAATATACCCCAGCTGTATTTTTTTTCTCCTCTGTGCTGTCTTTCCAAGAGGCAGGGCTGTATAAAGCCACAAAGAATAAGGATGTACATGGCAATATATCCATTCCAGAAAGGAGATGCCATAAATATTTTAGGGAGTGAGCAGTTCACATACCTAGGACTAAATCTAACATCCCCTACCAGGAGGGCTGGTCCATAATCTTTTGCTTTCTGGCAAAGGTTAGCAAATGATGTTTCCCCGCTCACCCAATCCAAGGTTCATAGTATTCAAAGCCAGGCATGTTGGTTTTGATATAAGAAGCAGAAACATCCCACAAGCACTTCTTTCCACCATGTCACTAAAAATGCAAACAAGACATACTCTCCAAGTGTCTCAGTTTGGTAGGGACAATCCTATTTAATCTTAAATCATCCTGCTTTCTCAGCTACTTTTAAAATGTCCCAGTTTCTCTCTCCTCCTCCCACTTTCCCCCCTTCATCCCTGTTAACTTTAATTGCTGCAAAATGAGCTTAAACTGCAAAAGTAGTTTGTGCTCAATTAACTCTACAAGAGAGAAAGGGACAGAATTCTGCCCTTCCCAGTACACTCAGGGAAAAGCAAACGACCACAGCCTTTCCTAGCTTGTGTTTTCTTCCACATTAATAACTTGAGCCATCATGACTACACCGTGATGTTGCTTGGCCACACACGTCCTGGCTTTCACCTGTGAAATGCTGGAGGATTTGAGAATATCAAAGTGAATAAATGTGTGTTTCTGTTTCACAATAGTCAAAATCTGCTGTCTGTGGCAGCCACCTCACTGTATGGATTAGCAAGGTAGAGTCTGTTTACAAAGGGTTGTCAGCCTATTCTCATGTTGCTGTCCCCAGATAAATAGTTTCTGTGGCAATGGGACACGACAGAAAGCTACTAGAATTATATTTGATTCATTTTTAAAATCAAGAACTTTCCAAAATTTACAGATTTCTTGTAAAGGTGACAGAAAAATACCTGAGATTTTTTCTTTAAAATCCTGAACATAGAAGAAAGGAAAACCGACGTATGTGACACATACTGGCACATGTGGTGGACATGTCCAAAAGCTAAGAAATATTGGACTGGAATACACAATAAAATTTGTGCATTAATGAAAGTTCAGTTTGCTAAGACACGAGAATTGTATTTGTTAAATATGACTGACATATTAGAAGGTACTGGTATAAAGAAGCATAGGAGAATATTACTGTATATGATAACAACAGCTCGTAGTGAATATGCAAAGTTGTGGAAAACTCAGCAAATACCCACAATAGAACAATGGTGGGGTACACTTATTGAAAACAAAAATGCGGATATGGTCTCTCAGAGATTAAAAGGGAAATCAGACGATGAGATACAAAAAGAATGGCAAATTGTAACGGGTAATTGCTGGGTTCTATCAGATGGAAATATGAAATTCATGATTTAAGATAAATTATGAGGGGGCTACAGGATACATAACATGAAGCGGGAATATGGAGATTGAAACGCACGAATCAACAAGTAATATTAGCAGTAAAATGTTGTACAGTATTTTAAGCATTAAGAAATCTTGATAATGAAATCTAGATCAGTGTGGAAGATCAGAAATATTTCATTTAAGCTGACAGTTATAATTGTTTGTTTTATATGTGAATTTTGAATAAAATGATTATAAAAAAAACTGGTGTAGAATCTGGCTTAGAATATTTAACTGTTTTTTAGTACTGAAATAGGGTTGCTACTTCTTCTTTCTAACAAGCTCCTTATTTTTAACAGATGCAAGGAAGGTGGGTTCAACATCATCTGAGAACAGCTATGCCTGTTGAATTTTGCTAATGCTAAGCGTGAAAATTGTTGCTTTTTAAAAAAAAAGAACTTTCAAAACAATCCCCAAATTTCTTCATAAATTGAATGAAGGAAATATTTGAGATTAGAAATATTTGAATGTGGGAGATAGCAAAATTGGCAGGTTCACACATTGCTAGATACCATTGTGCTTCACCTTTACTCAACATCTCCTCAAGTAACATCTCATAAAAGAAGAGCTTATGACTTTGTGCTCTGAATTTCCCCATCCTCTTTTATTATATGAAAGCAGTGGTGTAACGCAATGAACCTTCTTGTATTGGAGACACAGGACTGGTGCTTTTGCTGGCAGCTACATATCCCAAGTAATGCCTGGTCTTCGGTGTTATTGGGAGGCTAAATACACGCCGACTGGGTTTCGTTCCATCAAAACAGAGTAAACAGGCATCCTTATCTTTTGTCGCAAAGTGATCTCTCTCCCAGAAGAGAGACATGTCTGGCTATACTTTGTTATCTCTTCTTTGTTTAAAGTCTCCTGAATTACACTCTGCTTTTTCCATTCCAGCCTGACTTTGCTTCTGAGTATTATTGTTACAACACTGATCATGAGCCTGAACACAGCTAATCTCAATCTCAGGACCAAGGTATGAGTCTTACATGTGGTTCAAAAGGTTATAAATTCTGTTTTCCTTGCTTTCAAATCCTCTTAGCTATCTTAGAGAGTTGGGGAGTAGAAGCGGAAAATAAGATCCAGCATGATCAAACAGACTTTCAGAAAACTATTTCTTCCAGATATCTAGCATCTGATTTATCTAAATCAGGGGCAGACAACTTATGGCCCTCCAGATGTTTGTCAGGCTGCAATTTCCATCAGCTTTAGTAGGCCAACAACATCTGGAAGGACACACATTTTCCATCCCTTTTTAAAATTATGTTCCATTTGGGATGAATCAAGAGGGCAGCACTGCTGCTTAAATGTATCTGTACAGTATGGCGCAGAATGAACAACAATAAAGAACTGTGGTCCGCTCTATTTGTAGTTCATGGCCTGATTCAAGGGTGGCCCTACCGTTAGGCAGAAAGAAGTAGCTACTGCAGGCAGCAAATAATGGCCAGTGTCATGTTAGAGATTTAATGCACATCAGTGCAGCTTGTGCACACCTGAAGTCACTTTTTATACCAAGCATAGAGGGTTATTCTCTTGCTCTTGTGCTCTACCCAAAACCCCCCATGCTAGGCAGTGTTAGGCCATGGGAGGAAATTCTGTTAATCCTTCTTATCAGAGGGCAGAAGAAAAACAGGGAAGGCAATTGAGAATGTGAAAATTCAGCTGCTCTGAGCTCCTAGGGGAAGGAAAAGGCAAGTGCACTGCATTGGAGACACACCCTCATTTCTCTGTCCACTGAGCTGAGATCAGCTGCTTCCCTGTGGCCTGAATTGTCTCCCCCCATCCTTTCCTCCCCTGCCAGTAAGCAACAGCAGCAGGAGTTTGACAGGTTCCAGGCAGTGGAAGGATGCAGAACTGAGCATGTGGAACTACATGAACATGTAGGATCTTTGCCAGTGTGGACAGGGTAATAGCAGCAAACCCTTGGCTATTCTTCACTTCTGTTGGAGAACCAGGTTATCTGTTCCATGTGGACTGCTTTGAGCTGCATAAGTTAGCATGGTGTTCTCAGATGAACTGGAGAGGAACCTGTCCCATCATCAGTGCTAAAATATGATGCAACTGCTAGCTTGGCCAGTTTTTCCATGTGTAATGGATGGAGTCTGATATTTTGTCCTTTGCCTTAGGCAGCAAAATATTTTGAACCAGCCCTGTGTCAGGATGTGCTTGCTCTCTTAAGTTTCGCTTGCCTTTTATGTCACTCTTCCCCAAAGGTTCCAGGAACAGTACTGGAATGTCAACAGCCCTGTCCTCCACTTCCCCAATTTATATTGTTGAGTTTTATTTCTTTTTTTTTTACAACAAGAAAATGAGAGCAATCTTGGGGATAAACCAAGCATAGTTGCATAATGGTAAAAACAAATGTCACAGTCATAATGTGATTTGCCCCTCTTTTTTATTTATTAAGTAGTACCCACAGATCAACCTTATGGCATTAGGAAAGCATTTTAAAGCATGTTTAAGAACATTCAAGCTTTTGCTGGCTGGAAGAGGATGGAGGTAGTAGTTGTACCAGGTTGGGGTAAACTGGTCTAGTGCACAAGTTTTTCTTAAGAATCTAGATCAGTGGATCTTAATCTGGGGTCCAGGGACCCCTGGGGGTCCACGGCACCCTCACAGAGGGTCTGTAAAGTCCTGCTGGACACCAACAGCAGTAGCAGCAGCAACAACAGGGACACAATAGCAGTGTGTGTGGATACCGAGGGAGCAGTTTCAACAAGGGGGCAGTTTCAGCACCTGTACCCCCGCCCCACTATGGATCCCTAACAAAAGGAAGATGGCAGCAGGCATCTGCCCACACCCAAACTATGATTCTGAAGGCCAGGGTTTGAATCCCCACTCAGCTATGGAAACCCACTGGGTGACCTCAGGCAAGTTACATTCTCTCAGCCTCAGAGAAAGGTAAAGGCAACAAATATTGCCAAGAAAAATCTTGCTATGATAGGTTTGCCTTAGGATCATCATAAGTCAGTTTTCAAAGGGGAGAGACATGATGGCTAGAAAGAACCTCCCCCTGTCAGCAGCACTTTGTTGATGTGCAACTTCAAGTCACTTCTGACTCATAGCAACGCCAGGAGAACCTGTTACAGGGTTTTTGTTTTTGTAAGATTTGTTCAGAGGGGATTTGCCTTTGCTTTCCTCTGAGGCTGAGAGAATGTGACAAACTAGCCAGGGGAACCACTGACAGAGGACATTTTGCTCAGGACCCATTCACCCTTGCCCTCCCACTCACGCAGTGGGCAGGTTTATATCTTTCAAACAGCCTGAATCTAGCTTTATATTAGTGATCATAATGTGAGGTTTTATGTTTTTAGCAATACCAAAAACTTAAACTTGGAGAGAGAGCTCCTGCACTTCTCATTGTTGTGTAGAAATGGGAATTCCAGCAGCTGGGGTTCTCAAATGGGCACTTGCCAAAATTCCGTCTTTTGTTGTTGTTGTGTGCCTTCAAGTCATTTCTGACTTACGGCGACACTAAGGCGAACCTACCACTGTTTTTTCTTGGCAGAAATTCTTCATAGGGGATTGTCCTCACCTTCTTCTGAGACTGAAAGAGTATTACTTGCCCGAGGTCCCTCAGTTGGTTTCCACAGCTGAGCAGAGATTCGAACCCTGCCCTCCCAGTGTCCTATTCCAACGCCCAAAAACACTATACCACACTGGCCGTCTTCCAGACTACCATTATCTACAGTTTTCAGTCTGGCAACCCTAAGCCACCGTAAACATGTGTGAAGCAGCTCTCAGAGTCCCACTGAAATGGAAACAGCAAAGAGTCTCCTGGAAAATTTATTGAGTCTCTGCCTCTTCATCAAAAGCCTTCGCTTCACAGCATCTCCTGGTAACAAATCCTTAGCTCTGGGTGGCCTCTAATCACAAAAGTTAGGAGATTTAACTAATTTGCTTCCAAGGACAGCAGCCGCTTTCCTGCTAAACAGACTCATTAGCACCTCATTAGCATTCACGATTATTGTGACGAGAAGACCACACCACAGTGGCTCATCAAGAGGGACCTCCAGCTTCTTATGGGAAACATACTACAGCAACTACTGCTTGGTCGTCTGTCTGCATCCACCTTGTGAGCCAAGGCCTCGTTTTGTGTACAGGGGATATGCCATCAACCCAAATCCTGCTTGAGGCATACTGGTACTTTACATTTACTGTAACTTTCTTGACAATCTGACCTCATAAATGTTTTTAAAACACACATCCTCACATCCTACTTTGGTCCCCTACTGATGGAAGGAAGTATAGCCTCCATCTGTCCCACTTTGGCAGGGACAGTCCTGTTAATACTCTGTTATCCCAATTTTTTTTCAGCTGCTTTTAAAATGTCATGGTTTTTCCCTCCTCTTCCCACATTCCCACTTTCATTAGCCTGCTGGGAAAGGCAAGATTCCTTCCTGTTTTGTCTTCTCCCTGCCACTGAATCAATTCACTGCAAACTACTTTTGCACTTTGAACTCAGTTTGGGGGGAATTGAAGTAAGCTGAGGATGAAGGGGGACACTGAGAGGAAAGAAACTGGGACATATTAAAAGGCACTGAAAAAAAAAATGGGACAGCAGAGGATTAACTGGGACTGACCTTGCCAAATCAGGACAGTTGGAAAGTAAGCAGTTCTCGGATTCTAACAGAAAGGATTTGCTAAAATGTTATTAATTAATTTTATTGTAAGACTGATGTAACTCAAGGGCTGGTTCTGCCCTAGTTCTCCCAACAGGCTGCCTATAAGGAGTGACTATCATTCTAAAAGTTGGGATCCTTGCTGTTAGGGGTGGGATGAGGTCTGGGAAGTGAAAATAATGTGTGAAGGCAACCAGAAATAAAAAAACAAGGCAAAGAGAAGTTTATGACCATGTTTCAGAATTTTGGCAGTAAACATTGGTTACTTCTGCTTACAAACCTACATGCATTTGACAGATGAAAATAGGTACAGTTATTCTTGTTAAGTAAACATGTGGCTTCATCGGATAGTCATGAGGGAATTGGATGTTGCTCCACTGAGGTCTGGTGAGTTGCTGAACAAGTTGTTATGGTTATTTTAAAACTGAGACACAGAATGATACCTGCCATTTTTCAGAAAATGCATTTCCATATTTAAGTGTCAAAACTAGTATGAGCTCTTATCCTTTTTTTTTCCTGGCAGCATGTTTGTGGTTTTAATAGCTCCACACGGTAGGCTTTTGCCACTGAGGCCATTTCCGCACTAGGCTGTTATAGCGCTATGATTCCACTTTCAACATCCTATGGAATCCTGGGGTTTGCAGTTTTGGGAGGGGCCACCTCCACGGGATGTTGAACAGCCTAGTGCAGAAATGGCCTGAAACTGAGCAGAAGGAGAAAACCAGAGGAGGTTTGTGCATCCATGGGTAGAGTCCCCAGATCCCAGGGACTAGTCTTTCTTCTCTGGTCTTCAGGACAAGGGGAATGAATCTCAGGGCGATAGCACTGTACTGAAAAGCATAGGAATATATATTTTCCTAATTTGTTAAGCTTGATGCTTTGCATTTGAACAGCATACTCATTACGTCGGTGGTGGATACTTTACGTATCATACTCAATGATACCACCAGGGCTCAAGCCCTTTGGCATCACAAGACATCCCTAGGTTTCAGGTTTTGGCCCTGAAATCTGGCATAGTTCTGACCTGGGAACTCTATACATGAGACATCCTGCAGTTTCTTACTGGAAAGCCAAGTGACACTTCCCCTGTTTCTGATTTATTCAGCCTCACTTCCTAGTATTGACTGCATTTTTAGCACACTGCAAAAACTCTGCTAATTAGAAATAAAATGAGTGAATTTGATGCCATTCATCCCATCTGTTTTCTCTAGCTCTGTGGGGCTGGCATCCTGCTGGTGTTTTAGGCACACATAAGTTCCCATATGCACACTGTTGTACTTACTTACCCATGGTATAATATCAGAGGTGCCATTTAAAATAACTAACAACTGGTTCTGTCTAAATTTTTGCCCAAATGTGTACATGTGTAAATGCATCCCACTAGCCTCTCTTTACCTAGAGATGTTTGCTACCCACCTGTCAGGCTCGAAGGTGCTTGCAATTTTGCTTTCCCCAGCTCTGCACCTGGCTGATGTTTCCTTCAGCCCCTCAGCAGCAGCTGTGTTGGACAGTGCGCACTTAGCACATCCATCTCTCCATCTCCTACCCCTTTGGCTGTGGGCAAGTCAACACCAAAATGATTTTCATTCGTTCAGTTAGTCTACTCTACGCCATTTGTTAGAGATGCCTTTGCTGTGGACTTCCACAGCATCAGAAGAGGGATGAGCAAGGTGACCCATGAAAACCCTTCCAGCTCTAGAGTTCTATGATTCTATGGACATTTCCGCACAAGAGGGGAGTAGCGGTTCACTGTGTGTCAAGAGCAGTGTTCTTATACTCCGATTTGGAAATTGAATTCAGAAACTGTGCTGTCTGCACCCCCCATTTACATCGTACTTCTGCGGAGAACAGTGGTTGCTGCATCCACAACAGCAAGTCCCTGGCCGCTCCCATTCCCCTCCCTCACCCTGCCCCACCATGGCTGACTGGTCTTTTTTTTAAAAAAACACACACATTTTTAACACATTTCTGTGTTGCTACATTTGTGTGTAGGAATGTATGTTTGTTGATACGTGGAATAAAACACGTTTTAACAATCCATTACCAGATCCACTCTCTTCCCGCTGTCCATTTAACACAGGAAGACAGTAATGACGGTAGCCTGTCCTTTGATGGGCGGAGAGAGATAGGGATGGAAATGATGGAAGGGACAGCCTGGGAACACCCATAGCCGGACACTTCTGCGACGCAAATCGATGCTACACTTCTGCATGTAGGCGAAAACCGAAGCAGAACTGGTTTGGGAGATTTACATCGGAGTTTTTCCAGTTTTCACATACAGTGGTTTCACATTGCAGTGAACCGTTCTAGGAGCTGAAAACGTGCAGAACCACAAGGAAAACTATGATGCTAAAACGGTACAACGTGCAGACCAGAGGGTAAGAATTCGACACTGCTATGATGTTTCAATCTTGTGGCCTATGACTCTTCTCTTGGGCAGCACTCACTTGCTTGTCATGTTGTTGTACCCATAGGAAAGGAAGGTCATGTTTCCAGGCAGAACTCTTGAATGTCAAAAGCCCTTTCCCCCACTCCTTGTATGTGTAAAGTGTAAGTGCATGGGGTGGAGAGGTGGAGACCCAAGTCTCATTATAAGGCTATAAATGGTTTCAGATCTATAAGCAAAAATACCAGTGTAAGTAAGTCAATATGAAGGTAATCCAATACAAGTAAAGTTGGGATGGAAACCTCCCTCCCTCTGTTCTCTACTTGTTTTTTGTTTTGTTTTTTTGGTAACATCTTTCCTGATGAAGCGATCTGGAGAGACCACCTGTTCTTCTGTGACCTTTGATGTGGCTTAATAAAGATTTTACATTAACACATATCATGGAAAAAATATGGCGTTACAGCTAATGTTATAAAACTATTAAGTCTACAGCTGAGATGCTTCAGAGCATATAGCTATGTTCTGTCTCCCAGTCCAGCCCCCTAAAACCCACCTTAAACGCCAGGCAGTCCCGCCAAGTGGAGCACTGCAGTGCTAGCAAGCAGGACACTGAAGGATGACATGTCTTGCCTGCTTCCACCGGTGAACTGCAGTGCAAGAAGGAGTTGTAACAGAACGCCACAGGACTCCCTGTTTCTGCTCGTTGCACCATGACTTGCTGGCAGGAGGGCAATGAAAGTGTCATCTTTCAGTTCCCTGCTTGGCAATACTGCAAATCTCCTTTGCACAGTACAGATTTCTGGCTTTTAAGGTGGATTTTAAGGGAATTTGTGGTAGTGGCAATGGTGCCATGATCATGGAAGTGAATATGGAACAGTTATGAGATTGTAAGTCTAGCTTACAACATCATTAGTGCCTAAAAGGATGCACCAGCACTCTTTCTCAAACTTTAGGCAGTTATCTTTCTCCTCTTGAAAACTAGCTCTATGGAAAGTGATTAACAAATCATGGTTCCATCAAGCTTAGAGACAGCTAAAATAGAAACCATTAAAAATAAAACAGCAAATAAACAGTACTGCACATTCTGGAAGGCTACTTTAGCACTGAGCAAACAGCCATCAAAGGGCTGCCGAAACAAAAAGGTCTTCACCTGCCTACCGAATTATAGCAGAGGAGGGTGCTAGTCTAACTTCTTTAGGAATGGCATTCCAGAGTGTGAGAGCAGCCACTGAGAAGGCCCTCTCCTGTGTTACCACCAGATGTACCTGTGAGGGTGTTGGGAAAGAGAGAAGGCATTCTTTGGGACAACACTTGGTAGCTATAACTATCATAAAACTAGGATATGTTTTTAATGTGTACATATCATTAACAATCTTTGCGGGTGGAAGATTAGCTGATAAAGAAGGCCCCACTAATACAATAAGTTTTATCTATTCTCCTCCATGATATTGACTGTGATTCACTGTTGCGGCAACATTTGGAAGGGAGGTCTTTACTGCCTTTGCTTTAGCAGGGTCTCATGAGCAACCAAGTGCCAGGGGCTGTTGCTATGGTAAAAGGGGATTTACATGGATTCAATAGCTCGCATTTAAAACTCGCCTGAAATGAATAGACCTCCCTGTACATGGAGATTGTAGGTTGGGGGCAGGGAGGAAGAGTGGAAGCTTTTAACCATGTCCTGGTTATTGCCTGTTATCATTATGCTTCATAATTTAGATGCAGAAACAAAATTTGTGCTTCTTTGGCCCTCCCTTTAAAATTATCACTGTAAAACTGAAAAATAAGCTTCCCAGTAGAGAAAGTTATCTCAAGGTTTCTTCTCCCTGCCTGCTGCTGCTCCTCTTCCTCGTCCTCCTCCGTCCCCCGCACAGCTTGTTTGCCTCTGCTGTGGATGGAAGTTAAACATTTTACTCCTCCACACCCTCATCCTTCTCATCCAGCTAATTCTTTTTGTTCCAGTTTGTCTTGGATCCATTTGTGCTTTGCAAAGTTTTTCCTTCTTTCTGCTAAAGCAGGTTGAACAATGGGAAGGGCACTGAACAGAAAGACAAAGCCTTAAAACATACTTTTTGATTTTAACATTTGTTTCTTAAGTTAAAGAGAGGCCTTCTTATGTGGGCCAGCCCTTCGATTAGGCAGACTGAGGCAGCCACTGCAGGGACAGGTTTTGGGTGTCAATGAACAGCTGCAAATTGTTAAGTTACCAAGAAATCAAATTCATTAGAAACGTGGAAATGTGGACTTTTGTGGACTTTTCACCATGGACAACTGAAAAAGACTAAGGGCTTTCTGCACTACACTCTTATAGTGCTATTATTCCACTTTCAACATCCCATGGAATCATGGGGTTTGTAGTTTAGGGAGGGGAATTTAGAATTCTGGACAGATAACTCTTTGGCCTCAGTAAACTACAAACTCCAGAATTTCACAGGATATTGAAAGTGGAATAATAGCACTAGAACACTGGGGGTGGGAGGAAGGCCCTAAGAAATGGGTCAGTTCAAGCCTGAACTCTCTGTGGAAGCAAAGTTGCAAACAACTTGAAGACACACAACAACAAAGTTCAGAGAAATAACTGTCCTCAACTCTAGTATGGAGACTCCTCAAATCTATAGCCAGATGATTGAGAAGCGTTCGAACTGCTCTAAGCTGCCGGCCAATTCCTCCTTCAGTGGAAGGGCAGGAGACGCTGTGCTGGAGAACAGATGGTTTCCTGTCAGTTTAGAAGTCAGGACGACTTGTTGCAATATTCATTTCCAGCTCACCATGACCTGCTCCCCTTTGCAATTTCCTTGTCTTGTTGAAGGAAAAGCAGAGCAATAACAAAGATAGCAGACTCCCTAATGTGGAGACACAGAGATGAGGCATTCCAAAACTTTGAGTTATAGTAGACAGTAAAGTCCTTCACCTTGACTAATTCATATCCTACTCAGCACATAGAAATGTTCCTTGTTACAGGGCTGACACTACTTCTTCTAAAATGGTTTACAGCACCTCTCTTGTTCATCAAAATGAGGTTAGGCAACGACTGCGTTGGAGTGATAATCCGTTCATCCATATTTTATTGGCCAACCAAAATGCACGAAGTACATCATGCAAGCTTTTGAAGCTTCACTGGCTGCTTCGTGAGACAAAGACATTAAAAATCACATAGGACCATTACTAGGGACAAAAGCTAATAAAAGATAGGTAATAAAATTTCGACAAATGGCAAGTTTTAGCTATGCAGCACCTAAAAGTTTTCCCAGACGTAACACTACAGGGACTTCTTGAGATATTCAATGCTCTTTGCCTAAGAAAGGGGCAGTCATCTTTGCACAGGACATGGGCAACCTATTTCTTAAGGGAAGTTACTTTCTGTTGCTAATGGAGTTTAAATTTCAGTGTCTGTCTTTTATTGCCCTTTGTCTCCAGTTCCCATATGGCCAAGAAGGAGAGTGGCTTCTGCCTGCATTGGGATCCTGCTAAACCATCTTAACTGACAACGGAAATAACATCTGAGACAAAATGGAGGCCTGTGACTCTAATATCACCACTTTTCTTCTCCTGTATGATGGTTAACATCTTTGCCTGATGAAGAAGTCAGTGAAGCTTTGCTGATGCATGTATTTTGGGCACCTTGGTTGGCCAATATAGGTATCGCAAGTTTGCACGATATATATTCTGCAGTTTGTTTGGCCAATAAAAGTATTGCTCTGCTGTGGATTTTGTTGCATTTTGCTGCATGGCCAGTACAGCTGCCCCTAAGATGATTCACCCTTGTTATACTTAATCATATGCAGAAGATGTTCACCATATACAATAAACAGCCATCTGTTCCTCATTTTACACAAGATGAGGTAAATCATCATTTCATCAGATGAAGTAGGCCATTATTCATCTCCCTATTTTTCATCTGGGGGAATGATAAGCCATCCCATACAGAAGGCAGGGCTTATGGTATACATCTAGTCCATAGTCTGCCCCCCTGCACCCCCAGCACAATGGCATTCGGAAGGAAGCTCGACGTCCTAGGCATTTTAGTAGGACTTAGGTAGCTTAGAATTGTGTATTGCTGTGTAAGAAGGGAACATCATTTTAGGCTCCACAGCTTCATTTTAGGCTCTACATTTTAGGTTCTACAGAGGTGTTCAGCTACAACTCCCATTGCTCAGCCAGTGGTGACTATGTTGGTTGAGGATGGTGGGAGCTGTAAACTGACACATTTAGGAGGTAGCCTGTTAGGTAAGGGCTGCTGTATAATACTAAGCAGATTTACCCCAGTGTTCCCATTTGAGAGCAGGCCCTCTTACCCACAACCAAATCCTAGTGGCTCCTCCTCACTCATAACAGCAGTGCTGGCTGGGGGATTCTGGGAACGAAAAAGGAAGTGCGAACAGATAGGTTAGTGTTGAAATAATGTTGAATTACATTCACAAAGTGATATTGTTACATTAATCAATACCTATAGTATAGCACCCTGTAATCGCAACAAATGCAACTCCTGACTTTATTGCTACCAGGTTTTCAAAACAGCAACAAGGGACAGTTGAAACTCATGGCATGCAGGTTTGATTGCAGGGGTTTGAGTGTTGGACTTTAACTCTGGAGAAAAGGGTTTGAGTCTCTGCTTGGCCACGGAAACCCACTGGGTGGCCACTGATGAGTCACACTTTCTCAGCATCAGAGGAAGACAAAGTCAAGCCCCTTCGGAACAAATCTTGCCAAGAAAAGCCCACGATGTGTTCGTCTTAGGGTCACCATAAGTCGGAAATGACTTGAACACAACAACAACAACAGTTGATAATCAGGAATAGTGCATTAATAAGTTTGTGACTTATGTATATACAAAATGCAAGTATTGGTTTCTGTTAACCAAGCCATATGTTTCTCTATAAAATTAATATATTGTTCTTATTGTCCACATCCATAAATTACATGATACAAGCAGACTACAGTTTTAAAAGCCTCTTTTTAAAAAAGCCCCTTTTCTTTTTATGGCCTTTTTGTCCAACTTTTCTTCCCCATCCTGTCTAGCTGAAAAGTTCTTTCTGGCAGCCTTGGCATGCAGAGGATGGTGAAGGAGGGCTGGGGACTTTAGGTGGCAGATTGCAGTAGCATCTCTGCAGTAAACATTGGAATAAATGAGCTGGGAAAAATCAGGAGTCTACTCTGTGTGCCTGCCTACAATAGGCCAGGTAAACAGCAGCTGCCTCCAGAATCTATTAGCACCCATTAACTATAAGCATGCAAGAACAGAAAACAGAGAGAGAGAAAGGGGGAGCAGATAAGCCTGCCTCATCAGCTACTCCCACTTGGCCACCCAAATGGAAATCATAAGAAAGGCAGAGATGGCTGAAAGAAAGCAAAAAAAATCATCCCTAGATGCACTTTGAAAGGAGCTTCCAAGTGATCTCTGCAAGTTCAAAATGTTTTTAGCTATGATTAATTGACCTGTTGTTTCGTTTCATATGTGCATATTATTAATTTTGAATAAAACGTTTGCTAAAAGCATGTTGAACTGCTCTTCTCTTTTGTGAGTAAGAACCTATCCCCATTCTTTTCATGTTCTTTCAGCCTTTCCTGGGCATTACTTCTTTCTGTGAAAGAAGTAATGCCCAGAAACATATCTACTTTGTTAACTGAGGTATAGCTTTATGTACATTTCTGGCTTTTCAAAGGGCTCATACCCAAAAGTACAGGACTTTTTGGCATCTGATTCAGCCTGTATAAAAAGAAAACCTTTCCAATCCTCAAATGGGAAGATGCCTCATAATAAGCAACAGTGATGACCTGGTTATTGGGGTGGAAGTGGTGGGATGCTTAGGTGGGAGTGACCATCTTCTCCTGGAATCTGTTATATAGTGGAAAGGGGAGGCCAAGCATAGCCAGATTTGCATTCTAGTCTTTAAGAAAACTGAATCAGTCAACTTAGGAAAATATTAGATGCCATCCCATGGTCAGGCATACTAGAAGAGAAAGGAATTTATGATGGATGGGTGTTTCTTAAAAGTGAGATACTGAAGGCATTGTTTCAAACAATTCCATTGAGGAAGAAAAATGGGAGGTGTCTAAAGAAACCAGGATGGATATCTAAGGAACTTTCAAATGAACTAAGACTTAAAAGCATGATGTAGAAGAAATGGAAAAAAGGGGAAACCATTAAAGAGGAATTCAAACAAATAGTCAGAACATGTAAGGAAAAAAGAAAAGCTAAAGCACAGAACGAGCTCAGGCTTGCTAGAGAGATGAAAAACAGTAACGAGGGCCTTTTTTGGTTATGTCTGTAGCAAAAAGGAAAAACAAGGAGACGGTAGGGCCACTGCGAGGAGAAGATGGTAACAGGGGACAGAGAAAAGACAGAACTACTCAATGTCTTCTTTGCCTCAGTCTTCTCCAAAAAGAAAAACCATGTTCAACCAAGAGAAAATGGAACAGATGATGTAACAGGGCAAATGCAGCACAGAATAGATAAAGAGCTAGTACAGGAATACCTGGCTACTCTTAATGAATTCAAGTCACCAGGGCCAGATGAACTACATCCAAGGTATTGAAAGAACTTCCAGAAGTCATTTCAGAACCACTGGCAATAACCCTTGAGACCTCCTGGAGATCAGGAGAAGCCCCAGCAGACCGTAGAAGGGCAAATGTTGTTTCCATCTTCACAAAGGGGAAAAAAGAGGACCCTAACAATTACTGCCCAGTCAGCCTGAAATCAATACCAGGAAAGGTCCTAGAGAAGATAATTAAACAGACAGTCTGTAATAACTTAGAAACGAATGCCATGATCACTAAAAGTCAACATGGATTTCTCAAAAATAAGTCATGCCAGACTAATCTGATCTCTCTTTTTCTCTCTTTTTTTTAATGAAGTTACCAGCTTGGTCGATGAAGGGAATGCTGTGGATATAGTATATCTTGATTTCAGTAAGGCCTTTGAGAAGGTCCCCCATGATTTTCTTGCAAACGAAGTAGTAAAATGTGGGTTTGACAATGCTACTATTAGGTGGATTTGTAATTGGTTGACCAGTCAAACACAAAGAGTGCTCACCTTTTCATCCTGTAAAGAAGTGACTAGTGGAGTGCCACAGGGTTCTGTCCTGGACCCAGTGCTATTCATCATCTGTATCAATGACTTAGATGTGAGAATAGAAAGCATGCTCATCAAATTTGCAGATGACACCAAATTAGAAGGGATAGCTTGCCCCAGAGGACAAGATCAGAATTCAAAATGACTTTGACAGATTAGAGAGCTGGGCCAAAACTAACAAAATTAGTTTTAACAGGGAGAAATGTCATACTACACATAGGAAGAAAGAATGAAATGCACAGATATAGGATGGGTAATACCTGGCTTGAAAAGAATACATCTGAAAGGGATTGAGGAGTTTTGGTGGACCACAAGTCAACATTGTGATGTGGCAGCTATAAAAAGCCAATGTGTTTCTAGGCTGCATCAATAGGAGTATAGTGTCGAGATCAAGGGAAGTAATACCACTCTATTCTGCTTTGGTTAGACCTCACCAGGAATACTGTGTCCAGTTCTGGGTACCACAGTTCAAGGAAGATATTGACAAGCTGGAGCATGTCCAGAGGAGGGCGACCAAAATGGTGAAGGGTCTGGAAACCAGGCCCTGTGAGGAATGGCCTAGGGCGCTAGGTATGTTTAGCCTGATGAAAAGAAGGTTAAGAGGTGACATGACAGCCATGTTTAAATATTTGAAGGGATGTCATGTTGAAGATGGAGCAAGCTTGTTTTCTACTGCTCCAGAGACTAGACACTGAGCGCTGGGATTCAAACTACAGTAAAAGAGATTTCACCTAAACATTGGGAAGAACTTGCTGATGGTAAGAACCATTCAACAGTGGAATCTGCTGCCTCAGGGTGTGGTGGAGTCACCCTCTTTGGAGGTTTTTAAACAGAGACTGGATGGCCATTTGCTGGGGTGCTTTGAGTATGTGTTCCTGCATGACAGGGGGTTGGACTCGATGGCCATTGTGGTCTCTTCCAGCTTAATGATTCTGTGATTCTACCTGCCTGCTCTCTGAGGGACAAACTAGGGATGGGCCAATCGAACCCTCAAATCCTCGAATCCCCCAATCCTGAGTAAGGATTCGAGATTCCCAAATCCAAATCCCTGTGCCAAAATAGGCAAACGGAATCTTTTGAATCCGCCAACTAAATAAAGTGATACTGGAACTGGGACACCTAAAAACCAGAAAGACCGGGACACCTGAAAACCAGGGAGACCAGGATGCCTGAAAACCTGGGAGACCAGGACGCCTGCAAACCTGGGAGACTGGGATGCCTGAAAACCTGGGAGACCATACATACAAGGGAAGATAGCAAGTAAGTGAGCCTTTCCTTTGGACTAACAATTTCATAAATTACATCTGGGTTTGTATTCTAAGATACTTAAATTTAACATTTCATATTTAAGTTCAGTACTTGACTGGAAGCTACAGGCTTGAGATTTCAAGGACAGCTGAAACATTCCTTTGCATAGCTCCCCTGCAAACCTCTTTCAGACACAATTCTGGGGTTTGAAGTTTTACAAGGGATCACAGCCTTCTCTGACAAAGTCTGCTGGTGCATCATCAAACTACAAACCCCAGGATGCCAGAAGGAGCTATGCAAAGAAAAGCCAGTTTTGATGGGATTAATCCACATTTTCCTGCCTGTGTAGAAAGGGCCTTCATGTCATTTTCAATCTGGGGAGATCCTGAGGCAAAACTTTGACAATTGTCTTGGCCAGATTTCTTCAGAGGGAGGTTTCCCTTTGCCTAGGCTTTTGCTAAGGCTGAGAGAGTATGTCTTGCCCAAAATTATCCTTCTTTCCCTTGCTTTTTAAACTGTTTTTTAAAAAAGGATTCAAAAGATTTGAGATTTGTGAGATTCGTGGATTCCCAGAACGTTCCAGGGATTCAGAAAATTCTGGATTCGTCCCATCCCTAGGACAAACATTCTGGCCCTCAAATGAGAGACATCCCTTATAAGGGACACCTGGTAACCTTAGATGACTCTGAAAATCACAATTCTGTTCCTAAGTTTCCACAAGGGTCTGCAGAGATGTCAAATACTGTATGGTGAAGCGAGCCACGCTACTTTATGCATTTTTCTTCAATGTGGGCAGCTGCATTAAAATACTTGTTAAGATTCACTTCAGGCTAGAAGGCTCTCCTTACAGAGACATAAATTCAACCTGAATTTTGGGACTGATCCGATCTTATTACTCTGAAATGAGTAAATATTTTCTTTTCCATCATAATGTTTGTCACAGATGGAAGAACTAAGCGTCCATGGCAGCAGTAGCATGCCTGTTGATCAGGGTCAGGCAGTGAATAAGGGTATAAAACTTTGAATATTTTCAGAAGCTGTAGTTTACACATTCAGATAGCAGAACGCCAGGATAGCAGAATCAGCGAGGAAGGATTTTCATTTGGTGAATTACTTTAACCACACTTCAAACCACTTGTGGTTTTGCAACTGTCACGAGTGTTTCATTATTGCAAAATCACTGCAAAACATCAGGTTACCCCTGGGAAAATAGTTTCTTCAGCCCAAAAGCCATGGCTCTTAATGGTTAACCTTCTGGAGGCCATGTACCAGCAGTGGGCAGGGCCACGACTCTTTACAGTAAAGAAGATCTATATTCTTCCCTTTCAGTTCTCTTATAAGTATCATTTCAGCAGGCAAACGTATAAGAATTGTGAGATTCCCATTCATGGGGCTTTCCTGGCACTTTCCCTTGTGGCTTCCTAGAATTTCGAAGAGAGAGGAAATGTCAAAACTGTATATGTCAGAACCAAAGCATACAGTGGTATGGGTTGGGGGACTCAAATCTGAAGAAGACCCACCCACAGTAAATCAGAGCCAAGAAGATTTTTGCTACTGAGCCATATTGACTGCGCAAAGGAGAAGTCCCTTATAGCTATTGATACCCAGAAGTAGAAAGTGCCCCAACCACCCCCGGATCACGGGATGCAGTCCAAAGCCTGAGAGTACTTCGCTTTCTTGGAAGATGAACACAAAATAAAGTTTTGGTGGTTTACCAAATGGGAACAAAGGCAAGCAGAGTACCAGCAACTCTTGAGAAAAAAAATCATGGTATTTCCCTCAGCTGTAGGGACATCCCCTTATCACTTTTCCATATTCTCTAACTGGTAGGGCTGGAGAAGGACATTCCAGTTAATACTCTGCTTTCAACATCCTATGGAATCCTGGGGTTTGGAGTTTAGGGAGGGGCATTTAGAGTCCTCAGCCAGGGAGCTCTTTTGGCCTCAGCAAACGACAAACCCCAGGATGCCGCAGGATGTTGACAGTGGAATAATCTAATATATAAAAGTCAAAGTTTGTTTGTCTGTGTCAGGCAAAGTCCTCATAATGATTGGCTGCCTAAGAAGATTCTATGGAATCCTGGGGTTTGCACTTTAGGGAGGGGGCTTTAGAATTCTCAGCCAGAGAGCTCTTGGGCCTCAGTCAACTCTGTCTGTCTTGAACAGGCCGTTTGCTATGAAGACGAGGCCTAGCAGCAAGGAGGAGGGTAGTGTATTCCCTCAGGAACACAACCTCTATATGTTAGTAACTCTGAATACAGATTGGATCGGGGAATAGGGGGAGAAGTTACAGGTACCGGACAAGACAGTTTGGGGAATTACAGACACAGGATCTCAAATCTTTCTAACAAGTATTTTCTTTTTTTCCCTCTTTTTTTTTTTCACTTCATGTATTGCTTATATTTGTATCTCTCTCATATTCCTTCCTTTTTTTGTTGTTGTTAAAGTTTAATTAGATTCTTATATTAGATTTTCATAACAATACTCTAGGATAAGAAATAGTGAATATATAGAATAGGTCTTAGTTGGGGTATAATAATTGTTAGGGTAAAATAACAATTGTTCTTCTAGGTTATATTAGTTATAGACAAACTCAGAATTTTCTAATTATTGATCTCTTTCATTTATATCTTTTTGGGGGGTATAATTGAGTATTGAATAATATTGTAATGCTGGATTCATACTGTTGGTTGATATCTCTTATGGCGTGTACAGTAACATATACATATGGATCTATTGTATACTGATTTATATTTATTGTGCTGATTCATAATGACGGTTGAACTTAATAAATAAACATATCTCACACACCCCAAAAAATCTTTCTAACAAGTATTACCTATGAGAAAATAAAATCCTGGGCAACGCCAAGTATATACGCTAGTAACATTTTAACAGTGTAGGGTGGAAATGGCCTGAGTCCAAACTGCAAAAGTAGTTTTGCACTCAATTAACACAGTGGGAGGAGAGGAGAGGAGCGGGCTGATTTTTGCTCTTCCCTATAGACTTGGGGAAAAGCAAACTTCTGCAGCCTTTCCTGGCTTGTGCGCTCTTTGTTATTAATAATTTTTGACATCTCGACCATGCTCTCAAGTTATTTGGCTATATGTGTCCCAGTTTTTATCTATGAATTGTTGGAGGGTATGTTTTTCAGCTAAAACAGCAGATATGCCCACCAGCAAATCAAAGGCAGGCTCAGGTGTCAAACATGCCCTTCCCAGAGACTTACAATTTATTGAAAGTTTTTCTCATTCAGACATAGATGGGCAACTGCAGAAGCTTTCCAGCTATTTTGAGCTGAAACTCCAATCGCTATGGCAGATAGGGCTAATGAGAGTTGTAGGTATGTCACATCTGGAGGTCACAGGTGCCCACCCCAGTGTATCAAAACCACATAAGCAGCATTTCAAATAATGGAAGGTAGGATGGTTGAGAGAAGAGTAATCAAGACAACCTTGGCTTGTGAGCTTTTGGGAGCAATAAAAGTGCCTTTACGGTTCAGATTAAAAGCCTGTCTGCTCCAGCATTCTGTTCCCATAGTGGCTAACCAGATGTCCAAGGGAAACCACAAAGCAGAGCGCAAACACAATCCCACAATCCCACCTGTGTTCCCTAGCAGGTATTTAGAAATACTAATGCGTAGCCATTATTATGATCATTCTTTGAGAAAGATGTGTGTGTGTGTGTATATGTTTGTGTATGTAGCTATAATTACATTAATATACAACACAGTGAGCCAGCATGGTAGTGATTTGAGTGTTGGACTAGTATTCCAGCAGACCAGGGTTCGAATTCCCGCTCAGCTATAGAAGTCCACTGGGTATTTTAAACGAGTCATACTTTCTCAGGCTCAGAGGAAGGCAATAGCAAACCCCCTGTGAACAAAACTGCCAAGTAAATGCTAGGATTGGGTTTCTATCAGTCACAGACAACTTGAGGACACATAGCAACACCAAAACACACACATCTGTATTTTTCAACCTATGACTCTTTCTAACCCCGGCAAACACACCCGAAGCATTAATGTATTCATTGTTTTATTCATTATCTTGTTCCTAAAATATTGCTTTGAAAAAAGGGAAAAAGGAATATGTGGTGGCTATGTGATAAAGCTAGAAAATTTTGGGAAGGAATTCATATGCTACTAACAGACATTCTAAACATGAAATTTCCAATGAAAGCAGAAATGTACCTATGAAATATGTTAAAACTTATAGCTGCACAAAGTGCACAGAAACGTGGAAAATATTACTTTACTTGGTAACATCTGCAAGAATTGTCTACACTCAGAAATGAAAAACAGATACACTACTATCAGAGGGAGAATGGCTGTCAAAATTATATGATTTGGTAGAAATGGATAAGGTGACCGCATTGCTAAGTGAAAGCAAAGATAGAACATTAAATAACTTCAGAGAGGACTGGGAGTGCTTAATAATTGACTTGAGAACAAGATGGGGAAGTAGATCAGTACTAAACATAGAAAAAATATAAGAATAACAAAAGGGAAAATAGTCAACAACTAGAAAACAATAATTGTCAAATTATTACTAGAATAAGATACATAGGAAGAATTTGTTTTGTATTTGTATTTATTCCTTCTTTATATGAAAGTGAAAATCTAGTGACGAGTGTATTATAATGTATTATAATTCTTGTTTTTGTTCAGGAAGTTTAAAATCTTTAAAAAAAAAAAAGGAAGAAGAGAAGGACATGAGAAAAGTAATTGAAAAAATCTTGAAAATTTCTTTCTGGATTTAAGGGGTTGGGTGGCAAGAACTGATTCCAACCCTCAGCAAGATCAGCCCTTTGAAAGTTTTACTTTGACACAGTCATGGAGACAGACAAATACTTTGCTAATGAAGGCTAGTGTAAAGTAGTCTTCTTCAATTCGCCACCCATAAAGCAAGCTGTCATGAAGAAACTGAATAGTTTCATCCGACTCATGAAAGTGGAAAGCATTGCCTCACCTGAGAAATTGAGCTGGTGTTCTGCCTAATCAAATCCAATTAAAATATGCTGCTCGGCATATTTGTCTCTGAACAGCATACATTAACTATTGGGCTCAACTGCTGCAATGTCATAGGATGTTCATGAACACGCTGATTGTTCAGGGTGAAGGACTGTGTCAGCAGTTAGAATTTTGTCATCCATCACATACCTTTGATTTAAGTGGTTTGGCCCCTTAATATATCTTACAGATACAGGCACCCTTCTGTTAACAAAGCCTCTGACACAAAGAAGCTCCATTTGCAAAGTCTTTTAATGACCACCCAGCCCACTCTTTTCCTCGTTGACCTCTGCTTCACTAGTTTTTTCTAGCAGACGCAGCATTGCTAGGATGGTGAAGGAGGGCTGGAGACTTTCCGCGACAGGTTATAGCAGCGTGTCTGCAGTAAACAATGCAATAAAAACTTGAGCTGGGAAAGAATGGGATGCTACTCTAGCTAATCCTGTTATAGCCATCCGTTCTGTTTACAAGAGGCAAGGCAAACAGCAGCTGCCTCCAGGACATGCACGGACACCAGAACAGAGAGATAAAAGGAGAAAGCTGATAAGCCTGCCTTACCAGTTACTCCCAGCATGTTAGAAAAGCACAGATCTATTAATGTGGCTGCCAAAATGGAAAACATAAGAAAGCAGAGACTAATGGGGGTGGTGGGTGGAAATCATATATTGGATGAACTTTGGAAGGGGGCTTCCAGTGGTCTCTAGAAATTCTTCTTGTTTATTTAAGCAAAGCTTACCTGAAGTGCTGGTTTCATTTCACATGTGCATAGTTTTAGTTTTGAATAAAACGTTTGCTGAAACATGTTGAACTGTTTTTCTTTTCTATGTTGTTGGAACTGCTTTGTATTCTTTCCATTGTTATTTCTGCCTCTGGGACCAAATTTTCTGTTAAAGATGTAATGCGCAGGGGCACATTTATTTAATTATCTTCAGTGTACCTGTTTTGTTGTAGTTACATGTCTTCAAGTCATTTCAGACTTATGGTGATGTTAAGGCAAACCTATCACAAGGTTTTCCTGACAAGGGCCTTTTCCGCACTACACTCTTATAGCGCAATGATTCCACTTTCAACATTCTATGGAATCCTGGGGTTTGCAGTTTCGGGAGGGGCCGGCCAAACCCCAGGATTCCATAGAATGTTGAAAGTGGAATCATCGCGCTATAAGAGTGTAGTGAGGAAAAGGCCAAGATTTGTTTAGAGGCGGCTTGCCATTACCTTCCCGTGAGGATGAGAGACTGTGACTCACCCAGCATCACCCAGTGGGTTTCCATGGCCAAGCACAGATTTGCACTCTGGTTTTCTAGGATCCTAGTTCAACGCTCAAACCCCTACACCACACTGGTTCTCACATGACAGGTAAAACAGCTTTTTAAAAAATTATGATCATCTTAATTTGAACTTCTTTAGACTTTCTTCCTTTCACACACCTAGCAGCTACCCCGTAGCAAACAGAAGTCTGGGGTTTTAAAACAGAGTGTGTATGGAGCTCTTGCAACTTTTTCTTTGACTTTTGCATTTAAAAAAAATGTGTTCCATATGCCAGTTCTAAGAGAAGGCCACTAAGCTTTATAACTCATGATAAGAGTGAAGAATAATGTTATCTTTGAAAAATACGAACCTCTGTCTGAATTTTCCACTGCTTTTGATATCATGTACAAAGCAGATTACTTCTACCCAAACACCTGCCAGATAAAATAGGGCCGAAGTATGAGACCCCTGTTACGAATTGCCAATGTGTACCTTGAAGAACCCTGAACAGTTGAATTCCTACAGAAAAGAGATCAAGATTTTTAAAATAACAGCTGTCTTTCCAAATGTGGGAAGATTCCTGCTATAATAATAAAAAAAAAAATTAAGCAAGATATTGACAAATATCTTGTTATGATATGAGCCTGCCTAAGTCTTAAGATCCTGGGAGTAGCGGGAAATTATATCAGTCTCACCACTCTCACAGGCTTATCTGGTAAGGACGTGGAAGAGAGACTTCTCCGTGGCAGCTCCTAGGCTTTGGAACTCCTTCCCAGGGGAGACTCAGCGGTCCTACTCTCTGTTATCTCATTGCCAGCAGCAAAGAGCTTCTTCTCTGAATAGGCTTCCAGTATTTAACTGTTGGGGGCAGAAGGAGGTTTAATTGGTGTGACGTATCCTTTACTACATTTATATGACTTCTGATTAGTTTTAAATTAATGTTTTAGAATCGTAGAGTCATAGAGTTGGAAGAGACCACAATGGCCATTGATTCCAACCCTCTGCCACGCAGGAATATACAATCAAGGCACTCCCGACAGTCGCTTAGGAAAGTGGTGGCGGGGGAGCAATTTGCCCCACGTGGCAACGTTTCTGGGACGTCCCGGCCCATAGCCATGCCCCCGTGCATCCTGGCCATACCCCGCACACCACAGCCGTGCCTTCTGCACATTGGCCGTGCCCCCCGCCCCCCCACACACACTCCAAGCTCTGCCACTGACTCCTGACAGAGTGCCATCCAGCCTTTATTTAGAAGTCTCCAAAGAAGAAAACTCTACCACATTCCCAGGCAGCGTATTCGACTGCCGGACTGCTCTTACCATCATGAAGTCCTTCCTAATGTTTAGGTGGGATCTCTTTTCCTGAAGTTTGAATCCATTTTTCTGTGTCCTAGTCTGTGGAGCAGCGGAAAACAAGCTTGCTCCATCTTCCCTATGACATCCTTTCAAATATTTAAACACGGCTCTCTTGTTACCTCTTAAACTTTTAACTAGAGTTAAAGGAGCGCAACAAGCTTTTAAAAAAGCTTTTATAGTATGTGTTGCTTTAGCTATTTTGTCTATTTGTTTCAGCTACTAACATTGCCCGTGCCTGGAATAAAGGGTCCTTATTCAATAGGCAGCTTTAAAAGACACACATAAGTTTTCCATTGCTTTCCATGAGATACCAGTCTGTTTACTTTTGCATAGAACTTGTTTTCCCTGTACTTGAAATAAAACAGTAAGAACAGGGAGTTCACTGTGTTTGAAAGGGTCACATCAGCCAAATCTGAGACAGGTAGAACAAGGGGTTGATATTATATAGGCAAATTTAAAGTTTTTGTTTCCCCTTTCCCCTTATTTATCACCAACAGCCACAACTTGGATTGGCTGAGAGACCAAGGGCTAAAACCTCTTTCCCCCATCTCTGGGTGGGGAGGCAAGCTGCTCTGCGGTTTCTTGATGACCTTGTAGCTGCTTTGGTACTGCCAAGAGCACAGGATCACTCTTTGTATTAATATCTCTGGCCTTCTCACCCTGCATTTAACACTGGATATATGGACAAGCCAAGGAAGCTATAGTACAGAGCAGGGTTGGGCAACTGCGGAAGATTAAGGGCCGCACTAGTTCCCCACTTAACTTGTTGTTGATGTGTGCCTTCAAGTTTTTTCCAACTTTTGGCAACCCTAAGGCAAAACAATCACAGGGCTTTCTGGGGATGAGAGTGTGTGACACACCCAAGTGGGCCATGCCGGTCCAGGGTCATAGTCCAGTGCTCAGATTGCAACACCACTATGGCTCTCTCCCACTGTATTTATTCCGGGAGAGTGGGGAACCATTTTTTTCCCCAAATGCCTTGTAGGGGACATGGGGACTTTTCACCATGTTTTTGATCCTTCCCAGGGCATTTTAGGCTCAGCAGAAGCCTCTTTTTTTAACAACAGGAAGTGAAAGAAAGTCAATTCCTCTCTATTTCTTCTTTCAAAATAGGCCTCTCCTGAGCCTAAATTAGTGTAGGGGATCCCCAAACATGGTGGGAATATGCCCAACTCCTCCTAGAAGGCATTTTGATGCACATTTTCTTTGACAGATTTTGCAGAACATTTATTAGTCTCCTGGAGGGACCCACAGGGACTCCAAGTGTGGTGAAAATGTTCTCCACATCCCAAAGCATATTTTGGAGGTGCTTTTTTAAAAAAAATTCTGGGGCCCACAAATACAGGTCGGGGAGCCACATATTGTCCCTGGGCCGCACTTTTCCCACCCTGGCTAAGAGACTGAGGCCATTTCCATACTGCAGTGTTATAGTGCTATTGTTCCACTTTCAGCCTCCTATGGAATCCTGGGGTTCGCAGTTTAGGGAGGGGCATTTAGAATTCCCAGCCAGAGAGCACTTGGGCCTCAGTAAACTATAAACCCCAGAATTCCACAGAATGTTGAACTATTAGCACTATTAACACTGTAGTGTAGAAATGGCCTGAAATTGAGTGATCTGTAGATACAAATGTGAAAAACAAAAACAAAACAAATACGTTAGAATAATTGTTAGCATCCTGTTAGTGATACACACCTGCTTGACCCTGGCATATGTCTTTTTTTCGTTGCTGCAGGAGGAGGAACTCAACACCTCCCTCATGTAACAACCTCTAACTCTGCCAAACTCACTTGTCTCTTAGGCCATTTCTGCACCGTACCGGTTCCCGCCGACATCCAGTCATGGTCCCAGCAGCGCCTTTACCGGGAAGGGGAACGCTCTCCTCTGCTCCCAGCCAGCTTCCTGCGGAAGGGAGTGCGAATGACGCTCTCCTTCCTTCCAGAGCGCAGCTGGCTTCTTTCCCCGTGCTGTGCCGGAGAAGGAAGCATGTGATTGCACTTCTGCCCCTTCCGCATGGCTGGGGGTGACAGGAGAGTCATGCAATCACAGGCACTTAACAGATTGTTTCCATTAAGCGAACATCCTGCCATTGCAACAGGTGGGGACGGGTTGGCAGTGGGACTGTGAAGATGTTGGGCAAAAGCACGACCCGCAGACCACTGTCATTGCGTCCCCATTGTGGGACTTCGACGCCATGCAGAAATGGCTTTAGTGCCCCAACCCAACACAGCCATGTAGTGACTGGTGGAGAGCAAGGGCATGCCATCCAACTGACCTGATATGTCTGGGACAGTCTTAATTAATGCTCCATTGTCCCACTTTTTCAGCTGTTTTTAATATGTCCCAGTTTCTCTCTCTTCCTCTCACTTTCCCCCTCTGTCCTCAGCTGACTTCAGTTGGTGCAAACTGAGTTCTAAGTGCAAAAGTAGCTTGCACTCAATTTATTCAGCAGAGGAGAGAGAAGAGTTGAAGAGAGAAAAGGATGAAATTTTGCCCTTTGTGTAGGCGTCTTCCCTTATGGAGGCAGTTGGACATTTTTGTTTCGTGCAGAATGGCCGTACTCAGTTCAAGGCTGTAGAAGCAGAGTTCTGCATGTGCTGCCATTGCTCATGAGTGTGCACTGATGAGCATATGCATTGTATGTGGTTGCACATTGATGTACATGTTGCATTGATACCCACTGATGTGCAATGCTCATTAAGTTACACAGTGTAACTTACTGCATCCAGTTCTGGGCACCACAGTTCAGGAAGGATATTGACAAGCGGGAATGTGTCCAGAGGAGGGCGACCAAAATGGTAAACGGTATGGAAGCCATGCCCTATGAGGAGAGGTTTAGAGAGCTAGATATGCTTAGCTAGGTATGTTTCACCTGACAAAAAGAAGGTTAAGAGGAGACATGGTAGCCATGTTTAAATATTTGAAGGGATGTCATGTTGAAGATGGAGCAAGCTTGTTTTCTGCTGCTCCAGAAACTAGGACACAGAGCAGTGGATTCAAACAACAAGAAAAGAGATTTCACCTAAACATCAGGAAGAACTTCCTGACAGTCAGAGCTGCTTGACAGTGGAATATGCTGCCTTGGAGTGTGGTGGGGTGTCCTTCTTTGGAAGTTTTTAAGCAGAGGCTGGATGGCCATTTGCTGGGGATGCTTTGAGTGTTTGTTCCTGCATGGCAGGGGTTTGGACTCGGTGGCCATTGCGGTTTCTTCCAGGTCTATGTTTCTATGATTCTATGTCACAGTTCAGTATCAAGGTAGGGTGCCACATAAATCTGTGAGTGTGGAATCATGCTTCATCTCCTCAGTATAGGAGCTCAGCCAAGAGCTTGATTGTAAAAGGTTTTCAAAATAAACCCATGAATGATGAGTTCCTTCACTTCAAATAAAAAATAAAGGTGTGACCTTAAAGTAACAAGGAAGGAGTTTCCTTATCTTAATATGCTGAGTGTCATTGGGTTGAGTTTTTAAGGTCACAGCAGGCATGGGGAGGAGTTGTCCTTCACTTATGGAAGGATCAGTTTTCCTGGTGGAAAGATGTGGTTCCCAGATGGGCACCTGTAGTTCTCTTTAAAGAGGTTAAGACAGCTGCTGTGGGTACAGGGTTGTTAACTTCTCATCCAGCTTCTGTAGTTCCCGTAGCTTTAACAGAGTCTTACTGTGCTAACATCAGGGATGGTATCAGAGGCTGGCATAGCCGGGTCCCTGATGAAGGCCAAACCCCGGTAAGGACTTGTGACACATCCCCTCTCCAGGCTGACCCTGCAGTTTCAACTCTTGGGTTCCTGTCACTCGCCTTGCTCCTTGCCCCCTTAAATCCTCCCTGGATTGGGAACTTGGATCTCAAGGTGATCCCAGTACGAACCAGTGGGCTTGTTGTTCAGTGGGTTCGCTGTGGTAAACGTGACCAGACTCTCTGTTCACATTTAACAGGAACATCCAGACATGGTTGTTAAAAGGAATAAACAAGTAAAGTTTATTCATGCACAGTTAGATTGCACATTAAGCCCTGAATTGTTTAATCATTCACACTCCCCCAAAACCGTATTCAGTTCTTCCCGCAGGTGACAGTCCTATCTCTATTGCAGCTTTTCCCTATCTCTATGCCATCTTTCCCCTATCTGCCTCCGTCAGAGAGATGTCTCTGTTTTGTATCCTTTCTCCCCCATAGGCTCCCCTTCATGGGGTAGGAGTGATGGTGGGCCCAGCCTGGGTGGGAGGGCTGCCACTGGCACCACCTACACACTGGACCAGGAAGCATCCCAGTGGGGGCGAGGAGTGGGGGGTTCGGCTTTTCTGAATCCCCCTGGCATTAGCGCCCAGGGCATGACCCCAGGTACTCTGCAGAATAAAAACAATGAACGTTGGAGACTCAGGCCATTTCCGCACTAGATTGTTATAGCGCTGTGATTCCACTTTCAACATCCTATGGAATCCTGGGGTTTGCAGTTTCGGGAGGGACCAAGATTCCGTAGGATGTTGAAAGTGGAATCATAGCGCTATAACAGTCTAGTGCTGGAGTGGCTTCAGTTACTGTTCTTGTTGCACTACTACTACCACATCTACAACTTGTACTAGCTTATTCAACTGCATATATCAGCTTTGACTGATGAGTAGCAGGAGGGAGAGAGGGAGGGAAAGAAGGGAGAGAGGAAATGTTGTTAAGATATATTTAACAAATGTATTCTGCATGTTTATTTGCAAGGCATTCTTACTAGCCATAGTTAGGCAGGTGGGTGGGCAATATCTAAAGCTGGTTAGGGATGCCAGGCTGGCAACTGAGAGGGTATTTATTTATTGACTTTATACCCTGCCTTTCTCCCAAGTTCGGATTCAGTGCACTAATACACTAATTTTTTAAAAAAGCTAAAACGTTAGTTGACAAAAGTTAAAAAAGAATGAAATGACAATATTTTAAAACATGATTAAAAGCAATTTTAAAACAATGTTATTTCCAGAATAATTTTACTTTCTATCTGGTAGACTAATTGACTTAATGGGGTTTACCTACATATTGATTCACCCTGCAGCAAAGGATTCAGTGGGGTTATTCTAGCTGGGACTAACCAGTAGGATCCATGCTAAGCTATCCATCTCCCTTCTTGTGCATTTTTGCTCATTCTTTCACCTTGTCCTCTTCTTCCCTTGTCTTGGTTTGGCTGTTCCTTCCTTCCTGCTGCCAGTTTCTCTTATCCAGATTTGTTGGAAGTCTAACGCGCACCCCATAAAAGCCTACAAATGCCAATTGCGATAAGAGACCAGGGAGCTAAGTGGCTTAGTGTATATCCTGTTTCCCTTGGCCAGCATATTTCTTTCTTATCTCAGCTGATATTCTCAAGATATCATCAGTTCCTCCAGGTTTCAGTTTAGAATATTCTCTTTGTCTTGGCAATGTAGCTGCAGCATCCCAACTGCATCTCTCTGTATCTATAATGAAGTTCTATCAAGAAAAACCTTTTTCCTTTGCCTTAAGATGGATTCTCCCACTTATTTCAAGCACTAGCTTCCACACATTTCTAACAAAAATTACTTTATAACATTCATGGGAAGTGACATGCATGGCCTGCATGACAAAAATATGTACAGTCCTTCCTCCACATTCATGGATTTGACCTTTGCAAATTTGATTATTTACAAGGCATGTGCTTGCCTCCCCCCTCCCATTTTCCTCCCATTACCTTGCCTTCCTCACCCCAGGCTTGCAAGACTTGTGTTTAAAATGGACTTTTTTTTTCCTTTTGGGTGAGCAAAGCCCCCCACACTGCTGGAGGCATGTCCTCTCTGCCATGTGGCTGCACATTCTGCTATTTAATGGCTGCTGGTTGGTCAGGTGCTCTCTTTGCTCCTACTCCTCCTTTCTCAAGATGGCAACCAGAAGTAGCTAGAATGCCAGAAATCTGCTCTTCTCGGTCTAAGGGGAAAGTACTGGTAAGCCCTTTATCTTGTCTTTTTCCTTCTCCTGGAGAAAGCCAGAGCCAGAGGCAATGGAATGGGAGGGGGAAGCATCAGAGGGAAATGGGAGGAGGATAATGGGGGAGAGTTATTTGCAGTTTTTCCACTTTTGTGAGGGTTTTGCACCCTGAACCTTCATGAATGTGAAGGGGCCACTGTATTTTGTTTAGTTCACGATTAAAAATAATAATAAACTATTAATAACAATAAATTAAAAAGATACTGAAAGGGACAAGAGATAGTATTCAACTAACACCATCAACTTACAATAGAGAGCCAGAGAGAAGGCAGTCCCATGTTGGCAGGGGCCCAAAAAAAACAGTGGAATTCTAAGCACTATCAACAGGAGTATAGCGTCCAGATCAAGGGGAGTAATAGTACCACTCTATTCTGCTTTAACCAGACTTCACCTGGAATACTGTGTACAGTTCCGGGCATCATAGTTCAAGAAGGATATTGACAAGCTAGAACATGTCCGGAAGAGGGTCGCCAAGATGGTAAAAGATCTGGAAACCAAGCTGTATAAGAATTGGCTTAGGAAGTTGTTTGGGCTGGAAAAGAGACAACTGAAAGGAGACATGATACTTCTCTCTAAATATCTGAAAAGATGTTGCATAAAAGATGGAGCAGTCTTGTTTTCTGCTGCTCCAGAGACTTACAACATGAACCAATGGGTTCAAATTGCAAGAAAAGAGATTCCACCTAAATATTAGGAAGAGCTTCCTGGTGGTAAGAGTTGCTCAACAATGGAATGCCTCCAAAGGAGGTGACCTCTCCTTCATTAGAGGTTTTTAAATAGCAGTGATGTAGACTCAAGTTAATTGCTTCTAACTTAAGTTGGACTCACTTCAGTGACTCAGTCTGGAAATAAACGACACACTGACTTGACTTGTATATATTTAGTGACCGACTTGCTGCAGTTGGTTCAGTAACATGATACATTCATCTGGAAACCTTACAACTCTGAACAATGCTTCCATCTCTTTTTGCCTACTGGTCATATGACAATCTGTCTCAAGCCCAAAGCGGGGGTGCATTTCTCAGAAGGAAACAGCAAACATGTTAGGCTGTTGGACTGAGATCTGCTTTGCAGCCTGTCTCCACTGCATATTGGAGGAACCTTCTGAAGCTTTTCCTAACAGCAGATAGCAAGACTCAAACTCAGCCCCAGAGCACAGGGAAAGATGCTTCTTTCTAAAGCTTTTGAAGTTTCAGTAAAAGGAAGCAAGAAGGCTCCTATTTCCCAGTTCAGAAACTGGCTACCAAATTTGAGACTTGACTTGAAAGTATCTTGCAAGGACTTGAGACTCGACTTGAGACTTGAAAGTAGAGACTTGGGACTTGATTTGAGACTTGAAGTAAAAGACTTAAATACATCACTGTTAAATAGAGGTTGGATGGCCGTCTCTCACGTGTGCTATCTCTTCCTGAATGGCAGGGGTTGGACAAGATGCTCTTATAGTTACTTCCAACTCTATGATTCTTTGAAAGGTATGACTAAAGAAATACAGAGGGTGGCTTAACAGCAAACAAGTGTGCAGCTGCTTCTTGCTCAGTAGAAGCATCCTGCATGGCCTTGCTGACACCAAAGTGACAGGGTGGGATGGTGGACTAAAAGCTCATCAAAGCAAACAGAAAATACCCTGCATTATCTTGTGAGTTATCTACAGGGTATTGCTGATTAATTCAAACTCCACACAGCTACTGGGAACTGGTTATTAGAAAGGCTATACAGTTGGACCTCCACATTTGTGGGTTTAATTTTCAGATATGATTATTTGTGAGTTTCTCCAACCCTTGCCACTTCTTACAGGCTCCTTTTCCGAGGGAACCTTCCCTCTTGGTGGCTCCAACCAGACCTCACAGCCCTTTAAATATTTCTCTCTGATTTTCCTCTTCCTCCACCAGCTGCTGTCTGGCCAGGGAAGGACAGCTCACAACCCAGTTTCTCAGCACCACAAACTCTCTCCTGATGCCCCCTACATATCCCAATCAAGGACATGTGTGAGAGAGAGAGAGAGAGGAAGTATAGGGTCACTATGTTTTCCTTCTCATTTCCCTGACCTGGTTTGGACCCTAGGTCCCTGTTCTCCTGACCATCCCTCACTCCTCTTCCCCTAGACACACGCACACAGTTTGCTATTTGTGGTTCTTCCACCTTTGCGGGGCCTACACCCTAACCTTAGTGATTGTGGAAGTCTGGCTGTATATGCATCTCTCTGGCAAGGTGGCTTTCTCCTAAGCTGGGGTTGGGGAACTTCTGAAACTCTGTACTGGATGCTTTTGAATTAAATACAATATACTTGAAATGACATGCAGATTTTATACAAGTGTTGGGAATTATTTTCTTTATAAAATGTTAGCTGTTATTGCAACAGAATGTTGAATGTGACTGCATACTTTGCAATATGTCACAGATGAAAACAAGCATGGATGGCCAAACATCAAGATAGCAGAAACTTGGAAAGCCTGCAGCAGTTTGCTTACGCTTGAGCCCACTGGGAAGGGCAAGATTCCTCTCATCTCCCTTCTGCTGAGTTAACTGAGTCAAAACTAGTTTTTCACTTTGAACTCAGTTTGCAGCAACTGAAGTAGGAAGAGAGTAAAGCAGGAAAGTGGGAGGAGGAGAGAGAAACTGGGGCATTTTAAAACAAGCTGAAAAAAATAGGATGGCAGAGGATTAATCAGGACTGTCCCTGCCAAACTGGGACACTTGGAGCATCTGGAAGTAGAGATATAGAGTAGTACTGTACAGTTTATACACATTCCTTCCTGTTTTTGAGATTCTTTTGAAAAATTCCGCTCTCTCTTCAGGGTATGTACGAAGGAAGAGAATTACAAGGAACATACCTCGCCAAGGGGCGTAATTATACGTTGGTGCAAATCAGCTGGAGAGCAAGACCTACATGGCAATCTAAAAATAAGCAGTGCAGCCTGGTAATCTACAAAGCCACTTCAGAGATGGATACTTGCATTTTGTTAACAACTGGGCCCTCTGTGCCAAACTCTGTGCTGCACTACCATGCCATCTGGTCTTGTGCCCAGCCTGGAGTTTAGCAAACGACCACAACAGCCAGTTTTGGTTTCATTTAGATACTTTCACTCATGTCTCAATCTTACCGCTTGACTAAAGAACAGAACAGTAGCTTTTCTGGTTCTGTGTAGAAGTGGGATTGTCAGCTAGCGTTGCCTTTGTGCTATCTATATAGGACAAACTGGTCAGTCTGTATCTTAAAAAGTATGTTTATTTATTTAGTTTCTTCATTTATATCCTGCCTTTTTCCCAATAATGGTACTCAATGTGGTTCACAATGTGTTAAAAACCATACAGATTAAATATTATACCAAAACATCACTAAAAAGTATAAATATAAAAGTTACTTAAAAGACAATAAAACAATGTACAACATTAAAACCATTAAAATTCGTTAAAAGAGTATGTCGGTGTTGCTATGTGCTTTCAACTCGTTTCTGACTTACGGCAGGCCTAAGGCAAACCTGCGATAGGCTTTTCTGAGGCTGAAAGTGTGTGACGTGCCCAAGGTCACTCAATGGGTTTCCATGGCCCAGCAGGAATCGAACCCTGGTCTCCAAGTTTGTAGTCCAATGCTCAAACCACTAAACCATGCTGAGTCTCTAAAAGAGTATATACAAACCACAAAACAGCACAGCACTCCATTAAAAGCCCATCCCAGTCAATTTCTAAAAAGCCTGTTGGCATAAGAATGTTCCAACTTGCTACTGGAAGGAAAGCAAGAAAAGAGCCACCCTAACCTCCCTTGGAAAGAACTTCCAAACCCACCAAGCAAGCCCTCACGTGCTTTCCCACCAAACAAGCTCGAGAAGGTAGTGGGACAAAGAGAAGGGCTTCTCTGGAAGATTTTAGAGATCTAATTTAATATATAAAAGTCAAAGTTTGTTTGTGAGTATGTCTGTGTCAGGGAGGTGAAGACTTCATATGATTGGCTGTGTCAGGTGAGAAGACCTCATATGATTGGCTGCCTATGAAGCTTCTATGGAATCCTGGGGTCACAGGTTATAGAGGAGCCTTTAGAATTCTCAGCCAGAGAACTCTTGGGCTTCAGGCCAGTTGCTATGGAGACAAGGCCTAGCACCAGGGAGAAGGAAGGCAGTGTATTCCCTCAGAAACCTAACCTCTGTGTGTTAACAACTCTGAATACAAATTGAATTGGGGAATATGGGGAAAAGTTACAGGTACTGGACAACACAGTTTGGGGAATTACAGACACAGGATCTCAAACCTGTGTATTTCAACTGCATCTAATTCCTAAAGTAAGGTAAGGTAATTCCTAAGGTATTTCTAACAAGTGTTACCTATGAGGAAATGAAATCCCGGGCAAAGCCGGGTAAATACGCTAGTGGGATTATAAAGGGAGATATGATGCTAAACGGATAGAAATGTAACATCAGAAAGAGCAACATGGAGAAACTAACAGAACATTTCAGTCTCCCAATACTCTGACTTAAGGCTTTATCACATGAGTGCACTAACAGCAGGATAACAACATCTTTGGCTGAGACTTTTCACTGTTGGGAGGTTGTCTGGAAAGTGTTAATGACCTCTTCTGTAAAAGAAACACTTTTCAAATGGTGTCCCACCAGGAGAACCACATAAGAGGAACAAGGTAATGTGATAAGTCCCAGCCAAAGATGCTATAATCCTGTTATAAGTGCAATTTAATTACCTCATATTACCTCCCGCTACAGAGACCAGGACAAGGAGCAATGGATTCAAGCTGCAGGAAAGGAGATTCCACCTGAACCTCAGGAAGAACTTCCTGACGGTCAGGGCTGTCCGGCAGTGGACTATGCTGCCTCGGAGTGTGGTGGAGTCTCCTTCTTTGGAGGTTTTTAAGCAGAGGCTGGATGGCCATCTGTCGGGAGTGCTTTGAGGGTGTTCCTGCATGGCAGGGGGTTGGACTGGGTGGCCCGTGTGGTCTCTTCCAACTCTACATTTCTATGATTCTATGACTCATATGATAAAACTCTTGAAAGCTGCCATTCTTCAGAGAGGAATTTCAAAGAGAGGCTCCAATATGAAATATTTGAACTGGAAATAGTAACAACATTTGATTCTGTTAATATACACTGGAATAGAGACAGCAGTTTTCTTTCTTGCTATGAGTGTTAATTTACTAAGCCATGATCAGATGACATATCTGTTGCAGCTATTGTTGCAGCAAATGGACACTGTGCTGATTTTGCATGTATTTAAGCTGCCATTTAATTGTTACAGACTATTTGTTTGGCACATCGGTTCCAAGTGGTCTCACTGCTTACATGGTTTTTATTGCAACCATGTGTGTGTTTCAGTGAGTACACACTGTGCACGTGCATGCATTCATGCACACACATATTTGTACAAATGGATGATATAATGATAACAGCAACAACAGAGGATAACACAGTGCATTTGATGAAGCTGACTCTGGTCCATAAAAAAAATTGTCACAAAAAAAATACTGTTAATATTTAAGACAGGCCAAGCACCACGGCACAGCATACTGGAAAAATGTTGAGGCTAAAAGCACCTGACAATGTACAATGCTTATGCCATTAGACTTCCACAAATGCTGCAAGTGACACATCTCACTTGGATGGCAGCATACATTGAAAGAATGGGTGTGCATCAGGACAAAGCAAAGCTCTGGGACCACATGATACATCCTGATTCTCCAGCCCCGAGTGCCTATGCTTAACTGAGGTGGAACCAGTGTACTGAAGGGCCCATTGCATTCTGGTGTGCTAGCCCAGAATGTTGCTTCTGGCCCAGGAGTAGAACAGCTGAACTGAGCAAAAGCAAGGCTTTCTATACCTTTTCATCAGGGGGGAAAAAGAGGTTGAAAGAAGGCATGTCCTGCATAAAATTACCATATTCTTAAACATACACATGCAAAATTAATAAATCCTAAATCTAGGTAGAAATGTATTATTTATTAATCAAATGCTTATATTTATCTCGTCCTTACCCACCAGGGCCCTCAAGGCAATTTGTTCCAGAAATGCAATTCATCTTATCATAGCAGGAAAGACCACATCCACTTATGTATTTATTGTTCAGTCACTGCTCTGGTGCTAACTCTGGATGGGCAGCTGCTCTCCCGTCTTACAGCTCTTTATCTTTAAACTAGATTTCAAACAGACAGCTTTCAAATAGAGGATGTCTTGCAGTGAAAGACAATTTTCTGTAAACTGGAAGACAGGGCTTCCCTGATTTATAACTGCAAAGTTATGAACCACTAAAAGAAATAACGTTTGCTCATACCCTGCTCTGTATGTGTAGAAAGGAGATCAAACTGATACAAATAAAAGTGTGTGCGCATGTGTGTGTGAATGTATCTGTCTTTGTCTTTCAAAGCTCCAAGACCATGAAATCTAGATTCAAAGGGACAACCATACTGGCGGGGCGGGGGGAGCTATGGGTGCAAACCTCAGCATTAATTGTTTTTTTTTTAAGTGATGAAGTAATTTTAGTTAATTAAAATCTGTCTGTAATCTGTAGTACCATCTTCAGTTACTAGGTGGCAGGCTTCCTTAACCATCAGAGAGGAAGCTGCAGTCAGGTCTGGCATATTCATCTCTCTTCTAAGCAGGTTCTCCACTAGCCTCTTCACTTAGCCCAGAAACATGTGCAAAAAGCAATATGACAGGACAACTGCCACTTCCTTTGCAAGTTCCTCCAGTTCTTTAAAAAGCTTGGAAAGGGAAGGGGGGAGGGAGAAAATTCTGCTAGCTGATAAGAGAGGAGGGGAACTAGAGCAGAGGGAAAAGCTGAATAAGTACCTAGATGGAGAGACAGAAAGACCAGGGAAAAAGAAAAAGAATAGAGAATGAGGGAAAGTAAGCACTGAGGTGCAAGAGAAAAAGGAAAACCATCTAAGCTGGTGGGAGTCTGGGTGAAGGGAGAAAAAGACTACCTAGATGGATGAAAGAAAAAGAGTACTGGGGATGTCTAAGCTGTGTGAAGCTGTGGGTCTTTGCTTGTCTTTAATGCTCCCAAGAGCTTGACTCTGGCCATTTCCGCACTAGGCTGTTATAGCGCTATGATTCCACTTTCAACATCCTATGGAATCCTGGGATTTGCAGTTTCAGAAGGAACTGGCCGGCCCCTCCCAAAATTGCAAACCCCAGGATTCCATAGGACGTTGAAAGTGGAATCATAGCGCTATAACAGCCTAGTGCGGAAATGGCTTCTGTCTCCTCTCCTGATTAATTGCTTTGACCTCTACTGCATGCTCAGGCTGCACGCAAGGCAAGAGGAGGGAACCAAGCCAAAAGGAAGGGTGTGTATGGCATCCTTTTTCCAAGATGTCTTCCTACAAAAAAGAACACATTGATTCCAGAATTAACTCCCTCCCGTTCAAAAAGCCATTTCAGTTTCCCTCAACAGGAAGGAAGGCAGCTAAGGTAGATGAAGCACTGTGGTACTGAGGAAGCAAACGGGCAGAATATCTTCTGTTTGGGTGGCTGGACTGTGCCTGAAGTCTGCCTGGGTGCAGCCAAAGCAAACAGAGTCAGGTTGACTGATAGCTGAACAAGACTATTAATTTATAATTTGTAAACTGCAGAGGCGGAAAGCCAAAGAGGAACACAGAGGAGCTTTTTGCCATACATATATGACCTTGTAAGAAATAAAATGTTGTTATCCTGCCCCTTTGCCAGCCCCATATTTTATCTCCAGAATTGTTTCTAACTTATTTTTGTTACATCTCAAGATAAAAAACAGGCCTTTTAAAAGAAAGAACCTCCACACAACCATTTTTTTTGGTAGAAATTTGACTGATATTCCCTTTTCTTGGATAACTCATAACAAGATCTACAGAGAAAGCTCAAAGTGATTTTCAATTGCAATACTGTAAACTGGAGAGGATTTCTGAATCCCAACCTTGTTTAACAATGCAGCAACTACATGAACTCCGTTTCTTGCCCTAAATTATGCTGCTAAAATTAAGAGAGTGAGAGGAGGAAGCAGGGATGTGACTCCCTGACTATTTCATCATCATGGGGAAGAAAAATAATTGTGGTATTTTTATCCTCACTGCCAGAAAAAATTATTATTCCTCCTTAGTATTCACCTCAGATTCAAATGTTCCAAAATGCTACAGAGAAAAATATTTCCTATATGAGAATAATGTTTTCTGTGAAAAAAAACAGAGTTTTTGCACTAAGAAAGGATGACATGTTTTTCTATACAGAATAATTCTGCTGCAATACTTGGGTGTATTCAAATGCTGAGAGAAATTGTGTGAGATTCTTGCTTATCTATTATTCTTCTTGATGGGACTTCCTGACTGTTGTGAAACCCATTTTTTGACCTGCAGAAATAGAAGAATCATAGAGTCTTAGGCCATTTCCACCCTACGCTATTATAGTGCTATTATTCCATTTTCAACATCCTGTGGAATTCTGGGGTTTGTAGTTTACTGAGGCCAAAGGTCCTTCTCTAAGCTGCAAACCTCAGGATTCCACAGGATGTTGAAAGTGGAATAATAGCACTATAACAGTGTAGTGTGGAAAATGGCCTTAGAGCTGGAGGGGACCACAAATCATGTCTAATCCAACCTCCAGCCACAACTAAAGCACTCCTGAAAGATGCCCATCCAACCTTTGTTTAAAGACCTGCAGAGAAGTTTTAGAGTCTGCCAACCTCTGAGGCACTGCAGTCCACGGTCAAACCATTCTTAAATCAAGAAGTTCTTCCTAATATTTAAGGGAAATGTCTTTTCTTGTATTGCAATTTGAATCCATCGTTTCATGTTTTAGTCTCTGAAGCAGCACCAAACAAGCCTGCTCCATCTTCTACATGACATCCCATCAGATATTTAAGGGTGGCTATATATCACTTCTCAAGGTTCTTTCCTCCACACCCAGCTCCCTCAGTCATTCCTTGTAACACTTGGCTTCCAGACCTTTTACCATTTTGATTGCCCTTCTCTGTACACATTCCAGCTTGTTCAGTCCTTCTAGAACTGTGGTGCCCAGAACTATACGCTTTTTTGAGCTTTGCTCACTTCTGATTCTCACAGTAAATGGCTCAGCATTCATCAGTTCTGGTTGTGTTTTCAGATTTTGGGTTTCCAGTTAAAAGCAAATTATATTAGGCAAGACTGAAGTATTCTTACAAGAGGGCAGGAATTGAGTGGATCTTCAGATATTCCTGTAGTGCAGCTGCCAGCAGGCCAAAGTCAGCATGGCTCATGATAGGAACTGCAGTCCAACTACATTTGGAATGCTAGTTGATCCGATCCCATCCCCTCCGTACAAGAATCCAGCAGAATATTGGTCGACGTCTAGTACTGTAGTCTTTCTGTTATGAAAGCCACTTTGGAGGGATTTGTTAGGACCCCCAAAGCAGTTTTTTTTAATATATATAAATATATAAAAAAGCAGTGAATAGATAGGAACAGGAACACCCTAAAGGCACCAGATCTGGTCTGATTTTGGAAGCTAAGCAAGGTAACACCTGGTTGATACTTGGATGGCTGAGCAACAACCAACACTAGGTGTGGTAGGCTGTGACTATTACCTCACTACACTGTTATAGCACTATTATTCCATTTTCAACATCCTGTGGAATCCTGGGGTTTGCAGTTTAGGGAGAATTTTCAGCCAGAGAGCTCTTTGGTCTCAGTAAACTGCAAACTCCAGAATTCCACAGGATGTTGAAAGTGGAATAATAGCACTATAACAGTGTAGTGTGGAAATGGCCTATATGTTTCAGAGGAGGGTACTGGCAAAATTACCTTTGAGTATTGTTTGCCTAAGAAAGCATTATAAAATTCATGCAGTCATCATAAGTTAATGGGTGACTTGAAGGCACATACAGGCACACAGGGACCCTGGAAGTGTTTTTAACAGAGGGGCTCAACAGTTGCAGCCAGGATATTATTGATTTTTGCCTACTTCTAGGCACATTTTCCTTGTAAAACAATTCAAATACAGAATGTATTGCATTAAAATAGCAGCAACCCCAACTGAAACAGGAACCGATCTGACTACCAGGAGCATTTGACTATGATTAGGGTTCAATTCTCTGCTCAGCCATGGAAAGCCACGGGGTGACCTTGGGTGCATCACACATTCTCAGCTTCAGAAAACCTGGTGATAGGTTCAGCTTTAGCTTTGCCGTCAGAAATGACTTGAAGGCACACAACAGCAACATGAAAACAATGGCAAAATAATAAATGTTACAAAACTGAGTAAATTCTAAAAAGTTGACACATCAATCATAAAAAATATGCAAGATCCTCTTAAGTGAATGCAGAGATGCTTGTAAGGTCACCTACCACTTCCCTCCTTCCACTTCACTTCTGTATAAGCAAAAAATTGGAGATATGTTGGAAGATATAGGATAATATGCATCATATTCTCAAATATGTAGCAAGCCTGAAACGTAGAGAATCAGGTGTAGGGCACAGTCAAAGGGACAGCAGATTATTTCTTCCATCCATTATCATGAAAAATCCATAAATATTAAGACTCTTACAAGTGCAATGTGCTCTGATGAGTCCCTTCCATGTGTTTAGTGTAACTTACACATAAGAGTGGTTAGGACAGATCACATGCAGCCTTTATTTTTCTTTAGTAGTTGTTGTATACCTTCAAGTTGTTCCAGACCTATGGCCACCCTATCATGGGGTTTTCTTGGCAAAATTTATTCAGAGGGAGTTTACCATTGCTTTCCTCTGAGGCTGAGAGAGTATAACTTGCCCAAGGTCACCCAGTCGGTTTCCGTGGCTGAGTGGGGAATTGAACCCTGAGCTCCAGAGTCGTACTTACCTGGTGGCACAATGGTTAAATGCCAGTATTGCAGCCCCAAGTTTATGAGTTCAATCCTGCCGGGCTGCAGGTTGACTCAGCCTTCCATCCTTCCGCAGGTCGGTAAAATGAGTACCCAGTTTGTTGGGGACAATTAACTAAACCCATTGTAAACCGCTTAGAGAGCACTTAGCTGATAAGCGATATAGAAATACACATGCTATTGCTATTCCTAGTTCAGCAAATCACAGGACCATGCTGGCCCACTCAACTATAGTAGATGTTTCATTTGTGTGTGTTTGATTATTTCGTACAATTCCAGTTGATAATTCCTGGGAAGGCTGAACTACACAGGAATCTTGGTGGTCCAATTTGCCTGATTATTTGGGGGGGATTGAACTCCTCCCCCCTGTTCCAGGGTCTGTGAACAGGAAAACATGACCCCATAAAAAATTGGGGGAAGGGAGCTGTGAAACATAAGAGCGAGGTTTCTTTTCAAGGCTACACGTTCCAAACAACCAGTTTCCTGGTTCTTGTTAAAGTACAGTACCATAAAGACTAACAGACTCCAAATGTTTTGTAGACAGATGGAGACATTTTGTAGTCTTTCAGAAACATTTGTAAAAGTGATGTTGAGAGACAAGGTATTCAATATTTTTGTGACAATTGATCTTTTTTTTAGAAAAATACTTTTACATAAATATGGTTGATGCTTTCTCTCTTTTCCTTGAAATTGCTTAAGAAATATGTTCATGCAAAGGGTGAAACTATAATATTCAATTGAAAGAGCAATTTCAGTACATGCTATTGATCTGCTAACTGGAAGAAATCTGTTAAGGAGCCTGAAGATTCAGGTTTTGCTGCAATGGCTGCTCCTTTGCAATCTGTCCTATTATATTACGACCTCAGTCCAACATCCCTACAGCGTAGTGTAGATATCTACAGGCAGAGGAATGCTACGCTGAGCCATCTACACTCCCCCTGACTTACTGAAAAACCCCTGAAGAGACTTACTGAAAAGCTGGCCTGCATGGTCATTCCATGCTTTGCAGCAAGCAGGTAGAATTGAAAACTGTCTAGCTACAACCCCATAGCCAGATGCAAAATCATTACAGCAGCACTGTGAGCCTTGGTTGCCCCAGCATATCTTGGCACTAATGTCATTACTTTGTGCCCGGCTATGGTGATCCACAGAGCACGGAATGGTCGTGCGGGATGGCTTCAGGGGCTTTTCAATAAGGAGGGGGGCTTTGGGCACTGCCATGGGAGGAAGGAAATAGCAACCCTTGCAGTGCCTGAAAAAGGACGTCCACATGCATAAAGAAAACTTACAGATGCATATGTTCCTAACACAATGCTGGTACGTGCATTCATATACCACAGCTTGACAAAGTTACTTTTTTGGTGTACAGTTTCCAGAATCTGTAGCTTAGACCAGTGCTTCTTCAACCATCTGATGTGAAGGACTGGCATTTTTCCCCCCAGTGGGTCAGGGACTATTACTCTGTTTGTACCCATTAACTAGGACTCTTTCTTTCCTGGAAACTCTCCAAAAACTGACAGATGATGACCTGTGGACCATCTTTGAGTAGTGCTGGTTTAGACTACACTTTCCAGAATCCACCCGCAGCAGCCATGTTGACTTAGGCATTCTGCAGTTTGCAGCCCAGAAAAGTAACTGTTACAACATCTGCAACAATCACACATATCTGTACTCTCCATTCTGCCACTGATGCTCAACCTTCTAGTCTTGCACTTCCATCATGAGAGGGCAAAGTGTGGTCTTCTAGACATTGTTGGACTTCAGCTCTCAACAGTCTTCATTATTGGCTATGCTGGTTAAGGTTGCTGGGATCTGCAGGCCAACAACATCTGGAGAGCCACATGATTCTATACCTTTGCATTAAATCATGGAACTAGCTGTGAGGGAAGCTGCAGATAGCACCTAAAGCAGGAACATCTCCTTCAGCAGTCCTTCTGAACAAACTTGTGATCCACCAAGTCAAACACAGCTCACCAGCCATACATTGTGGCCAACAACAGTGGTGCTCAAAGTAGTGGTTCTCAGGCTGACAGCAGTTCCTGAGGCAGTACCTGGAGAGTTTCCAGAAAAGAAACAATTTCAGTCTCAAATACAGTGCTGGTCCTTGGCACATTGGGGGGTGGGGGGGGTGGGAAACTCTGCTGGTTTGCCAAATAAGACAGCTTAAGAATAACTCTCCTACAAAATGCTTTCTTCCCGACTCCCCCAACTTTTTCTTGCAGTCCAAATAGGGAATGAGATAAGTCAGGATGTTTTCTGAGCCCCCTTTGGGTAGCAGCCCAAGGTGGTGGACTGCATTCAGTTGCAGAGTCACAACTTGTACAGGCTAGCCTCTAAGAGTGAGTGACTGGAAGTCACATCAGAGAGGGGAAATTATACTTTTGATGTCTTCATTGGGTGGAATGCCCTTTGGAGTAGCATGGAATTAAGGCCAGCATACAGTATAGCGATTGTGGAGGAACAACAAACCAGAAACAGCCACAAAAATGCCTTTTGATTGAAGCTTCTCCATTATTGTGGTGAAGGGCCTATGATCTCTGCTATTGTCAAGCACTTAGGGCTCTGAGATCTTCTTGACCTTCTGACTAGTTATTTCTAAAACATATTTTGAAGATGTACATTCTGCATGCCCTCAAATCAGCCAAATCAGAGCCCTTTTGAGAAAGATCTCCTGTGAAATCAATTCTGCATCCTGTCCCTATGCCCTATTTGCATTCTTTGTCCTGCAAGAATAATCAGGTGGATCCTTTGGATGTTAAGTGACAGATCTAAGCTTGTCTGTTCTACATAATGCCTGATGATCAACTAATGGCTGTCCCTGCCACTTGCTTAACTGGTATTAGCTGCTACTGACAGGTGGCATGCCCATTTTAGGTTTTCACCTAATAAACTGCTGCTGGGCGAGAACAATGTGCTGTTTTGTCTGATGCATCCTTGTAAACTGAACTCTCATGAAAGCCACAAAGTGAGGGAACAAAGGAATAACTCGGAGCACAAAGGCAATGTGAGGGTTGTCCACCTGTCCCAGCCCTATGGCACCAAATGTGGTGGCCGTCTAGATCCCCTTGCGGTTCTTGTGTGAGACTTTATTTGTATAATCCTGCCACCAGACACCACCACCCCTGAACCCCTGCTGGCACCACAGACACCATATGTCTGAACTCATCCACACTAGTAACACTATTGTAGCATTGTATAATACAAAAATTCGTTAAATAGATGTTCAACATAAAGTTAGAGGTTACTTATTTAACCTATCTAAATCCTGATTGATGCCAGCTAACTTTCAGCCACATCTCTCTTACATTCCTGACTTTAACAATCATCTCTCTCTAATTAACCAAATAACAGATACACAGCAGCCTGTATAACATCCCATCCAAACAATCAGCCAATCAATAGGCAACCCCAATATTCTGTGGTTTCACCTTTTCCCAAGAGATCACATACCTTATTATATTTACTGTATGTTATATAAACACACTTTACCTTAATTTTTCTAATAAACGCAACAATTTTAATGGAAGTTCTACCATTGCGGGCAGCTCATTGAATTTCTTACCATTGACTGTGTGGTCTAGAACTGCTGGAGCTTGATGTTCAACGGTATCTGGAGGGTTGCATGACTCCCCACTATTATAGGGCAACTGGTACATAAGATAGAGTGTCATTTTCTACCTAAACATCAGTCTAAACATCAAGCTACTTCCTATGAAAAGGACATGAAGAAAGGCAAAAACAACAAGGAAATCTCTCTGTATGTATGCACCTTTGAGTCACCTGTTGACCCCGTAAACTTCATAGGTTTCTTAGGCCAAGAATATTCAGAGGTGGTTTTCCCAGTTCCTTCCTCTGAAATAAAGGCAACAACACTTGCTATTCCTTAATGGTCCCCCGTCTTAGCAACACCAGTAAGTTTTGCTTGATATTTTATTTTTGGGGTTGTAGCCTGCTTACATCACATGCATGGAGTGTTGCCTCTCTTGACAGGTATCTATACAAATGTTTGGATGCAAACCCATCTGGGGGAATCAAGATGCAAAAAGGCACAAACTTTGATTATTGTCTTAACAGTGGTCATTGTCAACAGTGGTTCTGGGGTTCCATGGACATCCTTGTACAAGTAAGCAAGCATATTAACACATGAATGATGACTGGAAATCTTTGTCCTGTCACAGAGAGAAGTTGCCTTCTGGAATGACCTTTTGTGGATGGGGGATTGAAATCAGTAGGGCAAAGGGGAACAGAAACAAAAACTAGGCAGTGAAAATTGCCTGAATAGTGGCTTACACCAAACAAAACTTATGAGTCTTTCAGATGCCATTAGATTTAATTTGTTGGTGCAATGAGGCTCCCCCATAGGGAGAAAAAGCAAGGAAAAGTTAGTTATCACTGTTTAGCCCTTCTGAAATGCTGACAAAGCATTCCTGTTAAATTCTTGTGAGCGCAAAGAATCATAGAATCATTGAGTTGGAAGAAACCACAATGGCCATCAAGTCCAACCCCCTGCCATGCAGGAACGCACAAAGCACCCCAGCAAATGGCCATCCAGCTTCTGTTTAAAAGCCTCCAAAGGAGGTGATTCCACCACATTCCAAGGCAGCATATTCCACTGTCAAACAGCTCTTACCATCAGGAAGTTCTTCCTGATGTTTAGATGAAATCTCTTTTCCTGTAGTTTGAATCCATTGCTCTGCATTCTAGTCTCTGGAGCAGCAGAAAACAAGGTTATTTCATCTTCAACATGACATCCCTTCAAATATTTAAACATGGCTATCATGTCACCTCTTAACCTTCAGTCTAAACATACACCACTCCTCATAAGGCATGGTTTCCAGACCATTTTGGTTGCCCTCTCCTGGACATGTTCCAGCTTGTCACACGTCTAAGGCTCCACGCTTTTGCACACTTACGTGGGACTAAAGCTCGTTCTGATCAGTGGGACCTACTGGCCATTTCAGATGAGTAGAGGTCAAATCTGGCTACAGTGCCTTCAATTTTCAAGAGTAACTATGTAGTTCAGGGGACAGTATGGTGGACTTGCCCTGTGGAAACTCAACTTCAAATCCCTGCTCAGCCAAAAAAAAAAAAGGTTTTAGGTAGTTCTGACCATCACTCTTTCACCATTCATCACTATAACGCATCCCCCACAAGGTACTATTCTCTTATCCATAGTATACTGGAATCCTTTAAACAAAGGAGCAATTGAAAAATGATCACAACTTTTTTTAAGAAGCCACTTAGTTTATTTTTCTGCTTCAAGCTTATAAAAAACTTGTTAGATTCCAAAAAAGTTTGATTCTTTATACATATATACAAATACAGAGATATGCAAAAAATAATAAATAGGGGAAGTGCATGTGTTACAAAACCCATTATATACAAATTAAACTTCAAAAGAATTCAGGGCCATTTGTATAAATACATGAGGCAACACACTAGACAACCCTAAGGCACATATTAGCCTCCCATTCTGTAGGACAATGACAGATTTCAGGTATGGGCTGTACCATTTTACACCATGTGTGGAAAGAGGATGACAATGTTGGGATGCTTCCTCCTCTGTCCACGTGTATCTCTCTCCCCACATGTCAGAACTGGCCTATCTCTCTTGCTGCTATGCTAGAATTCTTCCAGACATTATAATTCAATAAAATGGTACGCTTTGAATAGGTTGAGATCAGTGTTGCTGACAGCTCCCTCTCAACTGCAGGTGTGGAAAAATAGCACCTGTCATTTCAACTGGAGAGACAACGGCAGAAGCAGATTCTTTATTTCCTGGTCCACAAGGACAACTTCTAGGCACGCTCCACGGCCATTCACTGGCTAGGGAGGGGTTGCTGTGCCTCAGAGCCTTCAGGTGACCTGCTGCACCCAGTACAAAGGCACTGCACAAGGACGTACAGAATACCTGCTTCTGCAATGTCTTGAGAAGTTTTATACTGGAGTGACCTATAGGATTTTGGCCATGACACATACCTGCATCTTAAGAAGATATGGACCCAAAGACTGTGCACCACATGGGGCGGGGGGGTGCTAATCTGAATGTTCAGCCCAATCTTTACTAAATCACTTTATTGTAACATTGTGCAATACATTTTTATGAGGTGGTAAGCAACATTGAAAGACAAGGCTTGGCACAAAGTAGGCTTAGGCTTATAAGGCAGGCTCTTCAGAAGGAGCACCAGCTTAGTAACAGATTGCAGACTTGGCTTTTGTAGAAAAAAATAAGTTATTCTAAAGGTCATAAATACAATGACAGTCCCAAAAATATTGTTCACATTATCACAGTGCCTGGTGATCAGTTTTAAACAGAGACCTGTTTGCAAGTCCCAGAAAAAAATTGCTGTTTTTAAAAGAAGAGTTTTCCAGCAAACATCTTTTGTCAATGCCTTTTTTCTTCTTCTTCTGTAGTATAGTCGTTCAATTGAGTTGGCTGGTTAGGGTCCCAGATGAATGTAGAAAGTCATCCAAGAAAGAAGTTTCAGGAGGAGCTTGATAGTGATCTGGTGATCAGAGGGGAGAAGAAGGTTGAAAATATTTGTTTTCAACTGGTGCCTTTTATACAGAAATATAGTCCAATCATGTTTTAACTTTTGTGTAACCTTTTTTTATTATGTTGTGCTTTTGAAATGTTGTACATTACCTTGAACTCTGCATTGCGAGAAAGGCAGGATAAGAAAGAAAGAAAAGTGCAGTTTTACAGCCTTTTCAGAGAATGGCATGGTGGTTGACAAAGTACACTAACAAACTCCAAGGATATCTCAGATTTTCCATTTTGGGCAGCTTACAGAACATGTAGTTTGACCTAATGGGCAGCTGGCCACAAACAAGCCTTGCTGAGGTTTGGAATGCTGCTAATGGAAGCTTCTATGCACCACAGAAAGTTAAATTTGCCTTACAGTAAAAAGAACAGAACAAGTCATCCTCAATCTTTGAATAACATGCCATATGTTCTAAAAGATCCTTTACAGCAGACATTAAATGCTGTTTGTCAAGCTGCAATGAAACAAGAGCTGCATCTCTTCACAAAACACAAAATGCTATCGAATATGAGTATTGCAAAAACCATGGGCAACCTTCATTTTGCCAAAAATGAGACCTTTTTCAGGTAACGTAGGTTCATTATCATGCTGCACAAAGTTTGGTAAAGTTACTTTTTCAGCGTAGAACTCCCAGAATTCTCAGCTGGGAATCTGGCTAGAGATTCTTCGGGTTGTAGCCCCAAGAGGAATTTTTTCAAGCTCTCACTGAAATATGTCCATGAGCAACTTTTAGAAAGGGAGAGTGAATGAGGATGTGCAATTGTTAGCATAAACAAAGGGACGCCCAAGCATAATTTAGCAAAAAAAAATCAGTTGCACCATACATCAGATGCTAACTTGTGTAAGACAACTGCTCATAAGTTTCTGTTTCTTGGGCAATACTATATTAAAGCCAGGAATGCAACATTTTCTCTTCCAACAAAACAACCACCGCCCTGAAAAAAAAAAGCCTTACAGAGTTTCATTCTTTTTTTGCCACCCTTCTCGACATTTCACGAACCAAAGCTCTTGGCCAGGAGATATGCTGGTCATCTTGAGGTCTTCTGCGCAAAAAACTAGCCTGAAACAAAGGAGAGCAAACAGTCTTAGGAGACGAGGAAAAGGTAGGGCAGAAGCACTTCAAAAGGGGAAAGCAGAGTTGTGAACTGCATACTTCGCTTTCTGTAACTCCTAAAAAAACTGTCAATTCTCATGTAGTAATTTATTCATCAGTAAGAGTAAAAATAAGATATCTATACAATTCTATTTAAATAATCTGTTTCAGCAGGACTACCTCAGACATCAAGTTGCACTTGCATTGCAAATAGCTGATTTTCAAAGCAATTTCATCACAGCCAATATTAACACCAATGGTCTATGTTCCATAAATGTTACAAATACCTAGCTACACTGCAAAAATGCAACAAAATCCTTTTGAATTGTGAAGATCAGCATCTAGGCACCACCAATGTGCATCAGGCACTTCCATTGTGCGTTGGACACTTCCTAGTTGTCGTCTGGATGCACATTAGCACACACTGGGGTCATGGCAAATTAGACACTCCACTGGCTACCATTGCACAACCGATGTCTGTACATTATAATGCCACAGTTGCTCCTAGGTGAATATGGATGCTGCAAAACTTCTCAGTTCTATTTTCCACACACGTAAACCCACTTACAAAGACATACAACTGATGCTGAATTCCAGCCAATAGTAGTAATAATAACAAAATTACTTTTAATTGCAACTGAAGGAGGAATTAAAAATATTTTGCTATAATACCTCAACGTTTCTACTTTGTTAGTCACACATACACATGTCACCTTTCACAAAGCCCTGTTCTTCCACCTTATGATGGTGTGTGGTGTGGAGGTGGGCCAGGGTCCTTGCTATACCAGCAAAGTGAAAACTTTGTCAAGTCCTACCAGGCTGATAAGCCTTTTGATTATAGCCCCAACAGGCAGAGTGTGTGTGAGTTACCCAAGGACAAGCCCAACTATGTACAGAGAAGTGAGGAAACTGATTGTAGCCACTAGGCATGAAGAGTTGTGATCCGTGTTGATGGAGGGACTACCCACTTCAGTGAAATCACAGACCTTTATGGTTGGTGTGTATAATTTGAAATTCAAGAGCTACAATCTCCTGTCTTGGCCAACCTCAGCATGATTCAGAAGAGCACAAACTGAATAGAGACTTATAGCTTTGACGAATATAGAACTTCTAATGCATATGCATGCCATTGTTCATAATTACCAAAGTTTACCTCAAGTTTAAACACTTTCTCAAATATTGTTTTAGAACTTACAGTTATTAAGAAACCACAATAGGCTTCTGTTCATTGGACACTGATCAGAGTTATATTAATGGAAAGATATTGTGTACTATTCCTCAGAAGCTGGTATTGCAGCTAGTTAAAAAGTTCTCTTCCACTACATGCTTGAGTTAATATGTAAAAGATATTGGTCAGCAGAGAATATTGTTCAGGATTCTTGACTGCTAATTATTATTCTTAGAGGTGATTGTGTCTTGCAGGCTTATGTGTGTAATTTTAATACATAACTTGAAAGCTAACTTAAGTACTCCAAGCCAAAAGAGCAATTGGTGCTAAAATGTGTCACATTCATTCACTGCTTCTTCCGAAACTCAGCTATTTTCCTTAAAGTTGATTGAACTTGATCAAAACCCCCAGAAGGACCATTCACACTAGAGAATTAAAGCCTCAGAGGAAAGCAAAGGCAAACTCTTCCCTCCATAAAATCCAAGGAAACTCCATGATATGTTTGCCTTAGAGTCACCACAAGTCAGAGACAACTTGAAAGCACACAACCACAAGTTAGAATTGTGAGCCAGAGCACTCCAGTGCATCTCCCCCCAAACTACAAACCCCAGGTTTCTGCAGGATGGAATTGTGGCAGTTAAAGTGGAATAATAGTGCTATGATTGCCTAGTGTTAATGGATTCCAGGAGTCTATTGTTTATATAGGTTGCTGTGGGTTTTCTGGGCTTTGAGGCCGTGTTCTATTAGTATTTTCTCCTGATGTTTCGCCTGCATCTGTGGCTGGCATCTTCAGAGGATCTGGTGCACAGAAGTGAGACAAAGTATATATACTTGTTTAGTCCCCGGGTGGGAGGGAGCAATTTGCCTGTGTTACAGTTGGCCTGTGTGATGGCCCATTGTTAAATGGGATATCCCCCAGGGTGTATTGTTAGAGGATATGCATAACAGTGAGTTAAATACATTAGCAACCCATTGTATTGTTCCCTGTAGAGGGACCTCCAGAGTCTGGGTGGTGTTCATTGGCATATTTTTGAATCTTGATTTTAAGTCTTGATTTTTCTTGATTTATACGCTGTCTCACTTCCATGTCACCAGATCCTCTGAAGATGCCAGCCACAGATGCAGGTGAAACATCAGGAGAAAATACTAATAGAACACGGCCTCAAAGCCTGGAAAACCCACAACAACCTATGGATTCTGGCCGTGAAAGCCTTCCACTTTACATATGGTTTATATGTTTGTATGTTTCCTTGAAAAGGGAATCATGAGGAAAGGGGGCACAGCAGCTACAATTCACACCAACCCAAGGACTCTCAATTGTCAAAACATGACCTCACCAATTTTTTTCTATGATAACATTTTCTCAACGATGAATGGGTTAATTATCTGACAGCCGGTCTGGTACAGTGGTAAATGTTGGATTGGGGTTGAGACCCCCCACGGAGCCAGGAAATTCACTTGGAGACTCTTGAGCAATCGCTTGCTCTCAGACTAACCTACCATACAAGGTTGTTGTGAGAATAAAGTGGGGAGGACAGCCATGCACCATGCCTCCAACTCATTGAAGAAAAAATGGGAAATAAGTGTAACAAACACACACACTGTCAAGCACCAGAGCTTGATTACATTTAAATGATTGGTGCCACTACTCATCTGCAACGGAACAACCGTTGCATCCTCTCACACTACAGACTGAGCTGCCATATATAGTAGCTGACTGCACTTACTTCTTTTGAGTTTCACCAGACTTCACGCGGATACGTCTGATCTGCAGCTCCTTGGATGAATTATCTGGCTGTGACCAATACTTTTTCAGCTCTTTCCACAGGCTATACCACGTCTGACTCGCTCCTTCCCAGGTGAGTCTGATCTTCAGAATATCACCGACATCTTCTTCTGTATAAACAAGAAATGTGTTTGTGTGGTTCAGGCCAATCTGCTCATACCTGAAAAAGAGGGACAAAACTAGTTTTATTAAAGAAGCAAAGACCACCATGCTCTACTGAACACATCTGTCACACTTGGGATATGGGAAGCCAAACAGAGCTGGGCCTTGTTGATATGGTTGGCCCTCCACATTCACTAGAGTTAAAGGCACAGGACCCCTGCAAAAGTGGAAAAACCATAAATATCAAAATGTGTGTGTGTCTGTGGGATGGGGGCCGAGACATAGTGGGGAGAACAGGCGCTCGGGATCCAAACCAGGTCAGGGAAAGAAAAGAGAAGGGGGGTTGGCATGGTGGCCCTATACTTCCTCTCTCTTGCCCGTCTCCTTCCTTCTGGCACGTGTGGGGCATCAGGACAGGATTTGTGGTGCTGAGAAATCGGACTGTGATCCATCTTTAGCTGGCCAGGCAGCAACTGGTGCTGGAAGGGGAGGACCACAGGCAGGCTTTTGAGGAGCTACACAGCCTGATTAGAGCCACTGTGTGTGAAGGTACCTTGGAAAAGGAGCACTTGAGGTGGTGGAGCTGGGGGCGGGGGGCAGGGGTTGGAGAAACTCACAGATAATCAAATCTGTGAAAGTCAAACTTGCAAATGTGGAAGGCCAACTGTAGTTGGATGGAGGGTCACCATGAAATATCATGGAACTCCAGGCAGGGCTAGGACAGAACTCTGCCCGAAACCCTGACCACCAATCAGAGTTGACCATACTGGGTTGGACAGCTCAGTGCCACTTCCTGTGTTCCTAGGAGCTATCTCACCCACCTTTCACTAATATGGCTCTGTTCCAGTGATGACAAACCAAACTTCACATTCCTGCATCCCTGTGATTTTTAAAGCTGACTCCCAGGGAACCAAGCTGACCAAGGACTCTTCGGCTGAACTTGGAAAAGTTACTTTTTTAAATTACAACAACTTACAGGGACCATGCTGGATGGGGGATCCTAAGAGTTGTCACCCAAAAAAACTCTTCCAAGTTCTGTTGTTCAGTGTTAAGGTCAGTAACGGCGGGTAACCCTGCAGGTAACAGACAGCCTATCCATCACTTCCCATCAGATCTGCTAAAAGGCCCCCTCAGTGCTCTGAGTGCCAGTTCTTGTGTACTTGAAATGGCAGTAGGCCATTTATGAAGGTTTTTTAAAAAAAACACAAACAAATCTTGAGGAGGGGGGGAAACACTGGAAGAAACCTCCAGACAACCCAATGGGGACAGAGGACTACTGAATTTATATCTTGCCTTTTGCCCAGGTTGGGATCCCAGGTGGACAGGAAGTGCCAGAAGAAGGAACAGTGGGATGGGGTGTCCAGAAACAAGGTGCGGCTGGCAGACCTGAATGGGAGCACTCTACAGCGGAAGTTCTGTTGCAGATCCCGCTGTTCTTTCTCTAATAAGCAGACAGAGCGTGAAGTGTGTTCTTTATTCACACAAGACTAACAATATCCAGTGATACTCCAGTGTGCAACCTCCAATGTCACACAGAATGCTTTGCAATGCACAGGTTCAGTGGCATAGATGAACTTCTCAAAATGCAAGCTGACATGAAGAAAACTGCCTCAGAACGAGTAGATCCAGTTCAACTTGCAAACTTTAAGCCAGCCTCCTACAATGTAACCTCTAAGGCTGGGCTTTCAAATGCAAGAGGTTGTGGTAGTATAATTGTAGAATCTTAAAACTGGAAGGGATCATAAGGCCATCTCATCCAACTCTTACCACGCAGGAATACACAACAAAAGCACTCCTCATAGTTGCCCATCTAATCTCTGTTTAAAGACCTCCAAAGATGCACAAAAGAATCAAGTGACATCTTCTGAATCAGAAGCATGGAAGATGATAATCACATTTTTAAAAATGTTCCCCTTCACTTAAAAGAACTCCCCACAGGAAGAAAGCTAACACTACAGTTTGTTTCCTCTTTTCTTCTGGTGATGCAGACTTTCTTCTTGAAGGGAATTTATGAAGGGACTCTTAGGCTTCACACTTACTCTGAGAAAGAACTGTCCCTTGATGCTGATCCAATGTCCAGCTCAGCATAGAATCATAGAATCATAGAAATGTGGAGTTGGAAGAGACCACATGGGCCATCCAGTCCAACCCCCTGCCATGCAGGAATACCCTCAAAGCACTCCCGACAGATGGCCATCCAGCCTCTGCTTAAAAACCTCCACCACACTCCGAGGCAGCATATTCCACTGCCGGACAGCCCTGACTGTCAGGAAGTTCTTCCTGAGGTTCAGGTGGAATCTCCTTTCCTGCAGCTTGAATCCATTGCTCCTTGTCCTGGTCTCTGGAGCAGCAGAAAACAAGCCCTCTCCCTCCTCTACATGGCATCCCTTCAAATATTTAAACATGGCTATCATGTCCCCTCTTAACCTTCTCTTCTGCAGACTGAACATACCCAGCTCTCTAAGTCTATCCTCATAGGGCATGGCTTCCAGGCCCTTCACCATTTTGGTCGCCCTCCTCTGGACCTGCTCCAGCCTGACCATGTCCTTCTTGAATTGGGGTGCCCAGAACTGGACATAGGATTCAAGATGAGGTCTAACCAAAGCAGAGTAGAGTGGTACCAGTACCTCCCTCGATCTAGACACCATACTCCTATTGATGCAACCAAGAATTGCATTGGCTTTCTTGGCTGCCGCATCACACTGCTGACTCATGTTCAGCCTGTGGTCTATTAACACTCTTAGATCCCTTTCACACGTACTGCCATCCAGCCACATGTCCCCCATCCTATATTTCTGCATTCCATTTTTTCTACCTAAGTGTAGGACCTTACACTTCTCTCTGTTGAATTTCATTTTGTTAACCTTGGCCCAGCTCTCAAATCTGTCCAGGTCATTTTGAATTTTGATCCTGTCCTCTGGCATATTAACAACCCCTCCCAATTTGGTGTCATCTGAAAATCTGATCAGCATGCCCTCTATTCCTTCATCCAAGTCGTTGATGAAGATATTGAACAGCACTGGGCCCAGGACAGAACCCTGTGGCACCCCGCTAGTCACTTCTCTCCAGGATGAAAAGCAGCCATTGGTGAGCACCCTTTGGGAACGGTCAGTCAAGCAAAGCTGAAGTAACTCAACTACCTATCAAGGATATGTTGTACCACGTTATTCAGGGATATGTTTTGGAGAGCCAACTTGCTTTGTCCTACATCTCAGCTTTTTGTCAAGTTACTTAGTATCTTACTAAAATACTCTCCTGCCTGAAGTAAGCCATTCTGCTGACCCATTCAGGAACCAACATGGAAGACTAAAGCATGAAAATGGTGTGTTGTGTTGTTCTTGTTGCATGTCTTCAGGTTGTTTCTGACTTATGGCAACCCTAAGGGAAACCTATTATGCAGTTTTCTTGGCGAGATTTGTTCAAAACAGATTGCTTTTGCCTTTTTCTGAGGCTGAGAGAGTGTGACTTGCCCATGGTCACCCAGTGGGTCTCCATGACTGAGTGGGGATTCAGATCCTCATCTCTAGAGTCATAGTCCAACACTCAAACCACTACATTATACTGATTTATTTGTGCACTATAGTCCTCCCTCCACATTTGCAAGTTTTACCTTCATGAATTTGATTATTTGCAAGGTGTGTGCGTGCCTTCCCTTGCATTTTCCCAGGCATGGAGAAGGAAGTCAAGCACCCACACAAAAGGCAGGGGAAGGGGGGATGGCTCATATCCTTCTCCCCTCCAGAGGTCCCTCTCCCCCATTCCCTTCCATCTGGCCCTGGCGTGCAAAAGGCAATGGAACAGGAGGGGGATTGTGGAGGGCAAGTTATTTGCAGTTTTTCCACTTTTGCAAGGGTTCTGTGCCACAAACCCTAGTGAAAGTGGAAAAACCACTCTTTAAGTGTGCCAATGGAGTAGGGAGCACAGAACAAAAAGAGAAAGATGGACATCAAAAATCTCAACTTACACTTCCAGAGGCAGCGGCTGGGAATCACCATTGGTGCCATGAAGCGTGACAGAGAAAGTTGGTTCCGTTTCTCCCATGTTTTTGTAGCTGAAGACATGCATTTTCATCTGATAGTGGTAAACTGTGGAGACACAAGTGGAAGCACTTCACACAGAGCCAAGAATCAGGCTAGAAATTCCTTGTCCCATAAACAGACAGAGTCTGCAAGAGAAGTTCCAACTGGCACCGGATCGACTCCATCCTTGCCAAGTAGGACTGTGGGGACTCTGTCACATTAACCTTGATCAGATGCAGATAACTGCAGATGATGGTGAACTTAAAGGACCTAGAACGCAGCTGTTTCTGCTGAACATCTGCTTGTAATGTGTTCTTTCCAACTGAGCTTGCAGGTCAGCTCCCGCTCTTCGTGGGAACACAGCCTTCCTGGAGAGGTAAAACTGGGGCTCACCTACTATACTTTCGGCGATTGGTGAAGATCTTTCTGTTTCAGCAAGCCTTTGATGGCCGATTGCTCAGGGGGTAAAGGGCTTTTCAGAATGTGCTGTACTTTTTGTGTTCTTTTCTTTTTAATTCCTTTTAATTCTATGGTTAGTTTAATTAAATTTTTTCATGGTATGTATTTTAGAGTTGTATCTGTTTTAATCATGGAGCTGGAAGAGGCCTCATAGAGAGCTATCCCCCCTACCCAACTCAGTGCAGGAAATCCAGCTAGCACATCCTTAAGATGTACTTATCAAGCTTCTTTTTAAAGAGGTCGAGAGAAAGAGACCCACTTCGTTAGGTCATTGGTTCCATTGTTGAACCACTCTTACAAGCAAGAAGTTCCTTCTAATATTTAATCAAAAATCTACCCTCATGTAGCTTAAAACCATCAGAACTGGCCCTACTTTCTAGAGCAGCAAAGAACAAACCTGCACTCCGTGATAACCCTTGAGGTATTTAAAAAGTACAATCATGTCACAGCTCAGTCTTCTCTTCACCAAGTTGAATGTGCTCGCCTCCCTCAACATTTCCTCATAGGTTTTGTTCTCCATACCTGTTTATCATCCTTGCTTCCCTTCTGTGAACCTGCTCCAACTTGTCTATATCCTTCTTAAAATGAGATGCCTAGAACCGAACACAGTACTCCAGGTAAGACCTGACCAGCGCAGAGTATAGTGGAAATATTACTTGCCTTCTCTTGGAAATTATAGTTCTGTTAATGCAGGCTAAAATATTACTTGCCTTCTCTGCTGCAGCATCACGTTGGTGGGTCATGTTCAACTTAGGCTGAAAAATAATCCCTTTCTAAATGAACTGCTGCAAACCAAGCATTCCCCATTCTAAAATATTTGCATGCTGTCCTGAATGCCAGCAAAAATAGAGGGATAGAAATAACAATATCCAGTGCTCCTTCTTAAAAGGACACCACATGAAAACCCATTTCTTCTTTCTAGGAGCCAGAATCTGAATGATAATTCTACCAATCTTCTTTCTCTTGAACTTTGTGGTGTAGCAGTAAATTTTACAGGGGGGGCCCACGCCCTGAGGAGAGGCTTAGGGAACTGGGTTTGTTTAGCCTGGAGAAGAGAAGGTTAAGAGGCGACAGGATAGCTGTGTTTAAATATTTGAAGGGATGTCATATGGAGGATGAAGCAAGCCTGTTTTCTGCTGCCCCAGAGACTAGGACACAGAGCAATGGCTTCAAGCTTCAGGAAAAGAGATTCCATTAGGAAGAACTTCCCGATGGTAAGAGCAGTTTGACAGTGGAATATGCTGCCTCAGAGTGTGGTGGAGCTCCTTCTTTGGAGGCTTTTAAACAAAGCCTGGATGGCCATTTGTCAGGAATGCTTTGATGGTGTATTCCTGCAAAGCAGGGGGTTTGACTCAATGGCCCTTGTGGTCTCTTCCAACTCTATGATTCTATGAAATACTATAACAGCAACATCCAGTGCTCCTTCTTAAAGTGATGTCACATGAATACTTATTTCTTCTTTCCAGAAGCTAGAATCTGAATGATAAGTCAACCAGTCTTCTTCCTCTTGAACTTTGTGGGGTAGCAGTAAATTTTACAGAGTGAGCCCACATCACGATAGACTTCCACAGCTATGCATCTGTGGAGAGTTCGAAAAGGGAGGCCCGCTTACAAATAAGGTAGGCCCTCCAAAGTAAGCTTTTAGGGTTTCTAGGCCAAGGACTCCTCACACCAGTAATCAGAAGATGCAATGCAACCGTTCCATCTCTGTAACCTATTTGCTGCAGCAAGTTTAAAAAAAGAAAGAAAGAAAGAAAAAAGAAAAGAAAAGAAAAAAGGACTGAAGTGACAGAAAAATGGGAGTAGAGGATAGTAATATTCGAGGCCCCTGAAAAATTCAGAGAATAAGGTGGGGTGATAGAGTGATAAAAGATTTGCCTGAAACCACTCTTTATCTCCAGGGTTTCTGCCATTTCCTGTTTCATGACAGCACCAGCCCACTTCCAAGCAAAAGACTGTAGAGGACATGCAAGCCAATATATTACACCAGAGGGAGAATCCAGAAATGTTTTGGCACTTTCTTTCTTGTTAACTGTCAAACAGTGAGACAACTAGAAACAAAATCATGATGGTGTAAAGGTTTTATAAAGTTTGCAGAGCTTGGTGAAGTCCTGAAACTGACTTTTCCAAGCTCTGAAGCAAACTATTAGGGAAATGGGGATTTATGTGAAAAGGAGACTTTTTTCCCCACTTGTGCTCTCTTTGTCCTTTTCATAGTGTCTGCCCGCCCAAAGTAGAAGTTATGATGGAGATCACAGCTATATTTAGCAGCAACAGGCTTTAGTGGTTAATAGGCCATGTGGATGAGGCTTCTTGGAAAATCTAGGGAGCAATTCAGGGAACTTGTTTTCTAAGAACACATTGGGGAAGCAGCAAACTTGCCAAAGAAGAGAATGCATTCAGAATTCTAGTGACATCAGCTGCAAGGCCAACCTAGCAAAAGGATAATTTAGATATCACATTACATAGCTGATACACATTATGATCACCCATCCAAGATTAACTGCTACTAAATGTTGCAGCGTTCAGGATTCCATTCCTTCCCCCACTGTCCCCATTTTCTTTGGCCATAATGGCCAGCATTCCATGAACAAATAAGCATATTTGCTCCTCAGTCAAGGGTGGGCAGCTTAAGGTTCCCCCCCAATACATTTGTAATTTTTTCAAACCTTGGGGCCCCATGAGCCTGCTGCTACCTCTCTCTTGGGCATGTGTGGTATTGTTTTAGCTATATAAATACTGACAATACTCACAGCCTGAACATCAAGATTACAAGGAATGAGATTGTTATTTAATGAAAAACATTCCATCAGATAGGGATGTAAATCTGAAGAAAGTTAGGGCGGGAATTCTGCAGCCCTTCAGATGTTGTTGAACTGGAATTCCCAGCATTCCACACCACTGACCATGCTCGCTGATGGAATTTGCAGTGCAACAACATTTGGACAGCCACATGATTTTTGTAGAAAAGGAAGAGTCAAGGGGAGAATTGCTCAACCTCCCCATCATCTACAGACAGTTGACCCATTGGAAGGAGATATAACTTTCTCGTTACAGTTACAACACTGTGATTCCGCTTGAACTACCATCACAGCATTCTGTGGAATCCTGGGATTTGCAGTTTGTGTGTGCGTGTGCGTACGTGTGCACGCACTTTCAAGTTGCCTTTCGACTTATGGCACCTCCATGAATTTCATAGAGTCTTCTTAGACAAGGAATCCTGACAGATGGTTTGCCATTTCCTCCCTCTAAAATATAGCCTTCAGCACACAGTATTCCTTGGTGGTCTCTCATCCAAGTACTAACCAGGACTGACCCTGCTTAGCTTCCAAGATCAGATGGGAGCTGATGCCTTCAGTGTATTTAGGCCTATCAATCTGCAGTTTACAGGGAGGCATTGAGAACTCTCAGCCAGGATGCTCCAGTGCTTTATCAAACTACAAATCCTAAGATTCCATAAGACGAAACCACAGCAGTTAAAGTGGAATCGCAGTGCTATAAATGTATTAGAGTGAAAAGGGCCCCTGGTGAGTCAAGGTGAATAATCTCCAAACCTTCAGCTATTTAATGCATTGTCCACCACAAAATTAGAGAGGCTAGTTCCCAGAGACTAATGCGAAATGGAGAAAAGCTCACCTTTGAAAGGCATACCAGCCCGAGTTTTCAAGTACATCTTGCTGTTCCGTTTGTTCCTCATTTTCTTGGCATTGTAGCCGATGCTGTTGCAGCGATTCTTCCTGCAGCTCAAGCAGATGCCCTTCTTGAAACGCGCTGAATCCGTGCATTGGAAGGCAAAACTCTGCTTGTCTTTGTTCACGAGGGAATCCACAAACAGATGCACAGACCTTTCATGCTCGCACCTCACAACATCGCCAATATCTAGATTGATGGGTGGAGAAAAGGCAACCATTGTAAGGCAGTACGCCAATGACCGAGCATTCTCCATCTCAGCACAGGGAAGGGAAAAAGGGGGATGCACGTGCAAGTGAAATTTATGGCCCCCTAGGTCCTTTGTAGTTCAGCACAAGCCAAATTTGGCTAAGAACCAGGTGGGCCTGTAGCCAGAAATGTCGCAGATTGCCCAAAAAGGTACGGTGGAAAAGACATAATAAGGTGGGAGGGAGGGGCAGGATATCAGGCACTGGAAAGGCAATGGGTGGGACATCAATGCAGAACTTAAAGTGCAAGCCAATAATTACACATATCAAAATAGGCTTGTTTCAAGTAAGATTTTAAATAGGATTTAATGAGTTCATCAAGAGCTCATCGGTCACTGCCCTCCCGCTCCCCCATGCCTTTGTGCTTATTGGCTGGCAAAGGCAAGGAGCCAATTTGGATCTTAATGAGCAATTAAGCAGTATGCTCCTGGCACGTTTTTCCTTCCCGTTTTCATAACCAGAAGTTATGGTTATGTGTTGGAAGTTTTTCTTTAATGGAATAAATATTGGGCATCTGTATAGTGGTAGTTCAAAGTTTGGCATGCACTGCCTAACAGAAAGGTTTAAAGCATTTAAAATCTATTACACCCCCCTTACTGGAAATGGAGTAGAGGCATGAGGCTGAGGACGAGCAGCTTGCCTAAGGGTCTTTCAGCAGCGGGTGTTGCACTTCCCTTCCCATTTCTGGTTATGCTTTTAAAATTGTTTTAATTCAATGCTTGGTTTTTAGCATACATCATTTAATTGTGTTGTATTTGCTCTTTTATTTTATAACTGACTAGTTTTACACGTATTGTTTCCATTTAATTCTAAATTTTTAAGGAAGTCAATTTAACTTCCTTAGGTCCTGCACTAGAAGAAAGGCAGGATTTAAAGAAAACAAATAAAATTAATAAATATATAATATGACTTAGTGAGTTCAGAGTAGAGATGAGATTAAAACCAGAGACAGCTTCATTTGTGGGCAGGCTCCAAGCAAGGTTTCAACCATCACCACTAGCCATTTGCACGTTCAAAGTACTGCTATTATCTCCTTACATTCCTTACAACAATCCTGAAAGTTAAGATGGTCTGAGAGCTACATTTTGGTTAAAGAGATCAGTGTTCAAAATCCACACTTAGCCATGAAACTTACTAGATGGCTTTGGCCAGTTACTTTCAGAGTAGCCTACTTCACAGAGTTGTTTACAGAATGAACCCAAATCCACACAAACCACACTAAGCTCAATGGAGGATGCTTGGAATACAAATGAGAACAAGAATATTGTGATGCCCATATCGCAGATAGGCTGTCCTACTTTGGATATGTCATGAGACAAGATGACTTATTGGAGAAAGCAATAAGTTTCTGGAATGTGGAAGGCAGCAGGAAAAGAGGAAGACTGCATTACAAGTAGACTGACTTGATCAAGAAAGCTGCAGTTACTGCATTGGCAAAACTTAAGCAGGGCTGTTATGAAATGCACAGATGGGTGAAATCTGGTTTGACCAAGTTCATGTGAAAGAGATCTAGGAGTCTTAGTAGACCACAAGCTGAACATGAGTCAGCAATGTGATTCTGCAGCTTAAAAAGCCAATGCAATTCTGGGCTGCATCAATAGGAGTGTAGTGTCTAGGTTAAGGGAAGTGATGGTATTACCCTGTTCTGCTTTGGTCAGACCCCATCTGGAATACTGTGTCCCAATTCTGGGCACCACAGTTCAGGAAGGATATTGACAAGCTGGAACACATCCAGAGAAAGGTGACCAAAATGGTAGAAGTCTTGAAAACCATGCCCTATGAGGAGAGGCTTAGGGAGCTGGCATCTTTAGACTGGAGAAGAGAAGGTTAAGAGGTGACATGATAGCTACGTTTAAATATTTGGAGAGATGTCATATGGAGGATGGAGCAAGCTTGTTTTCTGCTGCTCCAGAGACTAGGACATGAAGCAATGGCTTCAAACCTCAGGAAAAGAGATTCCATCTAAATATTAGGAAGAACTTCCTGATGGTAAGCGCAATTCAACAGTGGAATGCACTGCCTCAGAGTGTGGTGGAGTCTCCTTCGGAGGTTTTTAAAAAGAGGCTAGATGGCCATCTGCCGGGTGTGCTTTGCTGGTGTATTCCTGCATGGCAGGGGGTTGGCCTGGATGGCCCTTGTAATCTCTTCCAGCTCTATGATTCTTGTTACTAGCAAGGTCTCTTATTCATAGAGTTGCCATGAGTTACAATTGCTGAGGCTGAGAGAAGTTTGTTTAACGCTGTTGAATTCAGGGCAGGGTAGAAGTTTGAAACAAGAAGCTTCTACTCAGTTTGCAGTCTTAGCCACTACGGCCATTTCCACACTAGACTGTTATACTGCTGTTATTCCATTTTCAACATGCTATGGAATCCTGGCGTTTGCACCTTGAGGGAGGGGCATCTTTGGCCTCAGTAAACTGCAAACCTCAGAATTCCACAGGATGTTGAAAGTGGAATAACAGTGCGCAAATGGCCTACATTATATAAACTACACCTAGACCACAGAAAACTTCCTTTCAACTTCTTCCAGAATCCCCCAGACAGCACAGTCAGTGGGTGCGTGGGAAAAAAGTAACTTTCCCCACAGCATTTCTGTGTGCCAAAAGATGGGCTTCTTACCAATAATAAGTTATTTTAAAGAGGTCAGTTTGCATTCTCCGGTGTTTCTTTCTCTTTCTCACACACACCCTCCACACCAGAAGGCCAACGAGAAGCAAGACAGTCAAAAGACTTACTGCCGTAGGCCAGCGCTCCCAAGACATCCCCAATGCCACATCCCGGCTGGGTGTCTCCTCCATTGGGATAGATATCAACGTGGCCCACGGGCATCTGGATCCCAATGCTGAAGCCCAGCGTTTCCCTCGTATAGGTGTGCAAGACATCCACAAAGTCTGCATCGTCAGGAGAGAGGCGCCGGTTGGGTTCAGCTCCTTCAAACATTGGGCCGGCTGGATCCAAACCTACAGCATTCAAGGCACATGGTTAAAACTTCAGCCAAGAGGGACACAAGTATTTCACAGGACTCTGCTTCATACAACATTAGACCACCAAGCCATTGAAAGTGCATCTACATCACACAGAGCAATTTGATATCGCTTTAGCTGTCAAGGCACTATCCTACAAAATCCTGGGATCAGTAGTTTGGTAGGGAAAGGACTGAAATACAGCACCAGAGGATTCTCAGTCTTCTACCAACCTACAAATCCCAGGATTCCCTAGAAAGCAGCCATGTCAGTTAAAGTGGTATTAAACTGCTGTAGCTTTGTAGTGTAGAAACACTCTTTATCTACTCTCACACTAGCTCTCTAGGCCTCAGGCAGTGGTCCTTCCCATCACCTGCTACCCAATGCTCCACCCAGACCATAAAAGGCAGGGCTTCTGTCACTAGGCTACAGTTCCTTCATTTCAGCTCTTTTAGTAATATACTGTAACCCCTATACAAGGCCTTCGACTGGTTGCATTAAGCTTGCAGAGGTCTCAGACATCATGGAGTAGGGACCGGGATGGCTGGGATTTCTATCATGAGTGCAGCTGGAGGAAAGAAGGGGTAGCCTGGGGTGAAAACAGAAGGGGAGGATCTCACATTTGTGCAAATGGAAATTTCCTATCTATTCACTTTCTGTGCTGAGGAGCCAGCAGGGGATTTTTGTTGCCAGAAAATAAAGAAGAAATGGGGTGAAGAGGGAGAAATGGGGTAAAGAGGGAGAAATAAGATGGAGCAGCCACTCACCCTCTTTTGATCTGCCTACACATCCTTTGGCTAACCCACCTCGGTATGTACAGATGACCCCTGAGATTATCTCTGAGAGAATGTGACCCATGTTAGAAAGGTCTCCCTGTCTCTTCTCAAGATCCTACCATAGAGTGACCACACCACCACCATGTCCATTCTCTCAACATTAAAACATGGCCTAATTCCAGACCTTCCACACTGCCCTGGTCTGGAGGTGGTGGGGGATTCTGGGAGTTACAGTCCCCCAAAAGTAATTTCTCCAAGCTCTGGGCCTGCTCCAACTGAAGTAGCACCCACTGATCTACACTATCAAGCAGGAAAGAGGAGAAAACCAGACTATCCAGTAGGTCTGTTTTGCATGGCTTCCAGTCAGATACTGGAACTGGCCCCACTGTGGTATTCCCAGCGCATGCCCAGATACAGGATTTACCTGATTTCTCATACTATGAAACCACCTCAAAAAGAAAATGGGGTATTTGATGGTCTCAGGAAATATGAGACTGCACACCATGTTAATATTTGGAAGGTAAGAAGGGAAGCAGGCTTACCTGTGATTCTGCCTATCGTCCCATGCGCGTAGTTGCCGGTGAAGCCAGCCACATGGGCTCCAAGGCTATAGCCAATCAAGTGGACATTCTGGAGCTGGAAGTTCTCTTTCTCCTGCAAATGAAACACAGAGAGGATCAATTAGTCATTTGTTAATAAATAGCCAGATTAGTTAACTATTAGATGAGAGGTGGAGGCAATTGCATGGGGAGCAGGGGGCAATTCCCTCCTCACCTTCCTCCCCACTCCACAAACCACAACATCCCCAAGCGAGCCTTAATGCTTCCATTTTTCTCTGTCATCCCTCTCAAAATGATGACTGGAAGTGACACTGTGTCACTTCCTGACACCCATTTTGAGAAGGATTACAGAGGAAAATGGAAATATTTGGGGGTAATGAGGGAATTCTGAAGAGTTGTGTTAATGAGGTTTAGGTGTTTTTGCACATTTGGATGATCTGTGTCATTTTCAGGTACCAGATGCCCCAGAATTTTACCATGCAATTTGTCATATTCTGATATTTCACCAGTTAAACCCACACTAGCTTTAGAGCCTTTAGAAGGTGATTTGGAAGCTAGCTGGAGTGTTGAGTAATCTACACTTTGTTTCACTATATTCCTCTAACTTGCCCCAAGGAGATAGGTACTGAACAGCACTCGCGGGGAAATACATGCATTTATGGCAGCACGGGGGATTCAATCTGGCACTTCAGAATTAGCTTCTAGCACCCATCATCCCTACCAAATACAGCCAGTGAGTGGAGATGATGAGATTTGTAGCAGAGAACCAAGGTTCCCCACCTTCCGCTCTATCGGCTTCAGATGAGAGGAGGAACAACTAATCCACATCAGCGTAGCATTGCATTTGGAACCGCTGATGCTCACCTTAAGAGCCCCACAGCAGGCAGCTGTTTTGATCTGTATGTATCCCTCTGTTGATTCTTACTTCACAGCTGGAGTGTTTGGTTTTAAAGGGAAACACAGATATAGAAGATAACAAAAAAACCACCATGGAATGGAAAGAAGCACTGAATTATATTCATCTTTGAACACAAATTCTATCAGAATGGCAGGGAAGGACATATTGGAGATGGCTTTGCTGGAAAAGGGGCATTGTGTCAAACAAGCTTAAAAGAGACTGACTCCTCCACAGAATAACTGTGGTTGGCTAAACCAGGCCCCATAAGTGAAGCATATCAAGTCTAACAATCAGGAGGGGTTATTTGCCGTCAAATCAGTTTCAACATACGACAACTCTCTGAAGAAGAAACCTTCAAGAGGTCATCAGTTGCCCTGCTGAGGTCTTCCAATAACAGCATTAGCAAGCAGTTCTGAATATATGGTTCAGAGGGAGATTACTTCAGCCAGAGGGTCATAAGGAGGACTATGAATAGAATGAGCCTATAAGATCAAATGGCCTCATCACTTATGAGGTATGCGGAGGCTATTCAAACCAGAGAGGTAGCTGGCTATTCAAAGATAGGGAGGTGGGATGGAGTAGGAGGAAAAGGGGTCAAGTAGGACTTATGAAGAGTGGTTGTCCGACTGCAGGGAATGAGAGCGGTCAGTTTAGGTCACCAAAATGTCTATGTGCCATGCAAAACTGAAGCAAGGCATCTCAGCCCCAAAGTGGCAAAATACTATTGATCGCCACACGGAAACGCCTAAGTTCATCCAAATTTAATTTATGGGACTTTTAGGTCTGAGAAGATAGGCAGCCAAGCTAATGGAATGAGCCAGCAATTTCCAGGAGACAATACGAGTGAGCGATCAAGTAAGTTCCATTAAGATAGGTGAGAAAGATGGCAGAATAGAATGTGTTTTGTCGAGTATTAGAAGCAGATCACACTCCCTTGGTTTTCCCCTGAAAGCGTTGGCAAAATGAGAGCTTGCAAAAATCTTTTTTTATTTGCTGCAGCTCCCACAATCTCCCAGACAGCTGGGGGATTCTGGCAGTTATAGTCAAAAGGCAGAACTTTCTCGAGCTCTGTGCTGAATGGAGATTCAGCTTCCGCGATAAGAAACATTCAGCTGTAAGCAACATCATCCACACATTGATCTACACACTCTTTGGCACACAGCCTGCTTTTCAATGCAACACACAGCAGCTCCTGCCAAGACTTCAAGTAGCAAGTCTGGCACCCATCCATTCAGCGCCAGCTTGCTGGCTGCCATCCTGCGCAATTTCCACCGTTCAGCCTTGGAAGCGTCTGCTTGCAAGTTTTACCTGTAACCAGTCAAGGAGCTTTGCAACTTCGTTTCCAACCACCCTGGTGTTGTTGACAGCACTGGTATAGAGCTGATGGGCAAGAGTAAGCCAGTCCACCACCACCACATTGGCCTCCTTCTCTCGCTCCTGCAGGGCTGCCACTAGGGTACCCATCCATCTTTCAAACATGCCACTCATCTGGAAAAAGAAGAACCAATGTTGTAAGTTCTTTTTCTGATTGTAGAAAAACCAGCAACATAAAAAATCTTGGGGGGGAAAAATCATTATCAATATCACACAGTTAGAGCAGTTTGATATGCTTTAAAACAGGGTTTTATGATGACTTGCTTGTGTCTTGTTAGCCACCAATTAACATCACAAGCACTTCAATGAATTAAAAAAAATACTTGAGAGAGTTACGGCACAGCTGTGGTCAACCTGGAGCCCTCGGTCTTTTTCAAAAGCCCACTGCAAGTGATTGGTTCAGCCTTCTTGCAAGAGTGATTTGTCCTTTCCCTGGCAGCCTTCCAAACAGAGAAGGAGGGGTAAGGAATAAAAGTGGATGAGCTTGCACGGAACAGAGAGAGGGGGTTAACAAGAGAGAAAATGGTAGCACTGTGCATACTTTCAGGTCTGGTTTTGCTGCCTTGACCCTGCTTACTTCAGGCATGCATAAGTCTGGAAACAACACTGTCCAGTATTTGATGCTAATTCAAAGCATCAAGCCCTACTATTATTTCCCAGGAACTCAGTGAGAAGACCAAAACCAGCAACAGCCGGTGTAATTTGCCACCTCCCTTTCCCTGCCAGTAATGCTTGGAAAAATTATTTCTTGGACTACAAATCCCAGAGTCCCCAAGCCAGCATGGCCAAGCTCTTCCAAGTTCTGCCTGTTGCTATGGCAGTTTAGAACAAAAAGAAAAAAAAATCAAGAGTTCTGACTGTCTGGGAGAACAATTACAAACTGACAAATCAGGTCTCCTTTCCTGCATTCCTCCTTCCCTAAGCATATCTATCTGCCACACTTAGCATTCCAGCAACCAATCCAACGGCAATTTTGTAATGATAGAAGCAAAAACAGTTATTAGGCCATTTCCACACTAGACCATTATAGTGCTATTATTCCACTTTCAACATCCTATGGAATCCTGTGGTTTGCAGTTTAGGGAGGAGCCTCAAGGCCTTGAGGCTCGTCCCTAAATTGCAAACCACAGGATTCCGTAGGATGTTGAAAGTGGAATAATAGCACTGTAACAGTCTAGTGCGGAAATGGCCATAGTTAAGAAACTCTTCTTTCTGGAGGAAGTCAGAAAGGGAAGCCACACGACATCAAGACAACGGTCTTCAGAAACCTATACAAGCTAAATGAGCCTAGAAATGCTGCCGAGAGTAAGAACGCCCTCAATCAGTCAGCTCGTCTTATACCAGGGATGGGGAGAATACCACAGTGACTACCCAAGGCCCTGTCGAGGCCCTCTTTTGCATATAAAAATCACTCTGGGGAGGAAAAAGTTGACCCAAAATGGAACCAACATCCCTAGAGGGGTGTGAGGGAGCATTTGAGATGGAAGAGTCTGGCAGAAGCATGGGCCTTCAAAATCACCCGGAACCTCGAGCCCCACCCTCTGCCCACCTCTGTCTTTTGCTGGTCCTACACAGCACTCTTTAGCCTGCTCACCGTCCATCCATGAATAATGAAAAAGCTTTTAGCAGAGACATTGAACTGGCAGTCTTCGAGATGCTGGTCTTGGCCAATAGAGAGGTAGCAGCCTTTGTCTTCTGGGTCTGGAGATAGACGGACATTGAATTTCACTTGCGGTTTCTGGGCCACTGAAGGTATTTCTTCTGGATTTAGCAGCTGTGATATGCTGTCACCTGGAAGAACAGAGGGGATTTGGAATCCAGTCTTGCTCAGAGGGGCGCTGAAAAAATTTAACAACTACAGTTATCCCTCCACATACGATAGGGTTAGGGACACAGGACCCCGTGAAAGGGAAAAAAACATGAATAACTTTAGGCCCTCCCAATCCATATTTAACACACAAAAAAAGGCATGATCACCATATTCAACCCACCGTGGATTTCTTTGAGGCATCAGGGTTCCTTCAGGGAGAAGTGGCTGGCTGATGGGGCTTACTGCCACCTCCGCTGCTGCCCCACACCATTTTTAAGAGGGACTTACAAGCCTCGATCGCAGTTTCCCAATCTCACAAGGCTTGCAGTCCCTATTAAAAATGACATAGGGAGGCAGTAGAGGTGACAGTAAATAATCCGTGAATAATCAAATCCGCAAAAGTGAAACCTGCAAATGTGGAGGGCTGACTGTATGGAGCACTTACAAGAGGTTGAAAGATAAAGTCTCATACCCCAAATTATACAGCAGTTATTGCAGCAACTTCTTGACAATTTAGAACAGGTATCCTTGTCACGCTGGAAGTAGATGGACCTCCGGACTGGAACAGCGTCTTCACACTTTCTAGCTGCGCTGAGCTGTAACAGTGGACTAAAGGTTGCCACAAGCTCTGCAGAACTTCCTACTCTCCACCAACAGGTATAAGACAAGCCTGGCAGCATTTCAAGCTAGCTGGGGCACTCCCAGAATCTCTCACCTTACAGGTTACTTAGTACACAAGTTGACTGCATCTTCCCCAGGTTAACATTTGAATTGCCCTGTAGGGACTAAGAAGTTGGTTCAGCAAGGTAGTAGCCTTTTAAAGGTCAATCGAGCCCCACCTCACAGGGATCTTGAGAAAGCCCATACATTTGTTTACTGCCTTGAACAAATTATTGTCGTCCCTCCCCGAGGAACAAATAACGAGAAAAGACAAATCCCTAGTAAGAGGAAGACAGGAAAAACTGGTGACAAACTAGAACTGCAATGTCTTCATTTGATTTATATCCTACCTTTCTTCCCAAGTGGCTTACAATGAAAGTTAAATAAAAAAAAACTTCAGCAACATGACTAAAGCATTCATACCCACTAAAGGGATCAAGTTATCCCATTTTTAATCCTCACAAAACCAGCAAAGTATCTTTGAGAGACAGGCTGCCAAGCACATTCCATAGCAAGGTTTGGAAAAGTGGTGTGTGTGTTTTTGGACCAGCCCAACACTAGTTCCTCCCAGTGTTTCCCCAGTAAAATCACCAGGTTTTCTCAACACTGGCCCTTCTCCATTACCTGGGCTCCACCCTGATTTTCACTGTCTACCATATTAAGTCCATGTGTTTTCCATATGCTACCCCTGGTTCAGACAAAAGTCCTAGGCTTTCCAACTAGGCACCCCTGTTGGCCTACTTGAACAGTGAATGTACCAAGGACTGCCACCATTCACAGATAGCTGCCCATGGTTATTTGTGGTAGGCAAGCTTCCTAGATGTGATAAGCTTCCTAGAAAGACAGGAAGCTGCTTTGACGAGCTTCTCAAAGAATCCCTAATGACCTCTGAAGGAGCCTCCTTGTTCCCCAAAAGGCAACACACATAAGCTAGAACTTGGAAATATTGTTTTTGGGCTATAGCCCCCTGAATCAGACAGCCAGCATAGCCACTGGCCATTCTAGCTAAGGGATTCTGGGATTTATAGTCCAAAAAGATGCATTTTTCAAGTTTTCTGCCTGCTACCTCTGCAATGACTCTTATGCCTGTTCAGCATAATGTATATGTTTTACTCAAGTACAAATGGCATCCAGCTAAATTCTGCCAGCATAATTTACAATCTTGCTAAGTGTCTTGGCCCAAATTATGTGCCCAATAGGTAAACACATATAGAAGACAGGACAAAGCATCCTCCTCATGTGTGTGTTGATTCTGCCTTGATCTAAAAGATGTCCACTCTATGAGCTCTACCAAGACCTTGATATAAGCCATCCAGTTCTCATTCAAATTCCCAAAATGATCAGAGCTTCAAAAAAAAATACTTTTATAGAACACTGGCTAGGGAATTTGAGAAGTGGTAGTCCAAAGAGACTACAAAGATGAACAAAAGACAAATGATCAGTTGCAGGCTGGGCAAGGCTTGCCCAGATTCTCCCCTCCCCATACCATCCCAACATCCAGATATCACCTGTGAGTAGATAGGAATGTTTTAGCTAGTTGCGTTAGGGACTTATGTTCTTTTAAATCTCTGGCTGAAATGACCTAGGCCTAACTGCTAGGTAATCCCTGGAGGAAGATGTCTTTGTGAATGAGATACCTCTTGTCAATGTTTTTGCCTGCTTAGAATAAAAGCCTTTCTGTTTAAAGATCTCCTCTGTCCATGCTGTCTCTGTGTGCCTCGCTCTGTGTGCACATGCAGATAGAATTCCTAGTTCCCAAAGGGAGTAGGAGAAGAAAGCGTCTCAGTTCAGACATTTTTTCCCCCAATAGCTTCCTACTGAGTTTCTGCATGACGGAGATTGAAATCAGTAGGTGGTGGTAGCTAGATAATCTCTAGGGGCCCCACCTCATACTCGAGAGCAGGAGACAGCATTGAGTAGGAGATTCCTTCTCCTCACAGCATGGTGTAAGTGGTCTGAGCACCAAACTACAACCCTGGAAACCAGGGTTTGATTCCCCGCTGGGCCATGGAAACGCACTGGGCAAACCTGGATGCAACACACCCCTCAGCCTCCGAAAACCCCTGATAGGGTCACCATAAGTTGGAAATGAAGGTACACAACAACAACAGTCCAAAAAGTAACTTTTTCCAAGGTCTACATCATATAGTTTAACCATCATGGCCCTCAAACTCAGTAGTTGTTGCAGTTTGCATTTTAAATAGTGTTCATATTTTACACTTATATCACAAAGTTGCTTCAGGAAAGAGAACACACCTATGTAGAAACTAATTACAATTATAGTTACTCTTTATAGGCATGCTGTTGGGAGAACTGGGGCAGAGCTGTCTCTTGAGCTACATCAGTCTTACAAGAGTTTTAGTAAAATTCCAGCAAACCCTTTATGTTAGAATCAAAGAACTACTTGCCTTCCAACTGTCCTGATTGGACAGGGACAGTGCTGATTAATCCTTTACAGTCCCACTTTTTCAGCTGCTTTTAAAATATCCCAATTTCTCTTTCCTTCTCCCACTTGTTCCCAGCTTACTTCCATCCCTGCAAACTGAACTCAATGTGCAAAAGTAGTCTGCAACCAACTAGTTTTCAGGGGGAAGAGGAGAGGGCAGAATCTTGCTCTTCCCTGTGGACTCAACCAGAAGCAAACTACTGCCTTTCCTAGTCTGCATTTTCTTCCTCTTTAATAACTTTTGCCATCTTGACCCACTCTGAGGTTGCTTGAACACACACGTCCCAGATTTCATCTGTGAAATGTTGGAGGCTGTGGAACTATGAAATGTCACTGTCAAAAGAAGTAGAAGAAATAACAATTCTAAAACCAGTGGAGCATCTAGGACTTTTAGGAATACACCCTTTAAGTTAGATGCATGATCTTGAAGGCCCATACACTTAATATGTAAGAAGAAATAATAAAATTCAGATGCCAAGAAGTAGAGTTATATTGAGTTCCAGCACAGCAGCAAGTTGGTTTTACCTGTTCATGCTGCAGAACTAGTTAAACAACCTACAACAGGCACACACTAGCAAGAGAAGTGTCCCTGACTGCCATTTCTTACAAATATTGCCCTGAAAATTTCAAAGGGCTAAGATCAGTGTAAGACTTTCTGCTGTCTGAGGCAAAGGGCAAATGTCTCCCCAACTGTTCCATGCACGGAAGTGGGCTGGCATTTGGTTTTTCCTTCCACAGAAACAATCTCCCAAATCCCCCAGTGTGGCCAGTGCATTCTGGAAAGTGTAGTCCCAAACCACTGTCTCCCCCAAGCTTTGACACTAGTAACCAGAAAGGATCCTCCACTGCACCAATACACAGAGGGTTAGGTGCAGGACAACCATGTGGCATAATTGTTGTCCTCCAACAGGAGTGTGCTGGGTGGCTGCTGCCCCTTGTATCTGACACCTGATGCCTTTCCAGTTGTGCCCAATGTCTTGTAATGGCCAGTCTTGTAAAGTGCAGCAGTGGAAAGAAAAGCAAGAGGACAGTAAGATTGTTGGGAGTGCATAAAGAAGCTTACCAATGAGACAGAAGTATAATACGGAACATGCTTCCTCTGCTGAGTGCTTTTGGAAAATGTTAAGTATCATCACAGCATTCTCAGAGGCTGGAAAAGTTGCTCTTTTGGATTGTAATGCCCCAGATCCCCAATCTAACATGGCTTGGAGTCCCATGCATATTGAATCAGAAATAAGTTCCCCCCAAACTCATTTCTCCCCACCCCACAGACAAAGACTCCAGCTTCCCATTAACCAGACTCAAGCCCAGCTTGATGTCTTCTAAGATCTAAGATACAGGCAGGTCTAGTTTTCTGTATTATAATATGCAGGGCTTGTTTCACCTAAGTCTGTCCAAAACTGTGCCTTCAAAGTCTGGAGGCAGAAATTTACGAATAACCAAGGGCTTTTGAGTATATGCAGAGTTCTTCTCTGTCTCTGGGTAAGGAGAAACAGCTGCTGCGGATAAACATCTTGTTCATACAGCTGGGTTCAAAATAAGCTTGGCCCCTGAGATGTTAATTCTAAGCATGAACACTCCAAGTAGCTGCAAAGGGATGTTGTAGCATTTTTGAGACTGAGAGAGTAAAGTTTGCATCATAAGTTTTTGTAGACTGAGTCTACTTTGTCCGATGTGGTTGGATAAAGTAGAATTGGTCTACAAAACTTCTTTCTCTCAGTTAGTCTCAAAGCTGCAGCAAAATCCTTTTGCATACTGATCCAGACTAACACAGCTCTGCCTTTGAATTCTGGCTCCAACAAGCTGTCACGTCCCTCCTCAACTGAGGTGGTCTTTATCTGCAGGACTTGCAATCAGATTTAAAATAAAAACTCAATAGCCAGCAAACATTTTTCTCTTTAGGCACTTCCTATTAATAGCAGAGTAATAATCCTCATCAACTCAGCTCCTTTAAACCTGAGAGCCTGTTGGCACAAATCAAGAATGGTGTTAGCACACTCATCCGTGCTGCAAACTAAAATAAGGGCACTGACGGTGCAGTTCCACATTTGCTCAGATGCAAATCCCACTGAGAATAGTAAAACTGAATCCCATGTAAATTGGAAGTGGGTACGGGATTGGAACCTGAATTTCTGGAATAGCAGCTTACTGTGTAAAGGCACAACCCAGCATTAAAGCTTCGGTTCAGTCAACGGGTACAACAGTGATACCGTGAGACTCTCCTTCCTTTCAGTGGGCACTGCCCCGAAGATCTTTCTGGTGGATTGAGTGTCACATCCAGATTATTTTAAGATGCTTTAAGAGCCAAACCCCGGATCAGAGCCAAAGAAAGGTAACCTTAGAAAGAAAAAGTTGAAAAGTGGCAACCCAATTGCTCTGTCAACACAGTACTTAACAACTTTGCCCAGTGTATCATCCAGAAACATTAGGTTCCCACGGTGATGGAACTGATGGTCCTCTAGCATATCTGCAAAGTACCAGGCTGGGGAAGGGTGTCTCACAACATAAGGAAGCCAGACAGATCCACTTTCCATTCTGCCCTCTCTTACCTCGAAAGAGAAAGGCACACGTTGCCTCAACAGGGAGGCAAAAGCCAGGTTCTACTTCCATTCCCCCACAGGACAAAAATGCCCAAGTTCTCCACGCCAAACACACAACTCTTTAAGGGTGTGCACCTGCGTGGACTTTCCACACACACACACACACACACACACAGCTTAAAGGAGCCTTTGGCCATTTCTGCGCTACGCTGTTATAGCGCTATGATTCCACTTTCAATATCCTGTGGAATCCTGGGGTGTGTAGTTCACTGAGGCCCTCTAAAGGCCCCTCCCTAAGGTGCAAACCCCAGAATTCCACAGGAGGTTGAAGGTGGAATAACAGCACTATTACGGGGTAGCGTGGTAAGACCTCTTGTTTCAGTGGGTTCTGTAGTGCAGCAAGACAAAACCTCCGTGGCGGGGAATACTCACATGCACTTAAAAGACCTCGATTTCACAGTTTGGGGCCGAAACCATTTTTTTTTTTTTAGCATTAGAAATCCTTGCGCCTCCACCCCCCCCCCAACGGCGCCCCAGTCAGCAGGGCTAGTGGGAGTTCTAGTCCACAAAAAAGTAACTTTCCCTAAGCTCTGCTCTCTTGCGGCGCTTCCCCACCACCACCACGTACACGTGGGAACGAGATTCCAGGTCCGAAAGACAAGGCAGAGAGGGCGCACGCCGGCTTGCTACGGGTTCAGCCTCCCGCACAAAGGCAATCCGAGCAGGCGCAAGACCCACGCGCGGCGAGCGACCCTGTGGGCGGCGTGGGGCGCGGATCGGGGCCGGCGGTGTGCGCGGGAGGCAGCTCAGCTGCCTCCCGCGCACACCGCCGGCCCCGATCCGCGCCCCACGCCGCCCACAGGGTCGCTCCATCCCTTTGCACCGGCCAGCTCTACTCCAGCCCCCCTTCCTATCCGATCCAACTTCTCCCTCGCTTCGATCCTCCTGCTGGGCACCGTTCCGACGATCCACGCGGCCGCCGCCCTCCTCCTCCACCGCGCCCGCGGGAGAGACCCATCCCCGCCGGCCGGGAGCGATCGCTCCCTCTCGCTTTGCGTTACCTTCCCGAGGAGGCTCTCTCCCCTCCGCTTCCACCTCCGGGGAGCCGCCCGCCGCCATCCCGAGGCACAGCAGCAGGAGCCACAGCGCCAGCCGGCGAACGAGGCTTCTCCGCATCGCTTTGCAGCGCCCAGCCGCGGCCGCCCAGCCTTCGCGACTCGCCTCCGGCGCTCCACTTCGTGGAGCAAGCGGGAGCGCGGGAGGAACCCGCCGGCCCACCAAGGCGTCCGGAGGGGGAGAGGACCCGCGAGCCGGGCAGCGAAGGGCCGTCGAGGCGCAAGAACGAGCCCGCGCAGCGCCGGCGAGCTCGGCGGCTGGAAGTGCGGCGGGCACCCGGGGTCGTTTCTAAATAGGCGAGTGGGCGCGTCACCTGACCCGTGGCCAGATGGGCCGGGACGCTTTGGTGCCGGGCTCCGGGGCGCTGATTGGTCACGCCTCCCTGACGTCGAGAGAAACCCCGGCCAAAAAGTCTGAATGAAAGGGCTACACACCCACCTCGCAAGAAAGGGGAAGGCGGGGAGGGGAGGCCGAGGGGAAGGCGGAGGCCCGGGGCAGGACGGTGCGATGCTGCTGGAGGAAAGAGAGAGAGAGAGAGAAACGTGGGAACGCGAGCCAGGCGAAGGTTAGGGGTGGGGAGGGGGAGAGAGACGGGGGGCGGAGGGGCGTCTAAAACCATAATGGGATCCAGACCCTTTCTGCCCTACACTGTTCTAGCGCTATTATTCCACTTCCAACATCCTGTGGAATTCTGGGGTTTGGCGTTTCCTACGGCCCGAGAGCTTTCTGGCTGAGAATTCTAAGGGCCCCTCCCGAAACTGCAAGCCCCGGGGTTCCATAGGAGGTTGAAAGGGGAATCATAGGGCTATGACAGCGTAGGGTGGAAATGGCCCCAGTAGTGGAGGCTAACTGGGTTGTTCCTGCAGAAGCTTCCGTGAGCTCCAGTCCACCTCACCCGATGCAGCCCCTTGGTCTTGCCTTCCTGACACCACATCTTCCTCGCTTACCTCCTCCCCACGTGTGAAAGGCAGTTCAGCAAGAGCTGCACCATGTTCTACCAGTTTATAATACTTAATGATATACTCATTTTCCAACTGGGATCTGTTTGGAAGCTTAATTCAGCTTGGAAAAGCTGCTTCTGTGCGGAGTACAGCTCCAAGAATTCCCCAGCCAGCATGGCCACGGCTATGATGGTGACTTACCAAGCAGGGTTTGGTACGTGGCTCTGTTGTCATGGGCCATTTCCACACGAGACTGTTATAGCGCTATGATTCCACTTTCAACCTCCTATGGAATCCTGGGGTTTGCAGTTTCGGGAGGGGCCACCTGGCCCCTCCCGAAACTGCAAACCCCAGGATTCCATAGGAGGTTGAAAGTGGAATCATAGCGCTATAACAGTCTTGTGTGGAAATGGCCCTGGTTATGTGCTTTCGAGTCTTGACAAGATTTATTCAGAGGAGGTTTGCCATTGCCTTGTTCTGAAGCTGAGAGATAGTGGCTTAGTCACACACTGGGTTTCCACGGCTGGGTGAGGATCGGAACCCTGTTCCTCTGGAGTCCTAGTCCAACGGTCTAACCGCTATGCTACGTGGTTCTCTGGCTCGAGCCTGTTTTCTAACTTTGATGCACAGCTTGGAAACATTATTTCAAAACACAAAATTAACTCCCAAAATCTTCTGGCCAGTGGTTCTCAACCTTCAGTCCTCCAGATATTTTGGACTTCAGGTCCCAGAATCCATCATCATTGGTCATGCTTCTGGGTGTTGAAGTACAAAACAGCTGGAGATCAGAGGTGGAGAAGCATTGTTCTAAGCAGTGTGGCCACTGTGCTACTGTTAATCTTGCAAACCAGTAGAATTCAAAGACATAGTTGTATTCGTCCGGATCAGTATACAAAGAGATCTTGTAGCTGACAGAAAGAAGTTTGCAGCATAAGCTTCCATAAACATCTACGAAAGCTTATGCTACCAACTTCTTTCTTTCCAGTAGTCTCAAAGGTGCTGCAAGATCTCTCTATGCTAGCGTTAATCCGTTGTTTCTTCAGCACATCTGGGGTTTCTCGGGATGAACCAAGAAGGAACAGTAGCCCCCTGCCTTTGCTCCCATGCCATTCCAGCAAAGTCTGTAAAAGGATTCTAACAACTTTTGGAATCTCCCTGCCAGCATAGCCAGTGGCTATACTGGTGGAAGGATTCTGGAAGTTAGGTTGTTGTTTTTTTAAATGATGTTTCCAAGCTTTGCATCGAAGTAATGGAAGTCTTCAAAAAACATCACCTTGTAGATTCCCTTCTGAAAGTCTGTTTCTCATTTGTCTTGGTTGCAGTGTTGTCTTGCCTTGGCTACCCCTCTGCTGCAGTGGTGGCTGCTGTCAGTCACATCATAAGAGGTCCATGCACTTCCACCCTTCTCAGCAGTTGGTCTCTCCCTCGTAGCCTACCCACCCAGCTTGGAGACCTAGTTCCCAACACGCCCTGCTTCTGCTGGTTTACACTTGTGGTAGTTTCTACAACGGAACATGCTCCAGCAGGATCCCATCTTTGTATTCGTCTCATCACTCATTTTCCCTCTTGTTAAGTCTTGTTTAATCTCCAGCATGAGTCAACTAAAGCATACGAACTGTTACGAGGTGCCAGAGGATTATATGGCCATACCCCTAGTTGTGCACCTTACACACTTCATTCTTTTATTGTGCATTTGGAGAAACCAAGTGATATTCAAGCAACAGGGTCACATCGTGCAGGCTATTTTGGGGCATACCACTTTAGTCTGCCTTGTGGGGATCAGTTTTTCTTTTTGATACTTAAGCTGGAACAACAGCTTGCAAAATACATGTTTTGCTAATGGTTTCGTGTAAAAAAAGGGGGACAATATTCCTTATTGAGTATTCTGCAACCTGAGATGTAAGCTAATTAGTAGTAGAGATTCTTTGCATGCATTAGCTTCATGTTTGCTCTAAATTCTGAAGATGATTGTATATTGTCAGAACAATCAGATACTTCTGTTGTTCATTTCTATTTATACTACCATTTTTTATAAATATCATTCATATTACATGATATCCTGATTACTTAGGCAATCCCATTTTTCTGGGTTCCACCCTCCCCCTTTTGGCACTACAGTGTTTGGTATGTTTTTATTCCTTTCCAAAAGATGTCTTTTTGTTTTTGTTTTTTTGCTAATACTTCGACCCTGTTCATCTAGAAATCCTAAAGTTATTAGCAGGAAGATCTAATATAAGTAAAGCTCAAATTCAAACTTAGTGCACATGCTGGCTGGAAGACTTTGAGAGCTGTACTACAGAGTAACTTCTCCAAACTCACAACATTGTTATGTTTTGTTGTCCTGGTCTAGATACAGAACACATCAGACTGAGGTGGCAAGGAACTTTACAAAATTCATGGTGGTAGGATGGATTGTAGCACCATGAACTGCAGGTTAAGCATCACTGTTTTGAATGCTTCCTTCCACAAAAGGTTCCCTGCAAGAAGAAAACTAGCACAGCAGGATGCAGGCTGAACTACATTCTTTCTCAGCAATATGCAGCTTTTCACTTACATTTAAAAAAAAAATGTGGAGAAAGCTTTTAAAACTGGCATCTTCCACCTGACAGATATACTCTGAAGTGATGCCATGTATCCAAGCACCTTCATTTTATACCATTTCATAGTCTTGTATATGAAATGATTAGCGGCTAGACTGTTAACTCTACCCTTTCAGTTTGCCAATATAGAAATCAATCACATCAAAGTTTTCCCTTAAAGAAGAATTTTCTGTATCTGAAAAGCCATTTTTCCCAGATTATAAACATTTTAATTATGAAGCCTTCTTGGCTTGGCATAATCCATTTTATTTCACTTCCCATCTTCGGCCCTTTCACCCTGCACAATTATAGAACTATAATAAAAGTTTAACTGCCATGGCTGCACCCCATGGAATCCTAGGGCTTGTAGTTTGGTGAGACCCTAGAGCCCTCTAGCTATGAATTTGTAGTACCCTTCCCTAAACTGCAGATCCCAGGATTCCATAAGATGTTGCTGTGGGAATTAAAGTGAAATCATAGCACTATAGTTATATAGTTTGAAAGGGGCCCTTGTTTTCCATCCCCTGCCCCCATAGCCATATGTTCTGTGGCTGTTAGCTATACTCTGTTTTTATTGAGCTATTAGGGTTCCCCCCCCCATATATTTTTGCACAGTGCTTCTGTGAATGTTGGAGGTCCATCCCTTTGAGACCTTCACTTTGTATGTGGTTGCAGTCACTGTGGATACATAAGTATTGCTTATTGAGTATTGAGAACTAAGATCCCTATTACTTTGTAAGATGATTTGTCGTCTTTTAGCTGCTTTCAAGTTGAGTCCAACATATAATGACCTTATGCTAGGGTTTTCTTGGCAAGATTTATTCAGAGGAGGTTTGCCAATGCATACCTCTTGTAACGTGACACATGTAGGTAAAAGAAAGCTTTCCAGCAGTACAGGTGAAGCATAATTTTGGCCAGAGTAAGGCCATTGGGGTCCCCTTTCAACAACCCCCCTCTTGGTTGACTGAGAAACTCTCTGGCTAAAGAACTGACTTTTAGCCCTTTCTCCTGGAAGTCTGACTCCAAACCAATTCAGTGTGCCTGCTATTTATACATTTTTTTTACAGGTCTCCAACCCCTCCTTCTCACTAAAGGGCAGAGTTTCTCACTGGAGTGGTCACTCTGGTTGCCTAGCAACTTCTTGCTGGGTGGCTTCTCTAACCCCCAGGATAGCTACTCCCCTAAAGTCCATCACAATAGCTTACAGCACCTTACAGCACCTTACAGCACCACAATAGCTTACAGCACAATAGCTTACAGCATTGGCAGTCTCACCTCCAAGTAGTAACCAGGGCGGACCCTGCTCACCATCCAAGATCACATGGGATCTGGTGCTTTTAAGGTATTACATATACTAGTACTTAATTTTGAGTATGCAAGTGTTACTGCCCAGGCTAGCCCGAGCTTGGGGGATATAAAAAGATATCTCTTGATATCAATAATTCGGCCTCACGTACCCATTCCCCTCCACGTGCTTGCGAGATTCCTGGACAAGCACGCATACAGGCTCAGCCAATAATCGCCGTAATATTCCAAAACAATACAGGCAGGCCGGAAATAGCCGACTCTCAGCTTCAGGAGACCTCAAAGACAAGTACCTTCATTAAGTATGCACGCAACTTTCAAAAGATCCTCTGCCCCACGCTGGCAGCTTGACGATTGAGCTATACAACACTCAAGTACTCTGCGTTTGCATACTGGCCATCCGATTGACGATTTGGCTATAATTCAACCATTCAAATTCTGACCTTTCGGAGGCTTTGCCTCCAGCCCCAAACCCATTGTTTTCCCCAAGTCCGACCTAGCCTGCGGTCACAATTCTCCTTATAAAAACCCCTGACTTTGAGCGCTTCCTCGGATCGCTCTTGGCTTCCATCCCGCCTTGCTGTCGCTTGGTCCAGCGGCCCTTCCCCTCAGCCCCACGCGCTGAGATCCACGCTCCCCAGCTCCTCCGCTTCCAACCGGGCTTCAGGACAGGTGAAGTATCACCCAAACCAACAACTCCTCTAAAAATCCCTCTATCCCACTCCAACCTTTATTTCTCTAGTTATCTTGTGTGAGTGTGCCGCATACACTGTTTGATTGTGATTTTAATAAAACATCATTTATTATTTCAACTTCCGTGTGCTCCTTGACTCGTCCTGACACCGTAAACATAGGGTTCAAGATCTCGCTACGTTACCCTGACTCTTGTATTGCTGGCAGTGCTCTTGGCTAATTTCCCCAATTTATAAAATTGAGAGCGCATTTAGGTGTCCCTTCTGGGACCCCCAGGAATCAGGGTAACACAAGGCACTGGAGAGATTGCAGCACAGAAAATGGATTCACGAAGAAGATTTTGTACTCAGGTGTGGAGCAGAGGAATCTCAAACTAGGGTTGCCTCGATACATTTCCTTCCTTAAATGGAGCAGCAAGTGAGTCCACCCACCCAAATAACAGAGACAGAAATTCCCATAAGTGCCTTGCCTCCAACCCGACAGAAACATATTAAATAAATAAAACTTTGCTGTCCTTTCATGACACTGAAAGCATCAGGATGAGGTGGCTGCCTCACTTTGCCTAAAAGCAGAAATTCAAGCGGATGTTCATCTGATAAGAATATTGGGCTATCTGTTAATCTAATGCCCTTCCTTTGTCTAAAAAGAAACAAAGGATAAGTGAGTGCATTCAAATATCCTGGAATAGCAACTCTGTTTTCTCAGGGGTTTTCTTAAGAGATGATTACTGAAACCAGTTACACAATGTTAAAGTGGGAAACACTTCTAGCAAAATTCACACGAGACAGTCCCTAATAAAAGTGAAGAGGAGCCTCCTCTGAGATTAAAGCTACAACATCTATCATATACTGGTAACACATTTTTGGATTTATTCCTTTTTATATTATTTTATACGTTCGTTCATTCATATATGTCCTGCCTTTCTCCCAGTATGAGACTCAAAGGGGCTTACAACAATGAAAACAAACGCTTGAAAATTCACAGGATATAAAAGTTAATAGCAATTATGCTATCATAAAGTTAAAAACAGTTTAAAACAAAAACCATTAAAACAATAAGAAAAACAAAAAGAGAAGTCCAACACCTTATAAAAGCCCTGATTCTCCTTAAAAAATAATTTTATGAAATCAGTTACCAAAGGCTTTCCAGCTTGCAGAAAGATAGGAAGGAGAGTTCCAATCTAGTCCCTCTGGGAAGGGAGTTCCCAGAATTCCATGGGAGCAGCCATGGAGAAGACCCTCTCCCCCATGTCCCTGTGAGGCCGGTGGGACAGACACCAGTTCCCTGCAGAAGATCTGCTTTAACCTCCCTCAATACCTCGCAGCTCAGATAGTATGGGATATTCCATCCAGGAATTTAAGATTCTACAGGCAAAGGATTACTGTTTGTTCCACCAACGTGCACAGCTCTGTCAAGGCTGCGAGCTTTTCAAGATCTGGCTTCACATTTTTGGGAAGGCCTTCCTTTGAACCTGTGGCTGGAGGAGGATCTCCCCCATTTTCATAAAGGGCTGAAGACCTTCCTCTTTGATTCATCAGCTGAAGCTGGTGAGTTGTGTTTAAGGTGCTGAGATAGGTAGTGACTAGTGGCGTGTTGGGGATTTATTGTCTTTATCCCTGACTGTATATGTTGATGTTCCACCCCTGAAAAGGTGCTGAAAAGGGTGTTATAAATAAACATTTATACTTATTGTTGTTGTTGTTGTTGAACACAGTCAGGTTTGTATGAGACAACATGGTCTTCAAATAACCTGGACCTCATGCTCCTGTTCCCAGCATCCACCAGGTATACTTCATGCTCCTGTTCCCAGCATCCACCAGGTATCTAACATAGTCTTTATTCATGTCAAAATTAATAGTTTGTGTTTCTATTTAGGGTTTTATCCCATCATGTTGGCACAAGATAACAGCAAATACATAATAAAGGACGTGCTCCCACTGAAACTTTGGGACCTAGCAGTACTTATCTTTGACCATATCATGTCTTTAGAAAAGTGATATTAGTTTTTTTTATTTAACTAATTCTCACAACTTACTACAAACTATCATTTCTGAGTCCTACGTGATCAACTGAGCAGGGGGAACGATAGGGGTGGCTGTTTTAATGTATAAGGCTTGAAATGCTTCCAATCCTCTCTTGTATTAGTGAACATTTGATTCCAGAGGCAGGACACAATAGGCTCGATGGAGTTCTTATCTCAAGAAGTATTAGAAATGAACATTCTGGCCAATAGGCAGCCCAGTAGATATGGAAACACTTCACTAAGGACTTTATCACACCAGTCTGTTGCCTTGCAGCAATCATGTTGTTTAAGCAAACGGAAACATACCGGTATGGAAACAATCACTTTCACACCTTCTCTGCAATAACGCTATGGTGCTGCTTCAGTAATGCATGTTCCCATAATCGGTCTTCCACATTGCCTTACTGACCCTGCCTTGCTACCTGTGTCTGCCTTAGTAGCACATGTGCACTGTTTATTTTTTCCCCTTTCCTTTTCCATTTTTTTGGGAGAGGGGGCTGCAATTGCAGAATTTCTGTCCCCCGGTACCCATTTCTTTTTTGTTTGTTTTGCTGTAATTGGGTAATTGTGGTATGCTGGAAACCACCAGAGCAGCGCAATTGCGGCAAAACAAATTTTGAAAAAAGAAATATGTACCAGGAATGGAGTAAAAGCAACATTGTTCCAGCGTGCCATGATATCCTCTTTGTCCAGACACTGGAAGTGGTGTGACTTTACCCTGCTTGGGGATAGGAAGAAAATGAGAACCACACCCAGTCACACCAAATTGCTATCCAGATATTGGAACTGGAAGGGAATGAAAGTAACGCACCAAGGGGCAATAGCTGAGCAGCAGCGATGTTTGAATTATTAACAGGTTTTCCCCATCAATGAACAGATGTGATCCGATAACAGTGGAAATGCAACACAAGAATGGGACGGTCATGAGGTAGTGTTATAAGGAAAGATCAAACACAGAGCTAAGCCAGTGCCATCATGCAGCAAACTTATTGCGTGATCAACTCCTAAAGGTCTGAGAGATACTGACTTAGCATGCTAGGCACTGAAGAACACGTTGGAGCGCCAGGGCCCGTTCCCTCTACCCAATAGTAGCACTTTCACTGCCTCTTCATGCCATTTTAACTGCCATGATTCCATCCTATGGAATCCTGGGGTTTGTAGTTTGGTAAAGCACTGGAGCCCTCTGAGAATTCAGAATGCCCCACCATAAACTGCAAATCCCAGAATTCGATAGGTCAGAACCACGGCAGCTAATATGGAATGGCAATGCTGTGATTTTGTACTGTGAATGGGACCCAGGTGCTGGAGGGGATTAAATGTTGCACTTTTAACAATAACAACAATAAAAATATCCTGCTTTTTCCCCAAGACTGGAACTCAAAGCAGCTCACACATTGAAAATATTACAATTAAAAACATGCAAAAAGCCACATTAAAATGGAATTAAACTAAAAACCATGTTAAAAACATACATTCTAAAAGACTTTAAAAACAATAAACAATACAATGGGGAAGGGTTTGCATTCAAAATTCTGTTCACCCACTGGAGTAGAGTTTGAGTCTGTCAATTCAAAGGAGCAGAGCTTAGAAAAAAGTTACTTGTTTGGACTACAGCTCCCCAGATTCCCAGCCAGCATGGCCAGTAACCATGATGGCTGGGCTTTGTTGGAGAGATAGTCCAAACGGTAACTTTTCCAAGTGTTGTATTCTGAACGATGACCACTTTATATTGGCATTGCCAACCCAGCTGAAATGAGAGCTATTGTAAGCTTCATCTGGGTCAAAATTAAGTTGCAGCTCTCAACAACACGGAGAGTAAAGTTATGGTTAAGGGGAATACTTTCTGGCACTTTGGATAAATAACTTATAGCTTAATCAGCAAACCTTTTCCTGAAACACAGGCCACATGACAAATAAGCAAACAAAGGGCTACATTAATATGCAAGCTTAATTTTTAATAAAACCTGCATCTCTTTCTGTTCTGTATGTTGAAGCGCTTCATGTGAGCCAAACATGAGTGCATTCTATTACATTGCATACATGTAGCAGCAGGTGGGCTGGCTTTTCTACTTATTTTTGTCCATTTGTCCACCAAAAAAAAAAAAAAGGATTGTAGGAATGACCCAGTTTTCAGAAAGCCTGGTTACTCTATGGGTGGTTGCAAAAGAACAATACTTAAGAACTTCAGCCATTCTGATAGCCTTTTAGGGGTGCTCAGATGACATTTTCTTTGATAGTTGGGTGGATTGTGACATGCATTTCTTTATGAGATGATAAACTGAGATGTTGTGAAAGAGTGGAAGGAGACAGAAAAGATGGGAAACTGGATCAGCCAGCAATTAACATTGCAAGGGGAGATGGTAAGAGAAAGGGATGCCATGTATGTGAAAAGTGCCTAAATACCCCGAAGGCACCAGGTCCTCTCTATCTTGGAAGGTAAGCAGGTTCAGGCTTGGTTAGTGGTTTGATTTGTGACCACCTAGGAATACCATTTGCTGTGGGCTATATTTCAGAGGCCATTTCCGCACTAGACTGTTATAGTGCTATTATTCCATTTGCGTTTTTTTAATTATTTTTATTAAAATTCAGTCTATTTACACTTACATAATCTTCATGTCTTATTCCTTTTTTCCAGATTGTATAAAAAAAATAAAAACATCAATTTGCTTATAATACATTCATCCATTTTATATATATTTCCATATTATTTTCCATCCAGGATCTTCTAGTTGTGTTTATATAATCTAATTCAATTCATTCTAGTCATAAAGTTCATCATATTTTTGGCACTTCATTTCAATCTATTCAAATCAAATTTCACTCATCAATCCATAAACAGTCAAGAAACTCTAAGTCAGATCCTTATCTATATTTCTGTATCTTTTTAACTTCCTACTTTCTCTTGTTTGGATATTCTTCAGTTCTTATATCTGATGCCTCTAAACTGTTCTATTGCTGTTGACTTGCCTTTTTATAAGTATTCTTTACATATAATTGTCTTATTTAGCTAACCGATGCTCTTTTATTTCTCCTTAATTTTCAAACTTCATTGTCTTCTTGGCATAACCTTGTCCAATTGCTCTCAATATATGTCCTCAGAGCTATCGTTCCGCTTTCTTTCTTACCTCTTCTTTCTCCCTTCATGGCTCGAGTTAAATCATCTAGTGTGACATATTCTAGTAATTTAGTCAGCCATTCTTCCATTTCTGGTGTTTCATTTCTTTTCCAATATTTCGCATATGTTATCCTGGCTGCTGTCACTATGTATAGAATCGTATTCTTATGTTTATTGTACTTTTTATGCACTTGGTGCAGCATATTCAATAGAAAAATTTCCGGTGATAATGATATTTTTATTTGTAAAATCTCCATGATTATTTTGTGAATCTTTTTCCAATATTTTCTTGCTTTTGTACATTGCCACCACATGTGATAAAAAGTGCTGTTTTCTTCTTCGCACTTCCAACATTTCTTCTCTTTGGTTTTATATATCTTACTCAGCTTCTCTGGGTCCAGATACTATCTGTATAGCATTTTGAGATGGTTCTCCTTTAAGTTTCGCATCAAAGTAAATTTTTGAGTGTTTTCCCAACCTTTCTCCCATTGTTCTAGCTTAATTTCGTAACCAATATTCCGAGCCCTATTATTCCAGTTGTAACATCCTATGGAATCCTGGGGTTTGCAGTTTTGGGAGGGGCCAGGTGGGAAAACCCCGGGATTCCATAGGATGTTGCAAGTTGAAGCCTAGCGCTATAGCAGTCTAGTGCAGAAATGGCCAGAGGAAGGCAATGGCAAGCCACTTCTGAGTACTCCTTGCCTAAGAAAACCACATGAAATTCATGATGACACTGTCATAAATCGACAGGTGCTTTGAAGGCACATATACATATGGATGTGAAAGGGAAATTGCAACCCCACTATGAAAAGGATACGCAAGCTAGAGGATGCTACTATGGGGTCTTATCAGTATCAGAAACGAAGAGGATTGAGAGCATTGACCTGTGTGTGGGGCAGGAGGATATATGGGGATGTGGAAGGGCTGGTATTGTGGGTTTCTACATAGGATTAAATCCCACTGGAAACTGAATTTATCTCTGAGTTAATAAGTTCATCTATCGGCTTGGATTTTTAATTTAATTTCACTTCTCCATTTGACTGAAACATTCTGTGATTCTAAAGATTCGTGTGAGATTCTTGCAAGATCATAAGATTATAAACCTGAAACATATGAGCGGGCATTAGAACTAGCTGATTCTCGAGATCTTCTTCAACTCCAACACCCTATGAGTCTATGATTCAGCTAAACACTGCTGTGTGCTTTGAAGCTTTTGTTTTTACATGTAATCTATCTTTGTTTCAGTTTTCCAGCTATGATTAAGAGTATTAAAAAAAAATATTGTCCAAATATGCAGAGTTTTCCCCTATAATGTATATTCTGTGCTTCTTCTTTGGAAATGGTAAAGAGAAAGAAAGAAAGAAAGACAGAAAGAAAGAAAGACAGAAAGAAAGAAAGAACAAGGAAAGAGAACACGCAAGGATTTAATCAGACGCTGGTTGCCAGGTTCCCTGCTCAGTGCCCCCACCTCACCTAATCTGGGGGTCTGAGAGGGAGAGAGAAGGAATTTCTACAGGGAGCAGAGAAGTGTTGCGGAATGAATGGACTTGGGGGGAGGGTTGGTTTTGACTGCAAATAACCTCGCAGTGCACATAAAGCTGGGGGTCTCAAAAAGGGCATTGAGCTGCTTTTACAGGCTCAAAAGCGATTATGGTCTGACTGTGCAAAAGCATTTCAAATAGGCCTAATGGCTGTGAGGTTAGACATTCAACAGGTGCAGTTTGCTCTGGCTGGGAGATGAAGGGATGGTGGGAAACATCTTGGCCGTTGAATCCCTGCCTGTTCAGGCAGCTGTTAAAAGACACAAGAAGGAGAAGAGGCAGTATGCTGCCAGGTTCAAATGCATTCAGATAAAGGAGTCTTCATGATTTGTACTGAATGCCGGATGAATTGGTTGGAGGCTATAAAGCCTTGTACCATTTACCTTTTTGTTCGGAGCGCCAATTGTACACCAGTGCAATTGTACCGAGAGGCAGGCTTCATTTGAAACAATCAGTTTTAACTAATTGTTTGAAATGAAGGCTGCCTCTCCGTACAATTGCACCAGCATACAATTGGCAGTCACAACAAGAAATAGTATTTTGGCATTTTTACAAGTGGTGCTGTTTGTCACCGACGCACTTTTGAGACATTCAAATACAGTTAATGTGGATTGCCAAGTAGGAAATGGCTATTTCAATCAGAATTTTAGCGTTGTTATTGTGTAGTGGATAATTTCTTTTCCGGGTTAATCCCAGTGATTTCAACAAGGCATACTGCCAGGTGAGTCTACATAGGATTCCAGTTTCATATATGCTTATCTGGGAACGAGCCACACTAACTACACTCACATCGGGGCAAACATGCTTTGGATTGCACATTACCTGGTGCCTGATCTGATCCAGATCTAAACGAGGATGTCTCCTCCACTAATCTTTTTTTTCCGCTCAAATCAGTTTTTATTATTGATTTCCAGTGTCAGCACTGCTGCCCCCTGCACTGTAAAAAGTCAGTTATTTGTACTCAGGAGACCCTTGTGACTTCTTCAAGAACTAGCTGTCCCTTTGTCTTGGCTTTTCCCCTGGTGTTCTATCTAATTTAACTTTTTGTCAACAAAACTTATAAAGACATTGGCCTGACACCCATGACCAACCCCCACCCCACGGCTAGCACTGCTATAGGCATACCCATATCCTGAAGGTGCTACTTGGGTATTTTGGAAATAAGTGAGTTACAAGCAACACAGTAGACTGTAAATACCCTGAAGGTACCAGACCCCATCTGATCTTGGAAGCTAAGCAAGGATGAGGCCTAATTAATACCTGGATGGCAAACCACCAAGGAATACCAGCAGCTGTAGGCCAGTGCACCTCAGGCTACCACACGTGAGGAACCAGCAATTGTTGTTTTCCAATGTGCCAGGGTCAGGTACTAAATACGTGCCCATTAGGTACAATTGTTTCTTTCTTTCCTGGAAACGCAACAGGGATTGGCATCCAAAGGCTCAGGGACCAGCACCACTCCAGAGACAGCCATGACCGTAGTTATATTTCAGAAGACGTAACCAGCAAGACCACCTCTGAATATCCCACACATGCATGGATAAACTCTGATATCTTGGTTGCATCCCATGATACTACATTGCCAGGAACATGTTGTTGTTCATTGTTTACATGAGATGTTTGCAAGCGGGTTGCAGGTGAGAGTGTTTCAATACTCCTTCTAGCCCCATTATTTTGTGTAGAAGCCACTCTCCTGAATCACGGTCACAGAACGATCTTTCCCATTGCCTGCTACCTAATACTGTTAGCAGAACAGACCTGGGGTTGAACTTGAGGCCTTCTGTATGCCAAGCATGCCTGCCTTCCCTGCTATGGATTTTCTCTGAACCGATCGCTGACAGATTTGATAGCCAGATTCATGAAAATGCAAAATAGATTTTCAAACATGTCAAGGAATTGAGAAGTTCCCCAGAAACCCATCAGGGGACTTTCAATAAGATCACTAATGATGGGTGAGTTTTGCCCAAATGCAATGTGTCCACGACTATCAAACTTTCAGTCCCTCAAAATGGAGATTGAGCTAAGAACATAAGAAAAGCCCTGATGGCTCAGTTTTCATTTCTCTGGAATGTTTTTTTTTTTCTCTTGGAATGTTTCTTCCACTTTCCCTGTGCAGTGTTTTTAGGAGTGGCAGTGGATGAACCCCACAGCCTAGAAAAACAATATGTAGCTACATACACAACTAGACTGGTGTCTGAACGGTTCTCTGATAACTGCATGTCAGTTTTAGACAAAGTATCAACAGCCTCTTAATCCTTCAGTGAACTGCAGCCAGATGTTTTGCCAGTATTAATTTTGCTAACGTTAGTGTGTATTTTGTGGAACCAGCCTCCCCACCATCGGACCTTATGGCCACAGCCAATTCCCTGGACATCTATTTGGATGTTTCTTATTCCATACATGCAGCCATGTCATCGTCAGCGGTCTGCACAAACCAAATCCTAGTATTCTTAAAAAATATTAATTCCTACACAAAGATATTATACCTGTTCTAGGTATCTTCAGAGAACTCTTTGATCTGGACTTCTCAAAGGGAAGAGAAGCTCCGTGTTGCTAATGTGGACAATCTCTTTGTCAAGGAACATCAGGACTTGGGACTATTTGTCCTTTCAAGTGCGTATTGATCCCAGTAGCAAAACTGATAGGTAGCAAGGATGGGCCGTTTCCTACCACCAGAGCAACCTCTGAAGTGACGCTTCTGTTTTTCTTGATCGGCTGGTCCTATCATTAGAGAAGGTGAAGCAACTGATTCAGGCAACAGATGCTGGGAGCAGCAGAGGCAGCACTTCTGGCTGTTCCTCTTGAGACCAGTGCCATTTTCATCTTTCCAAGCTGCCCCCTAAAGTCACAGAATCGTAGAACTGGAAGAGAGCACAAGGGCCATGAAGTCTAACCCCCTGCCATACAGGAAGACACCATCAAAGTGTTCCCAACAGATGGCCATCCAGCCTCTGTTTTAAAACCTTCACCACACTCCAAGGCAGGCTATTCCACTGTCAAACTGTTCTTACCATCAGGAAGTTCTTCCTAATGTTGAGATGGAATCTCTTTTCCTGAAGCTTGAAGCCATTGCTCCATGTCCTAGGCCCTTTCCACAGGAGGCTCTCATCCCAACATGGGGATGGGAGAGGAGTGGGACCATGACAATGCTTCTGCAAGACTTCATCATGGTCTCATCCTTCTCCTGTCACCAACCGGCACGATAGTGGGGTAAATCATTGAAGGGCTTTCCCTGTCCATGAACCCCAATCACGCAATGGTCCCGCACTTACCTGCCCTGTGGGTAGCTGTTGGGAATTAGAGTTTCCCAGGGTGTTAGCCCTCTTGGGAAAATCTACGGAAGCTAAAACTGTAAGGATTCAGCCTCCTTTTAGCAAAGTAGCAGAAAAAGCATGTCCAAATTTCTATGTGTGGCTTTCCTTATCTGAAACTGACTAAGGAAACAAAACAAACACAGGCAGTTTCAGGTTACAAACTTTGAAAAGTTTATTAATAGCTTCTATATTTACGTATGCATTGGGGAACCTACATCCTAAGTAGCTAATGAATAGTAGTAGCCTTGTTCTTAACTCTCCATCTTCTGATGGAGATGTGAAGCATGATCAGAGAGGAGGAGGAGGAAGCAAAAATGGAGGAGGAAAGAGAGATCTGAGAAGGGGGTCTCTTTCTTTTATAGAACTGACAATCCAAACAACAATCCTGGGTCACATAATCTGATCACCTGAACACCAAAGGTATCTATGCTCAAGCAATTAAATGACACAAAGGCAAATGGTAGAGCTTTGGCATGCAAAAGAGGAAGGAAGCCCTATGCTAACTATGCCCACTTGCTCTAAGAACAAGATGGTGGGGAGAGAGAATGCTGGATGTTTTCCAACAGTAGCGTAGCACAAGAAAGTGCCCAGCTGCTCAGTGGAAGGAAGAGGTGCGTCCATCGTGCTGTCTTCGGCAGGGAGTCAGTCCGGTGCGGAGAGGAGAGTTCCTGTCATGGTCTCTTCCCGGCAGAGGCACTGCTGGGATCACGACCGGAAGAAAATGTGAGAAGGTGCGGAAAAGGTCTTAGTTTCTGGAGCAGCAGCAAACAGGTTTGTTCTGTCCTTCATATGACATCCCTTCAAACATTTAAACATAGCTTTCATGTCACCTCTTAGCCTTCTCTTCTTCAGGCTAAATGTATCCAGCTCCCTAAGCCTCTCCTCATAGGGCTTCATGGTTTCCAAGCCTTCTACCATTTTGGTTGCCCTCCTCTGGACATGTTTCAGCTTGTCAATATCCCTCCTGAACTGTGGTGCCCAGAACTGGACACAGCATTCCAGGTGGGGTCTGACCAAAACCGAATAGAGTAGTACTATTAGTTCCTTTGACTCAGGGCTTTATCACACTACGCTGTTATAATGCCATGCCAGTTTAACTGCCATGTCAACATTGGCCATTTCCACATGGGGTAATGAAAACGGTGCAGTGCGTCCTCCACGGAGGACGTCTGCACTTTGGAGCGGACTGGGTCCGGACTACTTACTGTAGATCCACACCTCGGTCCGCTCCAGAACGCCCCAAGTGGTCCTCCAGTATGCTTTTGAAAGACCTGATTTTTCTGGTCTTTCAAAAGCACGGAGTGCGCCACTGTGAGCCTGCTCCCTTGTGCAAATTCGCAGGCTTGCACCAATTTTTCACGCCGGAGCAGAGCGGATTGACAACCACGCACTGCTCCGGAGCAGCCTGGACAGGATTGGGAAGCCAGAAGATCCGGTAAGTAGTGGTGCAGGCGATTCTCTCGCCCCGTGCGGAAATGGCCATTGTATGGAATCCTGGAATTTGCAGTTTAGGAAGGGGCATTTAGAATTCTCAGCCAGAGAGCTCTTGGACTTTACTAAACTACAAACCCCAGAATAACAGAAAATGTTGACATGGCAGCTAAACTGGAATAATAGCACTATAACAGTTTAGTGTTATAAGGCTGCTAGACACTATACTCTTATTGATGCAGCCCAGAATCACGTTGGCTTTTTTAGCTGCCTTTTCACACTGCTGACTCATGTTCAGCTTGTAGTCTACTAAGGCTCTTGGATCCTTTTCCCACGTACTGTAGTCAAGCCAGGTGTCACCCGTCTTATATCTGTTCAAGTCACTTACCCACATGAAATGGTGGATCCTATCCCACTTCAAATGCTGAAGTAAGACACAACTGCCAACTCCAGTCAGCATCCTCTGTACATAAAGGAGGAGAGGAAATTTTGTCTTTTGCCTCAGGCAGCAATTGAGCCAATTTGTTGGTCAAAAAGTAGGCAGACTCGTAGTTTGGAATGGCAGAGCAGTTTTTCTGTCACCCCATCTGCTCATGATAAACAAGCAGTCCATTTGCTGTTTCTCCAAAAGCTACAGGGAGGTAATGTTCAAAGCAAGATCTTTCATCCCACTGAAAGAGAGATTGCCTTACCCTTAAACAGTATGTCTGGCAGATCATATCTCCAAGCCTTTCCACACAACATTGTTATAGCGCCATTATTCCACTTTCAATATCCTATGGAATCCAAGGATTTGCAGTTATGAGAAGGGCTGGCCGGCCCCTCCCATAACTGCAAACCCCAGGATTCCATAGGATGTTGAAAGTGGAGTCATCGCGCTATAACAGGCTAGTGCGGAAATGGCCCTGGTCAGGAAAAGGGAAAGGTGATGGGTTGGCGTGGTGGCACATTTCTTCTCTCACCCGTCTCCTTCCTTGAGTGTGGGGTGGCATTGAGGGTTTGTGGTGCTGAGAAATGTGGGTGCAGTCCATCTTTAGCTGACCAGACAGTGGCTGGTGGAGGAGCAGGAGGAAGAGAAGGACCAGAGGTAGGCTTTTGAAGGGCTTTGTGGCCTGGTCAAAGCTGGCAAGAGAGAAAGTTCCCCCGGAAAAGGAGAGCCTGAGGTGGGGAGCGGGGGCAGAGGTCGAAGAAACTCATAAATAATCAAATTCACAGAAGTCAAGTGGCAGATGTGGAGGACTGACAGTATAAGAATGGAATAACAATAATCACTAAAATACAATTATGGTATAGTGATTTGAGCATGGTATAGTGATTGGTATCACGTACTATAGTGATTTGAGCGTTGGACTATGGACCCTGGAGAATCATAGAATCATAGAGTTGGAAGAGACCCCAGGGGCCACCCAGTCCAACCCCCTGCTATGCAGGAACACCCACCAAAGCATTCCCGACAGATGGACATCCAGCCTCTGCTTAAAAACCTCCAAAGAAGGAGACTCCACCACACTCCGAGGCAGCCTATTGCACTGCCGGACAGCTCTGACCGTCAGGAGTGGAATATGCTGCCTCGGAGTGTGGCGGAGTCTCCTTCTTTGGATTCTGATGGTCAGGAAGTTCTCCCTGGGGTTCAGGTGGAATCTTCTTTCCTGCAGCTTGAATCCATTGCTCCTTGTCCTAGTCTCTGGAGCAGCAGAAAACAAGCCCACTCCCTCCTTGACATGATATCCCTTCAAATATTTAAACATGGCTATCATGTCCCCTCTTACCCTTCTCTTCTGCAGACTAAACATACCCAGCTCCCTAAGCCGTTCTTCATTGGGCATGGCTTCCAGACCAGGCTTCAATTCCCTGCTCAGCCATGGAAACCCACTGGGTGACCCTGGGCACGTCACACTCTCTCAGCCCCTGAAAACTCCATGATAGGGTCACCTTGGGGTCGCCATAAGTTGGAAACAGCTTGAAGGCACACAACAACGATACATATACGCATATATACATCAAAATCTGTTTATTTTTGTATTTCCTAAGACATGAGCAACATTCGGGGATTTGTGAAAGGCTTTCTTAAAAAAAAAAGATAATTTTTAATTGGGATGAATTTTCATAACTTGTCCATCTAGCCTCCTGTAGACTTTTGACAATCTGATGCTCTCCTGCTGTGACGTCTACAAATTCTTTCATCCCAAACCAACGTGGCTATGCTGTGAGTGAGTTTTAATTGCAGACCTCATCTGGACTCATTTTAATTCCGCCATCCCTTGATTTTTTATCTTTTATTTTACATCCCCTAGTTTGATGAAGGATTATAAAGACCTCGAAAACTTGCCCACTGGTTTTTTTAGAGGTGATTTGCCCATTGTTGATGCTGCACTAAGCAAGTAGGTGAGGTTGTTCAAATCCTTAAGGAAGGAAAACAGAGCCCTCTGGTGGTGGTGACAGCTTGAAACAAGAGGGTCCCATCCATTTTGGCGAAAAAAGCAAAGGCCGGTGGGAAGAGAGTTTGGAAAAGTCATTTTTGGACCACAACTTCTAGAGCTCCTTAATAGTTCTGGGTTCGTGGAAGGAAACATGTATAGCTGTAAAAATGTATTTGCGTAACAAATTTATTCCAGGGGACGAAAATCCAATGTTAGTCCCAAAAATCGATGAGACTTAACAAAAGTGTTAACAAGTTCCATTCATTTAACAGGTTTGCTCCAGCTGGGACTAAAACGGAATTGAAAGCAATGCGTTTTAATTATGTGCTTTATTGCCATGGTAACTTTCCCTCCAACTGCCATGATTGGCCAGGACCAGTCCCAATTAATCCTCTGTCCCACTTTTTCGCCTGCTTTTAACATGTTCTAGTTCCAGTTCCTCTCTCTTTCCCTCCACTTTCCCCTTTATTCTTGGCTTACTTCAATCACTGCAAACTGAGTTCAAAGGGCAAAAGTAGTTTGTCCTCAATTAACTCAGCAGAAGGGAGAGGAGAGGGTGGAATCTTGCTCTTCCCAGTAGGCTCAGGCAAAAGCAAACTGCTACAAACTCTCCTTCGCTGGGTCTTCTTCCTCATTAACAACTTTTGCCATCTTGAGCATGATACCTATCTTTAAATCTTTGAAGGGATGTCGTGTGGAGGATGGAGCAAGCCTGTTTTCTGCTGCTCCAGAGACTAGGACAGGGAGAAACGGCTTCAAATTTCAGGAAAAGAGATTCCATCTAAACATTAGGAAGAACTTCCTGATGGTAAGAGCAGTCTGACAGTGTAATGCACCGCCTGGGAATGTAGTGGAGGCTCCTTCTTTGAAGATTTTTAAACAGAGGCTAGATGGTCATCTGTTGGGAATGTTTTTTTTTTAATTAATTTTTATTCCAAACATTTAGTCACATATATCTCAATATTGCATTGTTTACACAATTAGTTCCATCTATCAAAAATATACAAATTATCTACATACAATTAACGCAATTATTGAAATTTAAATCTTATTAAATATTTTGAATATATAAAACCTCTATTTCTCTCCCTCCAAACTCCCTCCCATCCTTTAATCTATTGTCTTTTATGTCAGAATTTTTCTTCTCTCCCTTCTTCTCTCTCACCCAGTCCTCCCTTTCTATCCTCTTTCCCTCAGCCTACTATCCTTTTATCTGCACTTTCTTTAAGTCTAAAGATTGGGGCCATTTCCGCACTACACTCTTATAGCGCGATTATTCCACTTGCAACATCCTATGGAATCCTGGGGTTTTACAGTTTCGGCCCCTCCCGAAACTGCAAGCCCCAGGATTCCATAGGATGTTGAAAGTGGAATAATCGCGCTATAAGAATGTAGTGCAGAAATAGCCTAACTCTAAAGAGATTGGAACATATTTTCATCTGTGGTAGACATGCCAAGTGGCCAAGAACTACTGGAAGAAAGTACATGATTCAGTTACAAAAATTCTGAATATAAAATATGAAATGTCTCCAGAAATATATTTGCTGAATATAATTGAACAAGAAGAGTAGAGAAAAAAAAAAGAAAATCATGCTTTACTTGGTCACAGCAGGAAGGCTATGTTATGAGCAATGTTGGAAAAGAGAAGAAGCACCCTCAACAGAGGATTGGAAATTAAAAATGTCAGACCTATTGGAAATGGAGAAATTGTTAAATTCGATGAGAATAGCTTCAAATCAACAGTTCGAAAGGAAGCCAGTTACAGAGTGGGTGAAAGGAAGGCATTTATAGTAGCAGGAGAGATAATATGACAAGTTTGGTTATAGCAGTTCTGGTCTAAGAGGAGGATGAATCGAAGGATTATAGGATTTTATTAGATAATGTGTACTAGATAATTAATAACAGTTAACATATATTTAGACAAGCGAAGTTTCCTTTTGGTTTTAAGAACTCTAAATATAAAACAACATAATGCAGACACACAACAATAAAAAGATAATGCACAAATTGTAGGTTCGGTTGAATCTGTTGGGAATGTTTTAATGGTGTCTTCCTGCATGGCGGGGGGTTGGATTCGATGGCCCTTGTGCTCTCTTCCAGCTGTATGATTCTATTCTACATGCCAGTTTGGAAGGGACTGTCCTGATTAACCCTCTTTCATCCCACTTTTTCAGAGGCTTTTAAAAAGTCCCAATTTCTTTCTCCTCCTACCACTTTCCCCCTTTGTCCTCAGCTTGCTTCTGTTGTTGCAAGCTGAGTTCAAAGTACAAAAGCAGTTTGCACTCAACTGAGCAGGGAGGAGAGAACAGGAGAGGCAGAACTGCTGCTGCCTCTCCGAGGTTTTTTGCTCTTCCTCATTAATAACTGTTGCCATCCTGACCAGGCTCTGATATTGCTCGGCCAGATGTGTCCTCCTTTTCATCTCTGAAGTGTTGGTGGGTATGTGGCCCTATAACCTAATATCAGAAACCTCTCTTCTTCTTGTCATTTTGAATGCTCCACCTTTTAAAAAAAATGATGATAGAGACTCCCCTTCCCATCTGCGTCCTCATCTATCCATTTTGTCAATCCAAGATCTCTAATATTAACTCACCACCAGTACAGCTCATTCGTTCTGTTAATGTGCCTGGTGCTTTCTGTGCAATCCTATACCCAGACTGAACTCAACTGGATTTACTTCTGACTAGACTTATATAGAATTTATAAGTAGGTTAGCCTTTAAGGTGCCACAGAACTTTTTATTGTTTTTACTATAAAGCCACTTATTCCACTGGGCAGCAGAAAATCTGATATGTCTGGGCAGGAGTGGGGATTAGATGTGATGAAAAATGCTTTTGATAAGAACAGCTGGAAAACTCCGACATTCAATAATACACTCCTAAAATGTATAAATAATGCCCTTGCTATGTGTGTTTGTCAGGCTGGCAAATATTCCTTTACTAATTGATTAGTTATGGGCCAAAGACAATTGCTTTGCGGAATGTTTTCAATTTATATTCTCTATTACTCTCTTCTCCCTATTCCAGAGCAACTACACAGCCTTGTTGGAATTTTAAAAAATTCACCTCAGAACGGGACCTGTCTTGATTTGCTCCCTTCTTAACATGAAGATTCAAGAAAATAATTGGTCACCCTCTTGGAGTGAGGAAAGTCAGTGAAATAAAACAAAAACAACCCAGAAGGGCCATCATAGTGCAATAGTTTGAAGGTGACCTTGGGCAAGTCACATTCTCTCAGCCTCAGAAGAAGGCCATAGCGAGCCTTCTCTGAACAAATCTTGCCAAAAAAACCCCATGATAGGGTTGCCTTGGAGTTCCTGTAAGTTGGAAATTACTTGAATGGACGTACCAACGAAAAATTGTGGTATAAGACTGGGTTGCAATGAGGTCCTGATGGTTTATCCAGTTTCCTATATGGAATTGTGACAGTGTACTGAATAGTACAGAAGCTGATACATTCATTTCCCAAAGGTGTTGCTGTGTTTTTTCCCTGGCAAGCACTGTTTTGGAAGTATGGGATTAGATCTGGAAAATGAGCAAAATTCTTGTCAGCATGATTGCTTCAACAGCTTTTCTCAAACTTTCTGGCTTAAGCCCCTCTCCATCTGATGAGGTAGATGTAATCTATGAAAGCTTATGCAACCAGTTTTCTCTCTGTTGTGCTACAAGATCCCTTTGGATAATGATCCAGACTAATCCTGGATCCAGACTATGTCTCTGAAGTCTACTTTTGTTATCTTTCCAGTAAATTTTAAAACATTGCAATTAAATAGGGCATACCCATTTGCATGGGCGTCCCCACACAAATTATCTTAATTTTTTGAAATGTAGCTGATAATCACACAATGAATCATAGTGATTGTTCAGCATATTCTCAGCATAATAATTAGAATATAAACTTGTTGAATACAATTTATTACTTATTCTTCATAAACTGAATATAGAAGAGATTCGTGGCAGATCTCCCCCCCAGAAATGAGGTATTTCCCCTCTGCATTCATATAGGGAGTGTAAATTGTGAATTTTTAACTATGAAGTTTTTTGTAATTTGTTGTTAGCTGGTTTGAGTCCTCAACTGGGGGAAAAAGTGGGATAGGTGAGGCAGCTGGTGAGGCAGGCTTATCTCCTGTCCTCCTTTCCCTCTGTTTTATTGTTCCAGCATGCTCAGTAAGGGATCCTGGAGGCAGCTGCCGTTTACCTTGCCTGTTGTAGGAAGTCACACAAGGCAGGCCAGAGTAGAATCTAGGGATGGGCCAACCAAATCCTTGAATCTTGGGCAAGGATTTGAGATTCTCAGATCTGAATCCCTGTGCCAAAATAGGCAAACCCCCGAATCTTTCGAATTCACCAACCAAATAGTTTGTCAGAGACCGGGACACCTAAAAACCTGGGAGACCAGACACACAAGCAGAGATGGCAAGTAGGTGAGTTTTTCCCTTGGAGTAATGATGGCCTTTGCTAATAATTTCAGAAATTACATCTGGGGTTGTATTCTAATATATTTAAATTGAACATTTAATATTTAAGTTCAGCACTTGACTGGAAGGACAGCTGAAAGACTCCTTTGCATAGCTCCCTTGCAAAGCTCTTTCATACACAATTCTGGGGTTTGGAGTTTTACAAGGTGTCACAGCCTTCTCTGCCAAAGTGTGCTGGTGCATCATCAAACTACAAACCTATGCAAACTAGGACGTATGCAAAGAAAATCCAGTTTTGATCTGGATTATCTCTGTACTGTAGTGTGTGGCCCTGTTTACGTAGGCAGGAAAATGTGAGATTAATCCACATTTTCCTGCCTGTGTAGAAAGGGCCTTCATGTCATTTTCAATCTGGGGAGATCCTGAGGCAAAACTATGACAATTGTCCTGGCCAGATTTCTTGAGAGGGAGGTTTGCCTTTGCCCAGGCTTTTGCTAAGGCTGAGAGTGTGTGTCTTGCCCAAGATTTACCCTTCTTTCCCTTACTTTTAAAACCCTTTTTAAAAAAAGGATTTGAAAGATTCGAGATTCGTGGATTCCCAGAACCTTCCAGGGATTTGGATCCAGATTCGGAAAATTCTTGATTCATCCCGTCTCTAGTAGAATCCCACTTTTTCCTAGTTCAAGCTTTATTCCATTGTTTTTCACAGACGTGCTACTGCAATGTGGCACAAAAATTGAGGTCTTTCCAGTCCTCCTCCACCATTCTCCCAATACAAATGCCGCTAAAAAAAAAAAAAAGTTCCAACAATACAGGGTATGAGAAAGAAAAGTTGGGGCTGTGCAGGCATAAAAACAATTTACTTTAAAAAAAGCTTCTTTGTCCAAGCGTTTGTTAGCTGGGGCATGTCTGTAATTACTTTTAAGAAGTAACATCACAAGCTCTGAGTATAATTGGCTACAAGACGGCACTCGTTCCCATGTTGTACTTTGAGAAGTATCCTGAAAATTGAGGGAGGAACCTGAGAGTTTCTTGGTCTTTCTTGGAAAGGAGGAGAACAAGGCAATTCTCTCTCGTTTAAACAAAGCATGTTGGGATATTGGTCGTTAGGAAAAGTGTGACCTTGTACACACACTGTTGCTGTTACAGATTTCCCTGCTATATTGTGCAACTGCAAAGGTTATGGTGAGACTGGCCTTGCATTCCACAGCAAATATTACACCTTACTCAAATGATGTGTTCCCTGGGTTTCTAGGAAACAGGAATTTTAAGGATTTTAAGCTTTTCAAGTTTTTATTGGCAGAAACCCTAAAGATTACATGGTCACAAATGGTTCAGGGGTGTGTCCATGCTGGTATTAGCAGATGTTTTCATGCTTCTCAAACTTTACTGTAACAGTGTATGAAGTAACTGAAAATGGTATCTGATGAAGCGATAATTGCATATTGTAGAAATTTTAGGGTGTGTGTGTGTCCTGCTGTGATTTCTGATCGTAAATTCACAGCTGTATCAATTGACAGTCGACAAAAGTATGTAAGCTTTGCAGTTCTCCAGAACTCTTAGAACAAATCTAGCCTATACAGGTTTAGTTGGCTGAAACTACTTTAAAAGTCATAGCTCAATCCTCTGGAGTCCTTGGAGCTGTAGCTTCATGAGATACTTAGGACGCTCTGCTAGACAGCTCTATTGTGCTTTCCCTGAACTAATTCCCAAAGTCTCAACTATAAATGCAAGGATTTCATAAGATAGAACCATGGTAGTTAAAGTGGTATCATACTGTAACAACTGGGTAGTGTAGATGCATTCTTAATCAGGCCAAGTGGCACAACAATTAAGAACGGTGAGGAGACGCAGGGATGTGCAAAGATTGGACCAGTTGTTGTAGCCATAAGATCTGTAGTGAAACTCAGCCCTAAAATGAAAATTGCTGCATGTATACAGAAATCAGAGTACATCTACCAATGCATACTGTGACAGAAAGGAAATTATGGACTTTCTACCCTGACTAAGAATTCTAAATAACTTGAAAGCTTGCATGCCTTAGTTCTAATAAACATATTGCCTGTTTGTGGATATTGGTTGTGTTTTGTCATCATGGACCAACACAGCTACCTTTGTTTTTGTATTTGATTAAAACAAATTGTTTCAGTTATTTTGATGCAATAACCAAAGCAATACAAACAATTTTTTAAAAAAATAGCAGAGACCATATTGAATTAATAATGTTCACACCTCTGAAAAATTGTTGCCTGTCTGCTTATACTCTTAAGTAGAAAAGGTAAAAGTTATAAGGACTACCATGAAACATGGGATCAATCAATCAATCAATCAATCAATTTATTTATTTTTGGATTGTGGTTTTTAGAATCTTCTAGCCAACATAACTGTCTGGCCACAAGACAGTCTCTGGCCAAGCAACAACAGAACATGGTCAAAAGTTATTAATGAGGAAGAATGAACAAGATAGGAGAGGCTGGAGCAGTTTGCCTTTGTCTGAACCTATTGCATTCCCCCTGTTGAGTTTATTGAATGTAAACGACTTTTGTACTTGAACCAAAGTTAGCAGAAAACATAGTAGAAAAGCAGGAGGAAAAGAGAGAAACTGGAACACTTTAAAAGCAGCTGAAAACATGGGAGGCCAGGGGATTAACTGGGGATGTTCCTGCAAAATTAAGATTGTTGGAGGATATGGGTGAAGTTGAAAGAGTCAGAGGGCTAAGGCAGAATTCTGGGAGTGCTTCGAGGTTGCAAAGCCCCAACCACACCCTAGAAACCTGGCAAGGGAACAAAATACGTTGGAGCCTTAATATTATGTATCTCCATTTATGCTCACTGTGTATATAGGTAGAGATAAGGGTCGAGATGAGGGTCTACCCTCGAAGGGTCTGGAAACCATGCCCTATGAGGAACGGCTTAGGGAGCTGGGTATGTTTAATCTGCAGAAGAGAAGGTTAAGAGGGGACATGATAGCCATGTTTAAATATTTGAAGAGATGTCATGTTGAGGAGGGAGCGGGCTTGTTTTCTGCTGCTCCAGAGACCAGGACAAGGAGCAATGGATTCAAGCTGCAGGAAAGGAGATTCCACCTGAACCTCAGGAAGAACTTCCTGACGGTCAGGGCTGTCCGGCAGTGGAATATGCTGCCTCGGAGTGTGGTGGAGCCTCCTTCTTTGGAGGTTTTTAAGCAGAGGCTGGATGGCCATCTGTTGGGAGTGCTTTGATGGGTGTTCCTGCATGGCAGGGGGTTGGACTGGATGGCCCCTGTGGTCTCTTCCAACTCTATGGTTCTATGATTCTATAAACTGTACATCACAAAAATACCATAAGTGTCCAGTAGCTCATTTGAAGGAAACTCAGAGTCTGAGTAACTCTTGAGTTTTGATTGCTTCTTGAACTGGGATTCAAGTATATACGTGACAATATGAACTGTGAATACAGTAACACCCAAGCAAGAAAGAAGAGTACGTGAGCATCATTACAGAAAAAAAGCCTGAAATCTTCACGAGAGATTAAGGCCTTTTCTGCACTACACTGTTATAGTGCTATTATTCCGCTTTCAACATCTGCGGAATTCTGGGGTTTGTACTTTACTGAGGCCCAAGAGCTCTCTGGCTGAGAAATCTAAATGCCCCTCGTAAACTGCAAACCCCAGGATTCCATAGGAGGTTGAAAGTGGAGTAATAGCATTATAACAGTGAAGTGTGGATGTGGCGATGGAGAAAGAAGCAATTTGAGTAGTAAATGTACTGCATTTACACACGAGCCTTGGCTATTCCACTCCTAGTCAAGAAAAACATACCAACCAGCAAGCATTTAGCATGATTGATAATTAACTCACATTAGCTAATAGATATGTTTGTGCCAGGCAAGATTTTCACTGGACCTCAAGGCTATGTTTTTCACAAACACATTTGCGTCAGATGACTCCCTAATGAAGTCAGAGGAATTCCATTTCATGAGCACAATTTTATGTAGAAATGTAGCCTTGCTTCAGGTATACCAATGTTTGACAAGGAAGGGATCAAAATGAAGTCTGTGGAAGGGCTAGATGGGATATTATTTTAATGGTAGAAAAAATAATAATTGACAGTTTAATGGTGCAAATTGGTTCATTTTGGTTGCTGTCTTGAATCTTTGAATGTCAGTGGAATTTGCTATACATGAGCAATAGAATAATTGAAATCATCAGAGGAACACTACAAATTGATTTTTTTTTAAAAAAAATGTACTTAGGTTGACCTAAAATAACCTATTAACCCAAGTTCAGGTTTCATTACCTTTGAAGAGAAACATTCAGCACTTCTGCCTCATGATATAGAATAATCACTAAAAAACAGCCAGATCACCGCCATTTTCTATGGTAGCTTCAGGAGAAAAGGAAAGATTCAAATATTTTGCCTATATGTTTAGAGCATATATTTTAAGATGGCTGATGGGGCTTGCAACCCAGCAACATCTGGAGGGCTGCATTATTCCCACTTGTGCTATATTCTAAATATGGTGCCCTCCAGATGCCCTGGTCTACATCTTTGACCCACCCCAGCTAGCAAAATTAAGAGGTATGACTGCTGGGGATGATGGGAGCTGTAATCTACTGCAGTGGAGAAGACTGTTGTAGGATATAATGCAGCTGACACTCAATACTTCTTAATTCAATTGATTCTGGTGTGAGAGTTTTAAACAAGTGATTCATTTCCTTAATGAAAACAATGACATTCAGAGAAGCTTAGTTTTGGCTGGGTCACATCAAATACAGTGGCCCCTCTGCTTTTGTGAGGATTTGAGATGCAGAACTCTTGCGAAAGAGGAAAAAACATTAATAACTCCCTTCCACCCTCCCGCTCCCATTCCCTTCCAGGGCTCCCCCTCCATTCCTTTGCATTTTGCCTCAACACACTTTCTCCATGCCAGCGCAAAATGCATGGGAATGGGAGGGAGAGAATGCGCATGCGTGCGTCTCCCCATTCCCTTGCCTTTCTCCTGGGCATGCTTCCTTCCCTTCCCTTCTCTTTGGCCATTTCCGCTCTAGGCTGTTATAGCGCGATGATTCCACTTTCAACCTCCTATGGAATCCTAGGGTTTGCAGTTTAGGGAGGGGCCAGCTGGCTGCTCCCTAAACTGCAAACTCCAGGATTCGATAGGAGGTTGAAAGTGGAATCATTGCGCTATAACAGCCTAGAGCGGAAATGGTGTTTCTCTAGTGAAATGCAAGGGAATGGGAGGAGGAGAATGGGGGGGGGGCAGGCATGCTCGCAAATAATCAAATTTGTGAAGTCAAACCCATAAATATGGAGGAAGGGCTGTATATACTTACACAATTTTAATATACTATATATCCATCAGAACTGCATGGGTTTCTCAAAACACAATTCCACCTCTACTGCACAATTTTGTTTGTCTTAACTGCATGCCTTCAGAATTCTTGTTCAAAAATTATCGGAGACTTAGAATTCTCAGGGATCCTAAAAGCTAACTAAACCTGGATAATTAAATTCCACTTAGTCTTGAGGAACCACAGCTTTGTTTGCTGAACAAGCTACATTTCAGTTCCTTTTTCTGCAAAGATAAGTTCAAAAGAGCCTGGGTTTTTGTTGCCTGCTAAACCTTGACTACTGAATTCAGGGATCTTGCAGAGAGCAATAACTAAATAAAACAGATTTATTAATAGGTTATATGCACCCTCCAGGTATAGTCCCCCTTAATCACCTGCCCTCCCATTTTTAATGGCTTCTTCTAGGAGTTGCAGTCCAGAAAGATAACTTTCCCAGCCTCTGTGAGGACAAGCAACTAGTTGCAACAATTAGGAGGAAAATGAGTGAAAAATTAATTTCAATATGAAAAGGAATATTGGAGAAGGCATCTGGATGGGTTAGCTTCCACCCCAATGCTGTAAAGCAAATATCGCCTTAAAGCAAACCACAGCCCCTTTTTTTTTCACTTGCTGGTGCGTATAAAAACATGAAACATGCTTGTTGTCGCTATGTGCCTTCAAGTCATTTCTCACTTATGGTGACCCTATGGCAAAGCTATCATGAGGGTTTCTGGGGGCTGAAAGTACACAATAGCGTTAGGCCTAAAAAGATGCAAAAATAAAGATAATAAGTACGTTGCCAGAATACAACACTGAGATATGAAGTACAAAAATGTTCTAAACAAACTGAGTGCAAGGTAACTAAACGGCACCGTACTATACGACTGAAAAAGCAATGGACGGTCAGCCTTCCACATTTGCTGATTTCACTTTTGCAATTTGATTATTCACAGATTATTTGCTGCCACCTCTGCTGCTGCCTTATGACATTTTTAATAGGGACTGCAAGCCTCACAAGATGGAGAGACTGTGAATGAGGCTTCTAAATCCCTATTTGAAATGGTATAGGGCAGCAATGGAGGAGGTGACAAGCCCCACCAGACACCTTTTTCTGCCTTGCAAAGGTACGCTGATGCTTCAAAGGCATCTACAGTGAGTTGAATACACAGATCATATTCTTTTGTGTGTCAAATATGGGGGGAGGGGTTGAGTTATCTGTGATTTTTCCACTTTCATGGGGGTCCTGTTACCCTGCTTGCTGGTGGTCTCTTAGGGGGAATCCCAACGCCTGTCAAAATTATCCCTTGTGGAGAAAATTCGCTACAAACACCGCTTTAGCAATGCAAAGAGGGCAGGGTAGTTAAGGATCTTTTACCCAATTTTTACGGGGTCAGGCTCAGTCAGAAACCACACGAAAAGGTCCAATGAATGACTTTATTGAACAGTAATAGCTCGCACTAACGCAAACACGCACACACGCATCCAAGGGCTAAAAGAAATAAAGAGTGGAAATAAGATAGAGGGATTGTTGAGGGATTCACAGCTTGGGTGATACTGCATCTCTTCCTGAAGTCCTTGGTCCAGGAAGCAGTGATCGAACAGCAGCTCAGTGAAGAGACGCTGAGGAGATCGCGCAGCTGTCGGGAGGGAGGGCCGATCAGTTGGCATGACTGGGAGGCATCATACGTCTTCTCCTCGCCTCGCCTCGCCTCACGCCTAACTAGCCCAAAAAACAGGGACTATTTGTAGGAAATATTTACTTGAAGGCAAATCCTTTCCCAGGGAAAACACACAGGGACAGAAAAGAAAAACAACTCCACACCTGGCATTTCTCGGAAGATAACAAGTTGTCATCCCATTAACAGGATCTTCCTCTGCTTTGGGGCTGCAGTGTGAGTTTCTGGAGATTGATTTGATAAAGTTTTATGGCTTCCAGCGCCCAACTTTCCGGGAACACTTTTACTCCCTTCAAGTGGACTCCTTAAAGGTTAAGGACCTCTTGTCCACCATGGGTTATCACAACACGAGGTCTCCTGTGGCTACGTGACTGGAGATTTTACTGGCCTGACCTGGTTCGTTCGATCGTACGACCGTTATTGCCTACGTGCGCATTCGGGTGACCTCTCTGGTGGGTTAGATTAATTTCATATCAAAGTTGTAGACCCCGGGACAGGGTTTACCAAGGGGGCAACAGTTCTGCACCCCAGCCCCAGCAAACGTGGAGGAATGACTGTAGTAGTGAAGCACTCTGAAGTGAAGTGCCTTAAAGCAAGGCATGCCTGTGATTCCTTTTTGTATACCCAAAACCATGCAGTTATCTGTGAGAATGTGAAGACCAGAGCAAATAGCTCCACCTGGTGGCTTTTTTTCCCGTAGGGTTGATTCATTGCTTCTTATCACTGCTTGAGGAAGGGACCATAGTTCAACAGCAGAACAAATGTTTCACGTAAAGAAGTCTCCATGTTTTGTCCCTGCTAGTTTCTGTTAACATGGGTAATGGACAGTGATGTATTTAAGTCTTTTACTCCAAATCTCAAGTCAAGTCTCAAGTCTCTACCTTCAAGTCTCTAGTCAAGTCTCAAGTCTGGGAGCCAACTTTATGCCCCAACCTGTATTCCAGAATTTCTGGACAGAGTCGAATAAAGTCGATTTTAATAATTTACATAGAGTCAGCCCTCCACTTTTGTGATTTTGCCATCTGCCGCTTCTGAAGTGGGGAATAGAATCCTTCTTACTTCCCATTTGCAAAGCTGGAGGCCTTTCCAGAAGAGGGGAATAGGATCCTTCTTATTCCTCATTACTGAAGCTTCAAGAGCTTTAGAAGGAAGAATTCTTCCTTCTCAAGCCCATTCTCTAACACATTTTCTGTTCCCCTGTAAGAAATGCACCCTGCACTCTGGGCACGAGTCTTGCCTTCTGCTCTTAGGAAAAGTTTTAGAAAGCTCCTCTTATATGTAGTGGGGACAAGCTGCTGAGCAGACCTCAACCCCACCTCAACCCCATGGCCTAACCCATTTGCTGTTCCCTCTGAGAAATGTGTCCACACTTTGGGCTTGAGACAGATCATCATGTGGCCAGTAACTTGTAAGTTTTCTCAGTGAATTTTTTATGTTACTGAACAAAGTGCAGCAAGTCAGTCACGAAAAATATGCAAGTCTCAAGTCCAAGTCAAGTCAAGTGACTTGAGTCTGACTTGAGTCCAAGTCAATTTACTTGAGTCTACATCACTGGTGAAGGATTCTAGCTAAGATGTGATATGAAAGGCATTGTCCTGTGAGATATCCTAGAAAAAAAAGTCAGTCAGAGTAGACATTTATCAGGATTAACAGAGAAAACAGCCCTATCATAAGGTTGTTCCCTATGCTCCAGAGTCCAGGAGGATAGTTTTGTGCATGAATTGTGCCTAGTTCAGAGAGAATAACACTTGGTATAGGACACAGTGGCAAACAGTACAGCTCATGCTAAGCTAGCTGTGGATGAAAGTAAAGGCTAAAAAGAATGTATTTTCTCCAAACAACCCATTTGTTCTCCCCTAATGGGATTTCCTCAGAGATAAGTACCTTGGCAATCAGGTTTACACATCCATCTCTTTTTATTTTCCAGTGACAAGTAACAAAACAAAGCACACTAAATGCAAGGTACACAGTCAAGGAAAATCACATGCTTTGGACAACAGGCATCTTTTATCACTTGAGGAAGCACTTTTTCTAAAAATATACCAAGAGCTAGTGAGACCTTCAGTTATACACTCCTGGGCCACTTTTTTTTTCATGATGTTGTTTCTCTTCATTAACTAGAAATAAAAATACACCAAGAAACCAGCATGTACATTTGAAATGTGTCCTAGGCTCAACCACTCTTGCACACTCATCAGAAAGACTGGTTAGCCCCAGTCAGATGTTTAATATTACTTACTTGGCCTTGCGCAACGAACATTCCTGCAAAAGAGACTAAGCTTTTGATGGTCTCTGTGGACTGAGGCCAGAATGTTATGTTTGACTGATGCTAAGCACCAAATCAAGACACATGATAGGGGCAAAGGAGACAGTGAAGCATTTCGCTTCCTATATGTGTCATTTGGTGCTCAACGTTGACCCACCCTCTTGCCCTCAATGCAGTGTGAGTTAATCTGGTCGCTTTGGGGTCCCATAGAAATTTCCCCCCCTTTTCTTGGTTTTTTTTCCCTATCCCATACTGCATTTGATGGAATTGGGAAAATTGGCTCCAGGTGGTACTGTTAAATAGGTTGTCCTTTAGCAGATAATGGAGGAAAATAAAACTTCAGTGATCACTTATTGGCACCCCTCTGGTTAGGATAGGGCTCTGGAATCACCTCTTTAGGGCCCTGTGTCTCAGGGGGCCAGTGAAGGAGGCTACCCTTGAGGTTAACCTGGGAATAAGAATCTCACTTTTATAGCCCTGCAGCTTGGGTGGGAGTCCCTGAGTTTCCTTCCAAGATGCTGGACTGGGGAGCAACCAAAGCATTCTGGATTGCCCCTGGGGCTGAACTTTTATTGCCCGTGGGTAGGCTGAGCAGACTGTCAAATAGTGACCCCAGCATCAGCTGGACCCGTATCGCACTGGGCCTCCCCGTATCTTTCAGGTTAATGCAATTTAAATAAAACAAGTCAAAATATAGTGGCCCTTAGTTAACCTACTTTACGTCTGATCTCTTTATTCCATGGTTGAGCATCAATTATTAGAGCTGTATGACAAACCTAACGAGCATAGCAACAAAAAACAACAGAGCATTTTTGTGCTTTTCCCCATAGCACTTGCTTTCCAGTGAGCCTACATCTTGTGCTGCTCGTTCCAATTTGCAATTCATAAATTTCATAAATTCATAAATAAATTAAATTGCTGTTGTTTAAAATATAACTCAGTCATAAAAATGCATCTTGAATTATGGCTATACTCAGCATATCCTCCAACATTTTACAGATGAAAACAGAGACATGTAGGGCCAAGCATCAATATTCAATATTGCAAAATTTGTTAATGAGAGAAATAGTAGAGGCTACAGCAGGTTACTTTTGCCTGAGTCTACAGGGAAAGGCAAGATTCCACCCTTCCTCCCCCCTGCTGAACTGAGTGCAAGCTATTTCTGTACTTGGAAGTAGTTCAGTTTCAGTTGTGCGCAACTGAACTAAGGTGATGAGTAAGGAGGAAAGTGGGAGGATGAGAGAGAAACTGGGACTTCTGAAAGACAGCTGGAAAAGAGGGACAGCAGAGGAGTAACTGGGACAGTTGCTGCCGAATCAGGACAATTGGAGGATATGAAACAGCATGTGAACAGCAGCCTTCCCCAATCTGTAGATGTTTTTAACTGTAACTCTAATCTAGCCTAGCCAGCATGATCATTTTTATGGGGACTGTAGTGCAAATAATCTGGAGGGCCCCATATTAGCTGATATAAATATGTTATAGTAATTGTAGACCCCAATTGTGATTGAAACAGAACAAAATGAAATATCCTTCTCAACCACATGCCTGCAACAAATGATTGATTGGAGTAACATGATTAAAAATGTATTGTATTAACATGAAGACTAACAGCTGGATCAGATGTGAGCATGTTGCACTGGTTAGATCGAGAAATATAGCTTCAGAACCTTGTCCAACACTTAAGCAATCACGGGGTGGGACAGACTTCCGAGTAAGTATACATCCCATTGAGTTTCAAGACTTGAGCAGCTGTGTCTCTTGGAGGTTTCTCTTTCATTGGGTTGCCCTAAATTGAAGCCAGCTTGACAATAATTAACAACTGAAATGATATTTAAGCTAATATTTTGCAGAGAGCATTTCCACACTACACTGTCATGGTGCTATTATTCCACTATCAACATCCTATGGAATGCTGGGGTTTGCAGTTTATGGAGGGGCACTTAGAAGTCTCGGCCAGGGAGCTCTTTGGCTTCAGGAAACTACAAGCCCCAGAATTCCACAGGATGTTGAAAGTGGAATAATAGCAGTACAACAATGTAGTGCAGACATGCTATTATTATGTGTTAATAGCATTTTTATGTTGCTTTCCCCCAGTATATTAAGTATATTGCTTTTCCCCAGTATATTAAGACAGTATACACAGTTATGCTCCTCTTTACTTTTAACCTCATAACCCTGTGAGGTAGGCCAGGTCAGAGAGCGTGTTCCTGGCCAGAGGTCACCCAACGACTTTTGTGTATCAGTGAGGCTGCAACCTGGATCTCTCTAGTCCCAGCCCAAGTGTCTTGAAAACATTCTATATTGTGATGTGCTGGATTAGCTGCTGTATTATTTCCTTGTATATTATGTGTGCATTGTTGTTTATTAAATTTCCATTTATTTTTGTTACTCCATCAACTGTTTTGGAGAACCAGTGTGGCGCAGCGGTTTGGAAATAGGATTCGGGAGACCAGGGTACAAATCCCCACTTGGCCATGGAAATCCGTTGTGTGACCTTGGGCAAGTCACACCCTCTCAGCCTCAGAGGAAGGCTATGGCAAACCCCCTCTGAAGCAATTCTGCCAAGAAAACCTGGTGATACGTTAGCCTTAGGATCCCCATAAGTCGGAAACGACTAGAAGGCACACAACAACAAACAACAAAACTGCCTTGAGATCGATAGGAGAATTAAAAATGACAAAATAGAAACTAACACAGGCCATTTCGGCCCCTCCCTAAGCTGCAAACCCCAAGATTCCATGGGATGTTGAAAGTGGAATAGTAGCGCTATAACAGTCTAGTGCGGGAATGGCCACACTCTTCCCCCTTCTTCATAATGTCTGCGTGTCCCTCAGAAAAGGAACTTCGTCCACGATGCCTTCCCACTCTCTTCCCTTTGTGCTCGATGACGCAATTTTACCCCGGTCCCTTACTCCGAAATCACGTTTCCGACGTTTTTTCTCGCGAGACTCGAAAGTCAGAGACTTCCTCCCGGGAGCCTCTGCCTTTCCTTTTCCCGGCGGTAGTGGCAGTCTGGAGGTAAGCGCGATGGCCCCGTGCTCGACCTTGGCTGGTATCCATCGCCGTGCGCCTCCATCCTGCTATCAGGGCGCCGGCGACTGTCGCTTATGGAGAGGGGAGGCTTGTAGGCACTCGGTCGCTGCGATATTTCTGTGTTTTGGGGCCGCCTGTAGGGGGAGAATGGGGCGGTTCGAGAAGGTGGGGGTAGAGCCGGCGGAAAATGGTCGATGCCGTAAGCGGGGGGTTTTGAAAGCCCGGATGTAGAAGGCTTCGCTTTGGGATAATCAGAATGGAAAAAGAGCGAGCGAGAGGGGTAAATTCATTACCAGCCTGGAAAGTGGCACTTCGTAGATTTATTGCAAAGTTTGGATATTTTTGGAGTAATTTGGTGTAGAATTGCAGCCGGGCTCTTGTCCCCTTCAAGTCTGCAAGGAGGACGCACATTTTTATATACGGGGGAGGGCAGCGATGCCCAGGTCCTACAGGTTTTTTTTTTTTGTTGGACTACATCTCCCATGATCCCTCACCATTGTCTGTGTTGGCCAGTGTTGGTGGGAGTTGCAGTCCGGTTGCTGTTCATGTAGTGGAAAGCAGCGATGGTAGGCAGTGATGGAGTCCGGATGTGTGTGTATGAGCTTTCAACTTGTCTGTCAAGTAAGGGCAATCCCATTAATTTCACAGGCTTTTTTTTTTTTTTTAGAGAAGGGACACATAATTTTGAAATAAAATTGAGAGCTTATAAGCATCATGAACTAATGCTTACTATAAAGTGTTGGCTTGAAAATTGATTTAAACTAGCTGTTTTTTAAAGCTTTGTGCAGTATTGGTTTCTTTGATAATACATTAAAAAGTTGGAAGTGTTTCAAGTATTCAAATTAAATTCATATTATGCACCAGCAGTGACTGCTATGTATCATCTTTTATGCTGCCTTATAGTGTGATATCATAGTTTTAGTGAGATTTTATTTTGGTTCTTACTGGGAACTAGCGTATTTACCCGGCGTTGCCCAGGATTTTATTTTCTCATAGGTAACACTTGTTAGAAAAAGCTTAGGAATTACCTTATCTTACTTTAGGAATTTAGATGTGGTTGAAATACACAGATTTGAGATCCTGTGTCTCTAATTCCCCAAACTGCGTTGTCCAGTACCTGTAACTTTTCCCCATATTCCCCAATCAAATTTGTATTAACATACAGAGGTTTGGTTCTAAGGGAATACACTGCCCTCCTTGTTGCTAGGCCTCGTCTCTATAGCAGCTGGCCAGGTCCAAGAGCTCTCCAACTGAGAATTCTAAAGGCCCCTCCCTAAACTGCCAACCCCAGGATTCCATAGAATCTTCACAGGCAGCCAATCATATGAGGTCATTCATTTTTTCATTTTTTATTTTATTATGGTCAACAGACCATTAAACATAGGAGGTCTTTGCCTGCTTGACACAGACAGACTCTCAAATTTTGACTTCTATATGTTAGAAGATGAGGGGTGTGATTACTTGAGATTCTGAGACAATCAAAGTGAGGGGTTAGTGCATCCAGCTCTCTTATTTAATCCCTATATAAATGAATTGTTAGGGGAATTGAATTGAAGGGCGGCCTGAAAAGCTTTTTAGAAAAACAGGCTGCACCGGTGACATTCTTAGGATACCTGTGGGTGAAATTGTGAAAACATTAGGATTTCTGAACAGCACTTTGGTTTTCTGACTGTGGAGAGGACACAAATAACTTACTGGTACACTTCGGAAATTTTTATGTCTTTTCCTAGGTAAGTTTTGAAAATGGTCCGCTACTCGCTTGATCCAGAGAATCCCACGAAGTGTAAGTAGTTTTCTCATATACAGGCTTGAGAAGCTTTAGTCATCACTAAACATTTGAGCCATTTATTTATTTTTTATTTCCATCTTTCCATAGCATGCAAATCAAGAGGTTCCAACCTTCGTGTCCACTTCAAGGTATGTGAAATCCAGCTTTGATTCCCCCATCCCAAAAGTGATTGGTTTGGATCAGAACATAACTTTTGATGGAAGTAGAGTGTACTTAGCAATGAATAGGCAAATCTATGAAGGATAAATCTCTCAGTAGCTTCATGTTGAGCCTTCATTGAGCCTTTCTCTCAATATGGGGTCCAATTAACACGTCAGTTTTAATCAAAAACACATTCATTACATAATACTGCACATAATTGAACCTTCTTTCCCCTGTGTACTTAGAAGCTAAAGGCCTGTTTAAATACAAAGGTCTGCAGGCAAAAAAGAATGGGGGGGGGCAGCTGAGATTCTCTTGAGTGAAGCAGCCACTGAGAATACTCTTTCTTCTGTCGTCACCAGATGAGCCCGATGAGTGTAGTGGGACCAAGAGAAAGTGCTCCTTTGGTGATCATAAGACTTAGATATGCTTCTGTCAGGATATAACAATAGTGTGGACCTAAGCCATATAGGACTTTGTAGGACATAACCAACAATTTGAATTAATGGCTGGAAATTGACTGGTAGCTAGTGAAGTTCTAGCGAAGTTTTCCGGCAGGGGCACTATATGGTCCCTGTAACCAGCTTCGATCAGCAGTCTAGCTGCAGCATTTGGGGCCTGCTATAACCCCACCATGGACAAGCTCCAACATCTCCCGAAATTAGAATTGGAAAGGGAGGTAGAGATTCTCCACAGCTTTGTGTTTGGGAGAAGGGCTGGGAGTTGTTTGCTGCATTACCAACTGATGTGTTAACTGAGATTCTTAGACCAGACTATCATGCTTTCTGCCTCTCTTCGCTGCTTCAGAGTGGGAAAGGCTGGGATGGGTGGGTTTCCCTGACCCCACAGCCAGGATACCTGAACTTGCAATTACTCTCCATGGGGTGCAGGAACAGAAGATTGACAGTGAGGGGAGGAGGAAGGCAGGATCTAGTGACCAAAATTTTGTCTTGTCTGGCTTACTGTCTCAGCTAATGGCTTGATTTACTCAGGGCCTCCCACAAATCAAATTAATGGTTATTAGGAATAATCTGGAGAAACCAACATGATATAGGGGTTAGAGTGTTAAACTAGGACTCCAGAAGACCAGGATTTGAATCCCTGCTGAGCCATGGAAACCTACTGGGTGACCTCATACTAGTCACACTCTGTCAGCCTCAGAGGAAGGCAATGGCAAACTTCCTCTGGACAGATCTTGTCAAGAAAACCGCATTATAGGTTCCCATAGGGTCACTGTAAGTTAAAAGCAACTTGGGAGGCAGACAGTAATAAGATTTACTCCTAGGGTTGCTACTTTTTCCCCAACTGAGGCACAGCTTCATGACTGGCAGAAAACAAACGTTACAACTTTTCCCTTTAAGGAGATGCGGTGATGGGTGAAGCACCTGTGAAATTGCCGTTTTATATCTGATGGGTGGGAATCAAACTGCCTCTGAACAAATTTTGGCAAGAAAACCTTGTGATAGTCAGTTAGCCTTTGTTCCGTACACTGATGGTTTGTGGATACAGAAGATAAAGAGCAAGGAAGGAAGACTTACCACTTTGCTCCAGTCACTGAGGCTCCCAGTCTGTGATAGATTTTCTAGGGGGAGGTGTAAATATCTTTCTGTACACATTCCTCACCCTAGAATGAAAGCGAGAGGTAGGTTGTCTAGCTATAACTTTTGTGAGGTTTTCCTAACAGTTCTAGAAATTACTAGCAAAAAAGGGTGAATGGGTTCTTGGCTTTATTTGGGAGATGAAGAGGGTGAAGGAAAAAAAACAATTTCGCAGTGACAGGAAGCAAATTATCTCTGGAATGAAGTGTGCAGGGTGAAGAATTTTGTGTTGCTTAAACTCTGTTCATTACTGTGTGGTAGCAACTAACTGTCCTGCTAAATGCCTGGATATGGTTCCTTACTCTCGTAACAGTGTGCAGATGTCATGCCTCCTTTCCTCATTACACTGTGTTTCTGTGTATCCATGCTACGCTTAATACATTCAGTTAGAATTGATGGACCCCTACCAACTTCAGTCTTGTTAACCATGAGATCTGGATGCTTAAAAATATCTTATGCTTGCATTGTAAATTGACATGGTTTTCTATTATTTTTGTTTGTTAGAGTACACATTTATCCCTTTGCAGCTTCTTCCAGTTCTTAAGACTCTATGGTTCTATGTTTCCTGTTCCCTTTTATCGTGTTTTAAAACATATGTTGCTTTGTGTTTGTAAAAAAATACGGATGATGAGGAATACTGGAGGAAAAACTCTGAAGAATTATATACCAAAAACTCTGAAGAATTATATACTGTAGGATCAAGAAAAATATTTATATTCAAACTTTTGTATAATTATATTCATACAGCACTGCTGGGCTTGATCGAATGGCTTGTTAAGGATAATTCTTCAACAGTTAGTGCTAAATTTTTGGCACCAGTGGGGGAGGAATTCAGTCCCAGGGTACTTTTTCATGACTGCAGTGATGACCAACTTAGGACACCTTTAGATTCCTCATGAAAACAGCTAAGTGATTCTGAGCAGTTACTTCACCTTGGGAGTATGTCTGAGTAGGCAGTTTCTTGGTTTGCTTGATTTTTAAAAAAGCCAGTTATGCAATATCCTTTCTCCCCTTTAGAACACACGTGAGACTGCCCAGGCTATCAAAGGCATGCACATCCGAAAAGCTACCAAATATTTGAAGGATGTGACTCTGAAGAAGCAGTGTGTTCCCTTCCGTCGTTACAATGGTGGAGTTGGCAGATGTGCCCAGGTATGGATTTAGATTTACTGATTAGATTGCTGGCTTCCTTTTTGGGGGAAGATGCTGGTGACAGTGACTGGCAGTGTGAGGCAAATATTTCAAAGGGCGTTACTTTTATCTGCTCATGATGAGGATATCACTTGGGCAAGGAATAACAAACAGAGGAGCTGAGGAAGCTGATGATTGCATGCATGCAAACAAATGTGAAATATACAATTGCAGTACTAAGTACACATCTCCATGTCCAAAGCCATTGCAAATCTGCATGTGAAATGCTCAGTGGCAGCACATACTGATCTCTGCTTCCGCAGACTTCAGACGACAAATATGCCATGGCCAAAGAAGTACAACAGCGTCAGAAAAGTCAGACATGAGTAATTCAGTAACCGAATTCTATTAACTGGGTCTGATATTGACACCACAATAAGTGACACATTACAACATATTATATCTTGATGATAATGTAATTAATATATGTTGTAAGTTCATGAGTATATGTGACTGCAGACAAGAAGCATATTCACTGTTGGGTGCATACATATATATATAAAGCAATAGCAAAATTTGAGAATTAGTTTTTAGATTACGTTATGTGCATCCTCCAATATGTGAGTCTAATACTAAAAAGGGGTGTTTTTTTAAATTATTGTATTGCTGAGGATAATCATGTTAGTACTGGTTTGTTCATACCGGAAATTTTCAAGGGAAATAGGGATATTCTGCTTTGCCTACACTGAAACTTTATTCTTACTGATCAGTTTGCCATAAGGAGGGACATGTAAAATTTACTTGTACTCCTTTCCATATCTCTTCCATGTTCTCATGTGCATGTTTCTGGTTGCTGTGATGACTTTCTTAGGACACCTTTGGATTAACCATGAAAAGAACTTTTATTCTGAGCAGCCTGTAAAATCAGTAGGCATATAGGCACTGTTGTTTAGAAGACGACTCACACTAAATTCTTCAACTTGCAGGCCAAGCAGTGGGGCTGGACTCAGGGGCGCTGGCCAAAGAAGAGTGCAGAGTTTCTCCTCCACATGCTCAAAAATGCTGAGAGCAATGCTGAGCTCAAGGTAAAATGAAAAGTATCTTGGCACACTTGAAACATTTTATGGTTCCTCTGAAACATTGCCTGTATTAATTGTGGGCTCTGACTGGAAAAAATGATAGGGGTAAGAGTAGTGTTATGAGCAGCTCGGAGGTAGCACATATCAGGAAATATGATGCCTGGTAAAATTATGACTGCTTCTGAATGTTTTCCTAGTTCTGGTACTTCAGGTTTATTTTTAGCTGGAAATGCTGGTGATAGAACTGGGGGCCTACTTCTTACAGGATTTGTGGTGCACTGCCAACTTGCAGGCCTTTTCTAAATTTTTGCTAAGAGGGGATCAATGGAACAAAAGTGAATGGTTTCAGTTGTGCATTGGAGACATGTTGAACAGGCAAGATGCAAAGGCAGTTCGTTCATTGAGATGGGTGTTGGGGAGATGAAAGTATGAAAGCTGGGCTTAATGGAAGAAGGAGAGGACAAATTGAATTGTTTGGTAAGATGTAGAACTTCTTCAGTGGCAATGATGACTATCTTAGGACACCTTTGGAATAACCATGAAACAAATGCAAATTCTGAGCCACTACTCAAATTTCTAGTTGAAAGTACTTGGTATTTTGTATGTTATTTTTATTGCTCCTTTTGCATTTTTCTAAGAGTATTTTAATTGTTTTAATGTTGTGAATAGTTTAATTCCACTACATTGTTCACTTTTGAGTGGCTTTAGCTGTGTTCTTGTTTTAAATTATAGGCCACCTTGAACTCCAGATGATTTGAAGCAGAAAATAGTACAGTAGGACCCCCGTATCTGTGGGGGATTGGTTCTGGGCCCCCCTGCAGATTCTGAAATCCGTGGATAGTACCGAATGCTCTGTCCCACCACCCGCCCCAGCCTGATCGCAGAGGCAACCAGTGGGAAAACAGCGGGGAGCATGGGATCCCGTGGTCCCCGCTGTTTTCCCACCGGCCAGCACCGAGATCAGGCGAGGGGCAGGAGGAGGCGATGAGCTCCTCGCTTCTCTCCCGCCCGCCAGCACTGCGATCAAGCCCAAGGCGAGGGGCAGGAGGCGGCGATGAGCGCGATCCTCCTCGCTTCTCTCCTGCCCGCCAGGACCACAGTTAGGCCCAGGGTGAGGGGCAGGAGGCAGTGATGAGACTGGTCTCACGCTCCTTGCTTCTTTCCTGCCTGCAGCCGCGGCAGGAAGCCAACCACAGATAACTGTATCAGTGGATAATGAATCCACGGATACGGGGATTCTACTGTAATAATATTCAGATGCGGTTATGTCATTCACTCTAAACTAGATAAAGCTACAGTGCTTTGTTGCTGGAATTGTAATGAGATTTTTTTAAAAATGTTTCTCCGTAGGGTCTGGATGTAGATTCTCTGGTAATTGAACACATTCAGGTTAACAAAGCCCCCAAAATGCGCAGGCGAACATATAGGGCTCATGGCCGCATCAATCCCTATATGAGTTCTCCCTGCCACATTGAGATGATTCTGACAGAGAAGGAACAGATTGTCCCGAAGCCAGAAGAGGAAGTTGCTCAGAAGAAGAAGGTATGAAGCTAGTTGGCATGTCTGCCCTAGGAATGTGTATCAGGGTATAAAGGACACAGTGACTTCTTGGCATAACTAAAACTTGATTTAATTTTTTCTAAAGTAATAAAGAAAAATCAGTTTAATGAAACTATTCAATGCTATGCATTTTTCTCAGAACTAAATCCCACAAGTGAACCCTGCTCTCAAATATTGCTCCCCTTGGGATTCCAGCATAAGTTCTAAGTGATAAGAAACACTGTGCTGATGTTTATACAGTTAATACTGTCTTTAGGGAAAAAAACCTTTGTGATTAGCACAACTGTGCATGAACATGTATTCAAAAAAATCAGATTTGCTACCTGTTTTATCTAAAGGTCCATACACCCAATTATACACACAACTGTTAGGGAGTCTGTAATGGAAATTGATATGTGAGTTTTCTAATCTTAATACTTACAAGCTAAAACGAAGTTTTACTGTGATATATGCTACTGTGACTTGCTATCTGTTGTTGCAGGTTTGTCCCCCACTCCACATGGCAAGGTCTAAATGCTGCTGTTAGTCCTGCCCAGAAGAGACTCATTGAATTAATTTGATTTGAATTAAATTGAATTGATTTAATTAATTGGATTTACCAACAGGTTGAGTCACCATTCAGGGACTGATTCAGTGGGTTTATTACCATTGGAAATAACCGGAATCTGTCCTGAAACCCCTCTCTTATTACAAATGGCAAGATGAATTGTTGTGACTCTTACATATAATATTTTTTCCAGAGCAGTGGAATATATTGCATTGTAACGGTGCTTGTTATTTTCATAATCTGTACATGTATGTGTTGTTTGTGGTGAACTGACACTGATGAGTTGTTTTCTTTTTTTCCCCTTAGATATCTCAAAAGAAACTTAAGAAGCAGAAACTGATGGCTCGGGAATAAATACTCAGTTAACAAATAAAAATAAAAATTGAGAACTGCACAACTATCTTTTATTTTATGTTTCTGAATAAGGTTATGCAATAACTATTGTATTTTCCCTTCTACTACCTTATCATGGATATTTTAAAAGACATTTCAAAAAGCCTTTCAGTTTTTGGCTAGTGTTTTCCACTTGTCATGATAATACTGCATTCCCATATGGATCTCCAAGTCATTGTGAATTAGGCGGAGTTACAAAACAGCCTGTTTTCTGCATGTGGTATATGATAAGGGTGTGGACTGGTCAGATGTTGGCAGCTGGCCATCCGTGGTGACAACTTAATTGAATGGTCACAAATACCCTTTAAAGCCAGGAATGTCACAGTTTCTTTTTTAGCTGTAATGGTTTGTTGTCATTAGCATGTGCAGTATAAGAGAGGGGACTTTCTCCCATGTGAGGAATGGGCATTAGAAACTTCTGTCAGTGGCAAACTATATCTTGTGTTTGAAGGTGAATGTCCAAAACCATGGCTTTGGTATTTTGGTTTGTGGACAAACTGGATAGTTCACCTCATCCAGACACAGTGGCACACTAGTTCTGCTGATAATTAGAATCACAAGCATCTAATTTCCCTCCTGTGTCATAGAAAGGGGATATGGCTAAGCCTGAAGTTATACCTACCTGACATTATGACAAACCATAGCATGTGATTTAAGCTTGTGTAGTTGGTAGTTTCATTTCCTCATGATGTCACTTGTTAGCAAAGACAAAAGTGAGGTGGGAACTTAACCCCTACAACTACCAGGGGATCTCTGATGGAATTTTTAATGATAACCCACTAGAAATCAAAAGGAAAGGCACCTCCAGACACATGCAGACAGGCAGTGGTGATGAATGTTGTGGCCTGGGATTGCTGGTGACTCCTTATCTGTGCCTGGGAAATGAAAGTGCACAAAGTTTATTGGCTGTGTTGGATATGGTCGACAAGAAGTAATGTTTAGTGAATTGTTCTCATACATATTAGCCATAGGTAATGATGTTAAAAGAATAATTCCATACATTAAATGATGCTGAGTTAAATGCAGCTTTTTATTTATCAAGTAGGAGCAGTCCTCAGAGACTGTTCTCAGGATGATCCAGACAATCATTGAGACTGCAAAGTCTTTCCTGCACTTACAGAGTAACATGTTGTTTTGCGGCCTGTAGTTAGATACCCTGCTGTTTCAATGAAGATCATCTCTCCTGTTCCCTCCACTAGGAATTTCTAACTTAATTCAAACACTGTGGACAGAGGAAAGACTTCAATAACAAAGCTTTATGAGTTCTTGGCTATGATCTCAACAGATTTCAGTGGTCAGTTAACCATTTTTTCCCCCAGCAAAATGGCAACACTCAAAATAGTAAAACTGCAGTTGTATATACATTTACCTGGGACTAAATCCTGGCAATCTCATTGGGCCTTTCTTTGAAGTAGTTGTCTTGTATTATTAATTTGTTAGCTTAAATCTGAAACATCTCAATGTTTTATCACAGAGCAGGATATATATTTTTTCTTTACAGCAATATTACAATCTCACAATGCTGAGAATAAAGCTGAGCTTCACAAATAATGGTTGTGCTAGAGTGTAGGATAAAGTGAGAAAGAAGAGCTGCTTTTTGAGTCAGTGTGCTTCATAGTTTTACTCAATGCATGTGATTTCTGACATCGAGGTAAAGATCACTCAATATAATACTGGAAGGGGCCACAAAACTCGTGTTGGTCCTTAGCTATCATTGAGTGGGGGTGATGGGAATTATTGTTGGACAGGGTGAGGGCACCAAGTTAGAGATGGCTGCTCCAGACAGAGCTGCAGAAAGCAAAGCCTGAGTGCTTTTGGGAAGTTGCCATTTTATAGGATAAGATGAAAAGCTAAAAAAAATAGTTGCAGGAATACAGCGTTTTTCAGTGTGTTTGAATGTCCCTTCAAGCCGCCTGTAGACTTACAGCAACCCAATGAATTTCATCGGGTTTTCTTAGGCAAGGAGTACTCAGAGGTGGTTTTGCCACATCACCACCCTCACAGGTACATATGGTGGCAACACAAGAGAGGATTTTCTTGATGGCTGTCCCCAGGGTTCTGGAGCTCCCTTCCCAGATAATTTGGACCAGCATCCTTAGTGCTTTCTCACCACAGACAAGTAAAGACTTTTCTGTTTAGACAGGCATTTGACGGTTGACTATGTAAGACCCATCCCACCAGAATAATGTGCTGGATCTTGCTAATTGTGCTGGTGTGTGCATGTATTTTAATGATAAATGTTTTAATCTGGTTGTAATTTTTTGGCTGTTTAATCTCATTTTAAATTTTGGATCTTACAGATTTTTAAAAAAATGTTTTACTTTGTTTTAAGCCACTATGTCCTGAATGGGGAAAAAGGCAGCATAGAAACAACAACAGCAACAATAAATATCTAAAATACCTGTTCTTTGTTGGTGGTCTCCCATCCAAGTACTAGCCTGACCCTGCTTAATTTCTAAGATCAGACATGATATTATGCATTTAGGATAATGATCATCATACCTACTTTTAAATTAATATATTGTCTGAAAATCCTTCAAGATGAGAATATATAACAATAGTCCTTCAAAGTGTGCCTCTTCCTCGAAAGATTCAGGCATATAATCATATAAATATAAATCATATAAATTTTATATAGTGTCATTGGTGCAGGTGGTGCTTTATAAAGCACAAAGGGATAAGTTCCTGCTCTGAAGTGCTTTCAGTCTTTAAAAAAAAGGGCAAATGGTAGAAGAGGAGGCAAGCCTGACCATGATGTGTTGTGGATTGTAATTCTCATCAATCCCAAACGGCAGGGGATAAGTGTAAGGCAGTAGGACTTTTTAAAAACTGCAGTAGAAGCTCTTGTCAAATGAAAGCTGGTCCAATTATATGCCTGCATGGTCTTCCAATATAAAAACTACAGTAATACGCATGTGTTTCCAAGAGCAGAAACTACTGGTAGGGATCTCCTGCATAGAAAACCCCAACAGCTTTACATTTCCTTGTGGAAAACTCTGTATGTCTTTAACAAGCAGAAATTCTACACAGGAAACTCAAGTTTCCTGACGCTTCTGTGTTGAAAGAAAGTATACCTGTTGAATTTATTTTGTGATGGCTGAATGTGAGGTTAGCCTTGCCGAAAAGGCTTGTAATGTATCTCGGAGGATGGGAAATGTGATAGGTTAACTGCCAATGACAGCTATAGTGATGTGATCAAGGTCCTGTCATCTGTGTTGTAGGAAGGGCAGTGACTTCAACACAACCGTCACTTCCGTAAATACCATCACCCTCTGGGATAGCACAATCATCAGGGGGCAGTTCAAGCAATTCAGCTAAGGAGATATAATGTCTGCAGCACATCAATTCCTTTACCCAGGCAATATATCAGAATAGTATAGAGCCTCCCCCAGCCTGGTGATGTCCAGGTGTTCTGGACCCCAACTCACTGCCCCCTATCAGCATGGCCAAGTGGTCAGGAAAGACTTTATAGTCTAAAATATGGGATAGTGCCTAGTTGAGAGAGCTAATCCCATTCTAGAGACAGGAATGAATAGGAGATACGGATAACTTACGGAGGTCTGCTTGTTGCAGTACAAATGGGAGAATGCTACGGTCGCCAGACGTCCCTTATTTGAGAGCCAGAAAGCTTCGTCCCTTATAGGGCTGGCAGATGTACCTTTTGTTATAAGGGATATCCCCTATTTGAAGGCTGGAAAGCGTTTCCGTTTGTATAAATTAAGAGAGATGCCAAAAAAATCTGGCAGGGGAGGGGATGAGGCCTTAAAAAAAGTGCATCATGTAATTTATAAATTTTAATTTTGTAAAGAAATACATGGTTTGGTTAACTGAAGTCTTATATTTAGTCTTTAGGCGGAACACAAACTTGTAAATAGCTGCTTCCTGATTATCAACTCTTGTGTATCATGAATGTCGACTGTCCTTTACTGCTATATTGAAAACCTGGCAATACTAAAGGAAGCACTTACCAGAAGGTGAAACACTATTATCTTTTAAGATTTGCCTGCATCCACATTATTTTTTACAATAGAGTCCCAGGCCCTCTGAGCAGAACAGGTAGAACATCTTCTAGAACTATGACTGCCACTGACGTCACTTCATCCTTAAATGGAAAGATTTTGCCCTGAGAGGCGAGACAACACATTTTTATATATATTTTATTAAAGAAAGGGGAGAAAATAAAGAAAAGTAGCATATTTCTTGATACAACACAACACGTTAAGCCATATCATTTTCCTCTTAAACCAGTAAATAAACATCTGACCAGAATTTACAGTAATTTCCACACTAAAAATTAAAATTTTAAATTAAAATTCCTTTCTTTCCCTCTTGATTCTTTGATATATGTTGTCAGTCTTGCTTATTAAGTACTTCTGCCATTGAGAATACCGAGTTAAACAAAAATATCTTCATTGGTCCTTATCAAATTTAACTGCTAAATCAGAGTGCTAAATCAATTACAGTTTCAAGATCGACAAAAAGTATACGAGAGTGATCAATTCACCACCCCTTTATTTAGACTCATTTAAACTAATGGAGGGAATGTATTTGCTAGTCTACTCACTATAGGAGCCCATTCTTTCCGGATTTCTGATTCTGCGCTTCCTCTAATTCTATGTGTTAGAACACCCACAACACGTTTTGAATCAAATAATCCAAAGCTGCAACAGATGCACAAGTGGCTGGATGCAAGGAGGCAGGGCTCTGCTTCCTGGCACTTATGCTTTACTAGCGTATTTACCCAGTGTTGCCCCGGATTTCATTTTCTCATAGGCAATACATGTTGGAAAGATTTGAGATGCTGTGCCTCTAATCCCCCAAACTGTCTCGTCCAGCACCTGTAACTTTTCCCCATGTCTCCCAATCCATTATGTTATGTTATTAACATATGTTATGTTATTAACAGACAGAAGTTGGGTTCCTGAGGGAAATACACTGCCCTTCGCCTTGCTATGAGGCCTCGTCTACATAGCAACCAGTCAGCCTATTGAAGACAGACATAGTTGACTGCTTTTCCCCATGTTCCCCAATCCAATTTGTATTCAGAGTTATTAACACCGAGAGGTTGGTTTCCTGAGGGAATACACTGCCCTCCTCCTTGCTGGTAGGCTTCATCGCCATAGCAGCGCACCAGGTCCAAGAGCTCTCCTACTGAGAATTCTAAAGCCCCTCCCCCCCAAAACTGCAAATCCCAGGATTCCATAGAAACTTCTCAGGCAGCCAATCATATGAGGTCTTTGCCTGACACAAATAAACAGACAAACTTTGACTTTTAGATAGTAGATTAATATTCCGAGTAATACAACCGGAATGCTTCAACAACGAATGAATAAATAAATAAACAACGAATAAAATAATTGCACATTTATTCCTCGCTGAAGCAGTCTGATTGCGTCGCTCCGAGTGAAAACTTCGTGAAACAGGCCTCCTTTGATTGCGTACCAGCCCGCCTCTCGTGTCATGGTTGCCGCGGCGGCGACTGAGTAGGAAACGGATGAGGCCATCGCTTCCTGTTGCGTCACGTCCCTGTCTGCCTTCCTATTGGAGCTCCTACAGTGACGAAGATTTCTCTTCCCGGAAATGAAGGTTTCTTCTTCTCTCGTCGGGAGTCAGTCAAACGTTTGCGGTCGTCGCAGGTGAGTGTGGATGCTGGGATGTGAGAGGGGTTGGGCGGCTGGGTGGGTGGATGATGGGAAGACCGAAGGGTGGGGGGCGCTTTTCTTTCTCCGTATTTTCTAGCCTCATTCCTTCTCCCTTGTTAATTGTCAGTGTCATTTTGCATCTCAAGAGGACAAAATTAAAACAATTTCTTATGGACATGGAATGTGTATTTTAAGCTATTTTTGGAGTGCGCGAAGTTTCTTTAATCGCTAGAAAAACCAAAAACAACGTTATACATTGTAATATAAATAACTCAGTCTTTTAAAAATTAAAAAAAAAAAGCTGTATAAGGTAGCAAAAGGTTTTTAAAAAGTTGTATACGTTAGCAAACCCTACTGATCTGGCATTTTGACAATCCATTCCTGTCAAACTTTTTTAGAAACCAGATTTAAAAATGTTCGTATATTTTTTAAAGCAAAATGCTAGGTTATGGATATTATGTATGTTCTGTTTCCCCCCTTTTTTTATATGGTTTAGTAATCAATTCTATCTATTGTAGAGTACTGTATAACATAATGTGAATGAGGCTTAAGTTACAATTACACATGCTTAGAACTACTGTTGTAACACACTTTTTGGAAGCAAGTCTGAGTGCAGGGAACAGTTTTAAAAGGAGCTGTCTAGCTGCTTGTTTTTGCTGCTTTTTGGAGAGTAGTGTGAAGCTTCTTCCTCTTATTTCACAGACAACTGGCTGCTAATGACTGAACAGAAAGCTGGACTAGATGGGTCCCTTATTTATTTACCTATTTATTTATTGAATTTATATCCTGTCTTTTTCCTGGGATGGAATCCAAGGTGGCTTACCATGATTTAAAACAAGATTTCATGTAAAATCATTTGAAAAGGCCTTTAGGGTGACCCAGCAGGGTTCTTTTTGTGTTTCAAAAAATATGCATAACACAAAGTTATATGCCTTCTCTCCATCATGCTGTGTTGTAAAAAAATAACTTTTAACTTGAATCTGAGGGTCTATTCTGAGTAAAATATCAGCCTTCCAAATGTGGCACCCTCGTTGTGAAATGCCTTCCCTTCGAAGGCTGGAATGGTATAAATGCTATTCTCATTCTAGCACCAGTGAAAAAATATGGCTTTTTATTAAAGGCTTTGGGGCTTAGCTGATCTATTCCAAAATGTACATGTATGTGGTTTTAAGCTGTTCTGCTTTTTAAAAACTGTTTTGATTTGTTAAACTGTTTAATATGCTTTAGTCAGATTAAATTATTTTGCTGTTTTAAATTTTAAATTGTTGTCATCTGCTTTAATTGATATTGCTTATATGCCACTGTCATGTTATTGACTTTTCTGGGGAAATTGTATTTCATTTACGAGATATTAAGGTAATCTGGTGATGTGTGCACTATGTATTAGAGGTAATAAGGTAAGGGTCTGTCATAAGGAGATGAGAGAATGGAACCTTGGAAATGAGTGGTGATTGGTGGAATGTCTGAAGGAATTAAATAAGGCTAGGGTAAGTCAGGAAGAAGGAGAGAGTAGTATGACAACTTAATGGGTGGGGTTTAAGAATTTAAATGATTAAGAGAGTTAGATAGTTTCTGAGTTAGCTAGGAGATGGGTTAAAGAGAGAGAGAGATGTGTTCCAGGAGTATTAAATAATTAATCTGTTGTGTTATGTTCAAAACGTATAACACAAAAACATTGTTTTTGTGTTATATGTGCTTGGCTTCCAGAAAGCTTGGGTTTGGAGAGGGTGACTGTGGTGGGATCAAGAGGGATGATGTCTGGTGGGGGAGCTGATGGCTAATATCTCAGATGGGAACCATGAGGTCCCTACAGTTGTTGACGATGGCAGTGGGACAGCAGGAGGTCCTCTCATTGGTGGCAGAAGTGGGGATAATGGTGGTGGTGGTGAGTCCTCCTGGTGGTGGCAGTGAGATTAGTGCAAATTCTCATTTGATGGCAGTGGTTGGGATAAATAGAAGTATTCCTATTTGGTGGCAGTGGAATGATAGGCAGAACTTCACAGTTACCTTGAGACTTTGTGATGGGGTATAAATATTTTAATGATTAAATTGGGGTGGGATATAGAGCCACTGTGGTGTAGTTATTTGAGAGTTGGACTGCAACCCTGGAGGCCAGGGTTCAATTCCCCGCTTGGCCATGGAAACCCACTGGCAGACCTTGGGCATATCACACACTCTCAGCCTCAGAAAATCCTGTGATAAGTTTGTCTTAGGGTTTGCACAAGTTTGAAATGTCTTGAAGCTACACAACAACAATAAATATTTTCATAATTAAATAACTACCTATTTGTTGTCAAATAGTTATATTTATGGATTTGTATACGTTCCCTTGTGTGTCCATTCCTATGAAATGACTTCTGTGTTTTTTGTTTTCCTGCTTCTTCTCTACTGTTCTCTTTGGCCTGCTAACACAAACATATTGTCAGGAAGAAAGAATGCAGAACTTGCAGATTTGCTGTGTCCTGCCACATCATGTTGTCCCTATGAATATTTGCTTGGGAACATGTCCCATTGACTTCAGTGGGGCTTATTCTCACATTCATGTGTACAGGATTAGCATTACATCATCATCATCATCATCATCATGTAGAGCATTTATACCCCACTCTTCAGCCAAAAGGCTTCCTAGAACTGCTTGCAAATTGTTAATTTGATCATTTATTTTGTTTGCTTGTTTGTTGATTGAGTTTATATCCTGCCTTTCTCCCAAGATGGGATTCAAGGTAATTCCTTGCCCAGCTGCTTGGGTCCATGGCATGATGGAGCTCTGCCTGGCTGCTTCTGTCCCTGAGAGACCAGAGCAATGGCAGCTGGAACATGGTGGAGGGAAATGGAACCTTAGGTCCTCATAGAGTGTGTAGACCTTGAATACATTTAGTGATTTACTTTTTTTTTTAATCTATATATATATATTTAGTGTTCCAGCACGCTTCCACCACAAAGCCTGAAAGAGCCATGGTGTGTATTCCGTGCATAGTCATTCCAGTTCTGCTGTGGGTCTACAAAAGATTCCTTGAGCCGTATCTCTATCCCATCATCTCACCATTCATCAAGAGCTTTTGGTCTAAGAAATCAGTGCAGGAAGTACCAAAGGAAGACCAAAGGACAGCCATGTGTGAGTCTTCTGCGGATGGATCTGAAATATCCAAAGTAAGCATTTGCTAAATAAGACGAGGGGGGAAAAAAACTTCTCTGTTTAAAATGAAGGACAAGCTAATCATGTGCTTTGGTAACCAAAGACATTTCTGGAGCACTAAATGCTGGCATTGCAGTAAAGCACTCACCTGATTACAGGGCTGCTATAGCTGCTGCTCTGTTTTCCATTAGGCAGCTGTAGCTATGCATTCCCAGGAGTAGAATTTTCTGTCCTACAATAATGGAAAGAAAAAACACCATTTGTTTTCAGGCTGGTTTAGTTTAGAAATATGCCAGTTTTTGCTGCCTGGTGATTTTAAAACTGGGGGAGTCCTGCTGGTAGTCTGAAATCTTTTCTCTCTAATAATTTAATCGTATGTACATGTGGCCCAGACAACTTTCAATTGGAAATGGAGTATAGGCGAGGATAAATTTGGGGGTTCTTGCCCACTTGTCACAATTAAAAAGGAAGAAGTGATAGGCTTTTGCTTTTATTCTATAAGTGTGATATAGCTGGCCCTCCACATTTGCAGGGGTGACTTTCAACAGATTTTATTATTTGCAAGTTTCTTCAACCCCTGTCCCCCCACGCCCACACCCACACCTTAGGCACTTCTTTTCTGAGGAAGCCTTCCTTCTTGGCACTGCTGATCAGGCTGCGCAGCCCATTAAAAACCTGCCTTTGATCCTCCTCCTCCACCAGCCATTGCCTGGCCAGCTAAGGATGGCTCATAGCCCAATTTCTCAGCACCACAAACTCTCTCGATGCCTCTCCAACAACCAAAGAAGGAGATGGGTGAGAGAGAGGAAGTATAGGGCCACCGTGCCAATCTGTCCTCTTTCCCTCTCCTTTCACTGGTTTGGACCCTGGGTGCCTCCTGTCCCCACCATGCCTCATCCCCCTTCCCACAGACACACACACACATGTTGATATTTACAATTTTCCACTTCTGCGAGGGCCCTGTGCCCCAAATTTAGCAAATGTGGAGGGCCAATTGTAATAGCATTTGAAGCCTTGTAAGCTACGTCTGTTAAGGTTTTTGTAAGTTAGAGGCAGAACCAATGTGGTGTAGTGGTTTGAGCACTGGGCTACAACTCTGGAGAACAGGCTTTGAATCCCCACTTAGCCATGGAACTCATTGGGTGACCTTGGGGCACATCACACTCTCTCAGCCTAAAGCAAAGGCAAATCCCCTTCTAAACAAATCTTACTAAGAGCATCCCATGATATGTTCATCTTAGGGTCACCATAAGTTGGCAGTGACTTGAAAGGTACACAGCAAGACTTTAGAGGCAGTATCTTAAATTGTCCCCATGCCTGTGCAGTTTGACTCACTGAGCTGGATACATCTACAGCCCATCAGCCACTGTAGCCAGTGAGATGCTTGGCAGGCCATGCAGTCAGTGAGTAGCTCCTTCATGAACTGCCTAATATGGCTGGTGGTCGGTGTTGTGCTTGGTCAGTAGCAGGTTTTTGTGGCCTGCTTTGTAGAGCCACCAGTGTTCCTGTACAAAGAGTTCAGTGTGTTCTGCTGAAAGAGTTTAATGTAATGTAGTGACTAATGCGCCAACTCTACAAGGCTGCAAGCACAGCCCTTTGAGTACTCAGTAAGCACTATATAATTCAGCAGTAGCAAACTTTTGGCTCTCTACCTGTTTGGACTATAGCTCCCACAGCCCAATGGTAAGGGGTTGCACATGTTTTCCAAACATCTGAACAGCCTAAGTGTCACCACCCTGATACAGCTGATTGTTCCAAGTGCAAATGATCCTCAGGGTTGTGAGTCTGGATGAGCAGGATGTGGCCAAGGAAAAGCTCCTTTGGTGCAACCAGGATGGCATTTTGAATCCATGGCTACATGTTGCTTTCTTCCTGTTGAAAGCATTTACCTGAATTGGCAAATAATGTCTTTTTTCCTGCCTCTGTTTCAGAATGAAAGCAATAGCATCGCAAATGGATTTGCTGGAAGTGGCGCTACAGAGAAGCCTGACAAAAAGACTGATTAAAATAAACTTGTGCTGTGGAATTGTAACTTCTATAAGCAGCGAACTAACAGTCTTGTTCCTACTTGGAAATGTCATTGCACTTTTTATGAGAATATATATGCACACATCTAGGGAGACTTCAGATGATTCTCTCTATAGTTGAACAAAGATTTTAATATATTGTGTTGCTTTTCTTGACATTCTTGGTGTCAGAACTTTTCCTCTTGCAGTGCAGCTGATAATGTTAGGGATTTTAACACTAGATTTCATTAATGCTGTTATTGTCAAAACTGCAACTCGTTTCAATTTTTTTCCTGGAATTCTACTCATACACACTTTTAACAAAGCTGGAGTTCTTGTGTGTTGTAATTGAAAAGAGCAGCCATGTAAATATCGAGATGCTAATAATAAATACTGGTAGTGATTTACTCATTGTTCTTAAATTTATCCCTGCAAAACTGCTCAGCAGTGTTTTAGAGGTTATCTCATGATGTAATTAAGCAGCCTTTGTGTGAGTAGATATTGAGGGGGCAGTCTTCTTGATATTACTGGAGGAGGAAAGCAGGCCTTTTTTTCTTGTGCTTTCAAGCTGTTGGTTTGTATCAGAGACTTTGTCTTTCTAAACCCAGGGAAAAAAAGAGAAAGTAAGTAAAAATTATATCTGTAATGTAAACTGTTACACCTTTCTTGAGCATACTAGTATAAAGTCCAAATAATTCCAGATGCAGTCCTCAAATTTTGCTTGTATGATAGCAAGCTGACATTCTTAATAAAGTATGTGGTTTTTATGAGAGTGGGTTTTGTCTTTAGTCTGTTTTTAGAACAGAGTCTTGTGAATTGAAAATTAGGGCATAATGACTTTAGTCAATGACACAAGAGTTGTTGTACAACTGCTATTTTTGTGTGCTGTAAAAACGAAGAGGAAACAACAATCCCATTACCTGGGGAAAGTTCAGTTTTGCATGCCTTCTCCCAAAAGGCCTTCCTAAAGAGGTCACATAGCTCCACTGTTCTTTTTGAATCTAATAGATCTTGGCTCACATTCTAGTCCAAACTTGAATTCATCTATGACTTCTTTGGCTGGAGTTACTTTGTATAACAGAACAATTGAAGGGGAGGGAGTTGCCATTCCAAACTGGCTCAGGGAAGGTGGGGATGGCATAATGGGCCTATTTTCCTATCTTGCTTGTCTCCTTCCTTGAATGTGTGGGGGCATTGGGAGAGGATTTGTGGTACTGAGAAATTGGGCTGGGATCAGCAGGGGTTGGAGAAACTTGCAAATAATTAAATCTGTGAAAATCAAACCGGCAAACATGGACAGTCAACTGTATTGGCTCAGGCTTGAGTAATTTCCTAGTGATTGTAAAGTTCTGCTCTGGCCTGGTTGAGAGTGTGCATTATGTAATTTGATGTAAGCACAAATGCTATTTTTGCATATTCATCTAATGGGGTTTGAAGGGTGCTGTGCACACACACACACAAAAAGTGATTATGCATCAGACATAAGCACTGCAACCCCAACAGGAAAATGTTTGGTGACAAGATGACTCCAGTGCAGAGATGAGAATCAAGCAATCCTCTAGGTATTGTTGGACTGTAGCTCCCAGTCATTGTAGCTACTGGTGACAAATCTTAGGAGCTGCCCACAATTGTGTTCTGATTTTATGTTCATTTTTGTGCATGCAGACATAATTCAACCACATTTCCTTTTCACAAGTGTTCTTTTTCTAGCCAGAGGCTATTTCAACTATCTCATTTAAAAAAGTGAGAGGAATTATTCATATATTGGTCTAACTTAATTTTCTTTTAATGCAGTTGTTTCAATTAATGGAAACTTGATAAAATGTAAGATGCTGAATTAATTCCTAAAGATACTGAAGCTCCAGAATCAGAACTTGACTGAATTAGACCTGTGAGCCATCAGAGCCTTTCAGATTTTGCTACAGTGAGCCTTCCCAAGGCCAAAAGAAAGCAGTAAAATGAGCTCTGTAAGTGCGATTCAGACAAGAAACCTAAACAATATGGTCAAGATAAAATGGACACAAAAAATGTATTTATTTATTCATAGCTCTCTTTTTTTTCAGTTTTCCCTCTCTCCAAAACCCAAGTACAGAGTAACATACAAACATTAATAATACAAATAACAAAAACAAAATTATATTATTGCAATAACCCAGTTAAGCCATGACAATAGTAGTCTTTAACAGAGAGCAGAGGAAGAAACCAACTGAGGCTATTTCCGCACTAGCCTGTTAGAGTGCTATTATTCCACTTTCAACATCCTATGGAATCCTGGAGTTTGCAGTTTAGGGAGAGGATGTTGAAAGTGGAATAATAGCATTCCTAACAGGCTAGTGCGGAAATGGCCTAAGTCAAATGCCTAAGTTTAAAAAAAAAAAAAGTACAGTGCGCCCTCAGTATCCACTGGGATTTGGTTCCAGGATCTCCTGTGGAAACCAAAATCCATAGGTGCTCAAGTCCCCTTATATACAGTGGTGTCCCTTTTGTAAAATAGTTAACAACTGAAAGGTTAATTTTTTGGATTTTTAAAAAATATTTTCAAGGCATGGTTGGTTGAATCTGGATACAGAATTTGTGGATACGGAAGGCCAACTGTATTTAGTTATCAACATTAAGCTTTGAACAGGCTTTAACAGTCCTGTACATTACATTACTAGTCTATGTCATGTATAATATGTTCCTGAGTTAACAGTAGATTTTAGAGAGCGTTAGAAACAACAGGGTTTAGCTAGCAGACTTTTCAATACAAGTGGAGGGGCTGAGTCATAGATTCTTTCAATTCACACACACCAAACTGATTCACAATACCTATGTAACTCAAGAGACAAGATCATGTGCAGTTCTCTGCTGAGACCGTGTATAGTTACACTGTCTCAGCAGGGAATTGAACATGATCATCTTGTCTCTTAAGTTACATCGTCCTGTATGTGAACCTGGTTTGCTCTATGCAGTGTATGGAACAGCCCATATTCCAGTCTATCAATGCACTGGAAGCAAACAAAAATGAGAAAGGCAGATACTGAAAACAACTTAGTTGTGATTTATGTTTGGCAAAATCCAGACTGAATTATTGTAATATGTTGGGTGTGTGGTTTCCTTTGAAGAGCACAAGTAGATCTGTGGTTCTGGAGCAATTGGATGTGGAAGATTCTTTTTCTCAGTGTGCCAGGAACTAGTACGCTATTTGTACTAGAACTGTTTGTTTCTTTTCTAGAAACTCTCCAGGGACTGGCAGTTGATAGCTCATTGACTGTCTCTCTGAGTAGCACTGAGCTAAATTAGAATATGGCTGCCAAAGACTAGGACTAGCCACAGGAAGTATACGACGCCAATTCAAAAAGACCTTCACAATCTATTTCTAGGATTAATTCCAAATGCTCAATTTGACTTTTAAAACCTTCATGGCCAATGTCTAGATTATCTTAACTTTTCCCCAATCTAGTGCCCTCCAGATGTTTTATTTATTTGGAGAGTACATTTCCCATTATTCCTGACTATTGGGTATGCTGACTAGGAGTGATAGGTGTTGTAATCTAACATACTTGGGTGGCACCAAATGTGTTAGACTACCTGGGACATTAGGAGTAGGGTGTTTCCTCCAATTTCCTCCACCCTCCGAAATATGATGAATTTGGAAGTGATACCAACGCTGTTGAATTCTCTAGGGGATGTCCTTATTTCTATCTTGCTCTGTAATTTTTTAGACTTCAACTAAAGCAACTCAGACTGTTTGTTGTTTGTGGGCATTGTCAGAACAGACTCACGGAGTAAGTAATGCTCACGGAGGGCTAACACTGGAATCTTGTGCGCACTGCCCAGCATTCAGTGGAAAGGTAAACTCAAGGCAGAGGCCTTCAGAATGTGCTGGAAGAGAGTTGTATGGATATCACTGCCTCCCAAAAAGACAAATGGGTCCTCGAGCAAATCAAGCTTGAACCCTTTCTAGAACCCAGAATAACTAAACTGAGGCTATTTTGTACTTTGGCCATCTCATGAGAAGACCTGATTCATTAGAAAAGTCAATAATGCTTGGTAAAGTGGGAGGCAGGAGCAAAAGAGGAAGATGCATTACAGGTAGTTAGACTGAATCAAGGAAGCCACAGTCCTGAGTTTACAAGATCTGAGCTGGTTTGGTGAAGACAGATCTGGAGATCTGAAATGGATAGGCTCATCCTAAGTTGAAGCTGACTTGCCAGCAATTAACAAACACCAAATTAAATTAGTAACCAGTATACACAGGCAACAGAATGAAGTGATAGGGTTCATAGACAATCGAATGGCTAAAGGTCGTGGAGGACTTTTTTTTTTTTTTTGCGACTCCCTGCAATCAGAAAATGTCAAAGTCCTAGCTCTGCTTGTCACCTGCACACAGTTTTTGTAAGAGTGAATTTATGACACTATTTTCTGTCTCAAGTAATTTGTGTAATTTGTGTTCTCTTATCACATTAGCAGGATATTATATGATTTCATTTTTGTACTATGCCATTGGAATAATAACACACCCTTCAACTGACCTGATTTGGCAGAAAATGTCCTAATTAATCCTCTGCTGTTCTGACTTCTTCTCCCTCCTCCTCCCGATTTGTCCCTTTGTCTTCAGCTTACTTCAGTTGTTGCAAACTGAGTTCAAAGCGCAAATGTGGGGTCTTCCCGCTCTACACAGTTATAGTGCCATTATTCCATTTTCAAGATCCTGGGGTATTCTGGGGCTTGCCCTTTACTGAAGAGGCCAGATTGTTCTCTGGCTGAGAATTCTAAAGTCCGCTCCCTAAACTGTAAACCCCAGGATTCCGCAGGATGTTGAAAGTGGAACAATAGCACCATAGCGGGGTAGTTTGGGAAGGACCAAAGTTGCGCCCCCTCCCCTCCCCTCCCCTCCTCCCCTGGCTGAGGGCAACCTTTCCCTTTCCAGGAGGTGCAGGCAAAAGCAAGCTGCTGCAGCCTCTCCCAGCTTCTCTGCTCTTCCTTAACAACTTTTGCCCTCACTGGGGCCGTTTCTGCCCTACCCTGTTATAGTGCTATTATACCACTTTCAACATCCGGTGGAATTCTGGCGCTTGTCCTTTACTGAGGAAGCCGAAGCGTTCCGGGGCTAAGAATTCTAAAGGCCCCTCCGTAAACTGCAAATCCCAGGATTCCACAGGACGCTGAAAGTGGAACAGTAGCTCTATTCACAGTGTGGCGTGGAAGTGGCCTGTGATGTTGCCCGGCTGCATCTGTCCTGCTTTTCATCTGCGCAATGTTGGAAAGTATGACCTTGGGCAAGTCATACTCTCTCAGCCTCAGAGGAAGGCGAGGGCAAAGCCCCTCTGAATACAAGAAAACCTCATCACAGGGTCGCCTTAGGGTCGCCCTGCGTTGGAAATGACTTGAAAAGCACACACCAACTAATGAAAGAATAATTCCTCTAACGGCGTTGGGTAAAAATGAAGTATGAAGTGGTACAGTCCGTTCTCGCACCTTCTCCTCATTAATCTTTAATTCCAAAATCAGTCGGTGTCGAAAATCACCGCTCCCTGAAACCTGGTCCATCCACACACCCCCCGCAGAACTACGTTTCCCAGCATGCTCTTCGGGCATGCGCCTTCGCTTCCTCCCTGCCTGTAAAGAAGGAGGGACAAAAATGTCTGGGCGGAGACACGTGATCTCCGCCCCTCCCACCAGGAGATGCCGCTGTTGATACGGTTGGGTGAGGACGGGTGGGGGCGACGTCGTGACGACGTGGAAAAATGGAGACGGCTGGAGCGGCTGACGGGGCTGAGAGCGCGCGCAGGGAACCCTGAGGAGGGAAGGCGGGGGCGCGCACGCAGGCGGGACGGCCGGTGAGCGGGCGGGCGAGCCTCCTAAGTCAGTCGCGACTGCGCGCGATAGGCGCCTGAGCGGAGGCGGTCCCGCGCTGGGCGCACGTCGTCAGGGGGAGGGTGCCACCGCTTTTCCCTTCCCTTGGGGAGCCAGAGCCCGGTGAGTTGCCGACCCCCTCTCTTTCCCGCCCCGCTTACCTCCCTGGAGGTTTGTGCAGGGTAGCTGAGCAGCCTTCTGTCCTCTTGGCTCGAAGGGAGGTGGGGAGATATGTATATATATGGGTGGGTGGGTGGGTGGGAGAGAGGAGAGGGAGGGCAGCGGTAACCATGGCAGTTGGAAAAACCGAGAGAGTTGTGGTGTTGGGGGCAGGAGGTGGAGGCACGTATTCGCAAACAGGCAACGGAGAATGCTGCCCTCCTTCTTTGTGCGGTGTGCATAATATTTCCACATGTTGGTAGTGGGCGTCCTGTGTAGGTTTGTTTAGAAGTCAACCGACCTCTCAGCTTAATTGAGTCTTAGGCCACTTCTGCACTAGCGTGTTACAGTGCTATTATTCCACTTTCAACATCCTATGGAATCCTGGGGCCTTTGAGGCCCCTCCCTAGACTGCAAACCCCAGGATTCCATAGGATGTTGAAAGTGGAATAATAGCACTGTAACACGCTAGTGCAGAAATGGCCCCAGCTTCCATTCGTTAACTGGTTTTGTTCTCATAATGATTTGGCTGTGCTTCCTCATTATAAATGTGGTTTGAAGGGAAGTTTGGGTTTAACTCTTAGAACCATCCTGGCTGAGAACTTGGCGAGGTGGCTGATGATTGCTTTGTTAATAGGTGCTAGAGAAACTAGTACCTAAAGGTACCTAGAGGAAGCCTGCATTACAAGTGGATAGATTCAACAAAGGAAGCCACAGCCCAACACTTGCAAGACCTGAGCAGGGCTGTTGATGACAGAAGCCATTTCTGCACTATATTGTTGTAGTGCTATTATTCCACTTTCAACATCCTCTGGAATCCTGGGGTTTGCAGTTTAGGGAGGGGCATTTACAATTCTCAGCCAAGGAGCTCTTTGGCCTCAGGAAACTACAAACCCCAGAATTCTGCAGGATGTTGAAAGTGGAATAATAGCGTTATAACGGTGTAGAGCAGAAATGGTCAGAGGAGGTTTCTCATTTATAGGGTTGCCATAAGTCAAAGTCGACTTAATGGTAGTTAACAACAGCAAACTAAGGTAATTAAACAGATAAAGAAATGGTGTTGCTCCTCTTGCTTTTGTAATAGTTTATGTAGAAGAAATGTTCACTGACAGGAAGGGGATGAGCAATTGTGGGGGCTTTCAGATGTTGGACTGCAGCCAATGATAGGAGTTGCAGTCCAGCAATGTTTGGAGGGGGCCATGGTTGCCCCTCCGCAGCTCTAGAATTTGGGTGTAATGGCTACTGAAAAACGTAAGTCACTGTGGTAGCCAGGTCCCAGGAATTTTTGTCTTTTTGTTAACTCTGCTACTCAACATGCCCTTTTAGGGTAGACCAGAGGTTCTAAAAAAGAAAATTGACTGCCATTGTAATTGTAGACACATTTGTGAAGAAAAGGAAATGGATTTGAGATCTGTACTTCTTTGAGGGAAGCAAATTTGATGATACAAGTGGCTTTTGTTGGATGGGGTACTGGAAGTCATAGTTGGATAACCAGTGTGAAGATAAGTAGAGATCTGATTGGATGTGAGACAAGTTAGTGCACCTGTGGTGTGGTTTCTAGGTTTTCAAATGATAGTTTCCTTGCACAGTCATTAAAGTGGAAGTCTCTCAAGGTGGACATAGAAACTTATCCATACGACAGATCTTAAAATAACTTCTGTTATTGCTTTTGGAATCATATTATTGATTTGTGATGACTGCTTGTGAGAATTTACTTGGAAAAGAAATTGCTTCAAGGGGAAAGTAGGCTTTCGTGACATTGGATAATAATGGCTGTGAACTACCTCATTCCCACTCCTGATTGTGGAAACTAAACTAGCTATTAACTGCTGTTAATGTTTGTTGTTGTTGTGTGCCTTCAGGTCACTTCTGACTTATGGTAATCCTCAGGTGAACCCACCGCAGGGTTTTCTTGACAACATTTCTTCAGAGGGGATTCCTCTTCTTCTGAGGCTAAGAGAATGTGACTTGCCCAAGATCACTCAGTGCGTTTCCATGGCTGAGTGGGGATTTGAACCCTGATCTCTAGAGTCATAGCCTGGTGCTTAAACCACTTAACACCATGCTGGCTCTCACTGTTAATGTTACTGGTAGCATTTTAAGCATGACTAATGGAGGAATTCATCCTCTTGGCCTATTTTTGACCTCTTAAATGCAGTTAAGAGAGACCCGCTTAATATGTCTCCATCAGGTCTAGGGTTAGGCAGTGTCCCACCTAGCCTAGACTGTTTTTTTAAAGGGGTTGTGAGCCTATGGCTCTTCAGATGTTTTGGGCTCTAAGTTCCATATCTCTTACAGTTGGCCATAGTGGCCTTGGGCTTCTGGGAAATGAAGTCCCAAACATTTGGAGGGACAAAATCTCTCCCCTTCTCCACCTACTGCAACTGATGGCATCTCTCCCAAGGTTTCAGGTAAAGATTTTAATTGGATTGAATTTTCACATGCATGGTATATTTTCTTTCAGTGAGTTACACAGTTGGCCCTCCACATTTGCTAGGGTTAGGAGTGCCAGACCCCTGTAAAAGTGCAAAAATCACAAATATCAAAATGTGTGTGGTGGGGCAAAGGGCTGAGGCATGGTGGGGAGAACAGGCACCCAGGGTTCAAACCAGGTCAGAGAATGGGGAAGGTCAACATGGTGGCCCTATGCTTCCTCTCTCTCTGATATCCTTTCCTTGGGTGGTGGTGTGGTGTTGAGAGAGGGTTTGTGGTGCTAAGAAATTGGGCTGTGAGTGGTCTTCAGCTGGCCAGACAGTGGGTGGTGGAGAAGGATCAGAGGCAGGTTTTTAAAGGGTTGCCCAGCCTGACTGAAGCCACTGAGAATCAAGATTCCCCTAGAAAAGGAGTGCCTTAGAGTGGGGGCTGAGGTTGGAGAAACTGGCAAATAATAAAATCCGTGAAAGTTAAATCCACAAATGTGGAAGGCCAACTTTTCTTCCCCCTCGTATGTATCAATCATGCAATATGAGGGCAGCAAGGAATTTGAGAGAAATACGCTTGGGGTTGCTTGTGTACCTACAGTCTTACTATTGTGACTGTTGTTGATGTACAGTGTTAGACATTGCATGCCTACTTAGTAGTAAGTTGCAGTACTTGCAGTGGTTCTGACTCCAAGGAAAACAGTCATAAGATTGCACTCTTGGAAATAGACTAGAGAAAATTTAGATGACGCAGGAAGAAGAGGTTAGAATATTGTCAGTTAATTAGGCCTCAGCACTGAGGTTTATTCAGTCATGAATTTGGTGAGAAAGGAGAAGGTTCTAGTAGGTATAGTAACATTTTTGAAGGAGTTAGTATTTTTTTACCTTTATTTACATACAAGCTGATATTTGTGCATATTTATATTTTATAATGGGATATTTGCAAGAGTGTAATTAATTGCAGAAAGTGATGTTTAACCAAATCTTGGTATTGTATGTACGGAGATAAATTATTTTTCCGGCTATGTGCAAGTTACACATTTCTTTGTTCCTGAGGACATCCCCAGTGTGAAAATGAAACGTAGTGAATTGTACATCTGAAATGTGATAAAAGTTGGTGACCAGCCTTCAAGTCATTCCTTACCCATGTTGATCCTAAGGGTGAACATTTATTTTTTATTTTTTTTGTGGGAGAATTCGTTCAGAATTTGCCGTTGCCTTCCTCTGAAGCTGAGAAAGTGTGACTTGCCCAGGGTCACCCAGTTCATTTTCACAGATGAGTAGGAATTCTAATCATGGTCTCCCTGAGTCCCAGTCCATTAATCAAGCCACTACATTACCCTGAGTCTCATATCTGGTGACACAAAACCATTGTTTTGATTCTAAATAAAAATAATACAAATTCCATGCCAAGAATAGGTAGAATCTGTGGACTGTGTAAAGCATAGAAATCAAGCAAATTTGTATAATGTCCTGATTTTGCAAATGTAGTCTGCTCCTCTTTTGGAAAGGGGTAAGTTAATGCAGAGCAGTACAGCACAACTTTCTGACCATGAAAATATTCTAGTGTCCACTACTTGCATGTTTTCAAGTTCAGACTAGCAAAGCTAGCAAAGAAGACACAAATGGATATTGCAAAGCTGGAGAAAAGGATGGCCAGAAGTTATGAAAGGAGCTTGAGCAACATTGCTTTGAGGAGATATTATATTGTTTGGAGTTATTTAACTTATGGGAAAAAAAGATAGAGGAAAAGAGAGGGGTTTATATAACAATGTGTGAGGTAGAGAAAGTGGATAGCAAAAATCTGTTCTCTCTGTCTCATAAAACTAGAACCAAGGGCCCTCTACTGAATCTGAATGATTGGAGATTCAGGACGGATAAAAGGAAGTAGTTCTTCATGTAGCACCTAGTTAATATATGGAATTTTCTATCATAAAATGTACTGATGGCAGCCAGTTTGTCTTTATCTTTGTCTGTATCTTTGTCTTTAAAAGAGGACTGGACAAATAGTTGGAGGGTGGGAAGCTATAAATACTACAATGACTACTGCTACTACCACTACGTCTGCTGCTGATCATAGTTGTTGTTCCAGAGAACTAACTTCTCATTTTCTCAGACTTTTTGATCCCTTTTTGTACTTCATTCTTGCACTGCTTCATTTTGGTTTCACTACTGGTAATTGCTTTAATTCTTCTCACTGATACTGTGGGTTGCAGTGTTTTCATTTGATATGTTTTTAATTTCTTGTTAAGCTATCCCGGGAGCAAAGTAAAGATGTAAATCCTGTGTATTAGATCAGTTAGCATTGATGTCGACCTCTTTGTCCCTGTATACTTGAGAGAGTCAGGTTTAGGGAAAATTTTGGTTGTCATTGTGCTCCTGCTGTCAATTTTATAATCTGTTTGCAATGAGGTCATATGAGGGACATGACAGAGTCTGGCTGGGCCAAAGTTAGTGTGGCTGTACCATGATATTTGAGTGTGTTTGAATATAAATATTTTACATGTACTACCTGTGAAATAGAAAAATCTTTACTAAAACAATCTATAGGAACGGTCTAAAAATAGCATTACATCTAAGATTAATTATTGCATCCTTTACCTGAGTGTGCTGATGTGAAGGGCAGTGAGTGCAGAAGTGCTGAGCATATAACAACAGTTATCTGAGTATCTCAGTAAAATCTGGATGTTTCCATACCCCCTTGTTTTCCTGTTGTGTGTTTTACAACTCTCTTTCCATATGCTGCAACAGTAATGAAGAAAATTATGAGCTGTTACTTTTTTTGGCCAGAATCTTCCATCATAGTGTATGGAATTTAATGTTGTTAAAGCTTTAAGCTAGTTTATATCTTGATATATTGAATGTCAGGTTTAGATTTTTTAAAAGGCCTATTTCACTCTATCATTTTTCATCTGATGGTTGTGTACTTGGTGTCCTCACTGGGATCTGGGCACTCAGAGGATTCTGATACTTTTAAAGGGATGCACAGAAAAGAAAACTTGGTTCTATTGCACTGGTGGAAGAAGCCACAGGGGATAAAGTTGTCCTCTTGTTCGTCTGTTTAAAGATACTTGTGCCTGGGTGCTTGTGTACCTGAAAATTAATTAGCTGATATAACATGAACTTTATCCTGTAAAATGAATAGAGGATGTAGACGTTGGTTTAGCCCGAAAGATCACGGGTGGAATCCTGTGTCATAGTGTAGGTTAAAGATTATGGTTCGAGTATTGGACTGTGACCCTGGAGACCAGTGTTCGATTCCGCACTCAGCCATGGAAACCCACTGGGTGACCTTGGGCATGTCACACACTCTCAGCCTCAGAAAACCCCATGATAGCTTTGCATTAGGATCACCATAAGTCAGAAACAACTTGAAGGCACACTCTTTGTCATTTAAGTTCCATCAGTATGTTTTGGTTGTGGAAGAATATGGTGATAAATAAGAGATACAAGGGAAGAGATCCTCAGAACAAGCTGCAGCTGGCATGGTTGGAGCCTTAAGGCAACATTCATGTAGATTTTCCAATTTGATGACATTGTACTGGTCTGCAATTGCCACTTTCTTTTCATAATTTTAGGTCTCTGTTATCTTGCTCAAGACCTGTTCCTGAGACAAATATACTTGCTTTCTTGTTGTACTGAGTATGAGTAAAAATTGCCATCTAAACCATGGAAATCCTGTGTGTGTTTGAATCTGGGATATTTCAGTACCTCTGTTTCGTTCCACCCATAAGTTGGGAGAAGTGCATGGTCCTAAGGACCCATTCTCCTCATGCCACAGGTAAGATCGTTGGGGCCAAGTGGCTGATAAACAGGACCCTAAATGGCGAGTGTGAAGACTGTATCTGGAAGCTTTGCAAATGGTGTCTGGGGACACCATGCTTGCACTCATCTGGCTTGCCAATCGATATACATTGAAGGATTTCTTGACATAGCAGTATGGTTTCCATTCTGAACAGGTAACGCTCCAAGGGGTGAAAGGTGGATAAACTGCAGTGTTTGTTGTGGTGTTCCTGTGTGGGTCTTTGTTCTGAATGGTTTATTCAAGAACCAGCTTTCCGTGTATTTCCTCACCACCACCATGTTCACAGTCCTCAAAAGGGGAGCTAATGTAGCTAAAGCTAGTCTTATTTTTATCTTGATATGTTGAATGTCAAGTTCAGATCCTTTTAAAATTCTATTTCTCCTTGTCAGTTTTCATCTGATGATTGTGTACTAGGTGTCTCTGCTGGGATTTGGACATGCGGAGGATTTTAACACTTTCAAAGGGATGCACAGAAAAAATTTAATGATACTACAGTGACGGAAAAAGCCACAGTTGATAACATTTTCCTCTTATTTGTCTCTTCATCCATCAGCAAGTATGGCCTGATGTGCATTGGTGCTCCCTAGCCGCTGTACTGATGCGTCACAGACCAATATGCAATGGGACTGATACGCATTGATCCCAATGTTTACCATGTACTTTCCCACCTGTAGTAAGATAACAGTGCCCTTTTATTGAATACAGATGTTACGGAACTGCTCAGTTCTGAATCTCACAGACTTAAATCCACTTATGAAGACCATATTTCCCCAACAAGATTCCAGGCCATCCTTTTGAATTCTCTGAACATGACACAGCCACATTTCCTACTTTGAGTAGAAATTGCCATTTCTTTCAGGACATTTACATCATGGAAGACATCTTTCATTCTACATTTTATTTAAATTCCCTTTCAGTCTTATATCTAGTGCTCAAGGCAGATGGCAGAGTATCAATACTTAGTTTGTTTCTTTCTGAGTGCAGAGAAAAAGAAGTACTGGTGAATATCGGTTTACACTGAGTTGTGTACCTGGACCAGCAATGTAAAATTGAGGCTAATGTAAATGGAGTGGACCTAGTTCCATAGGGAATCACTGGAGACCTGGGGGTTGAGTTCCAGTGGAGTGGAAGTAATCATAAAGTTAGCATTTTTACTTGGCCCACCATCAGTTTTATAGAAGTTTAAGGGGTATAGCAACAGAACTCACCTTTATCAAGATAGGAATATGTACAGATGCTCTTCAGAGGGGCCGGAAGTGTCAGTAAATGCTGGTCCAGACAGGAGTTGGATAGAGTGAGCTGGTTTGTCATTAGACAGCAGTTCCTCTTTAGAGGAGCACACAGGGAGAGAACAAGTGGTAAGAACCATGTTCTCCTACTGTGCCTTTCACCAGCAGGCTTCCCAGGTAGAGAAAGCATATCAGGATATGGGGAGGCAGCATATCTCCTGCTGTCTTCTGTGGCAAATGCAGCAGCACAAGAGGAGGAGAGGCAAGACATCTCCTATACAGTAACCAGATGCACCAAAAACAAACAAATAGGCTTGCACAGAGCACTTACTGATTCTCTTTTCCCTCTCAGTCCTTGACAATAAACAGATTTTAAGATGCCACAAAGTTCATAATTTTCTATGCCACCATGTTTAGCAGATTTACCTCTTTCAACATTGTTACTGTTACCTACTTGTTCTCTCCCCATCAGAACTCTCTCTCCTAAGCAGACAGAGAAAACTTCCCTCCAAACACTCCAGAACTCCTACGATTCCAGTTTCTTTCTCCTGCTCTCACACTCCGTTCTGTGCAAGCAAAGGAGACCATTTCCTTCTGACGATACCAAGAATTCAGTTGCTTTTTCCCCCTTCCCACTTCCCAACCTGGACGGATAAAAAGAAACTCAGTCAACTTTTCTTAATGCCCAAACTCCACCCCACCCTACCCCACCCTCCTTATTTTCTTGCCTCTCCTATTTCTCTAAACTGTACAGATGTGTTTAGAGAGCTATGCATTGTGGGTGAGTCTATCTGTCTGTCTGTCTATTTATTTCTGGAGAGTTTTGTAAATTTGAAGTGTTATAAATGGGATAATGTAAATGGAGACTTTCCTATAATGACTTAGTCAATCTGTCTAGTGTGTTGCATCAGTCATCTGTGGCTCCTATGGCTAAACAAATGGATAAGATATTTGTTTGTGCTGGGTCACTCAGATGTGTTGAAATTGTCACACCTCATTTTCCTGCTGCTTGAAAGGAGGGAGTTATAAAATATATGTCACAAAATTTATTTTCTTGTTTTACCAGTGGGGAAAATTGTGAAGAATGAGGTGAGGAGCTTTTTCTGTGGTTCAGATTAGATGTAGAAGTTTTAAGACAGTGTCCTAGAAAATCCAAATTCTTTGAAGCTCTGGAAAGTGATCAATGAGAAGATTAGTAATAGAGGATATATTTTGTGTAGAAGTCAGTTTGCCCACTAATTCTGTTCTCTCTAGAATGGATGTATGACATGTGACCTCAGGAGGGTGTAGGTCCCATTCTCAGTCCATGTGGAGCAGCAACAAGGCCAATATATGGCCTGACCGGAATGCCATTCTGCATCTTGTAATACTCCTCCATGCCTCAAATCTTTGTGACCCTTTGGGTTTGATGTGCTGGGGTTCCTTGGCATGCAAAGTGTTTTGGAAAAGGCTTCTCAAAGGCAGAATAACTGGAAAGTGCTAAAGTAGTGTGCGAGAAAGTGGGCTGGCTGATGTGTTCATGAGAAATTGTATATTTCTTTTTTTTATGTGACCCATATGTATATGAAATGTGTGGAAGGGCATGGCACCTGTAAAATGCATTTAGACCATTACTAAACCCTACATACATAATTCCTTGATCATATATTTGTGACTTGATTCATAGCCTGTGGATTGTCCCACCTTTTGGAGAATTGGTTGAACTTTGTTTCGAATTCTGTGTCGTGTACTCAATTTCTATTCTTGGTTTTGGTTACTCCTTAGTTATTTCTTTTATCAAAATGTTTTATATAATGTCTTCTAAATTATTAACAAAATGTCTGTGTGTGCTTGAACTTATATGTCTGCACCTGGACATATGTCCTTTACATTTTCTTGCTTTCAGCTTTCAAGAGAGTTATGGTTGGAACGTTGCTAGAAGGCTCTGTTCTAACTGGATACCATACATGGATGGTGCTGCCTGATAGTAGTTTATATAAAATTCATATAATAGCTGTACATTTTATGAACAGAGTGTTTTCTGAGAGGTCACTCTGATGGCACAACTGTGAGTGCCATCTTGTTTCTAGTTCTGATTAGACTCTGAAAATTTTTGGCTGCCTTTTTAAAAATGTGTTTAATGTGAGCCTCAAGTTGTGTGCCTGAAGCATAGTGGAAAGTTGGAAGGATTTAGATTTGGATGATCTGGGTTCAAATTCTGCTTCGCTGTGGAGTTCATGAGGACAATTAGGATATGTATGTATACCTAACCTATTTTACATTATGAGGGGAAAATGATCAGATGGGTTTGGTGGTGCCTTTGTGGAATGTAAAAAATAAATGTACCAACAAATAAGAGGAAATACCTTGCACAGCTTCAATTGCTGGGAGAAATCAACATTAGCGTTTTGGGACTGGATGTTCTATAAGCATCTGTTGCCAGATTTCCTTTCAAATGTTTCGTTTTTATGTGGCAGACATCAAGTACTTTTTTTCTGTAGGCATACTGATACTCAATCTGCTTTACAGTCAAACAGGTTTTTAAATTTTGTTTCTGTTATTTTCTCTATATTCACACTTTAGTTCCTAATCCAGGGTTTCAGAGTGTGGTCGGTCAGACACATCAGTCTTGTGAAAATTGTGCAGTGTTCCTGGTACCAGATAATTAAGTTAAGCTGAATAAAAGGTACACTACCAGTTCTCAGTGTCGTGACATACTCTACAGTAGTGGTTTTGAAACTGGTCCTCTAGATGCTTGAAACTTCACTTCCCAGAATTCCCAAGTGTTGATCACATTGCCCGTGACTTCTGGGAGGTGAAGTCCAAAACATCTGATGCCTACAACATCTGGAGAACTGGGAATTAGTGCTTCTGGTGCTCACTTCTACAACAAGTTTGTTGTTCTCACAGTGCAACTGGGAGAGTACAATCCTGGATGGTCAGGGCTGCATCCAAGTCTAGGCAGCAGTAAGTGAGATGCTACTAAGACCGCTATCTTGTTATTAATTAGCTGAGGCTTTTTGAGGTGTTGACAGAGGAGAAAATTCCATAGGCATGTATGCATTATTCTTTTTGTTTCCCCCTTCTGAAACTGAAGCTTCATTTGCTGTCCTCTTTTGGTGAATCATTGAAAATAAATAAATTCTGATTTGCTTTTTTTAAAAGATGAGATCTACTTAGGAGTTTTTTTTGTTTTTTGCTAGAATGTTAGGTTCACAAAGTGGGGCATTTGCTAGAGTACTGTGGTCCACTCACTGGAGCCAGATGTAAAATGGTGGTTTCCACTGGAGCCAGTGACTTACCGCATTCCAGGAGCCGTTGGTCTAGGATGACAAGATTACAGTTCTGTACCTGACTTCCTGTGGGTCAGGGATTCTTTCACAAAACGCCAAAACTGGCAAACACATGTTAACCAACATCTGGCCAGAGTCGAGCAATTGAGGCCCTTATTTTAAATGTGAGGAACGCAGAGATTGCCAGACAAGTGGTCATCACAAAGTCAGCAGCTTTGTTTAATGCAATCTTACTTGTAATAGTTAAAACGACTGGAAGTTGGAAACATTTGCTGATCTATACAAATTATCTGTAGATATACTATTGGTTTCTGATCTGTTTTCTTTTTACCATAATGTAAAGTTTTTGTGTCAGCCCCCAGTTTATGCAAGGAGTTTTTAGATGAACCTTTAAAAATGTTTCTCTTCAGACAGGTCAAGCTCCCCTAATGTAATCCCGTTAATGGAGTGATGGTGATGAAGTGGTGGTGATGGTGATTTAAATTGAGATACAGGAGAGTGATCTCATTGCCTTTTCTGAAATTGTTTATTTTTAAATACTGAGATTTCCTGGATGAATGCTGCCTCCTCTTTTGGTTACTAGACTGCAGTAAAATAAAAAAACTTAAAGCATGACCTTCTGGAGTTGGACTTCTCTCCATCTTTTACATAAGGATGAAGTTTCCTCAGACTGGGGTTTCTGGATTAATTGTGAGAAACACAGAATGCTATCTGGGGCATTTTGTGGTGATACTGAGGATGGTATGGCTTTTAGTGAAGTTTGGTGATTCAGTGGACCATTGCTAATGGATTAAAGTGTTTGTATTTCTATTTTACTGTGTTGTGAAAAGCATACTTTAAAAAAAAAGAAGTCAGAATTCAAGTTAGCTTGCAGTCAGAATATGTGAAGATAATAAGTAAAACCAGCAAATAAAAGTGAAACCAATAATGCATCGATAGTATGCCTTTCTTTCAGATTTTAATGTCTTTGAACTGATGTGGCACAGACAGCATTTCTGAAATAGCTGATAAAAATGCCTCTCTGGTGGGGGTAGTCATATGACTTCCACATACATCTGTGTGCCAGAATATTTCATAGATATGATGGAGAAGTTGTTGCATCCAGAGTGGATGGTCATAAGAGATTTATTCAAGTTAGACACTAATGTGTTTAGATGGTGGATGGGAAGTCTGTCATTGGTTGTAGTTGTCTATCTGGTAGATAACAGTGAGCAGAAAACAAGACTGAAGTCTTACACAACATCCTGATTCCAGCTTGCACAGTTTTATGGTTGAAAGTCAAAGTGATCTTGTTAAAGTTTTACAGGGCTGAGATCCTTGCCTGCTGCTGATTGTTTCCAGCCTTTTCATTTCACTGTAGTTTAAGCGTAGTACATGAAGAATTAAAAAAATGAGCTAAAAATATAGGTAGTTTGGTAGCTTTAAGAAGTATGAATGCATGCAATTTAGAAAAGCATAGGACAATTCTGTAGTCAACACATACACTGAAAGTTACAGAGGTTTGACTTGAACGTTTTTATTACTCTAATGGCACTTATGGTTTGTGTGTCTGGCTCGTGGAAGCTAGTAGGCAAGCAGTAGGAAAAGAGAGAGACCCCAGTACAGGCGGACTGACTCAGTCACTAAGTCACAGCCCTGAGTTTGCAAGCACTGCGCAAGGGCAGTTGAAGACCGAGGCTGCGACAGGACTTTCTTCCAGATTGGTGTGGCAGTTCCCGATCTGATAAGGTGCCCTCTCTTTTCCACACAGCAATGGCTCCCCCCGCCCAATTATAGCACCACCTGTGTAAAAGGATGAGGGTTTTCAATGTTAATAATTTTTATTAGTAAAAATTAATTAATTTTATGGTAGCATGGTTTTTGTGTTACTTTATATACAGTCATCCCTCCACATTTGCTAGGGTTATGGGTACAAGACCCCCATGAAGGGGGAAAACCATGAATAACTCTAGGCCCTCTCAAACCATATTTAACACACAGAAAAAGTATGATTACCGTATTCAACCCACTGTGGATTCCTGTGAGGCATCAGAGTTCCTTCACAAGGCGGAAGTGGGTGGCTGGTGGGGCTCACTGCCACCTCCCCTGCTGCCCCACACCATTTTTAAGAGGGACTTGCAAGCCTTGCTTGCAGTTTCTCGGTCTCACAAGGCTTGAAATCCCTGTTAAAAATGGCACGGGGGGAAGCAGAGGTGGCAGCAGATAACCCATGAATAATCAAATCGACAAAAGTGAAACCTGCAAATGTGGAGGGCTGACTGTATTGTATGCAGCTCAGGCCGAGTCAATGTTTACAAAGATAAACTACAGCATTTATTAAGCTAACAATAAAAATAACATTAAAGTAAAGAATAAAGTAAAAGATAAACTGTAACATTTATCAAGATAACAATAAGAATAAAGTAGCGTGTTAGAGTTCATATGCAGATCAAGACTGATACTTTTCCTCAGTGTATTTTTTTAGACAATGTAACAGGTAGCTGCCTGCTCAGAAACAGTTCAGTTATATCTTTTGACTTTTATATAAGACATAAATATCATATAACAGCCTTTTGGCTAAACTCCCACCAAGGGTAATCTAGTAGGATCTAGGTCAGACTTTCTGACCTAGATCCTACTGGGTTTTAATTACTCTTCTGCCTCTCATTAGGCTTCCACTGAGAGCTAACCATCCCAAAACAGTCACGCTCTCTGACTGGCTATGAGACTCTGCTCCTTAGCTCCTTGCTAGGCTCTCACTGAAAGAATCCAAATATCCATGGATGTTTGGCCTTGGATAGCTTTTTCTCTCAACCACAAGCTCTTCCACACACTATTGAGCTGCGTTTTCCTCCTGAAGTGCTATTCTGGTTGCCTAGTAACCTGCTTCCAGGCTGCCTTGGCACTTCTAATAGCCACACCCCAGAACTTTGTCACAAGGCCTCCTGGAAGTCGCTCGTTCATGACATCATTTGAAGTCTAGAGAGCCAACCTGCTGTAGTGTTTTGAGTATTGAATTATGACTCTTGAGATGAGGGTTTGAATGCCTACTCAAACATGGAGACTCTCTGGGTGACCATGGGCAAGTCATACTCTCTCAGCCTCAGAGGAAGGCAGTGGCAAACCTCATTTGATCAAATCTTGACAAGAAAACTTTGTGATAGGTTTGACTTGGGCTTACCATAAATAGAAACAACTTGTACCATTGCAGTTGTACAATTGCAACGAAAACAAGAAGTGGAGTGAACTTGATGGTCAACAACAACAAATGGCAACATCAAAAGAATGAAATGTTAGAATAGCCAAGTAGTATGCATTAAGCCTGAGCAGAAAATATATTCAGACTTCATTCTGACACCTGGCCCTATAATCCTGCTGGCATATGCTGTGGAACAAACAATTTAAAAAGTTACACATTTTTCTTCTTCATGGTCATGCTCTGTTACACTCATGTCTCTTGTGCCTGACCTATGGGAAAGCATTCTAGGGCTGAGTAGCTTTTAATAGGAACTCCATCCCCTCATCTTCGCCATGTACATTGTGCCTGAACTTGTGAAGCTCTTCTTCCTCAGTCCTGTATAAGGAGCGTCATAGGGACTGTACCTCTTCTCCAAGGCTGCTGAGTAGCCTGTTTACCTCGTGATTTTTTTTCTGTTCTCTGCCTTTCTTCAGACTGAAAAAGTTTCTTCAGCTGACCTAGAGTTCCTTCCTCGGGCTTTTGTAGGCATTTTATGAGCCCTTTGGCTGTTAAGGCCCTTTTCAAAACATGAAGGCCCTTTTCAATATGTGCAACTCCAGAGGTGGGGTTGGGGAGATAACATTGTCCAACAGACACTCTTAAGTGCCAGTTTTATCTCAGTTTGGTGTGCAGATTCTAAGCATGTGGGATCTGCGAGCAGTCTACCTAACAGGGTTTCCTTACTCAGCACTCCAGGCTTTGTCTCCACTTTATGCTCACACCATCTCACTGAAGTAGTTGAAGCTGAGAGGTGCAGCCCCAAGGTTACCCAGTGGGTACCAAGATTCTGTGGGTATTAAACTTGCATCTCACAGATCCCTGTCCAGGCCTTGAATTCATATGCCTCACTGACTTTGGATTACCCCACCTGCAAATCTGTACCCTCTGTCTGAAGTATTTCAAATTGCCAATGATGTAACTGGAAGGATGAATTTAAGAAGGGCAATAGAATATCTGCATCTGTGTGATGCAGCTTTAGTGGCATGTTGCATGGCATTAGCTTACAAGGCGGATGTGAACCACATTGACTGATGCAACAATTTGAGAATATAACATTCCTTGGAGTATAATTTGGACATTTTAATGTATAAAGTGGCTTAAAACAACTCAGTCTCTTACTAGTAATTAACTCCTTGTGACTTTCTTTTGTTCAGGTTGTATATTTTGGGTGGTGTGCAAGTGATGGGAGACTTCAGAGGTACATGAAGCTAAAGTCACAAGACAAGACTCTTCTTCAGAGGCACCTGACTCAAGGAGCAGCTGAAACAATTTTCTGTGCTGTTGAATAGGAATACTCTTTTAGATAGCTTAGAAGATTGATTCAGTTGCCCCAAAGAAGAGTTTCATGATTTGAAATGAGTTAAATAAACTAAATGAGTCAGGCTTTAGTATATGATTTTTATTGTACTCTTGAACTTGTCTGTCTCCTTCATTCCTATGCTGATGACTTCCAGCATTTTTTACAATTGTTTTTATCTCTTGAATGTTCATATTGGCACTGCTGTAAGGGATAACATAAAAGACTATCTTGTGTTTTCTTTGTTAAATTGGAAAACTAGTTGGGTATTTATGGCAACAGTAAGCATATTACCTACCTTGGTTATAGAAGCAAAGACAGAAAAAGTCTGACTTAGTAAAGTATTGATTGTAAGTAGATGCTCCAATTCCATCCATCCATACGTCTGTATTATTTTCTGAGTATCCCGAGTACAAGAGCACCTGGGTAAAGTTGTTCCCTCTGTGTTTGCCAGCCACTTGTCATTACCATATTGGCAGAACCTTGCTTCTGCATTTAGATCTTGTGATGGCAAATTTCGGGATTGTGGGATCCCCTTAGATTATTTTTTCTGATTTGTTAAGTCCTACTAATAGGAATCAAAAGGAAAGTAATTGCTCAGCAGGTATAGTCAATGACTTATTGCAGTCCATGAGCCATTAATCTGGCATAAAATGGATATACCAGTACAAATCTAGAGCTGAATTTCTGTGGGTTGGTGATTCTTACACAAAGCTCTGCAGCTAGGCAACAGAGCTGCAGAAAGGCTGGGCAACCAGCTGGTACTCTTGTTTTAGATGTGAGGAACAGTGAAGGTGAAAGAAGAGCAATTAGAGTAGGATCAGCCACTTTTTTATGTGGGATTTTACTTCCTATTGTGAAATACTAGCAATAAGGGACGCTTGGCGATCTCATACAAATCAAGTAGTGTACTAGTGAGTCCCTATATACCTTCTGCTTCCATTCCTATGATAGAGAAGTACAAATAGATGTGGAAAAAAACCTGAAGTATACTGTGACCATACTGAATAAGAACAGTTCAGATACTTGGGATTCTTCTTTGACTTTTGGGTGAAAGTTTCTTAATACAAGCATATCAGTGACTTCGTGGAAGTGTTTGTATTAGCATTAAGATGTCATGAAGCAGGATGCACTAGTGAATATGAAATGGTTACTCATTAACTGTGTCTGCTACGTGATGACTAGTTCCCCATGCATATCTGTTTTCGTGGGTGAACAAACCATGAAATAGTGACATTGAGCCTTGATTAACTTGATATTTTATATCTTTTTTTCAGTTTTACTGCAGCTGTTGTGATAATCCTGCAAAGGAAATCTGAAACTGGATCGGAAAGACAATCAGAAGTTCTGAAGGTAAGAATCTGTTTTGGCATGTAAAACTTGACCATTGTTTGAATTCGAACTTTTAGCATAAAGGTTATGTGCACACCTCTTCCTATAAAAGAGAAGAATACGACTTTAGCTGTCAGCTACTGTTGACAAAGCAGGGAGTGTGTTCAAAGACTTGAATGAGACTGTCAGTGAGTTAAGCTGATAGGCATTACCTGCACCATAGGATGTTTTCTGGTCTGTGTTGGCACTACAGGGGATGAAGGTAGGCGAGTTATTCTCTCTACAAATCCATGTCTCTGTGTGCTTAACAGAGTCGAGACTTCTGGGTGCTGGGCCCCTCTTCAGAATACCGGCGGCTGGGGGCTCACAATATGGGGATTGAGCTTGCCAGGCAGGAGAAGTGTTGCAGCTGCAGGAGAGATGCGGGGGCCACATGATATGGCCTGGCAGGCCAAATTCAGCTCACGGGCCTTGTATTTGACGCGTGTGCTTTAGATCAAGCCTATTTCTGGAGATAAAAGGATTTGTATAGATTATTGTAATACTAACAGTACAGTTATGTGAGATCAGTGTATGGCAGGGGCGAACAGGCTCAGATGGCCTCAGCCAAGCAACATTTCTCCCCAAAGCCCCATCCCTGAATATATTTTTTTGCAAAATATTCTTTTTAAAAATGGCTGAAACTCTCCTCGAAACACTCTACGCAGGGGTGGGCAAAATATAGGCCACATCAGTCCACCAGAGAACCTTGGCTGTGCCCTCTGCTGTACCTCACCCACCAAAAGGAGAAAAAAGGAATCCCCAAAACGCTCTCTGGGGTTGTATTTTCACCACATGTTTTGGTGAGGTCCTGGGCCATTTTAGGTCCAGGGGAGGGCTCTCTCTTAACAAAAGAAATGGAGATCATTTCCTGTTCAGTTCCTGTTTTTTACAGAAGGCCTTTTCTGGGTGTAAAGTGGCAATGGGTGCCCAAAACATTGCAAAAATGCACCCCATGTCCATTAGAGGGGGCTTGGGGTATTTCAGAGCCCCCCCATTTTGACTGCTGATAGTTGCCCATCCTTGCTTAGTATGATCCAGGAAGTAGTGGGATAAGCTGCCTTGGAGGATGGTGGAGTCTCCTTCTTTTTAAACAGAGTCAGGATGGCCATCTGTTGAGAGTGCTTTGATGTGGGTTCCTGCATAGCAGGGGGCTGGACTCAATGGTCCCTGTGGTCTCATCTGCCTCTATGATTCTATGTAATAGTTTAGGAACCTTTCTAGAAAACAACTACTGATTCTAGAAATGAGGGGCAACACCAGAGTCTGAGAGATGACAGCTAAGAACATAGGAAATCAGCTTACTTAAAGTCAGACCATTGCTCCATTTAAGCCACTGTTGAAACTGAGTGACAGTGTAAGGTTCCAGGTATTTTTTTTTCTTGCCTGACTTGGGGCCTTCTTGCATGCAAATCAGGTACTCTTCCACTGAGCCATGTCCCCTCCATTTCATATGCACATGCATGCAGAATTCTTATACATAGAAGACACACATTTGTGAATTTCAGATGCTGTAGACAAATGAGGAGTGGGGTCTGTAGTTTTCATGCCCTGTTTTTGAGGTTCTGAAATGTACTGTTGGAAACAGGATTGCCAGCTCAGTGGCTACAAGTGACCTGCATAAGGATCTGAGCCCTGCTAAAGCCAGATTGTTCTTTTTTTTAACCTTGCATCAATTGCACGTCATGTGTGTCAGAAAGCTGAACATTTATTTCCCGTTTTTACTCCAGACCCTAGAGTGAGAAAAACCTTATTCTCCTCTGTCTTTTTCCTTCTTGAAAACTCCTTGTCCTTTCTTTCCTCTGTTGCCCATTTAAGGGACAGGGACTCGAATGACAAAGAAGGGCAGCTGCTGTGCTGTAACTGCCTCTGTTTTTTGCCAGAAGGCAGAATTTTCCCTCTACAGGAATAGACCGGAGAGAATTTTACTCTGGAGCTGAAGCACTGGCCTAGCTCCAAACAGCCTCAAAAAATGGAAAAATGCCCACCAAATTGCATACATACGTTTTTTTTATTCTAAAGGTTCTTTCTTCTCCTTCCAAGAAGAAAAGTCTGTTTCAGTGAGCTCTGGGGAATGGAATGACAAGCTTCGGATCGTTATTGGATGAGCATAATATGATCTGTTTTAGATAATTTTGATTTGAAAATAAAGCTAAAATGTGCCCTTGTGTAATCTATTGCACTCTACCATGCAGTGAAATAGTTATGAGAATAGAAGATAACCGAAGAATGTAGTAGTGCATTAAGCTAGAACTAATTAATTTTCCTCGTGAGGGTGAAGTTGGAAATTTCAGAATGATGAAACGCACTCAACTGTGCCGAGTGAGGCCTTGCTCTCACTATGGAGTGTAATTTAATAATTGATCCAGAGGAAGCAAAGTAGCCTCTTCAATAGGTACCTCACTTTTTCTTGTCCCACCTCTTTATTGTTCTGCTGCTTGAATGCATTTTAAAGAACAGCCTTCTCCAACCTGTATGGAGATGTGTTGTATTGCAGTGCTCATCATCTCAGATGTGTTCCCATCGACTCTTTCTAAGGGCCGTTCTGGCTCGATAGTGGAGGGAGTTGTACTCCAACACATCTGGAGAATGCCAAGTTTGGTTAATCCATTTCAGACCAAATATTGGGACTCATTTATGTAATACATTTAGAAGAGGGTTAATAACGATTGTGATAGCAGTGCAGTGGCCACTCCACTTTCACTAGGGTTCAGGGTGCAGAATCCTCACAAAACTGGAAAAAACAGAAATAACTGTCCCCCGCAGTCCCCCTCCTATTCCCTTACAGGCAAGGGAATGGGAGGGGGAGCTGTGGAGGGGAAACAGAAGGCTCACATGAGGCTTCCTCCTGCCACCCCCGTTTGCTTGCTCTTTGCCTCAGCATGAGTTTCGGCTCTGGAGGAAGAGGCAAGGGAATGGGAGGGGGAGCTCCGGGGAGGGAAGGAAGGCACACGTGGGCTTTCCACCCCCCCCCCACCGCCCCTTGTTCCTTTGCCTGTTGCCTCAGTGTGACTTCTCAGCACAGCATTCTGTCTGCGTGCTTCCCTTCTTTCTCCATGCCTGGCAAAACACAAGGGAATAGAAGGAGGAGAATGAGGGGTAAGCATGTGTACACGTTGCGAATAATCACATTCACGAAGCTCAAACCTGCAGATGTGGAGGGAGAACTCTCTATGACTTTTTTTTGCACTGACGGTTATATACGGTAACAGCTGGGAGTTTTCCGTGGTGCGTACGTGAACACAGTCCCCCCACTGGACAGTGGAAGGATGGGGAGGTTTAATTTTTGCCTCCCTGATAAGTGAGATGTAGGCATTGGAGAGGAGAGAGAAGATGAAAACCTTCCCCCTCCTGAGCAATCTCATCTGAAATTCCTGTGTTTCTAACACTACTAGTGGTGGAAAAACAGCGGCCTTGGAAGCCATGCTACTGTTGGAGGGGGTCCTTCTAGTTTTGGGGAAACATCTGTGGGTTGTTGACTGTGCAATTGTACTGTAGGATTTCAGTCAGTGGCCTCTAGAAGCTCAGTCTTAGCCCTTTAATCTGAACTCCCCCTCCTCCCTACCAAAATCAGCAAAACAAAGCACCACTCTTCCTCCCCCCCCTTCTAGGATCTATATTAATATACACATTTTGCCCAGTTTGTTATTATCATTTGCTATTAAGCTGACTTCAGCTTATGGTGACCTTAGAAATCGAAGACCTTCAGACATCAGTTACCAACAGCCCTGCTCAGATCTTACATGCTTAGGGCTTTGGCTTCCTTGATTCAGTCAATCCCCCTATAGTGCATTCTTCTTTTTCTACTGCTTTTCATTTTACCAAACATTATCGTCTTTTTCAGAGTCATGTCACCTCATGGTATGACCAAAGTATGACAGCCTCAATTTAGTAATCTTAGCTTCTAGGCAGAGTTCAGGCCTGGTTTGTTCTAAGACCCGTTCATTTGTCTTTTTAGCAGTCCATGGTATCTTAGGACCACGGTTCAAATGAGTTGATTTTCTTCTTCTTGTCAGCTTTCTTCGCTGTCCAGATTTCATCAGTCTTGTCTACTAGGGGATAGCAAATTGTTAAAGTCTTTCTTTAGCTGCGGGGCATAATAAAGGAATTACAGTATATGTGTGCGTTTTCTACAGGAGGTCAATCTGAAGAGTTTTCGTGAAAATCCCATGGAAATGTGTGTGTGTTTCCATCCATTTCGTGCTATCTTAGGTGTCTTTTAAAAATAAAGCAGGAAATGTCTCTTGGTCTGCAAAAGCACACAGGCTCATTTACTTAGGTGTTTGTGCATCTCTGAAGTGTGGATTCTTGACTGATGGGGTAAGGAAGTTAATTGTAAGATCTCAGTCTGCCTCCTTTATAATCCACACATCTTCTAAATCCCAATTAAATTTGACAGGGTTTTGATCTTCTATAGATTAAGGTATAAGTGACAGCCAACGTTCTGAGCTGCTGGCTCCCACATGCAGAACAACAAAGGCAGCTCATTCAGTTCCGCTAGCGTTGAGCTATTTTAATTTGATGTCTAAAACAGTCTTTCTGTATGCATCTTTTAACAGTGTGAACCTTTGTGCGTCTACTGAAAGGTAAGTTCCATTGAATTCAGTGGGACTTACTGCCCAGGTTTTTTTTTTTCAAAGTAGCCATGTTAGTCCCTTGTAGCATAAAAAAGAGGAAGAAAGGGGAACAAAAAAAAAAAGAAGAAGAGAAATGTGGCAGCACCTTTAAAACTAACTGGTTTTATTTTTCCCTGAGCTTTCATTGCTATAAACCCACTTCTTTTGATGCAATGATAAGTTAACCTTAAAGGTGCTACCACATTTCTTTTTTTCCTACTCTTTCTGTCCTCCTTTTTTTTACTCTCAGATAAATATATATAGGATTGCAGCCTATGACAGGGAAGAGGATCCCGTGAACTCTGCAAAAAGGTCTGGATTCTCAAAGGAGATTTGGGGTTGTGTTTGTCAGGCAACAGCCTCCATATACCAATCCCCTTTTCCAATAGAATTTCCAGTAAGACCTGGGATTCTCTTCTTCCTCTGAGCAGCAATAAAATGTTTAGCCATGCAATTTACTTGAATCCTGATCATTAGGCACAATATCTGATATTCAGTCAGCTGCTCAGTTTGCAAAGGTTGCTAAGCATCTTTTTTTGCTAGATATCAACTGTTTACGTTTGTTGTGAATGAATTGTCTGCTGCTACATAGAGCCTGGCACAAACAGGTAAAACTACCCAAAGTGACTTCTGAACAGTTTTGTAACTTTCAGACAAGCCAGGATTTGCAAGCTAACAGCAAATCCTGACAAAAAAGAAAAAATGAAGAGAACTGATGGGAAGACATGAGGAGACAAAAGTCATGGCCAATGCCATATCAAAATTTGGATGGTAAAGTTGTGGGTATCAAATGTTGTTCCCACTCTTACTTTTAAGAGTAAAGTCATTAGTCTTTGGGCTCAAACTGCAGTTTTTATGGAAGGATATGTTCTTCACTGAGTTTCAGTGATTGTTGTTTAAAAATCGGTGGTCTAGGGCTGCCTTCCTGCCATCCTTTTAATTTTGAATTCCTTCCCTTTCTGTTTACTGACATTTCTTGGGGTGGGTAGGTAGGTTCATAATTTGGAGTGGTTTGTGGAGATAACAAGGATTTCTAGCTTATAAATAACTTTGATGTGCTAGAAGTTTGATCTCAAAAAACTGAGTGATCATTGCTTCACCAAATAGGTAGCTCATATCATTGTGTGGTTGATGTAGCACAAACATAAATGTATTCCATTTGTTAATATTTTAACATTGTCTGGTTAGATTTTTAAGTTTTCTGTGGCTTCCTTAGAGTCCTGTTTGGGGTGCTTTGTTTTGCGTCTTTTAAAGCAGGAGGTGGGAATCATGTTTCTCTAGATGTTGTTGGACTTCAGCTCTCAGCATCCCCTAGAAATTGACTGTGCTGATTAGGTCTGAGGAAAGATACAGTTAGACAGTTCCTGAAGGTCTACATGATTCCTATCCTTGATGTAAAATTTTGCCACTTCTTACTGAAAAGTCCTTAGCCCTTAACATAGGTCTCAGAAATCCTTCTCTGGATCCCACTTTCATTGGAGGTGGGGGTGGGTGGGGACAATTAAGTCTTTCTCTGCAATCGCTTTCCAGCTCCAAAACTTCCCAGAGAAGTTTGCCTGGTATCAGTTCCTGACTTCTTAATTCTTCTAGACCTTTTAAGATTTCTGCTTTAATTTGCTTAGATTGCTATTTTATTTTATTACATTTTTGATTTAAACTCATTTATGATTCTATTCAAAAGTGAGGTATAGATTTAAATATGTGACATACCTCATTTTAGGTCCTTTGCTTTGCTAAAACCAAGACTATAGAGTTCATAAGCCAAACCTCCAGCTCTGACTCCAACTCTATTGATTTTTCTTCTGCCTGACTCTGATTCCTTCATAAATGCAAATGTATATTAATTACTAATAAAATTTTTACCCTAGTGAAATGGTAGCACAAGGCATTCGTCACCACCATATAATATATATGCATAAAATATTAAGTATGAAATGATATATTAGCATATATTGTTATGATTTTTTTATTTTGAAGTTGGAATTGGTACATTTCTATTAGCTCCAACTCCTATTCCAACTTGTTCCAAAATTACTTCCAACTGTTACTCTACAGCCTGGGTTAAAATCAGTCCTCTTTGGTCTCAGGCTCATTACCCTAGTTCTATTTTTTTAGGAGGTTTGTGGCATGAAATGAGACTGTTCTCTTTGGCATAATTTTGTATATACTTTGATGCTGTTTAAAATTTGTTCCATCTGTTTTGTAGGTTTTTCTTTGTCAACATGAATCCTTAAAAAGAGCAGACCAAATAATAACAAGATGGGAGCAGCAAGCAGCAGCATTAATGATCTTCCAGAAAATGAGTACTTAAAAAGATTGTCAGGACGAGAGGCAGTCTCAGAGAATGATCCATTCTGGAATCAGCTGCTTTCTTTTAGCTTTAACACCCCAACAAACAGGTAAGGTGTTCAGTAGATAAATCAAGATACTCAACTGAAGAAATGGCTAAGGGCATTTGGCTAGTTTGGGCTGCCAGTTGTTTGTGCCTTCAATGCTGGTGCTTCTAGCTTTCTGCCTGCAGATGGCACCTCTCTCTTTTAAAAGCTCATCTGCTTAGTATGTAGTCATTGTGCTTTTTGCTCGCTTACATCCCTTGCTTGCTATAACAAGTAAGTCTCTAGTTTTACCCTTGAGCAGGTAGGAGGCAGTGGTTGGTGAAGAAAGTGGCAGAATAATTGGAGTGGGGAGGAAGCACAGCAGCCTCTTCATTTTTTTTTTTTTTGGTATTACAGAGCTTTTAAAGAGATAGGTCAGACCTTATCTGGAATACTCTGTCCAGTTCTGGGCACCTCATTTCAAGAAGGATATTAACAAGCTAGAACGTGTCCAGAGGAGAGCGACCAAAATGGTGAAGGGTCTGGAAGCCATGCCCTATGAGGAATGGCTTAGAGAGCTGGGTACGTTTAGTCTGCAGAAGAGAAGGTTAAGGGACATGATAGCCATGTTTAAATATTTGAAAGGATGTCATATTGAAGAAGGAATGGGCTTGTTTTCTGCTGCTCCAGAGACTAAGTCAAGGAGCACTGCATTCAAACTACAGGAAAAGTGTCAGGAACTGAATTCACACACACAAATATACCAGTGCATTAACACTATTTATTAGGAGCGTGATACATAGTACGGGACTTCAATGAGTGAACTGGAGGCAATTAGCAAAGTTCAAAACATAAAAGGCAAAGAGTTTCTCATCCCTTCCGCAAGAGACCTTAAAGTTCTGGTTTAGCCTGGCAGCGCTTATCACAACATTCCTAGCTTTGTTTATTTAACTGTCTCTGGTTCTCATACCTTGTTACAAGCAAGCTGCTACTTAACTCCTACTACATGTCCCAGAACTAAAATATGGAGGGCTACCCGACAAAAAGAGATTCTATTTGAACCTCAGGAAGAACTCCCTGACGGTCAGACCTGTTCGGCAGTGGAATAGGCTGCCTTGGAGTGTGGTGGAGTCTCCTTCTTTGGAGGTTTTTAAACAAAGGCTGGATGGCCATCTGTTGGGAATGCTGTGATGTGTGTTCCTGCATAGCAGGGGGTTGGACTCAATGGCCCCTGTAGTCTCTTCCAACTCTATTATTCTGTGATTCTATAGGTAGCTTTTTTGCCCTAAGACCTAGCAACCTAGCAACTGTAGCTGGTTACAGCAACCATCCTCCTTGCCTCCATCATTTGTTCTAGTAAGATACCTCTGCTTGTCACAAAGGCGATTTCAGTCAGCTTATACAATTTTGGAACATACCTGCTTTAGACTGATCTTGCAAAGACAAACCTTTGAACTGCCAAGCAGCAGTCATCTCCCATGCTATATTATTAAGGAGCGTGTTCTGTAGCTATGATCAGCAGTTAATTAACAAATTTTATTTGCATAGGCACAGGTAAATAATATTACATAAAGAACCAAACAATACCACCTTTTTCTGTAGGTCATTCAAGAGGTAGTATCTAGGTCTCATTTAAAACTTCATAATCCTCAAAGTCCATCCCTTCAGAAGATGACCATCAGGCTTGGGTTGTTCCTCAGACTGTTGCCAAATTTCTCTTTGCTGTGTTTACAGTGAAAGGAGTCTTACTCTTTCTAGTTGATAGTGGCTCACTGGAAGGAAAGAAATGGAGTGTGTTGTAACAACACACAGAGATTGAAGAATGTATGTTCCTTCTTTGCAAGTAGTCAACAATTGTTTATTTGGGAATGAGAATTACGTGGGTTATGTAATATATTTTGCTGAACGCTAGATGGTGCTGCAGTACAACAGCTGAGCTACTGTGCAGCATAACACATTGCAGAAGTTTAACAGAGTATTTCAAATGTGAACTGTTTATCTGAGTTCCACTTCCGTGCAGAAAACAAACCAAGACTGTACCTACATTCTCAAGAACTATGGTGGTATATCTGTTTGTTCTGCTTTTGTGCTGACACTGGGAAGTCTGAGCAGGCACAGGTTCCCAGCATAAATATTGTCAGTGAAAAATAGATATTCATACATCAGTTTCTTACCTGTCATTTATCAGCCAACTACAGTTGCTCAGATATTTGAGTGGGCAAACTGTGTTTCGCATAAACCACAATTTGACTGCAAATCAGGATTGCAAAACCAATTCAGACTCTGGTTTACAATTTTAGTTTACAGGCAGGAAATAGTTTTCTGCAATACTAGAAGTCAGTGTATGAGGAGAGAGACAGATAACTGAATATTTGAGTGAAATGCTTGTTCACCTAGTAGTAAACATTGGTTTGTTTTTCATCTGAAATTGCCTGTTGTGTTCTTGTGTCTACATATGTTGTTTTCCCAGAACAGCTTTCTACAGCAATTTGCAACCCAAATAACTCAGCCTGCACAGTTTAAGAGAACCTGTGCAATTAAATTGAGTTTGAATTCTTGTGCATTAAATAACACATGTTATGCTTTATGGTCTCTTCTGCTCATCAGTTCTGAAAATTCTCACCATCATTCTACAATTTGGAGTGGTTTTGTTCAGTATTGGATTCATGACTGAACAAAGATAATAATTCTGAATTCTAATACTATGTTCCCCATTTGTCAGCGCTGTCATATACAGCATCTTTCCCATTCAGGTGTAAGAAAACCTTCTGTGGATTAGGGGTATAAATCTTTTTATTCCTTTCTCACAGATGACAAAAAATTTCTTACGTTTTCTCAGCACTGGGCAAAACTGGAAGGGTTTTTGCACAGTTTCAGGTTTTTTTGCCTTGCGGAACTTTTAACTGAAAACTCGCCAAGGTTTTTGTGCATTCATACTGCCAATGTTTGCATTCATGCTAATGGGCAACACTTGTAGAGATTTTTATTAGTTTTAAATTGTTCTAGGTTTTGTGAAGGGGACAGGTATCTTGACCAAATATGCCGGGTCTTATTACAGCATGTTGAGAGCTGCTCTGTTATGTTTTTCCATGCCAAGCACTGTGTGCTGAAGACTCCTGTTCTTCCCTGTACCTTTTTTACTTGGGAGAATCTCTAGTACTCCCTGGGCCCACATTTCCCAATGTCATGTCCTGCTGATGTTTTAGACTGCTTTTTCTATCAGCCTCAGTCAGTATCCCCAGTGATCAGGATGATATTTGTAGACCATCTGGAGGGCACAATTTTGGTATTAGACTGCACTAGGAACTTTGGATAAGGCTTTATTTTCTTCCACTTTTCTGTATACTGGCCAGTGGATTCTTTGTAGCTGATTTGTTGGGTAGTGTTGAGCTCATCTTGTGTATTTCATTTCGTTGCCTGTTTTACTAAGGAAACCTCCTCCACCTTTTACTTGCTACTCAGTGTTCCGTTTTTAAAGAGGTAAACCGAGCAATTTGTTCAGATATGAGGTATGAATATAACAGTATCATTCTGGAAACTATTTTGCTTCGATGAGAAATTCTACAAAAGTAGAGTTTACTGAGAAACATATGCTTCCCTTCTCGTTTTACTTTTTTCATTTTCCCTGCATTTTCCCAAATGAATGGTTGAAGGAAAGTGTCTGTGAAATACTTTAAAGGAAAAAAAAAGACATAAACATGTTTTAATATAATGCATTTTTAAAAGAAAAATGAATACAGTAATTTATATCCAGCTTTTATATGCCTCACCGACTTTTCTTATGAATAGTCCATGAGGTATGTACATTTACATTGGAAGAGTTTAGCACATAGACTATTTTGTTTGAGTGTGTGTTGGAAAGAGAGAGAATGGTTAGGGGGTTAACTTAAACAAGGAGCAATTACATTTCTGAAAGCTGTTTCACACAGCTTCTTCATCAGCTTCAGAAGTTACTGTTTTGTATGGAAATGTAGCAGATGTCATATACCTGGATGAGTTAACAAGCCCATGGCTCAGTATAGACAAACTGCTTAGATGGCTCTTCTTTAGTAGATATTTGTTGTGCCTGCTTACATTTTGATGACAGAAAGAACATCTGGTGGGGAGAGGAGTGGGGTTTAAAAGGAGACCCAGAAAACCCTGTGATAAGTTTGCCTTAGGGTCGCTTAAGCCAGAAACAGTTGGAAGGCACGCAACAACAAGGCAGAAGAGAGTTTGCCTAGTTAGCTGTGGTCACTTGGTTCTTCACTTTGCCGCGGTATGACAGTTGGTCTTTGTCCATGATAAAAAAAAAATGCAAAAATGTCAAGAGCACTAGTAAGGTTTACCTTGATGTACCAAGCAAGTGTAAGCTAATTTAAATCTTCATCCCAGGTTGGGAAATGTTGTTAAAAAAACTGCAAGGCAGGATAAAATTTTCATGTTGGACTCTTAAATTTTGCTTGACATTTTTATGTCGTTTGGTAGTCAGTTATTGCTACCAGTGTTGTGAAACAGTTAAAATGCATATAGTCCTCTAAGATGGTTATCATGGATTAGGGCAAGATTTCCCAAGAACAGCACTTGAAAGCAATCAGTTATCACGAGGATTACTCTGCACAAAATACATAGTAATATAATGTATATGTTAGGCAGTACACACACAGTTTTCTGAGTAATACTTTTTTCTTTCAGTGGACCTCTTCCCTTTGGTGACTAAGAGTTTGCCTTCGCAAGATCTCTTCCAGTTTTTTTCCAGTGACATTTTGGTTTTTGCTTTTCAAAAAAAAAAAAAAAAGTGGGGGGACACTGGAGATTATGAATTTCTTTATTTTAGAGCAATGAATTCAGTCTTAAAAGACAAGAGACCTTAACAGGTGTTTTCAAATCCAATTCAAATAAATATGTGAAGTGGGGAGCCTGTTAGGCCCTCTCTTCTGCTGTCCCTTTGCAAATGTTCCAGAATATAGAAAATCTTCTAGTATTTGGTCCAGGATTTTGCCATGTGGGATTGTTTCAAGAATATCCTTCCTGCAGTCAGATGAGCAGGCCTTCATGTGATATAGCCTCTGACTCCTTTTGCTTCATACTTGCTTCTGATTCCTCTATTTTCTGTGAAAGAAACTAGCCTATTTTTGGAAATATTCACAGCCGATCAGGAAATAAATGGACATATGGACAGGTAGCACAGCTTTTCTCAGTGTTGGCAGACCTTCAGCTTTCAAATTTCTGTAGACGTTATGTAAATGAAGGCTCAGAAAGAACAGAAGCTTCTCATTGTGGTAGCTGAGAAAATGAGACAGATTAAAACAGTGATTCCAGTCCTTGCATTTCTAGCTGTTGTTGCATTACTGTTGCAAGAATTCCTCACCACCAGCCATGCGTCAACAATGAAGCAGCAAGGAAAGGGAGCAGATAAGCCTGCCTCACCAGCTAACCCTATCATGTTAAAGAAGCATAGATCTAGAAGCTTGGCCACCAAAACAGAAATCATAAGAAAAGGATAGTCTGGTGGAAGAAATGTAGCCTTTTCTGCATTTCCAAAGAAGCCTTCAAGTAGTCTCTAGAAAATGTTTTTGTTGACTTATGCAAGGCTTACCTGGTTTGGATGCTTCATTTCACATGTGCATGTTATTAGATTTGAATAAAAAAATTGCTGAAGCAATTTTTTTTTTTTTTGTGGTGAGGGAACTTATCCCTATTCTTTCTCTGCTATTACCACCACTGGTGCTATTAGATCAGAGCTTTCCGAACTTTTCATGTTGGTGGCACACTTTTTAGACATGCATCATTTCGTGACACAGTAATTTTAGTTTTACTAGCAAACTGGAGGTTAAGCTAACTCTTTGTAAGAGATACAGACACAAACATAAATTATAGTAACAAAATGTATGGGGACACAGCATATCTTATGAAAATCTTTCATATATTTTTAAAAATATGATTTATAAATAATAACATACATTTCCAAGATTGTAGGCAACACACTTACACACTTCAGGTGACACACTGATGTGTCGCAGTGCACTGTTTGGAAAGCTCTGTATTAGACTTTTTCTTTTTTTTTTTTTAAATAGTGCCCAGGAACATATCTCCTTCATTAACTGAGGCATATATGTAGTTCCTGACCTTTTATGATACTCAGATTGGACTACAAATCTGGTACTGTATGGTTTCTTATGAGTCAGTTTGTTTTTAAACACCAGGAGGGTAATTGTCCTTTTGTGAAATCTGCAAAGTGGAGCACTCCAACCAAGGCCGTCAGAACTGCAGATTATTAAATGGGGAAGTGCTTTAGTGGGTAGCTATACAATTTTGAGTGTCTGCCCATTGTGCCAGTTGAAGGCAATGTGGGTTTTTATTTTAAAAAGACAGAGGGGAAAAAGACATGTTTTGTTCTGGAGACTGTGTACCTAGAGAATAGGTTCTTTAGCCTAAAAACATTCTGTTCTAAGAAAGGATGCATCTTAATGACAAAGAGCCAGCTGGACTGTTTTAAAATGTGGGGGAAATTAGGGAAGTCCTGATTTTCAGATTGAGGGAATTGTGATGTGTGTAGCATTGTATAGCATTCATTTTCTCCCCCTGCCCTTACCATTTGTTTTTAATTATAGCTGTTTGGATCATGGGTAGAGGAAAAGGGACCACCTAGGAGATGAAGCTCTTACACTTCTTGTGCGTAATCAGGATGACACTTTCAACTTCCTAGCTTTGTATTCATATTCTACCACTCCTTGCCCTGCATATGTCTGTACGCCTATAAGTGAAATTCTGATAAGTGGTGTGGGTTGTCTCGTGTGAGCTTTGTCAGTGTGATTAGGCTTCTGTGTAATAATTAGCAATGACACTATCTGCAATGGTCAGTGGAAGACATTTTTAAGAAGAAAAGCGTGCTCCTTTTTCTAGTGGTCTGAGCATCTTGGACAGGTGGAGGTCTCAGGTGTCCTGTTTTGTATGGGAAGTCCAGTGTTTGAGAACTTGAAGTCTGTTTTTGTATTGGAGATGTTTAGGATACCCCAAATCCTGTATTCCTTGACTTCTTCAGAGGGCCTGCTAGCTATGCTCCCAGTGAACCAACCCGCCAAGCACAGGTGCAGAGCAAAATGGCCTTAGGTGTCAAATGCTACTTTCTTTTGCCTCTACAGCTCTCTCTATTGCCTCTGGAGCCATGCTTACAACAGATGGACTCATGTCTGAGGTCATTTTGTTGCGTACCAAATGCTGTGAGATCAACCTGTTGTGAGTGCCTCTTTTGCTCTCAGCTCTACAGGGGACTGAGAGAGTAGCGTGTGAGGTAGGCCTGTACAAGTCCTACCTCAAGTCTTGTGAGTGGAGGGCCTTCCTTGAACATGAGAGAGATTGCATTGATCCCCTTCATGAAGTCCTTCTGGTAACAGATAAAGACTTTTTTAATTTCAGCATACCTTGGAGGACTGAGTGTTCATACGTAAAAGGCCTTTAATAATGTGCTGCATTGTCTAGATTTGTTGTTTTTTAAATGAGTATTCTTTTTATTGATTTTAATCTGGTCCTTCAGTTATGTTTTAACTTTTGTATGATGTGGTGTTTTAGCTGTATCTGTTTCAATTTTTGTAAGCTTTCCTGAGTCCTAAGGCTAGGAAAAAGGCATCAGGACAACAACAATAGATGTTCCAAACACACTTTAGAAGACGACATTCCAGAGTTCTGCAGAGAACTCAGATTCGTACAGTGAGGAGCAGGCTTTGGGTACAGAGAGAGAATGTCTATATGGTGGGAGGCCCCAGTTCTCCGCCTATTTATATTCACAAGACTGTGTGAATGATCCCTGCATATGCACAAAATGTGTACGTTTGAGAAACCTGGCTAACATCTGTATTACATAGTGGGGCAAAAACAGTGCCCTTCAGATGTCATTGGAGTGTAACTTCCGTTAGTCCTAGACTGCATAGCCAGTGATAAAGAATTCTGAGAGGTGGAGTTCAACAAACCTCACTGTTGCGTTGTCTATACCTTCTTTCAGTCATCTGTAGAGGTTTGACTTTGCTTTACAAATGACACGTTTCACAATATATGTTTTTATATTCCTGGAAAGCTGCTGGTCAGCTGTTGAAGGGGAGATTAATGCTTTGTTTGTTTACTCTGTTGTTCTCATTGTATATTTAAATTTTAATTAAGATTTTGTTTAGAATGCTTTGTTTTAATATTGCTGCTCTCCGTGAGTGCCCCTTTTGTGGGAAAAGTGGTGTCCCAATTCAGTCAATTAGTAAAAAAGTGAGAAGAGGATGTTTGCAAGGGAAAGTGGTAGGAGACAGCCTTTAATGTTTTCTCTGTCTGTGTATGTGCCTTCAATTCACCTGTGACTTATGGTGACCCCATGAATTTCATAGGGGTTTCTTAGTCAAGGAATACAGAGAAAGGAACTGGTTTTACCAGTTCCTTTCTCTGAAAAATAGTCTACAGCATCTGGCATTCATTGGTGGTCTCCCATCCAAGTAGTAACCAGGGCTGACCCTGCTTAGCTTCCAATATGAGAGGGGATCTGATGCCTTTAGGGTATTTAGGATCTAATGTTAATCTGCATCTGTATTAATGTAATTCTGATTTGAAGGCAACTAGTAACATATTTGTTTGCTCTTAGCAGTTTGCTATTACTTTCTTGTCTCTGTTTTCTGTGTTAGTCCAGTTTCCTTGGAGCTTTTTGCAACTCAGAAGGCCAGTTTGTTGAGTCTCATTCTTATAATACTTTCCTTTGAAGGTGAGTTGGGTAGCCAGACCTCCCTGAAATGGATGTGCTTTATATCCTAATTCCCTGGAGCAGTTTGCACTTTAGCAGGCATCTCTCATACATCATACGAGCAAAGGATCCTATTGAGAACATGTGGGGGTGATATATAATTATCCCGTGAGTAGGCGGACAGGGAATGTACAAAAACACTATTGCATGAGTAGATACTTGTGCTTCAGGACAGCTCTCAAGTGGATTTCTGCTGTGAGTGTACTCTGATCTTTTTGCAGTGGTTTTGATTGCACAAACTGGGTGGCAATCTGACTGCCCTAATTCTGGGAAGAAATGAATTGCCAGAGCTTCTTAGCACTGACTTTTCCCCAGTCTCCACTTGCTCTAAGTGCTGTATAATGCGGAACGGTTATTAGTGGCAAGTAATGCTGCTTATGGCAGAAAAGACTCAGTATGATAATTTTCAATAGTGCTAAGGGCAGTTTTACAAATTTTCATCTAAGAAGTTCATAGTGAGGGGAAAATGTGTACCGTACTGGTAACAGCACAAGGATTTTGCTTCCTGGGCACGTATTTGAAGCTGCAGTGTACTGCAGTCTCCAGACGCAGCTCCACCTGGCAAAATATATAGGGGATTGCAATGATGTTTAGTCAGGAGGGGAGGACAGTAAACTATTTTCCTGGATAGAGTAGGTTTTCTCTGCTTGGGTAGATAACATGTAATGTTCTGTGTGAAGCAGCCATCTTGTTCTAACCTGCTGTAGATCATCTTTCTTTTGTTCAGCCTCCAGCTGTTCCTTCAGCTTATTTTTCCTATTTTCCCATTAACCAATGGACTTTAAAGCCAGTGGTGCTACCCAAATAAGGGTCTTCAAGAAAATCTGTTCTTCTTTAAACCCTAGGGAGCATCATGCTGCTCTAAGTGATCTCCAGCCACATTGCCTGATTTTAGCGTTTGATTTCATGTTGCATCCCCGGTCGTGTACCTTATAAGTTATCATGTCCCTACTGGCTTTCTCCCCAATATCATCCATAGTTTGGCTTTTGTGCCATGTGCAGTTTGTTTGTGCAGTTTGTTTGGAATGTGGCATCTCTTGAGAACTTCGGCCTTCCTTTTCAAAGGCAAACCTCTGTGGGGAAGTGATTGGGAGTGTTCCGAATAGTTCCAGATGGAATCTTGGGAGCCAGATGATGGTTGAACTGGTATCTCCAGTGTTTGTCAGTAGAACTTCAGAGCTCTGTATGATACGTTGTCCCTTCCTAAGACTGGCAGCAGCACTTTAAATTGTACAAAATGAGCATATGCCTGAAAATTCAAGATGATCTTGATTGTGCTTTCAAAACAAAATGAACTCATCCCATTCATCACCACTTTCTTCTTTGGTGTTACTTTAATAGTTCTTGCCATTGTTAATTTCACTCCTCTCAAATTGCTGCCTATAGTCTGTAGAGTCCAAGGGGCTCATTAAAGTTACGCAGTATGAGAAGGCAGATGGTGGAATAAACAGAATGGCAGTGAACACCAGACTTTTGGTAAACAGGGGGTACAATTTCTGGGATCCCCAGAGAAGAGTTGCTGTTGCTGACTCTGAATCTCCTTTTGGTGATTGTTTGCATGCACATGATGTACCTTCTTTATCCATCAAAGAGGTCTTGGGAGGAAGAGTGGTCTTTTGCTTTCCTTTGGATGGGAAAGCTACATTGTACCTCTGCCCTAAATCCCCTGGCACATTGTTCATTGTTCCTGCATCTAGGAGGGATCTCATTTTTAGTTGTTTAAAAAAAGAGTTATATAATTATGAATATTACTTTCAAAATGTGCTCTTTTCCCAATATGACATTAATAATGAAATGTATAGCAAAATAAATTCAAAACAAATGACTTTTTCAAAATCTATTTCAGTCCTGTCAAAATTTAAAATCTGAGCCAGAGGGAAAAAAATACAGATGTGTTCTACTTTTTCAGTTAACAGCAGTGTGAAATAAAAGCCAAAGGTTGCTCCACTGGCCATGTGAAGAATTCCAAAGCCTGTATTACTGTAATAGCTAATTCAAACACCACTAGAAATATGTAAGCTTTCCACATTTTTCCAATGGGATAGATGTTACAAAAAACAAGTTTTAGGGGAACAAGTGGAGGTTGACTTGACAATGAAATCATTATGTCTGTATGGTAAGAATCTGGTAAGAGTAGGACTGATTTGCAGAGATTCAAATTAGGCTTTCATGGGTAATAGGATGGTTTCAGCCTGTACGTAGGACTGACCCTAAACTGCTGGGAAGAAGAAGGAAGCAAACAATTATCCATCCTCTGTACCATTCTTTCTGCTCTATCTACTTTTTTAAACAACTTTTCTCATGATGAGATCTGACAATCTCAAAATCTTTACTAGTGACCCTTGAGTTGCTCTGATAGTGATACTATACTAGTATGGATTTTGTAATAAAATGTTTTTAGCACCCACCTGAAATAAAAAAAAAAACAGGGAGGGAGGGAGCTAATATTGTCTCCCAGAGGAGGGAGTTCCATGGGCTTCCATGAAAAAGTCCTGTCTGTCATAGTGACTGGCCTAACCTCTCTGTTCATGACTATTATACCGCCAGGACTTCCTAACTAATCTGAATGCTAATCTTCTGACAAGTTTGTGTTGGTGTATGTCAGGGGTGGGCAACTGTGGAAGGCTAGAGAGCTAAAGTATTTCCCAGAAGACCTTGGAAGGCTTCAACCTCACTGTGACACCCTGCTAAATAAATAAATAAATGCCCCCTAAAAGCCCTGTAGTGGACATTTTCACCAGGTTTTAGGCTCAGAGGAGATGTGTTTGTCCTTCCCTTCCTCTGAAGCCAAGAGAGTTGACTTGTCCATGGTCACACAGTGGGTTTCCATGTCTAAACCAGGATTTGAACTCTGGTCTCTCAGAATTCTAGTCCAGCACTGTAACTACTGTACCACATTGGCTGTCTGCGAATGCTGATTATTAATTATAAAATGTCAGCAGTGTTCTTCCCTCTTGAAGAATCGAGGTGAATATTGAACGCCTACTGTGCTGGTTTTAGACTATGCTCTTGGAATTCCTCAGAAGTTTATAGGGGTTTCCTTGGTGACATAGCCAATAACACCTTGGAAGCTTCCCTGAAAGAGAAGTTGCCAACATCCATCTCCTGCTGTAGCAAGTGGCCAACAAAGCGGGTTCTGTTCTAGGACTCGCTCTTATGTAATTCTTACACTCTCAGTTTTAGAGAAGCAATGGTGAACCTCAGCTAATACCCCACATGAACAAAATGTGTGGCCTGTGGCATGCCCCAGAATCCTTTGCAGGTTTCAGAGGTTCTGTGGCAGGGCACTCAAAGTAGGACATATTCACTGAGGGTAAGAAGCTTGGAAGCCATTAGCTTATCAATAATACTCTGCAACTGGAACGTTTTTCTTGCTTATCTTTTCTCATAACGCACTGAGGTAAACTGGCCTTCTCCATTCTTGTTCCTTCTAGACTTTTGGACTACAATTCCCACCAATCCCAGACAGTAAGCCAGTGGCTGTATACTCTGAAGCATCCAGAGAATCCCAGTTTGGGGAAAGCTATGTAAACTAATTGCTGTGTACTGTAATCTAGTAGAAGAATTATATAAATCATCTTACTTTACCACTTCATTTTAAGGAGAATATGGAACAATTGGAGTGGATTCAGAGAAGGGTAGCAAGGGTAGTAAGAGTTACGGAGAACAGAGCATGTGGGGAAAGATTGAAGCAGTTGGGCATGTTTAGCCTTGTGAGGTGAAGACAGAGGATTGATATGATTGCAATCTCTAAATACCTCAAAGAGTTGTCACAGAGAAGAGGATGCAGGTTTGATCACTCCTAATGGCTTTAAGTTACAAGAGAGTAGAGTTTAATTGAATGGTAGAAGGATCTTTTTGACAGTATGAGCAGTTTGACAACGGCATCAGCACCAAGAGCAGTGATTCCCAATCTGGGGTACATGGAGTATGAATCAGGACATTTAGGGGAATCAGGACATTTAGGTGAAAAAAAAAGAAAAAGAAGAAGAATGGCGGAAAAAAGGCACATACATCAACAGTGTAAGACAAGACACAAGTCAAAAGTTGTGAAATTAACTGAATGTTTTGATGAGTGGCAGAGCAGGTTTCCTTCATTATTTAACCTTGGGAAAAGCCCTGTTCCCTTGCTTTATTATTTGGTGACTGGTGGGGAGTCTTTCCCTAAACAATGTGTCGTGAACATGCCACTGCAGTGCACATGCTTGGCTGTATGCCTACACAGGCTTAACTTTCACTGTCCTCCAGTTGGTGAACATTCCAGTGTTGCGCTGGTACCAGTGTATATATGAGCGGGTACCTTAATCAGTCCTGTAAGCAATGTTCATTGAGTGAGTTCTTCCAGGTCTTCCCTATGTCTCTTCTCTTTGTCGTTGTTTTAAGTTTTAAATTACATTCATCTTTCCACATTCATTAGGGTTAGGGGCACAGGACCCGCATGAAAGTGAAAAAAAAACCTACATGAATATCTCTAGGCCCTCCCAAACCATATTTAACACAAAAAAAAGTATGATCACCATATTCAGCCCACCATGGGTTCCTTTGAGGCATCAGGGTTCCTTCAGAAGGCAGAAGTGGGTGGCTGGTGGGGCTTACTGCTCCCCCACACCATTTTTAATAGGGACTTACAAGTTTTGTTCGCAGTTTCTCAATCTCACGAGCCTTGCAGTCCCTATTAAAAATGACATAGGGAGGCAGCAGAGGTGACAGCAAATAATCCGTGAATAATCAAATCCGCAAAAGTGAAACCCACAAATGTGGAGGGCTGACTGTAATTTTTCAGTTTGTGTATTGTCAGATGTGGATCAGTGGAATTTGAAATAACAGCAACCCTATTAATTACAAACATTTTGCTAATACGAAGGACACATTTTATGGAAGTGGGCTGCCAAAGGGTATGCAAGTAGAAAAAAGTTGGGAACCATTGACCTGGAGAGTCTTTGGAGTCTCTTTCTCTGGATGTTTTCAACTAGAGGCTGGACAGCTACTTTCTGTAGATACTCCAGCTGGAATTCCTGCATTGATTGAGGAGTTGGACTCATTGGTCTGGGGCTCCTTCCAGCTCAGTGATTTTATGACTACTTGCCTTTCTTACTGACAAACTATGTATTTGGCCAGGGCAAAAACCTGGCTCTTATTAAGCTGTTCTCTGCAGTACAGAGAATGCCATGATATGCTGTGTTGCTATTGTAACTGGGTTAGTAGCAAAACTGCACCTATTCAATCAGTTTTGGATGCAGCCTTTGGATCACATTCTAGTAGCTATAAATTGGTATTGTGTGCTTTTAGTATTCATTGTGCTGTGCTACATTACAGTAATTTTGGGGGGGGGTGCATGTATCTTTACAAATGATTTTTTTATTTACCCTGAGCTCTTGGACAGGGAAATAATAAAATTGCAACTTTATAACAATGACATACTTCATAATGGCCAATATTAGTTGTTTTTCTTTTCTGAAAAATAAAGTCTTTGGTTGTCTTATTCATGATCCACAAAAGCAGAGTGTTGCCTCTAATCAGTTGCTTTCTTTTGTCCTCAGTGCCGAGTTAAAGCTTTTGGAAGAAGCTGCAGTCTCAGTCTGCAAGTCTTTAGGTAGGAGGCTATTTTGATGTTGGCATTTATTTCCATGTTCTTCATATTGTCAACTTTCCTAGTAAATAGCGCTGCGCTATAAACCTTTGTATCTGTGATGCATTTAATATCTCCCATCTGTGTTCTGTGCTTGGAATTTTAAAAGCCACTCGTCACTCTCAGGACTTGATGTAGACATATTGTACCCGCATGTGCTGTTTGAACATAAAGTTTTCACAGGTTTTTGCTTTATTTTGCATGCTGTCACAGGAAGTGGCTTGGGCACAGCTATATTCAGTTGTAGTAGAACAGGTTGTTTTTCATCTTTCGTTTAAAAAAAATGTTTTAAAGCTTTTATCCAAAAGAGAGTATGTGTAGGGGGCAAAAATGGAGGTGGAATATGGAAAGGGATCTGAAATCTGTGTTAGCTGCCTTTTTCAAGGTTATAAATTTTGCTGCTGTCTAAATCTCAATTGAATTTTAGACATAACATTTTCTTTGTGAAATCAGACCAAGGCATGCTACTTCTAAACACGGAAGTTTAATTTAGTGTTAATTATTAACTTTGGCATTTCTGTCAAGCCATATGGCTCCTTATATGTGTCAGATTGGCTTGTGCTGTAGGATCTTTTTAGTTATGTCAAATAGCTGTTGAGAGTCTAATATTCATGAATCTGTTTGATCTTTGCAGATAGACAGTATGGGAGCTCTGGGCTGCCCTCACATGTAACAAATCTGCACTGAATTTTCTCACCATTCCCATTTGAACATATGTAGCATTGTTTACCGATGTGCAGTAATGTGCAGTTCTCTAGCCCTGGTTTACACCATTGGTCTCCACTGAGAGGTCTACAGAAACACCCAGCAGTATAGCACAGCACAGGATTTTCAGTATGTGTGATGGAGAGATGGGAAGAAGAGTCAACAGATGGTTTGCTGTTTTCAAAAGGAGCTCATTGCATCCAATCAAATTTTACTCTGTTTAACTGGCTGGCCTTCAACATTTCTTGTGATAGTGAACTGCACAAGCTCATTATTAGAGCTGCATCACCTGAAGTAATTATTCAATCATGAGAGTTTTAATTGATCAGCAGTTTTTAAAAAGTTTGCCTGTGACCGAAGGAGATGAAAATGCTTTAGTTTTAGATGATTAGTGCATGTTGCAGCAAGCACAATATTAGAACAAACATTCCATATGGTGAGATACATAAAAGGGAATGCCTCTTAAGATGGTGCCTGCCATACACAGTTCTGAATCTGGCATTGGTGACATGGCAAATTTGAAGTGGGCAGATTCTTCATGACAGCCCACACAGCAACACTTCAAGCATAGTCCAAGATACAGGTGCATCTGTTGATACAAAAGAGCACACAGCATATTATCCACTTTATTACGATCAGATCAAAAATTTACCAGATCTCCACTGCTTTACATTTCTTCTCCATTCCTCCACTGGTGAATAATTAATATGATGCTTTCTAATTGATTTTGAAATTTTATTGTTAGCTTCTAATTGATTTTTTATGTGAGCTGCCTTGGGTCCTGCTCTGGGTGAAAGGTGGCATATAAATGAAATTAATGATGATGATGATGATGATGATACTTATACTAAAAAATAATTCTATATCATTTAATAAATTAAATTTTGATTAACTGTGGATGCCATTTTAGTAAAAAAAAAGTTTTAAATTAGTTTAATACATTGATTCACTGAGGTTGAAAGTCTAAACAAATATGCTAGAGATTAAGCCATACTGAATTCAGTAGGGCTGAGTTCTGATTAAAAATCTATAGGATTGCATTGTAAGCAATCAGCCCTATTATACAGCTGTCAAGAACCTTAAATTATATTTTACTAAAAGAAGGCTAAGCTTCAGATAACTGAAGTTTATGCCTGGGAATTATATTCTTTAAAAGTGAGTTCTTCTGAAATAGTAAGCGCAATAAAAGGTCTTTAGGTGGAAGTTCCATTGCTTGCTGTGTCCAAGTTTAAAGCAAGGAAAAGTGCCTTTGGAATAACCTTGCAGTGGTAGAGTGGGCAACTGGATTCGGTGTTTTGGAAGGAAGAGGTGGCATGCAGCTAAGTCCTTCTGCCAAAATTGTTTTCTTCAGCAAAACAGGCAAGCGATGCACGCACCTTGCCAACCACCTGTGCATCTTCAAGATCTGTTCCAGGCAGGTGAGTGGGATGGAGAGAGGGCAGAAAAGTCCCACCATGTATGACATAATGTTAGATTTGATTCCAGGTAATTTGAGCTGCTGCATTTCTGAAGTGGCAGGTTTTGTTTCCAAACTTTGGTGATTTTCACAGTTACCTCATCATTTGTGTTAGATTTAAGGCAGCTATCCTTTTATAAAAGTTCCCCATTTAGCAACTTTGGGCCCATTTGCTAGGAGATAAATATCACTGTGTTCAGTTGTGCTTATTCTATGGCAAGAAGGTTGGACATAGGATTGCAATCTTAATATCTGAAACCTAAAATAGACTTTGTAAAGCATGAAATGCTGTATAACCTATTCAGTTCTTCTTCCTAGTGGAAAATAATCCTCGGACAGGAAACCTTGCAGCACTGATTAAAGTCTTCCTTTCTAGAACCAAAGAGTTAAAAATTTCAGCAGAATGTCAAAAGTGAGTACATTATGTTTGTGAGTTTTGTTTAAGTTGTGTTTGCTGATCTTAAAGTACAGGAAAATGTTACCAGCTGGTGATAAGGCTGCCAGGTTACCTACCTTAAAATGTATAGCTCTGTGCAGTGCTAGTTATAAGCATTTCTGATAGATCTCAAACTATGCTGGGAAAAGCCTGGGAGCTCCTTGCGTCTGTCTGTCTGTCTGTCTATCTTTTTTTTTTTTTAGCAATCCCTACGTCAGGGTTCTTGTAGGTTCAGTACAAAATTTCCCCAAAGCATGTTAATTTATGATTATGAGTTTTGCCTCCCCCTAATTGCCATCAGCAAATCATGCTGACAAGTTTGTATCATGCATGAAGTGGCACCAGTAGCTGAAAAAGTCAGAAGTCTTGCATTGTGAAACTAGGCCAAGGTGCTGCCTTCCATTTTCATAGGCACCTGTCAGGCACAGTCTGCTGACAGGTTCCACAATGATGTAAATCAAGTGTCCTGTTCCATAAAGTTTTGAAATCTTGCATCTTATTTTCAGTACAAAGCTTTACCTATTTCAAGATAATGGCAATGAGGTATGATGTTGGAAAGCAATATTGTCTTAACAGACTTCATTGCTTGTCCACAGTTGCACAAAAACGTTCACTTATGTAAGTTGATAATAATCTCTGGTGTACCTCTTAACAAGGGCAATGCTGTCCCATTTATTTGGTGAGGTTGGGAAGGGGAGACAATAAAAATGGCATCCCGGTGGTTCTTTGCTACATTTATAGTCTGTGACTCAAAATTCCTGGGAGCTTAGAAGTGTTTTAAGATAATGATTTAGTGATTATTTTATGTGTGTTTTCATTTAGAATCTAGCAGTAGCTTCTGATGTTGTGCTACCAGATGTCTAGTTCACAAAATAAACATTTGTTTTTCAGCTTAAGTGATTATTTTTAGGAGTATTTACAAACCAGCTTGATGAAGCTTTGCAGTTAAACCTCTATTTGTTTTAAATCCAAGGCATTATCTCTAGGATACACCATATTTGGATAGGATAGAAAATGTAACCATGCATTTCCGCCCCCCACCAGATTCCAACAGAGGGAGAATTTCTTGTATTTTGTAGAAAATGCTTAATTTTGGCATGCATATAGGCTAATTGGTGTAGAGACTATGTTCAAGTGGGTGACGGGGGTGAAAGATGCAGATGTCCCTATTACATTTGGTAGTGTAAATGAGACAGGAGGGACTTCAGAGTCTACTCAAGCAGTTTTCTGAATTGGTTTACAGTAAAATGATGATTCTTAATAATGCTACAATATTTATTATCATCATACTTGTTTGTAAATTAAAGATGTGGCTAAACACTTCTTTTCACTTTTGCACATACTGTTTTTAGCTTATACATCAGTAGCCTTCAGGAGTACTCTTTGGCTTGCAGTCGTGTATCTGAGCGCAGTGTTTGGTAACTGTGCATGTCATTGGAACTTCTGTTTCTCTTCTAGCCACCTCTTTATCTGGCAGGCTCACAATGCACTGTTCATTATTTGCTGCCTGCTCAAAGTGTTGATCTATCAGATGTCAGAAGAGGAGCTGCAGCTTCATTTTACCTGTGAAGAAAGAGTACCAGGCTCTTATGGTAAATATTTAATAATCAATTCTAAGGAACAAGTGGCACCACATGTTTGCTGAAGGTTTATTTTTTACTATAAAATGTTGTCTGCCCTTAAATGCCCCAGTTCTGTATCTTTCAGTGCTGCTGTTCTGAGTTACAATACTCCTTTATGCCTTATATGAATGCACACTCATATTTTTTCTAATAATGCACTCCTTCTTTGAATGCTGATTCTTATGTGGTCTAAGTGGCATTGTCCACTTACAGGAAGGAGGTATGTATTGCCGTAGTTGGAGGGATTTTGCAAATGTAGATTTTTAAAAGCAAAAAGCCCTAAGGCAGCTCCCTTTCATACCTAACCCCAGTAGGGATAACACATGTTTAGTGGACAGCTATGGCTTTTTGTTGGGCCATATATCCCATCAGAGTGGGTTAGGCCATGGCCCTCTGTGCTTCTCTCATATACCAGTTGCAGATTTTCAGTTCTCCAGTCTAAACCACTGGTCCCTCTTACCCTCCAATCTGTGAACAGTTTGGATGAACTTCAAAGCAAGCTTCTCTTTCTCTGCGGCTCTACATATGATAAACCATCCTATCTACCATTTGAGCAATTGAATATGGTGGGAAAGCCCAACATATATATGTTTATATGCACCTCTGGTCATTGATTTCTAGCTTTCTTGTTCATTTTGCACCACATATTAGGTTTTTTAAGTCTAAAATTAGTATTCTTTGATAGCTGGGCCAGCCTCTTAGTTATTTTAGTCATCTTATGTTTAGAAAGTATATTAGCTGGTAGCCTGTCAGAGCTATGTTGTTTCTTACCATTTAGACAGCCCAGGTATGGACAGGAAGAAATAAGAATCCCTGAAGCCTTTGCTTTCCAATAACATATCATATGACCTTGAACAGCTAAGAAGGGTTGGGCTTGGTTGGTACTTGGGTGGGAGAACACCAGGAAACAACAGAAATCTCCTGGAAAGGCTAGGAAAAAGCCCTGACTGAAACTCTAGGGAGCTGGTGCCACTCCTAATGGGTTAGATGAACCAGTGGTCTGACTCAGTGAAAAGCAGTCTTCTGTGCTCCTAATGGCCTTGTAATGGTCTTTCCCACTGTGGTTCCTTAAAGAAAGGAGCCTTTGGGTAGTATTTTCCTCAAAGAAAGGCCACAGATTTCCTGAACATACCCTTTGCCAAATTCATACAGACATAGAGAGATACTCTGTTACCCTGACTTCTGGGGGTCCCTTGGGGAACACCTTGATTCACTCCAAAAATGCAAAGATTGGGGAAATTAGCAGACCACTGACTATAGCCAAACGAAAGGCAGGGTAACGCAGCAGAATCTTTTACCCAATTTTTATGGGGTCCAACCAAGCAAAAAGCCAGACAAACATATCAATAACTGGATTTTATTAACAAATGTACTTTCATGCACCAACATGCTCACTCACGCACACAAGGCCTATCGAAAAGGGAAAGAGGTGAAAATTGATAGGGGATTCAACTAAGAGGGTGTAAAGGCAGTGATACTGCATCTATCCTGAAGTCTTCAGTCTGGGAAGCGGTGAGGAGCAGATCTCAGGGAAGAGAGGAGGCTGAGGGGATCACTCAGCTAACAGAGTGCTGGTCTGCTAGTGTGGCAGGAAGTTCTCCAAAGAGACCCTCAAAAACTAGGACTACTTATAGGGCAGAACGTACTTCGAGGGCAGGCCCTCTCCCGGGAAGAACAATGGCCAAAACAAAGGGAGAAATGCCATACAATAGCAGCTTGATAGTTTGCATGATTGGCTTATGCAGATGCAGTGCAGGGTTTACCAACATCGGAGTTGTTCAACCTGGGGAAGACACAACAATCCACTCAGGTTGACTGAAAATCTTTTGTTCATGTGGACGTGTTTAACCTGAGGTCCCCTAGGGGAACATGACTGGGGATTTTCCTGGCCTGACCTATTTTTGCTTGTTTGACCTCCTTGTCTACGCACTCGTTCAGGCAACCTCTCTGACATGGCGGGCATAATTAATATCAAATTTATATTCCCTGGGTTAGGGTATGCCAGTGGGGTAACAACTCAGATGGCTGTGAATGCAGAAGTATTTTATGAGTCTATCAAAGCGTATGAGAAGGCATCAGATGATAGGCAGAATGGGAAAGTATAGTGGATCTATACATTTTCAGGAGACAGTAATCTTTATCATGGGGGATGTGGGAAGAAGGGAAAGAGATGGAAACGTGAGACAGTTTTAACTGTAGTAGCAGTACAATTCTATGGAAGATCTTAATTACATGGTGGAAATCTAGCTGCGTAAAATACTTATGTCAAGCTTAGATGTTCAACATTATATCAAGCAGCTGAAGCTGTGGAATGTATCTGTGTTGATAGGGCAGCTAGAAGAATATAGCTCAAGGGATTACGTAGCAGTCACTAGCAACAATGGCAGTATAGTTTAAACCCTTACAGTCCCTGCAGGTAAACTTTTTGGAGTGAACAGCAAACCATGGGGGTCCTTTGCCCAAAACACGCTATGTTGTTTTTGGCTTGTTGCCTGCATAGCTTCCTGTCTTTTCCCCCCAGCTGGTGTGAAACTTCAGGGCTGTTTGCAGTTTAATAGACACACTGTCTGGCTGAGATCCAGGGTGGACGAGGCTCAGTTCTGTACCCGGTGCCACATTCTATGCTTTTTTCTGCACTCATATAAAATGATATCGTGTACACAGTCCTGCCATTCAGAAAGCCTGTGATTATCAAGAAGGATCCAAAAGCAGTTCTTTTCAGGATTGTCTAGCTTTTTGAGGGATGTATCTGGGAGAGTCCAATATATTTCTCATAGTAAGAGAAAAATTGCCTCGTGTTAGGAAATAGTATAGAGTGGATCAAGACATCTCTCCCAGATTCATGTGATGATTTATGCCCAAGGCAGTGGTTGCTCTCAAGAGGGATTGTGAAATTAATAAAGTCGTGTGGGCTCACAAAATGCAGGCTGAACTGAGATGCTTTTTGGGAGGTGGATTTGATGGAGTTGCTGTTCTCTTGTAAGTAAAGATGCGCAGATTGTGAGTGATTGGACTATACTTATACCTAGAGAACCTTTTTATTACTTTTTAGCTGGTGTCCAGCACTTAGTTATGGCTAGTAACTGTTTTATATGGACCATGATGGCTGAAGGGTTTCTGGGAGTTGTAGTCCCCAAAAATAACATTTTTAATTTTAGGTCTCCACCACTGAGTAGGTGCCTACTGAGAAAACTGCCATTTTTCTGAATGCACTCCTTCCAGTAGCAAGTTTGCCTGCCATCATGTAAAGAGAATCCTGGTTTTGGGTGTTCAATTGTGTTAACAATTGGGTTTTTTCTCCCTGATTTGATTTGACTAGAATGCTATTGGAACTGTTTCATTAAAAAAAAAATCTCTAGAAAGATAATTTATTAGCAATATCTGCTGTGTTGCTGTTTCCATGCTGTTTAGCCTTTCTATTGGCGCTTGATTCCTTTAAGTTTTTTGCTGTTAACTGTCTTGAGTGACTTGCTGAGGATAAATGCAGCATCCAAACATTCTAAATAGCTAAGTGATCCCAGGCTAGAATATGTTTCAAGTGAAAATGACTCATTAAAAATCTGGGAACCTATTCTTTTTATGAAGAAGTCGGGAACAGTTAACATTGAAATGGTGTAATGTCCTCTGGCTATGTTGAGTAATACTCAAGAAGGAAGGCTAAGGCAATGCTTTTATTTATCCCAGGAAGCCAAGGTGAGCTTTTGACAGATATGGAAGTATTCATTAAGAGCTGAAACAGACAGATAAATTATTTGCCCCGTATATAAATGTTCCCTGCATTCCTTGTCACATAGAAATGTACTCCCATTACGGCTTTGTTGTTTACACATGGAACTAGTACTACTCTATGTGCTTATGCCCCAACTCTAATTTGTTGCAAATGCATTTCATACGCGACAAGGTGTGAATAGAATGCTTACAGAGAAAAAAAACTTTACCCATAGTTCTATCACACCTGTTTTGGTCCTCACTTTGTCTAGCGGCATAAGTATTCCTGCTTCCCCAAATGATGAGATGCGAGGGTATATTTTTGCAGGATTTGGTTACCTCTGAAATGGAGATATACAACATCTTTGTATTGTTTGTTTGATTTATAATTGTGAGATGAGCTGATACTTACAAAAGAAGAGCATATTGGAAGCAATAGTTTCCTACATCAGGCAGCAAAGCTGTAGATCCCATTTGAAATTCACAGAAATCAATTACTTGAGTCCCTGCAACCTTCCCCCACCAACTGCTTCTAGTCCATCTAAGGTCACAGCTCTCCATCTCTTTCCTGCTTTCAGTGTAGTACTGCAATGTTTTCCCTCTGCTCTGCCTGCTAGTTCTGGTTGGTGTCACATTCCAAAGGCAGGGGTGAGAGAGGGGGCATTAAATCACTTCCAGCTATTAAAGAACATTAATGTTCTTTTGTTCCTGGCTGGCAAAACCTTAGAAGATAGTCTATTCCTGCTAATCAGGACAGTAGAACCTATAATAGTATTTTGCACTTAATTGCCTTGTTTTAATAGACAACATGACATCTTTTTAAAAGAAGGTGTTTGTGTGTGGTCTCTTGGTTTGGAGCAGGGATCCAGAAGCCAGGAAATGGAAGTTCCTTCTTGGTGTGATCTCTGCTTCACTGTGATCTTCTGCCAGCTGATTGTTTCCTGCTTGAGTTTACCCTTCTATAAAATTGGGATAATTTCCTCATTTGGGATGTTGTGAAGCTTGGATAATGATGGCATGTAACATTCACTTTCTGCAGGCACTTCATTCTACAGAGTCTTGTATTGGAGAGTACTTTTGTTTCTCTGAATGTATGCAAACCTGAAGATGTTTTAGATATAAATGACATGTCCCCAAGTAAACATAGCAGAATGAAGGGAAGAAGACAATCTTGTTGCTTTTGGACCTTGCAAAGCAGTCAAATGAAAGCAATTACATTTTAAGCCCGTTGCTTAATGATTGCATTTGAGCAGAAAACACTTCCCACGGCTTATTTTTTCAGCTGTGCGCAATGCTGATAGTTATTTCATACGGAAGTGCTACACTGCAAGAATTGCTAATTGTGTCCCACTGGGCGAGTTGTGCCTATGCTTGGACAACTTTTGTCTTTAACTGTCTGAGACCCTGAACTTGCCTTTCTTCCAAACTGAAATAGGGACCCACTTAATTTTGTATTGTGTGGCATCTTTCTCCTCTGTCCTTCATTCACCTTTGTCTTTCCTTTTCTTTACTCTTGCTACGTGTTTTTTCGTATCTTACAGAAACTTTTGCCAGAGTGACAACCGTAGAAAGCTGCTACAGCCCATGGGCAGCTAGGGCACGACTCAGTTGGGGTTGTGACCACCCACTGACAATCACTCAATGTTGTTAATTGCAGATCCAAGGCCAGCATCTATATTAGGTAGTTGAAAATGGCTGTCTCGGGGTCTGACAAAAAGACAAGGGAGACGTAATAGCCACACCAGCATTTCTGAATGCATTTCCTCTGAATGCACTCTGCAGCTGATGCCCTCAGTTGGAGGACAACTCTGTGTGTGCTATGCAGCCTGTACAGGCATATCTCAGCTAATAAAGGCTCTGAGAAAGAAGCTTCTTTTTACGAAGTCTTTCTATGCCTGCCCAGTCTTCCTTTTCCTGGTGAATGCGGGCTAGAGAAACGCAGACATTCAGTGTTGGATTGCAGAAGCATGCCTGAAGCAAATACGATTAAGCTTGAGTGGAGAAAGAACAGAATTCTGTTCTAACTGATCTAACTGTAGCCATGTGTGTCTGCATACAATAGGCAAGGTAAACGGTAACTGCTTTTGGAATTCCTTACTGAGCACAAATGTACAGCAAAACAGAAAGAAGGGGAGAGCCAATAAACCTCTCCAGCTCCCTCCACCAGCATACTCAAAAAATATAGATGTATATGTTTGGCCATCAGAATGGAAATTATTAGAAAAATGGAGATTGGTGAAAGAAAAAAAATCCTCCCTGGATGCGTTTTGGATGAAGCCTTGAAGTGGTCTCTAGAAGGTGGTTTTGGTTATTTGTGCAAAACTTACCTGACTTGGTTGTTTCATTTCACATGTGCATATCTTTAGTTCTATAAAAAAAAGTTTGCTGAACATGTTCAAGTTGCTCTTTTTTGTGAGTAGGACCCTATCCCTAATTTTTCCATGTTAATTCTGCCTCTGGTCCTAAAGTTTCAGTTAAAGTCATAATGTCCAGGAACACATCTACTTTGTTAACTGAGGAATACCCTGTAGTATTCCCCCTAAGCTACCTACCTGTTCTTCCTCCTTGGGAGTGATTGAGGATGCTGGCCAAGTGCAGTTGTCTTGAAGAAAATTCAGCTGCTACACCAGTCAGCTTCTCTGTGCTGAATAGCCTTTCACCTTAGATGGAAAATGTCCTAGGCTGGCACTGCTACAGATTGGATCCAAATTCAGATACTTTTCAGCAAAATTCACGTTTTAATCTTCCAGGTGCCAAGTTTTATTTCTCCTTTGATTTTTTTGAACCTGTTACACTATGAGAGTTGCCTGTGTCTTGAGTTTTTTGTGATGCTTATGTTCAAATGTTGGTTGATGTAAACTCTAAAACATTGAAAGGATCTTTCATGCAGTTTCTCTGCTTATTTGGAGCAATAAGTTCTCAGGATTTCTAAGAGGTGGAAATGATAGCATAAAATCATTCCTTGTCACAGCCTAGTAAAACTGTTTTCCTTCAGATATGTTTCAAAATGTTGAAAAATTTAAAACAAAGTCCTGGTATCAACGTAGCCCTATTTTATTAATTTGACTACAAATATTATAATATTTAAATCTGAACAACTAATATAAATGACGAAATCTAATGTGAATATTAGATTATATTAGATTCTTTGGATTTCAAAATCTGGACATTTTGACTTGGATTGCAGCATTGGAAGATGAGTCTGGACTATTATTAGCCAGCTCTGTCTTGGGCAAGTCAGCCTCAATTCCTTATTTTAAGGAATGGGAATAGTACTCATCTCCCTCTTAGGATGTTCATAAGAGACACCACAAAAAGGAGATTTGAGCACTTTGTCAGCTAAGTAATTTCATTTTTACCCTTGCTGTCTGCATGTTTACCAATTCCTTTCATTGTTTCATACTCAATTTTAGTGAGACACAGGTATTCGCCTACCATCCAGAAAAGCTGCAGCCAGATTTTCCCATGCTTATAGTTTGCCCATGGTAGCAATAGTAAAAATCTGAAGGTTCCAGTTTTTTTTTAATTTGGGTGAATTCAGTTGGGCTCCCCCTTCCTGAAATTTAAATAACAGAAGTGCAGAGGGGAGGACTGAATTCAGTAAATGGGAATCTCCTGTAAATTAGAAGAAGCACAATAGCTAATATTAAAGCTTCTAACCACAATGGTTATCTCATTTTCTTTTAGGAGCAGAATGCGAAGACCTTATGGAAGAGTTACTGTGCTGCCTCATTCAACTAATTGTTGAGATTCCTCTTTTGTAAGTAGATTTTATATCACAGATTGCAGGATTTCTGTTTCCATTGTCTTGTGAAGAGATGCCGTCCTAATTGGCTCAGAACTCTTCAGTAACAAAAACAAACAAAGAAGACTCAACATTTTGCCGTTTTCATAATGGTCAGAAAAAACAAGACAGAACAAGGGATATGCCTATTGAACCAACAGATGTTTGAAGTTGCAGGAGCAATCTTTTCAGCTAGGTGACTGAAAGATTAAGAACAAAAGGAGGTGTTACATACCCAGGTTGATGTATACCAACCTATTTATGCTGAGTGTTCTTTGAACTAAAACAGTTCGAAAGTTTTAATTCATATAACATAATTCATATGCCGTTTAGCTTTTCTCTCTTTTGCTTATGTTATTCTGGAAAATTCTATCTGGATTTAAGCTGTAGGTTTAAGCAATACCCCAGAAACCAGAGCAGAAAAGAGCAACCTCTTTTTTTTTTTTTTTTAATCCAAGGGCCACATTCCCATGCAGTTAATACTTCAGGGACTGCCTGACAACATTGTGTGACCAGAGCCAGAGGTGGGGGAGGCCAGAACCACACAGTTTCTCTTAGAAGAATCAAAAGAGAGACTCAGAGAGAAGTGTTATGGGATGGTGGTTATCTTGAAGGAGAATGAATGAGATGATGATTTTTATGCTGTAATGGGATTTAGCTGCCATAGCTGCTCCTAAACAAACATGCCAGGCGGGCAGGTCTAGAACTAGAGCATCTTTCCAAAGCACTTTACTCCATTCTAGCTGTCACACTCTGAGCTTGCCTGCTTGCAGGTGTCTTGTTCTCTTTGTGGCACTTAAAGTGGCGAGGAATATTATGGGTGAGTAAGATAAATTGAGTGGCATTCAGGAGCTGCCATGTGCCACCACTGAGCCAGAAAGCAAACATTATTTCCTTAAAACAAGTTGTGCTGTTCAGAAACATGTTCAGGTCTCTGTATCATGCCAGCCTGTAGTTTGCTTTTTACCCAGCCATGATTCTTTTTACTCCTTGAGGTATTTTGATAGCATAAATGAAAAAGGCGACATGTTAATTTTATTTCGCTGCTTGGTTGATTTAAAAAAATACTTTTGGAAGCTTTGTTTTCAGAGTCCTTTTTTTTTAAAAAAAAAGCAGTACAGCTTTTATTCAAATCTTATTTATAATTCAAAATGATGTTTTCAAGTATATATGGTACATATTTGTTTATGTGTTTGTAGAAGTAGGAAGTGATTCTTGACTTCTTGTGTGTTTGGTTATCTCCTTTTTTAAAAAAGTTGGTACTGTCTAGACCTGCCTTGAACAATTTCACTACAACTTGCTTTGTTTTTCCCAAATTAGCTGATGAAGTTCATGCTTCTCTCTTGGAGCCTTCTTGTATTTTTACATTGCTGGTTACTTTTTCACTTGGAAACTGGACAGCCATTTAGCATCCTGATAAAGGCGCAGCTGTTTTCTTTGGAAGCTTTGCTGTCATGAAACATGGCCCTGTCATCATTACAGTAATTTTTGGGCAGTTGCTGTCTAGTGAATTTGTGGCATGATTTAGAGAAGTCGTTCTGATTGTGCAAAGAGGCATTGTTGGTACTTCCTGAAACAGTGATACTTCTGTCTGGGGCAGATTAGAGGAAATGGGGAGAGGTGAAAGGGCTGAGTAATATAGGCACATTCATAAATCATTGTCTTTGTTGGAAGGCAGCATGGGGCCTCATGGAGACGAGTGATAGCCAGTCCTTCCAGTTGAAAACAATCTACAGCCACAGTCAACCCCTATAAAAATCAATTGCCAAGATCCAAAATTCCATGGAACAAGTTCCATGAGTCCAGTGGGGCTTTCAGTGTATATTTCTTAAGCAGAAGTGATCTCATCCACTCAAAAATGCTGCATGGTGAGAGAGCTATGGAAGAAGTTTTTAAAAACAATTTGTGATGTGGGATAGGGAAGGCATAAATTGTTGATGCCTGTGATTACAATATCACCTCGAACGGCAGGGATGGGAAAGACTTCAGCCCAAGACTCTTGGCTGAACTCAGAGTCAGGTATAAAATCAATGGCATGTGAGCCATTAATTTGTATATGTATGTCACAAAGTTTGTCTTATTGCTTATCAGTTGCCCAAGGCTCCGCTTTTATTTAAACAGGATGCCTTTAAGGAATAATGGTATTGATGGGAGACAAAAATATGTTTTATGTCCAAGAATGGAGTTCACTGAAGACAGTTCATTAGGAAAGTGCCCCATCTGGGGGAGGGGATAAAACAATTACAGGAGAAATCTGGGGTTTGTGTGCATGAGTGTTTGTGTTCATTGTTGCTAACAAGCTGAAGCTACTAAAAATGAAGAGTGTAAAGACTTAATTAACAATCCAATATAGCAAATTTCTATTTCATGTCAAAATGAGAGCTCTGCACACACACACACACACATGCACACACACACACACACACACACATACACACACACACACACACACATAAATAAATAACTCTCTCCAAAGGAGGTTCATATTTCTGACATTTTGTGTTCAAATATGCTCTTTAAAATATTGTACTTAAACTAAGGAGCAGTGACAATTCAAAACATGCAGAAAAGGTGTTAACATGTCAGAAACCACAAAAGTTTTTATTTGTCTTGTTATCTCCCCTGCAATCTGGGTGTGTATGTAGGTGTGCTTAAATCTTCTCCTTTAACCAGCCAGAATTAAGAGTGCTGATGTTTAAAAAAAGAGAGAAAAAAAGTGCTAAGACTGGAAATGCTTAGGAAAAAGCAGCACCTTTGCTTTTGAAATCTCTCAGCCATTCTGCCTGCTCCCTGGACGTACATAAATGTCTCTCTCCATCAACTACTTTCCTTAAATAAGAGGATCTGATGAAAACTTCATGTTGAAATCAAGCTTAAAGCTGCAAGAATTGCCTTAATCCTTACTCCTATACTGAATGCAATTCAGAAATAATGACAATCCATAGTTTGCTGTTATGACTACAAGTAGTTTTGAGTTTGTTCACCCTCGCCCCCGCCCTTGCTTTCTGTGGAAAGGGGACAGTTTGCAACTCTTTGCTCTGGGAAGTAGCAAACTGTTTTTTATTGTTCCTTCCAAATATTGCAACCATGGTTGATGCAGTGGGTCACATCAGTATTCTATGGCTTTTCATTAGACAGTGAAGCAAGCTTTTAGACTCTTCCCACATAACATAGATGAACAGGGCAAGGGACACGCAAGTTCAAGGTTGCTTGTGCTTTTAACAGCAGACTGTTTCACCATTGCTTCTGAATGCATCTAGTTTATATAGGTCAACTGTACTGCTAAAAGAGAACCATTTTGTTTTTGGAATGACCAGCTCAGGACATTTGATGCAAGGATGAAAGGATGAGTTTTGGTTAGACATGCCGGAGGAACTTCTTATTTTAGGATAGTTTAATGAATCCTGTTTCAAATTGCTAATGGATCGTTTTTATTTTTATGGAAGAATTTAAATGTGGGTAGGAATGAGAAATCAAATTATTGAGTGTCTGAGGTTTTTCCAAAGGGCATGGAATGACTAGTAAACAAGACATCTAAATTCCCTGTTGTAGCCTCTGAATACACTCCCTTCCTTTCTGTGGAAGTGGGAGAATTAGCAGCGAATATTTCCTGTTCTTTTATTAAGAAGGGAATAGCAGGTCACCGTTAGACTTTTGCTTTCAATTACTTTTAAAAAGTAAATTGGGAAGTTTCCCAAGCATTTCTTTGACAGTCATAACGAGTGTATTTCTTGCATGCATGTTAGCCATTAGTGGGTGTTAATTTTGGGAGCTGTGCCAAGGAGAAAGATTGTGTTCCCACTGAGCTCTTGAATATGTATCTTGAGGCTGACAACCAGATATTCAGCTTTCCTTTTCAGTGTTCTAAACTGACCTATCTTCTTTAGTAACTTCTCTTTCACCTTTCTGGTGGACCCATAGGAAGTATGGCAATCAAAACCTGTTCCTGTATTCCTTTAAATACGCAGTGTGAATCAGCTTGTTCTGGCAGATCTTAAATAACTTAATGTTTCCAGTGAAATAAACTGACTGGGTTGAAACTGAAGAAAAAGAAGTACTTACTCAAAAAGCTACCATAGGTGAATCTCTGTATTAGTGTCTCTTGCTTTTATGTTCCCAGACTGCAACCTCTGACATCCTTAACGATAGCTATATAGTAGCTATACCTACCGGAGATAATGGGGTTATTGCCTACAAAGTCTGGGGTCTCTTTTGCTAGAGATGCACCATTCAAAGCATCTTTCTCCCTTTTGCTATAAAGAATAACCTGCTGTGAGTTATGTGGCGCTTGCTTAAGTGTGTGTGTACACACACACACACACACACACATCACTGCCAGATATAATGTAAGGTGAAGGAAAGTACAAAATAACACTAATGATTGCAAAGAGAGGTCCCCTCATGTAATGGCTAGTTGGGTTGTAGCACCATGCAACACATATACTGTCTAGCTAAGTGCAGACATTTTATAAGTAGCAATAATAGATATACTTATAGTGAGACTTCGTGTACTTATGTAAGACTACAACTGCATAGGATCATATGTACCCGTTTGCCTGAGAGAAGGAGTTGTTGTTATATGAGTCTTCAAGTTGTTTCTGACTTACAGTTCCCCTAAGGTGATCTTATTACAGGGTCTTCTTGGCAGGATTTGATCAGAGAGGAATTTCAGTGGCCTTCCTCTGAGGCTGAGAGAGTGTGAAACTCACCCAGTGAGTCTCAGTGGCCTAGTAGGGGTTTGAACCCTGGTCTCCCAGAGTTTTAGTCCAACACTTAGACCATAGACCACACTGGCTTGGAGGAAGGCCAGTTAAATTTAACAGGGTTTACGTACGAATAGATTTGTGTAGGACTGCACTGTAACTTGTAAGTTACACTGTGATTCTGAAAACAAAGCTTCCAAAAGTTTGGGGTTTTTTTAATCAACCAAGCAGTGAAATAAAATTAACATGTTACCTTTTCCATTTGTGCTACAAAAATACCACGAGTACATGACTGGAGTAAGAACGAAAAGGATAATGTCTCTGTGTAAATGAAACCTTTCATTTAAACTACTGACAAGTTACAAAGGAAGGGTGATGGCTGTTGGGGCATAAAATTAATAACCTTGGATCACTAGCTCCCTGTGAACTTGAATTATGTCAAAAGGTTATTGTGAGGATAAAATGATGAGCAGGAAATATACTCTGTAATGTATCTCTCAAGGAAATTGGGCTAGCCATTCTCTGTTACCCTACCAACAGCAGAAAAAAGTTTTTTTTTTAATTCAGGAAGGATTTCTGTAGCTAACTGGGTCCAAATGGAGGTGCTAGACTATATATTTTTATTAAAGTGGTGTTTTATTTAATAATTAACCTTTATTTTTAGACGTTTTGGTAAGTTTCATGGTGCCTTGCATCCCAATCTTGGAAAAAAGGAGGGACTCTCTTCCAGATATATTTACAAACAGACAATGAATCAAGACTCAGTCTAGACTTCCATTTCTACCAACTCTCTTACATTAGCTACACATACACCCATTCTTTCCTCCAGTGGTGGTAGAAATTGAAGAATATTAAATTCTACAGTCTTGAATCATTGTCTGTTTGTAAATACATCTGGAAGAGAGTCTCACTTACCATTGATGGGAGCCTTATTCTCAGGGACTCCCTTGCCCCAGTCTTATTGCAAACACATTAATGTCATTCATTAGCTTTTAATAGAAAAACATCAGCTAGCAAATATATATGTATTGGTTTTAATTAATATTATTATAATTTCTTTGCAGAGACATAACATATAGTATTTCTCTGGAAGCCGTGACAACTCTTGTTGTATTCCTCTCCTGCCAACTGTTCCATAAGGAAATTCTGCGGGAAAGCATTGCACATAAATACCTCATGCACGGTCGATGGTATGTCAAATCACAATGCCACTTTCTATACATATTGCTTTCATTATTAGGAGTAAATGCTAGTGCTTGCCCTCAGAATATTGCAAAGGCTTTTTCATTTAGCTGTAAATTTACCTATGATACCAAAGTTTCTCTCAAGCTAACTGTGAACTGAATCTTACAACTGTGGAAGATGGGAAAAATGTTGACTGATCTATACAAATAATTGGAAGGACCCTAAAAATGGATACTGATGTGAAACCTAAACTATTTTGTTGTGTCCCACTTCGTAAAACAAGTATAGAATCCTAATTAATCTGTGAAGCTTAACAGATCTAGATCAAACTTAATACAGTAGAAAGTGCCTCTTAATTGTTACTTCATTTGTTCTCTCAACATCTCTTTGAGGCGGCAGTTCTCATGAGGAAGGGAAAGTAAGAGATCCTCCAGTGCTTAGGCCAGTGGAGTGTGGGGTTGTCGAAGCCTCTCACTTTAACTTCAGAGGCCTTCTGTAGGTGGTTAGCTCTGGCAGGAGTGAAGCGTCCCTTCCCCAGCAGCTCACCGAGTGCCTTTATGCAACCCTTCCTTATTGCTGCTGTCTCTGCTGCAGTTGGCCCACTGGTCCACAGTCCCCGGATACCATCCCAGTAGGGCAAATCATGGCAGGCCGAAGGAGGTCATTCTGGAGGTAGCAGCCTTGTCCCTCTGACACTGAAAGTATAGGGGGAGCTGTTTCATCCAGCTGCCCCTTATCCCACTGGGATATCTGGTAAGTTTTCAGATGAACAAATAAGCCACCTAGGATTCTTAGCTGTGAGCACAATATTTGGTTGACTGTGGACAGAATAAGGTGAGCTGCAACTTCTTTTTTAATCATGACTGTGGTAAACTGAAATTATGGAAAGCAAAACAAAAGAGCACTCCAAATCATCTAGGTATCCAAAGATTCCTCTGTGTTTTACCTCTCTGTAAACATTTCTATGCGTGTGCTAGGATTTTTTTTTTCAGATTCTCTATTCAGCTGTTGTTCCTTTTGTAGCTATTTAGATCCCAGCTTAGACTGACTGGGTGTATTTAGAAAGTGGGGCTAGCGTTCCAAAGCTTGAGAATCTTGGAGGACATTTGGATCGTAAGATGGATAAGGTCATGACTGAGTGAAGATTTGGATCTTCTGTTATAATTGTATTAGCAGCTTTGGAGAATACATTTAGGGACCAGAAATTTATTTTCAAATTCATGTTCCTGAGGCCTAGGTTTGTGGAATTTAATGTTTGTGTTTTAATTATGTATTTAACATCATTTTAATTCTTATTTGATCATTTAATTTGTGTTTTAACTTTTGTATTTCATGATTTTTAACTATGTATCTTTTTTTTAAAAAAAAATTGCAAACTACTTTGAGTCCTTACAAGGAAAGAAGCAGGGTATAAATAAAAAAAGTAGATAGATAGATCTGGTGTTAAGAACTTCTACATTTAATTCCTACTGACCTTTCTTTGAAATGTTTGTTTAAAAAAAATCCAACCTTTATACCCTGGCATTTTATACAAGTTTGTAAAACAACTATCCTAGTGAAAAGAATGGTGTGAGTTTGACATGTAAGTTGTGTTTTGGTTCCATAAGAGATCAACTAAAATGTTTGGCTGTTTTGCATTTTCAGTCTCCCGTATACCAGCAGGCTTGTGAAAACATTGCTGTATAACTTCATCAGACAAGAGAGGAGCCCTCCCCCAGGCACCCATGTCTTTCAGCCAGAGCCAGATGGAGGAGGACTGCTGTATGGCATTGCATCAGGAGTAGCAAGTAAGTCTTACTGTGGCAGTGCAGTCTGTGGCTGTGCCTTCCGTTCTACCGCAAGTTTGGTTTACTTGCTTTCCTCCGGGAATGCAGGTGTGACTAAGGCAGCAGGAGCAAAAATGGAAGCAGAACACGACTTAAGCTCTGCTGATTAGAAGGGATTGTGCTGTAAGATTTAATAAGAGTGAGGAAGAGCCTGCCATTGATTCTGCAGCATGGGTATCTGGTGTGTGTGTGTCTGTGCACATGTGTGCGTGCACCTGCAAGAGAAACAATCATCGCAGTCTACTTTTCTATTTCAGTTCTCACACAAATTCTTCTAAAATACACTCTTGAGACTGATGTGGGTTCTGTTTGATCCTTCTAAGAAAGAGACAGTAGAAGTAATCTCCTTCTTTACTATTTTTATCTGAAGAGTCCATTAGGCAAGGAACATCCCACTTGTCTAACCTGCTTGGGTCCCAGTTTAGCACTCTGACCTTCTCCCTATACCAACACCCCCTTTCCAACAGCTCCAGTTGTCTGACACTTTCTTGCCTTTTGAACAGTTTTTCATACATTCTGAAAGTGTATCTCCTAAATGTAGTTTTAAGATCTTTCAGCTAAAGTAAAGTAGGCGATGCTGGTATGTTTCGTCCCATCATTTTGCGTTTGGCCCATTGCTGGAATGTAGCCATGAGAACGTCTCTGAAATTGAATTGAATTCAGCCCTCAAGATGAAAGAGGTTCCCCACCCTTGATTCAGTCCACTGAGGACATGTTTCATGTGTTTCAGAGAGCATCATTACAGGTTTAGCTGATTGCATGTCCAGCCTTCATGACAGCAGCTGAGACTCATTCCCTCAGTTCTGGTCATGTGAAATGTCCTCATAACCACATTGTTACCACATCTCCCCTAATATCTCCAGGAGATACTGTATATCATTTGTACTTCTGAGCAATTATTTTCATTGCCGAAGCAGCTGCACATCCCACTAAGAGAACACTTTGTATGCTATATGAATACATCTTGTCTAATCTTTTTATGTTCATATTTAAGTGCATAAGTTGGCTTTCCATTCTGTTGTGATAGGAATCATAGTTTGGTATGCCCTACCTCTTTGGGCATCTGTTTTCAGCATGAACCAGTTCTGTGTCTGTAGGGAATGCTGACAAGCCCTAACCACAGTGCTGTGTGTGGTAGGAAGGCTTTCATATGCATTTTATTTCCTCTTCTCCCCACCCCACCCCCTCTCTGTCTGTGACTCCCTTGCAACAAAAACAATTAAAGCAGATTGCCTGAACTTCCTCCCTGATGAAGACCCCATGGTGTGGTAAATGTTAAACATACTGATATCTTTAATTCTTCTTTTCTTTTAAGATAGAAGAGAGCAAGGAAGACTTTAAAAAAGTTGAGTCTTCATTGTAATGTGATGTAATCATTATACTTGTGCAAAAACTAAATTTAACATTTTCTTGGTTGTAAATGAGAATAAAGAATGAACTGTAACTTTGGCAGTAGGAGCTTTGTTGAAGAGTAGTGTGTCATCTTCTGAGGGTTTACTTAAAAAAATTTGTAGTTTCCTGCTTATGGAGTAGCCTTGCTGGAGAGATTTGCCTGGTGCCAGTTTTATGGTCTTTTTGACACCAGGCATAGAGTATCTTATTCATGCAAGCCCTTTAAGTAATATTATCTTGTGTTTCAGCTTTTTATTGTTTTGTGGTATATTTTTAATGGTGAATCTGTCTTGTGAGTCACTCAGATAACTAGGAGGCGGCTATAATAATACAATTCAAATAAAGATAATAACAAATCTGTTTATTTTGTCTGTACCCTACATTTCCTCCAAGAATTTCATGATAATTCTCCCCTGTCCTACTTTATCCACATAAGAATTCTATGAGTTGCTTGGACTGTTAAGTGTGCAAGTGGTCCAGGGTCCCCTACTGGGCTATTTAGGTGTCTGTGGCTTTGAGCGTGGGTCTCCTCAGTTCTAGCCCAGCACACGAACTAAACTGTATCTCACTGACTGCCACTGCCCTAATCTTGTAGTTCACAACTGGTCTTTTTGTAGAATGTCCTTGTAAGTTTGCAATAACCATTGGGATCAACCTACTCGCTGTAGGTTGTCAGTCTGTAGTATTGACTTTGTCTGGAACTTGAGCAAGTCTTGACAACCTCTTCAAGGATTTTCACATCCCAGCCTATGGTGGAACAGATATTTTATGCTGCATTAATGAGGTGGAAGGTAGAATAAATCCAGAAGTAGTGAATGAAGTCCAGAAATTTGAGAGGTGGAAAGGAGACAAGAAAGTGGATGATCTAGTAACATGGAATCTTCTTTTGCTTTTGCAAAATACTTTACTGAGTGATGTTGAAAAGGCAGTCCTGTGTTAAATTTGCTGAGAGAGTTTAAAGTCTGGCCACGACAGTGCATCTGATTCTCCTCACGGAGGCAGTAAAAGAGCACATCTTTGTTACTTGGAATAAGTAGAGGGTTATGTAGTTCATAGGAAGAGGCAGCCACCCACAACCCTTGTTGGCTCAGTTTAATTTAAAAACATGCATATCATTTAATGTTTTGACTTGCAAGGCTAATGCTGTTCTTTCAACATAGCGACGTTTCTGTTTCCTCTAAAATCCTGAATAAATTGCTTAAATAGTTCCAGCCTAGTGTTTTAAGGATTCTTGACAATAATCATCTCTTCAAACTAGCAGGAAGGTCTCTCTCCCCTCTCCCCATTCCACCCCAGGTTTATATAGTGGATGGACTAGAAAGATCTTGCTGACAAAATTATCAAACTGTATTAGGGACTTCTGTTATAGAGAGAGACGTGGTGTTTGGTGTGAATGTCACTCTAAGACATTTGATGCCTGGAAAAACCTTGAAAAAGATCATTTCACAATGCTGTTCTTAAAAGACAAAGCAAAAGATCTGGCTTTTACAAGCAGCTATAGCTTCAGCATGGAATAAACCAAAGCAGTGGATGGAATGGTAGAAAGGGTGGAGCTTGAGCTAGCAGTCTGGAATAGAATTTTGAAAACAGGAGAAGTTACACAGATGGGATTTCCCTTTCAGACATCTTCATGACTGTTTGTTTTTTTACACTTCCATGGAAATTTTAGAGTGGCTTATGCAGGGTTTCCCATGTTACCCTGTCCGTGCACCAATTAAGGCCCCACCCACTCAGCTTCAACAGTGTTTACAACATGAAGTATACCTAAATCATCCTCCGGTTCCAGTTCTTGAAACATGGAAGAGCATTTTTTCCATCGACAAACAAAAATACATCCATGTTTAAAAATTACAGACTTTATTTGCTAATTCCCAAGTGCCCATGTTTTTGAACTTGTGGGCATGTTTAAAATTTTTGAGAAGGTGTTGTGGGTTCCATCTCAAAATGGTTGCTGGGTGAGTGAGGCCAGTCACAAAACATAGTTATTTCACAGAAAGCAAACTTAACTTGAGAGTAATGTGAATCTATGGGTTTCTAACAGACTACCTATTTCATGGAAAGCAAACAATTCAGTTTCCATAAATCACCTCTAATGATACTGTCCATATTTATTTTCCCAAATTAATAAAAAGAAAAGGCTAGATCAAGAGTTAGTTTAGAAGGAACTGATTTGAATAATGGAACTGGAAAAAACCTGGAATGAGAGAAGTGCCTTCTCTGAAAAATTTAGAGCTCTGGTAGGCTGTGACTTGTGGTCATGGACAAAAAGAACTACTATAATAATCAATGCAAAGAAATAAGAAGTGACAAAAAGGAGGAGGAACAAGAAACCTTTTCTGCAACATCCAAGAACTCAAAGGGAAATCTGCTCAATTCTAACAGAAATCTGCTGACAAATATGGAAAACAAAGCAGTGGCCCTCAAATTGGAAACACTCAGTATGCAGTATCCAGTCCCTGACAGAAGTGACACTAGGGATTACGGTAACTACTGGGTCATAGCATAAATCTCCCATGCAAGCAAACTGATGCTCAAAATTTTACAACAGAAACATATACTATATACATTTATATACATACAGACACACATATGTACATGTGCATATGTTTACAACATATGTGCATATGTTTACAACAAAGACTTTTATTAAAAGTCACCCACCAAAAATGTTTTTTAAACTGGGAAGGGGGAGGGAGACCATTCTGTATGATCTGCAAAGTTTGGGGATAGGAAGGAAAGGGGAGGGTGAATGGGTCTGAAACAGGGAACAGAGAGGTGATATATGTGTTTGTATTAGAAGTGATAAAGCTTTGATGGTCCAGCAGTCACTTTTCCTGCTCAAGGCAGCACCAGTCCACGCAAACTAAGTCAGAAATGAGCAGAAACCAACTGCTGGTTTTGTTCAGAAAGAAACAAAGAGAGAAAAAGAGGCAGGCAACTCCTCTTGCTTTAAAATTCTCAAATTTTTTTGCCAGAGGAGGGGGGACTGGAAGCATGGGGGCTGCATAATTCACATCTCCAGTTTGTATAAATGATGTGTGTGTATGTGTGTGCTTGTGTGTATGAGACATTGAAGAGGGACAGAAAGAAAATGGATGACTCTGTGAAGGAAGCGGGGAGGAGAGAAGGTGACTGAAATAAAGAGAGAGGGAGATGTCCTGGGGGAGAAAGGGTGTTTATGTAGAGATGAAGATGGGTAATATGAACTAGACTCTGGTGGGCTTAGGGCTGTATAGTACCCCTGTGAAGAAAGCTGAGGAACCATCTGGAGCAGTAATTCTCAAAGTGCGGGGTGGGATCCTAAGGGAGGGCACAATAGTTGCTCAAGGGGGAAATGCAAGGAAGGGTCACCTGCAAGTACAGTGGGCCGTTAGCATCCACTGGGGTTTGGTACCAGGATCTCCCACCAATACCCAAATCCATGGATGTTCACCATTATGTACAGTGATGCAGTAAAATGGTGTCCCTTATATAAAATGGTGAACAATTCGGAAAGTTTGCTTTTTGGATTTTTTAAAAAAATATTTTCAAGCTAGGCTTGGTTGAATCCATAGATACAGAATCCGTGGATATGGAGGGCCAACTGTAGAGCACACGTGAAAGAGAAAGGCAAGCCTGTATGTGTACGTGTGTGTTCCACTGAGGATTGACTGGTCTCTGCAAAAGAGCAATGCAAAGTTTCTTCTGCTGTTATTCCTTCCTCCAACTCAGACAGCAAAAATTGGCTTCCCTTTTTTGAAATGGTTTTTGCACTCAGCTTCTCTGAATGTTCTGTTGTTGGAGGGAAGTGAAGAGGGGAGGGGAGATCTGTGAGATGGCACCTCACTCTCTCTCCACCTCAGTCCAAGGAAACTGTTCATTTCTAAACTGATGAATGTTAACAGTCATGGACTAGATGAGAGCAAACAAGATGAGGCTTAATCTGGGCAAAACAGAGGTACTCCTGGTTAATTGCAAGACAGATTAGGGAACAGGGATTCAATTTGTGCTATGTCAAGTCAATTTTGACTTACAGCGACCATATGTATGAGAGATCTCCAAGTCACCCTGTCATCAGCAGTCCTGCTGAGGTCTTTCAGACTCAGGGCCGTGGCTTCCTCGATTAAATCTATCCATTTGTAGTGCAGTCTTCTTCTTTTCCTACTGCCTTCTAACTATTTAAATTTCTTCATCATCTACTTTTAAATGCGTAAATTGGAAACACTCAGTATGCAGTATCCAATCCCCAACAGAAGTGACACTAGGGATTACAGTAACTACTGGGTCATAGCATAAATCTCCCATGCAAGCCATCAGATACCATCTATGGTACCTCTATCTTGGAAGCTAAGCAGGGTCAGAGCTGGTTGGTTCTTGGATGGAAGACTGCCAACAAATATGAGATCCTGGAAGCTGTATTTCAGAGGGAAAAACTGGCAAAACCATCTCTGAGTATTCTTTTCCTTAGAAAACCCTTTGAAATTCATGGGATCACCATAAGTCTACAGGCAGCTTAGAGGCACATATACACAAGGCAGAAAGGACAAGATAAAAATCTTAATTAAAAAATGCAACTATTTTTTCAGGGAGGGATTACTGTCATTGACATGTAACAGTATAATAAAATTAGTATGGTTGAATATATCATCACAGAGTATGGATCGTTGACTTAATGGCATATTTTTCAGTGTTCTAAGATAACAAGTAGTTGCTGAGTCAAAATAAAGCTTTTGTTTTCATGGGGAAGAATTGTTCCTTTTAAAACATTGCCTGCTTTTTATTTCAGCAGTAGTTTAGGGACAAGAAAAATGAGCCAAAAAAGTTCTTCTATTCAGGGCAGGAAGCATCATGTTAACTCACGATTTGGCTCTGTGATGTTGTCATATAGTTCAGTCTGTTAGGTTACATGGTGTACTGGCACTTTTGTACTGCTGATATGATCCCTAAGGCCATTTCCGCCTGGCCCCTCCCTAAACTGCAAACCTCAGGGTTCCACAGGATGTTGAAAGTGGAATAATAGCACTATAACAGTCTAGTGCGGAAATGGCCTAATTGGCTGGACCCCATAGTCAGGAGAAACACCTGGTGGAGAAGAAAAATTGTCAGCAGAGTAGGGTAGTGAAAAGAAGAGTGAGAGCCAGTGTGGTGGGAGACCCTGTCTGGTGCTATAGTTCGAGCACTGGAGTACAACTCAAGATCAGGGTTCAGATCCCTGCTCAGCCATGCAAACCCACTGGGTGAACTTGGACAATCACACACTCTCAGCCTCAGAGGAAGACAAAAAAGGCAAACCCCTTTGGAAGAAATCTTGCCAAGAAAACCCTACAATAGGTTCAAATTAGGGTCACCGTAAGCTGGAAATAACTTGGAGGCACACACAACAACAACCTAGATATTGTGAGCTTTTTGAAACTTCCCTTTTTGGCCCTTGAAAGATTTGTCCATAGACATGCAGATCAGCCTTAATAAAAACACATGTACACTTCTGAAGGAAGCATTCTCCTAATGTTAGGCTAGCTGGCAAGAAAGCAACATGAGTTAGTGGCTTCCAGGTGGCCTCAAGTCTGGCATATCATATGGAAGAAATTTTGGAATTCCTAACCTCAAAATGTTTTGAGTAGCTTTTTGTTGAAAGAGTGCAAGCAAATCTCAGGAGTAAATAAATGTTTATCTTTCCAGTAACATCAGAAGACACACTTCTAGGTATTACATTCATACACATTTTTCACCATATCGTACAGGTTTGACTGCGAAATGTTCTCGTATTGTGTATAGTCCTTTGAGTTTGCCGAAACATATGCAGTGTTTCTCCATGCCAGCTTTGCACATCCCTGGCAGCTTTTGGCTTGGGTAATTTACAGACGTTTGGGCTGACACAAGGATGCCTGGAAGCATTCACCTTTGCCACATGGACTGATGCCACAGAAAAGTGCTTTTCACCAGCTTCTGTATGGGTGCAATAATGAGTCAATCAGCCCCTTTGTTTTCCGGGACCAGCATGGCAACAATTTTCAGTGTTAAGGAATCTGTTCTGACAGAATGTAGGCAACAGTCATGGCAATTAAGGATATTTATCTTAATTTGCCTTTTTGAATGTGAAGATTTGAAGGAAGTTTTCTTTTGCTTGTTCCATTTACTATTTTCTTTTTAGATGCAAAAGCTTGGTTAAGGATGTAGGAAAGTCTCTGACTTTGACATTTATTTCTTTTAATTTAAGCCAAGCTGTTAACAGGATTATAACAAACAACATTATTTTTTCACTGAACACTTTAAAGAACCAACTCTAATAAAATGTGTTCTGCCAAGCTAGATTTTCCAACACAAGTATGAGATTTTTTTTACACAACCTCTGATAAATGGCTGTTTTTCCTTTTGAACAAGCCATCAAAAATATTTTTTCTTCTTTCTGTGAAAGCTTGCCCAGCCAAATTATAACAAGACTAAAATAGTGTTTCTGCACTTAGTGAAGTAACAGTGTGTGGGTAAAACTAACTGCTTATGTGTTACAGATTAAATTTAATTACCCCCTTCCCAGATTGGCAGTTACAGATGAGTGGATCTGCGGCCCTATGTGGCTACATTTGGGGTGGGCTAGAGTGGTTTGTTTGGGTAATCTGGCTTCTTTCGTGACTTTTTCTAGCAGACTGATTTATAGGAGAGTGACCCAGTCATAGGTAGAAAATAAAGGATTCAGGTGAAGAAATGCTAATTAAAAATGAATGTCACTTCCTAACATGAAATTACAGCTGGCCTAAACTCTTACCACTTGAAGACTGTCTCCCCTCAAAGTGAGAGGATGACTTCTCTTGGCGCCTCATAGTGAACAACAGCCCAATTTGTTGTCTTTTAACCGTAAAATCCATAATTGCAGGATGTTTTAGCTATATTTCTCATTTTTAGCCCTTATCTCCACTAGGGATATGGATATCATAGAATCATAGAACCATAGTGTTGGAAGAGACCACAGGCCATCTAGTCTAACCCCCTGCTATGCAGGAATCCACATCAAAGCACTTCTAACAGATGGCCATGCAGTCTCTGCTTAAAAACCTCCAAAGAAGGAGACTCTACCACAGTCCGAGGCAGCATGTTCCACTGCTGGACAGCTTTGACCATCCGGAAGTTCTTCTGGAAGTTCAGGTGGAATCTTCTTTCCTGCAGTTTGAATCCATTGCTCCTTGTCCTAGTGTCTGGAGCAACAGAAAACAAGTCCGCTCCCCTCTTGACATGACATCCCTTCAAATATTTAAACATGGCTATCATGTCCCCTATCATGTCCCCTCTTAACCTTCTCTTCTGCAGACTAAACCTGCTCAGCTCCCTAAGCTGCTCCTCATAGGGCATGGCTTCCAGACATGATCATTGAAATATTTAAACATTCATTCCCCTGTGGCCAAGTCCTACCAGACCACCTGAAATCGTGTGTACCCCACCCCCTAAAAAAAACCTGGTGCACTGAAAATAACCAAAAATTGGTGCATAGTGGAAATAGGCTCCTAACTCCTGATACCTAGAACAAAACTGGTTGAAAATATTTATAAATGAAAATTATAATTTACTTACAAGTTTATTTTGGGCTATTTTCAGAGCAGTGTAGCACACTATGGATGCAAAAATTTTTTGTAAATCCTTAGTTTCTTTGCAATTTACTGATTTTAAAATGAGTGTGCCAAAAAAAAAAAAAAATCAAATAAGAAAGACAAGAACAGGTGCAATGCCATTTGCCTCTTCTATACTCATGGATCCTGGTAATTTGTATTGCCCCCTACTCTGCATCAGCCCTGCTTGCAGATGGCTTGGCAGTATCAAGAGCTGTGTAAGTGCCATCCGCATCTTCTTGTTGCACCCCAAGATAACCAAAACTATATACTGGAGAAAACTATATACTGTTGCTCTTTGTCTAGCTGCCTGCAAATGAACTATGTAATTGGGAGTTTCTTGGGGTTTCTTAGATTAAATCATTGCTTTTGTGTTTTAATCTCAGAAGTTTTAATCCCAGCGAGGCAAATGAAACTGTTTTTCATTTGAAAACATTCCTGGCTGTTAGCTGTACTCTTCAGTCAGTCAGAAGTCACAGCAGCCACAATCCAGAAACAAAGAAAAGTTAGCCAAAAAAAAAATGTATCATCAAATAACAAATGCAAATCATATTGTAACTATGGAAGCTGGACTTCAGTATTTTGGCTAGCTATGCTGAAGGCCAGTTACATTCCTGTTCGATTAGTTAATGGGGCAGGCAAACACTCTGGGTGTTGCTGCAATGGCAAGTCAAATTTGTGAGCCAGAGGAAAATGGCAACATAACCCTTCTAGATGCTGCAAAAGAGACCTTGGGGAAACTGATAACATTTCTTGGAAGAAGTCAGTTGGATGAGCACTTTCCCATATTGGTTTTCCCTTGTGACTGAGAGAGTCTGAGGCGGTTGAGTAAGAGCCTCTTCAGATTGCCCTTTAGCATTGTCATCTTAGTTCGTTGTTGTTCTTGTGTGCCTCGAAGTCGTTTCTGACTTATGGCGACCCTGTATTCTTAGTACCCTCCACTGAATCCTTGGCAATGAGCAAACACTGCTACAGCACTGATCCTTTTTCCAACAGGATGGGTTGAAAATATGAGGGAGCACAGATGAGAGGGCAGAAAAACCTTCATGTCTCTTGCTTTCTTAGAATTGTTCAGTCTCCAAAGAACTAAATGAATATCGTTATCTTTATTTCCAAAAATAAAAAGCTGGATTTCTGATAATACTAAGGATTCACATCAAGCATTGCTTCATCTGCATCCTTCAGTTTTTGTGAAGAATTCATTGTGCTTGGTTCATAATATACTAAAATTAAACATGAGGAATTTATGCTAAGTGGCTAACACCTTCATTTTAAAACAGATGAGGTCAGCACCTTTGATTTAGTCTAACCTTGATTTATCTTTACTGTAAACACCAACCTGGGTTCATTGAAAGATGACTAAAATACAAATGTTGTAATAAAAGCAATAATAGCAGTTCGGTAAGTATCTTTAAATGGAGAAAATACCTTCATTCATCAGTCCTTTCAGTTGTTTCACTAAAAAAAAGGGGGGTCTTTGAAATTCATTCGTCATCACTTTAGCTGGGCAGCTCCTGAAATGAGGCAAGAGTCCAAAAGGTAATTACCTACTTAAAAAAAAAATCTTTATAACAGTTCCCTTGGCAAACATTGAATCAGTTCTGTATATTTTTATTGGAGAAGAACCCTTAAACATAAAGATCAATGATTCATAGTGCTTCACTTGCTCAAATTGCTCCATAAATGCTTAGTGTCTTTATCATTTAAAAAGAAATCATATTCCTTTTAAGGGTCCTCTGTTGGAAACAAAGGCATGTTCTCACAAGATAGGACTTCTCAGCAACTTCACAGCCACAGATTTGTCCTTCTGGAATCTCATATACAAATGTATCTCCTGGAAGAGATTTTATGACTGCAATCCTATGCCTACTTACCCAGGAGAAAAATCACACATTGAAGTCATGGGACTTCAGTAGTCCAGATGCACTAACCAAGAACTTTAACAGTCACAATGGGACACATATGTGTAAAGATGTGTAAAATTCTTCTATTAATGATTTTTTTAAAAGAAAGCTTGGACAATTTTATCCAGAGGGTAATAGTTTTCTGTGGTTTTTGCACCTGCTTATATGCTGCTTTGTAGTGTGTAATCTAGGTTTCAGGTTATTTATTGAAATTACTTATGTGAGCTTTCAAGAAGCAGTCATAAAATCTTAGAGTTGGAAAGGACACCAAGGATCATCTGGTCCCACTTTCTGCCGTAAAGGAATGCATAACTATTGTACGGCTGAAAGATGTCCACCTAACTTCTGTTTGAAGACCTTGAAAAAGGGAGAATTCACCCCCACCCCAAGGCAGTCTATTCCATTGGCAATTAGTTCTTACAGTAAAGAAGTGCTTCCCAATGTTTAGGTAGAATCTGTTTTCTTGTAATTTCGATCTATTAGGTTGTGTTTGACACAGGATGTGTATGTTCTTAAATCATTTTTTGTTATTGTTACATTGTAGTTGAGTAGCTCAGATTCATCTTTTCTGATCAATTCTATCGGTAGCAATCTGACTCCAGTGCTATACCAGGAAGTGGCCCCAAGCCAGTAACCACTCCAAGAAATGATAGTAGTTTCAACCAAATCATAACTACCTGGTTGCAACAGAAACCAAAAATGTCTAGACTCGGTTCAGACATAAATCTGGAGGCTGCATAAATCTTTAATATTCAATATGATCTGAAGGTGTAGTAGAAAGAGAGAAATCCAAATCGATACTTTTGCAATATTCTGTGAAAGGGAATTTTTTTTTATAAAGTTAGTGGCTTGGATCCAGAGATACTCTGTGTGACAGTACAGTGTGATACTGTTCTTATTGTGTAACTTTCTGTTTTAATTGTTCAAAAACTTTGGACTTGTATGCTTAACTAATTAACAGAATAAAATATCATTGAAGTCAAGAGAACATTGTGGAGAGTTAGTTTGAGAGTTAGTCTTACATCTTGATGCTTGTATACATTTATTCAAAAATGTTCTTTGGCCATCATCAAGAGTTCTAGGGAAGTACATTTGTATATTCTTATATTGTATATTTCAGTGCAGGAACACTGTGTTTGTGCCTGCTGGGCAGACAAGGATCACAAAGATCTAAACGAAATGTCTGCTCTGAGGACAAGACACTGCACTCAGAAGCATTCCCTCTTCCTCCTTCGCTGTTTCCCCATGTAAATAGTACAGTCTAGAGAACCACAGTCAGGAGTGGTTTTACAGCAAACAGCTCCACATGACTTAAGCCACGTATATTAGGCACATTGCAGGGAAATTTGGAAGTGATGGACTAGGCAGTTGTTACAAATGTGTCAACGAGGTGCCAACCTATAGCAAAAAGCAGAGTACAGATGTGATTGGAGGAGGGCCTGAACAACAAGAAACATTGGAATATTTGTATCAGGGGAAAAAAGCTTCATTTCCCATCTTTCTGGACTGTTCGGACAAAATGGCGTTCTCTCTTTCCCCCTACATGTGCACTTTTAAGAATGACTTAATTTTTCTTGTTTATCATTGTATAAACCCTGTTTTAAACCATTATTAATGTTTTGAATAACACCTAAAATTATAAAAGGCCTGGACATGTGGCCCTCCAGATACTAGACTGCAATTCCCAGCTTACCATTTGGTATGCTGGCTAAGGCTGCTGGGGTTGTAGTCCAACAAGATCTAGATGACTGTACTCTATCCCATTCTAGCTTTAGACATACAGCTATATATCTGCTACCCTATGTGTGATGTGTTTTGTAGCCTGTATTGAGTGTATATAGTTGCATTCAGTTTTTTAAAATGCTTTCTAAAAAAATGAAAGTGAAGCTTAAGAGCTGCCACTGGGAGAGAGTGCCATGTTCTGATTTTTTCTGCATAAATATTTGATGTAAAGCTTTGTTTCCATAGCCATATTTGCCCCATCTGGTTATCTTCATCATCCCAGTTGCTTACATCTGTTTGTGTACCACACATTGACTTTTGACAGTTACACGATCATATGGCATATTTTCAGCAGCAGATTGACTTGCCAGAACTTTTTACAACTGAAGATTGAAGATCTATGTTTATGGAATGTGTGATCTTTGGAAATATCTGTTGTTATGAGTAAATCCTGAACTATAAATTAGTGGGCTTGAAACTCAATGAAAATTAAGTAGGCTTTAGAGCAAATCTTTGCCAACCATTACAGATGGAATGTTTCACATTTAGATTTGCAATTAATGCAAATCTAACACTGCTGTACTTGCTGTCCACTTCATTCTTATTAAACAGTGAACTGTGAACACTGTCACTTTCTGAATTGTAAATTATGTATTTCTTTAGTAGCATTTCTAACACTGGGCACAACTTCTCCTGAATGTATTGTGTAACTTCAGACAGTAGTGATCTCTCTATGCTACTAGTGTCTTTTTAAAATGCAAAATACTGAGAATATGTGTTTCCAGACTGAATGCTGACCTGTTCTATGTAGGTATGTTATTTTGGTTATAGAGGTGGCAAATTCCCAAGCCCATCCTGAAAAATAAGTCGCTTTGTTTTGTTTTGAAGTCAGCAAGTGCAAGCAATCTCAGCCCCACGTGCAAGATCAGTTAGGCTAGATAGCTGATTGCCTTATTTAATGGATTTTATATCTTATCCTTCAACAAGCTGGGTTCCCTGGATGGTTCACAGCAGGATAAATAACAATGGAAGTAGTAGGAGGTCAAAATAAATGCTGTCAAATTAAAACCAAGAATGCAAGCTGTAAAAAGACCAGGTTAAAATGGTTAAGTTCAGAACTTAAAAGGCCTGTGAGGACTCTAACAGGCACTGAGAATCTATTCTGCTGTTGTATAGTGAGCCTAGACAGATGTTTGAATCAAGCAGTGACTGTACAGTTGACCTGAACAGATTTAATTTGGTTACGCCCATTTCCCCACCACCACATTCAAAAGTGGTGTGCGTGTCTGACATACGTAGTTTGAACCACTGAGCACACTAATGACTTGCTTTCAAAAACGTTTCTTCTGCTTGAGGTTGTTTGTAAAAATGTTCTCAGAAGAGGCTTTTATTATGATGTAGCCAATGTTAAAGAAATGCATTTGGGTCAAATTGTCATCCCCGTCACAAGGACACCTATATTCTCCAGTATTTAATGGTGCTTGAATTTATGGAGCCTGAAGTTATGTGTTAAAAGTGACAGGACAAGCAGCTCATTTCGACAAATGTGATTACAGGGGCGAAAGGGACTGGCTGGGCTGAGGAGAGAAAACACAGAGCAGAGTTGGCTGGTGAGCAAATATGTCCAGTCAGTCAGGAAGCAGTCATGCCAAGGCTCAGGAGCTGGAGCCTTGGTCTAGCCTTGCTGGTGCCAGTGATGTACAGGGGTCGGTCACAAGACCTTGCTATCTTAACTCACCCTGTCAGCTCTCTGCTCCAACTCTGGCTGCCGCTTGTTAGAGGATGCAAGATCCAAGCAGCTTGGCAGTGATGCTGGTTTATCTGTTATTTCACATGATGTTAACTTAAAACTGGCAATTGTACAAATCTTGTGTGCGCATAAGGACAGGAGGATTTGCTACAAAATAGGTAGGGATGTTGCTAGTGAAAGATCAGTGCCTATTGACTTGAGAAACCCATTGCTGTTTGTTTGGCTTTTTAAAAGACATGTAACATATTTTAAAAAGTGCGTGAAAATTGTATTTACTAGTGAAAGAAGTAGGCATGTATATTGTCCCACAAAAAATCCTAATGTAAGGTATGCTAAATTAAAACTGAAAGCCGTATTATGAGAAGAATGAGCAGGGGAAAAAATGAATTGGTGTGCTGTCTATATAGTGTAATTTGACTTTTTCCAAGCCAAATGGAGCTTTCTCATCATTATTTAGTTTGGCTTGGAATAAGCTAAGTCGTACCCCGCCCCATCCCTGGAATGCAACAGAGTCTGATCCCTACCCAGTCCACCCATGGTAATTCAAACTGATCCCCCATCTCATGCGCTTACTTGGTGGTGGCAAAAAAGCAGAAAGGAGTGGGAGGCTTCTCTCTTAACATCCCTTGGCCGATGTGTTATAGTGCTACATAAGCAAATGTAAAGAATATTGTTTTTCTAAGGGCTGTTTGATCTGATGTCCTCAGGAAAATAGAGTTCCCAGGTCTGCTAAAGTGAGAGCTGTCTGAGGAAATGATGAATTTTTGGAGGTCATAACATACATCCTGTCTTTTAGCCTCCAAATTCAAATAAGAGCATAAGGAAAGCTATACTGGACCAAACTGAAGGCCTCTATAGTCAAAGAATCTGTTCATGTTGTGGCTGATCAGATTTTATTTTATTATAAACATTTCTGTCTAGACCTATATCATGGGATCTTGGGGTGACAAATAAGATCAGTTTAAACAATTTTAAGACAGCAGAGAGTAATTTAAACACACTATGAAGGCTTATTAAACAGTTTAGCAGGTTAAAACATGTACGTGTTTTACACATACATACATACAGATTTCGACAAAATCAGTGCTGGTTTTGATTGGGCTTCCATGGTGAAGGCATTCAACAGTTGGGATGCTAGAGCTGATACGGGCCTCTCCAATGTCTTCTCACAGTATGTTGTCCCATGGATAGGGCATGGAAGATCCCCCCCAGCAATCTTCAGTCTTTGGGCAGGCATATACAGGAAGCAGTGTTCCTTCAGGTATCAAGGTTCCAAACCATTTAGACTTTAAATGTCATCACAGGCACCTTGACTTCAGACTGGAAGCATATTGGCAGCCACTACAATTCCTTTACAAGGGATGTGTTTCTGTATTACTTGGTCAACAATCTAGCTGCTGCATTTTGCACTAAGTGCAGCATCTGAGTCATTTTCATAAGCATTCCTGGTAGAGTTCATTGCAGTAATGTAATTGGGAAGCCACAAGTGCATGAACCACTGTGGGTGGGTTATCCCTGTCTAGGAAAGGCTGTAACTGGCGGACGAGTTAAAACTGGCCCTCTGAGCCACTGTCCTTCCAGTGACAAAGATGAATCCAGAAGTAATTCCAAGCTATTCATCACTTCCCTTCAAAGGAGTGCAACTCCTTCCAGGACGAGTGAGTTACCAAGTTCCTGGACCTGAGAACTACCAGCCCAAAGACATTCCATCTTAATGGGATTCAGCTTCAGTTTGTTGTCTCTCAGTCAGTATCCAGGTAGTTGTTTAGCACCTGCAGAGCTCCAGGTAACACTGACAATGAAGGGGAGTAGAGCTGAGTGTTACTAACAAGGGCATGCAGTGAGTTACTAACGAAATAGCTACTAGAAGTAATTGTATTTCTAGCAACGTGCTTTTTTCCATATCATTTACCTTCAATCATCTAGTAGTACCCAGAGCTTTTTTCCATATCATTTGCCTTCAGTAATCTAGTAGTACCCAGAGCATGGTTAAAGAATTGAGGATACCTGTTTATCATGTTTTGATAAAGGAGAATAGAGTATCTGAGGTTTTCTGATCACAAAGGGATTATTGGGGGAAACTACAGCCAAATTTTGTTGTTGTGTACCTTCAAGTCATTTCTGACGTAATGATGACCCTATCATGGGGTTTTCTGGGGCTGAGAGTGTGTGATGCTCCTAAGGTCACCCAGTGGGTTTCCATGACTGAGTGAGGAACTGAATCCTAGAGTTCAGGGTCATAGTCCAACCCTCTAACTACTACACCACGCTGCCTCACAGGGAAATTAGGGGTGGTTAAATCACAATGGAACTGCATGTCCACATATTGCAGAGCTGAATCATAGTGTTTGAAGGGACCTTGCAGTCATTTTCTAACCCGAGTATACTTGACATATGTCTATCCAACTTTTTATATACTACCAGAGATGGAGAACCGATTGCTTCCCAAGGCAAACTGCTTTGTTGTCCAACAATGCTTACTACTGTGAAGTGTCTCCTAAGGTTAGCCAAGATGTATTTCCGTAAAAACTCCTCCTGCCCAGTTACTTGTCTTCAAATCTGAAGCAACAAAAAACAAAGTCTTACTTTCATGTGAAAGCCCTGCAGATACTTGAAGATTGCTGTCATGGTCTCCCTTTAATCTTCCGTCTTGTAGGCAAAGCATACCCAGTTTTTAGGACTTAGCATTCATTGCAATCTTAATGGACACATGACCTTTTAAAAATGTGGCACCCAGAACTGTACACAGTACTTCAAATGCAACTTGAGTAGCACAAAATAGAGCAGAATTATTTCTTCTCATATGACACTGTGTATCATAAAATTGCACTATTGGCTCACGCTCAGCTCATATTAAGGCACCTAGCTCCTTTTTGCATCTACAGCAGCCAGACAGCAATCCTTCATCTTGTACTATTTTTTTTAAAACTTTGATTCTTATGCTGAAATACAGGTCTGTATATTTCTCTCTGTTTGACCTGTGTGTCTGCCTATCACCATTGTTTTGAATCTTGAATGTCTTTATGGAGTTAGCTGCCCTGCTCAGTTTCACATCATCTACAGGTTTGATAAGCATCACTTCCCTTCCTTCATACAAAAATATTCACAAAAATATTGACTAACACAGGTCCTAGAACTCTCCATTTGGGCTTGTAATGTGATATCTCACTCTGGGTTTATCCGGAGTCTTTAGCGAGCACTTATTAAGTAGTATTTCAATCAGTTATGGGTTTATGCAGTGCTAGTATTGACCAGTCCACATTTAATCATCTTGTCAACAACAAAATGTCATAATGTGAAACAAAGTGTAGTATGCCCATGGCGTTCTCATGATCTACAAATTATTAATTCTGTCAAATAAGGATATAAGGTTGGTCTCAAATGAATTATTCTTCAAAAATCTATACTGGGTGCTAATAATCAGTGCAATGCAATCTTTTCTAGGTGGTTAATAATCTATCTTGAATTTTGTCCAATATCAGTGTCAGGTTCTAGTTCCCCTTCCATCTTCATTTTAGAAGGTAAAGATAATAGTTGCTTATCTCTGGTCTTCTGGCACCTTACCCATTTTCAGTGAAATTTCACAGACAAACAGCCTCCCAAAATAATGTCTGCAATCTCCTTCAGTTCTCTAGATACTAATTCATTTGATTCTTGAAATCTGAGCTTATTTGAAGAACCTAGTTTATTTTTTTTCTAGATGCCTGTTTGCTTTAGGATGGGTTACAAGTCCCTCCTTGCATCATTTGTTTTTCTATTCTAGGTTAGACACCATTCTCTTTGCAGGAGAAGACAGAGATGAAGTAGTAAGCTGAGTAATTCTGGCTTCCTTCCATCACCAGTGTTTCTCAGACTATCAGATGTGGAGGACTGGCAATGATTTTTTTCCTTCCACTTGCCAGCGACCTGCGCTAAATTTGTGCCTATTCAGTACAATTGTTTCTTTCTTTCCTGGAAACTTGCCAGGGACTGGCAGTCAATTGCTCAGGAACTGACAATGGTTTAGGGACCATCATTTTGAGTAACACTGCCCTACACCATCTTTTCCAAGCAAAGACAGCTGCAAAAATAGCAAAACCTTTGGAGTTTTTAACATCACACAGCTCATTGAAGGTTTTAGTCTTCTTAATACCATCTTTAGAAGGTGGGGGCTGTCCATTCTTGGTTGTTTATCCTCCTAGTCTCCCATGCACTACCTTTTAAAACCCAGCTCCTCAGAGTTTCCTGTGCAACTACATCAACTTCCTTAGAGAAAATATCTCCCACTGTTCCTTCTCATTGAGATATTTTATGATTCGGTGTCTCAAATTTCATTGTTTAGAATCTTCCATTTTTAAATTCTTTTCTCTTTCAGAATGTCTTGCCATGGCATTTAACCAGCTTTTCTCTGAATTCTGATACATATTAATTAGTCCATGTCCACTTTTCACTTCTCTTTTCTCCAAAATTATTTTCTGTTGATCAGGATTATATCCAGGACAGCTGATATCTTGTTTCTTCTTTCTTTTTCTGGAAGATGAGGTTGTCAGCAAGATAAGTCAGGAGTTTATTGGATATTCCATTCTTAGCAGATTTAGACTTCCAGCAGATGTCAAGATAGTTGAAATCCCTCATTACTATTGTGGCTCTCCTCTGTGGTTTTGTAATCTGTTTTAGGAAGGCCTCGTTCATGCCTTCCAGTTGACTAGACAGCCCATACCATACTGTACAACAAAATCACTTTTGTTTCTGTCTCTTTCTGTCCTTACTCAGATGCTTTGAACAGGGCTTCCACTCTCAAATTCTGTAGATGTAATCCTTCTTTATTTAGCGTATAATCCTACTTCACTTCCTTCCCTGTTTAGTCTGTTCCTTTTGAACAATGCGTACACTTCAGTAGGTAAGATTGATTTTATCAGAGAAATAGTATTGGAGCTATAAACACATGGAAGAATAGTTGTAATGGCTCATAGTTGCAGCTATGCTTTGTGTAAGTATAGGCCGTATAAAGCTTCAACTTCGATGTACCAAAAAGTCTTTACTGCATACTTAAACGTGTCTTACATTGATCTGATTATTGTGTTGGTTTCAGACCTTTAAAGGAGATATATTCCCCAAAGAATTCATCATGCTGTCTCTATGATAATTAATGTCATTTATAGGGATAGGAAGCAAGCATTTTGGTATTAACATTTTTGTTGTTGTTGCAGCATTGTAATTAAAAATGTAATGTGGACAAAGTGAAGCTCGTCCAAGTCCTAAGAATTCAGGCTGAAATTTAAGCATAAGGTTAACTGTTCCATTAAGTCACTGGGACTTCAAAAGTGCTCAGCCTTTGATATGATCATGCCCTCAATTCTTGGGTTTAACTAGATGGCAGGAACAGATTTAGCCAGTCTTTTGTCCTTATGCAAACTCAAAATGACTACTGTCTGTATTTTCATTATCCTTTCCCTTTGGAAAGAGGTTTAAAAATGGAGGAAGGGTCTAGGGGAGGTCAGATCCCATGAAATAAGTTTCTATATGTTCTTTCTCATTCCACTAAAAGGTTCAGCATCTACCTACCATTCTCAGTCTTAGGTTTAGCACAGTAAAATGAGATTGAAGCTTTGCTGATATTTAGTTGCCATTCAGTTGTTATTTAAGGCTTGCATAAATGCTTTTTAATTTTTTGTCTGCCTTGCTTGAAAACTTGTTATGTGCTAGTATCTCAAAGCAAAGGCAATCTATAAGTATTCAAGTATTCAAAGCTGTATTTTGCCAGACTTCATGTCGCCCAAAAACGATCCTTTCATGATTAGTTTTTGGTTGTCTTTTCTTCTGTATTGCAAGCTAGCGTTGGTTAATTATCTTAGTCAACTGCCATCATTGGATTAAGCTTGCTCTCTTAATGTTACACACAGCTTGTAAAATGCTATTGAATAAAATTAAGAATCTCTTTAAAATTGTATGATATTGCAGTCAGCTTTTGAAGTGTTATTCTCTGGTTCTTATAAAGGCTCCAGATCCCATCTGATCTTGGAAGCTAAGGAGGGTCATCATTGGTTGATACCTGGGTGGGAGACCACCAACAGAGATGAAGCACTGTAGACTATATTTCATGGGAAGAAACTGGCAAAACCTCCTCTGAGTATTCTTTGCCTAAGAAAGTCCTGTTAATGGGGTAACCATAAATCGACAGGCGACTTGAAGGCACATACACAAATACACATATACACGTGTGTGTGTCAGCTAGAGAAGCAGTATTTTCTTAAATCTAAATATTTAAGAAGAATCATCCACATCCCTCAAAGCCTTGTAACTGTGGTACTTGGAGGATGACAAAAAGTACAAACTTCTTTCATCTTGACATGTCTAGTGCTCTTGTAACTTTCCGTGTCTGCTTGAGTCCACATGCTTGAATGCCAGGCATTTTGAATCTGTTTCACAAATTGGCTTAGTTCAAGGATGGTTTGTAGGCCTATGAAATATGTTTTCACTCTCCGATTTTGGCAAAAATATCTGCCAACAGAAAGATCATAAACCAGAGAGAGGCTTTAAAGTATTTGTGTAGTCAAGAGGCTTGGCTCTAAGTCCTTTTCTTGGCTTGTTCTCTTCTTCCTTGACTTGATAGGAAATTGTGAAAAATTTGTGTGTGTGTATGAGAGAGAGAGAGAGAAGAGAGAAGATATTTCATCAAGTATAAGAAAATCTAAATTTTCTCTAAAACCTAAATCTAAATCTACAATCTGAAATTTGGCAGAGGTAAAAAAGGAAAGGATATATGGTTTTTTCAGCTGTGAATCGAACTAGCATGGCAGAGAGAAGGGTGGATTCCTATGCTGATGGTGGGAAGTTGTGCAATAGAAGGTGAGAAAACATGGAAACAAACAATAGTTTTTTAGTAGTCTTACTCTTGATCCTTGGGTTACATCATGCTATATTGAGGCACCTATAAAATAGAGCACTCTGTGCTAGGTTAAGCTTGTTTTAAGAACACATGGCATTATTGTGTGGCAGTGGGTATACTTTGTAAGAATCCCAAAGGTGTCTTAATAGATTTGGGTAGACCACCTAGCCAGCTATGGTGCTGTTGCATCTGTGAATGCTTAAGAAGAAATTCTCCACAGTTCTGTTACAATGAAATGTAGCTTTTATATATATCATTACAGAGTTGGATGCATTATTCCATAGGCAGTAATATTTCATGTAGTGAAGTAGTCAATGCTAATAGCATTTTTAAAGTCAATGAGAGCCTTTTTTTTTCTATTCAGTTTATGTCATACCTTTTCTTCAAGAGATCAGTGCAGCATGGTTAGGATTAACTGATTTTATAATAAAGTAGACCAAATGGCATTATTGAAAGACATTGTTGGATTTTTTTTAAAAAAAAAATCTGTTTATGAAAAAAAAAGTAATGATAATAGAAACTTGTGATATGGAAATGTTACTTGAATGGGTGGGTTGACCCTCTCCCTTCAGTCTTAATGGAACTTTCCTAGTGTATCCTTTGTGTGTTGTGATAGTGTGCGCTATTGTAGCTTTTGCTGGGCCCCATTGTATGGGCTTATTCTGCTCTTTGGATGAAATGTAGGATAATGACTGGGCTGGCTAGCCATGTATCTGAACCCCAGTATTCCATCCATTTCTGACTTTGGGTTAGGCAGCTGCATTGTCATCATGACTATATAAATTAAATATCTTGGGCTGTACCCAGTTAGTTGCATGTGTGTATCATAATGTCTAGCCTTAAGGGGATTCGCATGTGTTCTTTCCCCTATTCTTGGCCATAATACTACCACAATACCTTATGGGAAGTGGGTTGCATGCTGTTTTCATTTACACACATAGGATAATCTGTTTCTTAATTCCGAAATTATTTTTGGTTGTGGGTAATTGTTGATCAAGCACATCTCACCTATGGGGGTGAGATGTGACTATAATATATTGGCAGCATGTCTCTCCTAAACCTCTGAGTCTTTTTCTTGAGTGGTACACACTAATAAGAGATTAAAAGGCAGTTCAAACATATAGCCAAGGCTACCTGAGAATCCTAAAACAGACTCTTTCTTCTTTTTTTTCCCTTTCATTCAGCTGGCCTGTGGACAGTGTTCACATTAGGGGGTGTGGGAAGCAAGCGAGTTCCTCAGCAGGAAGAGTCTTCCCCTCTAGCGAATCAAAGTCTTTTGCTGCTGCTTGTGCTAGCAAATCTGACTGATGCACCAGACACACCAAACCCTTACCGGCAAGCTATTATGTCCTTCAAGAATACACAAGGTTGGTACATCTTTCTGACTGTCTATCTATCTAGAATCAAAGTAAGAAGTTTTATTACTCCGGATTGAATCAGGGCGCTCTAAATCTAGATCACTGAATGTAAGTTAACACCCTCTCATTATCTGACTGGCATCCTGCTAGTGACACACACAAGCGTAATTCCTTATTTATGTATTTTTTGTTTTAATTGTTTCAGAGGTTGATATTCCTTTTTCCCTCTGCGACAACTAACCCTGTCAGGACTCACTGTATCACTGCAAAAGCCACGTCCAGCAGCCATTCCATGTTGATGGAGTGTGGAGGGAATTGGAGAAGTGCTAGGGTGTGTTCTCATAACCAGAAACAAACTGATGACTTCACCTGCTGAGATCTCCGGAAGACCTCAGCAGGTCTTATTGGAAGATGCCCTTGGTATGCATCAGTTCTCTGGTTCCACCAGCCACAGAATGACCATTGGGATCCAATGTTGCAGCTATACATTGAGTCCTGGGGCTGATGACAGGGGAGCCATAGTGGAATTCCACATATGGAACTGTTACCATGAAGCATCTTGGCCTCTTTTTCCTATGTAGGAATCAGGAATGAAAGTAAATTAATTCACAAATGTACACATGGTTGAATTCACATACAGATATTGAAGAAAATGGTTCAGTTGTATGCTAGATAAATCTAGTTCACAGTCACAAGAGAATATGCAAATAGGAGGAGGAACATTTTGCAAGAAAAAGTGGAGTTTCCTACCAAGACAAATATAGAGCGAAATTTAGCAGGAGAAAATACTTTCCAGTCTTCCTACCAAAATCACCACCCATATTTAAATAGTTCTTCCTTGAGCTAGGCTGCAAAACAGGAACTGTAAGCCCTACTTGAGCGGAAGTGGCAGTGAGAGGCAGGAGTGATTTGCAGGGAAGAATAAATGGGTGTAGGAAGTGCCAAGCATCTCTCCTTTCTTCTGCTAATTCTTCCCTTGAAATGCTACATTCCATCTCTGCACTTACGTTACCTTGACAAACAAAAATTTGAGAACATGTATTTGCCAAGATAAGGTGTAGCTGTTTTTAGTCTCAGTTCGTCATCTCTGGTTGACAGTACCAGTCCTAAGTTATCAGGCTATTCAGTTCTTACCCCTTGAGGTCTTTTAACAGGAGGTGTTCGAACTCAGTCTGTACAGCTTTGCTACATGCAGAACATGGAAGAACAGTACTGGTTCATATTAAAAGCCTATCTAGTCCAACGTTCTGATCCCATAATGGACAACCAGATGCCTCAGGGAAACCCACAAATGGGACATGTGCACAACAGCACCCTCATGTGTTCTCTCACTGTGCCAACTGTCAGTCATAGTTTTTTGCACTTCAGACAACGGTAAAGGGTATTCATTGAATATAGATTGTTTTGGAGAATTCAGATAAAACTTAGTCTTAAGTGAGTGAACAGCTGATATAACCTGCTGTCTAGGAAGTGGTGTTCTAAACCATTGGTCCTCATCTGCTAAGTGGGGATCCACTACTGTTGCTTTGCATCCATAAATTTACCACCAAACAGATGTGTGTTTAAAAAAAGAAAAGACGAAATGGGTCCCCAGAGATATGTTTGGGCTCAAGGTGGATTTATTAGCTAAAAACTATTAATCTAAACTTTGGAGCTAAACTTCAAAGACAAGCTTCACTTTATCAGGCCCATAAGAAGAAAAGCACAAAATAAATGCTACTAATCCTTTTAAGATTGCTTTCCCTTCTTGTTCCTCTTCCAGATAGCACAGTTCTTCCTTCTCCAAATCCCCATGCTTTCCAGATTAATTTTAACAGTTTATACACTACTTTGTGTGAACAGCAGAATTCTGATCAAGCAACCCTCCTTTTGTATACTCTGCTGCACCAGAACAGCAATGTTCGAACATACATGCTGGCTCGAACAGATATGGAAAACCTGGTAAGTAGTCTACAGAATATCCCATTGCTTTTTGATTGATGTTCAACAGCTTGTTGTGAAATCTTTGTTGTGGTACTGTGGCTGTGAGAAGCAGGTACTGTAGTAATAGCTGAATCAGGGCGTATTTCCTTTAATCTCTGAATTTTGGAAATGGAGATTTAACGGTTATGGATTTGTCGATAGTTGGTGGATACTGATGAATTTTTGCAGTTGGTGGAATTGTGTTGAGGCACCATAGATATTATTTCAGCAATATGATCCGCTTGTTGGCATTTCTGCATTTTTCTTGTGCTTCAGTATGTTTTTGGATACACTGTTGCACCTTTCCCTATTGTCAGGAGGGTGGTCATTAGCAGGTCCAGCAGTGGGTGGTATCAGCAGGTCAGAAGTCCAGGTATGTGAGCCAGCAAAGAGTAAATAGAATAGTCCAAAGCATGGCCAGTCCAAGGTCAAGGCAAAACAGGAACCCAGAAGAGTATTGCCATTCAGCCAAGTAAGACAATTGTCAGCACTAAGGCTGAGAGAGGACAGCTGAGATATTTATCAGCAGCTCATTCAAGGTCACAGCTGCCTAATTAGTGCCTCATTAAGTCAGTGTTTGTTATTTAACCGGGTCTGGGCTTGACATGTCTCCCCCCATCTCTCAACGAAGGATGGGGGTGTGTCATCTTCAGCGTCTGCAGCTTTTGCCAAGTCCTACCGAGGAGCAGGATCCCTCACTGCCCCAGCCCCCATCACCTTGGGCTCAGAGGGAGCTGCCAGTTCTTGGCAGTCTGCCTCTTCCTCCTCCTCCTTGTCAGCGTCTTCCCGGGAGTGAGTTATAACACCTGTTTTGCTTCAGAGTTCATATTCACCAGATTGCTAGCTGTACAGATTAGTCTCCCTTATCTGAAATGCTTGGGGGCAGAAGGGTCCCATGTTTTGGATTTTTTCAGATTTTGGAATACAGTACCTTGGGTCTTGTTTGTTCACTACTTGTTGTGCAAGAGATGCGACGCTGGAGAGAGACTGAGGATCTGTGAAATGGCAGGAATCCGAGCATCGTCCTTGGTGTGAACACCATTTCGGAGATCCTCAGTCTCTCGTTCTAACACCAGCCACCCACTTCTGTCTTTTAGGTGGTGGCTGCAGTGCCCTGCTTGTTTGTCTCTCAGATCCCCAGTCTTTCTCTTTCTGCTGCCAGCTACCCACTTCTGCCTTCGAGGCAGCTGCTCCAGCATTCCTGCTTGTTCATCTCTCAGATCCTCAGTCTCTCTCTTTGTGCCACCAGCTGCTCGCTTCCGTCTTTGAGATGGCAGCTGCGGTGCATCTCTGAGAGAGATGCAGCAGGAGTGCTGCAGTCACTGCCTTGAAGGCAGAAGCAGGCGGCTGGCAGAAAGACGGAGGATCTGAGAGATGAGCAAGTAGGAGTACCACAGCTGCTGGAGGTGGAAGCAGGCGGCTGGTGGCAAAAAGTTTCAGGTTTTGGAGGTCTTCAAATTTTGGATTTCCAGATGAGGGAAGCTCAACCTGTATTACCATCAGCTGAGACTTTTAGGCAGGAAAGTGCCGATAAACTGTAAACAGAGAGCATGTATCTCACTGCGGCATAACAAAAGCAGGTGTTCCACCTCACGCACTTTGGCAATAATAGCTATCAAAACAGAGTGTAGTATCCCTATGCTGCAGATCAGTATGAGTAGAGCAATTCACTCTCATACCATTCTTTCACTAGGCCAGCTGTATTTTGAAAAGGGTAGCTAACTGATGAATTCCTACAGAGGATACAAGACTGGAACATGCCAGATTACATGTTTGCAGAACAGCAAAAACATTACAAGAATAGTAATATGTTTATGAGGATGAAAGGTCGTGTGAGCTTAGAAAATTGCACACAAGTACTACTAGAGTTATCAGGAGGGCAGTGGGGGAAGGTAGGTGGGCTCTAATAAAATCCAGAAGCTTCGCCCCATTTCCCCCAATAGTAGCCAGATCATGGCCCCCTGTAGCCTTCTTAAAGCAACAGCTAAGGGAACCATTATGTATGGTAAGGAGGCTGGGCCCCTTTGGCCACCCACCCCTTGGTAATTTGAGTGCCGCACAGAATTTGTTCCTTAGGCTGGATGCAATTAAAAAGGGAGGGGGAAGGAATACATGTTTCTGGGAGAAAAAACAGCCTTTAGCCCTATTAGCAGTCTGTTTTAGTCTTTATATGACAGTAGAAAAAAAGTTAGTCATTTAAAACATTCCTCAATAAATCACATGCCAGAGGAGCCACAGCTTTTTAGGAACTCGAGTTAAGACTTCGCATCCATGATGTAGAAATTCATGATGTACTGTTTCTTTCTGTTCCACCCCAGTCTGGTGAAATGTTTCTTGCAAACCAGGAAATGGCATTCTAAGCACAGCAGCTCACTTTCCAGGAAAAGTTTGTATAATAACTGATGCAAGCATCACTGAGAATCCATCTTTTCAGATCCAAATAAACCTACTTCTTCTACTTCCCTGTGTAATTATTGCCACTTAATGCTGGCACGCATTGTCTGCCTTATGTTTGCTGTTCTTCTGATTGCTTCACAAGAAAAGCATTGACTGTATGTTCTTCTTTTCTTGATAATCCACCCTCGGTAGAGCATCATTGGCAAACTTGCTCTGTTATTTCTCAGCTTCTGGAGTGAAGTGATATATTATCATTTAAGTTTTGTTCTTTTCACTGCGTTTAATTTTTCTTTAAGCAGCTTGGGGTCCCACTTTGGTAGGAATGTGTGATATAATGCAAATAAATACGTCAGATAAATTTCAATTGATAATTGTGTCATTACATAGTGATACACTGGTGTAATTTGGCTCTTTAGTACACTTAATTTTGAATTGTTATATTTATTTATTCATAATTTTCATCTCTCCCAATTAGTAAGAGCTCCCAAAAACTATATATGGGTATTATCTATTGCAGTGGACAGAATGACCTGACATCCAGCTAACACCCACATCGTGTTAAGGAACAATTTAAAAATTGTTTCCTTGGTTTTTAGAGAATTTGTACTGATCTGTTTTCACTGGTGGCACTTTGGTTTTGGGTGTACTTTGGGTGTACCATGGGCTGTACTTTGGGTGCTACAGTGGTTTTTTTTTTATGATTTCCTTACTTTGCCTCCCTTGATTTTATTATGTGCTAGTTTATCTTTTTCCCTTTCAATCCAGCTTCATGCCTGGGTTTGAAGCAGAAACGGCCTTGGACACTTTAGGGGCTGACCTGCACTGGGAGATGACCAGGAAAGTACAGCTGTGTGGGTTCTTCTGCATTATGAGCTGTGACATCCTTTTGGATAGACTATCCTTTTGGATAGAGTTTGATGCGTAGAGGTGCCCTATTACAGTGGTTCTCTCCTATTTGAATGGTAAATTCCAGAGGATGGTATTGTGGGCTTATTGCTCCACATGGCTGAATGGTTTCCTGGGACTGAGCAATATATAGTATTATGACAGCACTTTGCCTTCTCCACTTTCTCCCAGACCTCTTCAGGGACTAATTCAAAGTGCCGGTTTGAACCTTTAAACTCCTAAAGAGCTTTGGGACCAGATTACCAGAAGAAATGTCTCTTTTTCCAGATAATAGTTGCAACAGTAAACAACTGCCAGGGCTTGGGGAGGATATGTTGACGCCCTGCAGGATCTTGGAGGGTTAAACCCCCACTGTGCCTCCCATCCCTGTTGACTCCTCTGGGTTTTTAAAAACTTTAAAAAATTCACCTCCACACACACACACACACACACACACACAACCAACAGATGGAAAGCAATTTTGCTATATTTTGAGATCTTTCTGTGCTATTTTAGAACTCAGAAAAGGCCTTTGGTGAACCGGAAGTAAAATGGAAATCAGTTCTCCTATTCTTGGTTAATTGAAGGCTTGCCATGGGAGGAGACTAAAAGCAAAATTCCACCCTGTTCTTCCTTGCCTCTAGGTCTAGGAGATGTGTGTGTGGGGTCATTTTTTGAAAAAAAAAATTTTTTAAAAAAATCCTCCTCAAAAATGGAATTAGGGGGTCATATATGGCCCATGGGCTGTGCTTTGCTCACACTTTCTCATCTTCAGATCATCTTCTGTTTTCCCTCCTCTGTGTGCCCCCACCAGGTTAAGCAAAAGAAGTAATGATAAGAGAGAGGCCTTTTGGGCAGTGGCACCCGATCTGGAAAAGGCCCTCTCTAGAGGGGTTTGCCTAGCACCTAAGTTATGATCTTCAAAACATGTTTTTAGATGTTAGCATTGTTTTGTTTTGTTTCTGGTTTTCCCTTGGTTTTATTATGTATTCTCTTGGTTACTGAATTCAAAGACATAGCTGACTTATTCTGAATTAGTATGCAAAGGGATCTTGTAGCACTCTTGAGACTGAGAGAAAGAAGTTGGTAGCTTAAGCTTTCTCAGACGTAAGTCTGCTTGATCAGATGGCCATTGGTCATTGCTTGTATTTTATGTTCTTAATTTATTGTACACTGCCTAAAGAGTTCTGCTTATTGTGTGGTCTAAAAGAACAATAAATAAATTAGAAAGGGCCACAGCCACAAAGTTGCTTCTAGGTTAAGAAGTATAAGTATCATCAGTTTGTACAGTTAGCTCTGCAATTGCCCGTATCTCAGTGGAAGATGAAACATTCCGTTTTCTTCGTTGTAGAAATTTAGATCGTGAAACTAAAACTATGAATCCCCATAAAACATTGAATTATAAAAAATTAAGCATCCAATTGTTTATATGGTAATAACATATCTCATACAATGCAAAGGCATTCTTTTGAATTACTGTCCAAAAAAATACTTGTGATGTAGAAAAAGATCTTCAGCTTCTCCTAATAAGACATTGGTGCCAGCTTGGTAGGAAAGGAATAAAGGAGAGAGAGAAAAGAGTGATCATCCGGGATTTGCAAGGAAGGGGTAAGGATTGTAGCAATTACTATGATCAACAATTAAGATAATTGTGTGGATTAAACTAATGGCCAACTTTTCAGGTTACCCATTCTTTAATTTGTATTGTATTGAAATAATTTGAAGGAGGGAAAAAAAAACCACAGAGTGTCTCCTTTAAACAGAAGTAGCATCATTTTCTTTAAACCATTCAGAATAAAATATTGATAAAATATTAGACCCAGAATACTTTACCTTTCAAACAGACTAGTTTAGCCCAGTATGTAAACTGGGCTCTGGAAAGTTAAATGTAATCATTCCTCTTAAAAACACTAGTTGTTTTTTAGGATATGAATTATAAATCTCCCTGCAAGAACCTTTTTTCTGGCAATAGAAGAAAACAAACAAAACGTGGTATAATAGTTTGTCAGCTGAGGTTTATTTATTTATTAGTATTTGTTCTCTTCCCACGGCTACTGGGCTAGGTAAACTCAGGATGATCTAAAACTGTACCTGAACTTCTGTCTTGGAATTTTTTAAATACTATACAGATACATATGTTTTCTTTCTCAAGGTTCTCCCAATTCTTGAAATCCTTTATCATGTTGAAGAAAGGAATTCACACCATGTTTACATGGCTCTGATCATTTTGTTAATTCTTACTGAGGATGATGGCTTCAATCGATCCATTCATGAAGTGGTAAGTTATGAGCTATGATAAAGTACCTTTAAATAATATCTCTAAGTGCGTCTTATTTTGCATAAGCTTAATATTTTATTTCCAAATTCACTGAGATGACTGTAGTCATTTCAGAATAACTGCTTTTTTTGTAGATTCAGTTTGCTTTTCAACTTTTGAAATTCTGTAGTCTTTACATATTCTTTATAATCAGTTTTATCAAATACTTTTCAAGAAACTCTTATTCCCTCTTAGGTGAATTTTCACTTGAATGCTAAGTTTGAATAAACAAATACAAAGTAATTGATTTATTTTATAACTCTGGCTAAATCAGTATTGGCAGTCAAGAAGCATTAGGATAGATCTGTTTGAATTTTGTCTACACTTGTAGTTGTACAAGAAAATGGCATCTCGGTGGATTTCAGGATATTGAGATGGATCCAGAATGATAGTTTCATTTAGGGCCTACTGAGATCCATGTAAAAAATGAGTTATTATTAGCTTGTCACACTGATTCCAGTGGGATTTAGTGCAACTTAATTTGGATCCAACATTTCTACTAGATTCTGGATCACCTGGTTTTAAATACAGTGCAATGGAGTATCTTCTTTGAAGAATATAAAAAAAGAATGTTGGTATACATTCCAGGCACAATGATCTATTTCATGTTCTAATCTACCCTCCATCTTTTGTATCTACTTTCAGAAGGGCTAGGAGTGAGTAAGGCCACTCAAAACCTGCTTTGCTAGATAGTTTTAGCTACTTTGGAAGGAAGCAGCTTTCGTTCTATGGTTGAAGGCAGACGATAAAATTAAAGAAGACAGTCTGCATCAAGCTAGGCTTTTGGTCCTGTCCTTCAGTGCACATCCTGCTTTTATAAATGTATTGCCTGTGTTAGCCCTTGAATGTATTTTTCTTTTGTGGTCCTACACCCACACTTATTTATTGATAGTTAAGATTAATTTTAGTAAGTACCGTTTTGTAAATCACTGATTATATAGACTCTTACTTGGGTTCCCCAAGGAAGCCACAACAGCTTTCCTGTCTGGTCAAAGGATTTTTGTTTGAAAATAAAATGTGGTTTTGGCTTCCTTGGGAAGAAGATTTAAAAAAAGAAAATCTCTGTCTGTTATTAGCCTCACACAAGCAGCTAGCTACCTGTGCCCATAGTGAGTCCTAATAATGGGAACAGCCACCATCGAATAAAACACTACTTTCTTATGGTTTTTGCAAATTTTATTCTGGTTACCTGGTTCTATGCATATTATTATTAGAAGAAATTCATGCTCAGTCAGGTTCCTGGCCCAGCATTAGGGCGTATTCTTAGGGGATGATCAGAGTTACTTGGGGCGATTGGTATCTCCATTGCTTGCAAGAGATTTGATTACTTTACATGTGGGCATCTCTTTCCTTACTTTTTTTCATTCCGGTTGCTGCTGTCGTAGCACAGCTCATCTCCTAGCACGCTGCCCTGCTGAGGACCCCACAGAGCCAGGCATTTGAATACTGGCTAATTCTGGAGAGACACACACAAGCAGTTTTAGCCAGCAAGACTCTCCAGAGTGGCAGTGACACTGCTACTGGAATGCACATGTGGACAATTTGCTTTCCTGTCATGTTCTACCACCTGAGGCAGGTGCCTGAGTGTGTCTAAACCCTGGGAAGTGGCACAGGTGGGTCCTCCCACTTCTACTGGGGAAGGTTACCACTGCCACTTCCCAGGTTATTTTCTTTTTTTAAACAGGAGATCTAATTGTAGGGGACCCAGCATGGTGTCGTGGTTTGAGTGCTAGACTGTGGCTGTAGAAACCAGGGTTCAAATGCCTACTCAGCCATGGAAACCCACTAGATTACTTTGGGCAAGTCACACTCTCAGCCCCAGAAGAGGGCAAAGACAAACCCCTCTGAACATATCTTGCCAAGAGGACCCCGTGATAGGTTCACCTTAGGGTTTCTATAAGTCGAAATCTACTTGAAGTTGCATAACACAATCACAGACCTCTTGTGTGCCCTGTTTAGCTATTAAAGATCTGAGGACGCTGAAGGAAGAGGAACATGACAGCCCTCTTCCTTCTGTCCCTCGTTTCCTCCACAAGACGGTTGTGCAAAGTGGAGAATCCTATATGCCCACAGGAAGGCCTCCAATTATGTCCAGCAGTGTTCCTGCAATTAGTAGGGCTGTTCAGGGTGTTCCAGGAGTGGGCTGAGGCATCCAGGTCGCTCATTCCCTGGATACACCCCTAAATGAGATCCCTTAACTATTCAAAGCTGAAGCTGGTTTGGATAATCTCCATTCCAGCAGTTTCAGTGGGAAGAATCATAGAATCATAGAGTTGGAAGAGACCCCAGGGGCCATCCAGTCCAACCCTCTACCATGCAGGAACACCCATCAAAGCATTCCCAACAGATGGCCATCCAGCCTCTGCTTAAAAACTTCCAAGGAAGGAGACTCTACCACAGTCCGAGGCAGCATATTCCACTGTCAGACAGCCCTGACCATCAGGAAGTTCTTCCTGAGGTTCAGGTGGAATCTCTTTTCCTGCAGCTTGAATCCATTGTTCCTTGTCCTAGTCTCTGGAGCAGCAGAAAACAAGCCAGCTACCTTCTCGACATGACATCCCTTCAAATATGTAAACATGGCTATCATGTCCCCTCTTAACCTTCTCTTCTGCGGACTAAACATATCCAGCTCCCTAAGCCGTTCCTCATAGGGCATGGCCTCCAGACCCTTCATCATTTTGGTTGCCCTCCTCTGGACACGTTCCAGCTTGTCGATATCCTTCCTGAATTGAGGTGCCCAGAACTGGACACAGTATTCCAAATGAGGCCTAACCAATGCAGAATAAAGTGGTACTATTACCTCCTTTGATCTAGACACCATACTCCTATTGATGCAACCAAGAATCACGTTTGCTTTCTTGGCTGCTGCATTACACTGCTGACTCATGTTCAGCTTGTGATCTACCAAGATTCCTAGATCCCTTTCACATGTACTGCTATCCCGCCACAAGTCCCCCATCCTATATTTGTGCATTCCATTTTTTCAGACTAAGTGTAGGACCTTACAGTTCTCTCTGTTGAAATTCATTTTGTTAGCTTTGGCCCAGCTCTCCAATCTGTCAAGGTCATTTTGAAATTTGATCCTGTCCTCTGAGGTATTAGCAACCCCTCCCAATTTGGTGTCATCTGAAAATTTGATCAGCGTGCTCTCTGCTCCTTCATCCAAGTCATTGATGAAGATGTTGAATAGCACTGGGCCCAGGACAGAACCCTGTGGTACCCCACTGGTCACTTCTCTCTAGGATGAAAAGCAGCCATTGGTGAACACCCTTTGGATTTGGTCGGTCAGTCAGTTACAAATCCACCTAACAGTAGCACTGTGCAGCCTGCATTTTACTAGCTTCTTTGCAAGAATGTCATGGGGAACTTTGTCAAAGGCCTTACTGAAGTCAAGATATGTCATATCTACAGCATTCCCTTCATCTATCAGGCTTGTAACCCTATCATAAAAAGAGATAAGATTAGTCTGGCATGACTTATTTCTGAGAAATCCATGTTGACTTTTAGTGATTACAGCATTGCTTTCTAAGTAATTATAAACTGACTGTTTAATGATCTGCTCTAGGATCTTTCCTAGTATTAATGTCAGGCTGACTGGATGGTAATTATTTGGGTCCTCTTTTTTCCCCATCTTGAAGATGGGGCTGACATTTACCCTCCTCCAGTCTGCCGGGACTTCTCTTGTTCTCCAAGAGTTCTGAAAGATCATTGAAAGTGAACTTGGTTCCCCTTTTGCAAAACAGCCATCACAGTCCCTCTCTGGCTCCAGAAAAGAGCAATAATGTTCACTGTTGAACAGCAGTAAGATGCAATCTTTTTTCTCTTTGCAGATATTGAAAAATATTACTTGGTACTCAGAACGTGCGTTAACAGAGATTTCTTTGGGAAGTCTCCTGATACTGGTAGTAATAAGAACTATTCAGTACAACATGACAAGAACAAGGGTAAGAGTTGTATTCTGGGTTGCATTTCTGTCTGCATAAACCAAGTTCCCCAAAAATAGTTATGATAATAATAGAAATAGTTGTTATGAAGTGAAAATCCTGTCATGGAAGAGAAAAAAATAAGTACCAAACAAAACTGATCTAAGGGCAAGCAGTCATACTCATATATTATCTCACAGAGGTAAAGTAAATGGCATGTTAGAAACACCACTTTAGGGGTACACTGACAAGAAGTGAGATGTTTATGAGGAGTGAAGGATGTGAATATTGAATTTCTGGTACATGTTTCCCTTTTTGTCTCCTTCTCAATATGCCTTAGACAAGGAGACCATTGGCCTGTGAAGACTGTACGTAGAGGGTTCACCATGCCTTTCAACTAGTTTTCTAGGGCCTTTGCAGGAGATCTTTCCCAGCCCTCCTAACTGAGGTCCGAGGTTAAAGTAGTCAGTCTATACCTGATCTCCAGACCTTGCCCATATCTCAGATTGTACATGGGTGGTGAGATTATGAAATTCCTGTTATGTGTACTTCTGGCAACTAGAACGCTAGCATTTTAATTTCAAAATGGACTTTTATTTGGAATATTAAGTGCGACTTTGAAGCTAAGTGAGGGAAATTGCAATATTAAAAGCCTTTTTGTTAGATAAAATAAATACTAAAGGCTGAAAAATAAGAAAAGCCATTGTTCACTTTTTTTTCTGGCCAGGGTTATATATGCAGCAACACACTACAAATATGCAGCGGTGCTTCCATAAAAGATCCAGGCATACTGAACTATGGTAGCATGCATTCAACCACTGCTTATCCCTAAAATCAAGGCACAAGTCTGGTTTGTCTTTATTACAACCTTGCCTCTGGTAGGCGGATGTTAGCGTAGTGAGTGATTTCCTTCTGACAGGTCTTGCTGTACACAGAAAGGATAGTCTGATGCCTGTTTCCTCCCCCCCCCCTCATCTCCAACAGGACAAATACCTTCATACAAATTGTTTGGCAGCTTTAGCCAATATGTCAGCACAGTTCCGCTCACTTCATCAGTATGCCGCTCAGCGGATCATCAGGTAAATACAAGCCTTTTACAAAATATTTAAATTAGCTTCATCCTAAATTCTGCAGGAAAGATACCTTGAATTTCCAGTTGCCTGGTGTGAATAGTAAACCAGGTAAATTCTATTCAGTTTCATGGAGTCTGGATTAAATTTTGAAGTGCAGTACAATGTACTCCATTGATACCATACCTAGTTACTGATGACAGCTTCTTATGCTGGCCGGAAATCTGTAACTGAATAATATAGAATGGGAGACACTAATATTGCTTATCCCAAATAAAAACAGGTTGTCAGTTGAACACTGGGGAAAGTGAATGTAGTCTGTATGGTTTGTTGTACCGGATAAATAAATGCATTAGTGTGTTCTGTAAGACAAGTGTGATTGTCATAGTTGCGTATAGATTCATGGTTTCCCAGTTGCAGAGGTTATAATGGGACTGTGAAACCTCTTGTTGGGTGGATGAAGTTGCACGATGTTTCATTCTTGACATTAAAAAATTTCTAAGGAACCCTTTCCACATTTTTCTGCCATAGGGATGCATTTCCGTTAGCTTCAGAACTTGCTTCCCTTCCCCTGTGCAGTGTTCTGTAGTGCTGAAAATGCATTGTGAACCATCCGCAAATCTGAGAAGCAGGTTTTTAGTGCACAAGGGTTGCAGGAGAGATTGCTGCTCTCCCACCTTTGCTGAGAGAAGCAACATTGGCCAATGAAAGCAAGCTGTTGAATTCTTCAAGCCCCTCTACACTGCAAAGGACATTAGTGTGCATTTTCAATTTATAATCAGGCCTGTGTGGCTTCCACTGTTGCCATATGCCAGCTCGATGGATAAGTGGGATGCCTCTGTGCTCAGAATAGGGGAGGTAGTAATTATGGCTAAGTTAGGGAGAGATTACACATTGTTGTTAACTTGTTATTAATCTGTCTGTCTGTTATGAATTCTCTAACCTCAGAATCCTCTCATCTCTGATGCTTTTAGAGGGGACTAGGCCTTCCTTAGAATGTTGGTTCTCAATCTTTGGTCCTCCAGTTGTTTTGGGCTTCATTTCCCAGAATCCCTGATCATTGGCCAACTGACTGGGGCTTCGGGAGCTGAAGTCTAAAATACATGGAAGGTGAAAGTTTGGCTATTTGTAGTTGTAGAAAATGTGTGGAACATTGAAGTTTTATACCTGAAAGGTAGTGGAAAAAAATGTCCTCCCCTTTATGCGATAAGACTGAATAAACAAAATATTCTGTCTAGAAACAGAGGATTATTTGCATGCTGTGGCAGCATTTTTTTAAAAATCTCATGATAGTTTTGGTATGTCTGAGTCCTATACGTGGTTGGAGCTTGTCTTGCTCTACTCTCTGCTTAATGGCTTTGAATGAGATGATTGGATGTCTCTCATTTCTGTCTTTTATACTTGCCAATTTACCCACTCTAATAACTAGCCTCTATGCTTTAGCAAGGGTTTGCTTCCCTTTAATATTTTTAATGCCACAGTAGAATGTCAGCTTGAGACTCAGGTCCAGTTGCTGGTTTCAACTAAAGCAGACCCATTGAAGCAATATTGGCTCACCATTCAATAGCCAATTCAGTAAGCCTTCCCTAACTGGCAGTGTATCAGTATCTTCCAAGCCAGTAATTACTCACCAATTGTTTGTTCCTCCAAAAAAATTCTGTGCAAGATTTTGGAACATTGTAACACTTCAAATAACAGCTCATCATGGATGATACTTGGAAGATGGAATATACTTGAAAGATATTTGGCATTGTGCCATTAATTTTTTAAAATATCCTTGGTTGCCTGGTCTCCAGTATTCTCTGTGTTTTAAGGTTTACAAGATGTTGACTTGCCCCTGAGTAGTAAAACTTGCATTTCTTATTTTTCACATTGTCACATTGATGCTAAGGCTCTCATATTATTTTTGCTAGGTGCTTAGTTTTTCTAAACACATTGCCTGTTTGGTTTCTGCACATGTGGCAAGCCCATTGGGAAAGGTAACATACCTGTATCTCTAGGTCCTGTGACCACCAGAAGTGAAGCACTAGCCTTTCAAGTAATTTTATGAAGAGAAGGGCTAATTCACACTTAATTGGTAAGGTACAAGCTGTTAGGAATTGTACATCAGTTGCACTTGGGGGACCAAGTTTGTTCTTCAGCCAAAATCTGATGGGCTGCTTCTGTCTTTCATTTTGTGAAAAATGTTTCGTATTTGCTTAACAAATACCTTCTTGTGTGCTAGTCTATCGTTGGAAGCAGCACAGAATATGTCTGAAAACTTGCTTTTGTGTATGTTTTGTGTATTAGGGAAATCCCAGCAGCAGTGCTTACAAATCTTACTATGACCTCTTACCATTAGTGAATGATGTTGTTGATTATAGAGAAGATGTCAAACCAAGTTGTTAGTAAGATTGTTGTCTCAGTTCAAGGAAATTTTGAATGACAGTGATGATTTGAATCTGTTACAGTACAGCTTCTGACCTAATTTTGGAATATTTGCCACTTAGGCTACCCTGCTAGTTGAACTGCCCTGTGGAGTAGATGGAACTGGGTGGAGTTCAGTCATGTTGTCTCTTTTGGATTTGGGTGGCACAAGGTGGGTTTTGGAGGCACAGCTCTGGTGAATCAGATTATGAGTCACAGCCATCAAGCTGAGCACCAGCTTTTAAAAAATGTGTAGGAGATTTCAGGGGAATGTTTCCAACTCCATGTAAGTATTTTCTGATTTATCATACTAGAATATGAGTAGCAATAGTTCCCCTATAAGCAGCATCATAATACAGGGCTAGAGAAGCACTGACCTTCTGAATGATTTGAACTATAGCTTCAATAATTCACCATGCTGGTTAGGGCTTCTGGGAACTGAAGTCCCAAAACATCTGGAGGGCCCAGTGTTTCCTAAACTTTTCTTAATAAGTTCTAAAAAATAATTTTAATTTAATTTTGATGATAGTTCATTGTGACCAGATTGATAGGTTGTGAGAAATTATATCTTTTCTGAAGCAGCCACCTCCATAAAATGTGGCTTGCGTTATAATTACAGAGTGGCCTTGTTTTTGGGAATGAACTAAGAAGAACTTTGAGAGACAGAAATTGTAGCAAGCAGGCCAGTGGACCTGATCTGTATGGTAACATGACTGTAAAGAATGAACAAACATTTTTGGATGAAGTAGAACCCACTGTGAAAGGAGGAACTAGGCAAGCCTGCATGGTGCCAGCCAGTCACAGTTCAGGGAATGCTGTGAAAGGGACGGCTACGGGGGAAGAAAATATACAAAACTGAGGCTTGTCTCTGGCAGAAGGCAGGTAGGGATAAGGTTATAGATAGATAGGGGAAAGATGGCATAGAGATGGGGAAAAGTCATAGTAGAGATTGGACAGTGAGCCAAGATGAGGAACTGAGTGGGTTTTGGGAAGCTTGAATGATTACATTGTTTAGGGGTTAATATGTCTTAATAAATTTGTACTTGTTCTTTTTTTTACAACAGTGTCTGACTGTTCCTATTAAATTTGATAGAGAGTCTGGTCACGCTTACCACAGTGAACTCACAGAGAATGCATCCTCTGGTCCTCATAGGAATCACCCTGAGGCCCCAGTACCTAGTTCAGGGAGAGATCTTGAGGGGAAAAGGGGCAAGGTGAGCGACAGGAGCCCAAGGGTTGGAAACGCAGGCTCAGCCTGGGGGAGAGATACATCATACCCACTAAGTGTGATTTTAATTTTAGTGCTTTGTGGTTTCTTTAACTGAAGAAGTCTCAGCTCAGAATCACTTAGTGCTATCACTGGTGATGCAGAAAGTCATAATTCAAGATTCATCAGATACTCTAGCAATTCCTAATGAGAAAAGTAATTCAGCCTCTATGAAGGATTATTTTTTTTTAAAAAATCCCCCTTTGAATACAGATTGCAAATTATTTTAAATTGTGATGGCTATTGTATGTTAAAGATTGAACTGAGATGTTTCATTTATAGTTTAACCAGGAGCGCAATACAGCATAATTTTATATCACAAAATAATTCTTATCACATTTCTAAGTCACAAAAGTTAACAGATTTGTGTAAATCGCAGGGTATGAAATGTTGTTTGCACATGAGCAAATAGCGTCTCAATCTGAGTTGTTCATATTGTAGGGCCTTTCCACCCTACACTGTTATAGTGCTATTATTCCACTTTCAACATCCTGTGGGATTCTGGGGTTTGTAGTTTACTGAGGAGGCCAAAGAGCTCTCCAGCTGAGAATTCGAAAGGCCCCTCCCTAAACTGCAAACCCTAGGATTCCATAGGATGTTGAAAGTGGAATAACAGCACTATAACAGTGTAGTGCGGAAAGGACTGTATAGGTTGCTTTTTTATTTTTATTTTGTACAATTTGAAAAATGATTATTTTAAGTGGGCAATTGTATTGCTACTGTGCTAGTTGTCCTGAGATAGATGATCATGCAGATAACAGCATAATTACCTGGCTGTGATAACTAGGAGGCAACCAAAAAGTTGCAAAGGTGTTCTATTGGAAAGTTACCTTCTGTATAAAGCCAGTTCTATAATCTTCTCAAGGTGATACACACACACACAAACACACACACACAAGAATATTCATATGTATGAGAAAATATTTTCTCCATAGATCCATTTCATGTTATTCTAGAAATATCACACAGATAATTGCCTTCAGCTTGACTGGGTGAACTAAACAGATACCTATATTTAAAAGAGAAAAGTTGTCAGCAGAGCATCAGATGTTACAATGGTGTTATCATGGTGTAGAAATCTAAAGAAAATGAATATTGAAATAAACGCCCCTTTTAAAAAGTGAAACTGGCTCAGATTTTTCAGTTCTCTAATGGAGAAAATTAAATGCTACCTATGTGTTACGCACATTTTAGAGTCATGTAATATGTGTTGTGCACATACTAAGGTCCTAAAAAAGGCTTCAAGAAGCCTCAGCTTGACAACTTAATCCTTTCCCATCCATTGTTTTCCTGCTCCACATCTTACCTGCCCAGCTGCTTTCTCCTTCATTTTTAAGCTCATATTTGCCAGAGCAAACACACTGTTGAAACCAGAAATAAAAACTGCTGGGGAAAATAGTGAAAAATTGAGAAAAGTGTCAGTTCCTTCCTCCTGCATACAGCCTCTCCCAGAACTGTTTCCCCCACCAAAAAAAAAAAAAAAATCCATCAGCGTTGACATTCTAATACAATTTTTATCACATCATGGCTCAGTTCAGATAAAGAAATCTTCCTCTAACAAGGCATAGTTTATTAAACTAAAGCTACCCTTTCTGTCTGTAAGCTTCCTTTCCTCCTTCTTCTTTTATGTACTGGAATCCAGTTTTTCCAAATATATTAAAACCGCAGATTCCATGCTTGTACATCCAAAACATCCAAGTGGAGAAAACAAGCATAGTTCAGTCTCCTAGGTATGCTTATATGGAAACAGGTTCAGACTTCTGCTAACATGTTTTAACATTAATTTGTTTGCGTTGTAAAGATGCGTAATAATCTCTCAACCATGAAACTGGTCATGGGAATGAAGGGGCTTAACTGTACCATGACCGTGTGAGATAACCTTGTAAGTGGTACCAGATCACCTAAATATGAGGTCATCTAGGCCTGATTATTAGGTTGTATTAAGCAAAATGACATTCTAGGTAGTAAGGCCTGTAAAACAGCCTTCTTTCCTATTATATCCCAGTTGCCCTTTTGTATATGCATTCATCAACCGTTAATCCTTCTTTGGATCTCACATTTGGAAAACCTACATTACCTCATGTGGGCTCAGCAAAGTGAAGGCTAAGAAATGCCTGCCATTGGAGCAAAGAAAGACTGAAGAAGTTCTTGAATATAGTTTCAGTTAAGTTTGGTACTTTCCACTGTCATTTCTTTAAGCTGGGCAGAACTCAGTTCTTGACAAAAGGGAGAAAGAATTAACAAGACTTCCCAAAGGCCTAAAGTCTTGTTGGCATGGCTGACGGTAAATACTGAACATTGTTGAAAAACATGTATTTGCACTTAGCATTGGAAACTTTTTTTTTGGCTTCTAAGGCTTCTTTAGAAATAATGCTAAGAATGCTTTTTTTCTCTTAAATATTGAGGTTGTGCAGCACGTAACATGGAAAACAGCCACTTTTAATTTGAAAAATAGCCCCTAGAAATGTAGCTGTCTAATTCAAATGATCTGTTTGGTGTATCCTGTTCCTGTGAACAGATTCAACGTGACGCTAAAGAAATTGTCCTTTCCTTGCCACAGAACCTATTCCACCTGGATCTGGAGACCCAGCATATTGAAGAAGATTCTTGGAAATGTTCCAAAGCACAGATTCTTACTTTTGTTTTGCTTTGCTTTGTTTTGTTGTATTTGTAAGGGTTGTATTTCTAGATCATATTTCAGCCTGTGGCTTTGAGAGCAAGATACTGAACTGCCACTTAAGCGCTCACCATTGCCCTGCCTGTGCTGAGAGCAGTATCTCAGAATGTGCCCAGTACTTATCTGCAGAGAAATATTAATAGTTGTGAGCAAGCTGCTGCCTTTTAGAGATACTTTTGTACTGTTTCTAGTGCATTAATTGAAGAAGCTCTGATTAAGTTTCCAGGCAATCCCATGGTTCACCAAAACAATTTGAAAATTTTTGGCATATAGAAACAAGAGTATCTGTATTCTCTCTTTGGATAAAAGACCTCTCTCCATAAAATAATGCTAATTAAGATACATGATTTCATTGGTGTTGCTGTCCACTGATGCAGATCATAGCTGTTTCACGCTGTCATTATGTATGTAGTCACCGTGGCCAGTTCATTGCCTGGTGGCCAACTCGTTCATGACGAGCCTCTCCATATTTAGGGAAGTGATTGAATAGGAGACACACAGTCTGCCACCAGAACCACACTTGAAGCCTTACCAGCTTGGAGGAGACTGACAGAGCATCCGCTGTTCTGACAAAGCCTTTGAGAATCCAGGATTATCTGCATAGTCCAATGAGGTGACAACAAAGTAGCACTTTGTGGAAGATAATACTTCTGCGGGAATGAAACATTAACATTCACCTGTGCCCACTGTAGGCTTGCTATGAAGTTATCCTAGATTAAGGCGGCAATACTAAACATCTCTACTATGGAGTAAAGCTGCATAGAACAAAGTTGTTCTTGCTTCTACATAAGCATTCAATTTTTGAAAAAATGTATTCTCCAAAAGCAGACTTGCTCTGTTTTGTAAGTGTGTGTGTATAGTGAAGCAATAATTGGCACTGTCTAGTCCATTGAAACTGCTTGTTTCAGTGGAGGATATTTAACCACATGCTTAACTCCTCTGCTAAAACCAATAGGTTTTCAAGGTGTACAGTTTTGCTCCGTCGTCTGTATTACCAGTCTGCAGAATGAATGTATTGTACTGGGCACCATTCTTCCAGAGCTCCACCACTGCATGTGGATTTTGCATCTCTGAGCACTTGCTGCTCACAATATCATTGTTGTAGCTGTTCACAGGGATGCAGAAATAATGCTATGAGCCCTGAGAGGCAGAAAACAAAAGAAACATATGCCAGTGGTATTAGTAGCAGCGTGATGACCTAGTTCAGCTGTGGTGAATCTTATAAGCTGATTAGCTATCCCAGTTCTGGGAAGTGTCACTGCAATTAGTGGAAAGTATTGTAACAAGATAAGAAACCTATTAAAATGAGGGCAGAAGTTGTGTATTGATAAATTATCATAGCTGAGGAAAAGGTCTTTTAATAGAACTAAATCTAGTTAAAGGCATTCTGCATGAGACCCATCATTTATGTCATGGCAATGCTTCACCCTGCCTTTAGGTTTATTAGGGTTGTGCTAAGTCCCGCTGTTTACTTAGCACTGCTAAGGTTGTTCTAAGTCTCACAAAAAGACAGTTAGTTCATGTCCTAGTGTGTGGAGCATATGGAGTTAAGGTTTTAGAGGCTAATATCTGTTGTTTCCAGCATGGAAATACTGTTGAACCCTGGTTTAAGCCTGGCCAAACCTTCTGTGGATTCAGAAATGGGCACCTGGTATGATATGAATACATTCATTGTCCATCTGGTACAAGCATCCGAATATACTACGTTCCATTAGAAGGGTGCTGTGAGTCAGGAGGGCAAGAGGTCACAGGTTAGACAGATTGACCAGATGGGCGGCCCCTCAGCATTGGACTTGGACGGGTACAAAACCATGTGGAATATTTTCTGGCATATGTCTAGACTCTGAATTCCTCCTCTGCCTTTGAAATGTGACAGCAACTATGAGTTTGGTCTGGAACTGTTGCCAGCACTTACTTTTGCTCTCTGAAATGTATTAATGCCTAGCGTGCCTGTAAATATTATTAATTTTTTGTGCTTGCCAAGTGGCTTGATTCGTTGCGTGCTTGATGGTGACCTGTGCATGAGACATGGCTCAAGAAAAGCAGAAGTGAAATTTGTTGAGTTATTTAAGTGCTTTTGATTAGAAACTCAAGAGTATCACAAGGAAAAGAAAGTAACAACATTAAACCTTAAGATGTGTAGATTTTGAAGATGGGACTGCTTTGTGGACATGACTGCATCACGTTGGAGGGAACTATGGCTACTCAGTTTCCTTGGCTGCCCTGCAGGTGACTTGAACCTCTTTACACAGAGAACTGCTATTTTACGTACTTGAAAAATTGAATCAATGCAAACTAAGCATTGCAAAAGCTATGCTTCCCACAAACAGTTATGTGGAAGTATACATAGCAAAAGGTACACTGAGAGATGCATTCATGAGACTTTAACTTGCTGATTTTGTTTGAAAAGTGAGATTGCTGGAAGACCAGTCCATGTTTCTTGCCAAACTTATAGTTTGCTCAGTCAAAAGTGTATTCATGGTACTTTTAACCAAGGTGGCAACTTGGTGGTTAGGAAAGCATCTGAATTTTTCCTAGGCTTTGTCTACTGCAGATAGGCACCTGTTTTGATTATGTTAAATCATAATGAACTCCATTAATAACAAAGGCAGGAAGCCTAGTGTTCTAGTTCCAGGAACAAAATAAATATTAGACGAGATGCTAGAGTGATGCCAACAAAAATATGAAAAACGACTTCAAGTATAAATAAGACATCTTGGCTGAGCTTCCCAATAAAACTTATGTCTTGTGATATTTTCAGTCTGTGATTAGATTTTGAGTCCTTTCTATATTTATCCAAGTTCAAATGTATTAGCTACATATATCTTCTGAGTGCTAAGAAACATAAATGATTTGTGTATTGTTTTAGAAAATTTTTGGAATGACTCCACAGTATCAGCAGCTATGGACCGAAATACTTTGAAGGCACCAGATCCTGTTTGATCTTGGAAGCTAAGCAGGGGTTAGTTCTGGTTAGTTCTTCGATGGGAGACTGCCAACAAATACCAGGTGCTGTAGGCATTTTAGAAGAAGGAACTGGCAAAACCACTGCTGAGTTGGGGGTTGGGGGCCCTTGGGAGTCCACATAGCCCTTGTAGGGGGTCCACCAAGCCCTGCTGCTGGATAGCAGCAGCAAGAGGGGCGTGGCACTGGAGGATGATGAAAGTACTCCATCATTTGGAAATGAGGGAGCAGTTTTGGTACACGGACACACCTATTGTCATGTCCCTTTCTTCAGGAACACGTTTGCACCCTCCTCCCTGCTTCCACATCCCTGACAAAAGGAACCCAGTGGCAGGCACGTGCGTGTGTTCAGACTACTCCCTCATTTGCAAACAAGGAAGCAGTTTGGGCATGTGGACACGTCTGTCGCTATGTCTCTTGGTACCCACATCCCCTGTTGCCATGTTCCTGATGAAAAGAATGTGGTAGCAGGGCATGTACACACACCCAAACTGTGACTCTGGAGACCAGGGTTTGAATCCCCACTCAGCTGTGGAATCCCACTGGGTGAGCTCAGGCAGTAACATTTTCTCAACTTCTGGGAAAGGCAAAGGCAACAAATCTTGCCAAGAAAACTCCCATGATAGGTTTGCCTTAGGGTGGTCGTAAGTCAGTTTTCAAAGGGGAGGGACAGGATGGCTAGAAAGGACCTCCCTCTGTCAGCAGCAGTTTGTTGTTATGTGCCTTCAGATCGCTTCTGACTTATGGCAGACTTAAGCCTAAGGTGAAGCTATCACAGGGTTGGGGCGGGGGCCAAATTTGTTGATGAGGGCTACGGTGCCTCCCTCTGAGGCTAAGAGAGTTTGACTTGCCCAAGGTCACCCAGTGTCTGAGCAGGGATTTGAATCCTAGTCTCCAGAAGCCTTAAATAAATAAGTAAATATTTGAATATTTAAACAAACATTTAAATATCTAATTCTAAATTTAAATATTCGTATCTTCAGTTGTTTGAGGTCCCTGGTAACAAATTATATTTACAGGGGTCCCTGGTAAAGAAAAGGTTAAGAACTACTGCCCCATGAAATTCATGGGATTGCTGTAGGTTGACAGGCAACTTAAAGGCATATACACACATGGGTGAAAATATCTTCCCTAGTAGAATGTGTTCATTTTAGTAACATTTATTAATTGGATTGGGAAACCAAGCTTGACTTTTCAGAAAAATTCTTTCAAAATGTAAGACATAGCACAGTCTTGTGAGTTTGTAACATGACATTTGTCTCCTACCATTTCAGGGATTTCTGGTAGTAATTGTGGCTCAAGTTTTTTACATTTTTCTTCCAAATACTTAAATGCCAGCTTCCTGCTTGCTCAAAATTTCCTTTTTTCTCCCAGCTCAGGATTTTTAGCTTTTTCTGATCAACGTTACTGTCTCTGCACACACATACTGAGTAACACTTCTCAGAGTGTTAAAGTGATATTGGAGAACAACTGTTAACTAATATACATGTTATTCTCAGACTGTCAGCTGTGGAATCCTGGGATATATACTGAGAAAAGATAATGTTTTTCACGTCCTGGTTTTTCTTGGTGCAGATCTCTTTGAACGGAACTCAATTAGACAAAAAGCTTCTTGGGATCTGGTCCATTCTGGACAGACGTTGTTCTTTGTAATTCTGTCAGTCCCTGTAGTTATATACAGTTCTCCCTGCAGATTTATTGAGTTTGACTCTCATGAATTTGATTATTGTGAAGTGCCCGTGCCTCCCCACAATTCTCCTCCTCCCCCCATTCTCTTGTGTTTCCCTCCCATTTGCTTGCCTCCATGCCAGCACTGAGAACTCACGCAAGGCAAAAGGAAAGGTAATGGGAGGCAGAAGACACATGTGCTTTCCCTATGCCTTACGGAGCGTTCCGTTCCCATTTCCTTGCCTCTGCCCCATGTTGAGAACTCGTACAAGACAAAAGGAAAAGGAACGGGGTGGCAGAAGACACACACACACACACACACACACACACACACACACACACACTTTCCTTGTGCCCTACAGAGCTCTCCCCTCCCATTTCCTTGGTTCTGCGCTGGTGCGAGGGAAAAGGAAAGGTAATGGGATGCTGGAAGACGTGCGTGCACATGCTTTCCCTGTGCCCTCTGAGCTGTCCCTCCATTACTTTACCTCTTCCCCGCGCTGAGAACTTGTGCCCTGGCAAAAGGTAAAGTGGGGGGGGCACACACACACTCCTTCCTTCTCCCCTTCAGAGCTTCCCCTCTCACCCCCTAGCCTCTGGCCAGGACGTGGAGAAAGAAGGCTCTTGTACCACAGCCTGGGAAGGAAATGGGAGGAGGATCATGGCAGGGGAAGTTGTTCACGATTTTATCACTTTCTCAAAGGTTCTCTACCCCGAACCCTTGCGAATGTGGAGGGGCTGTTGGACAGTTGATCAAGTTATAGTTGCTTTTCAGATGGTACAGTAATATGCTATAAACTCATTTCTGTTAATGTACACAGAAACAACTGTCTGTAAGTAGCTGAGGAAGACTGCTGCAGAAAAGGGGTGGGAATTTGATGAGACCTCAAAGTGCATCTCTGCCAGGTAAACGTTGGTGTCCCTTTGCAGAATGAACTGCTTCCCCGAATAGTGGTAACTGATCATACTTCAGTTCATCCAGAATACAGATTTGCAGAGGTCACTGCCAATCCAGTGTGATTGTAAAAAGCAAGTCTAAGTTCATTGCACTTTCTTTGAATTGCCAAACCTGTGAGTAGCCAAAGATTTAAAATGTTTAGTACATTTTGATCCCATTATTCCTTAAGCTCCTCTAGTTATACAGCCTTCAAATAACTGGAACATCTGGGTGGTTAAACTCATTGTGTCCTTTTTTCTGGTGTGTTATTACTGGAAAAATACTTCCTTTCAGCTTTTTACATCTTTTTCACATGGTTCAACAGCTATGTCTAGACCTACTCTATAAATCTTCTTTGGTCTTCCTTTCTCTGACACCTATTTTAATAGAGATGCAGCCCTGATCCCATATAATAATAATTTCCCCATTTTGTAAAGCCAAGACTCAGTTTTAATAGGAACAGGTATAATATATCTTTTCTATAAATAACATTTAACATTGAGGCATCACCTGCTTATTAAGGATGTCTTACCATTGGGCTGGTTTTTTTTTGAGCAGCTAAGGCTGAAATTTTGCACTTTGGGTTAAAAAATGTGAAACTTGGCAAACTGTACATTGATCCACTGCTAAGCACTTTTATTTGGTTCCCAGTAAGCAGTGCCCCCGTGGTTCAGGGGCGGGGGCATGAAACTGAGAAATGTGTCGTTCTGTCTCTTAGTCAGCTTATGGCTTGGGGCCAGCATATATGAAAGATACTTTCTCCCATTTGCCAGTTATTTGAGATCTTCAACAGAGAGTCATTGGTAATTCCCACACCTCAGGGAGACTGAGTTTCGGGGTACATGTGACAGGTTTATTCCTGTGGTGCTGGTGTGTACCTTCAGGTCACTTCTAACTTACAGGGACCCTAAGGTGACCCTATCATGACTTTCCCAAGGACATCCAATTAGTTTCTATGGCTGAGCAGGGTTTTGAATCCTAGTCCAGTGTTCAAACCATTATACCACACTGCTTCTCTCTTTTTCTTATAGTAATTCCTTAATTATGGAACTTCTTCCCAAGGGAAATTACCGTATATACTCATGCATAAATCTAAAAATTGTAGTCAAAAAATCCACCCTAAAAACCTTGGTACCTTAACTCTTATTAAAAAAAAAAAAAGGAAGCATCTCCTTCTCTGAATAGAGTGGCAAAAAGGTGAGAATTTAATCAATCCCTGGATAACCGAAAAGAAGCACTGACCCCGTCTGCTACCACGCCGCTTCTGGCCTGGGTGAAGAGATGGCAGTTCCCTTTAAAGGAGCGCTGAGAGCGTAGTTGGTGTTTCTTTCAGGTTCTCCCCAGGACAGACTAAGCTCTTGCCTTTTGCCACTCTACTCAGAAAAGGGGATAATTCCTTTTTTTGATAAGCACTAATACTCTACCTTAATTTTTATCAAAAAAGGAATCATTCTCTTCTCTGAGTAGAGGGGTGGAAGATCTTTTTGAATACCTGGGCAGGAAAATGGCAGGGATGGGGATGGCAGGTCTCCTGAGACAATGCTGGCGCTTTTTCATCTCTGCAGAATGACCCTCAACTTATCCATAGGTCATGTAAAAATCCACAATTTTGGCCCCAAAACCTGCCATCAACTTATACGTGAGGTTGACTTATACATGAGTATGTAAGGTAGCGTGTTTCCGTCCTTCTTGAGTTTTTCACGGGCGCTCAGAACTGTATTATTCTGCCTTTGAGTTTCAAATTTTCTGTTTGTCTACTTTTAAAAAATCCCCTCTGTTCTGTTTTTATATTGTGATTTTTTTGTGCATTGCCTTAGGGACCCTGGTGGGTCAAAGAGTGATTTACAGGAACGTTCAGTAAATAAGATAAATTATTCACAAGCCAAGACAAAAATTCTTACCATGTGTACCATGAATGTGTTTTTTTGACAAGAGCTACGTCCCAAGAAAATCAGAAAATAGATAGTAGGCCACCGATAATTGTATCTGACCCAGCTGTTTGTTTGAACCCTGGACAGTATGAAGCAGCAGGCCTACACCTGCTGGGTGTTATATAGCTATGTTCTTTATTGGAAAAGCAGGAAGTTTTCATGCAGACAAATGGAACATATTTCCAGAAATTAAACTGTATTTCCAGCATTGGGAAGAAGAGAAAAATCAGCTTGCGTCCATGCTGGTACTTAAAAAGTTTGTGGTACTGTTTCAAGAGGATCATAGTCTGCAGAAGATATTCTGCCAACAGAGACAGTTCTCTAGCATATGATATGCACTGTTGTTCAGAGATAAAGCTGTGCAGGAAAGAAGTTAAAGGAGATCTAGTCACTAGATCCTGGACTGGGGTTGGGAAAACAAAGATAGATCTCCCTGTCAGTAAAATTGACCAGCTCTTGGCCAAGTTCAGGAAAAGTGCTGTGAACTGCTATGGTGAGGGGAAGCGTATGGAAGTACTGTAGTATCATCCTTAATTGTACTGCTCTTTTGCTACTGTGAAGGAAGTGGTTTTCCAGATTAATTTTATTAATGCTAGTGACATTACGTATGCTCCAGAGTGAACTCATGCCATATGCAGAGGAGATAGCTAAGTTTCCATTTCAAGTTTATCCATTATATCAGTGATTCTTAACCCAAGATCTGGACATCCTTGGGGGTCCATGGAGTCCTCACAGGAACCTCCCCATGTCAGTGGCACTTTGATGTTGTGTGCCTTCAAATCACTTCTGATGTGGACAGCCCAAAAATAAACCTATCACAGGGTGGTGGTGGTGAGATTTGTTCAGAAGGGGTTGCCTTCAACTTCCTCTGAGGCTGAGAGAATGTGACTTGTCCAAAGTCACCTAGTGTCTGAGCAGGAATTTGAATCCTAGTCTCCAGAAGCCTTTAATAAATAAATAAATAAATAAATAAATAAATAAATAAATAAATAATTGAAGAAAGGAGAACATTAAGGAGCACTTATTATATTATCTGTGTGTGTGTGTGCACACGTGTGTGTGTGTATATATATAGGGTTCATGACCATAACCATTGACCATGATCTTTTATTTCCCATAAATTTATCCAGTTCAAGTTCATTTCACGATTATAAGCAAAAAGGTTGCAAGTTTGTTAGCCATTTGGTTATTAAAGATTTCTGTTTAATATTAGGCCAGTATTGGGTATGAATTTTTTTTTTCCAAGAACATCTTGCATGGCTTAACATTTTCTAGTGAGCTACCTGCATGTGTTTTGGTGGGAAATGTAAGATTTTGTATTACATTATGAAGCTGCATACACCTTGTTTGTATTCTGTTTGGTTTTGCTTCTCTGCAGTTAAATTGCTCACGTAATTTTTCCAGTTAGCGCTGAACATATTCTCATCATGAAGAAGATTCATTTCCAAGTAAAAAAGTATAATTTTTAAGCATAATTTCACTGTTCTGAAAACATATCCTAATTGTTGAAAAGGAAGCTGTCATATAACAAATTTAAAAGGATCTGTTTTTTAAAGTGTTAGCTGGAATAAATTGACACTCCAGCATGTAGTCACTGGCCAGCAGACTCGATATATTCCTGTCAGTATCAAACACACACACACACACACACACACACACCGATGTAAATTAGTAAATGTACCAATGGGGCTTAGTGTAGAGTTTGTCTCCTCAGAAGAACAAAAAAAAAAAAATCCTGCAAGATGGATCACTGTAATTCTCATGCAAATGGGAAATTAAGACCCAGAAATGGACTCTCTAAGTTTCTTTCCCCTAGACCAAGTGTTAACACTATCAGGTACAGCTCTATGTCCAATCTAAAATGGCAGAGGAAATCTTTGCAGGCAGAATAGCAGATGCAGTCCAGCAAAGGTTTTATCCTTGGTGCTAAGTAAAAACTATTTGTATATAATGCCCCATTTAATTTCTTGAGGCCTCCTAATTTCAACAGATTACAAATTGTTTTAGTATTCCCTGAATTCTGTGTCTGTTACCACATTAAATTTTGTGATAAATCGTTAGTGACTGCCAACTACATTTTCTGACTTTACAAGAAAGTTTGTCTGCAGACATTTTGTAAGTTGAAAAGACACTATCTTTAGTTAAAGCAGCAATTCAGGCTTACTTCAGTTTTCCAAGTGCTCAAGTTATTGTTGTTGTTATTAGCTGCTGTCAAGTCAACTTTGTCTTAACAGCAACCTTATCAGTCAAAGTCCACATGACTTCGGTTAGCAACAACAACAACAATTGTAGCGCAAGTGATATTTCCGCAAAATTACTGTAGTATATATTATCAAAAATGTGTTATTAACTAGCAGGAAGGAAATTTGATTTGTAAAAATGTCCATACAGTCACCTTTGTGATGTTATGAGTAGTTTTACTCCTATCTGTACATTGTTTGCCCCAAAGTCATTAACAGTTAGTCCTATACATTACTTGTTCAGTAGTGAGTTACATTGCATTCAGTAGTTTACTACTGAGTAAGATACTATAACATTGTAACTTTAAGGAATGTGATTAAACACAAAAGTAATTTTAGTGTTTGTCTAGACAGCTTAGAGCCAGTGTTGTATAGTGGTTTGAACATTGGACTGTGACCCTGGAGACCAAGGGTCAGTTCACGGCTTGGTCACCAAAATCCACTGGGTGATCTTGAGTGGATGACACATATGCAGTCCCTGAAAACTCCGTGCTAGGTTTGCCAGAGGGTCACTGTAAGTCAGAAATTACTTGAAGGCACAAAGCAACAATTAGGCAGCTTGTGATCAAGATCAAATGGACAAAGACCAGGTTATTCAAGAAATGTGTTTTCTTAAAGGAATTTGTTGTTGTGTGCCTTCAGGTTGTGTTCCAACTTATGACAATCCTAAGGTGAACCTATCACAGAGTCTTCTTGGTAAGATTTGTTCAGAGAGGGTTTGTCTTTGCCTTCATCTGAGGCTGAAAGTGTGTGACTAGCCCTAGGTCAGCCAGCGGGTTTCCATGCCTGTGTGCAATTTTCAGCTCCCCTTCCTGTGAGTTTTGTAACAGACGATCAGATGCTTAATTCTTGACTGTTTTATCAGCTAGTCCTTGGTTGCTCTTTCTGAACATTGCCTTTTGGCCTCCACTTTTGATCTTTGCTCCCCCTTGCTCCCCACTAGCTGTTTTACCCAAAAGCTGAAGAGTTGGTTTTGGTTAGGTTTTTTTTCCCTCTTCTTCACAGCATGCTTTCTATCCTCGGTTAGATTTGAGGGGCTGCTCCCCCCGTCCCCAATTTTGGAAGTGCAGAAGCTGTAGTTTGGGCTCCAAAGGGAGCTCAAACTCTTTGTCTTCTTATCTGCACTCTCAGTTTTGCTGATACTACCTTTTCCTTTCACTTAGCACTTAGTTACAGAGCAGTTATCTACATATTGATTTCTCCTTTTTGGAATTCCATAAGTATTGTATAGATAGTAGGGGAAGGTGTTGGATCATTATGATTGAGGGTCTGGTTGTTTTTTGAAGGACCGTTGTCTCTTTTGTGGTTGTTGGGAGTTGAATATTTCTTGGTTATTCGGTTTGTGACCAATTTTTGGTGGTTGGAGCATTGAAGTGGAATTCATGTCAGCTTCTCTATTCATTGTGATCTCTTACTTCTACCTCTTTTATGTCCTCCAAGACAATTTTCCTTGCATCTTTCCTATGTATATGCACTTATTTTTAACTTTGCGTATTCCCTTACCATATGTAGGTAAGTGAGAAATAGTTTTTTTCAAAAATTAATGTAGCTGTTTTCTTTTTCTCCAAGCTCAAAACAAGGATTGAATGCACAGTGTATGTGTGTGTGTGATTAAAATCACAGGTGTCTTTATTCTGGCAAGGTTTTTAATGTGTAACGTAGATTTAAACACCAACTTAAAATTATGTAAGTATATGAAACATGTTCTTTTCAAGGCAAATGTAATTATCATCCTTTTTTTTCCGTGTAAATGCAACATGATACTACTTTTGCATTGACTTCCCTATCTCTGGGAGAGATAAAGTTGGTGAGGTGTCAAATTGACATCAGAGAGATTTACATTCAAATCTTCTCTCCACTGTAACATCTACAGGTAATTTTGTAAACAGTATCAGGACTTTGCTCTGATACTGTGAGGAATGTAAGTAGGGAGCGCCAGGTACCCTTCCCTGACCTGCTTTGAGGAGAGATGAAGATAACAAAAATGTCATTGTTGATTATAATCACCATAATTTAAATCTATGAAATTGCCTTATACTGAAGAAAATCCTGTGATAGATTTACCTTAGGGTTGCCATAAGTCAGAAACAATTTGACGGCCCACAACATGGGGTTGGATTTTGCCTCAAACATTATATGTTACAAATTTATGCCAAAATAACTTAACCTTCATTCCAAAACTGATCCGGAAACCAGACTCTAAAGTACCTAATCAATTTCATCCAGGAATATTTAGGAACTGAGATGCCGTTCTTTACTCAAACTCTTTACCCAAATTAGACAAGTCTTGTACAAGGTTGTAGAGTCATTTAGATCATGTGGATCGAGAGCAGCATTCTTCAAGATGATATTCACTACACCATTCCTTAGCAATTGCACAGTGTCGCAGATGGGAATTAATTATATTAGACCCATAGAGACATAACAGATCAGAATCAAACACCATGTCCAGTTGGTTAGTCTTATGTCTTCAAGTATCATGTCCACATCTTCAAGCTGAACTTGTCAAAATTGTAGAAACCACAGACACACTTAATGGAATGCAGTCCTTTTCTACTAATTCCAAATAAAATAAAATAAAATCTGCTTTTGGGAAAAGGAGAAAATGAATTGTCATTTATTAATGAAATGAATGTGTACAACAAGTAGGCTGTCTTTGAAAGACTTGACGCAGCTTAGGATAGATATTGGGAAGTGTTCAGGATCCTGAGGTCCTAGACTATTCGTGTCAGTGTGGCTGCTTGCATTTGGGTGAGGGTGAGTCTATGCACTTGAGTAACTGGTAGCTAGATAACTAGGGTGCATCGGGTAGATCGTATTTACAGATAGTTTTCTGCATTTATTTGGTCTCTGAAACAGTGCTCCTAATATCATTCTGAAATTGTTTGTTCTCAGAAGATATTATTTTCATATTGATTTGGCTGCAAAAGCTCTTGGATCTAATTTTGCATCTTGCAGAGCAGGAGTTCAAGAGCACAAAGGGTTTTTAAAAATATTTCTTTGGCAAAATAGAACAGATGATAATATTTTGTTTTCTAATAACTCTTCAGATTTATGTACCACATAACTCTGGAAAAAAAATACACTCAGAAGGCACTGGAGATGTTTTATTGGTTTCATTATCTTCCAAAATGGTTTAGTTTCATCCTTAAGTAAGAACAACTGTTTTCAATAGGAAAACTCCAAACCACACTTATTGATTTCCCAGGATCCAGTTACCCAGACATTCCAAATGCTAACTTTTAAAATGGTGATATCAAACATTTCAGTACTTTACTGCCACATAGCTAGAAATTAAGTTGACTGCTTGCGAGAGGAAAATGTGCAGCCTGCAATCTGCTGTAGTCTCCCTGCTGCACTCACAGAGAGAGAAAATCTGTTCATCACTGTTGGGGTTAAGAAGTAGAAAATGTCTCCAAGAGAGCACATTAGTTTTGCTTTAATAACTTCCTTCTCATTTATTTTTAATAAAATGTAGGTATTATGTACATATTTTCTTTCAAAAAGCGAAATAATTGGCTGGGCGTTTGGATTTTTTTTAAAGAAAAGAAAAAGAGAAGCTTGCAGAAAGCACAATCACATGCTGAACCTGACATACAAAACCAGCTACTTTTTTGTTATGGGAGAACAACACAGAGTATGCAGATGGTATTTTCTGAAAAAACTCATACGTTTCTGCTTCAGATGACTGGTTTAAACTAGAGGCTGGCTTCAACATTTCAGCGATTCCATCTACAGAAACATAAGATTGGATGACAAGAAGAAGCAAGTGTAAATCTCAGGTCCCAACAATAAAATATTTTCTGTATTGTCCCAATGACTTTAATGCTAGCTGGTGTGTATGTGCACGCGCGTATGAGAAAGATAGAGATAGACAAAGATCTCAGTCACATTACTAACCCAGTTCTTCATTATTGTTCTTCTCTACTACTGTGCTTTTTCTCAAATGTAGCACTTAGTTTTGTCAATAGAAGGAGTGACTATTTTCCTTTATGAAAGTAAGGGGCTGTAATTGGGGACATCCCTATATAGCTGAATGTATCTCCAGTGATCCCAAAGACAGGAGTGAGAGGCAGCATCCTTACCTGTGTCCCATAAAAATGAATGAGAGCCAAGGAGAAGGAAGCTAGCCTTGTCAACTGAAGCTTACCCTGAGTTCTTTTTCTTGCCCCCATTGAAGTGAGACAGATACGGGCACACCTCTGTTAACAGAGCCTCTGACAAAGAAGCTCTTTTTTACAAAGTCTTTGTACACCCAGCCAGTCTTTCGTTTCTTCCTAGCCTTCTGTCTAGTAGAAAGCTTTGTTTAGTAGCGTCAGCATTGAGAGGATGGTGAAGGAGAAGCTGGAAAAATTCAGAATTTTAGTATTGCATTGCAGAAATATATCTACAGTAAATGCTACAATAATGTTTTAGCTGGAGAAGAATGGGATTCTACCTAGCCAGTCGTACATTGGCTGTGTGCCTACCTACAAAAGACAGGTTGAACAGCAACTGCCTCCAAAATTCCTTATTGAGCATTCATGAATAACAAAACAGAGAGAAAACAGAGAGAAAAGGGGAAAGCAGATAATCTTCCCTTTCCAGCTCCCTCTAGCACATTAAAGAAGCATAGATCTGTTAAGTTTGACAACCAAAATGGAAGTCTTAAGAAAAGTGGAGGCTGGATGCATTTTGCAAGAAGCTCTGAAATTGTCTCTAGAAGGTTCAAAATGGTTTTGCAAAGCATACCTAATCTGGTTGTTTTATTTCCCATCTGTATATTGTTTGTTTTGGATAAAAAGTTTGTTGAAACTGGTTGAACTGCTCTTTTTGTCTAGTGCAGGAACCTATCCCTATTCTTTTCATGGTATTTTAATCTCTGGCACCAAACTTTCTGTTAAAAGAGTAATGCCCAGTAACACATCTGCTTTGTTAACTGAGGTATACCTGTACTGGGAAATGGTCAGGTGAGAGATCAGTTACAGTAGAGCAAAGGGTCATAATGATACTTCCCAAGAAATTTCTGCTTGTGCAGCATGAAGACAGAAATGGATGCACACTGTAATACAAAACAAAACAAAAAATCAGAACTTAGAGTTAATTCCCTCATGATTCAAGGACTGTCGGACTAATAAGCTCATAACTTTCTAACCGCTGTAGCCAACTTGGTTATTGTTAACTGCTAGCTTCCTAAAGGCTGCTGGGAGGCCCTTAAAGCCATAACTTAGCAATGAGTGTTTTCATTCCTCCAGTTGAAGATGGCAGCTTGTATAAAACCACACAAGCTGTGTGCCTGTTCCCATAACATTTGATATTACATCTTGGCACAGGAGCATTTGTCTTCAAGTTGCATGAACGAGAAGCTTGAAATTTTCCCCCCAAAAGTAAATCCACAAACACTGGTGTGTTTACACATGTCCTCCCTGCCAAAGCCGGCAACCTCCTTTGCGTCACTAATGAAATCATCTTGGGTTGTTGTACAGACTATCCACCCTTTCTACTTTTAAACCTTTTTATTTTAACTGCTTCTTTGCTTCTTTGACATCTGCCACTGACTTGTTTGGATCATGTTCGGGTGCAGCTTTCTTACAGGAAAATTCCTCTTTCTTTTTTCTTTTTCTTTTTCTTTTCTCCTCCCTTTACCCTTGTCTTGCAGCTACACCTGCCGCCACTTGCGGAGATATGTATATGTATTGGACAAATTGTATTTCCCCCACTCCCACTGCTCTACGCTGCAGCATTGCTTCTCGACCCTCAGTGACAATGGAGAGGAGCTGCTGTCTTTAACTTGTTCTCACATTCTCAGATCCTATGCTTCCAGGTTATTAACCTCTGCTCTCCATTTTCTGCATGCTGCATGCTCTGTGTGACTGGTCTCTGCATGCTGAAGGGAATAAATGGTCGGAGGGAGGCCTGGTTCTGGATTGCCATTCACTATTCACAAACTAACAGTCCCTTTGTATCTTAGGCAGTCAGCCCTCCATATCCATGAATTCTATGTCCACGAATTCAACAAACCATAGCTTGATAATATTTAAAAAAAAATCCCAAAAGTAAACTTTGATTTTACCATTTTATATAAGGGATGCCATTTTACTACACCATTATACATAATGGGACAGGAGCATCCACACATTTTGGTATCCATGGAGTGTGTGTGTCCTGGAACCAAATCCTAGTGGATACCAAGGGCCCTCTGTAAATTCCTGCAGTACAGTCTTCAGGCCTTACCTGGTTCTACAATAAATGGTGTGGAGTCCGTTTTCCAGAGGTTTTGTAGGGTTTTTCCTACCAAGATATGTAAATACTTTATTACTCCTATCTTGGTACCTTTCATACTACACAATTATTACACCATGATTCCACTTAACATCCATAGTAACATTCTTTGAAATCCTGGGATTTGCAGTTTAAGGAAAGGTATTTAGAATTCTCTGCCAGAGAGCTCCAGTGCCTTACCAAACTACAAACCCAAGGATTGCACAGGATGTTGCCAGGGCAGTTAAAACAGAAATATTTTTTACTGCCCTGGTAACTGTCTTTCAGAGAACCTTTTCTTTATTAATTTAGGGCAGACTAGAATATTTGGAACATGTTCCTAGAGTGTGATTTAAATTGAACAAGGAACTAGCTATCATTCAAGAAAGCTAATCTGCTATCATCCATCGTCTCATCCACATGAGGTGAATTTCCATGAGATCAGAGGGTTTCTTGGAACATAGTATTTTTAATTCATAGAGTATATGTGTTTTAATGTGAACCATTTGTAGATTTTACTGTATCAATTGGTATTGAAGTATTACAAATAAATACAGTTTGAAGACTATTATTTTGGGGACAGAGGTCAGGAAAGTGTGGCCTAAGACCTCACATTTATGGCCCTAGAAGCCCCCACCAGTCCCCAAGCATCCTATTTTTGCTGAGATTTTCAGACAATTTTGACTTGAAAATTGTCCCTAACCTACTCCAAGCGCGCTAAAACATACACCCCAAACACCTTCCAAAGATAGCTTCGTTAGCAATATCCTGGCTGAAATGGCAACTGGAAGTGACACAACATTCTTTCTGGTTGCCATTTTGCTCAGGATGCTGCCAATAAATGCCTAAATACTCTGAAAGCTACAGACCTGTGCTCTTGGAAGTTAAGAAGGGTCTGACCTGTTTAGTACGTTGTTGTTGTTGTTTGCCTTCAGGTTGTTTCTGACTTATGGTGACCCTAAGGCAACCCTATCACAGGGTTTTCTGGGGCTGAGTGTGGGTTTCCATGGCCAATTGGAGAATGGGAAGTCTCCAGGGTCAGAAATACGGAGTGTTGCAGGCTATATTTCAGAGGAAGGTAATGGTAAACCACCTTGGTGTATTCCTTGCCTAAGAAAACCCTATGAAATTCACAGAGTCTCCATAGATTGACAAGCAATGTAAAGGCACATATACAGACACTGCCAAAAGAGAAGTTCTGTTTGGGCTTTGTTGGGGAGGGGGTGGCCTGTTGGGATGGGAACATGTGGAGTATATTGGCCCTCAGCCCCTGCACAGTTATCCATCTCTCCTTTCGAACACCATGAAGCATACATAACAAAATGACAGCTCCACCTCTCCTCCAGCTTCTCTTTAACATCTAGGTCAAGATATATCAACAAGTGATGTGACATAATCATACTAGCTGTTGTCTCAATCCGGGCTCTTGGCTGTCATCTGTGGGGGAAGGCAGAGTCAAGTGTGTGATGATGTCACGTCTGATGATTAAAAATTAGAAATTAGCCTCCCTATGGATAAACAGAGGGAAACATAGCCTCCATCCCACTGTATCACACGGCTTTGTTAGCCTACCCTGTCATTGATTGTATGGTACCAGTCAATGTGAGAAGCAGATGAGGGGTGGCCACTTCTTTGCAAGTGTCCATGATAAGTGGATGTCAAGTGGGAAGATCCAGGTGAAAGGTATGAAACTAGAGCAGGGTCAAGCAGTTCATCACTAATTTCTTGCGGCTTCTGGAGACCTTTGATGCATTTAATATAAGAAAGTGGACTGGCATTCAGAAAGATGGAAAATGAGAAATCATAGGCCCCCAGTTTTGTTTTGTTTTTTGAAGTCTGATTGTTGCCTGTTCAAGGAGATAGAATCAGGAAACTAGAGAAGCATGAATGTTTGCTAAACAATAACTTTAAAAGTTGTCCTTCGCTGTTCTGGAAATGGTATATTGTTGGTCAGATTCAGACTAGCTTTCTGTTCCAGATTTGGCCAATGACCTACTAGTTGCTGACAACTGAAAAGTATATTGTCCCTGTTTCATCATTTTTTATTAAGATTTTTCAAATACAGTAAAACTTTAAATGATACAACAACATTAAAAGGAAAAATCAAGAAATAAAAATATAGATAGAAGAGAAAAGAAAAAGAAAAAGTGAGGAATTACTGTGATAGTTGAAAGAGATGTAATTTGATTATGTACTTTTACAATTCCTGAGGTGAAGGCTGGAAGTCACTTTTATTCAAGTGGGAAACCATTGACTTGACAATGACAACAGGCCATACCAGTGAGTGGAAGAGTCCATTAATTAAGTAGAAATTCCCAAAAGGTAATTGGGATAAAGAAACTTTTTTAATGAATAGCATTTCTGAATTGCCTTTCCAATTTGTGGAAATCCCCAAGGCTATGTGCATTAAAAAGTCTACTGTGAAGAACAAAGCATAGTATAGTTTTCCTGAATAAAACAGTACGTTTAAATTCATGCTACACTCACTTTACACATTCTTTAATGTTTTATGACTGGTGCCAGAATTTTGGGAAAGCAAGGAAAAATTGCACAACAGTATTTGACCAGAAGATGGAAAGTATCCAGAATGGAAATAACAGTATTTTGGCTATGCAAGCATATAATGACACTGAGACCACACAGTAAACATAAATAAAACCAGCTTGATTGTCAAGGGAAGGAGGAAAAATATGTCATGCAATTTGAAATGATTTTCTTTTCTCAGGAAAAAGAGGAACAATGCAGTAAGCAGTCTATAACAATGGTTCTTAACCTGTGGTCTGTAGACCCAAAGGACCATGATGTCCTCACAGGGGGTCTGTGAAGGTTTGAAGAAATATTATGGGCTTTTACAGTTAATAAGAAAGGAAGGAAGGAAGACAGATAGACAGTCATACATTGATTGCAAAGAGCAGGAGTCTTTTGCTGGTGATAGGCATTATTTCTACAAAGTTTCATTACAATATCTGAAAGCTTTCAAAAGTTATGAAAATAACTGATAGCAAACATGTACTTAGGATTTGCTATTTCTGCATGTGGCGAGAACATGACACTGAATGGTTGAGAGCTTATGTCTCTCTTCTCTCCAAATTTTAAGATCCTTGATGAGCAATTTTAAATATTTGGTGCACTTAAGGGTTTTAAATCTAGAATTATGCCTTGGTGGTCCACACCAGCAGCAGCAACAACAACAACAGATATTTCAAGGGAGTCCTTGGTTTAAAAAAAAAAAGGTGAAGAACCATTGGTCTGCAATGTTTGTTGAGGAGTCCTAGCAAAGGTGGAGAACCTGGATGAAAAGGTTTACCACGCTGTTCAGGTTGAAAACATAAAAAAGCAATTTTATTCAAGAAACCTCCATACAAATGAAGTTTCTTTGGGATAGAAAGTGATGTAGCTTGAGGATTGGATCACAGGCTCTGCTTTGGCTTTCTCCAACTTCAATATTTCACATGGAATAGCAACACCTTGTTTAAGCTTAGCTTTAAATTGAGTATATACTCTACCCCCACCCTGAAAAAACAAAGGGGAAAGATGCTTAATATTGCTTAAACAATTCTCAAACAATTTTATTTGTCTATATGTATTTTGAAATTCAATTTCTTCTTCAGAGGCCTTTCTCCTCCCACAGAGTTATAACAGTAAGCTTTTATATTCCTTCCACTGCATCATCATCATCGTACCAACAACAGCAACAATAATAACAATAACAACTACTACCACCATGATCATCTTTAATATCCCACCTTTCTCCCAAATGAGGGCTAAAGCTGGCTTGCTCATTAAAATGAATAGGATAAAACATAGCAAAAAAAATTAAGATGGGATAACATGAAAAGCAGTTTTTAAACTCTGCAGTTAAAACAGCGTAGCACCTTTGGCGAGCCTTCAGAAACCATCAATTCTCAAAAGCTTTCTTGGGGGGAAAAAAATCTCTGCCTGCTGACAGAAGGACAACAGATGATGATGGTGATGATGATGATGATGATGATGATGATAAAATTTATTTCTATCCCGCCTCTCCACAAGGATTGAGGCGGCAAACAACATAAAATACATTAAATACATTAAAAGAGATTAAAAACATACCCAATCCTCACCATCCACCAACCCACCTAAACCAACCCCTTAAAACACACAATTAACAGTCAATCAGTTGGCTATTAACAAAACAAGAAGACAATTGATGGGAGGCGATGGAAAAGCTAATCTTGGAAGGCCAGTCGGAAGAGATCAGTCTTGACCGCTTTTTTAAAGCAGTCCAGACTGGTAATATGCTGGGTCTCCTCTGGCAGGCCATTCCATAACTTGGGAGCGATAGAAGAAAAAGTCCTCTGGGTAACCGCAGCCAACCTAGTTCTAACTGGCTGCAGTAAATTCCTCCCAGAGGACCTTAATGTGCGGGGCGGATTATATGGTAAAAGGCGATCCCGCAGGTAGGCTGGCCCCAAGCCGTGAAGGGCTTTAAAGGTAATAACCAACACATGATGCAATCTGTCAGTCAGGCTGAAGAAGGAAGTGTAGTTCTGAAATATTTTAGGTGGAATGAATATTTCGAGCATCCTAAGAGCTAACTAAGTCTCTTACTGTCTTTCTCAGAGTTGTAGTTCAATACGTCTAAAGGGGATATGGTTGCGAAGGCTGCTGAGTTGCATCAGGAGCAAAAATGGAGACCCTTCTATCCTTCCTTCCTTCCTTCCTTCCTTCCTTCCTTCCTTCCTTCCTTCCTTCCTTCCTTCCTTCCTATCCAGAGTTTTTCCCAGAATGGAACACAGAGTGGCTCACAACATGAATTAAAACAGAATAACACTAAAAAAACTATGTTTGAAAAACAGTTAAGTAAACTATCCTGTCAAATAGCACTAACTTAAAACAGTTCAAAGGTACTGAAGACATGACAAAGAGAATAAAGATACATTCCCCGTTAAAAGACACTTCTGTGGCAACTATTTAATATCCAAAAGCCTGTTGAAATAAAAAGGTATTTGGCAGTAGAAGGAATCTACAGAGGGAAGCCGACCTAGTCTCCTTTGGCAGGGAGATCCACAGTCTGGAAGCAGCCACCAAGAAAGCCCTCTCTTGTATCTTCACCAAAGAGGCCTGCAATAGTGATGGGACCAAAAGAAAGCTCTCTTTTGAGGATGGCCTAGATGGCCTGCTAGGAATGTCAGGTGCCAAGAACAAGATCCTGACATGGCTGCCGTACCTGCTAACTTTAGTTCTTGTTCATGGTCTCTGTGCCTCACACAGTGGGAGTCTTCGCGCATGCGCAGTAGCTTTTTGCAAAGTTCCAACAGAAAGAAAGAAATGAATCAAGTTGTGTGCAGCAGGGGTGTGTAGGGAGCTACCAAATGTGCAAGGATGAAGAAAAAAACATTATGTAGACCTGAAGCTCCTCAGAAACTCCAGCCAGTTATCTGGTGTGGCCCTCAAGTGTTCCCCAAATGCGAAATGTCTTCCCCAGCACATGTTATCACAGCACTAGAAGCACAGCAGATACAAAATGTGTTAAAAAGATGTTCTTTTTTGTATCAGATCTGTGAGTGTCTACTGAAGTATTCAAAATTATGCATCTCAGCTGTGGGCATGGAACCTCAGGACAGAATTACAAATTCTCTTTGACACTTCAGGTTGCCACGTCCACATTTGCTAGTAGAATAGAAATACAAAGAAGGCACTTGGAATGAGTAGAATTAAAAAGCCACTGGCTGTAATCTCTTCTGCACCAGCACTTCCCCTTGCAAATGTCTTTTAGCTAGGGCCCCTCTCTGTTTCAGAGCCTAGGAATTATAGTAGGAAGAACATTAAAGCAGATTAGGGTACATTTTCAGAGGAAAAAATTCAGTTCTCCTTAAATGTTAGCAAGTTAGCCTTCATTTAAACACTTAGAATAAATATTTGAAAGATTATATTGCTCAGCCATGAACCTTTTATTAATTTATCAATGACACTGTAGTTTCTTACCTTTATTTAGCAGGCAGTTGTCAGTCTGTAATGAAGTATATGTCTATATACTAAAATTTGCTCTCATGGTACCCTCTAGGTATTGCCAGAAAGGGAGAGATGCCATCAAATGACTTTAATTGTCTGACTTCCTAATACACAACAGATTTCATTCTTTCACAATTTTCTCTTTGATTCAAGCGTGATCATGCCAGAGGCAAGATATGAGGTTACATTTTGAAAAACCGATTTTACTGTACTTGCAGCTTCAGGTCTGGTTGCCAAGTGTAAAGTGTTTTCCCTAAATGAGTCCCTTTTTTTCCCCTCCAGAATGTGCTGAGCATTTCTATTCTAGCAGTCTGTTTGCTTCAAGTTTTCCTAATTTTGGCTGTTTTTATTAGGCCAGATGTAATGATTGTATACAAGTTCTCCGTTTTCTGTGTTAGGTGGATCTGTAGCCCTCCCCATCCTGAAGGCTCAAGGTAGGTAACAGAAAGCAAGAATAAGCAGAACAGAGTTAGATTTCATCTGATTCAATTGTATTTCCCCACCCTTTCCTAAATCCCAAAGACCAGCCCAAACAGGTAAGACATGAAATATCTCAGCTTAGGCAGGGACCAGTGAGTCTCCCATGAGAGCAACTCTTATAAGTAGGAGGCAGCACAGATAATAATAATTCAAGGTGATGTTGTCCTCACATCGCAGTCATCGCTATAATTTTCAGTGTTAAAGGATATGATGACTTTTAACTTTCTCGGCGGATGTCATGGTGAAAGACATCCTGACAGATTTACTATCGCCAGCTTCTTTCAAGCCAGATTTCAAGTCCTGGATGCAAAACCAGTTGCTGCCAATGACTTCAGCTGTGACCCCATATTCTCACATGCCCAACATGCAGCAGCTATTGTCTTCTTCATCACTGCCAGCTATTTGCTATACAGATGCACTGTCAACTACTGTGGCACATGAAACCCTGTTGTTAGAAAAACATTTAGACAATCCTGTGACAGCTCCTTCTATTTCCAGTCATTTGCTGTTCGTTCATATTTGTCATTGATAAGCCACTCTTTATTCATTTTCATTATTCATTTTATTCATTTTCATTACTTTGTTGCAGCCACGGTAGTCCTGTAGCACCTTAAAAACTTACAGATGTACCGTGGAAAAAACTATTGTGCAAGTAGGCTTTATTCCGTGAATGTTTACGCCACACTGATTCTGTTGGTCTGTAAAGCATTACAAGACTCCCTGTTGTCAAAACCAGCCCTGCTGTTTCCTGTGATCACAACAGCTACCTCTTTCTGATTGATTGTATGAAATAGCTCTTTTCTGCCAGCAATCAGAGCCTTAGCCTTGTTTATCTGAATTAATTTCTTTTCAGTGGATGACAAGACTTACACACATCCCTCAGTTAATATAACCTCAGTCAATGAAGCTCCTTTTTATAAAGTCTTTTTATGGTTGCTCAGCTCTCCTTTTTCACCTTGTTCGCTGTCTAGTTGGAAGATATTTGGTTGTTTGTTTAGTAGCATTGACCTTGGGGGGATGACTTGTAAAGCCCTTTGCTTTGTAGTACTTAAGTGTGATAAAATGTCTGGAAGTTAGGTGTCCCCCCACCCTTATAAATAAATAATTTTGAAGCTGCAACCTAGTTCAGGGATTACAAATGAGCTTTACAGTATTTTCTGGCAGCTTTCTTATTTTTTAAAACTGATATTACTCTTACCTCTATAAAAATAAAAATTGTCCATCTCACTCTCACTCTTCATCATAACAACACGTTTCTGTTAAACCGAAATTAATTTGAGTCTAAAAAGTTTAACAAATACTGGTGCCAGTTCAGAACCTCTATTTTCTGCTCATTGTCCTAGATTGAATTTGTTGGTTGGCAGTCTCTGTTGACAGATTCATTTCTAATGTAAAAGTCTATTCACAGTCTAGACTTTCTGTAGAGAAGCAAGTTTCATTATTTTCAGTTTCCCTTCCCCCATTAAGCAGTTAGTTTTTTTCATGGCACAGAAATAAGCGGTGTAATTTATATGTAAGTGCTTATTGCCAGAACTGTAGTTCATGCATATAGGAATTATTGTAAAGTAAGTTCACTGAGATCCTTAAACTAAACATTTTAATATGAAATGAAACTCTGACCTCTTTATTAAATTGGAGAGGGGAAGGAAACCATAGTATACCAAAAAAGGTTTGAATTGCCAACATGACAGCAACTTTTAGTCATTTGTCAAGGTTCATGTTAATTCTCAAAATATAAGCTAGTCTCTTAGTTGAATAGGTTCAACAAAGAATAATGTGGTTTTAAAAACAGCAATAAACACATAACAGTACTGATACTACAGTAAATCTCCGCTTGAAAGGCAGTCCTGTGGAACAGCTTCTAGAAGAGAAAGCGTGTCATTTTTGAGCATGTTTGCATCCACTAGCCCCCAGCTCCATTGCACCCACTAACTGAATCATCCCGGGCAAGTCCTCTTTACCCCCAAAGGTTCTCTGGCTGAGGGACATTTGAGCCCAAGGCTTAGCATCCTGCATTTTACTTGCTCATGGATTTCTTCACCACTGAGGCCTTGAACATAATAGCCAGTATGGTGTGAATGTGTAGGTAGGATGGATGAAAGCCAAAGCATTGTGGCTAAGAGGTGACTGGATAGGAGACTGACAGTATCAGGAGGGATCCCTGTAGGATTGCTGGGCTTTTCCTCTTCTGAGAGGGCTCCTTGGCCTTTAAATTAATATTTTTGTAGCAAACATAGGCCAACAGAAGCAATGAGAGAGAAGATTTCACCTGCCGAACTGCCCAATTCTACTAAGTGTCGTACCAGGAGAGGAGTGGACAAACCTACATGAACTTGCTATTTACAACTGCAGCAGTTGTCTACCACAGCAGTCATACTGGTTGCATCACCAGTTATTGAATTAGCGATCACCTTTGGAACCTGATTTGCTTTCTGGTTTTAGAAGTTGTTTCAGGCAACCAGAATGATAAAAGGTCTGGAAGCTGAGTCTTACAAGGAATAGCTTAAGCAACTGAGTATATTTAGCATGGAGCAGAGAAGTCTGAGAAGTGATACATAGCCATCTTTAAATACCTGAATGGATTTCATTGATGGGGGGAACTGGTTTGTTTTCTGCTACTTCAGAGACTAGGACATGAACTAGTGGTTTCAAATTACAGTAGCCCCTCCACATTCCCAATGGCTCGGGGCACAGAACCCTCGTGAAAGTGGAAAAACGGTGAATAACTCCCCCACACGTGATTCCCCTCTCATTCTCCTCTGGAGCCCCCCCCCCATTCTTTTGCCTCTGGCCCCGGCATTGTAGGGGGAGGAAAAAAGACAACCTAAAAGGCTTACCAGTACTTTCCCTTGAGACAAAGAAGGAGAGAGTTCTGGACTTCTGATTAATTCTGGTGGCCATCTTGAGAAAGGAGCACCTGACCAATAAGCGGCCAATACATAGCAGAATGTGCAACCACATGGGAGAGAGGCCACACCAGTAGGAAGGGACTTGGGTCACTCAAAAGTTAAAAACATCCATTTTAAACACAAGCCTTGCCAGCCTGGGGTGAGCAGTGCTGGGCATGGGACAAGGAAAATGAAGGGGGGGGGGGGCTAGCATGTGCCTTGCAAGTAATCAGATTTGTGAAGGTCAAACCCACAAATGTGGAGAGGCTACTGTACAACAAAAAAATATTAAACATTAAGCAGCACTTCCTACTGGCGAGAGCTATTCAACAGTGAATTGACTGGTGATGGGCTCTCCTTCTTTGGAGGTCATTAACAGAAATTGGATGACCATCTTTTGGGAGCAGTTTAGTTGGGAGTTCCTGCATGGCTGTGGTTGGACTAGGTCCCCTTTGCAGTCCCTTCCCATTGTATAATTCTGTCACTCTTAACCAATCCTGACATTGCCTCTAATAAGAGCAATACTATTGAATAATTATTCTATTCTATTATTATAGGGATAGAATAAAGTCAGTCCTTTTCTTCTGTACTTCCATATTATGTTAATGCAGACATGCTGATAAATACTAACACTGTTCCAATTTTAACAAACAAAACAATTAACCATGGACAAAAGGCTACACAATGCACTTCTGCTTTCTATCTCTCTTCTGCCTGAAGTGGTAATGTGAGAAGTAGTATTCCTGTGGTTGAATTAAAACTCTTACACATGAATGTACCTATACGTAATCTAAAAATTAAGTGATGAAGCCAAATATACAAATTGTCCAGTATTTCTTAGCTGCAGTGTATATTGCAGGTATTGTCCCAGTTTCCATGAGTGTGAGAAGTCAAGGCTTGACACCTTAAAATTTTGCTCCCACTGGAAAACAGAGCACACAATACTGTCCTTTTATTTTTTCAAGATATATAATTGGAGCATATTTTTTGTTGTTGTGTGCCTTCAAGTTGTTTCTGACTTATAGCAATCCTAAGGTGAATCTATCGTAGGGTTTTCTGGGGCTGAAAGTGTATGATTTGTCCAGGATCACCCGGTGGGTTTCCATGGCTGAGCCGGGCATCAAAACCTGGTTTCCAGAGTTGTAGTCCAGTGCCCAAACTACACACACTGGCTCTCCGGAGCATATTAGAAAGGGGCAAAATCATAAAACTGATAGAACAGCTTATCGCATATCAGATCACTAAAGAACAAGTGTATTCCACATAGGCTTTACCTCCAGAAAGCGGCTGTTTATGTTCAAACTGTTTCTTTTGTACTGCACAGATATATAGGAAGAACAGTGGCTACAAATGTGCACAGTTTCAGCACTTTAGATCCCATGGCTCGTTGTTACAATCCTTGCCACCTTATTGCAAGTTTACAGAATTATGCCTATAACCAGAAAACTACAGATTGTCTTGTATCTTCCCATCCAAGCCTGCCTAAGTGTTATGATTTCCAGAAGAGGAGTTTCAGTCCCACTATATTCACAAGCTGATGTCATGAGGACAAGGGTGCTCCAAGGCTTTGAAACTCCTTCCCAAGAAAGGCTCAGTTGACCCCCTTTTCTGCTTTCTTTTGGGCAGCAGGCAAAGACCTTCCTATTTAAACGGGCCTTCAGCTTTTAACTGTTCATAGAATCATAGAAGCTGGAAGAGACCGCAAGGACCATTGAGTCCAACCCCCTGCCATGCAGGAATATGCCATCAAAGCATTCCCAACAGACAACCATCCAGCCTCTGTTTAAAACCCCCCAAAGAAGGAAACTCCCCCATACTCTGGACACCACAGATACTTCAGGGCAGAAGGACTTTTTTAATGGGATGGACTGTATTTTTTTAGCATATAGTCAGCCCTCCACATTTGCGGGTTTGACATTCATGGATTTGATTATTTGTGAGTTTCTCCAACCCCTGCCCTCCCACCTCAGGTGCCTATTTTTGGGGGGAACCTTCCCTCCACATGGCCCTTTAAAAGCCCACCTCTGGTGGTCCTCTTCCTTTACCAGTCTCTGCCTGGCCAGCTAAGGATGGCTCTCTGCCCAAACCCTCAGCACCACGAACCCTGTACCCATGCCCCACACACGCCCAAGGAAGGAGATGGGCAAGAGAGAGGAAGTACAGGACCACCGTGCCAGCCATCTCCTTTTCCTGACCTGCTTTAGACCCTGGATGCCCACTTTCCCCACCCGTGCCTCAACCCCTTTTGTTATTTGTGAATTTTTCACTTTTGTAAGGGTCCTGTGTCCCTAACCCTAGCAAATGTGGAGGGCCAAGTGTACCTTGAATGTGTTTCAAATTATTATTTTAATTAGGCTGTTTGTTTAATGGTTTTTAACTTTTGTATTATGTATTGTTTTAGCTGTATTTTGCTTTAAGTGATACTGTAAACAACCTTGGGCCCTGAATTGGGAGAAAGGCAGGATATCAAATAAAAAGTTTTCACCAGCAGTTTTATACAAAACAATGCAAGACGGGAGCGTATTTCAGTCCCACCTTTTGTATTTTAAGGCACTGCCGACTTTAAACTTATTCAGTTCATTGCATTTCAGGTGAGTTTTAATATAACTGAGTACAGGAACAAGTACTGTCATGGTGGTTTACAAAGTATGCATAATCGTGTGCTTGCCCTCACAGCAGTTTAAAAGTATGCTAGGGTGAGTGGAACTAGTTAGCTGTCATGTGAACTGTTAAACTTTGCTTCTGAATTTTTGGTTTTATATCTGTACTTTTAACATGTTAAACAACAAAGAAAAGAGCCCTGCTACAGAAACCACAGAAAAGATCACAGGCAGAGGAAAACAAAAACAACTTTAACAATTAACAGAGATGACTAATCCACTAAACTCTGAAGTGCTGCACCGGAATAATGTATTATATTTCCTTTTGCATCTGCAAAAGTTTTTGTGTAGGGAGAGTATATTGTCCAGGGTTTGTACTTTTAATTATGAAATTGCTAAATGGTTTGCACCAGACAGTAGCAGGTTCCACAAAAAGAATCTTCGCTCTGTTATTGCAGGTCCGTGCTGTACTACTGGCTTCAGGCCTCCTGATGAACCTGGTTTTCCATACCTTCATTTAGAAAGAGATAAAATAATTCTCTGATGTTATACTTTTTTATTTTCCTGCATGCATGTATACACACTCCAGAGGTTAGAAAGCCACTTTTTAAAGAAATTAGTTAATACTTCTAAAAGTAATTTGTTAAAACAACATACCATAAAAGATGCAAGTTTAAAATTTATTGAAAGCAACTAAAATAGTTACTTTTGGTTACATTTTAAAAATGTTTAAAATGTTACATGTTTTTGGCTTTGCACTATAAATTGATACTTTCCAATATAGTCCTCCATTTAGTCAGTTGTATTTTCAGCCTCATAATGGTGCTCTATGCAAGCATCCAGTAGCACTGACAGGTGGAAAAGTCAAGTCTCTTCTGGGCATTATTTTTGTATAACCATGGGAGTTAAGTGGAAAGTCAGTGAAGAGATATCAAGGGTCCATCACCTTTCTAATCTTTAGTCTTTAACATATTTTAACATAACTTAAGTCACTCAGTATAAATTTATATGATGCACTCCTTGGAATTCTGTTTTGTTTTTCTGTTGTAATAACAATGCTAACACTAAATCCGTCTTGGATTCCCATTGACTTAATAGTGTATGTTGTTTGTTGAACAATTGATTATGGTAAATTTTCCGTAGATTGATTTAACTTGCAAAAAGAGCAACTTTTTTCAGTTTTAAGACTATGCCTTAGTTATTTTATTTCAGTGTTTCAAGGAACATATCAAATTTCCTCTATGGAAATGAGATTAATTCCCACGTAAATTGAATACAGTGTAAATCTAATTAGTGTGCCACTTGAGCTCCAGACTTTTTGTATTAAAGATGCTTAAAAGATTGGAAAAATTGCACAATAATTCTACTATGAATCGCAAGCCTGTGTTGGTCTTACCAGCAAGCTCAAAATCTTTCTGTATGCTGTATTTCTGAAACATATTTTTATACTGCCTTCTTCTAACATATTCCTGTTTCCAGCCAAAGCTGCAGATAACTAATTATGGACCACAGGAGGTGGGTTTTTCTAATTTAACAAAACTACTCTGGCTAGCTGTTTGAAACATTAACACCTGTGCATTTAAAATACTTTACCATGAAAAGATTGGGAAAAAGAAGGTAAAGAGAAGAATGAGGCTGTGGCCGACACTTGGATCTGCTTGCTCATAGTTAGGAGACTTGAAATCCTCCATCTTTGCCCATCAGTCATGGGAGAAAAACGAAACAGAAATTGAATTGCTCTCCTTCTTCCAGCAGCCAAAGACCCTTTTATTCAGACAGAATTTTGGCCACTAATTGGTTGTTGCAGAAGGCTGTTTAATGGGAGGAAATTGTACTCCCCCCTTTCTTGTTGTGTTTTTAAAATATTTTTGTACTGTTTCAATTTAGTGCTTGGCTTTAAACACACTTCAGGAATTATCAGTGAGAAGTATCCTGCATCATGCTTTTGAGGCTACCAGCTGTGGGAGCCTGCCAGTTATTGTATTCCAGTGTGGAAGAGACTAGTATCATATTTTTGCCCATTGGTCACAATTTTTCCTTTCTTTCTTGTAAATTTTCTAGAGACTGACAGCCAGTGACTCAGTGACTTTGAATAGCACCGTCCTAAGTGATCACACACTAAAAATGCTAAGACAGCTATTGTAGCTGAGCCCTAGGTGTAAATAAAGCTCCATCCAGTCTATCCTATGTACACTTATTAATTTATCGTGGTAGCCATATTGTTAACTTATTCAGCTGGGTGGTGGTTGTTAGGGAGTCAGATTGTTAACTGCTTCACTTGAATGGTAGTGGTGGTTTTTAATGCAATGTATTCTTTATTTGCACTGTTTCATAAACATATACCTACAATGAGGCAACATTCATAATACTCTGCTTACTATCTTGAGGCCCCCTGCCTTAAAAACATTTCTTCTGTCCCTGAACAGGGCTGGATTAAATGCTCTCCCAGACTGTTTTTACAACATAACTCCCCTAGACTGCCTTTTATCTGGCAAAAAATGTTGAATTATCTGTCCTGAAAGCCAGGAAAACTCAACATACTATTTAAATATATCACAGCTCCACTCTTTAACATTAAAAAATGCCAGTTTTTCAAAACTAGAAGTGGATCTCTTTCTACTTCCGGCTTTCATTTGTTTGTTTGCGTCTATTGGGGGCATTCTGTTGGCAGTCTATGCAGCCCTGAGTAACCTCAAAGGCAGAAAATTGGGCCCTGGACCTGCCATCTTTTATCAAGAATTTGCTAAATCTCTGGAATGAATTGTCTAGAAAAGTAGACTTGCTTTATTCAGCCTCTACTGAATGAGATGAAGAGTTTGTCTAAATGAATAGAGTATAAATTATTATGTCAGTACTAAGCCTCTAAAAAGCTATGCACGTTTCACAGTAGTGCGTATGGGAATTGCATTTGTGGTTTGAGGATATCATTAGGCCTGCTTTTTATGTAAGATCTCCATTTTAAACTACTGCAAGCATGAAGCTAAATAAAATCTCTGCCTTTGGGGGCCATATACCTTATGATATATGGACCACAAAAAAAGAACAGCTACAATCCATAAACCAAGAACTCAAGTACAATCTCAGAGCTACCATTCAGACCTCTGGGGATATTCAGGAATATTCTAAAGAGTTTGGTTTGATAAAGTATCGCCTGAGTCCAAGAAATAAAGCCTAGCATGTTGAACAAATCTTCTGTTTTTCTTGGATGTGTAAAAAGGAATTACCAGGTTTAGACCAGCACATAGCTGAATATAAACTGTAGTGGCAAGTTTGCAGTTTGGGAGTACTCTTGGATGCAATCCTGCTACAAAATTTTTAGGTGGAAGGGATGATCAGGGATGCTTTAAGCAGCTGTATCTTACCCATATGAGATGTGGTAGTGGGGACCAGACTTGATTTCAGACGTTCATATTCTAGTTGTCTCTGGCTTAGGTTACTGTCACATTCTGTTCAGAGCGTTGCATTTGAAGACAGTCTAAAGTCTTCAGTTGACTCCAAGTAGGGTTGACCAAGTTCTGAACAAAGGAAATTGATTGGCTGATATTGCGTAGTTATAAGTACCACCTTCACTGCTTGCCACTTTGATTCCAAACTTTATTCAAGGTACAGGTTTTGAACATTACAACCCTAAATGGAGGACTGCCTAAAAGGCCCAGGTTTGAGTCCTCTTTCTGTTTAAGGGCCACATATGAGTCCCTCTGCCATTTGAAAGGCAGCAAGTGAATGCCAACAGCAAGGTCTTGTCAGCTCTGGTACCCAATAGTTTGAATAGCTTCCAAGAAGTGGTCCAACTGGTTCCATGGCGGTTTCATTTTAGCATGCTTTTACAGCTTTATTTTCAATATATTTAATGTTGCTTCTGCCTTTTCATTTTTTAACTGTTGATATAGCATCCGTAGTTGCCATTTTGATGAGAATATGTGTTGGTATATCACCTTGAATATAGTGTAAAAAAGAAAGAATATATATTTCTGTAATAACTGGTGACATTTGCTTTATCAGATGAGGGCAAGACATTTCTTCTCTTCTACAGGAAAGTCTAATCTTTTTATCTTATACGAAATCTTTGCCATCTAAATATCATATTGCAACAAAATATAAACATAGTAATCTACTTTTTAAAGAAATTTGTTTAGCCCTTTCCTAAACTGGATAAACTGCTTAACACCTGCCACTCTACCTTCTCTAAGTTGCCGATTTTCAGTCATCACTGTGTGTGCATGTATGAGTATTTGTGCAGCATATAACATGCACAGTCCAGAGCTTGGAATAGGGACTTTCTGAAGCACAGCTACCAGAGTTGTCACTTTCCCAACTGTACACACAGCCATATATACACATGTATATGTATTTTTGTTCATTCTGTATTGTAACTGATTTTTCCTTTTCATGTATAATTAAAAAAGGGGGAAAAACAGCTTGAGCAAGACATCATTGCTCAGCAGCAGTCCGCAAATTTTTTTGGCAATAGCCATTCCTTTTTTTTTTTCTTGGAAAAGACAAGTGGGAGCATCTCTCTTGATCTTGCATTGAGCTGCACAAGCCTTTGGAACACAGGAATGCATCACTAGCCCCTTTCAACCTCATGTTCTTCCCTTTAGGGAATAGCCCTAGGAATAAGTTGAAAGCTCTGGGTTCTTCTTCTGCTTCCAAGTGCCTTTGAAGTTCAATGTGACACCAAGGGATAAGCCTAGATTCTTTCTTGGGTTACTGGTGGAGCCGGCTGTGTGGTTGATTACAAATTGCATGGTTACCAACTTCAGGAAAATGTATGAAGCATTGCTTTAGGGACTCTGCTTGCGAAATAAGTTCTCCACACAGCTTAACAACGGTTGTAGTTTGTGCCCTCAGTGTGGGGTTGATGTGCACAACTTGGTCTAGAATGATAGACTGCTTGGATTCCAGCTTTAGAATCTCCTTGCTTTCAGTTTTGATTCCAGGAAGCTGCCCACTTCCCTTGTGATCCAGTTATGATTTTGAAGGTTTACCAAATATAGCCAGTTTGGCTATCTTTTAGGCACAGAAAGAGACATGGTGGGCAGTAGCTGCTCTCAGTGTGTGGCTGCATTATCATGGAAATAGATGGTTTTTTCAGTAGGTGTTTAAAGTAGGACAGTGTTTAAAGTTAAAAGTGATCTGTTGGGAATATTTTTCACTAGTAAATTTCTTGGGGCAATGCAGATGCAAACTAATGCTGGCTTCTAACTAGAGAAACAAGCATTAATCCCTGGTGCCAGTTGTTAGATGTGGAGTGCTGCTGAATTTGTCTGCATTAATAGATTAACATCAAAATTTGGAATGATGGAAAAAGGTGGTAAAGTGTGTGATGAGAACTGATTGTGGGGGAGGAGTGAGGCTAAAGGGAGGTGAACATGTCATTCTGCAGTCTGAATCCTTACCCCTGGCAGTACGTCAACATCATGTCACATCTGTTATCGGCTTTTTCGGAATTGGTTACTTAGTGTTTTGGAATGTCAAAACAAAATGTCTGCTTTGTGAACTGTTTCCAAAAATATTCCATTATCAAACTAAACCTGTCTCTTATCGTATTACATTCCCAAAGAAACATCCCTTAGAATGGGAGTTTTGAAAAGGGACCTCTGCAATATACAATTTCAAGGAAACTCTTCTAATTTGGCAGTCTTGTTTTATAAACGCCAAACACAAATGTATCAGTTTGTAAAAAAATAATACTTTTTATTTTCTTCCGCAGTTTGTTTGCCTTGTTGTCAAAAAAACACAACAAAGTTTTAGAGCAAGCTACACAGTCCTTGAGAAGTTCTCTCGCTTCAGATGACTCTCCACTTCCAGATTATGTGAGTACCAACCTTAGTGTTTTAGGGGAATATGTCAAAATAGCATATTCCATGTCTGCAGAAGTCTGTCAGAGTGTATGACAACCTGGCAACCATCAGCACCAAAATATAGGAAGCTTCACTCATGACATCATGTCTGAAACTCACTAAGAAAAAAAAACAGTTGCAAATGGCAAAATAAAAAACCACAGCTATTCATAGCTGAAAGATTTACTGTAGTCTGACAGCTTGTAGTTCTTGAACATTTGTATTTGATTGCCATTAAAATGGCAGTCCGAGTGGGGTCGGGAAGTATTGTGGCAAAGTACTGTGGTATCCTGAGGAAGTGAAACACTAAAGTACTGCCTTCTAGCTAGCATCCAACTGTCCTCAGCGAAAATGCATAAAGCTGGGTTATTGTGTAGTTTGGTTTTCAGTTAGCATACAGCAGAAGTTTTTTTTCATGAAGAACCTCAAAGACCATGCAACTTGCGTCAAAATATATGACAATATATTTTTATATAGGAACATATCTCTTCACGTTTCTGGTCTGTTAACTCCCAACTTGTTTTGCAGATATTCGTATATTCTCCCCAGATATTTTTAAAGTTAAATCTGCAAAGCCTTTTTCTTGATGTAGTAGACTCAGTGGTTTTCCAAAAGTTGGATAGTTAAATTCTTACATAATCTCTAATTCTCCAACACAGCTCTAGTTGTATTTAAAATTGGTCTAAATGTGTAAGTTGATTGCCTATCCCATTGAAGGCAATACAGTGCAAATGGATAGAACAAAACAGCATTCTGGTATGCATTTGGACACGTATCTGTTGTATGTATATCAACAGTATACCCACAGGCATGTGTACATGGACAAATCTCTTTAACTGGATTGTTCATGTCAGTTTTGTTTTTTGGTATCTCTCAAAGCCCATGTCCCATTTGTTGTCTTTTGCCATTGATTAGTTTGATTCATAATGTCAGTATAATTTCCTGTTGTCAATATACAGATACATATATGTTTATTTCATTTAGAACATTTTTATCTTGCTCCTCAGCCAACAGAGCTCCCACAGCAGTAATGGTTCTGTTAATCATCTGACTGATGTAATCAAGCCCTTAATTCGGATAAAAAGATTTAAACAAAGAAAAAATGATAAGCAACATGTGGGAAAGCTGCTTGTTCAGCCCTGGAATTTCAGCACTTGTGTATTCCCTGTTCTAAAAGCTGACTACTTCCCCACTTTTCTGCACCACAGTACATATTATTGTCTTTATTTTAAAATATAACGTGTTGTATCTGTCCCTCCATGTGTATCACAAATGATACCTTCTAGTGGGTAGGCCCCCAAACTCCTCAAAGGATACACTTGAACCTCCTTGAGACTGCCAAATTCACCGCTGTGTGGCTCGCTTTTGGTGCCAGGAGAAAAAGATCCAGTTTTGCTTTAAAACGCAGTGTGCCAAGAATGTGCATCTTGTTTGAAAACTGAATTGGACATCTGGGACTGCAGTTCTGGTTCAGGTCTGAACCTGAGGGTGCTGCACTGTTTTAAACTGAACTGTTTTAAATGCTTTTTAACTTGTGGTATTTTATCTATTTAAACATCCTTTGAAATGATTTTAATATTGTCAATAGTTTAATTCCATTTTACTGTTCACTGTTTGGGGTATGTTTTTAGCTCTGTGTATAATTTTAAAATTGTAAGCTGCGTAGAGTTCCAGTTTTGGGAGAGAAATACAAATTGATGATGATGATTGCGATCACGATGATGATCGCAGTGTGCTGTCTACAGGTTTTCTTTTTAAGTAAAATTGCTTCCCCCTTCCTATGGCTGGTGCCCCATGGCCAGTGTTCATTAACGTGGCTCCAAATGCGTTGTAGGGAGGGGTCTGGCGCCACTAAACTAGGTGGAGAATACGCGTGCCCGTTGGCCGTGTGGCGTCCACTGCTGCCCTGCCGAGCATTCCACAATGGATAGGATGGAACTGGTCCTTGTGACGAAACCTGGAGGGAGGGGTGTGGTGACCGAGCCTCCATAGTGCCCGCGAGTGGTTTAAAATGATTGGTCGGTAAAATGGAACCCCGGGGAGCTCGGGGGGGGGACCAAGGGGGCAGAGGAACGGAAATTTAACCGACACCAGAGGGAGGGGGTGGGAAGAAGAGTCCAGTGAGGGACAAAGAGACAAGGGCCGTGTTAAGAGAGCTGAGAAACAGAGTGAATAATTGACAGTAAATGAGCTGAGCATAGTGAGAGAGAGAGATAGAGAGAGATAGAAGAGGAAAGGGGTGTGCTGTATTATAAAAATTTAGTTACAAACAAGTTTCAGTAACAGTGTTTCAATAAAGACGGGGTCTTTTTTCCAAGACGGGGTCTTTTTTCCATATGGGGTGGACATGCAAGACAGCAAAAAAATTTTGGAAGGGGGTGCATGATGAAATCCGAAGAATGTGTAAGCTGAATTTTGAAATGAAACCGGAGCTTTATTTGTTAAATATGCTAGGCCAACAAAGGGAAATAAGAAGTCATCAGAAGATATTATCATATCTAATAACTGCGGCAAGGTTGACGTATGTGCATTACCGGAAAGAAAAGAAACATATTGGTATAGAAGAATGGAAGTTAAAAGTCCTGGACATGATAGAGATGGAAAAGTTAGCATTTTCTTTGAAGAATAAATCTATCCAGAACTTTGAGAAAGAATGGAAAAGAGTATTGGACTGGGTAAGGATATAAATGTGTAAGAAATCAAAGAAGAAATAATGTAACTGTTCTTCTCTCCGTAAGATGGAAATTATGTTTGTAATGGAATGGAAATAAGCAATTTCAACTGGAAGATTTAAGCATGGAAGTGTGTGTGTGTGGGGGGGTATTTTCGAGACAAACTTTCAATAAAAAAGTACACAAAAAAAACCAAACAGTGTTTCAATAAAATGTAACTTTCTGTTTTTGTAAAAGCAGTCTCACAGAGGGTCATTCTACAAATGAGATTGTACACGCTACCATTTCAATATTAGTACCAAGAGTACCACTTTCTTTTAGGATTAAAAGTCTGCTTTTTCTTATTGCTAAAAAGGGTCAGGGTTTAAGGAAAGCAGCGGAGGGAGATCAGTCTGGTAGGAGGAAGCCAAAGGGGGACAATAGTGAAACGGGGGCTGAATTCTCAGTGGAGGGGGAGGATAGAAGCAGGCCTCTGTGTGCGTGTGTGTGCGCGTGCGCGTGCGTGCGTGCGCGTGTGCGTTTGTACGCGCCCTGGCTTGATCCAGAAATCTCCGTGCAGACCTGTAAACAAGACGTGTCGGGCTGGGTGGCAAGAAACGTCACAGTCCTCCTTTGCTGTTGCTGCCCTAGGTTTGAGATCATAAGACTCCATGGTCTGTGATAGCAATAAAGTTATCTATTGCTATTTCATGGTTGTGACATGTCGTTTCTTCTGGTAACGAAGGAGCAGGTGTCCTTGTTGAAATGCAAACATTTTTTCCAGTCAGGGAGCCCAGCCCTAACAGATCGGTGTCAGTATTAACTGTGGTCTGAAGAATGTCTCCACTTCTCAGAGAAAACTGGTGACATGAAGAATGTGAACAAAGTTGAAGTGCTCTCTGTTATAGCTCAGTTAAGATGGATTTGTGAACAAAGTTAATTTCCCTCCTACCAGAAGAGTGAAATTTTCCTTACCTGCTGTGCAGGTCTGATTGGCAGGCTCAAAGCTCCTGATGTAATTCAGTATCCTCTCCCTTGTATTAATAATCCAAATAACCCCTGTTATGTAGCTGCTGAAGAAGGGGTGCTTCTCTCATTCCCTTTCTTTTTCAGTTAATGCTCCATAAAGGAGTCCATGAAGTCCCTTGTTTAGGTTCATCTTATATTTGTCTATTGCAAATAGAAAGCAGCTGCCAGTTTCAGCATCTAACTCTTGAAAAACTTTAAACCCCTCAAGCATCATCTGGAAATAATATAGCTTGTAAAACAAAGCTAAGAAGAAAAAGCAATGTTTGTTTTATGTGGGATGAATGACTTCAGTTGGGGTCCTTCTAATTTGCCCATTAGGAGGGTTATTAAAAAGCAGTATTACAAAGGTGGTTTCAACAAAAACGTTGTTTTTGTTCTATCTTGTTATTACATTTGATTATAGGCAAAGCAGTAAGTACTTTATAAATAGCCCTTCATTTCATTCCCCCAGCAGAGAAGCAAAAGACTAGTAATCTTACTGTCTTTATGCATTGGTGGATGCTAAATTACTCCCCTATATTATGTTAGTTCCTTAAAGCAAACTGTGTTTTAGAAGTCATATTTAATTTCCCTTTACATGTTCTGGCATGTGAGTTTTGCTGCTGAAGGATAGTCCAAAAAGTATTAGCCATCTTTTCAGCGAGCTGTAACAGTACTAAAAGTGGAATGACGTTGGAATAAATGCTATCCTTTTTGGTGAAACCATGTGGTTTTCACTATGTGTAGGTTCTAGATTACATGATGCAAATAATGATCCAGAGTAAGTGAGGCCACAGTCATAGACTCACTTACTTGAAAGTAAATCCTTTTCAACGCATCAAGACTTCTGAATAAATAAGAATGAAACTGGATTGTAAGTATACTAACTTTGATTTATTTAGAGGAGGAAAGCATAGGTCTAAACATAATGATTGTAAGAAAACATTTTTGACATTGTGTTTGCTGACACTTACTTAAAATAAGATCTGCAGATCTCAGGACCTGCAAAGCCATATTCTGCCCAATGTTCCTATAAAGCAGGGTTGGAGAACCTTTGGCCTTCTAGCTGTTTTTGACATCAGTTCCTAAAGTCCATCCAGTATAGCCACTGGTATGGGACTGTGAAAGCTGTAGTACAAAACTTCTGAATGTCAGAGGTTCCCCATTCTTGATACAAGGTAGCTTGCTAGTAAGTTGGTAAATTCGACGTGTATGTGTGTGTTTAAATCACCAAGCAGGTGATCAGGCAAAAAAAGAGAGAGTGAGGAGGGAATTATCGAGAACGTACCAGGCCATGGTACATTTCTGGTGGGTGTGTTTGGCCTGGCACATTGCATGTTATACAAACATGTTTGGAGGTGTTCTGACCAATGGTCTATCTGTTCAAATACAGCCAAGCATAACTGAGAGGATCCTTGGGGTCTCAGCTTGAGATCTTTCCTTACCCTAAAATCCTATACTGGAGTTTTTATGGAAAACTTGAGCTTCCTTCATACATGCACATATGTTCTGCCTCGGAGTTATGGTGAAACCATTCTTCATGCTCAAGAGGAAACATTGGCCGATTTTTTCAGTTGTTGGCATAGGAGTAAACTTGTGTTCTTCATATCCTGTCCCTTCTGCTGCGCTTGCAAAAGAATCCCACTTTAGGGGAAAGAAAAACCATATCTTAACTCTGAATTGGTGATTTAGAGTTAAACCCATTTGCACAGAATTCCACAAGTTTTTAATATAACTTGACTTATTAATCTGGGCTTGCCAAAGAATTTATCCATTCCTGATTGTCAGTGTGCATGAAAAAAACTGCAAAGTCTTTTCCAAAATCAAACTGTTCCTGTGGATTTCCCCCCCTTCATATCTACAGATACATTTGTACATAACTTTATAGTGTAATGTGTCTGGCAGTTCTGCTGGCTTTGTTTCTTGTTGCATTTCATCATAGACAGGACTGGCATAGTGGTATGTTTCCATGCATGGCAAAAGCATTCCGCAGCTTGTTTGGTTCTTCTTGGCTGGGAGGGAGGCTCAAAAGAGATATGTCAGATTGTAGAGGCCAGTATACTTCAGGCATTTTCCAGGCATGCTGCATAGTTGTGATGATTTTCTAGACTTCAGTTCTGACATGAAGAACAGTAGCAGACATCCGTGGTGTGATTTAGAAAACCTCTACATTCTTTGTTTCTCTTAACAATGTAAGGTGTGCAAGTCAGTTTCTCTGAGTTGTGTTTTCCAGAAGCACCCCCCACACACACAATTTCTTTTAACATGGTGTCTCAGCTGAGACTGTCCATATGCGACAGACTGAGACAGTGGTTTTGGTGGACTAGACAGTGTTGTTTCACTAAAAATGAAACTAGTATGACATGATTTTCTCACAGTCTGCCAGCTACTTTGGTAGCTGTAAGTAGCTGCTTCTGTTGAAGAGGAACATTCAGGGCTCATTTTTTAAAAAGATTTTATGAGGAAGAGGGAAGTTGTATGAGTAATAATCCATAAAGTTTGTTCCTGAATAATAGCCTCAGTATTTTCAGATGATTAATAACGTTGTTCGTCAAGACAATATGTGAGAGAGCTTACTTGAGATATTGCATTGCACTGTTTTGTGTTCCTCTCCCTTACTATAAAACCAGAATAACATAGGTGCTAGGACTGAGCAGAGTTTCATGCTTCACAAAGAATTATACTTGGAATGGGAAGTCTAGTGTTCTGGGGACCAATATTTGGGCCTTACAACCTACGACAAACAACAAAACCCTGGAAGTGATGGGAAGTCCCTTTCCAGATTTGTAAAACCATAGGTATGGCGGGGGGGGGGCAGCAAAACAAGATCTTGAGAACTTTACATCTTAATTCAAAGCAAAGTTGTTGCACTTGAAGTTTCCAGAGGTAAAGCCAGCCATTTTCTTGATTTTTTTTTAAAGAATGGGTGGTATCAGCATGTCCAGAAGGGACCCAGAAGCCACAAAACAGTCCTGGGGACCTCAGAAGCCAGAAGATTCCCATCCTTATTCTAACCACACTCACAAACCTACACCCACACACAGTTTCTGTGCTGAAAGGGTGAGATGCCACCGACTTCCATTCTGTTATATCAGTCTTTAAGGTGCATTGTATCAGCCAGCCAGGAAAATTGATGTCTGAGATACATAATTGAATGTAAGAAGCAGCATTCGTATCTTCAGCATTTTTATCACAGAATAAATGGGTGGTTCTCCAGTGCATAATATGCAATAGTTAGACAAGTCTGTTTTAAGCTTAAATAAATAAAGGGGTTCATTTCTCTTATTACATGTTACACATGAAATGTATAAAAGTAGCTATCTAATGCTATTGAAATGTTAACCAAGACTTTCATGGTGTGGCTTGACTCATTTCATTTCATTTCATTTCTTTTTTTTTTCTTTTTTGAACTTTAGATAGATAGATATAGATATGTATTGTAAACTGCATCTCAGGAAAAGAGAGTTTTTTTAGCCTTGTGTAGATGGGAAAGATGCTCCCAAATAGAACCAGTAGTTTTCATTGAGTGGATTGTTGTAGTAGCAGGTACAATTCATTGAAGCAAATTAATTGATGGGCCTGCAGGAACTAGGTAGGCTCATTTGTTCTGCAGACTTGTAGAGATCCACTACTTGAGAATTAAACTGAGACCTGCAAATCAGCCCTTCTTGAGTTCCATTCCCAGGTGGAGGGAGAGTAATGGACAAGGAGTTAGTTCATTCCAGCCAGGTTTTGGTTATGGATAACACAGAAGGAAGACTCTCTAGTCTTAGCCCTCACTCAAAGTTTTGGATAAGGATCCAGACCTATAGTATGGGAGCATAAGCTTTAGTCAATTCACCCCACTCTTTAAAAAACAAAAGTAAACTAGTTATCAGGCTTCTTACGTATTTTGGTTTTGGTCTGAGATAGTTGTTTCATTTGATAAAAACCACAGATACATAAATCTTCCCCTGAAATACTCTGAATGGGCTAGTTAGTAGCCTTTTTTTCCCACTAGATCACATACGTCTTAGCCTTCACTTTTCCCAAAATAACTAACTCAAATTTTAAAGTTTTTGAAGGAGTTGTTATCCATTACTATAAGAATGAACAGGCAAGTGTTCGCATTTTGAAGTGTTGTTTTTATGTCTGCCTTGATTTTGCAAGCTACTGAAGAAAAAGTTCCTGAAGATGATTTTTGTTCATAGCTCTAATTAACCAGTTGTTACATTTGTTTATCCCCGAGGACATCATGGCATGCCGTCCCATTCTGAATCATTAGCAGCATTTTTCACATTAATGTCAGTTTCTCGCAAGGCTTCTGGCATTATGCATGTGAACTACTGCTGTTGGAGGGAGCAGCCCACAGAATAGGGTGGAGGAGTAGGCCTAAAGGGTTGGGTTAAAGGAAGAGCAGTGTAATAAAGGGCAGAATAAAAACAGAAGACAGAAGCTTGAAAGTAGAGGGGAAATGCAAGAGGGAAATTTTATAAGAGGCTTTAACATCAACCGAAATACAGAGGGTTTTTATATATTTTTTTGAGTCTGCCATATGGATTGGTTCTAATTTTCCTGTTCCTATGAACTGTGAGACATTGCCCTACCCTTATTTTTTGCTGAAGTGAAGAGGAGGAGGAGAAGTAGCACTTCACGGCTGCTAAGCAACTGTTCCTCTGCTGATCCACCTTTCTACATACCTCAAGCAAATTGCTCTGCTGTTACACTGTTCTTTTCCCACTTCGTACCAGCCTGAACGGGTCTATAAGACATATGGGACAGTAAAGTGGTCATATGGCTAGCTGCTATATACAGTTGCCAGTGTTCTCATGGTTTGTGGTTTCATTGCCATATTCTGAGCCATTTTTGTGTTTCAAAGGGAAGTGGGGAAAGCTAATTGTCTTACTAGGTAATGACTACATGCCATCTCCAGCCACCTCCGGGTGTTGCTGAAGAGTTTCCTGTTACTAGCAAGGAACATCTGCAGTTGTCTGGCAACATGACAGTGCAGCATGATATGTTTGTTATGAAATACACACTGGGCAAATTTCATGCTAAACCATCTTCCTCCCACAAATCTTACATCTCTGACTCCCTCTCGGATATTTTTGCTTGATTACCTCATTTGTTTCACCAGGAGGTGGTCCCCGTTTACATACGTCATGATCAGTATTTTGAATTAAGCTCTGGAGAGTAATATCAAAGCCAGTGCAGTCTTTGATCTAAAGTGCTCTCCAAACCCTCGGAGACACATGATGAATCTTCTTTTTAAAAATAATGATGAGACATAGAGGAAGAAGCAGATTGCAAGGTATCATGAACTGTATTCCTTTAGGGCTGCTATGGATTAAAAGAAAAAATAACATTTAGACTTGTTCCTGGAAGACAACAGGTAGCCACTGGAGTTTCTGAATTACATGCTGCTGATGGCCTATCCCTGTTTGAAGGTTATTGTGTTTGATGAGTAGGCCAGACCGTTTGGTGATGTTTGTTCCTACACATAACCCAGGCAGCTATCACTCTTCCTGCTTAGAATACTCCTTACCATGCAGTTCTTCATTCTGTGAGTAAGCATTGAGTGGTCATTCTTTGAGTAAGTAAACAGTGCCCATTCTTTGAGTAAGTAAACAGTGCCCAGGATCTTTAGTAGACGTGAAATAGGCAGTTACAGCTTTCTTAACAATATAACCTCAGTATCTTGTGACATGACTTTCTGTGATCTTGGCCAATTCCTTCACTTTATTTTGTAATTTACTTTAAAATATTTCTGTACCTCTTGTCATCAGATAATGTGTAACAATTAAAGCATAATATAAACATGCAGAATTACAGCATAAATACAGCTTAATTAAAATCTAACCAAAATATGATATAAAAATAATAGTGATAGACATCATAAATCTTCAAACACTGGGGCAAATAAAAGCATTGTCAGCATGTGCCAAGCTGCATCGTGTTTTCAGGACATCATACATGTTTTATCTCTGAAGGAAAGACATTCCTGAGAGTGGGTACAACCACAGAAAACCCTTCTGTTTGGATGTCACCATCTGGACATTGGTAGGGTGTCCTATAATGAAGAGAGCATCTAGTCATCAGTGCAGAAGCTGGGTAGATCCATAAACAGGGAGGCATATTCATAAGTCTCCTAGTCACAAGTTGTTTAGGAGCAGTAACTTAAGTATGACCTGCTAGCAAATTGGAAGCCAGTGTAGATCTTTCAACAGTAGCATTATATGGAATTGACTAGACACGTGGCAAAATTATCTTATAGCTGAATTTGACATTAGTGGCAGTTCTTGCATGAAACCTAGACCATTACTTTTGAAAGCAAGTGGTTAATCTAAAAGAAAACAACAAGCTGACATTCTTTGCTCCCATTACATTACTTCTTAGTTGCTTTTTAAAAATACACTTTAAATATGCAAAATTAGTAAAAACAAAATAAAAAACCCAGAAAATTTTGGAGTGACAAGTAAACATTGCTGCTCTCTCTCTCTCTCAATCTCTCTCTCACACTCTCTCTCTCTTTCTTCTCTCTCTCTCTCTCTCTCTCTCTCTCTCTCTCTCTTCTCTCTCTCTCTCTCTCTCTCACACACACACACACACACACACACACACAGTCAATACCATTGTTACCCTCAAAACTAAAGTGTCACAGGTAGTGTTGTTATTTGTAATATGTTTCTTTCAAGTTCTGCTTCGAGAGCTTCACATAGAATACATTGCATTAGCTGAGGTACCTTAGTTACCAGTTCATAAATCATTAAGAGTAAATTAGCCCTGTCATGGAAGAACTGTAGATGGTGCACCAACCAAAATGGTTAAAAAGTACTCTTTTCACTGCAGCCACTTGACCCTCAAGAGACAATGATGGCTCTGTTAAGCTTTGCCAAGCTATGCTACCTTCTCCTTCATAGGAAGTGCAATACCAGACAGAGCAACCAAAGTGCTTAATTTCTGAACTGGTGAATCATAGGACCTCCATCTTGCAAGCACCTTGTGTATTTTCTCTAATCCACTATAAATGGTACATTGGAAACTGCATTTGAAATTGTCTAAAATATGGCATCTAAGTTGGCCCAAAGGCAAGTGCTTTTGTCCTTAAAATTCTCAGCAAGCTTATCACACTGGGTTGCCAAGTTTTCAGATACCCCATTTACCAAGGCAGATGCTAACAATCTTCAAACTGAAAGGAACAATGGAACGTATGTTTTAAGCTCAACAGGAGAATAGGTTGAGATTGATGTGATGACATCTGAAAGCTGTAGGGAGATGTCATTTTCTGACATGAAAGGAGGAAAGTTCTGAGGAGAGTCTTCTTTTACAATGGAAAGTTTCAAATTTTATCTTGCTATAAAGAGTATTCCTTGCCTAAGAAAACCCTATGACAGTCATGGGTCGCCGTAAGTCAACAGATGACTTGAAGGCACTTACACACATATACATAAAGAAGAGCAGAGAACTATTGAGGTGCAATGATTTAACTGTTGAACTAGAACTCCAAGGAGACCAGGATACGAACCCCTGCTCAGCCATGGAAGCCCTGTTAGGTGATCTTGAGCAAGTTGTTTTCTCTCAGCTTTTCAGGAAGGCAATGGCAAACCTCTTCTGAATAAATCTTGCCAAGAAAACTCCATGATAGATTGCCGTAAGTCAGAAATGAGTTGAAGGCACACAACAGCAGCAGCAGCAGCAACAACAACAGTGATAATGAGCAGTTCAGTAAATGAAACTCTGATCTCATTTGGAAGATAAGTAGACTTAAAAAAGAGAGAGACACAACATGGACTGTCTTCGCTTCACATGCTTTAAAGGAGGGGAGGGGACAAGAGCTGGAGTATCTTCCAATGTTTGTTGGCAAGCAACAACTAGCAGTCAATGACAGAATCGTCTACTTTGCCTGTACCTGTCCCAGTTGCCACACTTACAGAGAGAGGGATAATCACAGAGCAGTGGTACTTCCACAAGGAAAACTTCTTCATACTTTAAAGACATTGTTTCTAGAAGAGCCAAGTTCACTGAAAGCATCAAGTTGCTTCACAGAAGAATATGAGCTGGTTGCCAGCAATCTTCACTTTTTCTTACATTGAGAGAAAAAGAAAAACATAGGCTTGGCTATGTTTTCCAACATCCTCTCAGCCTGGGAAAAATAAAGAAGTGTTCCAGATCATGAGTTTTTCCAGTTCCCACACTGTTCTTTCAGCTTGTGTGTCTGAGGTGTAGAGCAACTCATATTACGCTGCCCTGGGAAAAAAAGCTTAATTGGATTTTCCTGAAATATGAAGTCCTTTTTATTATTATTATTTTATGCAACGTAGAGTAAATCTCTCTCTCCCTCTTTTTTTAAATACACCCGGTTAATTAAGATTCTCCAAAAATCTTAGCCTTGAGTTGTTGCTTTTAATTTTGGAATTAACAGTCATCACAGACTGACAGAATTTCTTTTGAGGGTAATTAAAGGGCTCCAAAAAGTACATGAGGAAGGTAATATGATGGTTTTCTCTTTCATAGCAGAAACTGCAAGGTCAGCTGTGTCACTTCGGAAACATGTTTGCAAAGTGGGAAACTGTGTGTCTCTCCTCAACCCTAGATATCTCCTACCTAAGGCATTTCCTTAGCATTTTATTTTCAGTGCAACTGTGTCCTTTTCCTGCAAATATAACTAGCTGAGTGGACATTGGTGTGGGAAACTATGAGTGCCTTTGCTCTCATTCCAAGCTTTGGTTGAAGTGTAATCAGTACACTGATGACATTCAGCTCTGTTGCTCCTTGTCACCTACAACCAAAGATGTGGTTGATACCCTTGAGCATTGCCTGAGCTTGATAATGCGGGTGAACAGGCTGAAACTTAAGCCTAAGAAGACAAAGGTGGTGCTTGTCAATAGAAGGTCTGGCTCAGGGATTTAGTATATTCTGGAAGGCTTGCAGCCTACCTGAAAAATCAGGTTGATAGTCTAGGAGTATCCTTTGCGGGAAGGAGATGCCAGTACAGGATGAGGTCTTGTACACTTCAGCTCAATGACATTATATATAGCAACCCTGTCTCTTGATTACAAAATTATTTTTTGCCGTTTTAGATTTGCATGTTTGTGTTAATGGCCATGTCTGTAAAGGCCATGTCCGTAAAGGCTGATCCAGCAGATGGACAAGAACAGCAACAAGATTAAAACCTTTTAGACAGACTAGAGGAAGAGGGTACAAGGGGCTGGTTAAGAATAAAGTGTTTGTCCTAACTGTAAAGTATTTGTCCTAACCATTGTTGCCGAGAAATTATGTTGTTTTTATTTTTTAAAAAATCAGAAGAATTGAGACAGGCTGCAGTATTTGGCATGAACGTGTAAAGCTTGGTGGGAATTGCATACCTCCAGATATTGAACTGCAGCTCACATCATTCCTCATAGCTGGCCATCCTGGCTGGGGCTAATGGGAGTTGCAGTTCAGAGCCACATAATTCCCATTCAGGCAAAAAGCACTATGTCAAACATTTAGGATTCTATTACCATCCCACCATGGTCTCATAAGTATTATATAGAAGCTTTAGTTGGTTACACGAGAACATTGTCTGATAATGGAAATATCTTGAATTCTGTCATCAAGAAAGGTTGTTTCCAGTATATTTTGTTTGGCTTAACTGACCTTTTCACGTTAAGTAATGCTAGAAACCTGTGGCCAAATAGTTGTTTGACTTATTCTAAGCAACTGTTTTTTGATTTCATAATATATCGTTGTTTTTTGTGGTGGCAGTTAGCCTAGGCAATCCTAGGGTTTGCACATTTCCTTCTACTCTTCCGGAAGTCTTTGTTTCCATTTTTGTTAACCATAGTTTAGCATGTCATTACCCCTTCTAAACCATGTTTATTCTTGACTGTTAACTGCCTAAAGCAAACCAGCTTCATATACCATGATTTAAAGCTGGCTTGCTAGAGCCCATTCCCATCATTTTAAATGATATCTAATTGTGCCTTTCTTGCTTTCTTTATGGTTTTCCATCAGTTTTCTAGGCCATCTTCCCAGTCCTCAGCTTTCACCCCCAAAGGCATGTACTTGGACCTATGCAAAATTTTAATGCCAGCCAAATTTAAAACTTTGCCTTTTTTCTCATGAACATTTCTGTGGTCATCCTATCAATTTAGACAATTAGGGTTAGGACATTTAATACAATTTAGAGTTTTCCATTTCATATTTGTTGTTAGTGTATCTTTTGTTCACAGCTAAATTGCCTCAGCATGGCTATCCACTTCCTTTCTCCTCAGCTTGAGAAGTTATTTTTAAAGGGAATCCTGATTGTTTATTATTCAGTTTTTCTAATAACTGGGTTGTCTTCATTGTGGTACTTACTATATTTTCATTATTTTTCGGTTCTTGAGAGGTGGGATCCATATAAAAAAATAAGAATATCGCTTAGAAATTAGGGGAATGGCCCACTGAAAATGCCCCCAAAGCATTTTTGCTCCCCTAAAGTAATCTGTAAACATTACCATTATACTCGTGTATGAGTCAACCTCATTCATAAGTCAGGGACAGGTTTGGAGGTCAAAGTTGTGGACTTTGATATGACCCATGGCTAAGCTGGGGGTCATTCCACAGAGAGGGGAAAGCACCAGCACTACCTCAGGGGGCCAGCTGCCCCCGGCCACTGCCGCCATTTTCCTGCCCAAGCATTCAAAAATGCCATAAGAAGCGCTGAGATGTAGAGGGGATGGGTGCTTCTTTTAGGTTCTCCCAGGTTGGACTAAGCTCCTGCCTTCGCCGCTCTACTCAGAGAAGGGAATGGTTCCTTTTTTTGATAAGGTCAGTGTAGAGTATTTACACTGACCTCTGGATAACTCAACCCAGCTTTTTTGAGTCAATTTTTGACTAAAATTTGTAGATTTATATAGGAATATATACAGAATTTTGTTACACATAAAAAATGAAGGATGTTAGCTTTCCTGGTCTTGCTTCAAAAGAGGGACATCGCTGGGCCTTCTTCACCTCTCCCAAAAGTAAAAGAACGTTGTTACTTGTAGCAGACTGTTTCTAAACTCTGCCTTTTTAATAGGGGCTGACGCGACTGTAATGTAAATGGCATTTTGAGAAGTGTGCATGTATCCTTCCTGGGACAGGGGTCATTCTTCTGCATGAACCCACAAGATAGAAAGCTACTGAGTGGCGTCATAAGCCATTGAATTCTCATCCGGCATCCATGTTTAAAAATAAGAACGAATGTCGCAAGCAACAGTACTTAATCTAAAACAATTGTTGTGTAGCCTTGCTATCACAGGCCTTCCAAGTCTATCATATCTTTTTCTTCCTGTTGTACTTTCTGGCAGTGTACTGAAGGACACCTTGGGGCTTTGAGGGAAAAAGGTGCCAAATGTATGGAAGAAGAGATTTTAAAATTAATGTCCCTGAAGACAAAAATAGCAGAAACAGCAAGGGATGATAGTGAAAGTAAGAGGTTGACTTATGTTGGCCTTCCCCAACCTTGTGCTCATTGGCTGTATTAGCTAGAAAGAGCAGGGATTTGTGTACGGCTCATCTGAAGGGGACCAGGATGGGGAAGAATGACTTCTGGCTTAAGCCTTTTGGCATTTCTCAGTTTAAGACTAATACTTCTATTTTATGCCTCTTATGTTTGTTTCCCTGTTCCAAATAATTATTCCAAATAATTATTTGGAACTTTTAAATACACTTTTAGGATGTGAATAGGCATGCATGTCTCAATGTATAAAATAGTATCTTTGAAACGTTCAATTTCTGAACAATTATCTAACTCTTCCTCAATTTTCTCCTCTTTCTTAGGGGAAAAAATTCAACACGCTTGTTGCCTTGTTGCCTCAGGGCGTATTGTGTGCCACACTCCCCCAGAGCAAACCCAAATATCTCAATTTTCCTCTATAATCCCTCTCAAAATGGCTGCCGGAAGTAGTGTCTCATCACTTTCTGTTGCCGTTTTGAGAGGGAGTACAGAGGAAAGTTGAGGTAAGTGAGGGCAGGGAAAGTGATGGAGTTTGAATGGGGCTGTTTATGCATGTTGCATGTGCTTGTGAGATTGTCTGAGTGATTTTCTGGAAAAATTGCCTGAAAATCATACCCATTTTTTTAAAATAGGGGTAGGGCTTCTGGGGCTGCAGAAGGATTCCAGGAGCCACATAGTCTGCTCACCGCATTCCAAAATCAGTAATGCCTAAATTAATTATGCTGATTTGTGCTGTCTTTAGTTGCTCTGACAGGAAGTTAAACTACACGTTAGTATAGTATAGTATAGTATAGTATAGTATAGTATAGTATAGTATAGTATAGTATGAAATGCATGTATACCCATAAGAACATAAGAAGAGCCATAGTGGATCAAATAAGAGGTCTGTCTAATGCTGCATTTTGTTGAAACATTGGGCAACCAGTTGGCTATGGGAATTCCACAAGCAGGCCATAAATTTATTGTGATTAAGTTCATTGATACCAAGGTTTTTGACTACCTTCCTCTGTAATCTTATCCAAGTCTACTGAAAAGTATGTCTGTCTGAGTTCAGCCGAGATTACTCCAATGAAAGGCAGTTTAGGATTGTAGCAGAGGTCTGTGTTGGATACTGGCCAGTGAATTCAACAAGGATAAATAGCCCTTTTTTCTAATTTTAAAGCCTACATTGCACTTTTTGAAGATGATGGCAAAGCTCTCTCTGTGTTTTTTTAGTATAGCTTGAACTCTTTCCTTTCTTTCTTTTACTTTACATTCATTCATAGTATAACCTCTCCCTAGCTTGATTCAGTAATGCATCGGAAGTAATTAACCTGTTCATAGAGTATTCATAGTTTCCTTTTTTAGTGAAAAAAAGCTTTCCTATAAACTTTCTAGACATGAGTCAGGGGAAAAATACTGACGTGCAGAGGAAATTTTATTCCTAATTGCTGGAAATGTAAAGCATAAATTAAAATTAATACTGGGCTCCCCTCCCACCCACCACTGACTTCCCAAAATGCCAGAAATTTTGGGGTTGCAAGTCTATCTACATTTAACAGGGAGCAAGTTTTGTTGAACTCGGGAAACTTAGTATTGAGTAGGCGTGCAGACACTTGACCTGTTAGTTTTGTAAATTCTGCTTTCGCTCACATACTTATATCTGAATGGACTGTGCTATGTGGGGATGATGGCAGTATTAGTGCATTACATCTAGAGGATACAAATTGGGAAAAACTTGTTTATAATAGAAGAGAAAGTTGCTGGTTTATTCTTCAGCATCTACAAACAGAGCACCCTGATTGCAAAGACATCATATGAACATCCAGTCACTGCCCCAAACTTAACTGGCCTTCAACTGGCCTCTGTTTTCCAAGATGCAGTATGATGTTGTTCAGTCTCCATCAGCATTAGAGATACATATAAAATCTTGAAAAATAGCCTGTATGGTAGTATAGTTTTTAAATGGTTGAAAATTGAGTTTGTCAGTGCAGAAATGAAGCTCTGTCAAATAAAAAGGAGGAAGGGAAGGGGAGAAAAAAGGAAACATGACAGCGCCTTTAAGACTAACTTTAAGACTTAACGTTTTGTCACAACCATTTTTTCTCCCCCTGGCTTCCTCAGTTTTATGCTGCAAGAGATTTAACACAGTTAGTCCTTTGAAAACTCTAACAAATAAGTCATTCCTTTTTCACAGGACTGACATCCTTTTGAGTATGTATTGATAGTTGGGCAAACTTTTATTTTCAGTGCTATCTTATCCTACATGAGTTGAAATTGTCTTGTCAGGCTGTATATGTAAATCCCGGTAGCTGCTAAGAAACACAGAGTAGATACCGTGAAATTGTAATGAGGTCTGGAAACTTGATATGGCATTGCCATCACAGCTGCCTAACTGTTTCTTCTGTGCTCTGTATTATGTGCCAGAGGCAGATAGATACTCTCACACTTTTTCATAAGCTATAAAGGTACATCTGAAATGCCCCTCAAATGTTCCCTTCCACAAGACTGATTTTAGAATTATTCCCACCTGCAATATGTGATCCTTGAATTGAAACTGATGAATTCCACAGGAACAATCTATTTTGCTCCCGGTTTTTTTCCTGGAAAATTGAACATATATGTACGTATATTATTTCAAGAGCATCTTGCAGTATCACTCTAATGTTTTCTGTATGTATTCCTTCATCAAGGTACTTATGCAGAATAAGAAAATATGTCAGAATTAATTCTCACATCTCAATTTTCTCTGACCCTTCTTGGCTATTGAAACATGGATATGGTTGGATAGATATGTGCCACTAAAATGCAGTTGATGGGGAGCAGCCACAGGAGAGGACTATTGCTTTTCAAAATCTGATTGTGGGGTTCCTGATGGCAGCTGGTTCAGCACTGCAGGAGATGTGATGCTGAACTAGGTGGACTGATTCAGTATGGTGCTTCTTATGGTGAATTACCTTTGCATAGCCAGTCTGCTGTAGCACTGGACAGAGGCAAAATTATAGCAGGGTGGTGTGTATCCGTACTTATGCAACTGATTTCATCTTTGAAGTGGGCAGAGTGTGGAAATGAATGGCAAGACAGTGCATAATGAAGTTGGTGCTCTATAACCAGTGACTGCAGCAGGACTGGGGTGGGCAATTTGCTGCTGCAGGGACTCTCTAGGGGTCTAATGGACTGCCAGAAGTACTCCCGTAAATGGAAAAAACCAAAAGTATGCTTCTGGCTTTGAAAAATTGGCATTTTTGTAAGGTTAAAATACTGTTGCATGCCTTCAATCTATTTAATCTGTTTAAAAGATGATTTGATACTCTTAGAGACCTGTAGGAAAGGCAGTTATCCACCCCCCCTTTTTTTTTAACCAGGAAAAAAGGGTGATCTGGAGAGGCTTGAGGGGTTGAAGGCTGCAAAAACAGCCTTGGGGGCTTCATGAAGCCCCAGGGCTCCATTTTGTTCTCCATTGGTTGACCTGCAATGACTGTAGATCCTTAAAAGTAGCAGATCCATTTACTAGTATTGGTCACTTCTCAACCCACAAACCAGATGGATTCCAAAGATATTTTGTTTGTTTGATTGTTTTCCTAAGTTCCTTTCTTCCAAAAATAATTTGGCATTTTCTGGAAGCATTACAGTTTGTCTGTTGTCAAGTTAGTGATATAAACACATCTTTTATCACTGAAAAGTTGGCTTACTAGTTGGACTTAAATTCAGTCCTTTTGTACATTTTCTTTCTTCTTCTTTTATCACCCACATCAGTTTTGTTGCAGCATATCCAGGCAATGCTTTTGGAAACTTTTTGGAATGATTACAAGATGCATGAGATTCTCTCATAATAACTGAAAATAAAGTATCTTGAACTTGCTAGCAAAACCAAGTTTTCTTAAATGTTTAAAGAAAGCCTGTCTTACAACTCTTTAATGATATATGTACATTATTAAATGAGGTTAGAGGAAAAAGTGAACTTCTTATGTGAACCTTCCATTTGATCAGATAACATTTTGGCTGTTTTGGATTAGCAGTTTAAGAATTCGTAGATAGATATTTCCCAAGTTTCTAGTAGTTGTGGTTCACTTTGGGGTGAGGTGGGGAGTTAAAATTGAGAATGTACTTCACTTTCATCTTCTAAAAGTATGAGAGTAGAAATAACTGGTCTTCATGGAAGCCCACCCAGCATTGCTACATGAGTTCCTGTTCTGAGTTTGTCTCTTGGAATCCAGACCAATGTAGGGAATCAGGCAGAGAGGCATCAGGAAGCCTCTTTGTGAATGGATCGTTTTGTATCCACAGCGCTTGCTTTATTGGATTTGTTTGTGTCACACCAGTGTAGCACTACCAATATCTGACTTTTCAAAAAATTTTGCAAGGACAGAACAGTAGAAAAGAAAGAGATAAGATTCAGGGGCAAAAGGACAAGGAACTTAAACCCATAATAGAAGAAATGTATAAAGCAGAAGGCTGTGATTATTTTGGCTAGTTGGGGTTCTGCCCAGTAACTCCATTACTAGCTCTGACATTTATCTAAATGACAACATATAAGAAAGATCAAATGAATATAAACATCATGCCGGTGTCACTAGCTATGCTATTTTTGCAACTCTCATCTCTAGAAATATAATTCATTACTGGTGGGGGGGAGGACTCCAGATGTTGCAGGACTTCATTTCACAAAATCTTTGACCATTGGTCATCCTGACTAGGTCTTGTAGCATCTAAAATCAAATAACAGCTTTCCCCAGGTCCTACTCCTGGGTTGCAGACCACTGCTGTAAATAATGTCACTCTATTTTCAGTTTTTAGCTGACAATCAGAAAGATTCCTTTAAAAGACTATAGGGATACCATACTCTGCAACCAAATCCAGATTGCAACTTCTTAGATGAACCAACGGGCATACACAGCAGATTCTATCTTATGTCCATTCATAGTATAATCACAGAGAGAAGTGATTAAGCAGGCTCAGTATTGTAATCCCCGAGTTACAAAAAGAATGGAAGCTGGCTCCTTTCTCAAAATTGGCACATTGTCACATCTAAGCATGTGTGTTGAGCAAATCCATGCAGAATATAACATGTGATGAAACAGTTGCACGGTTCTTTCAAGTTGGCCCACATTAACCCTGATATTGCCCTTTGAATAAGTTTGTGGTAGCTCTGCACATATGTGTAGTATTTCACCTCAGACATCTAGCAAAGTATGTGTGAGTTCGCTACTTCTAGCTTGGTCCACATTACATTATTCTTAACATGCCAGTTAGGTGGTGTGAACTGGCCCTTTGAAATAGGACATTTTCAGAATACTTTCGAGTAGTGTCTCACTTTGATATTTTACAAATATTTTACAAATATGTCTTTGCTTTAATCAACACATTGTACTGCTGTACAATGTTTCTTCCATGGGGTATCTTTCTACTCTGTCAGTCCCAGAAGACAGAATGATTGATTAAACCAGGCTAAGTATGTAGGCTAAATATGCCACCCAAAACTGAAAGAAACATGTTAATAGAACACTGAACACTTGGGAAATGACTTAGTCTGTTATTTACTAGTGTGTTGTTTGCTCATAGAGTGCTGCCACTTTACAAACATGTATGAATAACATGGAATTACATTGCTTGGATCAGTCTAAAAATCCTTTAGTTCAGCATTTTATGCAGTAATGAGAAGATTACAAGTAAGATATGATGGAGATAGCCCTCTCCTGTGATTTGTGTCCTTATTCTAATATTCAAAAATATATTGGTTCTGGGTATGGTGGCAGCTTTTTAAGCTGCTGTGACCATCCAAATCCTTTTCAAGCAGTTGAACTCTTAACAAGATGATGATTAATCTTGAAACAGTATGAAATCATTTTCATGAGTTGACACAAGTTCTTACGTTGGGAAAAATACATTATTTTGATATGCTCTCATTGTTGATATTTCATTGTTACTTGGAGACGACACTTAAAGGCTTTAAATGCTCCAAGGTTGCTTAACCACGATAACTCCTGCTTATATCAAAACAATAAGTTGGTGTTCCTCCATAAGAAAGGTCCTGTTTTTTACTGGTAACATCAGGGCAGAGGAAGAAAGTAAGGGAAGAAAACAGTGGCATTATCTGAAGATGTAAGGTATAGTTCTTCTACAAAAGCTGTCAGGTTGATGAAGATGGAGTGGAGGCCATCTGGAAATCATACAATAGCCACTCTAAACTGCTGAGGTGAAGAGTGCTGTGAAAGTGAAGTAATATTATTGCATCTGACAATGAACTCATATTGTTAATTGCTTGTCTGTATGAAATCAAAGTACTTCAACCAATAAAGAATAGCAATTTTTGCATAGTTAAAGACTCTCTAAATCCCACTTTGTAGTAATCTAATTAGAAAATCACCGAGCTATATATGACCATCCTCCCAAATGTTCTGTCCATAGTTTACAATCCTTAACCAAGACATTGTTCTTTGCCCTACTGCAAAAATAAGTTGGTGAAATGTGGGGGAGTTTTCTGTTTTTTTGTTTTTTGTTTTTGTTTTTGTTTTTGTTTTGGTGGCAGGATGTTATGAAACTCTTTTCCTAGGGAGGTTAGATTAGCCCTTTTTATTGATGTTCAGGCAGAACAAATGTTTTTGTTCTGCTTTGTTTTTGATGGCTTTTAACAAGAGGTTGATGGCTGTCTTGTTCTAGGTTTAATCTTTGTTTTGATTTCTTAAATGCCTTTGTTTTAATTTTTCAATGTTTGTTTTATACATCCTCTAAGAGCATCTGTGCATAATAAAAACTTAGCAACTTCATCCCTGAAAAGGTACAAACTTTACTCTCATAGCCTTGAGTAAACCTTAAGCAAGGGTATCAGGAGTGAGTGGTTTGGCAAATATGTTTCATTGCTTTCTCTTGTATGGAGAAGGGTCTGCAAAGTTAGTTTACACCCACAGTCAAGCCAACATTTGAAGTGAAGCCTCCTAGGTCGCTGTGCAGTTGGTCTAAATGAGATCTGAAGACAATAATATTAAACCAGTTGTATCCATTCGTAACAGATGACTTAGTAGATACACGCATTCCTCTTTTAGGACAGGGGAATGTGTGAGTACCTTTCATTTTTCATTTTGAGGGTTTTGGTTGTCTTATTTATCAAGCTGTGATATCCTTAGAATGAATCTCACTCACCTTTGATATCTACTGGCTGAAGTTTACTCAACACTCTTTGACTGGAGTTTGTGGCTTTTTGGAGATGAAGGTGAAGAGGTCTCAGCTTTGACCAACCAGCCTTTGCTTCACATTTAAGGTGCTACATCTGTCTGCATCCTTTTGAGGATCTTACCTGTACCTGTGCCAAACATTCCTGTTGTACTGCTTGGTATTTGAGTGTTCAGCAACTGAATCCAAAGATGGCGCCCCACCCACACCCCAAAACAAAGTTGTAGAATATTAGGATGTTCATCTGTGTTAGTCTCATGATTTCAGCATTAGAGGTGGAGTGGTGTGCAGGTCACAACTGTTACAAAAGGCTAAACTATGTAGTGCAAAAATACCACTCTAATTATATACCTTTCACAGTGGATAGCAGCTGTTGCATTGAAGGAAAATGCTTCCACAACATTTTTAACTGGAACCGTTGTCTTGGGGAGAGAGAGATAAAGACAGAGAGAGAGAAGTTCTGTGCTTTATTTGTTTTGAAACTAGTATGGAAGTTATTACACAGGCTGATAAAAACTTTCATTTTAATTATGAAATGTTTTTATAACCGTGTTTATATCTGCCCTGACGCCATGTCTAGATGTAGCAGTGCCTTACTTCATACTGATGGTGTAGAGCAGCGGAAGTGCAGCATTTTATCATTTTTTAACAATATTTCACCACTCTGTCATCCACTCCCTGTTCTTGACTTTCTCCTCATTACCTTTGCTGCTACCCTTGGCACTCCCTGTTTGTGTAAGCCTGATATGTAAAGCTATTCTCAGTGCCACAGATGGATCTCACAGGGACATACAATATGCTTTTGAGGAATGAGTGTCAAAAACCTACATAGTTACATCGTGGTATTTGTCTTAAGAGTGTTCCCCAGCCTTGTGTGTGTGTATTTGATTTATATGATGTCTCTTATGCAAAACCCAAGATGTCCTGTACTGGCTAGAAAAACTCAAAGTCTGCTAAAGTGTCTTATTAACCTAATGGAGGCTGGCAGAGGAGGGACCGTGATCCAACCTCCCCCCATCCCTCCTCCAGTAAAGATGTAACTTTTCAAGAAATGTAGAAACCATGGCATAAACATCTCTCTCCCCTATTATATCAGGAGATTGAGAGAGCTTTGGATCATGCAGACCCATAACCTCTACCAACTCACCCCAGCCCCATCCATACCCTTTCCTCCCTGTCCCCTAACCTGCTGTCAGAGGTCTGATGATAGAGAGATAAGGACCATGGAAATCTCATTGGAGGCCAGAAGTGGGAGTGGTTCCAGAATCAAATCTCCACCCTTCCTTGAGGTTGATTGTCTCCACCACCTCTCATTCAGTTCCTTGTTTTCTACAGATGTCAAATGAGTGCCTAAATACAGGGCTAATATATCTATTTTACAATTATCTTTCCCTAAAGAATTCTGAAGACTGTAGGAAATCTTGGAAATACTTGTTTGGGAGTGCCAAGGATCCTGTCTGTCAGATCCTAGCATGCTCTTACCCCCACCCGAATGACTTTTCCTTTTGGAAAGAGGAAATCACAGTTCAATATTTTTAGGACTACAGCATTCATACATAGTGAATGACTTAGCACAGATTTCTTTCCCTGTTCAGGGTGTTTGGTGCTTTATTGCTTAACACAGTGCTGATAGTTTGTCTCATTCACCACATTTCTGAGTACAACAGAATACCTGTAACAGTAAAGTGTATGTAGATCAAAAACCGTATACCACCGACAAGTAAAGGAGAGAACAGGAAAACAGAACTGCTGTAAATATTTGATCTTCATCAGGAATTCCTTATTCTCCTAGAGCACAAACCGCACTTTCTGTATTAGCTGGCACAGCAGTTGTCCATGAGAGGCAGCCTGGTATAGTGATGAAAACTCACTGGGTGACCTTAGGCAAGTCACATATTCACATACATACATGCCTCAGAGGAAGGCAAAAGCAAATCAGCCCTGAACAAATACTGCCAAGAGAACCCTGTAATAGGTTCAACTTGGAGTTGCCATAAGTTGGAAACGACTTGAAGGTACGCAACAACAATAGTTGTCCAGGGTGGGAGTTAATGATTACTTCTGCTTTTAAAATATCAGAATGATATAGCTCATTCCAATTTAAAGACCCATTTAAAGCTTTTTCACACCAGTGGCAGAAGAGCTGAGGAATATTGCTATATTAGTCCCATAAAATGAAGCATAGAAAAGAAGAAAAGATACTAACTTCCATCAACATAATGCAGTCTGCTAAATAATATCAGTACTTATTTTTATATGCAAAATTAAAATCACTTTGCCTCTTAAGTTATCATTCACAAAATGTTTTACAATTAGAAATAGTGCCTGGCTGAAAGTATTTGTCATATTCTGCCTAACATGCACTTGTTTGTTTCTTATAGGCTCAGGATCTGAATGTGATTGAAGAAGTCATTCGGATGATGTTAGAGATAATCAACTCTTGCTTGACAAACTCCCTACACCATAACCCTAATCTAGTGTATGCGTTGCTTTATAAGCGTGATCTCTTTGAGCAATTTCGAACCCATCCATCTTTCCAGGATATCATGCACAATATAGATCTGGTAAGTAGAATTTCCATGATATTTCAAAATGACCTTTAACACTAGTTGCTTAAAACAGTTATTTAACATATACAGTCACCCCTCCACATTTGCTGGGTTTGGTGAAATCCACAAATGCAGAGGGACATCTGTGTGTACTTTTTGTCTTAACAGTTGCTGCATTCATTGTTGAAGGCCTGTTGATTTTTTAAAATGTTTCCATATGTGACTGTACACACATGGCAAGAATGGTTATTTGTTTGTAGAATATGTATAATGTCCAGGCACTGTACAAAAACTATAAGGTAGAAGAGGCATTTCTTCAGACTTGTGATCTAAAGTACAGATCTAACAGACAAAAAAATTGTAATATTATTCAGATGGCTAAGCTGAATAGTGTTGACAAGTGACAAGACAGTTCATCAGATTGTATCAACAATGCATAAAACTGTAGTCTCTAAAGGAAGCATTCCATTGGAGATGAATCTGGTCAGAACTGCAGTTTTAGCGTAGCACCCAAGTGTTTCTACTCGAGGACCAACTAGTAGCTGGTGAACAGTTTTCTTTTCGGAGCAAATGCACAGGACTGGCAGAGTAAGATGGGCCATGTTGACAGTGTAGTCAGTATCCTGGTTGTTCCTTTTTGCTGGAGGGCACAGCTGTGTGTTCCAAGCTGCCCCTGGCCTAGTACATTTCAGCTATTGCAACCTCTGTAGTTGAAATGGAGAAAGAGTGCAGTCTTCCACACCTCCACCAGCATGACTTGGGACAGCCATGGCACCAAGAAAAGAATTGTAATAAACTCTTTCTTTATGCTACAGTACTGGGTAGATGCAGGGCTCCCTGCAGCTCTTATTATAAATCTTGAGCCATAAATGTTTGCCTGTTACTTTTAAGCAACTATTAGCTGTGCTCTCTTGCTGAAGGAACAAAATTTGAAAGCAATCTAAAAATAACAATTGAAACATCAATCAGTGAATCAAAAATGCCTTATCCATTCCTCCAGCTGAAGCCCATATAGGAAAAATAATACTCTTCCATTATAATTACAATATATTAGTATCGATTTATTTATTCATTCTCATTCATGCAACACCTTCAGAAAAAAAATCTGTGCCAAAAAAAAGTCTGAAAACTCCCCAGAAGCACTATCTTGAGGCCCAGCTAGCAGTACAATAGCAATCTGAAAAGAATTATCACACTCTGAACACTGGAAATTACTATTTATTAACAAGAATCTGACAAAAAATATTTCAGAAAGACAGCTTGTCAAATGTCACTGTCACTTTTTGCTAAATTAATTTTATAGAAATATTTTGCTGAAGGTTTTTTTAATCTGAAAAGCCATTCAAAAAATTTTTCATGCATATTTATTTTTCCCGTTAAGTGATCTACAGGTGTGGCTTACATCAACAGAAAAATCATTGTATTAAAACCAATATAACACAACTACAGTACTGTACAACAATAACCCAAATGTGTAGTAAGAATGGCAGATATTATTTCACTGTCTATTGGGCCAACCAGAAATGCCCAAAATACATCATACAAGTTTTTGAAGCTCCACTGGCTTCTTCATCGGGGAAAGGTGTTAAAAATCATATGGGAGAAGAAAAAAGTGTTTCTGTTAAGAGTTACAGGCTTCCTAAAACTCCTTTTCAGCAAGGTCAGCTCCTGTGGAGCAGCACTGACTTGCGGATAAATCAGCTCAGATTTTTAAGCTTGATTTTTTGACTTAAATTTTTCAACTTACAGTCAAGTATATCTGGTTTGTAACTACTCACCTCTACTCAGATGATGAGAGAACAAAAACACATATGTGGGGAGGTCATCTTTAAGATATCCTGGGCAGAGCAATTTAGGGCACAATCATTTATCATCATCATCATCATCATCATCATCATCATTATTAGCATCATCATTTATTTATTGAGCACCATCTCTGTGCAAGGTGCTTTAACAAGAAAAAGAACAAGCAAAAAGAGTTCCTGCCCTCAGGCTTACAATCTAAAGACAGGACAGGCAAGGAAGGGGATGGCAGTCAGGGAGGGGATTAGGTCCAGCAGAAACTGCCTCTTCTCTCCCCGCAAGGCCAGGTCAGTGGCAGTTGGCATGAGGGAGAGCCTTTTATCCTCTTCTGGGCCTAAGCATGGTGGAGATTTTAAATAGTACCTGGAAACCAGCACGCTGCTGCTAAGATTCTTACAAGGTCAAGAGTAACGCATTCCTTGTGGTAACCCTAGTTGATGACCTTAATGCGGCATTCATAATTCTGGACACTTCCAGTCTGCCCTGGTAAATGTCAAAATTTGCTGTTAATGGAGCATAAAAGTAGTCACTTCTTGGAGGGACTTCAGGTTTCCTGATGTTGAAAGAGTCTAGGAAGAAGAGAAGAGCCTAGCTAGCAATATTCATTGTTCTCTATTTCTGTGTGTGTGTGTGTGTGTGTGTGTGTGTGTGATCCTAGTACTTTGGCTGGTGATGAGAAGAAATACGAATGCAAATGAGGCATACTGTGCTACTCATATTCATAATCCTGCATATACGTACATTGTTCGCATGATTTTGTAAATTATACTGCCTGGATCTTTGGGACCATTCTCTAACAACTCCAAATATTGTATAGATAGAAACCATCTGACTCACTTAATAACTAGGGACAGCATGATTTCTGTTTTTGTTTTAGCTACTGTAGCTGTTCCAGATCTAAATGTATTCCTATTCTGGAGAAAGTGATAGGGTCTTTCTTACTGTCAATTGCAAATGCTGGACTAATGTCCTAAACATTACAAAAGTTCATTGTTTATTACTTTTGTTGTGTTGGGGGTTTTCCTGTGAGATAAATAGTTTTGAGAAGTAACTGAAAAGGCATCTTGGAAAGGGAGGAAGTCCAAAGAAACAAGCGAGGAATGAGTAAAGCCATTTGCTGCAGTTGCCAGTGATTGACTCTTAAGGCTGTCTTTGTGTTCACTTGCTGTGATAGGAAAGAGATAATTTCATCTATGATTTATAAGAATTTAATAGAACTTGTTAGGTTAAAAAAGTGTACTTTCAGTCTTAAGCAGCAGATATCATCAGGGAGTAGCTTCAGCATGGATAAGTTCACTGGCCACTTTGCAAATTGTGTGTGTGTCTGTCCGTCTGTCTGTCTGTCTCCCAATTTTCTAAACCCTCTTTTCATGGACAAGCAATCATAGTTCAGATCTAATTTCTACCATGAAATCTTCAAGTAGCTTTAAGAAAGCTATTCTATCTCAGTAGCGGCCTGTGATAAGCAACAATAACCACAGTATAATGACTCTTTGAGAACTGAGCGTGCTTAGTAGCCACAAAAAGGTTGAGTGGTTTTCTTTTCAGTTAGAAAAGAAGAACAGACTTTCAGGGTGAGAACGGAATGCCCTCGTATCATTAACCATGCTGGAAATTCTAATCCAGCACATCTGGGAGTGCCAAATTATGAGGTTGTTTAGTGTATGAACTTTCTATACTGTGCTGTGGACTGGTTGGCAGGAACTCTGAATAGGAGCAGTTCTGCTAGGACCGCGGTGGGCAAAATGAGGCCCATGGGCTGCATGTGGTCCCCCAGGATCATTTTTGTGGCTCTCAGGGGTCAAAATAATGAAAAAAAATTGTTCCAAAATGACCTCTAGGGAGTGTGTGGAGGGCATTGTGTTTGGGTCCCCCTGGATAACCCAGAGATCAAAACAAATATTTGCAAAATTGTAATATGTGTATGTATGTGTGCATGCATGCGTGCGTGCATGGCTACCCCAAAATCACCTCAAATACCCCTTATGTGGGCCAGGAGTGACCCAAAACATGGTGAGAATGTCTCCTGGGTGGTGTTTTGGGCCATTTGAGGGCATTTTTTATTTATTTAGTTAGTTAGTTAGTTAGTTAGTTAGTTTTGGGGTGAGTGGGGTGGGAAGTGTAGCCCTCCAGAGTCTTGGTGGGGGAAGCTAATACTGCTCCTTGGCTTTCCACAGTTGCCCATTACTGTGTTGGGAGGTGAGAATGCAGCGCAGCTTTTTGTTAAGGGTTCTGATTATCCAGTATGATTGCAATAAAGTTTGAACTTCTAACGTTTGCTATGTTTGCTTTGTGATATTAATTTTTTTGAAAGAAATTTGTTTAGGATTTGCGGTACAGAGAGATTAGGATCAGCAGACTAGTTACTTCTTGACTGAAGAAGTGCTTTTCCTATTGAATTTCATGTGCTTTGCAGTTTAAGCATATTTTGAAAAACCTTCTTTGCAAGCCTGACAAGTCTCCAGCTCTAAAAAGGAGTGGCTAATGCCTGTACTTGCTTGCAGCAATGGTGTGTCTCATTGAATCCCAGAGTAATCAAACCATCAGGTCTCCTTTTGTTTTACTAATAGCAGCAGAGTTGTAAAGGCCTAATTAGGCTTAACGGCTCCAGTTGAGTGTCTAGCTCTGCAGTACAAAGGCATCCCAAGCACATTATTGGTGTGTAGTAAACCATTTCCCAGTCCTTGAAGAAGATTATCAAAGGGATGTTAACACTCTCAATGACATGGGCTTGCTTCTCTTTAGACATTACTCTACCTGCCTTTTCAAGATTGCATATACGTTTTAGAGACACGTAATCAGCAGCCTTTGTAGACTTTTCCTTTATGTTGTGTTGCAAAATAAAAAATAAATATTATATAGTCCCTGAAGTGCAAGGCAATGAAGTTAAAGTAAGTGTCATGTGTCTCAGAATTAATATAAAGCTGGAAGAGCAAGACTATTATGATTTCAGGTTTTCTTAGGGAACTTTCCATTTAAATCAGTAGTGAAGGCTGGTTCTGGTTTAAGAGGCAAAGCACATGTACATCAGCCAACCCAGTGGTTCTTAACCTTTTCTTTTGTCAACCCCCCCCGGAAATGTAATTTGTTGCCAGGGACCCCCAAAACTTAACTCAAGATTTAAATATTTGTTTGTTTGTTTATGGCTTCTGGAAACCTTGGGCAAATCCATTCTGTCAACCTCAGAGAAAACCAAACTCCTGTGAACAAATTTTGCCTACTCGCCCCAAAAACAAAACCTCTGTGATACATTCTACTTAGAGTTGTCCTAAGTCAGAAGTGTCTTGAATGCACAGAGCAACAAGGTGCTGCTAACAGAGGGAAGTTCTTTCTAGCCATCATGTCTCTCCCCTTTGCAGACTGACTCATGATGACCCTAAGGCAAACCTATCACGGGAGTTTTCTTAGCAAGATTTGTTGCTTTCGCCTTTCTCTGAAACTAAGAGAATGTGGCTTGTCACCTATTGGGTTTCCGTGGTCCAGTGGAGATTGAAACCCTGGTCTCCAGAGTCATAGTTTGCACACGCACACACACCTGCCATCATGTCCCTGCTGGACACCGCCAGCAGTGGTAGCAGAGATGCAAAGGGGGGGGTTGCAGGTGCTAAAATTGCTCTTTCGTTTTCAAACAAGGAAGCAGTCTGGGGGTGTGCACACCCCTGCTGCCATGTCCCTTTTATCAGGGCTGTGGCGTCAGGGGATGTGGATGCTGAAGGACAAAACTAGAAATCCCAGACACAGAAAGGCAACAGTGGAGAAGGAGAGATATGGATCTCGGTTTTTGGAAAATCGTTAACTATGGTTCCTCATTTGCCAGATTTTCGAAATAGCGATTGTGGACAGGTGAAATTCATGACATGCAGGGCTGACAATCAGGAAGTAGCTACTAACAAGTTTGCGTTCTACCTAAATGCCAAATAAAAGGGTTGATTTTAGTTAGCCTAGCCATGTTTTTCTCGGTAAAATTAACATATTGCCCACATTCATAATTTAAGTGATGCATGCATATCTGTCTTTTCGAAGGTCGCGCAGATCAAAATACAAGATTTATTTTATTTTTATTGTATTTATTTTGGAGTCTTATTCGGTCTGTATAAAATGAAGAGCTTTCAAATTGTGGACATCCCTTATAACAAGGGACACCTGCCAGTCCTGTAAGAAGCAAGTTTTCCAAGTCTCAGATAAGAGACATCCCTCAACAATAACAGACACATTGCAACCGTACTGTAATGGGAATGGTTAGTTGACTCTGGCTACCTGGACTTTTCATTTGTCTGTGCAAAAGAATGAGCAAAGCAGCAGTTGAATAACTATGGGCATAGCATTTATATAACAGGGATTGCTAACACAGTTTCCTTCTCTTAGTCTCTGAAAATGCCCCCCTTGCCTCTCCTTTCCATTTAATAATTTTTAAACCAACTAACTGTTTGCTGGCTACAAGGAGAAGAAGAGACTGTTGACGAAAAGGGAGACAAAGGCTGGGTTGCATTCGTGCTTGTGTAGTGGTGTGAATGGCATGTGTGTAAAAGAGAGAAGCAATGTCTAGGAGTGTTCAGAGGGGAAAGAGGCTAATTTTTTTTAACACTATAGACAATAATTACGTGTCGATACCACTTTAACTGCCGTGACTGCTTCCTACAGAATCCTGGGATTGGTAGTTTGGTGAGGAACTAGCTCTCTCTGGCAGAGAGTTTTAAATGCCTTACAAAACTAGAAATCCCAGAATTCGAGGCCATGGCAGTTAATGTGATATCAAAGTACTATAATTCTGTGGTGTGAAACAGACTGATATGTGGTAAATAGTGTGCGGATCATTAAAAAAGACAATCTATGCATAGATCTTATATGTTGGAAGTGAAAGATATATGAAGTGAGACTAGAGAGAGCTTGGAATTTAATCTTGAACTGGAGAGAGAACTGTGAGTTTACACTTTGGGGCTCAGACCCAACTCTGCCATCAGCTCTTCCATGTATTCAGATAACTTACTTGTCTCTTAGCCTTACCAGTTCACCTTGGATGAAATGGATGATTTGTGAATTATTGTGGCAGCCATTTTGTGATGGGCACACTGCCATTTAAAATGTGCCCTCCTAAAGATTGAACACCTCTGTGAAATATCAAGCAGTTCAAGTAACTTACATTAGTAATCCTTGCAACAGTCCTGTGAGGTACCTTGTTATCGTCACTTTTCTACTGCATACGAGGGTGGAGGTAAACTATGGCTTGCTGAGGGTACAGAGTGTTCGTGGCTGAGGTGAGATGTGAACCAGGCATCCTGTGGTCTGCAGCTTGATCTCTTGGCCACTTATACTTTACTGAATTTGGTTTATATATGTCTTTGGATCACAGCCACAGCATATTTAAGTAACAAGTAGATTTGCAAAGAACAATGCTTTAATTTCATATGTGACATAATTGAATTGTGAATGCTAAATATTATTTTCATTCTAGAATCAGACTTGACAGTTGATGAACATTGTGTGTGTGTGTGCGCATGCACACCTTCAAGTCACCTGTCAACTTATGATGACCTCATGAATTTCATAGGGTTTTCTTATATTAGGAATGCACAAAGGTTGGAAAACTCACCACCATAGTTCATTTGGGGCAATTTTTAAGAAAAGCACCAGGTTGACAGACATCCTGGCATTGCTTAATTAACCCATGCTTCCACTATTTTGTCCATTCCCTTGCAGGTGATCAGTTTCTTTAGCTCACGGATTGAGCAGGCTGGGGCTGAACTGTCAGTGGAGCGAGTTCTGGAAATCATCAAGCAAGGAGCTGTTGCACTACCCAAGGACAGGCTCAGAGTGAGTGCTGGCAAAACCTATATAGAGTGGCATTCTACATTTTAGCATTTTATGGGATTATTTTGCCATCTTTCTTCCTTTCTTCCTTTCTTCCTTTCTCTTTCTCTTTCTCTTTCTCTTTCTCTTTCTCTTTCTCTTTCTCTTTCTTCTTTTTTTCCAGATAATTGAATAGTTTAGCTATTCAAGTATGTAATAGTTGCAAGTATATAATGTATACTGTACTGATCTATACAATTAAGTATACAAGTATGCTATGTAAAAAGAATGAATGTGGACTTTAGGAGCATACTGAATTATATTCACATCTTTTTAGAATAGATCTATCCTGATCATACATTCCAAAATCTTAGGACAATATGTCTGAAAACTAAGAAGATAATTCTGTAAGTTGAGAGTTCAGGAACAAAGAAACAAACTCAAATATACTATTTATCAAATAAAACCACACCAGACTGTGAAATAATGGCTAAGACCAGTAATTTCCTTTTCTTTCATTTGTGATTGGAAGAGAAGAGAATGTGTCTTCCTTCCCCTTATGCACTTCCGTAACATAGGGTTGGTGGTTTTGAATGGGATATGTGCATACAAAATCCAATATGCACGATCCAGTTTGTTTTCTGAGATCCTGGATTTCTTAAGAATATTGTTTTTACAGTTTGAGCCAGTAATCATTGGAGTTTTTCATGCTTGTATCCTAGTGATACCTTATTCCCACAGCTGTACGTCCAAAGAATGAACAAGAATCCCTGATAAGTGGGAAGAGAAGGTGTGAACTTGTTGCCCCCACCACATGAGGAAAGGGTGATATATACAAAAGTGCAAGTGTAGCTCTGATAACTACATCTGATAGTGATGCTCCTTTTTACAAAGGCTATTTATGTGCCCTGAGCCTCTTTCCTGCTCATCCTTTGTCTAGCTGGTACTAACAGCAGAATTGTATTGTATCCAGCATTGCTCTAGCCTGTGTGTCTGCAGACAATAGGCAAGGTAAATAGCAGCTGCTTCCAGAATCTCTTACTGGACATGTGTGAACAGCAAAATAGAGAGAAAAGTGGACAAGCCTGCCTTACCAGCAATCCTCAGTGTATGTTTAAAAGCATAGTAATATAAATTTGGCCACCAGATTGGAAATCATAAGAAAAGTGGAGGTTTGTGAAAGAAAAAGACATCCCTGGGTGCATTTTGAAAGAAGCCTTCAAGTGGTTTCAGGAAGGTTCCAAATGTTTTTGTTTATTTATGCAAGTCTTAGCTGAGCTTCTTGTTTCATTTCATGTGTGCATGTTGTTAGTTTTGAATACAAAGTCTGCTGAAAGTCGGAAGTGCTGCTCTTTTTGTGGCACAGGAACCTATTTTAATTCTTTCAATGTTAAATTCTGCCTCTGGTACCAAATTTTCTGTTAAAGAAGTAATGTCTAGGAACAAATTTACTTTGTTAACTGAGATACACTTGTAGTTGAATTTCCTTGTCATTAAGAAGTCTATGTAACCTGAAAACATGGTTGGTCTTAATCTGAGCTGTCTTAAATGCATCCATGTTTGTAACAATGTTGCAAGTTACTGTGTGGGCTTCCAAATTCTATACTAGATGAAGCTTTAGCGTTGTCTTCAAGGGCAGTTTCGGGTTCAATGTATTTATATTCATGTAGTCAGGAGTGAACAGTGTGTGAACCACGGTGACCAGACTACCTCTATCCAGAAATGGCCGTAGTTGATGAACCAGCTAAAGATTGCTAAAGTCAGTTCTTGCCACTGAGATTATCTGGACCTCAAGTGACAAAATTGGATCAGGTAAAACATGGAGTACAGTTCTCCCTCCACGTTTGTGGGTTTGACCTTTGTGAATTTGATTATTCACAAGGTGCCCGCTTGCCTCCCCGACATTCTTCCCCTCCCATTCCCTGGCCTTTTGACCAGGCACACTGCCTTCCTTCTCTGCACCCTAGCAAAAGGCAAGCAAACGGGAAGGGGAAAGTTCACATGCATTCAAGCCTTTCCCCCTCCATTCTCCTTCCTCTCACCTGCACGGGCAGAAAGAAGGCAGGGCACGCGGGCGACAGTAGGCAAACGGAGCGGGGGGGGGAGTGTTTTCCCTTCCATTCGCTTGCCTGTCACCCACGCAGACAGAAAGAAGGTGGGGCGTGCAGGCAACAGGCAGACAAACAGAGTGGAAAGAGTGTTTTCCCTTCCATTTGCTTGCCTGTCACCCACACAGGCAGAAAGAAGGTGGGGCACATGGGTGAGGGGGGCAGATGAATGGAGCAGGGGGGAAGTGTTTTACCTTCCATTTACTTTCCTGTCATGGGCAGAAAAAAGTGGGGCGATGGGCAGGTGAACAGAGCAAGGGGGAAGTTTTTCCCTTCCATTCACTTGCCTGTCACTCGTGTGGGCACAAAACGGTCAAGGCATGTGGCGACACGTACGAGAATGGAGGGGAGAGCCCCAGGAGGGAATGGGAGGAGGAGTTCTCACTTGGGTGGGGAGGGAGTTATTAGCGGAAGTCGAGGACTGCACTTCCTTTTGCCCCCAGGCTACTTATCTCCTGTTTCTGGCAAGCACATTATTGTTGAGAACAGGCTGTGCACCCAGGTCCCAGACATGAGAACCATTTGCCTGTATGAACTTCAGACGTGCATCACACAATGAGCCATGATCACAAAACATCATGTGAGCGTCTGCTGAGTGTTTCAGCCATTGGCACTTTGGGAAAAAGACGGTTCAAATAAGCATCAATCCTGTTTACACAGAACAATGTCCTACACAGAATAGAGGAAAACACTGTGACTTAAGGTAACAGTGGCTTGCTGTTGTTTGGATAATTGAGAAAAGAGGGTTTGTTCTGCAAATGTAACCAAAGATATTTGACAGAAGTTCGCTTGCTTTCCCAATGAGCATATGTGGCATTTTTTAAATATACTTTGTTGAGGTAGGTAGTCAAAGATTTGATGCTAGACTGGTAGGTGAAGTGTTGGTTTTGATCCAGCAAAACTGTTGTCATGTTCTTCTGTCAGAGGGACAGAGCACTAAGCACCATATCTGTGGTACAGGAGGGTGGATGTGTTTTCAAGTCAAGTCTCTGAGGACTGGAAACTCCGTTAGCATCTTTACCTGAGTGCTGTTTGAGAGACATGTGATATAATTAGCTGTCACTTTAAAGTGCCTGCTCCTGGCCATGCAGAGCAGGCAAAGTCCAAACTGGGAATTAGCTGTCTTTGAAGATTCCAGCAGGAGCAAGGAGATAAAAAAGGAGGTGTTGAAATAACCAGCTCTTGGATTTCTCCTTCACCCTGGTGGGAGGAGATAAATGAGGCTAATAAGCTTGGGTCTTGAGGTGGAAGAGGCAGCATTCCAGAGATAGAGCTGTCTCAGTTGCAGACAAGCAACCCACAGTCTTGACTCCCTGTTTTATTGCAGAAGATAATTATTAAGGGTAATTTAAAGATCAGGGCAATAAGTAGAAATTGGCTTCCATGTCTCTCTCTTCTTCCCACCAAGGTTCGCAGACTCCCCTCCTTCTTTTGGGTGAAATTATCTGCACTTTGAGGATTAGGAGTTTGAAAGGAGTGAGACCATTTCTGGAGTATGAGTGTTATCTCAGGGTTTTCATGGAAGTTAGCCAGAAGATAGCTGCACTTTCTCTTTCTTTCTTTTCATTTCGCTCAGTAGTAAGTGGGAAAACCTGTTCTGAATGCTAGATGTTATTAACTGGAAGCTGACATTTGAGCTTGTAGAATGAGCAACATTTAAGGGATCATATTTAAATACTTTTAAAAGAAACTTCCCGCTGATTAAGCCATTTGAAGAGAAAACATTTATTTTACAAATGGGTTTCTTCTGCTGAATTTCCTTACTTCATTTAGCAGTGTATTGCCTACTATTTTTTTACTCTTTTCTTTCCTCTTTTATGCTTCCCACATATTTGCTAGTGCATTTTTTATGTTACCCATTGCCTGTGTTCCATGAAATGTCCACCATTTATTGAAACTTGTTCTACTTAACAGAAAACTGAAAGCAACTCTTTTAAAAGAGAACCAATGGGCAGGGAGAGACGCCATGCTCTTGTTAGCCCGTTCCTGTGAAGACCCTCTTTGTCTTCAGCAGTCCAAAATGTTTTCGGAGGGTGGTTAGAGCTTTGTTCTCTGTTAGATGACTTCCATGGATACTATTTGGTTTGTGAGAAGCAGTTCCCATGAGGAAGGAGCATAAAGTATGAATAACAAAAAAGTGGCACTGTTCTTAGAACTACCAAGTTTTTGAGCCCTGAAGATTTATGTTATAAGAGGGCACATCATTCTCTTGGATATAGGAATTATGTTATCTCTAAGAGAGAGCATCCCAAAAAGCAAACTGTGAAATTAAGGTAATCAGACAGACCAAATTATTGGGATACATATATTGTTTGAATGAGAACCAGCATGATGTGTTGGTGTGAACACTGGACTATGACTCTGGAGATCAGTGTTTGGATCCCTCTAACAGAAAGGCAAATGCAAACCCTCTCTGAATAAATCTTGCCAAGAAAACCCTGTAATAGATTTGTCTTCGGGCCACCATAAATCAGAAGTGACTTGAAGGCGCGCAACAATAATATTATTTGAAGGTGTGTCTTCTCAGTGAGTGATGTCCTGCGTCTGTGTAGGATCAGTGTGTGTCTTATGGGTGAAATGAGATCTCAGTGAGTTTGGCTTAAGAACTTTGGAGCATTAACCTGAGAGGAGATGACTAGGATGAATGCGTGGATGAAGACAGCATTAATATTAGGGATTCTGCTGCTTGACTAGCATGGCTGATGGTTTGCATTAGGTGGTTTGAAGAGGAACCTGATGTCAGTCCATGCCTGAGACAGACAGTGGCAGAGCTTGGAGTGTGTGGAGGGAGGGTGGGAAGGGGGCATGGCTCCGGTGCATGGGGGCATGGCTACGGGCTGGGACGCCGCAAAAACATTGCCACCCGGGGTGAATCGCCCACCTGCACGTCCGTACATGACTGGAGACAGATAAGCAGGATTCACATTACTTGATACTTAGATGGTAAACCACACGCAACCTCCAGGGGCATCATTCTGAATTCATATTTAAAAAGGCAGAATACAAACATAGCATAAATTGCATTCCATCATAGGCATGACACAGTGGACACTGGTACCAGAAAGCCAGCAGTGAATATGTGGGTCAGACTCCAGAATTTGGCATTTGAAAGCTACCTTTTGAGGATGCATTTGCAATATATTGGTGAAAAATTAATATCTTGTAACCATGGGGAGGGCTATATCTCATCCTAAATACTCTTTGTATAGATTTCATATATTTAGACTAATAGTTGGCAATAGGTAGTTTGGACTATGAGAAACTGTACTATTAAATGTTCTGTTCAAGACCTGCTTGGCAGCCTTATTATTAATCTGAAACTTTTGGTTCCTGTATTGTTCTCTTTCTAAGATGGCTGTATTTCTCTTTCTTTTGAAAGACTGCCTTCCATGCCGGATTATCTCTGATTCAAGTGACATTTCTGTAAATAGTTACAGGGTAAATCCCTGTGAATAATTCCAGTTTCCTGGTGTTATATGAAGACTCTGACACTTATTTCAGATTTGCATACTTCTGAAAATTCAGTATGAATATGGAATAGGCTGTGGTCTATTTGGCTGTGTCAACTCCATCAGTTAACACTCTGAAACTTTTCATCAAACACACTTTGACCCTATCAAGTTTGAAAAAGAATTTTAAAGCATTGATGTAATTGCTGATTAAAAGGAAGACACTGCTTATGCAAACTCCCCAGTTTTCATTGCAGATGCTGAATGTGCTCCTCTGGAATTATGACCAGAAAGTGACAGAGGATTTATTTATTTGATTTTTATCTTGCTTTTTTCCCAAATGGGATTCAAGAGGGCTTTTAAATGTGATTGGTTTTCTTTTTTTACTTCATCAAGTTGTTAACAACATGACATAGTGGCATAATGTGGCCATTTTTTTAACAGAACAAACAAACAAACAAAACTGACTAGGCATTGCATATTGTTTCCACAAAATATCTGAAATCTTTGGTTCATTGGTTCACAGCATGAGAGTATAACAGTAAATTTACCATTCGACTGAAGCGTCTTTCCTTAGGTCCAGATGTGACAATGGAGGAGATGGAAACTCCCTGCTGTTGTTGATGCAATTAATAAAGGGAAATCATGTTGAAAAGAAGCTTAGTTCTGGCTGGCTACTTCTTTCATCTTGTGATACCAGCTCTTCCATAAGTACTATTTCCTGAATTTTTTTATTCCATATTTCACTTGAGAGGTGGTCCATTTTTTTCCAATTCTAAGTTATTACTAGTCTTGCTATTTTTTCCAATTCTAAGTTATTACTAGTCAAGACAAAACAAAAACTTAAACAGGTTCTTATGATTTACTACCTTACAGCTGTCATATGGAGAGAAATCCTATTTTAGGATCAACAGGAACTGCTTGCTTGGTTTGTAATTTTACTTACTATTAGAAATATTTTTCCCTAAAATTCAGAAATAGTGGGACACTTCCACCACATGTGGAAATTCATACCCAGTTCTCCACAGTTCTTCCAGTATTTCTTAGATGAGAGTTTGTCTATATATTTCATTTTTATTGGGGTAAGATACCAGTCTTACATTATTTTTAAGGTGTGTTCTCTCATATGGGAAGGATAGATTTTATTAGAAAACTTTTCCATAGTGTTTTCCATTTAATATTTGCCACATTTTTATGTGGATCAGTATCCCATGCTTTCTGAAGCCCTCAGGATCTGGGTATGTTGAATCAATATATATAGTTTTTTGACACTAAACCTTTAATGTTTGTTTGGGGAATTTGTACTAATACCACACCTTTCTTTTTTATGTATCCTTTGGAAGAAACTGGAGCAGCTGATGTATTTGGATCCACATTGGTTTAACTGCAGCTAATTGATCTTGTATTTGTTAGCTAGACTTATGTTTAACTTTTTTTACATGCATTTTGTGTGCAGAGGGTCTCATATTCAATGCTTGGCATATCCAGGTATCTCTATTAGTCTGATCTGGAAAGATCTGAGTAAACCTTTGAAGAGCTGCAGGCAGTTGGAGCAGACAGCACTTTGCTGTAGTTGAACTAGTGGTTGTATCCTGTACAAGGCAGCTGAGCTTTGTATTTATTTATTTGGTCATGCCGAGGACAAGTTCAGCTCCTTGTGTGCCAGTACGAATTGCTGAAACTCCTTTTAAAAAAAGTAATAATATTTTGGCAGGTTTGTTGTGGAAGATCTGTAAAATCAAATGAGAGTTTTTAAATTTTGATTTCTTGAAATCTGAAAATGCCACCAACATACCCGGTAAAATAATCTGCTCCAGCATGCGTCTTAAAAGATTTTTGAAACTGTTGCTCATTCCAAGGATAGGTTTATTTTGTGTTACAAAGAGGAGTCCTTTTCCCACATAAGGTCCTAGTTACATTAAAATATACCGTTGGTCAAAGGACCGCTTGATATTACAGTAGTGTGTTTACCATGGCATCCACAACCTCTGTGTGACTCTCCCAAAGAGAGCTTGTTCATGTTGAAACTGAAACCTCATTTATATATTACTCTTAACATTTGAGAAGGGGGGATGTGCTCTCTTTCCTCTCCTCTGGGACTGAAAACCCTACAGTACATATTTTAATAAATATTAGGCTAGACTTCTTCAGGGGAGGCAGGAATCCCTTGATGGACTGCAGGAAATTCATTTTTAAAATATGACTGAACATGAGAACTCAAACACCTGAGATTTGCTTTTATATTCCAGCTGCCACTCAGTTCTAGAGTTAAAACAGCACTTCTACCTTCATTTGGTTCAAGGCCCTGCTGTTGAGATTTATCTCATGGTAAGGAAATGTCAAGGAGGAAAGCTTCTCAAGAGGAGGAAACTTAAGACAACAGAACAGCTTTGCTGACCAGTGCAAGAAAGGAGCAAGAATTTTATTTGACTGCTCATTCTGGCATGAAAGCTTTAAAAAGTCCTAATGCTTTTCTGGCACCCCTTGCTCCTTTAAAGAAGAAAAAAAGATTGCAAACACCACTTCACCATCTTGATATAGGCAAAAGTACATTAGCAAGACTCTCTTGAATTTCTGCCATTGAAAATCCTTGCCATACAATATCGGGCTTTTACTGTAAGCAAGCCACAGAGTTCTTCAATAGAACATAATTATCTGGCTTTCTAGCTTGTAAGAAGTCCTCCATAAAACATTTTTTACTTTATAGACCGAGAGTAAACAGATCTTCAGCCCTGGTTCCTGTCCAGCATCCAAGAATGTATGGCAGCATCACTTAGCATTTCAAAGAACTACAGCTTTAAAGGTTATGAGCTACAGCTAATTGTAACCAGGAAATAGGATTTTGATCATAATAAAAGATCATTTTTCATATGAGGAAAGATTTAAACAGTTGGATCTTTTTTAGCTGAGATGGAGGGGAAGAGCAATTGACTGGAGACACTGCAAAATAGATTTGAATGGGCCAGCCTTTCAGTCATTCATAGCAAAAAAACAACAATTTTGTAGGAATTTCTTGGGTCCAGGCTATGTGAGTATTTCCCCATGTGAGCTAGAGTGGGCAGGTCTTTCTTTCAGTCTTGCCACATTCCCTGGCATGTTTGATGAGGACGTGAGAGAGAATCTTCTTGGTGGCTGCCCCCAAATAATGGAACCTGCTTCCAATAAAGAGTATGCAGGCTCCTTCTCTGTTGTCCCTCTGATGGAAAGTAGATACTTTCTTATTCAAGCAGGCTTTCAGCAACTGAGCAGCAGCTAAGGGCCCATAATTTTTTTCTCTGATATATTTTTGAATTGTTTAAAAGTTACTTCCTATTTTTAGTATGATGATTTATTCAATTCATTTTTGATCTCGCAATTATTGAGGTTTTTTTTTTCCTAGCTGTATTTGGTTTTTTTACATTGTGAGCCATCTTGCATCCTAGTGTTATAGAGAAGTTAGGGTGCAAAATCAATAAACAAAAGTAAATAATACAGAGAAGAGCTGTGGCATAAATTTTGTCACATCTGATAGAATGGAATTTGGCCCACAACAACAAATATGTAACAGGACTTATTTTATTTTATGGAATAGGTATGTATAAATAATGATGAAGGCAGGAAAAAAATCACTCTAAACATGACAAAACTATTTAACTAAAATTGTAAATACCACTTTTGCATAATGTACCATTAATACGTAGGACTCATAGATAGCAGGATGTTTTGATGGCCAGTGGCATCAGTGTCTTTTAAAAGGCTTACAGATGAATACATGATGAGAAGTTCTCTCAGTGGTTGCTGGCCATGATAGCTAATAGGGCAGCCATCATCTCATGTTATGAATTCACATGTCAAGTGACATGACAGTTTAATAATGTGGTAAGAAGCATATTTGTCATCATATTAAACAATACTTACACTACTGTTGTTGTAAAAATAGCTCTACTTTCTAAATATATGAAACTTTTTCGTATACTTAATGTAAACGACATACTCACTTTTACCTGATTTGACCATTTTCTTAAGTGTTATTTTGTTGTAAGTGGAATGGTTTTTTTACACTGAAATTTGAGAATGTAGGACTTTTCTCTTTTTCGATATGGTTATAGCCAACCAACTGCAGTTCTGCTGTTGGTTTAGCCTACAAAACCGAGAAGTATTCATGTTTTGAAGGGCCTGTAGTTATATGATTTGTTCTTTTTTCCTCCTATTTTATCTTGTGGTAGACAGATGACAAATAACTGTACAAAATACATGAAAATATGTAGTATTATCATCCATGACATATCAAAGAATGTATACTGACACTCCCACCCTACTCTTTTACCTAATGCCTGTGTCATAACTGCTAATCAAGATAGCCACATCTTACCTAGAATATTGGGGATAGTCTACTTCTATTTACTTTGCCAGTTGCTGGGTAACATGAGTGGGAAAATGCTGTGGAAATGCTCTGACCTGCTTTTGGGCTTCCTATAAGCATTTGGATGGCCTTTTGAAGCTACACAGTGCTGCACTAAGCCTCTGGTGTCCCCCAGCATGGCAGTTCTTAATGTTCTGAGTTGGCTCTGAAAGTGTGGTTTTTGTGGCTTCCTATTACAGTTTCCAAAACCCACAAAAATAGTCAGTTTACCAAACAAGCTGGTTATATCTTAGTGCACACTGATAATTTTGGCTATCTTTTCTCTGGCCGAGCGTATATATCTCCAGATGTGCTCACTCTCTCTGTCCTTCACCCCCCCCCTCAACTCACATACACAGACACTGTGATTTCTACTTCCTTTATGAGGGGCTTATTTTAAAGATGCATAAGCAATACAGACGGCTAAAAACATTAATGTATTGGGCCATGTGTTTCCAGTGCAATGGCTCAGAACATTGCAGGAAGTGTATTACAACGCCTCTGTGTTTTTAAAGGGTGCTACCACATGTGTGCAAAGTGCTATCACATTGTTCTTCAGTAAGAGCTCTAAGTGGAGTCTGGCACTTCCAGTGTTTTTGCATGGTACTCTTTGGCTCAGCAATGATAAGCAATAGACAGTCTGGCTCCTTTGAGGAGCCTTTCAGTAATGTCTGAGCCCTCAGCGATTCTGAAACTCTCTGGCTGACTTTCCCCTGTGGACCATTCATTTATCAGGAAATGAAATTGGTTACAGGATTCCTCATGTTGCCAAACCTCACTGACGAAATCTGGTTTGCTGCTAGCTTTAGAAATCGCAAGAGTGCATTAGCTGGCTCAGTCTTGCCCTAAGTTTGTTTCTGACATTGTCTTGAAAAGAAATCTTGATCTTTTTTTGATTTTAAAAAGGTTCAGGACATTTGCCTTTATATGGTTTTGTTGCATATAAACCAAATGTGAAAACTACTCCAAACAGTTTCACTGCTGAAACTGTGAATATGAATGTTTATTTTTCAAAGCAAAACCACTTTCAATTGGTAATATCATCTGTTTAGCAACTTAAATATCATTTTGCTCCCATGAATCAGATTATGCACACAGTTGTAGAGTGTGATGTATTGGCTAGAATTGAGTGCCCACAGTTTTAAAGCTGGTAATCTCATTTATATGCTCTTGAACAAAAACAAAGTAACTTTTTGTAGATGCAACCCATGATGGCAAGCAGGATGATTTGTTTTAGAGTTACCAAGAAAGAGGCCATGGTAAGCATTGTGAAAGGGCCACATATTGTATAACCATAGTCTGATCTCAGCATTGGGTTGGGAAAGAAGCAGGCAACTTGTTTTTACATTAAAGCCCATACTCTACCTGAATCTGAACCTGACAATTCTATTTTACAAGAGGCTTAATAAATAATCTCGGTGCTACTGGTGTTACAGCACTGCTGAATCTAAACAGGCATGGCTTAGTCAGTCCCTATGATGACTATTAGGATTATAATATGAAAGAAGATATAACTAATCATAAAATACATCTTTTTCAAGTCTGTTTTCCAGATCATGAGTCCCTAATTGTTTTAAAATTCCATGATGATGTGTTACATAATACCACTTATAATAATAACTGCTGCACATTACAGAATAATTCATCAGCTATTCTTATTTTTTAGAAACCTCCTTGTGAGTACAAAGCACATTCAAACAACATTATCTGTCAGTCATATGCATGTATAAAACACAGTTTTTGCAGGCAAAAAGCATTCAGTTGCCTGTCTTGTCTAATGGGCATTTAATTTTGCCAGCAAAAAACAATTTATACACATTTGCACTATTTATATAATACAAATATGCATGTATTTTGCTCTTATCTTGCCAGAAACAAAAAATAACACATGGAGCAACCTAAGGTAAAACTGAAAAGCTGATTTTGATCATACTTAAGACATCTGCAGGCCATTCAATAGTGTTTTCAGCTGTTCTGTTTCAGCACAAATCAAGCAATCTTTTTAAACATGTTTTTGTTAAAGCAAAAGGAAGGACAAAGGAACCAGTTAGCTTTTGTTAATGGTATTGAATATTGGATACATGCATAGCTGGAGCAAAGGATCACTTTCTGTTTTTTCAGAGAGTACCAAGCCCAACCTTGTTGCTCTGAAGTGCTGAGACTGATACAGCAGAATGTTGTTTAAGGGAATTGTTTCAATATCATGACTCAGTCTGTTCTGATGCCAACTTCTAGTGTTAAAAAGAGGGTTCTTTTGTTCCCCCACCAAAAAAAAATATCTGTGCCCACAATAGCTGTTGTGTATAAAGTAAGTATACTATGCACAGTTTATTAGGAACTGGTTTAGAGTCTCTTCTCTAGAATTCTGTCACCATTGGAGGTGAGGTAAGATGGCAGCATCCATCTTTGGAACTTTCTGATAATCTGACAGGGATGCTAATCTGACTGAGTCTTTTGTCTTTTCAACACCTTTTCATTTTTCTCCAGACTTTTTCATTAATTTGATTAAATTGTTGTTGTACGTTATCAATCTTGACATTATTATTATTGTTTGACATCATTGTGGGTTTTTAGAGTCTGCACTGAAGAACACGATATAAGTATCTAAAGTATATTTGCACTTTTGAGATCTGGTTCACAAAGAATGTCATGTTTACCAACAATGAGATGGCAGAGAATATATAGAGAAAAGTATGAACAATATATAGAATTAAAGACAGTAAGCAACAGGATCTGAGCAGTGCAGATTAGTTTACCTGTATTCGTTGATCATTGGAATTCCCCTAACAGCTTTTTGATTTTCAGTCTTTCAAGGAGCCCAGCTGACTTCATCCATATTTTTACAGTTGCGACAGCTAGAAACTTGGGTTAATTCAGCACTAGTTAAGAGAGCCAGGTTTTTCTCAGAAATTCTATATGCTTCTAGCACACAGAATATAAACCCCCCCCCCACATTGCCCTGGATTAACCATCCCAACTGAAATCAACCGTATGTGTAACAGAGCTGAGTTATCACATACAGTGTTACATTTTAGGTGCATGCCCAAGGTATATACTTTGGTGCACTCTTTTAAATGTAAAGTGTGAACATGAGAAACATATCCATTGTAGAGGTACCTTCAACCTGGAATCATTTCCTTTTGGGGATAGATGCAGGGGCAGCCCCAACTTTACCTCTCTGTAATGTGTAAAATGTTTGTCCTGCTAGATATTTGCAATGCAAAGCTGGCAGATGTAGTTGTGCAACTTAGTGGGTTTTCACAACAGGTAATACAGAAAATAATGAGCAGATACCCTTCCTTCCACACTGCCACTTGGAACCCAAAACCAAGATCTTTTACTGTGATGTTGTCATTTTTTCTTGTTTGTTGGAAATGACTCACTGGAAAATTAAAGATCTTATAGCTCAACCTCTGTCCATATACTTGAGCTCAGCAACCTAACATTTGCTTCTTCAGTTGACTACCCTGTGACCTGCTGATGATGTTTGGCTGTCTCGTCTGCAGCCTTTGGAGATTTATACATCTTGCAAGAGCAGTCCTTGTCTGGTGCCAACTAGTGGCCTTGTTCATCCTCTTGACCCTGCAGGGATAAAGCCATTTAAAACAAAGGTTAAATGGGTGATCTTGTCTTCCAAAGTTACAATTAATCACTGTCATTGCTGAGAATTCTCCAACAGCACAGTTTCAGAACTATCCTAGCTTTAGAAAACAAAAATACAAACATAAACCCTCTTCCCTTTATTTGAAGCCAGAAAAATAGCCCTGGAGATTTGATATTTTCTTAGAAAGCACATAATGGTCTTGTTGCTTCCATCCTATCCCTGCCTTTATGCCTCAGCTTCCTCAAACCATGAAGGCTATTTCATTTCTGTTACAAGTGAGAAAGTTATTGCTAGTTTGGAACAGTGGTTTTTATTATTGCTCTTACATAAATTCTGTAGATCTTAGTGTACATTTTTGCTTTCCCCATTATTACTTTATTTTATATTACACATTTACGAGGTAGCACATAAACAGCTCCATTTTAAAGATGATTTTATTTACAGTTCTGTAGCTTTTAAGAGTCTAGGAACACCCTTATGCCACAATGAGATGGTAGACTTTGGAGAGATTTTCATATTAAGATATTTTACTTCTCAGTGCATTTGAAGGACTTGGCATGCTCAAGGTACACATCCATAGAATACCATACCCACAAGAACCCTGCATGATTTCATGGCTTTGCCCCATTCCAGTAAACTTCTACTGAAAGTACGTAATTTTTAGTCCATTTTGGGAGGCGTGGTTGAATCTTCTCTTAAAGGAGGACATTGATTGCATATGTGCAAGTGTTAGTTTCTCTTGGTTTTCCTGTCTCCATTTGGAAAGAGCAATGACTCCTACAAAATTGTTGATAGGATGTTGTGAGGGTGGATCATTCTGATTTTTACCCGCTAAGAAGAAAACCTTTTGAAGAGCTGAAATGAAATGTGCCTACAATATATTTTGAATTTTGAACGTATGTCTTAGCCATTGGAGGCCTGAAAAATAAATGTGTTGGGTGGAATTAGCCAAGTAGCAAATAGTCTCCTCCCATATCCACAGCTGAAAAAATTACATTATAGAAATTACATTTCTATAATTCCCAGAATCTCACAGCAATCTGAGAGATTCTACGAGTTATATTAAAATATGTAACTTTTCCAAGCTGTGCCTGTCACCATCACTGCCATTCCCCGCAGTTTTTGTAGTGCTGCGAATACTACAAAACTTTGCTGAGATTGATTGGTTGAATTTTTTTTAATGAAGAAGAACGATTTTAAGTGTGCCTCAGTCCTTCTTTCAATCTTATATAATGACAGGAAAGTCATCAGCTTGACGTTTTTTAAGAATGCAGAGGGACATGCCATGATTCTGAGGAAATGGACTTAGTTTCTGCACATTGTAAAAAATTAGGTCTTAGCATATTGTAGTTTAAAAAGACTTAGTACTCCAGCCCTGGGTTTTATTATGCAAGTAGTTGTGATCACACCTTGATTCAAAAGAAGCAATGGGGAAAAGCAATAACAATGTCACTGTAAATTACAGGTAAGAGTGAAAGGTAAATGTACAAAATGAGGAGTGGTTTGAGGGTATTGAATTTTGTTCGGGCTTGAACATGGTGTGTCGATTTCAAAATTGTTAGAAGTAACTGCATGCAGTATTAGGTTTTGTGTAGATAATAACTCCACAAGTTTCACAAAAGTACTCTAATTCTGTAGACTTGCGCCCTCATCACCTGGTAATTTAAACCATGCTTCTTTTCAAGGGTAATTTAGACATTCTGTTCCCCTTAATGGGAAGAGAATCAGAAAGCTCTGTTGGCTTGATAACAAATTGGAACTACTCCAAAGTGGCTAGACTTGATTAAAGTAGAACATCTACTCTTCAGCATACCTGGGTGGAGGAAGAAGGAGGCAGAGGGCTTCATCGCCATGATAAATACCTGCCTTTCAGGATGGGAAACATCCTCAGCCGTTGAAATTTGAAGGAATGAGGTTTCATTAAGCCTCTTGATTGTTGTCAAAAACCATGTCAAAAATCGTAATCGTACCTTGTTTGTGTATTGTTTAAAAGGGCAAAATCTAGTGAGGAAATTTTGTTCAAGGAATGGGAGTGGATTGGCAAAGATTAGAGAAAAAGCTTTACAAATTTTGACTTGCACCGCTGTCCATCTTAGTTGCTTTTACCATTGACCTTTCCCTTCCCTCAGGTCCTCTGGGCATGCTGTAGGACATGGGGAAGGGAACATACCGGTTTCATCTTCAGGCAAAGAGTTTTCCATTCAAACAGGCATTCAGCAGCTGACAGCCTGCTACAGTAAAATTAATTTTATATTTTAATATGTATGTTTTTTGTGTTCTTATCAGAACATTGTGAGCTATATTGGAATCCATCTTTTATCCCAGCCCTAGTAAGAGGTGAAATACAAATGAAATACATAAGATAAAATGTTCATGCTGACCCCTAGAAGAGGGAGCAGCAATGCTCATTTCCCAAGGGTCTTCTTCATACTCCAGATTTCATTGCAAACTTTGGTACTCTGCAATTCATGGAAATAAGTGAGAGAGCTATGCAAACATGCAGTCTTCTTTTGAACTTAATTATTTTTATATAAGCATTTACAAAAACTAAAAATGAAGGCATGTGTCATCTTAGTTGAGACATTGCTGTTTCTCTCTGAACTCAGAAGGCATTCCCTTTCCAAGATGGACCTACTGTGAGACATGTAGGAACTATCTAAAAGCAAATATTGATTGTCTTTGGCTTTACCGCTTAAAAAAAAAACTCATTCTTAAAGCACCTTGAGATGTACCTCCTTTTGCCTTGTGGATTTTATTGGATGTTCCCCAGTTTTTCCTCTTTCAGTTCTAATGTAGTACCTTAACTGGGTTCAATGTCAATACAAATGATAATCTGACTGCATCCTCCAAAGTGGACAAGGCCAAAGCGGAGAGAATCCAAGCTTGTAGAGCCAATGATCAGAGAAGTCTTGCACCAGAATGGCAAATGAATTGCTTGAACCAGCAAGGTACCATATTTTCTGGCATATTAGACACACTGGCATATAAGACGCACCCCACTTTTCAATGGGTATTTTTCAGGGGGAAAAAAAAATTAGTTCTCTGGTGAGCAAAATGCAAAGGAAAGGAGGAGAAGGAAAGGAGTGCTGCACCAGGAGAGGAGGGGAATGGAAAGAGTGCTGCACCACCATCCCTCTCTTCCTGTTTGCTTGGGCAGAAACTCCCAGCAGAGTCAAAATGCACAGGAGAAGAGGGAAAGGTAAGGAGAAACTGTAGAAACATCTATCTATATTCCTATAGATCAAGGCTTCCACTACACCATCCCTTCCTGTTTTGCCTGGGCAGAGAAAACTCCTTTCACTCCTCTTCCCTTCCCTGTGTTTTTAGCGTTACTGTATTTGCTGGTGTATGAGACACGCCCTATTTTGAGGGTATTTTTTTAGGGAAAAGTGTGTCTTATACACCAGCAAATACGGTACATGATGCATTAAGCTAGTGTGGTCTATGGTTGATCTGTCAACCTCTGACAAAACTGCTAAGAGGGTACATTAGTAAGAGCGAGATGGTGTTCTGTACAAACAGAGTATAGCTCAGTTGATAATAGTACTAACTTTGCTACACACCTTTTCTAAGCTCCTGCTTCATAGTATGCTGTGCATTTCCAGCTTCTAGATCTTGTTATCTAATCGTCTGTCATTTATTCCACCATTTTGAATTTTGGATGAGAATACTGGCTAATTTATGGTTTTCAGGAAAGAGGCCACTGCTACATGTGTTTATCAGGGCAACATTATATGCAAAACACAGCTGTCCAGAGTGTAGGTTGCAAAGTCATGAACTGTGGTAGTCACCTTCTCCTGATATGGGCATGGGGCTGTTGCCCTTTTGACACACTTGTGAGTACACAGCCTCTCATCCAAGGTCACAAACCTGAACAGGCAGAAGTAGTTTAGCTGCATCCACTGGATGCCACATCCTCACAAGTTACAGGGTGATTAGATCGCTCGTGAAACAATATGGGAAAACTGTGTTTAGGGTGGGACGCACTAATGAAAAGGAACACTCAGCTGACCTTTTTAATTGCATATATTAATTTAATGTGTTATGAACTGCGCCCACTGTGTTGCAGGCATCTGGGACTATGTACAATAAAAATATTATTAAAAAATAACATCATAAAACATGGGAACATAACCATAAATAAAATAAATGTTTTTACTTGACCAAGGTGTGCTTGTAATCTGTAATTTCTGTTCATCCACAGTGAGGTGGGTAGCATTTTTCTGGATGTCAGTGCTTGTAGATGAGGAGATGATAGTAGGATGGCAGGGAGTTGAGGGAGTTCCAGGTACTGAGTGAGAGGAATGCTGAAAGCTGATGCCAGGCAATGAAATAAGTTAATAATTTCTGAACTTGTACTCTTGAGACCTGTCCTCTGAGACCTACATGGCCTTGTTATATCCCTTCTTTCTTGACCTGCATGATTGGTAAAGAGATTGCAAATCAAATTCCGGTACTCTCTTCTCCAAAGAAAATTGACCATGCAAAGGTTATCATGATCTTTCCATTGCTAGGAAGGGGGAAAGCAAAACACGGGGAAAGCTCATCATTACTTCAGTACTGTTGGCGTTGAGTTTCGTTTAGGCTTGCCTGCATTCAGTCCCTTTTCATGGCCAGACACTGAGTCATCAGTCATCACAGAGGCTGCAGGACTTGGGTCATACAGAAACTTAATAGAAAGCTATTTGTCACTGGCATACTTGGTAGCAGCTTACTGAAAACAGTGTCAGAATCTTTCCTCTTAATACACACTTATCAATGATGGGGTGGGAGTGAGAAATAAGAATGGAAATTTGAAGAACCCTTTAGGAATTTTCTCAGAGGAGGTAACCACATATCCTAGAATTAGTGAGTATGTCTATTCCAAGGAAGAAAAAGTGAATAGCAGATTTGGGCAAACAATAATTAAGAATTCACATGGTCCTTTGAGATTCTGTGACAGGCAAGCCATGATTTAGAACTGCTTACTTGCCTTCATTTTTCACCTCTTCTGTGCTCTAGATAAAATAAGAAAAGTTCATGTATGTCACTCAGAGCTCCTTTAAAGGAAGGGAGGATTCAAATCTAATAATAATCTATATGGTGCTTATGACAGTGATGCTGCTGGCACTGTTTAGCTGGGAGGAGGCAGGGAACTGAAAGGGCTAATCAGTAAAAGCTGCATGTGTTATGGAGATGAATGATAAAGAGACTGGTCAAGAGACAGGATGGCTAAAGAAAATGAAACCAGCCTGAAAGCCAAGGGCCTTGTGCTTGAGTGCGGGAGTGGAAGAAAGCAAAAAATCAAGGGAAAATACGATGGGAGTTTCTCAAGATGTGGCGACACAAAGTACTATCCACTGTTGATGGGAATGAAGTGGGCAAACAACTGAGGTTTGACTTTGAGCTTAAGACACAGGACAAGATGGGGTTGTTGAGTCATGGGAATTTTGCTGGTTAAGATTTCTGCTTGCTTTAACTTGATATGTTGTGACCTTTCTACCCTGAGGGAGCAAGGGAAGGCCAAAAACTTGTCTGAGGGGTTGCACTGAATGGAAATACTTACAAGCCACTTTGTATGTGCATTCAAACTTCTAAAAATGCATTAACATGTTTATTTATTGTCTCTCCGCCTGCCAGGGCCCCAAGGCAAAGCAGAAGAAGCAAACATTATGTGAAATCAAAGCCCCAAACCCCAATTTAAGTAAACAGACTGGCATATCCACACAATATTAAAAGAGTCCCAAAGACCAAGCCTGGTTTTAAAGACTTAAGGTCACACAAAACAGTGCGGTCTTGGCTGCCTGCTGAAAGTTCGGAATGTGTGGAGCCAGCCTGCCCTCCCTCTGAGGGAGGTCCACAGTGGAGGGGCTGCTACAAAGAAAGCCCTGTCTCCAGCCTAACTTGTTGGTGTGGTAGGACTTGCAATGTGGTCTCTGTTAAGGATGTCAGATTAAAGGCGGACTCATATGAGAGAAAGTGGTCTTTCAGATATCTCAGCCCAAGCCACTGAGGGCTTTATATGTCAAAACCAGCACCTTGAATTATGTTCTGAAGCAAATTGGAAGCCACTGCAGTAGTAGTAACAGCAGTGAGAAGGGCACTTGAACTATCTTATAAACACCCTCAGGTTGTTCAGGCATGACACTGGCCCCTCATGATTATCTGTGCCAGAAAGCTATAGAAAAATGTGATAGGATAGATGAAGGCACTTCCCCTTATCTCTGCTTTCAGAAAGTCATTCTCAGGTGATATGGCAGCAGCACAAACCACTCATAGGAGATCTTTTTCACATCCCATGACTATCCACCCTGTGACTTTGGAAAGATGCAACTGTCTTAAATAAGAAAACAATCCCATGTGCAGGGCATGATGCATCTATCTGTCTGTCTCCCTCTCCTTCCTTCCTTTCTTCTTTTTCTTTTCTAGAATTGTCAGCTTTCAAAGACTGCTATTGCAATACGTTCCTGCTTCTCTAAACAGAAATATGAATTTGATTTTTTCCCCATTTTAATGTCTGGCCTCCTGAACCCAGACTGCAATTCCCCTGATTGCTTCTGAGACCTTCAGTTACTTAAGAAGGGAGTAATGTCAGTCAGCCACATACGTTTTCCAATACACAAAGATTATGGAGCCAAAGGTCTGCTGCCTCAATAGGGGTGTTAGTCAGCATGTCCTGAACTAAGATAGATAAGAACCCACTTCCTAGGCTGCCCTGATCAGAAAGTTAACAGCTGGTGACAGTAAGTCTGTCTCTTGTTCTTAACTAACTGTTATCCTTTTGTAATACTTACAGGTCTGGCTTTCTTAGATTAAAAAATGTACAAATTTGTGAAGAGAAAAATGTGCCCACTGCTCACTCTGTTTCCCTGAGGTTCCTCCCTGCCCCCCAATAAACAAAGAAGCTGGACGATGTTGGAGGATTGGCATGCCATTCCAGTGATACATGGAGAGAGATTAGTTGGGGGAAAGAGAGGTAGATACCACTTATAGTTCTGTTTGTGTGGCCATGGCTTCATGCAAACAAAACTTTAAAAGGTGTTGTATAGAATCCTCTCCTTTTTCAGAAATTAATTATTGGGGGAAACTGTCTCCATATTTTGGCTTACTGTTCTGATAATTCCACATTCAGCTGGCTGTGGGATTATGGGAGTTGGAAAATTTACTCCCAGAATTATAGTTGAGCCCCAAGAAGGGCTGGGGGGAGTTACAGCCCCCCAAAAGGTTATTTTTCCAAGCTCTTGATCTTTGTGCCAGTTACCTCGGGCGGTGTCACCTCTGGCTGGTTGGAGTTTTTGCCAGAAAGCGATAGAAAAATGTGAATGCTTCTGTGATTTCTTTTGCAGCAGCTTCTGGTGAAAAAGCATTCCTGGAGCCTCAGCATTAGAAAAGCATGCAGACTGACTCACAGTGGTGTTCGTTTTGCTACCCTCCACATGAAACGGATTTTTATGCAGGAAAAAAAAATAGGAAGCTATTTTTAAACAAGAAAGGGGTTTTTCAGCTTTTAGGAGCCCTGTCTATTTAATCCCCCTGAAGTTTAAGTGTTGTAAAATTGGGACTGTCCTGGGCAGCGCTGAGACTCAGGGCTGGTTCAGACATTACACAGAATGGAGAAACAAATAGGCGCATGCTGTTCATATATTGTTGCAGCTTTCTCTGTTTCTGCCATAACATGGGAATTGGAGATGATCTGAAACACCGCCATTATTATTATTACCATTATTTTTACAGTAGGCCCTCCACATTTGCAGGTTTGAATTTCATGGATTTTATTATTTGCAAGTTTCTCTGATCCCTGCCCCCAGCCAAGCGCTTCTTTCACTGGGGAACCTTCCCTCTCAGCAGCTTTGATCAGGCCGTGCAGCCCTTTAAAAACCTGCCTCTGATCCCCTCCACCAGCCACTGCCTGGCTAGTTAAGGACAGCTTCCACCTCACTTTTTCAGCAGCACAGATCCTCTCTCAGTGCCCCTACACACGCCCAAGGAAGGAGATGAGTGCAAGAGAGGGGCCACCACAGTGCCAACCCTTTCCCTGATCTGGTTTGAACTCTGGGTGTCTGTTCTCCCCACCATGCCTCAGCTCCTTTCCCACACTCTCTCTCACACACACATTTTAATATTTTTGATTTTTCCACTTTTATGAGGGTCCTGTGGTCCCGCCCTAGTGAATGTGGAGGGCTGACTGTGTTCTTTGTTTGTTTATTATCATCCTATCTTTTCCCTAGTTCAGGATACAGGGTAGTTATGCAACAGTTAAAAAAAATAGTTAAAAATTCACAAAATACAAAAGTTAAAAAGTGATTAAACTATCAAAAAAAATTAGAGCCAGTCAAAAACATAAACTATAAAATGCACAACAGCACAACAAAAATAGCAAATAGGAAATTCAGCATATTTTAAAAAGCCCCTCCTGCTTAAACAATCAGTCCTCAAAGGCCTGTTGAAACAGAAAGGTCTTCGCTTGTTTGCGGAAAGAGGGTGCCACCGTAACCTCTCTGGAAAGGGTTAGACTAGCATCAGAGCCTGGAAACAGCCACTGAGAAGGCCCTCTCCTCTGTGGTAGTTGGTATGCATTGCGGTACTTGGGGAAGATTGGAGATTGCGGTCAAGTGAAAGGAGGAGTGTGCTTGTCATCAAGATTGGCCTTCAGTTTCTAAAACATAGATTGAAGCAAGCCAGCACGATGCTTGCATTGGATTCCAGTGCTGGCTGAGCTGTTCTGAGACGTAGCCCAAAGAAGTAGCTTTTCCAGCCTCTCATCTGTACTGATCTGGGTGTTCTTTGTGTGATTAAATAATTATTTTTATGGCCCAGAGTTTAGAGCATACACTGTACCATGTCTGCGTTACTGGTTCTAACTGATTTTAAGCCTATTTAATTGCCAGGACTTGTAAGCCATTTAGAACTTCAAATGTTATCGCTGGCACCTTGAATGCAGACCAGAAGCATATTGGCAACCAGTGCAAACTAGTATTATGTGGTATCTGTATGGTGTTCCAGTCAGAAGTCTAGCTGCTGTATTTTGCACTAGCTGCATTTTCCAAGTTATCTTCAAGAGCAGTCTTTTGTAGTGTGCATTGTAGTAGTCTTAATCGGGAAGTTACCAGTGCATGGACTACTGTGACTAAGTTAACGCTGTCCTGGAAAGACCACAGCTGGAGCACTTCAGAAGATCTAGTGGAGTTGGCTATTGCATATGAGACAAATAATATGAACAGTTAGCCGTAGGCTTTATTGAGAGCCAGTGGGTGGAGTGTTGGACTATGACCCTGGAGATCAGGGTTTGATTCTCTGCTTAGCTGTGGAAACCCACTGGGTGACCTTGTGCATATCACACGTACTCAGCTCCAGAAAATCCCATGATAGGATAGCCTTAGGGTTGCCGTAAGTTGGAAATGACGTGAAGGAACACACCACCACCACAACAGCAGCAACAATAACAATTATCCTTTATTAAACTCAACACTTGTCCCTAATCTTTCTCTAGTCCTGATTTGCCCCAATCTTCCAGCAGGGAACTCCTCTCTCAAGGCACAGTTGCTTTTTGATCTACCAACACCCCAAGATCCTCCTGTTCTCTGGTTAGTCTCTTTCCTGTCCTCACTGAAATGTAGCTCTGTGTTGGTAGATGGCAAATCAAGAGAAAAAGTGCACTAAACTATTTTTTCTTCACTGTCCAAAAAAGCATCATTTTCTCTTTAGGTGCAGAAAATGTGATCCTCAGGTTTTATCAGGGTGCACCGTGGGCACAGAACTACTTAAAAATATTCAATTTGGTTGCCTATCTGTGCTGTTCCATTATCTTCTTTTGGCCAGGGGTAATTTTCATTTTCTCTCTTTCTCTCTGTCTCTCTTATTCCAAATTCAAAAGTGTACTGATTAAAATTATATGAGCCAAACTAAGGCGATTTCCGCACTAGACTGTTAATAGTGCTATGATTCCAGTTTCAACATCTTATGGAATCCTGGAGTTTGCAGTTTCGGGAGAGGCTTATTTAATAAAAATAAGTTTTTATTTATTCCATTCCATTCCATTCCATACCTTTGCAGGCCTTATTCTTAGTATCCTTGGGCCACATGCCTCCGAAACAGAACCTGAGTTGTACAGGTTTGTCATTCTGGACAGAGGTTAGATATCCTGTATGAGACAATGGGAATCCACAAAATATTGCCTGGCCAAAGGGTCTCTTAGATGCACCTTGGAATAGAAACAGGTTTCAGATCTGCTTCAGCATGATTTAAATATGGATGTGCACTTACAGTCACAGTGTTACTATGCAGTAAAATTGATTTCTTATTATGATTGCTATAAATCAGCTAAGACATTTGGAGTGGAATAAGAATATATTGAAATGAGAGTATTCGATTTACGCTGGTTCTGAAGATGGGGTATGGAATTAAATTTAAATGTTCTGCTGTCAGAACATCTTTAACCATCTGGTATAAATTCAAACCATTTTTAGTCTAGGCTTATCCCTTTTGACATCATATTTTATACTGAAGAAATCACAGTTGGGATACAGAATCTGGAATATCTTTTTCTCTGGAAACAAAAACGATTAGTTTCAGTCCAGGATTTGCTGATTGAGAACTATGTAATTTCCTATGAGGATTTGGGAGCTGAGATGGATAGTTTTATCCACCTATTTTTTAGTGTCTTCAGTCAAAGCATATCATTATACAGCTTGTAGTTAAAAATATCCATATGTGATGTAAAGTCACATTTTAAAACCTGGATTATATGATCCTCCATTTGTAATATAATAGTTAAAAAATATAATTATTCAACAATGAACAGTCTCTTTTTTCTTTTAAAAATGGGAGAGAGATTTAAATTTGTCCCATAAAAGAAAAAAAATAGACATGATTTTTTTATTGTCTTCACCAAAACAGAGAAATATATATATATATTTACAGCTATCAATCGTGTTTCATGCTCCTTGTGGACCAGTACCTGGTTGGAGAACAGGAATCAAAGATTCAGAGTAGTTTTTAAATTGTTCAATATGCTTTTAGTCTTTTTAAGTTATTTGTACTGTTAAATTGTTTTAAATTGTTTAAATTGATTTTATTGTACACAGCCCTGAAATCTTTGGAACTAGGGTTGATTATAAATATTTGAGTAATTGAAATAATAAATAAATGAAGCATCAAACACTGGTGAAATCTTGGCTAGCAGTGACTGGGAAGCAAGAAAGAGACCTCAGGTCATGTTAAAACCATGAAACCATCACTCTGCAGTGCAGCAGCTGTGACAGAGGGGAATTCCATGTTAGGAATCAAGGGGAAAAACAATACAGTTGTCAGTGTCCTAATGTCTTTATACAGATCTGTGATACAATCACATTTGGGACACTTTGTACAGCCCTGGTCCATCTTAGAGCAATACTGTAGAGTTTGAAAGAGACAGAAAAAGATGACCAAAATTATAAGAATTATGTTTTGGCATCAAAGAAAAAGCTGAGTAAGGGGAGACATGACAGATGTGTACAGTTGGGTCTTCAGATTTGTGGGTTTGACTTTCATGGATTTGATTATTTGCAAGTTTCTCCAACCCGTCTCTGCCACTGCGGGGGCTTCTTTTTCTGGGAGAACCTTCCCTCTGGGTGGCTCTGATCAGGCTGTGCAGTCCTTTAAAAACCTGCCTCTGGTCCACCAGTTGCCGCCTTGGGCAACAAAAGACAGCTCAGAGCCCCATTTCGCAGCACCAAAAATCCTTTCCCCTCTACACCCAAAGGAGAGGATAGGTAAGAGAAAGGAAGTGTAGGGCCACCATACTTACCCAAACCCCCTTTCCCTGACCTGGTTTGGACTCTGGCTCTCTCCACGATGCCTCACCTCCTTCCCACAGACATACATGCATCTTACTATTTGCGATTTTTCCATTTTTGTGGGGGTACTGTGCTCATAACCCTAGTGAATGTGAAGGACTGACTGTATATAGTTACGGAAGATGTGGCTAAAATGGACAGAAAATTTTCTCCCAGTCTCATTACCATATTGGAAGTTGGGTTGTTCAGGGAAACCAACTGGTGAGTGGTTGAGTGCAGACAAAAGGAAGTATTTCTTTGCATGGAACCTACTTGAACTATGGAATTTGCTTCCACCAATACGAAAAGCTTTGAAGGAGTATTAGATTCAGGGAGAGCAGGCTATCATTTAGTACTGGGAATGTGGTGTACTGCCTCTAGGATTCAAGGCACCGTAAGGATCACTTGTTGTTGTTTTGCGTTTTCAGGTCAATTCCAACTTACGGTGACCCTAAAGCAAACCTATCATGGGGTTTTCTAGGGGCTGACAGTTTGTGATGTGTGCAAGATCACCCAGTGGGTTTCCATGGCTGAGTGGGGAATCGAACCCTAGTCATAGTCCAGAACTCAAACCACTACATCACAATGGCTCTCCAAGAGAACACTAACCCTCACTATATGTGTCTGCCCAAGGATTAAGGTGTGCTGAATGGGGGGCCTCCTCTGTGTCCTACCGGTGAGACCAACACAGAGGACATGGGAGAAGGTCTTCTCAGCTGTGACACAACAGCTGTGGAATGGCCTCCCTTCAGAGACCGAGCTGATGCCAGCACTGGTTCCATTTCGGTGCCAGGTGAAAACCTGGCCATTCATTAAAGCCTTTGGACCTCATTGATCCATCCCAGATGTGAATGCACGTGCTTTTAAACTATTAAACTTTTCAGTGGCCAAAAAAATCAAGAATATTGGTTTGTTAACTATTTTTCAAGAAATTAATTTAAATATGAAAAAGATTGCTTTATGCGGAGATAGTCTTTGTTTATCACTTTTTTGAATAATAAGTTGTGCACTGTAAAACCATTTGGTTCTTTTCTTTGTTATAAATTGTTTTTTACAACTCATTTCTAGCTTTTTCTTATTATTTGGAGGTATTTATAGTTAGCAAAAAGAAAAAAAATGGTTTTGTCTGTTTACTTATTTTACATGACAAGTGTTTTATACAACAAATAATTTTGAATAAAAGGCATGCCCTTGAGAGAAAATTACTGATGAAATGATTTTATGGATAAGAAACTGAGTGTTCTGAAGCTAAGTAGCCACTGGAAACATGAAGCAGAGAAACAGAGAAGCACTTTGGGTTAAAAATCTTCCCTGAAAGCAATGTTGGTCTTGTTCTATTAGAAATGTTCGTGGGTTTCAAGACACCGTTCTCCCTTTTCCATACATTTTTGAAAAATCTTTATATGCAACTACAAAGTTGTAGAAACACTGTCAGCATAGTCAAACTCTGGAAACATCCTGAGCATTTAAGTTTTTGTCCTTTGGTTTCTCTTAGATAGCTGTATTTAAATAGGCTGTCCCAATGATTTGAAGAAACTACAAACATCAAAAATACTGTGATTTTTATTGAAAAGTGGCAGAATCACAGTTTCATAAAAGCTTCAATTGAGCTATGTAGCTTTTAAAATTTGAGACATTGGTTTTAAAATTACAATTGAGATTCCATCCAACTTAAGGCAACATTTTCAAAATGTCTTTTTAAAAACTTTCTTAAATATGTGGTTGTGTGTGTGTGTAGTTCTACTTCTTATAGATTTGTTCTATTCACCAATATCAAGGACTGTTCTGCATGAATCATTCTTGACCAGAGTTCCATATAATCAAAGAAATCACTGAACTGGACTGATAACAAGCAATCTAGTTAACAACAATTAAATAAAGGCTTACCCTCCAACATTTCATTTAAAAAATGGGATCCATACTGGGATACTATGGTTAAGATGGCAAAAGTTGTTAATGAGGAAAAATACACATGTTAGGGGAGGCTGCAGCAGTTTGCTTTTACCTGAGCCTGCTGAGAAGGGAAATATTCTGCCCTCTCTTCTCTTCTCCCCTTGCTAAGTTATTTGAGTATAATCTACTTTTACACTTTGAACTCAGTTTGCAGAAACTGCAGTAAAACAAAGGGAGAAGGTGTGCGGGGAAGAGAGAAACTGAGACATTTTAAAAGCAGCTGAAAAAGTGGGACGACAGAGGATTAAGCAGGACTTTTCTGACCAAATCAAGACGGCTGGAGGGTACGTAAAGGTTCTTCTCAGTAGAATTTTTATAAACTAGTAAGTCCACAGATTTACTAAACAGGGAGGAAAAGACAGAACATTGTCACACAACTTGGCTTCCAAACAAATGTGGGATGCATAAAAGTCAGAATGTTGGTCCTTAAGTGGATAATAATGTGGATTTTTTCCCCAAAAAAACATGGCTAATGCCTGTATACTTGAAAGCATATGTGTAAGATGGCTGCTTTATATTGTGTCAAACCATTGTTCCGCCTGTACCTGTATGGTCTTTTTATATGGGCAATGGCTGTCATGCGTCTCTGGCACAAGCCTGTCAAAGCCACGTGGCTTGAGATCCTTTTTCCTAGAGATACCAGCAATGAAACAGTGGCTTTCTGTGGTCAAAGAGGGGCTTGACTGATGATCTCATGAGCAATTCAGATATTAATCAGAAGGCCTTCTCTAGATTGAAGCATTGATTTCTCCTTACCTTGAAAGAGTTGGTTGGTTGGTTTATGTGAGGAAACAGAGCAGGAAAGAGGATGTTTTAGCTGTAAAGCTCATTCAACTCTTAATGTAGTTTGGCCAGAAACAGTCTTCAGTTGGTATGTGTCCCCCACAGATTCCCTCATTAGGCAATAGTTGATGTCCATTTCACATTAGCAGAGCTTATCTACAGTAGCCGCTTAATAGGCTCATCTCATTTTTAAATGACTGGCAAAGACAACATACAATTTTTGTATTTTAATAACAGGGAAATGCGGGTCTAGGGATTATTCTGCTTTTTCAGTTTTTAATTCCCCAAACTCAAAAACATACAAAGGGATTTTACTTATCTGTCTGAGCAGTCAATCACTTTTGTATGCTTAATGGGGTCACAAATGCTTCTGCAAGGTCAGGAAATAGAACAGTTGTATGCTTTTTTTTCTTTTTCCTTTCCTTTTTTCCCCAATAGTTTATTGCTTGTTTGTTCAATGCGATCTTGTCTTTTTCTTCAATTGTTTCTCAATAAGTCTGTCTTGAAACAGTATCCTCGTCAACCATGTGTGTCACGTAGTGCATAACCCACCTTTATCTGTCTAATCCCGTTATGAAATGATTCCTCATGCCTACGTAATTTTCTATATAAAAAGACAAAGCTTTCTTTTACTTCAGGAAGTTCCCCCTGCGACTCCCATGGACGCAAACAAATATTGCAGCTAGTTGACACCTCTTTCTCTATTTCCCAAATTGTGTGCTGTTTAGTCTCCCTTACATAAGCCTGTATTTCTGCTTTCCATGCTGCTGTTACAGGTTTTTATCCAAACTTGTCCCAGAATATGATGGACACATGCACTAGTAAATGTGATACCTTTTATTTGAGTTCATTCAGTAAATGGAATTGTGTTACCTGTTTTCTGTACCTCTTCTTTTTGAGAGTATTTTTGTGAATTCAGAAGATAACTTTTATTCATCAGTTTAGTTTTGATCATGCAGAAATAAAAAGAACAGTACCCCATTCAATATTTTGGTTATTCTCTACCAGTCCTTTGACCCTTTTTTGTTTGACAAATTGCTGAATGGAGTATATCATTTTGAATGTAATGCAAGCAAAGCTAAGCCCTTATGAGGCCCATCCATTTCAATGGAAGAAAGATGTAAACAATGTCTAATTCTCTCATTGACATCAATGGAACTAAAAATAACTTTATATTTTCTATCAGTTGTCTAGTCCTACATGCTTTGCAGTAAGTCTAACTCCAACCCTGTAGGTCCGCTGATTTTTTCCCCCTACCTGTAACCCACCTAATGTTTCATCTGCGATCTTGAAAGCTCAGTCCAAATACACAGTTCAGATGATACACTGAAAGTCTACAAGGAAAAATTCATAGCAGCAGGCTCCTTTCAACTGCTTCATTTCTGTAATATAACAAATATAACTAAACAATGTCCATTGCTATGAATAGCTACATTGCATTCTCATCCAATATTAATTTCTAAAAGATGTTTGTGTACACAAAGGAGACACAAAGGAGTAAAATACACAAAGGAGTTAAATAGAAGTGGACACCAGCTATGATTCTGGGGCCTATTTTGGCCATTTACAGCATTGCTGTGCCTCAGGGTACATTGTAATAGGTGTCCTTTCTGCTCTGCATGAATCATCACATACTGAAAAGGGAAAAATGTTGAGTTTTATAAATTATCTCAGTACCCTTGATTCTTAACTTAATATGGCACAAAATAATTATAAATCAGTTGCTCATTTATGTTTTATCTTGAGTACCATTCCACTTCCAGGAGTTTTTGGAAGAATCTTTCAGGATCAGTTTGCTAGTGAAAATTTTCCTGGACCTGTTTCTTAGTAGTTGGTTGACCACCAATAAACTATCCATTCTGGCCTGTCTCTGTCTGTGTGTTCTCAGTGTATGGTATTACATTTCTTTTAAAACTTCGTACTGTTAGTTAAACAATTTGAAAAGTTAGTTTAGAAAGGGAAGTAGGCACATTTCTAATTACAAATATCCCACCACTGCAGTAGTGCTTGCAATTTGCAAAACATAGCTCTTTAGTTTCCTCCATTTTTCAAAGGGTTTCTCATATACATACCTCTCATTCACTATTTTTTTGCCAGGATACAAGGCACAGTGCAAGCCAGTACCTAAACCATATGATATACTTCCACTGTTTGGAATAGCTGCATCCCCACAATTATAAAAGTAACGAAAAGTTGCAGTAACACCATTTTGAGTGAAGTTTGCAGAAGGAGTGAAGCTATTCCTTGTTAAGTTATAATTGCAATATGATGTAGTTATAACTTGGTTGGTCGAGAAATTAATTAATTAAAATTTCTTCATGTTTATAAGTAATTACTTCCACACTCTGGGACAAGTATGCAATGTGTCTATGGTTTGCTTGTTTTAATCATTTTCATGTAGCTGTATATATTTTCATGCAACTCTCATGAGATGATTTGACACACTTTGGAGAAGATTTTGTTGTTGCGTTTCTCAAAAAATTCTGCTCTATGCACCAAGGACCTAGTTCAAATGCCAGAGCAGTATTTACGATATTTGTCAGATGTTGTGATGATACCCTGGGAGAATTATCCCAGGAGATATGACAAAATTTGTGATATACAAATGTTACCTAAATTATCTTTCCTTCAGGATTTGTGATCATATGTCATTGATCTTAGCTGTTACGATCCATCTGTTGGACTTGAGCTTAGGAGTTCTCGATTTATACCCCTGCTTAACTATAGAATTAAACGATAATAACTAAAGTGTGTGTTGTGCACACTGGAGGTTAGATCCAAGATCTGCTTTCCACGTGAAAGATCCTTCTTTCCAGTTTTGAAAGATTCCTCACCCACAAACATAGCTCACACCATTCAGCAGGGTTTCCTCTGTGTAATAGTATCGGGGTCTAGAGAGGCTGCTGTGGGAAGAAAGGAGCAAGTCCACTTCCACAACTCAGGTTGCGTACGTCTAAATCAGGATCTAACCCAGGAGATCTTAGTTCAACTTCAAAACTGCTCAGTGTTTATGGCAGAGACACTCTCTACACAATTAAGATAAGTTATCTTGCAGAGCTATTATGAGAACAAATAAAATATTCATTTTAAATTGCTTAAAACATTGTAGATTATCATGATATAAACGTTAGTACTGATTATTTTTGTTCCTTCTGTAATATACATAACCTTGACATTTGACCAAAAATCCACTCATCAAGTTTCCCTCCAAACATTTGTAAAATGGTTCCCTTATATTTGAGGAAAAGACTTGCTGAATAGATTTTTGGTCAGTCGTCAAGGCTATATGTGTTACAGAAGGAACTTTCCTACAGGTCAGATTGGCTGACAACTGTGATGTACTGAGTGCTGTTTTCTCCCCTGCATCACTTTTGCACTTCCTCATTGATTTCGTTATGACAGACTCTAATCTGGATTACTTTGGCTGATCAGTAGGGTGTTAGCGATTAAAGGATTTTGTAGAAAGCATAACTTCAGTGTTTCCATCTGGTTTTTTAAAAAGTTTGGCTTTTGATGGTTTTAATATGAAATTGAATCTGCTCTCTGAGGCATTGACAATAACTTTACACTTAATTTGATTTCTTGTTTTTAACTTGTGTTGGGTTGGTTTGTTTCATTTTATTTTTGTACACTGACTTGAAGATCAGTGTACAGAAATAATCATTAAAGGATAGGCTTGCAAGTATTTTAATAAATAAATAGCTTGTTGTGGGAAACTATTATATGCCTATTCCATGAAAATTCACACAATATTGGTTGAGTGACAACTGACTGAAACATTTATATATCTCTAACATATTTCACAAGAAATATGCAAAGAATATGGTAAAGGAACAGGCTGTTATAATAACCAAGTGAAGTAAAAGCAGACAGCAGCATGGCCAACATACAGTTCAGACCCATGAAAGACCTGGTGAAATAAAAGTTTACTGATTCCTCATCATAAAGCACCCACCAAGAAAGCCGTTACTGCATGACACCTCCAGAAACTATTCTTCACCAGTGGAAGGCAGAGCCAGGGCCGCAGAGGACAAGGATAATAATGGATATGAAAGTTCATATGGGAAGGAGTGGTCCTTCAGATATCCTTGGTCTGCTGCCAGTTAAGACTTTTCATAATCAGCTCCTCAAATCAGGCCTTAAAAAAAGTAGTACAGATAAAACAAGATCAGGGAAATACCATCTGAAAAACAGACACCTGAAAGTATTCTACCTGCTGTATTTATCATCAGTGGGACTTTCAGAACAGCTTGCAGGGGCAGCACTCTCTGGATAATTAATTTAGAGGTAGATATCCTTAAAATCTGAACTGCTCTTCCCTGTGTCTTATTCAAGGAAACGTATTATCTCTGATCCCTGGCCTTCCACATTGGCAAGGGTTAAGGGCAGAGGACCCCTGCAAATGTAGAAAGAAATGCAAAGATCAAGATATATGTGTGTCTGTCTGTGGGAAGAGGTTCAAGGCATGGTGAAGAGAGCAGGCACCCAGTGTCCAAATCAAGTCAGAGAAAGAAGAGAGAAAGACCAGCATGGTAGCCCTATACTTCCTCCCTCTTGTCCATCTCCTTCCTTGGGTGTTTAGGGAGCACTGGGAAAAGATTTGTGGTGCTAAGAAATTAGGCTGTGAGCCATATTTAGCTGGCTAGGCAGTGACTGGTGGAGGAGGAAGAGGACCAGAGGCAGGTTTTCAAAGGGCTATGTGGACTGATTGGAGCTGCTGAGAGGAAGGTCCTCATGGAAAAGAAGCACTTGAGATGGGGGGACAGGAGTTGGAAAAACTCAACAAATAATCAAATCTGTCAAAGTTAAACCCACAAATGTGGAGGACTGACTGTAATTACATTTGCTTTCAGTAGCCATCCCTTTTCAGTAAAATTTCATATAAAAGCAAACTTCACACCTTCTCTGGTATCCCTAAATTCTGGGTTCTAAGAATGACAATGCAGAAGATAGAGATTTAAGATATGTGAATTATTACTGCATATGATAATTCTTTAGGAGCAGGGAGCCAGTCTTTAAGTGGATCCATCCAGCAGTATAGGGCAGCTAGCTGGGGGATTCTGGGAGCTGCAGTTGAGAACAAAAAAAAAGAGGAGCCAAATAATTATCGCCCGGTCACCCTGACATCAATACCAGGAAAGATCCTTGAGCAGATCATTAAACAGTCAGTTTGTAATTACTCAGAAGGCAATGCTGTAATCACTAAAAGTCAACATGGATTTCTCAGAAATAAGTCATGCCAGACTAATCTTATCTCTTTTTATGATAGAGTTACAAGCTTGATAGATGAAGGGAATGCTGTAGATGTAGCATATCTTGATTTCAGTAAGGCCTTTGACAAAGTTCCCCATGACATTCTTGCAAAGAAGCTAGTAAAATGCAGGCTCGACAGTGCTACTGTTAGGTGGATTTGTAATTGGTTGACCGACCGAACCCAAAGGGTACTCACCAATGGCTGCTTTTCATCCTAGAGAGAAGTGACTAGTGGGGTGCCACAGGGTTCTGTCCCAGGCCCAGTGCTGTTCAACATCTTCATCAATGACTTGGATGAAGGAGTAGAGGGCACACTGATCAAATTTTCAGATGACACCAAATTGGGAGGGGTTGTTAATACCCCAGAGGACAGGATAAAATTTCAGAATGTTCTTGACAGATTGGAAAGCTGGGCCAAAACTAACAAAATGAATTTCAACAGAGGGAAATGTAAAGTCCTACACTTAGGCAGAAAAAATGGAATGCACAAATATAGGATGGGGGATGCATGGTGGGATAGCAGTACATGTGAAAGGGATCTGGGAATCTTGGTAGATCACAAGCTGAACATGAATCAACAGTGTGATGTGGCAGCCAAGAAAGCCAATGCGATTCTTGGTTGCATCAATAGGAATATGGTGTCTAGATCGAGGGAGGTACTGGTACCACTCTACTCTGCTTTGGTTAGATCTCATTTGGAATACTGTGTCCAGTTCTGGGCACCTCAATTCAAGAAGGATATTGATAAGCTGGAACATGTCCAGAGGAGGGCGACCAAAATGATGAAGGGTCTGGAAGCCATGCCCTATGAGGAACGGCTTAGGGAGCTGGGTGGGTATGTTTAGTCTGCAGAAGAGAAGGTTAAGAGGGGACATGATAGCCATGTTTAAATATTTGAAGGGATGCCATGTCAAGGAGGGAGTGGGCTTGCCTTCCGCTGCTCCAGAGACTAGGACAAAGAGCAGTGTATTCAAGCTGCAGGAAAGGAGATTCCACCTGAACCTCAGGAAGAACTTCCTGATGGTCAGAGCTGTCCGGCAGTGGAATATGCTGCCTCAGAGTGTGGTGGAGTCTCCTTCTTTGGAAGTTTTTAAGCAGAGGCTGCATGGCCATCTGTTGGGAATGCTTTGATGTGTGTTCTTGCATGGCAGTGGGTTGGACTGGATGGCCCTTGTGGTCTCTTCCAACTCTATGGTTCTATGATTCTGTGAACATCTAGAAGCCACTAAGTTGATGAAAACTGATGGATCTCATTCGCTAGGTGTAATCAGATTATGTAAGAAGTAGTAGGAATAGATGGGAAACTTATATGATAAACAAAAAATGCTCTTGTTACAGCTACTTTCACTGCATTTCACATTGTTGCTTAATGGTACGTATCTCTGTGCAGCGGTCCTTCTCATGTGTAAGTGTGCAAACTCCGCCTCTCTCTCTCCTTGTACTTGTTATTCTCTACAAGTAGAAGGCAGATATCTCTAAAGAAGTTTCTCTTCTATCTGCCAAGACTCATAGCAGCTTTTTTAGAATCCTGTTTTTCCAGACACACAGCTTTCATCTAACCTTGGGCCAATAACTAACTTTCAGCCTCACCTTCCTCACAAGGTTGTTCTGAGGATAAAGGTGTATTGCAGGGGAGAGCATATGCCATATTGAGCTCTGTGGAGGAAGGGTGGCTTAGAAGTATCATAATTAGATATTGCATTCAGAAAAAAAAAAAGTAACTCTGCTTTGATTGGCAGCAGCAGTTCTCCAAGTTCTCAGTTCTGCCAAGATCCATTTTTACCTTGAAGTGCCTAAGATTGAACCTTTTCTTTTCCTGGCAGAATATCTGCTCTTCCCCTAAGGTGAGGTTCCTGTGCATGCTAAGAGGTAGAAACAAAGCCACTTTCTTTTCATGCTGCTATGGAGAGTAGCATTTTTGAGCATGAACAACTTCAGGAAGTCATGCTAGCAACATGTGTGATGTGGGGAGATGCAGCTCCAAGACTGGTTCTCTAAACTCATCTAGCATTACTCCTGTTAAAACAGTATAGTCAAGACATGCTTGCAGATGAAAGAGGATAGATCCTGTTTTGCCTTGTAAATTTCCACTAGTCTGCTTTGTCTCTCCTGACTGTGAGTTTTTCCACAGTTGATGTGTCTTTTCCAAGTCCAAAAAAAGGCATAAAGATGCTATCAGGCAGACATGGCTGCATACCATGCGGACACTTCAACCGAATCATGTCCCCATTTAGGCTAATACACGTCGAGACGACTTTCTGTCGGGAGCAAAAAGAAAACAATGCAAATAGTGCTGGCAAAACCTGAAATGGGAGGAGGGACAATACTTATGTGCCTCAGTAGAATATCCAAATTGTCTTGTATTCCAGAAAGGACAATAACAAGTGCCATGACAGATAGCCTCAGTGATAGAATAATCCCCCAAAGAAATGGCCTGCTATTTGCAAGAGTTTGGATATATTGCTTTCAATGAGTTTGGCACGGATGGAAACCTTTTAAAGTAAATAAGGGAGCACAGATTTTTTTTCCCAGGGGTGCTTAAGCTTTTTCCTTTCTGAACATGAATTCCTTGTAATGTTGGTAGATATGGACACAATCGTTTTGTAACTAAAGAACCAAAATGCATATGTTGTCTTCGGAAGTGTTGTGCACCACGTGGTGCCTGTAGGATTTGCAAAAAGACATTAGTATTGCAAAGTGAGTGCACTGGCTTTAGCTGTTCTGAGGTTGTTGGGAGTGCCTAGTACATGGGAAACTGGAAATCAAATGTTAGCTATGAAGTGTGGTCAATGGGACCATTTCACGCATGGGCAGTAACCGCCAAACAGCTGAATTCAGCATGGTGCTCCAAAGAGAAACACTTGGGTTTGCAAACATACATGTTTCATTTTTACCCGATATATTTTAAACACATACTGAAAATGTTCTAAACATACACCAATAAAAGTCTCATGGCCACTTGTCACCCTGTGTGTGTGTGCATGTGTGCCTTCAAGTTGCCTGTTGGTTTATGGTAACTCCGTGAATTTCATAGGGTTTTCTTAGGCAAGGAATAATCAGAGGTGGTTTTGTCAGTTCCTTCCTCTGAAATATACTGTGGTATTCATTGGCAGTTTGCCATCCAGGTACTAACCAGGGCTGACCCTGTAGCAGCGTTGAAATAACCCTTTGTGGAAGGGTAGCAGAATCATGTCCCTTGGCCACACTACGTGAAAAATACAGTTCTACTTACATGAAAATAATGTCATAACATTGTTAACCCTACAAAACCAGTGTGGTTGAGACAGGAAGTGTCTCTTATAGTGAGTCAGACTGAAACCAGTATTGTCTATTTTGCCTAGCAGTGGTTCTCCACAGTCTCAAGCATATGCTGTATCCCAGTCATTTTCAGCATTCATGAGAAAATGTCCTCATGCATAGACAGTCCAATTAGAATTCTCATTCAGCATGCTCATACAACCTCTTTTGCAATAACACTTGGTGTGGTAGGAGCACCTTGGCTTGTAAGCCAGTGAGCCAATGGATTGTTCCCACTTTTCCCCAGACATTTGTTTGAACACCCTGCAGATTTGTAGTATCAGTCGAAGATATTTTAAGACTCTCTGATATACAGAATAGTGTGGTATAAAGGCCAGGCTTGGTTCCTTATGTGTAATATGGATGTATTTGCCTTCCTCATATTAGTGAGGTTGGCCATTGTGTTCTTGTCTTGCAAGTAGATTTCAGATGCTGAGACTTTAGTTCCAGTAAAGCAATGAAGTGTCACCATTTTCTCTTTTAACACTTGTGTTGATTTAACTTCCTGGGTGAGGTTCTATGCAGTGAGGTGCCACCAGTAAGCTACTCAACTTCTCCTTTGTTTTAGTTATATCAGTTGCCCTCATATCAAGTCCTAAACAGGTGCTCAGGAGCAAGAATGGACTGGATGAGGTCTTTAAACTGAAACTCAGTCCTGGCAAGGCGGAGATAATGAGGATAATTGTGTTTTTCACATCAAGACAGCTGGAGCAAGCTGTCTTACTCCTCTAATCACAGTAGCGCTATGATTTAAGTGAGTTTAGACTGCAAAACTGCATGTGCTCAGAGTGCTTCTTTTTAAATCAGGCTTGGGAAACAAAAGTCCAAGGGGAGATTTTGTAGTCGTTTGAGTGTTGGGCTATGCTTCTGGAGACCAGGGTTTGAATCTGGGTGATTTTAGGCATGTCATATTCTCTCAGCCTCAGAGGAAGGCCAAGGTGAGCCTCTGAACAAATCTTGCTATGATGGGTTGCCTTAGGGTCATTAGAAATGACTTGATGGCACACCACAAGAACAAAGTAAAGTACTGGATGGGCATGGGTTTTGAGGAAGAAAAGTATTGTGTGCTTCTCAGCTTCGTGCGTGGCCATCCCAAGAAGGCTGCCATAATACCTTTTAAGACCATAGTCTGGAAGTGAGTAGTTTGGCAGCTAATTTTCTGTAGCTGTTTTAACTTCAGTCTAGTTTTCATCTTGATCTCTTTTACATTTTACCACAAATAGTAATTGCCACGGAAGCTGATTTATGGAAGGGTGGCATGCAAATGGTTTTAAATAAATAAATACTGGTACACAGGAGAAGGAGATTGCAAACGGTGCAGGAGGTCCTTCACGGAGACAGTAATCTGATCTTTAATGTACTGCAGTGTCCTTTTGATTCCAAGTAGCATTAAAGTCTCTGGAACAAAGCCAGATATGAACTTCTGTTGCTATCTGTGTGATCTTTCAGGTGTCTGTGGCAGAGGGAGGAGGAATTGCCCCAAAGTAGCAATGAATCTGTGGCTATTTGTGAGCGGCATCTGTTCATGGGGACTCCCTGTGGTTTTGCATCAGATCACAGACTTGATGGCTCAGACAGTCTGGCAAACTTTGGACCTGTCTAGCTAGATACTCTTGTCCCAGCCACCATCTCAAACATCCGCTTTGTTTGAGAGGGGGAATAAACTCACTGTGGTTGATTGAGTAAATAATGTTAGCATTGCAAGCGTGGGGGTGTGGGGCAGGTTTAGACAAAACTATATTGGTAGGCCCCACCACGGGTCTGACCTAGATGCATAACCCCAGTTATCCACACGCAGATTTATTTCAGAGAGAGGTTGTTAATTTGATAACCAAAAATTACCCAGCCTATCTGACCTATATCATGAAACAGTTTTAAAATGAAACCAGTGCAGATTTTTTTCCTTCCTATCTTTGTTCTACAAATACATTTAGAGGCTATTGTTCTGTTCTTACAACTTGCATAGGGGCAGAGTTCCACCCCCATTCACACACGCACATTGCACCAGTGTTTTGGTCCAGTAACACACATGCAGCACAGACTTACACCCTATACAGGGCTAAAACATACAGGGATTAAAGATTTCTGCTACGAAAAACATTACGGGGAATCAGGGACAAGCTAAGTCTCCCACCTAAGTTCCCCTCTTCTAAGGAATTCCACACTTTTGTAGAAATCAGTGAGACTTTCAATGGCTTAAGTGCATTGTTCCTTATGTTGATTACACACACAATCCAGCCTTAAAAAGAAGTAGTGTCCCCCCCCCCCCCCCGCCATCTTCACTTACTTATTGCCTGGAAGTTCATCTCATCTCACAGCCAATCAGGTGAGAGACTATTAACAACCCTTCTATTAAAAGCCTATATGTAGAGAAGAAGCTTGATAAAGATTACAGAGATACATGCAGTGTCCCTTGAAAAAAATGTCTTTATTTCGAAAGTTGAAGTTCCCCATCCCTAAAATGTAGTATTTTATCCCAAAGATGTTCTCCTTTGTTCGGATAACTCTAGAGGAAAGTTTTATTATGAAATTGCCAAATGTGCTTTGGACTAAAGGCTCTTCAGAGATGCTGTGGTTAAACAAAAAATAAAGCATTACCCCACAAGCAACTAATTACTTGTCCATGTTGTAAAGTGTCTCTAAGCTATTTGCATATTTTAACACATCTCACTTGAGATACAGGAACCACTGTGATGGTTGGTGGGTTCTCCTGTGGCCACCGAGTAAGGAGACTTTTTATTTCCTGCATCAGCAGTGAATCTGAATTGTCTCTAGTGGCCGATAGGAAATACAGAGGGGTATTGGCTTGGAAGTGTAATCCACATGAGTCACTCTCTTGGGAATTAGAGCAGACACCATGTTAGCATCATCATTAAAAGTCTTTTTTAAAAAAAAAACACTTTGCATTTAAAAAGAATAAACCCAAATATTGAATTGAACAGATAAGCACTGGTTGGATGTGTGATTTACACCACTTATTCCAAAAGCAGTTTTTCTTCTAGAAAACATTTGCCTGAAAGAATGAGACACCAGCCTGGGGCAGTAGGGTTGAGTTTTCTAGGAATAGTATCCTCAAGAGGGGTGCTATAAAAGGAAAGAGGGTATAAAGGAATTCTTCATAACACAATCTCTGCCAGGTCCATCTTGACCTTGCAAATGAGTGAAAAAACATTAACTTCATGTCTAAAATCTATCTCAAATATATTCATGTTTATGGTCTGACTGGGGTGTTTCAAATTCTTTTCATTCATAATTTTATAATCCAATTCAGCATGTGATTAAATCTTTTCTGCCACAATAGGTGAGAGTTTGAGGGTATTTAATCATAACATATTTATATAGTCAGCAGTTCCAGGTTGTTTTCGTGTTTTGCCATTTACAGCTTCATCCTGTGCATATTTACTTAAGAAAGGAACAGAAGGGAAGCAATGCACAGAGTTCAGGGTGACTGAACTCCCAGTAAGTGCACATAATCTTGGAAGCTGTGGGATCCAACCTCACAAGAGACATACAGGGTGCTACTTACTGATCATATTCTCTGCCCATCTTTTACATAGCCGGAGACCCTTGTTCCCTCAAAAGAAAATGACTTTCTTAAGACAACCCTGTGACCTGGATTTTGGACCCACAGCAGTCCATGTCCTGATTCAGCCCATGTGATCCTTATAAACTACAGAGCAGGACATGTCCATGTGATGCATGCCTTACAAATTACAGAATAGCCGTATAAATTATGAAACAGGCCCATTTGATACATGTCATCTTTTGCTACCTGTTATTAACAGGAAACAGGGCACAAGGCCTTTGCCAGCCTTGCTTTGCTTCTCTCACAGAATGGCAGTTTGCACTTAGCTTCACCCACGTCCTTATGAATTACGGAACAAGACATGTTTGATCTTCCCTTGCAATGATTGCTGAAATGTGGCTTTTAACTGAACTTCTGCCAAGCCCAGAATGTAGAAGGCAGAATGGAAGGGAAAAGGAAGAAAAACAAAAGAAAAGATCACCTGTTATTTTTTTTTCCTTCATGGGCATCCCTAGATAAAGTAAAAGGCTTAGATGTTGCTAAGGGTACCCAGAAGCCAAGTAGCTGCTGTTTTACATTTTATCACAAGTTTGGCCATGTTACTGTAACTGTGGAATAAAATTCAAGAAGGAAGTAAGGAGAGGCTGCTGGTTCTAGACCTAGTTCACAGCGTAGTGGGAGACTATACAAAAGGATAATATGAAGAGTGGATGCTGAATGCTTTGGCAAATGATGTGTTTTTGTCACAGCTTAAAAGTCAAGAGAAAGAGAAGGCTGAGTAGAAAAGAAGCATTGCAGAAAAACCAGTATCTTTCTTCTCCCCACTGCATCTTATACGCACAACACAAAAGTCTTTGGAAAATGTTGGGATGGATAAAGGGCACCTTAATTGCCATTTTCCCACTGAAATGTGGATCCTGAACATACCTTCTTCTGACCCAAAACATAGGGACCTGTGAACCTCTTTCAGGAGCCTAGTGTAGTTATTGTCTTACTAGGTTTGTTGCTTTTCTCTTTAAGGACTCAATTCCTTCAATCCATGTTCTTCTTTAAAACTTTGGTTCTTAAATGCAATTATTAAATACCTCAGTCTCACTTGGTCTTTCACACACTCTCGCTCTCCTTACACTTTATTTTCTTCTTCTCCTCAGAAATTTCCAGAACTGAAGTTCAAGTACGTGGAGGAAGAACAACCTGAGGAGTTCTTCATTCCTTATGTCTGGTCCCTCGTGTACAACTCTGCTGTGGCCCTTTACTGGAACCCGCAAGTCATCCAGCTCTTCACCATGGATTCTGGCTGAAATGCAGACCAAGGCACAGTCAGCGTCTGTCTGCAACCATCCCCTCTCCCAAAAAGCGACCCTTCAACCTGAAGCCTCCTCAGAAGGAAATTTGTTACTGTTACTGTTGTGCGCTCCCACTGCTTTTGCAGGATGGCATGCTAAAAGCCAGAATATTGGGGACTCTTGACAAGATTGTATGCTGTTGTTTACTTATTTGTTTGTATCATCCAAGATTTTGCATTGGCAATGGCTGTTAGGTCAAGGTGTTAAACACAAAGAAGATGCTAACAGTGACCACCTTTTTAAAAAAAATGTAAAAGGTGTGAATGTGAAAAAAAGTTTATGTTCTGTTTGGGAAATCAGCATTTGCAAGTTGATTTCCTTTGAACTTTATCTGGGCCTGATTGTGCTTCAACATTTTTATTTCTTTTTGTTTTGGTTTGGGGTTTTGTTTTTGTTTTGTTGTCTTCATTGGACTATCACAACAGTCCTTCCTTCCCTTTAATAATTGAAATGTCATCTGAAATTAATGTACTTTAAAAACTCTTTTTGCATTCATGGCATTTCATACAGAGGCAGAAAGGACAAATCCTTGATTTGATTTCAGTGGTCCCTTGGGGGAATCTGTTTAGCAAGGATGCATGGTTTCGATAATGCGCTAAAAATAGTCTTTCTGGCTACCACTGTTTATGAAAGTCTTAAAATTGAGAGCAGCTGCCCACTAGGAATATCTCCTGCATAGAATGCATTTATCTCGCAAATGATTCTGTTGGATCAGGCATGTTCATCTGCAGACTGTGACATTGCACAGTTGCCTGGTTGATGTGTTTTCATGGGCTCTTCAGACAACTGCATTCAAACCATGATTGATAGCGATCAAAATTCCCCCCAAAGATGCAGGTACCATATGCTTTCAAGGCAATAGGTTGTGCCAGAGAGATCTGGAGATATGCACACACCTCTTAACACTTAGAATTAAGTGTCCAACAGCTTTTTCATTCCTCCTGATTAAAAGAGAAACAGAAAAATGTTGTATTACTAGATAGGTGAGAAGAGAGAGAAATATTTAATGTAAAGTCATCTTTTCATATGGAATGTGGGCTTGTGGTAATTACCTTCAAATGCATAAAACCACATAACCAGACTGCAGAGGAAAGAGAACTGATAAAATAGGGTAGTTTATTATCTTCCACAGCATGGTCTATTACAGAACAAACACAGCATACCTTAAAGTGCAAGGAAAGGAGCTGACACTCTTCTGAATGGCTGTATGCACAATATTTCTCTTTATTTTTTTAACCTCCCAACCAATGTCAGAACTGTATTTTTCCTTCCACCTTTTTATAAGCAAGATCCTGCACAATTGGAGTTTAAATTCCCATCCTATTTATTTAAAACTGAAAATGTACACACACATGACTAGCAGAGGAGTTCATAGGAGTTTGCACAGAGACAAATTTGGGGAAGTGGCAATATGAAGACTGAATTGTCACCATGTTCAGTGTAACATATTAAATGACATTGAAAGGGTGACTGAAAATAGGAGTAATTTAGTATGCTGTTTTGGGGTTTTGTTTTTCTTTTTTGATATCTTGGTCAAAGGAGGACGAGCTCTTTGTAATGTTCTTCACAACCATCTCCTTTAAATAGAGAACTGTTGACTGCAGAATCTCAGAAAAGTCAGTGTTTTAAAACTGAATTTCTAAGTTGCAAATTCTAAGGATTTTCTGAAACATTGGAATGTTTTAGTTAAATGATCTTTGTAAAAAAATAGCTGACAGTAAAAGTTGCTGAATGCCCTTATTTTCAGCTGGCTTCATTGCTGATGGAAAGCAAGAGGTGGTCAGCCCATACATCCTAGCAGTTCACCTGGGACTTCAGATATGAATGGAGTTTTCTTTTGTGTTCTCTGCAGAGGCCAGTCAAGAGACCTGCCTGTGCTTTTCCAAGTGTCCCATCCCAATGACACACGGAGTTGTTGAAACTCTAGAGAAGTTTACACTTAGCACAGCTTTTCCTTTTAATTGCAAGCCAGGAAGCTTAGAACTGGAGACACCCCAGTCAATTGCAAAAACTGTACAAAAGGCCAAAGACAGGAGAGATTTTGTAGAGAGAGTTTGTACAAAGACGGAAGAGGTTTTGGCAGAATAGGCCAAAGACAGGTTTATGCAGAGACAGGAGAAGGTTTATCCTGTTTTTATAAAGACAGGAGGGGGTTTATGACGCTGGTGTGGTTTATGCTTTCATACACTATGGAAATCTGTGTATGTCCTAGAGATTGCAGTCCTGAATGTTCCTTTCTGTCCTCCAGATTTATAAAGCACTATCTTTGGGAATCCTTTTCAGTACTTTGTGTGAAATAGTTACCATGTAGTAATAAAAAAAAGAGGACAGCGACACTATGAATCGCAGTGGTTTGGTTTCTCTCCACTCTTTCCTTCCTACCCATCATGTCAATTATCCTCTTCCTTTACTTTTGTTTCCTCTGCTGACAAAATGGCATCTTGGACACAGGGCTGGTTGCACTGCTAGTCAAGGTAAAATGATACACCTCTGGGAAAGATGTTAAGTTGAAAGAGAGAGAAAGAGACTCTTCTATTTTACTTCTACAAAGATTGCAAAAGAGGATAACAGTAAAACAAAAAGAATATTTTAGAAAAATTATAAGAGCAGTGATACAAAAGCAGCCTACAAGAGAGAGAGAGATCACCCAGCATTAAAGCAGCAGAGAAATCCCGCTCCACAGCCAGACTCTGCCTGTCCTCAGATCATGCATTTGCTAGGAGGTGGGACATACACAGCCTGAGTCAGTCGGGCTTCCTTGGAAAGCATATTCCACAACAAAGAGGCCATGTGTAAAAAGGCCCTGTCTCTCATACCCACCTGCCACAAGAGTGGGAAGCTGTCAGAGGCGAAGGGACCACATTTGCCTCCCAAACTTTGGAGGGTGGCACCCCCACCACACACACCTCACCTCCAAAAAACAAACAGCCTCTGAATACCCTTCAGTACCATCTAGGAAGGGTAGGGGCTATTTTTTGCCATGTTTTTGCCCTACCCACAAACTACTTTAGCCTCAAGAGAGGACTTTTTTTAAAAAAAAAACACTTCTCATTTTAATAAAGGTCTCACTTGGGTCTAAAATGGCAGGTGGGGAAAGTGGCAAAAATGCCACCAAGCGCCCTAGAAGGCATTTTGGAACAAAACTGTTGGACCTCTGTGGGGTCCTGGGGCCACATGCAGCCTGTGGATCAAGCTTTGCCCACTCCTGGACTGTGGAGGGTAAGAGTTAAAGCAGGGGTGGGAATCACGTGGTCTTCAAATTGTTGTTGCAAAAACCCAGCTTACCTCACTATTGGCTACACAGGCTATGGCAGCTGGTAGTCACAGTGCATTATCTGGAGGTCTACATAACTCCCATCTCTGGTATAGAGAGACAGAGTAGGATCCCCGGTGATGATCAGTGTGCACAAAAGGATAAAGTCAGAAGAACGTGGTTCTTAGCCCAGGTCCCAGCACATGTAACGTGACGTGTTACATCCCAGCACATGTAACATGTAGTTTGTTATTTTGACCACCAACGGTTTCAATTTTACTATTCTGCCTTTGTCGAGAAAGGAGTATACAAGCCACACAGGAGCCCTGAAGGAATCATAGCTTGTGTCAAAGGCTCATTCATGATGAAATGCAAGTTGGGCTATTCCCGGGTTTCATTTTCAGTCACCATATTATGCCAGATCAGGAGAGAAGAACTTTAATTTCTAAAAAAATTACACTGGCTCTGAGGAGACAACTTATTAAAAGTTAGTAAGTATCTGTACATCTATTTGTGCCTGTTTTGGGTCCATCCTGCAGTAAGAAGTGCTCAAATTTTCTCCTCTAACTTGGAGCACTGGGCTGTATTTTTAGCTAGGAAAACCTCAGAAGAGTCCTGCAACATTTTAGACCAGTACTCTGTCTAGCTCAAGAACTCTTAAGCCAGAGCTTGGGGAAGTTACTGTTGGAATTGTAACTACCAGCATTCTCCAGCCTGCATGACCAAAAATGATGCTGGCTGGGAGATTCTAAGAGGTGTTGTCCGAAAAATAATTTTTCCAAACTCTGTTCCAGGCCCATTAGTTCAACTCCTTAGGCTGAGAGATAACATGGGCACCGTTTAGGTAAAGCCTGGGACGTTAAAATAAACAGAACTCCAAAATAACCATATTCCAATATTTATATTTGGTCAGGTCATAAACTGAAGTAGGGTGTGTACATGAGTGAGTCAGGTTTGTATCCATGACCTTTTCCATTAATGTTCATCTTTCTTTTTCTCAAAAGTTAATTTCAAGCCGTCTTCATTTATGAAGATCGCTGGAGGAATATGCAGGCCAGGTTCCCCTTAGCTACTGAATTCAAAAACCCTAGTCTAGTGTGACTGAAAGGACTTTGTGAACTCATAGCTTTTATCTAATTCTTTAAATTACTTAAAATGCTAAACCTTTCAAGCAAATCCAATTATATGTACATACCCTTATTTTGTAATTTTCACTTAGGGTCGTGATGGCCAGCCCTACCACTGAGCAGAGCAAAGCAGCTGCTTGAGGAAGTGGATGTTGGATGGTACGGAAGGGATAGCAACTGCCCCCACTGTTTTCTTCTGTTCCATACAGCTTGTCCTGTGGATCTGGTGTTACCCCACTACCTTCAGGTTCAGTGTAAGACACTGCCCCATAGAGGGACAGCATTTTAATTTGTTTAGGAAATGATCTAAGTGAACACACTACTAAGCATATGCTTATAAGCAAATCAGTGAGATATATTTGTACGTAACTGCAGAGTGGGGGAAACCCTTTGTTGGATTTAGACCGAGGGCTCCATGTAGTCTGCATCCTATTGTCCCTAATAGCCAAGCTGATGCCTCTGTGAAACCCACAAGCAGGGCACAAAGACAATAGGCCACCATTGTTGGTATTTATAGTGGTATCCTGACGTTTACCGGCCCCAGCATGATACACATAGCATCAAATCTACCTGTTCACCACCAGAACGTCCCCACCAGAACTTGCCCTCTCGGTGCCTCCTCAGAAATGAGAAAGCACTGCAGCATAAAAATTCAGCTTATTAAAGTCTACTCATACGTGAGAATGACTGCATCCAGGAATAAGTTTGGGATCCATGAACTGACCATCCAACACATACCATTTACTTGAGCCATGCCTCCCGTCCTTTTTTGGCATTTTGTAAGCAGCCACCCAAGTCCAAACAATATCTGGAGGGCCTTTGGTTTTCAACTATTTTTTTTATACCTATGACGGTTGTATTGGCTTTACCTTATGATATTGCCAACATTCAGAAGAATATGTAAAATTTTGTGTGAGAAGGTAGTACATTATTAAGATACCCTTGGATTTTGAAGAACAGAATTGCTGCCTTACTGGACCATGCCATGGTTCTTCTAGTCCGGCATTACGGCCCCAAGTAGAAGGCAGCAGAAGGCTATCCCACTCACTTTATTGAGACCAGTCTCCTGGAACAAGAGGGATACAGTCTCTTGGATGAAGAGGGTGGGTAGACTTGAGGATTCTGGGATCTGCTTTGGTGTTATTCTTTAAACTAGTTCCCCAAGAAATGCCTTTCTTTCTCTAAATAAAGTTGAATCCTTGATTCACCAGGGCTGGTCTTTTAAATTCTCAGGCTCTTTCAATTGGCTAACCAGAAATAGGCAGGGCAAAATTCTGGTTCAGGGAAGGTGGAGCTAGAAGGAAAATGGTGGCCCTGAGTTTGAGTCTATTGCGAACCACAGCCCGTGATCCGTATATTATGGAATGATCTGCACTGAAGTTATTGCAGTTCAAGGATTCTGGAGGTGAGAAGCTTTGTTGCTTATTCTGTGCCCTCAAGTTATTTCCTACTTACAGAAGCCCTAAAGCACATCTATCATGGGGTTTTCTTGGCAAAATATGTTTGAAGGTTTGCCATTATCTCCCTCTTAGGTCGAGAGAGCGTGACTTGCCCAAAGTCATCCAGCGAACTGAGTGGAGATTGGAACCCTAGTCTTTGAGAGTCTTAGTCCAATATGCACTGCATTGCATTGTGCTGGTCCTTTATGTTGTTACTCTGTTAAACGATTGGAAACCATTGCCAAGGAACTGCAAATCACCCAATGTGATCCTAGTCAATCCACAACTGAGGTTCTGCATAGCTGTGTTGATACATGCCTTCTAAATAAAATTGACTAACCCCACCTTCCCCAATTGGTGCTTTCCAGATGTGTTAGACTACTATTCCCATCATTCCAGCCACCATAATGGTCCTATTGGCTGGGGATGATCAAAGCTGCAGTGAAAAACACCTGGAGATGTGTACTCTTTTTAAAGCCATCTGTACTAGAGGCTTTGGATCACTGCTAGAGTTCCTTGAGTTGATTTTTGTATTCCTATGAAGTGATATTTTCTCTTAATTGTTCTACCACCAATTAACTGCACTGCGTGACCATAAATCACAATATTGTAAGAATAATATTGTAAGAAAAATACAGTTTCCCCTTTACCACCCTTCCTAGTCCAGGAATACTTTTATAAATTATTATCATGCCCTCTCGTTTTCCCTTAAAGCAAACTCTAGGTTCTCTATCATCTTGATCATCATTTTAATTATGTTATTTCGGTTATATACCTGCCAGCACTCCAACTGTCGTGCCACAACCCCAAAGAGGTTTGGAAACAACTTGTACAGATTTCCTCCAGCCAACAGCCAATCTTGTTCAAGAATCACCTTCTCCATTTTGTCCAAATAAAGTGCTTGGAATCATTCTGTGTACGGAACAAGAGGTTGTCGAAGTAGGTGGGTAAACAGTAACTATTTATGGAATGTCTGCCCTGAGCTCCAAGCAAGTTTTAAATATACATAATATTGTGGGGAAAGGGAGAAGCTATAAATAGGGCCTTGCACTGTGGGAGGTTTCGTGAAGTGGGCTGAATAAGCAGTGGGAATATAATGGCTCTATGAAGGCTTGATAGATCCTTTCTGGTTGTATTTTTCATCAAGTGCTTAAAATTGGCACCTTTTTAGCTTAGCCAATTCAGGGCCTCTTTCCTTTCTCTCTAAACCATCCTGGGTGCTCTTCATTTACTGAAGGGCCATACCCCTCACGACAGAAATGGATTTAAATAGATTTAAAGTATATGCAAGCTACCCTTTAAAACTTAATACCATGTGCAGCCTCTGAATAAAACACACCCACCCACAAACCTCTGTTAGAATAACACGCCTTTTGGGATAATGTTTCGGGGCCTCTGGGAGTCAATATAACTTAGGCATTTATTATTTTCTGTTCCACCTCAAGATGACTCCCAGGTCAAATATAATTTTTTGTTGTTTAGTGTGCCTTCAAGTCATCTCTGACTTACGGTGACCCTAAAGTGAGCCAGTCATGGGGTTTTCTGGGGGTAAGAGTGTGTGACACACCCAAGGTCACCCCGTGAGTTTCCATGGCCAAGGGAAGAATCGAACCCTGGGCTCTAGGATTGTGTCCAATGCTCAAACCACTACACCACCCTGACTCTCTCAAATACGATGCATTACAAATCTTTGAAAGAGGAGGGGGTTGTTTTTTCAAACACAGCAGCATGTGTAGTGGTCTGATCTTTAGACCATAACTCTGGAGGCCAGGGTTCAAATCCCCACTTGGCCATGGGTGACCTTAGGCAAGTCACACTTTCTCAGCTTCAGAGGAAGGCCAGGCAAAGAAAACCCTGTGATAGAATTGCCTCAGGGTCATCATGTTCTAAATTACTTGAGAGCATACAGCGACAAAAATTTTAAAGATCCATAAACCCTTAAAAAGGAGTAAGAGGGACAAACATGTCACATAGCTGTGAAAGCCTGACAGAAAAGAGTGGAAGCCTTGGCGTTTCACAGAGTTCTCAGCCAGCACCTCAACAACTCCTTGGCAATGCCGGCTGGTAGCTCCAATGCTGGGGCTGTGGTGAATCCACTCTGGGGTTTTGTCCAAATTTTAAAGGAATCATCCAACTTGCTGAAGAGTGGGCTTGTTTTCTGCTGCTCCAGAGACCAGGACAAGGAGCAATGGATTCAAGCTGCAGGAAAGGAGATTCCACCTGAACCTCAGGAAGAACTTCCTGACGGTCAGGGCTGTCCGGCAGTGGCATATGCTGCCTCCATGGAGTGTGGTGGAGTCTCCTTCCTTGGAGGTTTTTAAGCAGAGGCTGGATGGCCATCTGTCGGGAGTGCTTTGAGGGTGTTCCTGTGTGGCAGGGGGTTGGACTGGATGGCCCCTGGGGTCTCTTCCAACTCCACATTTCTAGGATTCTTTGAAGGGTATGGGTTATCATCACCTTGGACAGCTTCTTTACAGTTCGGACTGAAATCTATCGTGAAACCACTGCCTCCCTGATATTGGAGCCTTGGACTAGAACCCCCATTTCCTCCAGCCAGCGTGCCCAGTGACAGTGGGGGCTAGGGATGATGGAAGGGGCAGTCGGCACAACTGGAGGGCGACAGGTCGGAGAAGGCTGACTAAGGTCCTCTGTGAAGGGAGGGGATATTTTTGACGAGGGTTTCGAAACTGCGCTTACTTAAGAAAGAGGCCGTTAGATTTCTAAACGGGGCCGCCGCTGCTGTGTCACTTCCACTGGCAACTCCTTCCTAAACTCCCCCCCGCTTTTACTAAGCCTCAGCTCTGCATGTTTTTTATCTGATCTGTATGGAATCATTCCCCCCCCGCCCCGTTAGCTGTCTGACAGGACGCCCCTCCCTTCTTTATCCTCCTTTTATTGAAGACTCGTCTCTTTTGTTTTTCCTCCTAATGATGTTCTATTTCAGTTCTTTTGATCCTTTTGTTATTATTCAGTCTTGTAACTTGGTTCCCTTCCAGTTTTTACCCAACAGGTGCAGAGTCTGTCTCCCACCCCACCCACCCGCCAGACCACGTCCAAGACCTTTGTGTCTCTTACTCCTCCGTCTCCCACCCCAATAAGCCTCTGGGCCAAGACCTGCACAATGTCTTGTGTATTTTAGGCATCTCTATAAATAATAAATAGTGGGGACAATAACAAGCTTGGATGGGTTTTCTGGGCAGTTGAGGGGAAATGAGAGTTAAATTCAGGGGGGCTCTGCTCTCGGTCAGCTTGGCCTGGATTGATAACGACAAATAGGGGCACCCCCACCCCACATACACTTTCTTACGATGAGACGGACTAGGGCACCCGGCTGCCGTTTCCAAGTGGCTCTGCTGGAGAGCCTGCCACAAAATCCACTAGATGGTGCCATGTTGTGGTTAGTGTTGAAAGATGTCCGGCTGGGACAGGACTTACCTGAGGCTTCAGTGAGAATACTTCTGAGCCGAGGTGCCCAGGACGACGCCTGTAATGTCAGCGCTGAGGATGAGCGAGGACTGTTGTGTGCTCTTTTTGAGTTTTTTGTTTTAAAGAAGTATTAAGAGACAGGGCCACGTTGGCCTGTTTCAGCATAAAAGGTTGTAAAAGAGTCCTTTAACACCTTTGAGACTGAGCCCACAAAAGCTTGTGCTAGAAATTTCATTCTCTCAGTTCATCTCAAAGGTGATACCGGATTAACTGAGAAAAAGAAATTTCTAGCACAAGCGTTTATGGACTCCGGTCAGTCTCAAAAGTGTAACAGGATTCTCTCATAACTTTTTTTTTATGCTGGAACAGACCAACATGTCCATATCCTTTAATATTTCTTTTTTTAAAAAAAAAATAATCAATGCAGATTTATGTCTTTTTATTTTAAAAAAGAAGTTACCCAGATAACACACATTTTGTCATAAAAATGAGGGAAAGGACGAGAAAGAAGGGGAGGAGGGAGAGATGTAGGAAAAAGCAGCGACTGGGAGATTCACAGATCCCGGGAGATGGCATAACGCCTAAGTCTGGCTTTGATCCCATCTGTATTCCTCCATGCTTGTGCTGCTCAATTAGAATTGTTATTTTGTGCCTTCAAATTGTTTTCAACTTCTGGCAACCCTAAGGAAAACTTATCACAGGGTTTTCTGGGGCTGAGAGGGTGTGATGTGCCCAAGGCCATCCGGTGGGTTTCCGTGGCTAAGCAGGGAATTAAACCCTGATATCTGGGGTCATAGTCCAATGCTCATATCATTGCACCATGCTGGTTCTCTCCGTTAGGATTGCTGCCTCTTTTTTTCACTTGACTGGCTCTTCATCTTTAATGTTTACAAGATAAGTGGCACAGTTCTATCATCTCTACCAGAAACAGCTATATCTGCTGAATTTGGCCAACACGGGTGGGTGACACTACAGTTTGACTTGATGTTCTTGGTGGAAACACCCAAGTGAGCAATTTCTTCATAAATGAGGCCAAAAAGAATCTGAGATTTTGAAAAAAATAATAATTTGAGAAATTGGAATTTTTGTCATCGTGAGCCTTGCCAAAAGGGGTTCCGAAGAGATTGGCATACAATTAGTGAAAGACAAACCCTACCCACGGGCTTAAAATCTAGAAAGATTCATCCGTCTCTGATTGGGGCCTACTTTCAACTTCTTATTGCTCATTCAGAATCAGTGGAGTCCTGTTTGTGCCAACTGTCTTTGGGATACCACCTCTTAAAATGCAGGAGTGGAGCACCTCGACCATTTCTGAACTCTGATAATTAGAATTCCAACTCTTGTCTATTCGTCGTCATCTGTATCTCGAGGCAGTTTGTTTTTAATCACCTGATGCGCTTGCTGGAGGGTTCTGGGAACTGTGGTTTTAAAAGTAATTTTCTGAAGCTATAAGCTCCAGTCACCTACACCTGTCCCTGGACTTAGTACCTGTCTTAGGATACCTTACCTGTAATTCTGAGATTCTTCTGCATCTAAGGAAAGGCTGAATGAACAGGCTGTCACCCTCCATCAAGGTTTAAAGTGTCACAATATTTTACTAGTCAGTCTGCTGAAGGTTGCCCCCAAAGCAGAAACAAGGTTTGACTTATTTTATTACTATTAGTTATATTCCATCAAAAGGGCACCAAGAGTAGCTTACATATAATCAGTAGAAACAAAATCCCAGTCCTTGCCCACAGTCTTACAGCTAGACATGATAAAAGGAAACATGGATGAGGAGGGCAGAGAAACAGAAGCAAACACAGACATCAATTATTATAGCTCAATAAGAGTATTTATAACCAACCAGTGTGGTGAAAATCATTTGGGTAGAGGTCGAAATGAGATGTAACTTGTTTAGCAGCAGAGCTGATGGAATTGTAATGCTTCTCTGCTCTTTCTCCCATCTCCTTGAGCCACATTAGTTAGATAATCTCCTAGGAATGTGTTTCCTTTGCAAGTTTCTCTCATCACAAATGAAAAACCAAACCATTTCCTTCTGTTTTCTCCAAAATTAAATTGTAAAGGTAAATTGCTGTTTATAAAGCTGGCCATTAAACCATCCTACTATATGTAATCAATACATTATTTATTGTATCAGTGCCAATAAAACTGTAGACAGTGTCTCTCACTTTCCTGATGGAAAAGTACAGTCAGGAGAGGACATAAATACCCTCATACTCACAAAAGCTTGTAAAGCCCGCTTTGCAACAGTTGTGAGAGACCATGAGCATCTTCAAAGCCCAGATGAGTTTCCATATCCTTTGGGCAACTCTGGATGAAGTTTGTAAAACTATAATTTTAATGTCAGTATGTTTTGTTATTTTTCCCCTCTTTTCTGCCCCCACCCTCCATCCCCACTCCACTACAGCAGACTGTGCATTTCTGCAAACCAAATTAGATTAACTATTTGGAGAGATCTATCCTTTCTAGCATGCAGAGCCTATAAATGGAAATAACTGTCCTGGCTCCTGCTTGGGCTGAAATGAGAGAACAAAGGATGGATGCTGTGCATCTGGAATAACATTGGCAACAATAACAACAACAGTAAAAACATGGGCAACTGATGAAGTAGACTTAGTCTACAAAACTTCCTTCTCTCAGTTAGTGTCAAATGTGCTACATGAACAAGAATAATTGATGGTCATGATCATGATTGTGATGAGAAGCAGAGAAGGAAGAGTAGAAGACTGTATTCAGAAGAAACTAAGTTGGTGGCAGGTGTGGCAATCATTATAGTCTTTCAGATGTTGTTGGGCTACAAGTCCCATAAGCCCCAATTAGTATGACCAATGCTGGGAGTTATAGTCCAACATCTGGGGGGGCTGGATGATTCTCAGCCATGCATTAAAGTCAGCCAAATTAGAGATATGATATTATTCATGTCCTTAGCTCTTCTGTAGAGCAAGCTTATGGTTGTCCTGGACACAGGATTCATAGAATCATAGAGCTGGAAGTGCCACCAGTCCAACCTTATTCTGCCATGCAGGAATACACAGTCAAAGCACTCCTAACAGATGGCCATCCAACCTCTGGTTAAAAATCTCCAAGGAAGGAGACTACCACACTCCCAGGCAATGTATTCCACTTTCAAACAGCTCTTACCATCAGGACTTTCTTCCTAATATGTAAGCAGAATCTCTTTTCTTGTAGTTTGAATGCATTGCTCCATGTCCTAGTCTCTGGAGCAGTAGAAAACAACCTTGCTCTGGCTTTCATATGACATCTTTTTGAATATTTAAACATGTCTATCATGTCTCCTCTTAACCTTCTTTTCTCCAGGCTAAACATCCCCAGCTCCCTAAACATGGTTTAGGGCATAGGGCATGGTTTCCAGGCTTTTTACCATTTTGGTTGCCCTCTGGGAGCAATTGACACACAGAAAAAAAACTAAAAGTAAAGTAAGCTCAGCTCTTCTGTGTGTGTGTGTGTGCGCACGCTGTTGTTGTTTTAATGAATGGATGGCAGGCATTTGGGTATATTAAGATGAAAGACACTGAGCAATTCATAAATAAACATTTGGACACAGATTCTAGCATGGGATGGACAAAGCGTGATCCTGGGGCAGCGTGTGTGTCCCCTGGTGCTGTTTCGTGGCACACACACAGACCCAACAACCGACAGAAAAAGGTGACCTGCCTATCTTGGAATCCCCCATGAGTGGCAATTCGCCTTTTAAGTAGGTCACCTACCCTGCTTAACACAAACCTCCTCATTTTTTCAAAGCCAAAAGTGAACACCTTTTGGGGATGGGCAATCCATGTGACCCCTAGAAGGTCCCAGGGGCTGAAAATTGGCCTCAGACTCCCCAGAGTGGCTCCCCTCTGTTCTAGCACTGGAAACAATGGCTGTGCTCTTACAGTGCAATTGTGTGGCATAAACTGGCACACCTGTAGTTAAGTGATGGTGGGACTTCTCTGAATGCCAACATTGTACAAACAGCTGCCTGTCCGCCAATGTGTTTGTCTCTTCTCCCATCATGCAGTGCCGGTGGGATGTAAAGTGGCTTTCCCTGGAATCCCAGTGAACTGAAGCATTGAAGGCCTTGATGAATAGTTACACACTGCCCAAAAATGGGCGACAGCATGTGCAAAAGTTACATTTGCAGAACTCCATTTATACAATGGTGAACTGTACACAGATAATTCTCCCATGGCCAGAAAAGTATAATTGTATGCCTAGGAGAACTTCTAAAGCGCAGAGCACGTCAACAGGATTCTAGCCACGCTTCCCTGCGTTGTTATGTCCACATAAGCAACTAATTTCAAGCTAGAAGGTATCTTCTGTGTTGTGTAAAAACATCCATCCTGGCCCAGTGGGTGACTTAATACTGGCATGTTGTGTCACTGGTTCTTCTCCCTTCCTCCTCCCCTCTCAGAGTCTCTCTTATGTTCCCAGCTGCTTTTTAACAAGGAATCTTGCCTGGCCGTTCCGAAAAAAGGTTGGGCCAACCCGTGTCTCCTCTCAGTCACTTTACAGTTTCCACTTCAGGAAAGGCTGTTAGTTAAAAATCTAAAATCCCAATAAATAAAAGGCTGGGCCATTCCACCATTTAACACTGATTCTATTGTCCAAGAACATTTATAGTCACCCTGACTAATGGCAGATGCTTCACCGGCATATACCTGTTAAAAGAAAAAATTACTTATGATTAAAGGTGCCAGCTTGGCCGGTGTCTGCAATGCCAACCGTATGAACAAGCTCCCCACAGGGAACGTCTGTCTCGTTTCATGGGCTTCCCAAAGCCAGGCACCTTCTGAGGTAATAGCAAAGAACCTTGGGCAAGGTGAGGTGGAGGAATCTTGCCTGGCTGTTCTGAAAAGGGCCGGGCCAACCTATGTTTCCTCTCAGTCACTTTACAATGGCTACCTCAGGAAAGGCTCTGAGTTTTTTTTTAAAAAAAAAACTCACCCGAAAAGCACAATGTACAATCTTGTTTTAAACTGTGATCAGGATGAGGTGGCTGTCTGAAAACCCGTGTTCTCCCACATGGACCTGTGTGGCTTTGAGATCTTAAGAGAGGCCCATCTCTTGGTCCTGCATCCCTCATAGGCACTTTGGATGGGAACGTGGGAGACAAGGCCTCTTGGTGGTGACTCTAAAACTCCCCTCCTAGAGAGCCCAGACGGACTGCCTCTGTGCTGTCCTTCCATCAACACGTGAAAACATTTTCATTATTCAGAAAGATGGTTGTGTGAGTCTGTCTGAGTACTGCAGGGGCGGAGGATGAAAGAAGGAATTGAGTAGACTTTTTAAGATAGATTTATTTCAACATGAGTTTTCGTGCATTTCAGTCCCCTTCATGAGATGGCTGTAATATTGGACTCGGAGAGCCAGCATGATGTGTAGCGGTTTGAGCGTTAGACTTCAACCCTGGAGGCCACGGTTCGATTCCTTGCTCAGCTGTAGAAATTCAATAGGCGACCTTGAATGCATCACACACTCTCAGCCGCCAGAAAACTCTGTGGCAGGTTTGCCTTAGGGTCACTAAAAGTTGGGCCGTTTCCGCACAAGACTGTTATAGCGCTATGATTCCAGTTTCAACATCCTATGGAATCCTGGGGTTTGCAGTTTCGGGAGGGGCCAGCCGGCCCCTCCCGAAACTGCAAACCCCAGGATTCCATAGGATGTTGAAACTGGAATCATAGCACTATAACAGTCTCATGCAGAAATGGCCTTGGTATAAACTGTTGTGCATGTTTTACCTCTATGTGATTTTATTTGTATCTTTTTATATTTTCGAGCACCATTTCTAGGGTTAAAGTGAGATATAAATAACTAATCAAATACAAATAAGCAAAAAAAGAACTTGTTCCAGGTAACTATATCACCTATAACTCATTACATATGATTTCTGCTCCAAATGTTTCACACCCTCCAGCATTCCACAAACAAATGCCAAGACATAGGTGGCCAAGAAGCAACAGAGTGTGGTCAAGATGGCCAAAGTTATAAATGAGGAAGAATATATAAGCTACGAGAGGCTGCAGCAGTTTGCTTTTGCCCAAGCTTATTGGGAAGGGCAAGATTCCACCCCTTCCTCTCATCCCCTCCCTCAAGTTAACTGAGTGCAAACTACTTTCACACTGTAAACTCAGGCCCTTTCTGCAACACCCTCCCATCCTGCAATGGGGACAATGGGAGAAGGACAGGACCGTGACGCCACTTCTGAGCGTCGTGGTCATGGTCTCATCCTTCTCTCATCCCCAGATGGTGCAATCACAGATTAAATCATTGATGGGTTTTCCCCGTCACTGACATGTGATCATGCCACCATCCTGGATTTACCTGTCCTGTGGAAGCTGCAGAAGTGCAATGGCTGGGCTTCCTGCCCCAACGCAGCCTGGGAAAGTACATGGCTGCGCTGTGGAAGTAAGAAGTGAGGCCATCGTGCTCCCTTCCGCAGGGAGCCAGTCAGCGCGGAGGGAAACGTTCCCAGCACAGCCACTGCCAGGATCCCGACCAGACAACTTTGGAAAAAGATAGGGTGCAGAAAGGGCCTCAGTTTGCAGCAACCAAACTAAGCTGAGGACAAAGGGAGGAAACTGGAGGAGGAGAGAGAAACTGGGACATTTTAAAAGCAGCTGAAAAAGTGGAAAGATAGAATATTAATCAGGACTATCCCTGTCAGATTGGGAGAGTATGAAGCTGTTGGGCACCAGCTCCCAGCAGCACCAGCCAGCAGGGTCAATGGTTGGAAGGAGGGGAGTTGTAGTCTAGCACTGCCTGAAAGGCTCTAGATCTCCCCAACCTGTGCCCTCTCCCACTTGGTTTAAAGGTAAAGGAGTGTTTCTCTCTCTCTCTCTCTCTCTCTGTTTTTCTCTGCAATTGTTGGCAGCAAACTGGGGAATGATAATACAAGCGACTATCTTGTACGCAGAATGGAACAAAACAGGGCCAAGTTACAGCAGGAACATGTGACGTTATCAAGGGAATACACTCAGAGTCAGTCTTGGGGTACAAATAATGTAAATAGGAACACAATCAGCCTATCACACGCACACCACCATTACTTTTTGGTCATTTGTCCCACACTGGCTGTTTGTGGAGGTCAGAGAAGATTGGCATCTAAAAGCCACAGGACCTGGAGACAGGAAGTCTGCATTTTCTTCCTGGTTGGGCTGTGGGAATGATTCCCAGCCTTTATTACTGGCTCCGTTGTCGCCGGCTCCCTCTCGGTCAGCTCTGATAAGTCACGTATTTCTCCCCGGCCCCCAGAAGTGTATGGCTCGGGCAGAACGGGAACTGCCTTGAAAGGCAGTCAGGCAGGAGACTGAATCACATCCACTCAGAAAGGGAGTTAAATTAGGAAAGCATGAGGGAAAGCAGGACTCTTTAAGAATGGGACAAGACGCTTGCTTTTGAAATGCCCTTGCAGCAATCAGGCTCTGTTGCCACAGGATTAACAAGCACCCAGGCTTCACATAAATCTTTATTGTCAGGTTTTGTATAATTTAAAAACTAGGATAGTCTTGAGCACCAATGAAATAAAACCCAATTTGAAAAATAAATAGTTATATAAAACTCACAAGTGTGCAACTCATGCTTTCAGAAATCCGTCTACCATCTGTGTTGTTTCTTGAGACTTGACTGTTGGATTTAGGTTCCCGCTGTTGACTTGATTGATTGATTGATTGATTGATTGATTGATTGATTAAGAAATGAGTGTGTTTGTCCCATGAGAGGGCACCTCACACAGCCTGCAGCAGATTTTCTTCTTGGACATCAGTTCTAGGCCTAGGAAAGAGAGGGAGGGGATAGTCTGCAGTTTGCATTGTACTGATAATAAGGGAGCTGTTAAATCACTGTGTCCACCTGGATAGAGCATAGTTCCTGTGTGGAATATAGTGCTATCCATACGCACTCCACACTCCTCTTCCCCATCTTCAATAGTCTCTTAATGGATGCAGCTGGTCTGATGTGTGGCAAATCTTTCTCGTTAACATTTAATTTCCAGATTATGGCAACCCCATCACGGGGATTTTCTTTGCCAGGTTTGCTCACAGGGGGGTTGACTTTGACTTTGCTTTCCTCTGAGACTGATAGTGTGTGACATGTCCAAGGCCACATAGTGGATTCAAGCCTTGGTCTCCAGAGTCATAGTCCAAGGCCATGTCTGCACTAGACTGTTACAGCGGTATTATTCCACTTTCAACATCCTATGGAATCCTGGGGTTTGCAGTTTGAGGCCCCTCCCTAAACTGCAAACCCCAGGATTCCATAGGATGTTGAAAGTGGAATAATAGCACTGTAACAAGTCTAGTGTGCTAGACCACTACACCAATCCGGCAAAACAACCATCTGTATCATCTTGTTAAATGGGACGTAAAACATTGTCACGCATCAGGTTTGAGCACATGGCAACACGATAATCTGTGACCCATCCACCCACCCAGCTAACTCACCAAGTGACTGTGTGCAAAGCAAGGTAAATTACCAATTAGAAATACTTAACTTGCCCATCAGTCTATGGTGTCTCCTCCCATTCCTGTTTGTTTTTCTAATATTGGTTGTGGCTATGGAGTGCCTAGACCACTGTTGCCATATATGAATGTTTAACAGGGAAAGGACTATCTGGACATACAGACAAAGCATACTGGCTGCGAATAGATACATCAGGGAGCACCTTTTTCTGGACTGCAACTCTTGGCTTGAATAGTCTGGGAGATGGGTTCCTCAAGATAAGGGGGGCAAAAGACAGTCCTTCTTCACATACTTTAAACTAAGCTTACAGAAATTACTGCCACAAGTTACGGTGATGATTGACTTTTGGTACCCTCAGCTCTGGTATTTTGTTGGATGAGCTCTGTGGGTTGAAGATAGGCGCCATGATGATATGGTGGTTCCACTTTTCCTAGCAGGGTTGGTTTTCAGTAGACAGCATTGGAATGTTTCTGCTTAATTCCATAGCATTTGTCTTGTGAAGTCCTACAAGTTTCCATCTGATGCTCTCAAGAACATCTTTACGAAGACATTGGGTGTGTCATCACAGGTTTTGGAGTGAAGTGCCATTAGCATGCTGGTAATATCCAGTTCTGTTTCTTTCTGCCATTGAAGGTCAGCCTAGGCAAGTACTGAATTGGTGTCTGGATTTGTTGATGGACTGGATGAAGCTCAATCAACTGAGGTTGAAACCTCACAAGATGGTAGAATCTTGACAATGCAAATAGCTGGTTTCAACATCTGCAAGCAGGGCATGCAACCTGTTCTGGGGTGTTCAATGGGGTTTCACTCCCCTGAAAGAGGAGAGAAGGCTTGGGTGTGTACTTTTTGATCCTATTTGGCCACAAGTAATCTCTAGAACAAGATGGGAAACTTCCAAGAATTACATAGTTGCCCCAGGCCCACCTGGACATTGGAAGGTGTCAATTACCTGATACCCACAATTTTTGCACATGCACACCCAAATTGGCCAATTGTGCCTCCACAAGCCTAATTTCACACCATAAGGGTTATGTGCTGACCATTTCAAGCCATTTCCATGCTGATCTATTTTAGGGTGAGGGAGGCCTCATCTCAAAGTTTCCCCAACCGAAACATGGTTTATCATATTGCTGAGAAGTACAAATGACCGATTTGTGGCCTCAGATTTATTGGGGGATGTATATGGGGCTGAAGACCAGCCTTGCGGTCACATATAGGACATGGCCTCCATCTAGTTGTATGGATTTTACTAGCTTATACTAGTTTGAATGGCTATAATGTAAATATATACATTAGGGCCTACATACCCTAAAAGTACCAGATCCCATCTGATCTTGGAAGCTAGGTGGGGTCAGCCCTAGTTAGCACTTGGATAAGAGACCACCAATGAATACCAAGTGCTGTACGCTATTTTTCAGAGGAAGAAGCCGGCAAAATCATCTCTGAGTATTTCTTGCCTAAGAAAATCCTATAAAATGCATGAAATTGTCACAAGTCGATAGGCGACTTAAAGGCACATACACACAAAGTGTGCATAGTCGTCCTTGATCGTTATTAAATTAAAACAGTCAGACACATTTGTAGAAAATAAAACTGGTAAGAATTTATTATATAATAAGTTAGACTTGAATTCACAAACTCCTTCCACATTTCCAGTTATCAGACCTTCTATTCAATTTCCATTCAATTCCTCCCTTCCCAGCTGGCTTTCAATCTCTTTCCTCCTCCCTGAACTCTATTTCATCCTGCCCCTATCCAGCCCTTTCCCAGGTAAGCCTCCAGGCCGCATGCGTCAAACACAAGGCCCACGGGCCGAATCCAGCCCACCGGGCCATTTCGTGTGGCACTCCCCCCGCCCGGCGAGCCGGATCCCCACACGGTGGGCCCCCGGCTGCGGGTGTTCTGAAGAGGGGCCCAGCCGCCAGCGCTCGCAGTCTACTTCTGGCTGCTCCTCCCTCCAAGTCTCGCCACCGGGGCACTGCTGTGGGTTACTGGACAGGGGAGCAGCCGGAAATAGCAGGTTGCGAGTGCTGGCGGCTGGGCCCCTCTTCGGAATAATGGCAGCCAGGGGCCCGCAAGGCGGGATGGGGCTGACCGGGTACGGAGAGGGACAAGGGGTAGAAAGAGCCACAGGGGAGCGGGGGGGGGGGGCAGAAAGAAACACAGGGGAGGGGGGAGCAGAAAGAGGCACAGAGAGGGTCTGGGGAGCAGAAAGTGGCACACTTTGGACATACTGACCAATTCTATGTCCTTTTACAGAGGTATAGGGACCATAAACTACGATCAAATAGCCCCAAAATATCCAGGGAAAAAAAATGATGCAGAGGGAAGACAATTTAAAAACCAGCAATAATCGAATGCAGAGGCAATTATTTAATATGATAACAGAGCAGATACATTTACACAGTCTTATAGATACGACTGGCCCTTTGAGGGCAACCGTGATGCTGACGTGGCCCCGGATGAAATTGAGTCTGACACCCCTGCTCTAGGTTATATCTATTTCCACATAAGCCCCCTTTCACAGCATTCCAGGAGGTGGGGTGGGCTGGCTCCACCCAGGCTTGCTCAGCTTCTCACTTCGCAGTGACTAATTGTTGAAACAAAATACACAGCAGCTAAGAGACCAACCTATGAGTCAGGCTGGAAACCCACGGTTCCTCTCTAAAGTCTGCCACAAACGCACAAAGGGTCCATCAACTCCATGTTCTCTCTCAACTTCACCTCTCATCGGCAACGTGGGGAATACAGACTTGCGTTACAGGATCACTGCGAAGATAGACAACAAAATTAATGTGTCTGAAGTGCTTTTGACGGTTTAAAAGCATTGTGGGGAGTGCTAAATATCATGCTCGCTTTATTACTGGAGAACTATAACTAGAAGCAGCAGTTTCTCAGACAGGAAGAAAAAATCTCTCTTTGTTTCCCTGGCAGAAAGATGTGCTATAGAATTCAGGCAGCACTGCTTTTGCCAAGACTAGATTGGAGACAATTTACACAGAAATTGGCTGTATTTTTTCAGGCAGAACATCTCTAGGAACTACCCATAGGGTACAAAATGATCCAGAGAGATAGAACAACAGGCCAGCACGGAATGACATCACTTTTAGGTTGGCAGCTTTCCCCCCCTATGAATAACCACAGCAAAAGCTACCAAAGTTGAACAGCCACTGGAATTTACAGGGTCTTTCCCATCCTTACTCCCTGAAATACATCATGGCGAAAGGCAGGTTTGTCATAACTGGACAATATACATGAATGACTTTCCAGGGTTATAGAGACAAAGAGTAGTGGCATGGAACCCAACCATTTAGGTGTGTATGGACATACATGTAGATTGAGTCTCATGAAGGGGAGGGTGTTCTCCCAAATTAATTTCCCCCCATAGAATCCGGACACACTTTTTTAAAAAAAACAGGCAGGCTCACCACTCAAATTATGTCTGTCTGTACACCAGGGTGGGGAAATCTGTCAGTTTTAACATTCTCCTGCATTCATGTTTTTTTAATTTCCAAGTTCTTTCCATCCAAAATATGTGGAAATGTGCAAATGTTGGCATATTGATGGCAACTAATTTCTCCCCTTTGCTCACTGACCAGGTTGAGCAGGTAGTCTGCCCACTGTGCAGGTTGGGGAACCTGTCAGGAAAAAAAAAACGAAGTGGCAACTCTAATTCAACACTATCACGGTGGAATGTGCAGGAATACAAATCCAGACTTTTAAGACTTGATTCCCACATTAGAATTTTGGCTGGGATCCTGTTGATATTTTATACGTATTTAAGTTCCTTTATGGATGTCATTATTCTTTTCTGACCATGGCATAGTGTCCATATTCAGTTCACAGTTCTGTTAAGTGGAGTTCCACATAGGTAGCATTGCAGTTGTACATTCTTGGACAGTGTGCATTTCCTTATCAGTGTCTTCAACAGGCCACTTGATTCATTGGGATTGTGGAAACAGCAAGCATGCTCACAGATATCCAGGTGGTTGCACAATGTTGGTATTCAGCAGAAGAGTGGCGTAATGAAACCATCACTGAACTGTGTGTGTACATGCCTTCAAATTGCCTGCTGACTTACGGTGACCCCATGAATTTCATAGGATTTTCTTAGGCACAAAATGCTCAGAGGTGGTTCTGCCCTGAAATATAGCCTGCGGCACCTGGTATTCATTGGTGGTCTCCCATCCAAGTACTAACCAGAACTGACCCTGTTCATGATCAAACAGGATCTGGTGCCTTTAGGGTATGTGAGTATAAATCTATGCTATCCAAGCACAATGTAGGACCCTCCATTGTCACTGTAACTACAACAACAGAGCTCTGTTGTCATAGTTACATCTGATATTGTTGTTGCTGTGTGCCTTCAGGTCATTTCCAACTTATGCCGACCCTAAAGCAAACCCATCACAAAGGTTTCTTGGCAAGACTTGTTCAAGGGAGGTTTGCCTTTGAGGTTGGGAGAGTGTGACCTGCCTCAGGTCCTCAAGATTCAAACCTTGGTCTCCCAAGTCATAGTCCAATGCTCAAACCACTATACTGCATTGATTCTCTGCATCTGATATGCCAGCTCCCCAAAAACTTTACATTTGCATCTTGCCAGCAGCCCCAAAGAAAGAGTTTCTGAGGCACTGCAGATCACAATCCTGAGAAACGATGCTGCCGTGCTCTCCCAGTCACACGGTGCATTGAAAACAAGCAGCAGGAAAGATCCTTTTGGGTCCTTCCACCTAAGAGCAACCAGGAAAGTGCTGCAGACTTTACTCCCCAGTGCCCTGATCAGCAGTGTCTTGGAAACGCTTCACCTAGAGTGTGGCTAGGCTGCAAAGGGAGGATTTTAGGTTTGCTCATCCATGACAGTAAATGTGAATCCCCAGCAACTATGAGATGAGAAATCCAGTTTATGATCTCATAGCTACTGAAAAGGATCCCAGCCATTAAATTATTCCCACCCGTAATAGGAAAAAATTCGCAGTTTTTGATAAATGCTTATCACAAATAAACCAAAATGTTCTCCTATGCCTACTGAACACACCTCAGTACCAGAGGCTGTCTGACCTATATAAAAACACACCTTGCAGATTACTAGATTTTGACAGTTTATTCCAGCGTCTTCCAACCTGTGTGCCAAGCCAAGTTTGTTACTTTGCACTGTCTTTAACAGGAATACCCGTGGGGAGCTCTCCCTTCACACATGGTGGCGTGCAACCCCTGTCTGTCACAAAGGTACATCGTCCACAAAACAGCAGAACATCTGGACATCCTGTACAGTAAATAAGAGTTGGAAGATGTGTTTGTCATGCTGCAGATAACTAAATGAAAGGTCCCTACAGAAATCTAAAAAGCAAGAAAGGGAAGGGGGTAGGATTAATTTGTTTTGCTTGGATACTATTTAAATATGTCAATATTAGAAGATTATAATTACCATCCAAGTCATTCAGGCAAACAAGCTGGTAACAGAAGCGGCTTTAAGGGAGACACGTTTCCTGTTGGCGTCATTCTGAGGCAGGAACCGATTGAATAAAATTAGCTCTCCTAATGTATGTTACTTTGTCTTTAGGCCCAGGTCCAAAGATATCTCTGGCTCTTAAGTGTAGGGAAGGCCAAGCCTCAATGTAGACAGGATGATATTTGCCTTGTTTGGAAGCGATTTGCCTTGTTGGGAAGTTATATACACAGGCAGTATTCCTTCATCAATTCCACTCACTTTCAGTTATAACGTCGGAAGGGACTAAAGTATCAGAGCTAGCTAGCTAGCTTGCTTGGTTGCTTGTTTATTTATTGATTGATCTATTTATTTAATATGCTGCCTTTCTCAGAGAGTGGAACCCAAGGTGGCTGACCGAAAGAATTACCTAAAACCTAACAATAACCATTTACAGACAATTTTTAAAAATCATCACATTAAAACAGCACAAAAGCATTAAAAGGCATACAAAAAAATAAGAGCACAGACCCTAATAAGAAGCCTCCTTGCAAGCAATTAAATATTAAAAGGCTGTTTAAACAAAAAATATCTTTGCCTGCTGGAAAATGGAGCGCAAGGAGAGGGCCAGCCTAGCTACTCTTGGAAGGGAATTCCACAAGCTGAGAGCAGCCACTGGGAAGGCTCTTCCTCATACCCTTCCCCAAGTGAGCCTGCAATGATTGGGACCAAGAGAAAGCCCTCCCCTGTCAATCTTAGACTTATCTACTTGCAAACAACTCAGGTCCACATAGAGTTTCCAGATTTTAGGGTGTGGCCGAGTTTTAGGGCCTGCACATTCCTCTCAGGTCCTCTGTACAAAGAAGAGGAATCTCAGGGTGAGAGTGCCATCTGCTAGGGTGTGGGTGTGGGTGGGTGTACCTTCCTAACAACATTCAGTTCAGGATTGTCTCAGGTGCTGAGATCTCTGGGCAAATACCTGAGATCTAGAGATAGGCACTGGTGCATTAAGTACCAATCACAGCTGATCATTCCAAGACGGGGGGGGGGGAGGGGAATACGGTGGCCGCTCCACATTTGCAAGGGTTTGGGGCACGGAACCCTTGCAGAAGTGGAAAAATCGTGTGATTCCCCTCCAGAGCTCCCTCCTTCCATTCCTTTGCTTTTTGCCCCAGTGTTGGGGGCAGGGGACAAAAAGGAACAGAGTAAAGGGCTTACCAGTACTTTCCCAGCAAAGGGAGAAAAGCACATTTCTCCCCTTCTGGTTATTTTCTATGGCCACCTTGAAAAGGGAGGAGTAGGAGCAAAGAGAGCACCTGATCACTCAGTAGCCATTACACAGCAGAAAGTGCAGCCTCACAGGAGAGAAGACACACCTCCAGCAGTGGGAGGGGGGGCTGCTCACCCACTAAGAAAAAAATTTCCTTTTAAGCACAAGCGTGGCAAGCTTGGGGGGAGGAATGCAAGGGAATTGGGGGAAGAAAATGGGAGGGAGGGAAGCATGTGCCTTGAGAATAATGAAATTCACAAAGGTAGAGGGAGAACTATATTTTCCTATTCAAAAGTTAGAAATCTTAACCAAAGAGCTGTTTCCAGGTCAAGGTGAAATTAGGGGATTTTTCTTTTTCACTTACCTACTGAGACACAATAAGGAACATTTAATCTAGTCTACTTGCTTCTGTCCAGAAGGTAGATACAGTTCAGAACTGAGGGGAAGCGCTGGTGCTACAAGGACTGGGAAAGGAGGAGGAAGCTGAATAAATATATAAATATATAGACCACTGGGATATATAAACATATAAATATATATAAATATGTAGACCACCTGGAAAGTCTTTGCAAGCCCTAGCTAGAATGAAGCCTTGGAAATTGTAGCAAATGCTGCCTTACTACATGGGATTTGCACTCAGGTCTTTCCCCTTGCCCAGAGCTGAGTCCAGCAAAATTGAAGAATTTGCATTCTCCTCTCATACCTGGAGATGAAACACAAAAATTGGAGACTTGGGTCCAGGCCCTGAGATATGATAGTCCTATCACACTTGTCATATCACCGGCTCCTGTCCCCTTGTCATTACACAAGGTTGTCCCTAGGGCTCAGCTTTTGGTCCTCAAATCTCAGCACCTGAGATAGTGATGACCAGGCAACCCTAGCTCCATTTCTAAGAGATACCAACAATAATCCCTGTGATCTAGAAAGCATTTGGTCCCATGCAAATCACAGGAATTAAGCAACATTATTGCAATTATTACATGTATTTATTTGTGTCTTGTTATTGGTGTTTGTTATGGTTGTATTTGATTTGTAGGGAGATGCATTCAGTTTTGATTATCCATGCCTGTTGATTTGATTTTTGCTTCAACTGTTCTCTATTTTCAGTTTTCAGTTTATGTTTCATCACTACTTACAGTTATGCTTATTATTAGTGTTTCTCATGGAGTGTATTCATGTCTTATTATTAATGTTTCCTATGTTTGTATTCAGTCTTTAGGGAGATTTATTTAATTTTGATTATTCATGCCCACTGAATTGTGTGATCTGGAGGGCACTAGGTTGGTTTGAATTTCAGAACTCAATAGAAATTTGCAAAACTGAATGCTACTACCCAAATCGACACATTAACAAGGTATACTGGGCTCCAGTACTCAGCATGCATTTGTACACACCAGCAAATGGTACACATGGTAATCAAATGAGTACTGTAGCTTTTTAAGGAGTGTGTTTGGAGGGCATATTACTCCAGCAACAAGGAAGAGTCTTTCTCTTCCTTGTTCTGTTTTGCTCTAGATGCTGGGGGCCAATGAGACCAGTGAGCAACTAAATTAATTCCAGATAAAGGTTTGTTCTGAAATCAGCTATGCAAAGCCCAGCTCCTGAAAGAGGCTTTCTGTCTCAGATAGAACGTCACCAAAGGCAAGTCAGAATACCTGATTAAATTTGGAAGGATCAGTGGTTGGATATTTTATTCCTTAAAGTTGCTGAAGGAATAAAGAAGAAATAGGTTTTCAAAGAAAGGTCATAGAGACAAAGGCCATTTCTGCCCTACACTGTTGTAGTGCTATTATTCCACTTTCAATATCCTATGGAATCTTGGGGTTTGTAGTTTAGGGAGGGGCATTTAAAATTCTCAGCGAGGGAGCTCTTTGGCCTCAGTAAACTACAAACCCCAGAATTCCACAGGATGTTGAAAGTGGAATAGTAGCACTATAACAATGTAATGTGGAAATGGCCAAAGTCACCCCTATAATAATTGACGACTATAGCCCTTTATTGGAAATTCTTCTGTTGAGGGAAGATGAGCCTTGTGGTCATCCGCATTAGTACTGTTGCACTCATGAACAGCAAATGTGGTTCTTTCATTTTGTGAGTAGGCATGGGTGGAACAGATCCTTACCAGAGATTAAGGTCCAGGAATCTGGAGCTCTGATTCATTTAGTTGTTAAAATATTTACAGGCTGACTTACAGGGTTGGTACCCTTATAAGTAAGCATCATAAAAGATTAAAACAGAAAAATAAATACACTACTTTTAAAAATACATTACAGAAGTAACCATAAACTACTGAAATGTACCAACAATAAAACTCACCGTAGCATTATTTTTTTTTTAAAAAAAAGCATAACATCATGTTAAAGATGCCAAGCCTGGAAATTTATAAATGACAAAAGGTCAAGTCTATCTTTTTGTAAAGGAAAAAGCAAATTGTATTAAATAAGTTTTAAGTGTCTGAAGACACAAATGTCTGTAAAGGAGGAGCCCCAGGAGGAAGTGGGTCTATATCTATGAAAGTTCGTGCTAAAATAAAAACCAGTTAGTCTTAAAGGTGCCACCACATTCCGTTTTTTTCCTCTTCCACTCCCTTCCTCTTTTTTATTTCTCAGGCACAGTTCCACTCTGAAAAGACACCTTCTGTTCTATCACGCCAGCCAACTTAATTCATCTAAGTGTCATCTTAGCTGAAGTTAACCCAAGTGTGGTCTTAAAGAACAGGGAGAATACAGGTGAATGCAGTCCTTCAAGTAACCTGGTCCCAAATCACTTGCATGCTTTATAGGTCAAATTTGAGACCTTCAATAGGGTGCAGAAATGCACCAGCAACCTCAGTCCGCGATGGTGTTGCTCTAGGGTGGCCAAGTTTACAGACGATATTCCTCTACTTGAAAGACTGTCATACAGCCTTTGTTAAAGGCAGCCTTCAAAAAAAAAGGCTTTAGACTCTCCAGCCCAAGTCCTGTTATAAGGCAAAGAACCATAAGAAGGATATTGTTTAAGAAGGACATTGAGAAGGTGCCGTGTGTTGAGAGGTGGGCAACCAAGATGATAAGAAGTCCGGAAACCCAGCTGCTACGAGGAATGGGTGAAGGGTGTGAGTATGTTTAGCCCGGAGAACAGAAGACTGAGAGATGATGGGATAGCCATCTTCAAGGCTCTGAAGAGCTCTCACTTAGAAGACAGACCAAAAAGACAGGTCCTGCTCTAGAAGGACCCAAATCCAACCAATTTAAATTACAAGGAGATTCTGAGTGAGCACTAGGGAAAACCTCCTCATGGTAAGATGTGTTTGACAGTGGAGTAAACTGCTTTAGAATGTGGTGGACTCTCCTTTGAGTTCTTTAAATGGAAGATTACTCTCAGGGGTGCTTTAGCAATGGAAACAGGGGGATCTTGAAATTGCTCATCAACGGTTTGTATCTGGAAAGCAAATTTAGCAGGCAGGTAGTTAACCTGGCCACTGTTTATTTGTTTTGAGCTATGCTTAATTTCTATTTAAATTGCACTAATTATTTATAGAGCTATGTCTGTGTACAGCTGGTTCTTTCTTTCAGTGATGCAATTTTTTGTGATGAATAAATAGCCATCCACAGTCTAAGCTGGTGACAGTGATTAGGGAAGGGATCTCTTGAGATTACCAGGCGATACTGAACACATTTCATAACCAGTGGATTTATGTTTGGCATCCTGTTATTGGCTTCTGTATACATAAATCTCCCTATAGAAATGGCTGGATATTTTTGTCGGGACAGCTGTATTCAGTTCAAGGATGTAGAAACCGAGTTACACGTGTAGTGCCATCATGGAGGGTTGTAACATTGTGTATAATCATATGATGATACACCTTGCTCATTGCATATCTATGTGCATCAATGCACATTAATCCACAATTCCCCCCCCCCCCAAAATGGAGGATCAGACCTAAAATATTAGGTTCATCCTAAACTACCATGAGTAGTCGGCTCAATTGCGGGTGAGCCCTGAATCAGCCTGGAAAGATTCCGAACTTTGGCCAAAGAGGCACCCTGAAAAATGCAGTCAAACCCACTTCTTACATGAGCAAAGACAAAGATCCTTTATTGTTAAAAGGAGTGGGTTTTATAGTTAAGGTGAAGCATTCCATGAATGTGCAAAAATCATTACTTTCTCAGGACCAAAGTTCTGATATGTGGTTGCTAATAAAGTAACTTCTTGTTAACAATCAACAATGAACTCTGAATGGCATAGGTATCTGCTCAGCCGTGAAGTAGAAGAAATATTGTTACAGAGGATAACAGAGCACTGGGAACTGATGCTGAGTACCTAGACATTTACTTTGCCATTTAATGTCAGCATAATTTTAAGTAGGACAAGGGGCTAACAACGGAAACGACCTTCCAAGCGAACTAGAATTCAAACTGGAGGAACTTTAGTTAAGCAAATGCAGAGAGAGAGAGAGGGTGTCCCATTAGCTTGGACATTCAACCAGGCAACACCCTCTGTGACCTGAACTGTCCAGGGTGCTGAATCTCCAGCAGCCCTGCAGAGTAGGCTAAGGAAACGCTGGGGAAGCACTATGTTGTCTAAGATCTTTTACTGCTTACAAGTACAAAAGAGGAAAGTGGTATAAGGAGAAAGAAACTGGGATGTTTTAAAAGCAGCTGAAATAGTGGAATGGCAGAGAGTTAATCGGGACTGTTCCTGCCAAATTGGGACAGTCGGAGGGTATGTGATGGTACTTCCAGTTTATGATTCCCAGGTTTTGGAAGAAACCACCTTAGCTTTTGCATATCTTGATCACGAGAGAGAAGGAGTGAAATAAAACAAGGACTAGGACAAAAGGAAGGGGAAAATAAGGGTTTTTCATTCTCAACTGGAATTTCTACAGCAGGAAGCTTTGGGTAAGGCACAAAGCCACAGCCTCATTCCATCTGCATTCAGTCTTAAGATCTACTCTTCCTAAACATGCTTCTATCTGACTGTTCCACAGCTTGGTGTATTTCTTCTCTTTGGTGCTGCCACTAGTTCTTCTTTCAGCCACCCTTCCTCTTTGAGAGCAGGGGTGCAAAATGGCCCCCATAGTTATATAAACAAACATGGCAGCCATTCTGAAAGCTGCCTTTGCTCAGCATGTGCTTCAAGGCAGAGATAGATAAGCAAGGGAAACCGGCAGGTGAGCAACAGACTGGGAAGAAGAAAAGGAAGGAGACAGCACTGCACGGGAACGGCAGCGAGTGCCGTGACAGTTCTTTATTGTTTGCATTGTTTTCTTGCTGCCAAGTCCCTTAATAATCAATACAGTCCATTTATTTTGTGTTTACAAGGTCATCAATAAAGGAACAGGGTCGAACTCCTGCCAATGGGAGATAACAGCGCAGAAAACAGGAAGTAAGGGATTTGTTACGGTCTTTGAATGAGCTACTGAATGATGTGACAGTTTTGATGTCTGTCTTGCTCATTTAAAAAAAAAACTTGTTGAGACTTAACTTGTGGCTTATCCACAGGACACAGCAGTAATATCTAATACCGTCAGGGATGCAAATACAAGCCCCACCAAGCTCATCTTTATACCCGTCAATATTTCACAGGTGAAAAGCAGGACAGGTGTGGCCACGCAACATCGGTGTGTGGTCAAAGGGTGTTCGGAGGAAGAACAGACAAGCTAGGAGGGGCTGCAGGAGTTTGCTTTTGCCTGAGCCTGCTTGGAAGGGCGAGACTCTGTTCCCCGCTCCCACCGTGTTAGTAGAATGCACCCTTCTTTTGCATTTGAATTTAGCTTGCAGCAATTGAAATAAGCGGAGGACAAGGGGGAGGGTGTGAAAGGGAGAGTGCAGCTGGGACATTTTAAAAGCAGCTGAAAAAGGAAGAAGACAGATTATTGGAACTGTCCCTGAAACAGGGCTAGTTGGAGGGTATGCATCTTTCATTTTCTGGTCCAGAAAATGGACTAGTCAGCTTTCTTCCTTATACGGGCAGGGTCAGAGACAAAAGACTTAGCACAGGGTCACTAGACCTAGCACTAGCCAAGGGTCTTTGGCTTGGAAACGTTAGTCTGAATACCAAAGTATCAAGGTTAGTTCAAACATTAACATGCTAATGTTACTTGTTTATTAAAATTTGCAAGATTAATTGGTAACATTGATTTTTAATTATATATTGGTAAATTGTACATTTATACATTTGTAAGTATACGTTTGAAATTATACATTTTGAAAAAGACTAAAATTGGCAAAAAGCCTGCAATATGAACTCCCCAAAATAACAAAGTGATGTGAAATATGAATCACCTTGTTACTGTGATTGACATTTAACTATTACAGTAACAAAATCTGAAGTTATTATTGTAGAAAAATAGAGAAACCAAATATTGTACAGTCAGCCCTCCACATTTGCGGGTTTCACTCTTGTGGATTTGATTATTCATGGATTATTTGCTGTCAGGTCTGCTGCTGCCCTATGCCATTTTTCACAGGGACTCAGCCTCGTGAGACTGAGAAACTGCAAATGAGGCTTGTAAGTCCCTCTTAAAAATGGTGTGGGGCAGCAAGAGAGGTGGCAGTAAGCCCCACCAGCCACCAAGTTCTGCCTTATGAAGGAACCCTGATGCCTCAAAGGACTCCACAGTGGGTTGAATATGGTGGTCATATTTTTGTGTGTGTTAAATATAGTTTGGGAGGGCCTAGAGTTATTCATGTTTTTTCCACTTTCACAGAGGTCCTGTGCCCCTAATCCTAGCAAATATGGAGGGATGACTACACGACTAATTAATTTTAGTCAATTAATTTCAAGAGATGTTAAAATTTAATGAGACCAGATCAGGGCTTTTTTTTTTCATGAGCAGTTTTATGTAAAATGTATAGTTGGGAAAAAGAATGTGACACTTTGAAAAATGGTAGAACTGCAGCTGCAAAAAATTGGGTAAAATAGATGCATGTTATGCCCTTGGAAACAGAGCATTGGTATGTAAATTTATATAATCAGCACATAGACGCCCTTGCAGATGCTTCAAAAGCAGTGAGGGATTATTGTGCACTTATCAAAATAGTATTTGAGAAGTACTAATTTTGGCACCACAGGGCAGTAGGAGTAGAAAGATAACATTCTTACTGAACCAAAGCAGATTCATAAATGAATCCTCGTGGCACTGTAGATAAGAACTACTGACTCCTGCAGAAAAACTGATACCAGTGCAGACCGCAGACAAGGAGCAAAGCATGCTGTGTGGTTGGCTTTTTTGAAAAAAAAAATAGTATGGGTTCTCTGACAGAGCATTTCTGGAGATGGAAAATGTTTTCAGATTCTGTTCCAGAGTGATCAGATGCATCCAAGGAGAGCTTAAACAGAAGAGCTGTTTAAATATTAGTCGAAAGCTTGGAAAATGACTTTTAAAAGCAACTGGTTACAATTACATTTCCAAGGCACAGAAAAAAAAATAGTTTTGTTGTTGTTGTTCTTCTAATTTTTAAAAGTACCTATTTCATATCTTGCCGAGAAAACTCCATCATAAGTTTGCCTTAGGGTTGCCGTAAGTCTGAAACAACTTGGAAGGCAAACAACAACAAATTTCTTTCTGATTTCTCAGAATTAACTAAAATAGCTACTTTTGGGTTAGTTTTTAAAAACCTGAAAGGGACAAGCCTCTTTTCTGTGGTATAAAACCAGAGCCCAGATCCCAGCCAGTGCCTTTCCTACCCAACTCTTCTCTTTCTTTGACTTGATAAAGACAGGCCCATACTTGAGAGGGTCACGGGAACACCACGAAGTTCTCTGGAAAGATATTCCGTATTTGAACACTTGATGGAGATATTTTTGGAAATCTTACAACTACTGGCTAAAAGCATGAGATGTAATAGCCATAAAAATTAAGTAATAGTTTTCATGATCACATTTGGATTTGATGGGTATTGAACAACATTTTGTAATTTTTTTGTACCTTGTAATTTTTTGATTGTAATAAAATTACACACACACACACACACACACACACACACACACGTACACATACACACATGTAGCTCTGAAAAAGAGGGCATAGCTGGGAAAAGGAGAATGTATGGCAATATTCCGTGCATTCCCCACTGCCCAATGGGATAATAACAAACAGATTGGGAGATATTGTGGTTGGTTGCACTATGTGTTTATTCAGCACAAAGATGGTGTAGCACAACTGCTGCGTAAATACATGACTATAGATTTACACTATGCGAGTATGATGGCCACTCTCTTCTTTCTGACATTTTGTGAGCAAGTGGATGGCTTTGCAGGGGCACACACAGATGTTAAGGAGAGTCTGGTGGTGCAATCCGTCTTCCCCCCTTGTTGCATACAGCATATGGGTGCATCAGGACTCTTGGCAGGACACCAGCGAAATCTAGTGGTTTAAGGACAGCCTAGAAGAATCTCATAGATCATGGGGGAAAGCAGGCTACTTGGCAACCTAGGTTAAGCTAGAACTACATACAGCAGTAGCTGTTGAACGTTTTATGTCTCTTGGTCACAGAGCTTCCCATTTCCTTAATCCTACTGACAGAACCATCAATAAAACCAGGTCTGGTATTTTAATAGCTGCATCCAATCAAACAACATCTTTACAGACACATTTAAAAAGGAGAAACTGTCATAACCCTTTACAGATCTACATTTCAAGACTGATTTCTGGACACTGGTTCATTTTTTCCCATGTTGTTTGACTTCTGCGCAACCTTGGCTCAAAGGGGTTCAGTTCTTGGGAAAAGCTTATTTTAGAATCATAGAATCACAGAGTTGGAAGGGCCATCTAATCCAAAAGCACTCCCAGCAGATGGCCCTCCAGCCTCTGTTTGAAAACTTCCAAAGAAGGAGACGCCTCCACACACCAAGGCAGTGTATTCTACTGTCAGACTGCTCGTACTGTCAGGAAGTTCCTCCTAAAGTTTAGGTGGAATCTCTCTTTTGCGGAAGCTTGAAGCCATTGCTCTGTGTCCCAGTCTCTGCAGCAGCAGAAAACAAGCCTGCCCCACCTTCCCTATGACATCTTTTCAAACATTTAAACATTCCTATCTTGATTGCCTTCATAGCTGGTGACCCAATTCAGACACAGCATATACTGGCTTGTTAAGGCCTGGCATGTAAAAGAATTGCGACTGTTGCATATGGCCCTCCCTTTCTCAGCGTGCCCAAACTGAAGTCCTCCCAGGTTAGGTAACTATAGATTCCCATATAACTGAACAATAAATTCTGATTATTAGTTTCAGAACAAACTAGGATCAAGACTATTAATTGTGGTACGCAATGCTTGAGTTGAATGGCAGCATCCTGCAACTGAACCCAGACATCAAATGCATAACTAAATAGACAACCAAATGCATATTCCTCTGCAACGTGCATTGTACATCCATGTGCAGTGTGTGTTTCTGCTTGCAAAAGGACATCACATGCACAACTCTGCTTCTGCAAAGCCTGAAATCAATGCAGATGTTTCACACTGGACAAAAAAATATTCAACTGCTTCTGTAGGGGAGTTTACATACGTGTAAAACACCAACAAGTCTCCAAGCCTTATTTCGGCTGCTACAAGCCTAAGCTCCTGCAATGGGAGAATGCTAGGGATACCAACGTAAGCTGCCAAAGTCACACCTCCCCCCAAAAGATTGGATTTAAAAAAAAGGATATATAACTGTAGTAAATTAAAAGCCCGGCAGTTAATTGGTCAAATGACCTTTAAAGGGTTGGCACTCCTGTATATTAATTCTAGAGGTTTGGGAGTACATAGTCATTAACCTCAGGCCTTACACACATTAAAAGAAGCCAAATGATACTTTATCATAAAGTGTGAATGGGCCCAATGTTACATGTAAACTTCAGCATAAAGTAAGTTTAGCACAAGTGATTCCAGCTCTCAGGAAACAGAGAGAGAAAGTCTGAACCTTGCTGGCAAAAGCTGACTGGGAACGTTTCATCCCCCTAGTAAATTCAAAGACTACTTTTCAACAAAATCCTCTACCACAAACACCTATGTTGGAAAGTGTTCCAGCTTCAATAAATGGCTCAGTTCTTTGCATGCCCCGATGCCTTTAAATTCCATCCCTTGAAATTCTGCTGTAAGTAGCCCATTGTAGAGACACACAACAGTATTTCTGAAGCATTTTGTTTCTTTTGAACTTGCCACTTCCAACTCAGATCTCTTCAAAAGATACAAGAGAAGTTCCGTCCTCTGAACAGGCTGGAGTGACTTCTAAGTGGGAGCGTTTCTTTGTTCGGTGCCAGAAAAGGTCAGTTGAATTATCGTTGGCTCTGAACTGGGGCTCTTACAACCTGTAAAGTTCTTTTACCTGAGCAAGTCTCCAAAAATTTAAAGTGAGAGAAGCAGAGGGATAGAATTATTATTTTCCCTTTGGGGAAAAAAAATCTGTCAAAGGAAACAAACTCTTATGCAGCCCTTTCTCACCTACTATCTATTCTCATCGCTGTTAGCAAAAATATCATCTTACCTATTCTGTGTCTTCCTCACTGTGGGACCAGCAGAAGTACAAACAATGCAGTCTCTTACAGAGGACACCAGATATTACAGTCTAATTTCAGATACTTGCATTCATTGGAAGAAGAAAGCTAGTACAGTTGGCTCTCCACATTTGCTAGGATTAGATGTGCAGGACCCCTCGAAAAGTGGGGAAATCACAAATATCAAAACGTGGGGCAGGGGGGAGGGGGCCAGGGCATGGTGGGGGGAGTGGAGACCCAGGGTCCAAACCAGTTCAAGGAAAGCAGAGGGAAAAGGGGCGAGTTGGCATGATGTCTCTACACTTCTTTTCTCTCACCCATCTCCTTTCTTGGGTGAGGAAGGGGCACTGGGAGAGGGTTTGTGGTGCGGACACATCAGGCTGTGAATCATCCTCAGTTGGCCAGGCAGCAGCCGGTGGTGGAGGAGGAGGAGGATCAGAGGCAGGTTTTTAAAGGGCTGAGTGGCCTGATCGGAGCCGCCGAGAGGGAAGGTTCCCTTAGGAAAAAAGCACTTGAGATGGTGGGGCAGGAGTTGGAGAAACTCTCAAATAATCAAACCCTTGAAGGTGAAACTTGCAAATGCAGAGGGCTGACTGAATAGCACTGAGTGTCTTCTAAGTCCAGCACAACAGTGAGTGATAGGATGCATGTACTGATTAAGCAAACTAAACAAATCAGAATTTCCAGCTTGTTGTTGTTGTCAGCCAGAGACCTGTTAGAATCATACAATCGGGAGAGACCACAAGGGCCACTGTGTTCAACCCCTCACCACGAAGGAATACACCATCAAAGCATTCCTGACAGACGACCATCCAGCCTTTATTTAAAAACCTCCAAAGAAGCAGACTCTACCACACTCTCAGGCAGCAGCATATTCCACTGTCAAAGTGCTCTTACTGTCAGGAAGTTCTTCCTAATGTTTAAATGGAATCTCTTTTCCTGAAGTTTGAAGCCATTGCTCCTTGTCCCAGTCTCTGCAGCAGTAGAAAACAGGCTTGCTCCGTCCTTCATATAACATCTCTTCACATATTTCAACATAGATATGCATGTCACCTCTTAACCTTCTCTTCATTAGACCAAACATAGCTCCCTAAACCACTTCTCATAGGGCATGGTTTCCAGGCTTTCTACATTTTGGTCACCCTTCTCTGGACATGTTCAAGGTGGTCAATATCCCTCCTGGACTGTAGTGCCCAGAACTGGACACAGCATTCCAGGTGGGGTCTGACCAAAGAAGAACAGAGTGTTGATGACTTACATCTTTGTAGGTAGACTTAGGTCTGTGGGAATTAGAATTGGGCAATTCCATAATATTTGTATTCTGCAAGGGACTGCAGTGATGTTACTACATAGGGAAGCCATCAAAGTGACTGATATGCGTTGGGACTGATGTGCTTCAGTTCCATTGTGCATTGGTAACCTGGCTAGGGAATGCCAGTACACATCTGTAGAACCCAAAGCATATCTGGACACTCTTGCTGGTATCCTGTTATACATCTTTGCAATTCATTAACAGAGTTTCTTGGAGCCTCCACTATGTAGCTAAATATACGTAAAGCTACATAACACATACTATGATAGACTTTGGCCATTATTATTATTGGGTGGAATTCACAATCACAGTGTATACCTATCCTAGAATTATGTGTTTGTAACTGACTGAAAACAGATCATCCTAAACTTTCACTTTGGATGCAGCTCAGTTTCCTGTTTAACAACTGAAACTGAAATGTTTTACACATATTAACTTTTGATCAATGTTTGTTAATTGTCACAGTATATATAACTGAATTAACTGCATCCAGAACAAACTTGGGAGAAATGCTGTTGGCTTGCTTTTTAATTACACACACACACACACACACACACAATTTTAAAAAAATACAAATGTATAGCACTAAAAACCATTCAACACTCATTTAAAGACAGAATATTTTAAAAATTGACAAAATAGCAAACCATTAAAGACCCATCAAAATCATTTTCCAAATGCCTGATGGAATGACAAAGTTTTCACTTGCTACAGTCCCAAAGGGAGGGAGTTCCAGTGTCTGGGAGCAGCTACCAAGAAGGCCTTCTCCTTTTATCCCCACCAAACAAGCCTGGTAAGCGAGCAGGACAGAGAGGACTTCTCCCAAAGCTCTTAGCCTTTCGCTTTAGCCTTTGGTGCAAAAATAACACAGCTTGGAATGATGTCTGGGAAATATTGTTTTAATAGTCCCTTTTGGATGCAACCAAGGTTTATAGAAGTTGATGTGGAAAGGGATAGGGAGCCAAGTGCTCCCTATCTTGATGAAAACAACAAAATGTTCAAAGCCATGGCTGCTTTGGAATGGAACTCCAGGTATTCCTGACTGGTTCCAAGAACATGCCGCAGCTACTGCACCCTGAGAATGGAATGAGTGGTCCATGTTACAAATGCCTTGTCTTTAGGGTTGCCAAGTCAGGACTTTCCCAGGCCCTGATGTTTCAGCCACAAAACCTAGGGAGGAGGGATGCCCCCTGTAATTTTACAGGAGGTAGGCCCTGGTGATGTTACAGGGGTGATTTACAAGAGGAAGCCCCCAGTGGCGCCAGTAAGTCTGATACCTTAAACATCAACCCCAGCTGCACAGAGTATGGATTCAGATCAAAACACCGAGTCTGAGGGAAAATATTTACACATACTTTTCAAGGCAGCACTCTCCCTCTGAGGTTCCTCCCTCTTGCCTAAGGACCAGGCCCTGAGATCTGGGAATCTTGTGTTTCTCAGCTGCAGCCCAAAAAGGCAGACAGCGATGACGGGAACGTGTTATTAAAGCTGGAACCAGAAGGTTGGGACTCTGATTTCTCTCTTTCTCTCTCTCTCAATTTCTGTAGTAGAAAGACTGCTTTTCAACCTTTAAAATGAAAACAGCCTTTGCCCTGTGAAATGTCTGAATGCAATTCATCTGGCCTCCAACTTCCTAAGAACATGCTGAGTCACCAGAGCATACAAGGAAAGGCCTGGGAATTCTGTTCCCTGTACAAAACCAAAAACAAGAAAATGTGAAGTCCCTGGAGGTTCTCTCCATTTCCTCTCTGCAAGAGTCTAGACTCTCTCTCTGCTGATGACTGATAGAGATTCATGTGTGCAATAGTGCTGTGAAGACCCACGTCCTGCCCAGCCTGACACCTCTTTATGTCCAGGGCTGAACAGTCAGGGAGATTTCTGGCCCTTTTCAGATATGAGCACAATGAACGTGGTACTCTTGGTACTAATGGTAGTGTGTCTAATCCAGTCCAGAGAAATGGCACTCTCTTTGGACCTCTCTTTATGAAAATATAAAACAAATCTTTATTAAACACACTGTCAAGGAATGACGTATTAGTAATTAAAGATTGTTAAACCAGCGCGACACTTTTCCCTGTTTCAAATCCAACACTCAGCTCTCTCCATCCCCTCTCTCTGTTTCCCCCCCAAAACTCTCTGAGTTCAGTTAAATTTCCGTTATTCCTTTCCCTCCATCCAGCCCCTGCCTTTGGCTATCCGGGGTTCTATTTGCTCCAGTCAATCATTTTGAACCCCTGGGGGTGCCATGGTACCTCCACTGCCAAGCCCCCCCGCTCGGGGTTCGTCAGAGGTACCCACGCAGGCTTGTCCCATTTCGCAGGCGTGTCCTAGCTGTCCTCTTACAGCTTGGTCAGGGAGTCTAAATCTCGCAAGATACTCGGCTGTGATTTACGAGTGACTCTCCATTTGTCACAGTCTCTAGCAGCTGAGGTAAGGCTGTTGCTTCGTGTGCCCAGGTCTGTGGGGTTCCTTTTCCCACCCCTGTTCTTTCTTCATCTGCTCCAACAAAGCTTAGAACTGCTTCATCCGAAGCCAATTCCCATTCAGATGGAGCTATTGCTTCACTCTCTTCCCCACTTTTTTGTCAAAGACATGCCATACATGCGTGCACATGTTGCTTGCCATTGTGTTGCACACCACGCCATGACACAAGCTTAAGGTGATGTGAAATTAATGGCTATGGTTTTCCAGCTTCCTTTTGGGAAGGGACGCAAGTCATAATTGCTGCTGACACAGTTTCTTTGTGCAAGCTCCTCTTTTTCATTCTTTCTTTCCCTCTCTCGTTTGCAACATGAGAAAAGGGTATTTCCACATTGCTAAAGATAAAGAATAATTTGGATTAGCATCTCCTGCTTCAACAGTCAGGCAGCCTATAGAGAAAATACATTAATAAAGGTCAAGAGATGGAAGTAACAAAATCTATATAGCAATCAATGCACACAGGCTGTCCTCTCTTTTTGGTGCTACTGGTTGAAAGCAGAGCTGCTGTGATATTGCTTCAAGATGTATCTAAGCCAGTAGTGGATGAAATGCAGCTGCTATTAGACTATAACTTCCAGCATTTGTTGCCATTAGCTATTGCTACTGGCAGTTAAAGTCCAACAACTGGCAGGCTGCATGTGCCCACCCATGACCTACACCAAATGATTATATCATTTTGATTCGTCTTTAATGCTAAAATCATACAGCATCCTGGGATTTGTAGTTTGATGAGGTACTTAGGACTCTTTCTAGACTGGCAACAGAGTTCTCTAGCAGAAGAACTTCACCAAATGTTGGCGTCTTTATGGAAGGGAGTTAAAGTGGTATCAAACTACTATAACTATGTAGGGTGGATATACCCTCTGGAGCAGTGGTCAGCAGATGCTGAGGGCTGATACTCTCACAGGGGGTCTGTGAAGAAATGGGCTTTTACAGCTGAAAGTAAGGAGATGGACAGACAGATGGACGGATGGTCTTACACTGATCTCAAAGAGCAGGAGTCTTGCTGGTGATAGACATCATTTGTACAAAGTTTCATTATAGTATCTCAAGTTGTTCAACAGTTATGAAATTGTTTGATGGCAAAAAATACACTCAGTACTGGCTACTTCTGCACGGCGCGAGAACATGCAAGTGAATGACATTGAGTGGCTAAGAGAAAGCACATGACGTTTCTTGCTACTGCATTTTAAATCTTAAGTCTTGGTAGTCCGTGGCAACAAAAGATATTTAAAGGAGGTCTGTGATTAAAAAAAAAAAAAGGTTAAGAACCTCTGCTGTAGAGAGGCCAGGCAAAAGGAAAAAAGGGATTTTAGATGCTGTTGAGGGAATTATCTTGATCCTTGGGAGGGTCATGAAAGATGGAGAAGCACAGTGTTGCAAGAAAAGTGAAAATCTGGGAAAGGAGATAGCGGTGGGTTGAGAAGGAAAGCAGGCAGGTGTAGCAAAGAAGATTAGGTGAACAGAAGGTCCTTAGCAATGTGCAGAGATAGACAGTTAGGGGGCCATTTTGAGAAGGAAAAGGAATCTCAGGCCATTTCTGCACTGCAGTGTTATAGTGCTATTATTCCACTTTCAACATCCTATGGGATCCTGGGGTTTCCAGTTTAGGGAGGGGCCTTTAGAATTCTCAGCCAGAGAGCTCTCTGGCCTCAATAACCTACAAACCCCACAATTCCACAGGATGTTGAAAGTGGAATAATAGTACTGTAACAGTGTAATGCGGAAATGGCCTCAGCCATGAAGTACTGCAATCCAAAAGGGCGATCATCTGCCTCGTATATTAAAGTACAAAGCCTTGGTGGAAAAGCACAGTTTCTTGAAAGCCATCTTGAAAGCTCTTTTTCAAAGGAGCTAGAGGAGGAGATGGTGGGAGAGGAACAACTAAGGAGCACCATGGCTGGAGAGGGGAGAGGAAAGGCTGGTGTGGTGCAGGCAGTAAGCAGAATTTGTTCCACTTTAAGTGATGTCCTGAAACCACATCACACTGGTTAACAGCCCCTCCCTAAACTGCCTCATGGGCAGACCAGCTCTGTGGATGCAGATTGCGCTGCCAGCATACACAATTGTCATTCCTAGATCCCAAAGAAAAATGCTGATCTGGATTGTCCCAGAAGACAGGACTTGTTCCCTAATGTACTTGCCATGCCTTGGAGTTCATGGATATGCTGAGGAGTTGGTTCACTACATTACTCACCCAAACTGTTTGTACCTAGGTATGCAGAATTAGCAACAATTAAAGAGAGTTGTGCTCTGTCTGCAGAATGTGAGGTAAGATGCAGCCCTTGGGCACAATAATTGACTCTCCCCTCAAATAAGGGTTTTTGTTCTTACATTGTTGTATCTGCTTTCAAGTCAGCTCCAACTTATGGCAACCCTATCCCAGGATAAGCTTGAGAAGATTTGTTCAGAGGAGGTTTACCATATGCTTCCTTTAGGGATGAGAGAGTATGGCCCCTTCCACACGGCATTTTCAATGCGAAAGGGCCTCTCGAGCGTCGCACGCATGTGAGGGGCGGTCCACACGACGCACTCACATTTGCGCGATGCTCCAGGGCCTGGCAGGGACCGCTCACACATTTTTTCATTTTCGGCTTTAAGCCAAAAATGGTGCACGGTGGCGCATTGCTCCAGGGCCCCGCATGCACTTACCTTGTGTGCGGAACCTCGGGAGCCAGGCCGGTCACGCTTCCTGTCCAGTGCAGCCTAGGAAGGTCCCAGGCTGCACTGCAAAAGGAAGAGGGAGGGTTCTTGCGTGAGCGGGCGGCAGCTGCGGAGCTGGAGGAACTGAGACGCGAGAGCCTCTCGCTGGAGGCTGCTCGCGCAAGCCCCACACCCCAGCACCGCGAAAAGGTAAGGTGCGAAAAGGTACTATGACTTACTCAGAGTCCCCAGTAGGTTTTCATGGCTAAATACAAATTCGAACCCTCATCTCTCAGGGCCCATTCACACTACATAATTATAGTGTTATTATTCCTCCTTAACTGCCCTGGCCCGATCCTATGGAATCCTGGGATTCACAGTTTAGGGAGGGGCTGTTAACCAGAGTGATGTAGTATCTCACCAAACTAAAAACCCCAGATTCCATAAGATGAACCACAGCACTTAGACCAGAATCACAGTGCTATGAATAGATTCCAGAATCCTAGTTTAACACTCAAACCACTGTACCACACTGGCTCAAATAAGGGTATAAAATATTTAATTAATTGACTGGTTGGTTGCACTCAATGGCTCTTGTGGTCTCTTCTAACTCTATGATTCTGTGGTTACTATTTCCCCCTCCCCCAATGCCAGGACCCATAAGGGACTCATAACTTGATTTTTAAAAGTCAGGTGTAACTGAAAATGGAGTACAGTCTTCCCTCCACATTTGTGAGTTTGACCTTCATACATTTGATTATTTGCAAGGCATGTGCATGCATTCCCTCCCAGCTCAAGCAAATGGCAAAGGAATGGGAGAGGTAGCGCAGGATGGAAAGCACGCATGTGTGTTCCCTCCCCACATTCAGACAAATGACATTGGAAGGGAAAAGAAAAGGGAAGGCATGTGTGTGCATTCCCTCTCCATGCTCAGGGAAATGATAAGAGAATGGGAGGAGAAAGTACAGAGAGGGAAAGAATACTTGCTCACTTGGCTGAGAGTGGGGAAGATATTTGCAATTTTCTCACTTTCACAAGGATCCTAAGCCCTGAATCCTCATAAAAGTGAAGGGTTGACTTTACTGCACATTCAGCGTATAATATTAGTCTTAAAGAAGCTGCACCAGCTGCTAATTTGCCTCTGGTCTGGATTCAGAAGGCTAGTAATGATATCCACAGCCCTAAATACCATGAATCTTGATGTTTTGAGGAGGGCCTCTTCCTATATATGCTTCCCTGAAGACTCAAACCTGCTGGGAGGGTCTTCTGTGTCTCACCAGTGGGATCAATACATTGTGGGAGGACATGAGAGAGGATCTTATTTGCTGTGGCAACCCTTGGAGGTCCAACTGGTGCCAACAATGGTTTCTATCTGGCACCAAGTCAAAAAGTGAGGTGAGATCCCACAGTGTGCTTGCATAGTGTAATCCACACATAGTTAAGTGGTGGTTGCACTAAACCACCCTTTTGCTGAACATCAAAGCTGTGTAACCTATTTGTCCTGTTTAGAAAGCCAGCCACAGTTCCCAGTCCTTAGGCAGAGTCTATAGTAGTAGCCACAGTCAAGATTTACAGAAACTTATCAGTACATTACTTCCTTGTTTCAGCAGTCCAGGTCAGCAACCAATTCAGAGTGTCAGTTCAAGGGAGTATCCAGCAGCATGGTCAGCACACAAAGAGAGGGTCAAGGTTTTTCTGGAATATGAGCCAATGATCAAAAGAAGACCATGTTGCTTCCACCAGAATTGGCAGTTGTCTGCAACAGGTTTCTCCCTGCCCCACCTCTAGCATTTGATGGCCGGTGGCCTCCCGTAGCTGTTTGCTCATTAATGAGACTTCCCTTTCTTAGTGCTCTGAGCCTCATAGGCTCTCCCTTTCTTGTCTATGCTGGGCTGCAGTGAGTATCGCCCTGTTCATATCTGTGTGTTTTGGCTGTTGGGTTGGATCCTGTCTGTGTTTGCACCTGGGGACTGGGGCATGACATGACTGCCTATGAAGAGATGTGCTTGCTGTTTCCATAATCCCAATAAATCAAGTGGTACACTTAAGGGCACAGATGAGTACTGTATTCACTGGCGGATAAGACATATTTTTTTCCCTAAAAAATACCCTCTGAAAATGAGGTGCATCTTATATACCAGCAAACATGGTAACGCTGAAAACACAGGGAAGGGAAGGGGACTGAAAGGAGTCTTCCCTGTTTAGGCAAAACAGGAAGGGAGCGGAAGCCTTGATCTATAGGAACATAGATAGATGTTTCTGCAGTTTCTCCTTACCTTCCCCTCCTGTGCATTTTGACTCTGCTGGGAGTTTCTGCCCAAGCAAACAGGAAGACAGGAGTAGTGGTGCAGCACTCTTTTCATTCCCCTCCTTTCCTGGTGCAACACTCCTTTCCTTCCCTTCTTTTCCTGTGCATTTTGCTCACCAGAGAACAAAAAAAAAAAAAAAATTCCTGAAAAATACCCCTTGCAAAGTGGGCTGCATCTTATATGCCAGTGCATCTGATACGCCGGCAAATACAAGTACTTACACCCCCTCCAAGAATGCACAGAAGAATGTCCAACAGGTACACTTGTGGAATTCTGCTTACACAAATGCGAACGGAATAGGAGCATTATGGCAAAAAAATACAACCATGTGCATAAAGAAACTTTGTTGTCATGTGTCTTCAGGTTATTTCTGACTTATGGCAATCCTATCACAGGGTTTTCTTGTCACAACTTTTTGGGGGGGGGGGGTCATTGCCTTCCTGTAACACTGAAAGTAAGTGACTTGCCCAAAGTCAACTAGTGGGTTTCCATGGCTGAGCAGAGATCTAGTCCAACACTCAAATAACTGCACTACACTGGCTCTCATAAGGGAACTTATGTGTGCCTAAAAGGCCAACAGAACGCTACCCGTGGCTTTTTTCTTATTGTTAACTTCTTTTTTTCCTCTTTATTAATTTTACTCCTCTTTATTTAACTTTATTAACTTTATTTTTTTCCTCTTTGTTAACTTAAAGAGGAAAAGAATAAGTTATCTTATTATTTTAAACCTGGAATTGTTTAAAATTGTTTATATAGCTGTACCTCAAACGTTTGGTACCAGAGGCAGAAATAACATGGAAAGAATAGGGAGAGATTCCTGAACTACAAAAGAGAAGAGCAGATCAGCATGTTTTAGCAAACCTTTTATCCAAAACTAACACACATGTGAAACGAAACAATCAAGTCAGATAAACCTTGAATAAGTCAACAAAAATATTTTGAACCTTCTAGAGTCCACTTGAAAGCTTCTTTCAAAATGTGTCTGGTTATTATTCTTTTCTTTCTCCACCTTCCACTTATGATTTCCACCTTTGTGAACAGACCTAAAGGTCTCTGCTTCTTTAAGATGCTGGGAGTAGCAGCTGGAGAGGTAGGCTTATCTGCTTTCCCCTTTTCTCTCTATTTTTTCTGTTTAAGCATCCTCAGTAATTGATTCTGGAGGCAGCTGCCGTTTACCTTGCCTGTTGTAGGCAAGCACAGCTGGCTAGAGCAGAACCCCATTTTTCCCCAACTCACATTTCATTACTGAAAACTACCTTAACGCAATACCACCTCTGAGCCAGAAGTGCTTATGCGTATTTAGGTGTTATTGTTTGTAAATCTGATGCTCTAAAATTTCACTGATGAAAACCAGGACACATGTGGCCAGGCAACATCAGAGTGTGCTCCAGATGGCAAAAGATATTAATGGGGAAGTGCATACAGGTTAGCAGAGGCCGCAGCATTTACTTTTGCTTAAGCCTACTGGGAAGGGCAAGGTTCTGACCATGACTTCGCTCCTACTGCCTGCAGCGTTAACTGAGCACAAGTTTTGCAATATGAACCCAATGCAGTAATTGAAGAAAGCTGGGGACAAAGCAGAAAAGTGGGAGGAGAGAGAAACTGGGACATTTTAAATTCAGCTGAAAGAGCTGGATGACAGAGGATTAAACAGGACTGGCCCTGCCAGATTGGAAGAGTTGGGGGTATGAAATTTCCAAGAGCATCCACCCATGCTTTTTCATGTAAGAGAAGCAGGTCTCTTTGAGGCCTTTGTTTAGTAAACCGAGACTATTTCCGCACTAGCCTGTTATAGCGCTATGATTCCACTTGCAGCATCCTATGGAATCCTGGGGTTTGCAGTTTCAGGAGGGGCCATGCGGAAATGGCCCAAGTCAGTTGTGATCCTCTCTAGCACTCTCCATCTCCTTGTGGAAAGTAAATATAAATCGAATTGGGCCTACTCAGCTACCTTTGGTTTTTGTGGAGAATTGAAGAATACACAATTCAGTCGTTCGTCAGCATGATCCTACACTAATAGGAGAGAATTTAGTACCTCCTTAAACTGGAATTCTCTTCCAAATGCCCACTTGTTGTTGCTGTGTGCCTTCAAGACATTTCGGACTTGTGGCAACCTTAAGGCGAACTTCCAACGGGGTTTTCAGGGTCTGAGTGCATGTGAGACACCCAAGGTCACAGCGTGGGTTCCCACGGCCAAGTGGGGAATCAGACCTTGGTCCCTAGGGACACAGTCTTGATGCTCAAACCGCTATACCACACTAGCTCTCAATGGCTAATAGTGCCCCCCAAATCCTCTAGGGGGTGGTATTGACTGTTTTGTTGCTATGGGGGGTATTTTCAGGGGAATTACAATTTTTTAGCTTCGTTTTAGGCTTTTTTTTGGTCAAAACAGGAAGTATCTTCATTTTCATATATAAAGAGGTTCCTATAAGCCTTAAAAAAGGTAAGTCTCCTCTCTAAAATTGCCCCTGTCGGAGAAATGAATGCTCCTTAGTGAGTTCCTTGCAATTTCTTTCAAGAGCGGGAAGCTTAGGGTGAAAACGGGGAGCGCAGTCCGGTCCGTTCCTCCAGGGCAGGCAATGTGCCTTTCAGCCTCTGGCGGTTGCCCTGGCATAGAGGCAGCCAGGGCGTTGCTTCCCATATAACAGTTCTCCGCCACCCTCAATCGCTGTTCCTTCCATCTACAAATTTGCTTAGCATCACGCAGAGCGAGGCACTGAAAATCATCCACCTTGAGAACTCTTCTATTTTCTCTGTTTGCAGACCTTTGGTGATTTTCCCTGCCCGTTTTTCCTTTGGATATCTACACCGTGGCCATTTCTGCACGAGTCTGTTATGGCGCGATGATTGCACTTTCAACCTCCTATGGAATCCTGGGGTTTGCAGTTTCGGGAGGGGCCGGATGAAACGAGGATATGTGTGCCAAGCGGCATCAGAGTGCGGTCAAGATGGCAACGAGGAAGAACACACAAGCTAGGAGAGGCGGAAGCAGTTTGCTTTGCCTGAGTCTACTGGGAAGGGCAAGCAAGGCTCTACCCTGTCCTCTCCTTTCCACTTTGCTGAGTTCATTGGTTAATTAATCTGCACATTGAACTCAGTTTATAGCAACAGAAGAAAGCTAAAGAAAAAGGGAGAAAATGAGAGGAAGAGAGGAAAACTGGAACATTTTAAAAGCAGCTGAAAAAGTGGTACACAGAGGGTTAATCAGGGAGGTCCCTGCCAGACCGGGACAGTTGCAGGATGTGGAGCTGGAAATCCCAAAAGCTTTCACACATTATCACACTCTTTTGGCTAATAACTAATATGGATTCTGCTATTTCACTTATGGCTGCCACAGTTACCTTTCCTTTTTTGCATGCCCAGGAAAGGAGATCCTTTTGTCTTCTGTCGGTCTGAAATATAGGCACAATCCTGTTGGTAGTTTGGGATTATGTGCCCCTATCTCTTCTTTTCAGTGATGTGCAAGGAGTGGTGTGCAAGGAGCTATTCACTGATGCCTTGAAGACTGTCCCAAACCTCTAGCCACGAAAACACATGTGGTTGAGGAGAAGGGGTGGCCATTCAAGAGGTCAATGAGTGGCCCATCTCAGCTACATCTGTGGCCAAGGGAAACAGGGTCCCAGATGGAGAGTGTCTTTCTTTTTCTTCATGTTGCAGCCAAGACTTGCATCTTCTTGGTCATCCAACACCACCTTCTCTCATCTTTGGCAGTAAACTGCCATAGCAGTTCCCCTCCCCATCTGGAGGTCAATGTATAGAAACATAGGCTAAGTATAGCTAGTGGGACAGGTTTATCTGCTTTCTCCTTTTCTTTCTGTTTTCTTCATACATGCTCAATAAAGGATTCTGGAGTCAGCTGCTATTTACCTAGCTTATTGTAGACAGCCACACACAGCTACATTAGAATTGGCTAGAGCAGAATCCCACTCATTCCTAGCTCAGGATTTGTTTATTGCATTGATTACTGCAGACTTGCTGCTGCAACCCAACACTGAAAGTCTGCGTTCTTCCATCCTTCTCTCAATGCTGATACTGCTAAAAAAAATCCAGCTAGACAGAGGATAAGAACAAGGGGGCTGGCTTGGCATTAAAAGCCTTTGTGAAAAGCAGATTCACTGTTAGGGGCTTTTGCTAACTGAGGTCTGCCTTTCAAAACCCCAGACATTATATACAACACACACACACACTTTGTATATACATTTTTATATATACTTCCAACAGTGTAAACAGTAGTGAGAAGTGGGAGTTATCCTGTGCGTATGTGTTTTCAGGTCGCCTGTTGACTTATGGTGGGGAAGTTACTCTACTGTGTTACAAATAAGCCTTGGTATGCTGTAGGTTGACAAAGACTTTTACGATATATGGAGTGAGAAATGCCAGGTGTTCAAGCTGGCTTTGGGAAAAAAAGAGGCACTAGGGATCATATTGCAAACATATGTTGGATAATTGAGTACATCAAAGACTTTCAAAAGAAAACCAGCCTATGCTTTATAGATTATAGCAAATCCTTTGGTTGTATAGATCATGAAAAACTATGGATTGCTCTTAAACAGCTGGGTGGCCCACAACATTTTATTAGACTGATGAGTAATGTGTATGCAGGGCAACAGGCCTACTGTTAGGGCAGAATACAGAGAAATTGAATGGTTTCCAGTTGGCCATGGGTCAGGGAAGGCTGCATTTTATCATCCTATGTGTATGCTGAACATATCATGTGTAAAGCAGGATTAGACTCGGAGGAAGAAGGAATGATGTTGGAGGAAGGAACATCAACAATTTAAGATATGCAGATGATACTATACTTACTAGCAGAAAATAGCAATTATAGTACTTGGAACGATTACTGAAGAAAGTCAAGGTAGAAAGTGCAAAGGCAAGTTTACAGTTGAACATTAAGAAAACAAAAATAATGATCATGGATGATTTATATAACCTTAAAGCAGCCAGTGAAGACTTTGAAATAGTTCCACATTTTCCATACTTTGGCTCAACCATTAATCAGAATGGAGACTGCACTCAAGAAATCAGAAGAAGAATAGGACTTGGAAGGGCAGCTGTGAAGGAACCAGACAAGATCCTGAAGTGTAAAGATATATCGTTGAATACCAAAGTCAGGATTGTACATGCTGTCCTATTTCCAGTTTCTGTGTATGGTTATGAAAGCTGGATGGTGAAGAAAGCTAATAGGAAGAAAATCAACTCATTTGAAAGGTGGAGCTGGAAAAAGAGTTCTATGGATAGCCAGGACTGCTAAAAAGGCAAATGAATGGGTCTGAGAGCCAATGAAGCCTGAACTCTCCCTAGAAGCCAACATGATTAGACTGAAGCTGTCGTACTTTGGCCATATCATGAGGAGACATAGCTCACTGGAAAAGATCATAATGCTTGGTAAGGAAGAAGGCAGTAGAAAAAAAGGAAGACCCTATTACAGGTGGATAGACTCAATCAAGGAAGACATGTCCCTGAATCTGCAAGACCTGAGCAGGGCAGTTCCGGATTAGGGTGACTTGGAGATCTCTTATTCATAGGGTTGCCATAAATCAAAGTCAGCTTGATGGCAGTTAACAAACAACAATGTTGTAGGCTATATTTCAGAGGAAGAAACTGGCAAAACCATCTCCGTGTACTCCTTGCCTAAGAAAACTATATGAAATTTATGGCATCGATATAAGTCGACAGGCAATTTGAAGACGATTCGGCCGGCCCCTCCCGAAACTGCAAACCCCAGGATTCCATAGGATGTTGAAAGTGGAACCATAGCGCTATTAACAGTCTAGTGCGGAAATGGCTCTAGTCTTATAAAGACTTTAACAACAGTGTCAGTAACTGTTTTGCTGCACTTTGATGACACCCAAAATCTGCTGCCTATGGCAGGACTTCACTGTGTCTAACGGTCAGACCGGCTCTGGCTACATATTATCCCTTTGAGTCTGTTATGACCCCCCCCCCTCCAAAACTGTAGGATGCTTAAAATGCCACAGAATCCATCTGAGAATTACTCTCTTAAACCATACCCATTAGAAATTATTGGATTTTTGTGTTTTTATCTCTAAATGATAGGACTAGACATTGATCGATGCCCTTCTGAATGCCATTTCCCACAAAGACTGGGGTCGGGGGGGGGGAGTTGGAAAGCTACATACTTTATTTTATGATCAAGGGGTCATTCATCTAGATCTGCTCTAAGGCCACAGTAGACTTTTTGCCAATTGCTAAGAGAAACTAAATAAACACAGCCAAAACAGTGTCATCTATCTGTGGGTGAGTAATTATGAAGGATTCCTCTTTAAATAGATGTTTAAGTAAATATAGAAATATCGTTTTACAAATGCTGGCTCAAGAGGAGAGGCTCACAGGGCAGCAAAGCAAAGGCACCCTCGCTGGCTTATGTGTGTTTACATGTGTGTGTTTGTGTGTCTGGACCTAGATGTGAACAGGAAGCCCAGTTTACATATTATCGGTATAGTGGGAAACACACACACACTGGGGGGTGGCAATTCTGTGTGCCTGGGTTCCATGTCATATTGGTAATTTGCAAGCTCCTGATTCAGTGAAAGATTTTTACAGGTCTCCAGGGAAGGTACCACAGGTCAGTTTTCTCTGAGGGAACTCTGGCCTTCTTAGGCCCCCATCCCTGCTTGAAATAAAACCATACCATAGAAATCTTTTGCTCTTGCTTCAAAGCCATGTCAGATCCAGCCCATGTTTGAGCCGACCTAAGCTCAGATTCAGCTTAGATTCAGCAGACCTCAGAAAATGTGGCCTAAATACCTTAAATGCACTATATCCCATCTGATCTTGGAAGCTAAGCAAAAGTCAGCCCTGGTTAGTACTTGGATGAGAGACCCACCACAAATACCAGGTGATGTAGGCTATATTGAAGAGGAAGGTGCTGGCAAAACCACCTCTGAGCATTTCCTGCCTAAGAAAACCCTATGAAATGTATGAGGTTGCCAGAAAGTGACAGGTGACTTGAAGGCATGCGTGCTCTCTCTCACACACACACACACACACACACACACACACGCCAAAACAGATGAGAGCCAGTAGGTGCAGTGGTTTGAGTGTACTGATTTGGACACTGGGAGACTCGGATTCAAATTCCTGCTCAGTCATGGAAATCAATAGGGTGACCTTGAGGGAGTCACACTCTCTCAGCCTCAGGGAGAGGCAAAGGCAAGCCCCCTCTGAACAAATCTTTCCAAGAAAGCCCTGTGATAAGTTCACCTTAGGGTCATCATAAGTCAGAAACAACTTGAAGGCACAGAACAACAGCAAAGCCTCCATGATACAGCATTGGCAACGGCTATTCTGAATCCCATCACTATTTTCATTACAGTTTCAAATCTTCCAGAAAGACCCTCGATGTTTACTTTTGGTGAACTACATATCTTAGAATTCCCTGCCAGCAAGGGGATTCTGGGAGTTATAGTCCAAAACCACACTTTTCTGCATTCTGTGACCTCTGCTTTTGGCAGCACCATTTGATTTGGATGATGACCTATCTCCATCATAGATGGACCCATGTCCATCATAGAATCATAGAGCTGGAAGAGACCACAAGGGACATCCAGTCCAGCCCCCTGACATGTAGGAATACACAATCAAAGCAATCCCCACAGATGGGCATCCAACCTGTGATTAAAAAGCTCCAAAGAAGGAGACTCCACCACACTCTGAGGCAGCATATTTCACTGTCAAAATGCACTTACCATCAGGAAGTTCTTCCTAGTACTTAGATGGAATCTCTTTTCCTGAAGTTTGAAGCTATTGCTTGTGCCCTAGTTTCTGGAGCAGCAGAAAACAGACTTGCTCCATCCTCCCTATGACATCCCTTCGAATATTTAAACATAGCTATCACGTCACCTCTTAACTTTCTCTTTTCCAGACTAACCATACCCAGCTGCCTAAGCTGTCCCTCATAGAATATAGTCTTTTATCATTTTGGTTGCCCTCCTCTAGATACGTTCCAGCTTGCCAGTATCCTTCTTGAATTATGGTGCCCAGAACTGGACACAGTATTCCAGATGAGGCCTGAGCAGTATTCCAGGTGAGGTTTGATAACTTTTATTTTACGAGTATAGTGCAGAGCCCAGTGGAAGATCCCAGAGGCAGCTGGTGGCCTCTAAGTCAATGGGAAAGTGAATCTACTCTGGGTTTTAATTTGAACTTTAGAGAGATTTCTAGTTTGCAGGTCCCTCTTCTCAAAATTGCTTCTGCACCCTGGATAGTTCCTTTAACATTTGGACTAATCCTGGAATGGAGTCACCATCTTTCTGACATGGGAGCCACCAATAACCCCTGGAAACCAATTTTTAGTAGATATTGCTGTGCCTGGATAATCTGTAAACTGACTCATAATAGTTTGATGAACTGACACATACTAGATGGGCTTTCTTAATTATCTCACCATTTCCCCATTACTATTTTATGAAAGCACCATCCACAACTACAGTTAGCGATCTACTATCATAGGAATTAGGGGCATAAGACCCTTGCAGAAGTGGAAGAACTGCAAATAAAAATAAAAATTGTGAAGGTTATTTTTTTAAAAAACCTGAGAACACCTCTGTAGGAATCTCTAGCTCCTCCATCGTGACTCTATGGTCAATGTCCAGTAAAAGTGAGCCATAGATTCATACTGGAGGACCTAGCGACACCTATAGAAGTGGCTCCCTAGGAATCTCTAGGTCCTGCAGCATGACTCTATGGTCCATTTCTAGCTGAAGTGGACCATAGAATCATGCTGGAGAACCAAGGGGTTTTTAGAGAAAACATATCTCTTCCGTGGCAGGGCAAACACAGTAAGTCTTTTGGAAATAAAATAAAATGACCCACAGATAATCAAATCTGCAAAAGCTGAACCTGTGAAAGTGGAGGGCCAACTGTAATATCCAGGATTCCTTTTTTTAGTCGTAATTTCATCACCTCGACTGTGATTTTTAAAAAATTAACAGGAATTTTTCTCATTACACAGAAATCCTTATTTCTCAGATATGGGCATTAGTAGAGGGGAACATTTTAGTAATATGACAAGCTTGTGCAATATGAAGTAATGCCATAATGTGATTTTGTGCGCTTACATCCTGTCTTCTTATGGTTGTTAATGATCCAATAACTCCTTTTTGCAAGCATAAGGGTGTTAACCGAGTCATCTTTCCTGGCCTGAGGCCAATCCAGGTAATTTTGTTCTCCTGGTGACGTTCATAAAATTGATGTGCAACATCAAGAATAACTGCAGTTATAAATTTACATATTTATTTCGAATGCTTACATCCTGTCTTACCACTGGAATCCCACAGATGACCAAATAAAATACAATACAATAAAACACACAGCTAAAACAAGGATGGCAAAGATGATTCATAAAGCAGGTCAGTAATCCATAATCACATTTTTTTAAAAGCAGCTGTCGGATGTCACCATCAAAAAGCAGCATTTGAAAATGCCTGTAGGTAAAAGACCACATCAAGGGCCAATTTTGTTGTGCTGACTCGTCCTTGTTCCTTTATTCTAGCAGGCAGAGGCTTGGAACTGAATGAAAGATGACTTTCCCAGGATCCAACGTGAGTTCTAGAGGGGACAGGAGTATATTCCAAGGCTCTCTGAAATCATCAACTAGTTCTCCCAGAGGCAGAATGTAAAATACAACGCCCTATCCTATCCGATCACTTACTAGAATGTCTTGATTCTCTTATGCTTTTACTTTAAAGTTTTCTGTATGGTTCATACCCAGCTATATTTAAAAAAAAAAACTCTTAGAAAGACACACCTGCAATATTCATTAATTCATTCATTTATTTGTGTGCAGATGTGGTCATACCCCTAAGATGGAGAAGATTACTGGGAACGGTGGGAAAAAGAAGAGAAGGGATGAAACTTTTGTGTTCCCAGCTACAAAATAGCCATTAGACTCCTGGTTAATTAACTGCCTTCTGATTTTAAGAATGTGCAGATGTTAAAAAAAAGTTAGATTTGTATGATGCTCCTGATCAGACCTAGGAAAAAAAAATTCTTTTGGACTATACCTCCCAGACTCCCTTCAGCTAGCATGGGCACTGACCACATTTGGTTGGGGGTTACATGCAATTATAACCCAGAAGGAACTTTTCCAACCTCTATTTCTGATGAAGACCTCTGAGCAGACCTAAGCATCTGTCTGGTTTCCATCTACAGCTATGTGACTTATTGTTTCTGTCCTATCTATGAAAGACTTGCTCAGAATGGATTGCAGGTATTCAGCAGTATTAGTGCTAAAGGGTTGTAGCAATCTTAGAATCATAGAGTTGGAAGAGACCACAAGGGCCATTTAGTCCAACCCCCAGGCGTGCAGGAACACACACTCAAAGCATTCCCGACAGATGGCTATCCAGCCTCTGTTTAAAAACCTCCAAAGAAGGAGACCACTCTGAGGCAGCAGATCCCACTGTCAAACTGCTCTTACCGTCAGGAAATTCTTCCTAATGTTTAGATGGAGTCTCTCTTCCTGTAGTTTGAAGCAAGATCCCATGTTGTTTCGTTATTTGTTGCCAAGTTGACTTTGACTTATGGTGACTCTATGAATGGGAGACCACCAAGAACCCCACTCATCACCTCCCTACTCAGGTGTTGCAAGCTCAAGGCTGTGCCTTTTGTATGGCCATTTCCGCACGGGACTGTTATAGCGCTATGATTCCACTTTCAACATCCTATGGAATCCTGGGGTTTGCAGTTTCGGGAGGGGCCAGGTGGCCCCTCCCGAAACTGCAAACCCCAGGATTCCATAGCATGTTGAAAGTGGAATCATAGCGCTATAACAGTCCCGTGCGGAAATGGCCTCTATTAAGTCTATCCAACTGTAGAGCGGCCAACCTCTTTTCCTACTGACTTCCACTTTACTGAGCATTATTACCTTTTCCAATGAGTTGCATCATCTCATGATATGTCCAAAATACAACAGCCTCAGCTTAGTCATCTCCACTTCTAGTGAGTTCAGGCTTCATTTGCTCTAAGGCCCATTTATTTGTCTTCTTAGCAGTCCATGCTATCTGCGGAACCCTTCTCGAGAACATTTCATATGAGTTAATTTTCTTTCTGCCAGCCTTCTTCCCTGTCCCTTTATTGTACTGCATTGCACCTTGCCCTTCCCATAACCTCAGAATAGTACATTGTTCACCCCACCAGTTTAGTCCCACACAACCTCATGAGGTTACAGTAGGCTGCAACCAACCAACTCACATAAGGCTACCAAGAGATGTACAAGTTTCTAGCCCTCATGCCTGCAGGGGGAAAAAAAGGTTGCAAGTGGCTGTGTAGTGTGTTTGCTGGAAGTGATGAAAAAAGTGGGTGGGGGGCTTTGATACAACCCCTTTGTGTTTCAAGTACTGGCACTTATTCCTTTGCCCCTGGTTTATTCGCTGTGTACATCAAGAAAGCTCCCCCCTCCACAACTGACAACATTTTCCCCCAAACATCCTGAATTCTCCAGAGTCAATCAGGAATATCACTGACACGGAAGAATGAATGGACAAATTGTTATGTCTAAACCCAACTGCTCATCTCTACTAAGCATGTTCTCAGGGGTTAAGTTTTGTGTGGGGGGAGAAAGGAAAAATGAGTGCATTTCATCCCAAATGAGAATCCCCTCCCCAATGAAATTTTCCTTTAGTTCCCACATATATAGCGTCACAATAATTTAAAACTTCATTTGAGCATTTAGAAATACAGGCCATTTCCGCACTGGGCTGTTATAGCGCTATTATTCCACTTGCAACATCCTATGGAATCCTGGGATTTGCAGTTTCGGGAGGGGCCAGCTGGCCCCTCCCGAAACTGCAAACCCTAGGATTCCATAGGATGTTGCAAGTGGAATAATAGCGCTATAACAGCCCAGTGCGGAATGGGTCACAGTTTAGGCATTCAAAGCAAATGGATAGAGAATGTTCCCAAGGAAATACAAACACAGCAAACAGGAGAAATCTAACTTCGAACAGTTTTCAGAACTCTCTGCAATGCTAAAAATTTGAGGACTGAAGCAAAATTTCATAAGGGGCAGAATTCTTATTTGGGGCCTCTTATCCCCCACCTATAGCTACTTCGCTGGATGTTCCCATTAAATAAATGGAAATTTAGCAAATCAATGTATGTGCAAGTTCCATTGATTCAAAAGCTCTTCTCTTGTCCAAATTAACAGTTGCATTTACACCTTCGTTCTGTATCCGAAGTCTGCATGTCTTTTATTTCATTTTAAGCAAAGAGAACTCGCAGCTTTGCTCTGCCCTGCCCTGAGCTGACTAATCCCGTTGCATGATACAAATTCTTAGCATTTACATAGCCCTATTACCTATGCAAAGCATACTCTGACTTTGCTATAGACGGGGCTTACAACATCCCTGTAAAAGCAGATGGGTCAATACGGGGATCAATTTATTTATTTATTTATTTATTTCTCATTTTACTAATCTGGAACTGAAACTGAGCTGGCGATACGAGACAGAGGTGGCGCAAGAGAGGTGAACCAGGCCTCCCCCAGCGTCGTCTGACAAAATTGCACAGTCTGCACTGGAACAGAAGACAGGCCATTTCTTCATGCATGGAAATCATCTCTCATGCAACTGTCCGTTTATTCCTCCCTTCTGTAACTCTTGTCTGGTTTCGGTTGGGCTCGTTTTTATTTTATTCATCAGTCTGGCCTAAATCCAACTGCATGTGCCATCTAGAAGTAAACCCATTGAATCAATGAAACCTAATGTTGTGTTGACTTATCAAACTTCTAATTGATTCAGTGGGTCTACTCTAAGTGGGACCAACAAATGGATTTAGGTCTCTGTATTCTGCATCAATACATGGTAAATATTTCATCTTTTCAGAATAAGGAAAATGTAAGCAGATAGATTTTTTTTTTCCAAACATACCCCCCAAATTACATGCTGTTAAGTAGAAAAGGCCACAGCTAGACTGGAAAAAAATACAGCCTGACTTCAAATACCAGAATGAATAAAAAAGTGTTCACCTGCCATTTGTGCTAGAGCTTGGAAAATCTCCGCTTTGGGGACTAAAACTCCCCAAATCCCCAAGCCATGTTGATTGCGGAATTCTGGGAGATGCAGTTAACAAAAAGGAGCTCACCCTAAGTTGTAGCAGCAATACTGATCACACCATATCAAGGGTAAGCACCCATTTGATCCACCCACAATGTTGTGTGTTGGGGGCAGCTGGAACATAGCCTAGCAGCCCTGTTGTTATTGTTACTTCTGAACTGTCTTCAAGGGCAGACCCATAAACAACACGCTACAATAATCAAGTACTAGCCTTAGCTTAGCTTTCCAGAAGACTGTGGCCAATAACAATCCTCCCAATTGTTCTGGGTAATGTACAGTTGAACCTAAAATGGGAGTTGGTTTGGTGTCCCTGTCCTCTTGTCCCTACTACGGTTGACGGAAATGCATATTTCCTTTCAAACACCGATTTGATAATCAGGTTGCCTGTCTCCATACTTTGGGCAATCTGTCTGCTTTTGATTAAGTTTAAAGCTCCATCTGTACAGTTCTGCAATTCAGTGGTACATTTCTTTACTTTTTAACAGTCTCAGATTTTTGTTCTTTTACAGTCTGAAAACTGTTCCAGGGAGAGGAAATCATGGTGCTCAGATCCCAACCAATCTCCACCATTGTACACAATCTTTTTTTTTTCTTCCAACCCACAGAGCCAATTTTGTCTCTGGCCACTCAAAGAAATAAGCACATCTGACCACATGTGTGTACACTGTGGGTACAGTCACATGTGCTGGTCTTGTTTTCACATGACAATCTACATAAAATTTTCAAGTTTGGAAATTCATGTTTCAAGGAGCTCTAAGAATTAAATGATCGTGTGTGGGCCCAACAATACCTATTTCTTTGGCCTTTTAACTCTTGTGTGGAGGGATTTTTTAAACTCAGTGAGTTGAGGTGTATAGTCTCACCCCAATTCCAGTCAATCATAGGCTAGGGTTACGGTAGTTAGGATCAAAGTTAATGTTTTGTGTATACTTCTTGCATTTCCTGACCCCAGTGAGAATTGCAGCCTTCTCCCTGCTCCAAATGCAGCCAACCCACTGACAACTACAGCACACCACTTCTGCTCCTCTGCATGATGGTTGTCAAAAACTGAAACAGGACATTTTGTCATATGTTACACTGACTGGAAGGAAAAAAGTACCCAAATTATTATAAAAGTGGCGTGCCAGTGCCTTTTTGTTGTTTGAGTGTTAGTCTAGGACTGTGGGAGACCAGGGTGTGATGCAGCAGCTAAGAAAACTAGTGCAATTCTGGGCTGCATCAACAGGAGTATAGTATCTAGCTCAAGGGAAGTGATTGTACCACTTTATTCTGCTTTGGTCAGACCTCACCTGGAATGGTACATCCAGTTCTGGGCACCATAGTTCAAGAAGGATATTGACAAGCTGGAATGTGTCCAGAGGAGGGAGACCAAAATGGTAGAAGGCCTGGAAACCATGCCCTACGAGGAGTGGCTTAGGGAGCTGGGAATGTTTAGCCTGGAGAAGACAAGGTTAAGAGGCAACATGATAGTGTGTTTAAATATTTGAAGGGATGTCATATGGAGGATGGAGCAAGCATGTTTTTCTGCTGCTCCAGAGAGGAGGACACAAAGCAATGGCTTCCAAGTTCAGGAAAAGAGATTCCACCTAAACATTAGGAAGAACTTCCTGACAGTAAGAGTAGTTTGACAGTGGAATGTGCTGCCGCAGAGTGTGGAGGAGTCTCCTTCTTTGGAGGTTTTTAAAACAGAGGCTGGACGGCCATCTTTTGGAAATGCTTTGATCGTATATTCCTACATGGCAGAATGGGGTTGGACTCAGCGGACCCTTGTGGTCTCTTCTAACTCTATGATTCTAGGCTTCAATTCCGCTCTCAGCCATGGAAACCCATTAGACAAGTCACATTCTCTCAGCCTTTGTAGGGAAGGCAATGGCCAACTTCCTCTGAATAGACTTGCCAAAAATTCCTATAATGGGGTTCCCGTAAGTCAACAACAAATATTAAAAAAATACTCCTGTTGATTTCTTGGACTATTTTTTTGTCCTGAGCCAGCATAATGTAGTGGTTCAAATGTAGGGCTAGTTCCCTAGGAGACCACAGTTCAAATCCTTGCTCAGCCACTTGACATTAGGCAAATCACACTCTCTCAGCCTCTGAGGAAAGCAAGGGTAAACCCTCTGAATAAATCATGCAAAAAAAACAAAACAAAACAAATCCACCTTGTGATCCATTCACCATAAGCTGGGAACAGCCCAAATGCATGCAGCAATAACAATATTTTGTCGTACAGTGACTTTTTGGTTGTTTATAAAGGAACAGCTGTACATGACAAGTGGTTGAAATTTATCCTCACAACTATTGTGAAGCAGGACAGGTTGAGAAGGAGGGCGTGTGAATGGCCCAACCGTCACGGCTTTCAGGTGAAAATCTGGTGAATTTCAGGTGAAAAATAAGACCAACCTGGTTGGGTCATGGCTTTCTAAACTCCCAGGTTCTTAACTTGGGCATGGAACTCTAGAAGGGACCACAGATGGGCCCTTCTAGGTCCTCCATGGACTGAGTGCACAGAAAATTCCTTTTCATTTCCTTGTTGCTTTTAATTTTCCCCACTATTTTTTTCCTCGGATTTAGTTCTTTCAAGTAATCATGGAAACTTTTTAGGTTCTGGACCAAACAATGTGAAGAAAATCTATTTCCAATGCAACACAACTGGATGCAAAATTTCTTGCATCAAGCGTGACTTGATTTAGACAAATATGTATCAAACTAGAAGATCCTAACTTACAACAATAAGGAAAAGGAAACTAATGTAAAATTTAAGATTGTATTTATGTATTTATGTAATAAGTATTTTATACAATCTAAAATATGAACATGACTAGTAGAGCATTGATGTATATAATGAAGTTTTATAAAAAATAAATAAAAACAACAACAACAACATTTCTTGCATGTAAGTTTGCATGGCTCATACTCAGAGGAAAGAGCAATGAGAGTCACCTCTTCAGTCAGCTGTCAGATAGTGAGACCCAGCATGATGTAGTGGTTTGAGCATTGGACTACAAATCTAGAGAACAGGGTTCGAGTTTCACTTTGGCACAGAAGCCCACTGGGCAAGTCGTACTCCCAGCCTCAGAAGGCGGCAAAGGCAAACCCAGTCTGAAGAAATCTTGCCAAGAAAACCAGGTGACAGGGTTGCCATAAGTTGAATACAACCTGAAGGCATAAAACAACATTTTCTATGTATTGTTGTGACAGCCTGACAGCGAAATAAGCTGACAGCAAAAAGATCAACTCATTGGAAATGTGGTGCTGGAGGAGATTTCTGTGGAGACCAAGGACTGCTCAAAAGATAAATGACTGGGTCTTTGAACAATCAAGCCCGAACTCTTCCTGGACGCCAGGATGACACACTGTGGCTTTCAAAGAAGTAGCTGTGTTCCTTCTCTTGCAACATAAAAAGGAGGAAGGGGAAGTGAAAAGAAAACGAAATGTGGCAGCACCGTTAAGACTCAGTTTCATATTTGCGTGAGCTTTCATGGATATAAACTCACTTCTTGGATGCAGTAGAAAGTGCAAAGTACAAAGTACTTCTCCTGCCCTTCCTCCCTCCTTTCCAAACTGAGGCTGTTGTATTTTGGACACGCCAGGAGACAACCAGACTTACTGGAAAAGCAGCTGCTTCGTAACATACAGTGGGTCTTCAGTATGGCTAGGGTTTGTTTCCGGGACCCCTCCCTCCATACCAAAGTTGGTGGATGCTCAAGCCCCACGATGCACAGTGGTGTAGTAAAATGGTGTCCCTTATATAAAACGGCAAAAATCAAAGTTTGTTTTGTGGATCTTTTTGAGTATTTTCAAAACGTGGTCGGTTAAATCTACGGATACCCAAGCCGCGGATACGGAGGGCCAGCTGTAGAAGGCAGCAGGAAAAGAGGGAGACCCGCCTGGGCAGGTGGGCTGATTCAACCAGGGAAGCCACAGCCCCGAGTCTGCAAGATCGGGAGGTGGGCGACCGCTGACCTGGGCACCTGGAGGTCGCCTTACGTCTAAGGCCATTTCTGCACTAGGCCATTACAGCCCTACTATTCCACTTTCAACATCCTATGGAATCCAGGCGTTTGCAGTTAAATAGCGCTATAAGTGTCTGGCGCAGAAATGGCCTTAACTTCAACCCCAGGATTCCATAGGATGTTGAAAGCGGAACAATAGCACAATAACAGTCTAGCGTGGAAACAGCCCCAGGCACCTCGAGGGCAAACGACAACAAATTCTGCGTTCGGCTTCCTAAAACCGCAAAGCGGTCTAAACTAACAACGCCCCGGCCGCCCCACGCGAATCCCTCCGCGCTTTGCGGGGTCCCTGGCGCCGGCAGAGTCCCCCTCCCCGCTTGACAGCCACGGTCAGCGGTGGGCGACACGGGAGGCGGCCCCTCCCGCCCCGGGCCGGGCCCGAACGGCCTCGCCCGCCCCCCGCTGCCCTGCCCGGCTCGCGCGATCTGCCGCCGCCGCCGCCCCCCCCCCCCCCCCGCTGGGCAGGAGGGTCGGTGGCGGCGCCAGGCGGCACCCGCCGCGAACAACCGGGGGGCGAGGCTGGAAGCGGCGGCCGGGCGAGGGGTGGGCGAGAGGCGGCGCCCGGCCCGCTCCGGCCGCCCCCGGGGCCCCGCCGGGCGCCCTCGGCCCGGCTTGGCCCCGGATCCTCGGCGGCCCCTCGCCCAGTCATTCATCGCCCGGGCGGCGGCGGCGGCGGCGGCGGCGGCTCCTCCTGGGCTGGCATGTCCTCCCCAGCCGCCGCCGCCGCCGCCGCCGCCTGACTCATCCCCATCAGAGGAGCCGCCGGCGGCGATGGAGCAACGCAGGGCGGGGAGGAAGCGAGCGCCAAGGCCAGGGCGAGCCTGGCGGCGGCGGCGGCGGCGGCGGCTCGGCGCGGCCACCGCCTCCTTTGCCTTCGCTCCGCTGCCGCCGCTGCCGCTGCCCCGCCGCCGCTCTCGAGGCCGTGCCGCCGGGGGACGGAGCGCGGAGGCCCACGCCGGGCCTGCCCTGCCCGGCCCTCCCCGGCCGGGCCGGGGAAATCCCTCCCTCGGCCTCCGCCGTGGCTCCAGCCTGGCCGCTGCCGAGCCGGGTCACCGAGTGCGCGCCGCCCGAGCGCCCGCCCAAGGAGAGGCCGCGCCGCCAGCCGGGGAGCCGGGCCGGCGCGCAGCTCGCGCAACCAGAGCGCACGCGGGGCGGGGGGCGGCGCCGGGCGAGGGCGGGCGGGGCCGGGTGCCGCTCGCCGCCGCCGCCGCCGCCGCCGCCGCCCGGGGCTCCGACGAGGGGCGCAGCCGGCTGGGGCTGCCGGGGGCGTCTCGGGCGCCCGGCGCGGGAGGGAAGCGGGCCGCTGCCCGGTGCCAGGCTTGGGGAGACCCTTCGGAGTTCAGACGGGGCGCTCTCCGCTCGCGGCGGCCCGGCGCTGCTTCCCCTCCCGGGCCGGTCTAGCGCCGTCCCCGCACCCTACGCCGTTGGAGTGCTCTTATCCCGCGTTCCACCTCCTGCGGAATCCCGGGATTTGCAGTTTAGGGAGAGGCCTTTAGGATGCTCAGCCGGGAGCTCTTGGGCCTCAGGAAACTACGAACCCCAGAATTCCGCGGGATGTTGAAAGGGGAATGAGAGCACCGTAACGGCGTGGGGCGGAAATGGCCTCTGGTGCCCGGAGGCGACTGAGGACCCTTCCCCTCGCCCCCGGTTAGGAGGAGAGCTTTGCTGCCCCGGGTGTAGGTTCTCCACTGACGTTCCCGGTGGGCACCTTTTGGTGCCAAGGGTGGCTGGAGAATTATAGGGGCTTAACGTCTCTCACAGCCGCCGTGGCTTCATCATAAGAAGCCTTGGGGTATCTGCTTTGGTGAGATAAAGTTGTCTGCTCTGCGGGTTCTCAACCTCTTGGCTTCCCAAGTTTTTTTGGACTTCAGCTCCCAGAATCCTTGGGTACTGGGCACACAGATTGGGCCTTTTGGGAAATGAAGTCCAAAAAAACCCCAAAACTGGAAGGTATAGTCCATTCCCCTCAGCCAGGGTGATAAAGGTCTACAGTAGCTGAGAATTGGCACCAAACTATAAATCTCAGGATTCGTTAGGGTGAAGCCGTGGCAATTAAAGTGGTGGCAAGCTGCTATAATTGTGTAGGGTGGATACACTACTGTGGAGTCATTGTATTTTTAGCAGCATACCAAATTGGCTGGCGTTTGCAAGTAGACACAGAAATGTCTCCCACTGCGTTTATAGCTTACTTTTCCTCCAAGGATCTCAGAGTGGTCTCATCTTTCAACCTCTGATGTGATCTTTACAACAAACCTGTGAGGTAGGTTGATAAGTGGCTGATCCAGATGCATCCGGTGAGCGTCAGGAAGGGTGAGAGGGAATTTTAACCTAGGTCTTGCGAAGTATCGAAGGCAGCCGTGTTGGTTAGTTCATCTGGAAAGAGAGATTAAAACATCAAAGATCATAGTGCGGTAAAACCTTCAATAGGACTAACTACAAAACAAAAAAGGCAAGTGTTCATGTTCTCCGGAAGTCTTTAGGTTAGATGTTGAGCAAAAACATAGACTGTGGGTGAGATGGAGAGAGAGAAAACTGGCATTGGCACTTGATCTGTGAGTTTAGGAGTATAATATTTTATGGGAAACTTTGCTGTAGTGGACATTGGGCATATTTAGAACAAGTTAGCATCTTCGTGGGTAGTGAAGAAAGTTGATAGAAAGAAAATCAACTCCTTTGAAATGTGGTATTGGAGAAGAATTCTGTGGGGTACCTGGGACTGCTAAAAAGACAAATGAATGGGTCCTAGAACAAATCAAACCTGAACTCTCCCTAGAAGCAAAGATGACTTAACCTGTTGTACTTTGGCTATGTCACGGGAAAGCATGACTCACTAGAAAAGACAGTAAGGTAGAAGATGTGAGCCAGCGTGATGTAGTGGTTTGAGCATTGGATTGTGACCCTGGAGACCAGAGTTCAATTCCCCACTCAGCCATCGAAACCTGTTGGATGGGCACACAACAACAACAAGGTAGAAGTCAATAGGAAAACAAGAAGACTGCATGGACTGCATGGATGGATAGACTCGGGCCATTTCCACACTACACTATAGCGCGATTATTCCACTTTCAAACTTCTATGGAATCCTGGGGTTTGCCCCTCACTAAACTGCAAATCCCAGGATTCCATAGGATTTTGAAAGTGGAATAATCACACTATAACAGTGTAGTACGGAAATGGCCTCAGTCAAGGAAGACAGGTCCCTGACCGGAACAGGGTGATTGAGAATAAGGGGACTTGGGGGGTCTCTCACCAATAGGGTCGTCGTAAGTCAAAGTCAATGACAGTCAACAACAGTTGCCACACGTTTGGTACCTGCACGTGCCAGTGAAAGTGGATGACCTTTCTTAGAATGGATGTAACCTTATGCTAAATGATTCATTGAAACAGGGAGAAGAAATGGTTTGGAATTTAGCCTTTCCTAAATATATATTCACTAGTCTTGGAAGATTAGTATTAAGACTCTGAATATTCATGGAGAAACAAGAAAATTTGCACACAGTTGGCAGAGCTATATATCCAAGGCATGTGAACACATTACAGCAAATATTGCATGCATAGCTTGCAGCTTGTGAAGTACAGTTACTAAGGACTTGGTACAATGTGTACACCTATAGGGAATACAACAGTGTGCATACAGTGTGTTCTGTACTAGCACACATTTCTGAATAGCCCTGAAAGGAAGGTCCCTGCAGGGTGTATTACAGTAGAGAGCACCATCTTAAGTTGCAATGGCGTGAGTAGTGATCACTGGCTGCACATCTGATCGATAACACAAATGCATCTTTTTCGCTTGATAAAAAGAGTTAGTGAAAAGGGCACCTGATTATCTGCTGGAGTCCCAAGTCATGTCCAGACATGGAGTAAGTATTGCAGGAATTGGATTGGATGAAAAACAGAGATAGCAGTTTGGTGTCATCAGTATATTGATGGCGTTGAACTCCTGCTTCTCCCTCAAACGCATGCAAGGTAAACACCAGCCCGTTTCAGATGCATCCTTGCAGTCAAAGGTTCAGATAAGCACTAGTGCCCACTCAGTCAGAGAACACAGTATAAATGTGCAACCAACACAGGTAAATGGAGCAACATGCACATACATCACTATCAATCTTTTAGTGAAGATGGAGCACTCCCCACTCCTCCAGACAGCAATTCTCTGCACATGCGGAGACTTTGAGACAGACGTATGTATACATTTCAAGGAGAAAGCAGCCCTGAGTGTAAACCTATACATATACATAAACCTATGCATTCTCATCTCTTGTCGGTTATATATATCTGAGAAGATACTCAGTTTCCATACCGTATAGGCAGACAATCGGCCCATATAAGCAAAGCAGGTTGTAATATCAGATACAGCATGGGTTAGCAGTTAGGATGTTGGGACTGGAAATTTGCAGCTCCAAGTTGTAGTCTCTGCTGAACTACAGTCCCCCCTCCCTCCACATTCGCTAGGGCAGAGGACCCCATAAAAGTACAAAAACTGTGAATAACTCTAGGCCCCTCCCAAACCATATTTAATACACAAAAAAAAGTATGGTACCATATTCAACCCACCATGGGTTCCTTTGAGGCATCAGGGTTCCTTCACAAGGCAGAAGTGGCTGGTTGGTGGGGCTTACTGCCACCTCCGCTGCTGCCCCACACCATTTTTAAGAGGGACTCCTTCGCGGTTTCTCAGTCTCACGAGGCTTGCAGTCCCTGTTAAAAACGGCCTAGGGAGGCAGCAGAGGTGACAGCAAATAACCTATGAATAATAAAATCCACAAAAATGAAACCCACAAAGGTGGAGGGCTGACTGTATAATGCCCACCTGGGCAAGTTTCTGTCAACCTACCTCACAGAGGTTTTTTGAGGTGGAAGTGGGGAAGAGAAGATCTACTATATCATCTTGATCTATATAACCTTGAAAGAAAGGTACTGTATAAATATGATTAATGAATAAATAGAATGTGAATAATTTTTGTACACATACACACCATATTTGTATGCACAAATAAAACCTTTAGGGCAGGGCTTTCCAAACAGTGTGTTGCGACACGTTAGTGTGTCGCCTGCGGTGTGTAGGTGTGTCTCCTCCCCGGGCCGAGAAAGACCCCCCACCTGAGCCCAGCCAGCCTCCACCACTCTTGCCAGGGTCTTTCCTCGCTGAGGATGAGAACAGTGGGCAAGGATTGAGTGGGGAGGCTGCCTTTTCCCCCACCGCCACTCTCGCTGGGGTCTTTATCACTGAAAAGGAAGCTTAAAAAGACTTGATGACAAAATACGAGCGTCTTCATTTCATATTCCACCAAATATTGAAAAGCTGTGTCAACCTGATACATCTCATTAAAATTGTAAGTAATTATGGGTTTTATTCAATTTTTTAAAAATTCTTGGACATATTTACATATTTTTGCTTATAAATGACAACAATCTTGGAAATATATGCTGTTATTTATAAATCATATATTTTTAAAAATATATGAAAGGTTTTCATGAGATATGTTGTGTCCCCATACATTTTGTTATTACAATTTATGTATGTGTCTGTATCTCTTGCAAGGGGGTTAGTTTAACCTCCAGATTGCTAGTAAAACTGAATTACTATGTCACGAAATGATACGTGTCTAAAAAGTGTGTCACCAACATGAAAAGACTGGAAAGCTCTGCTTTAGGGAATGGAATTGCATATACTGTATATAGAAAAAGGGAGTTGTTATGGAATAATAGAGGGATATCCACGTACCAGAATATTTGCAGAATCATCTTTCCCGCTGAAATGTTGAATAACTGTATATGCATATCACTTTGAAAAGACTAGTCAAAGAAATTTTATGTTATTTCACCAGTCTTTCCAACAATTCTTTAATTATTGGAATTATTAGTGGAATTAGTCCCATATTGCGGATGGGGAGCTAGTGTTTGAAGCTGAGAGCCTAGGGTTACCTAAACAGAGGCAAGAATTAAACTCACCTACTCCAGGTCTACTAATACCTCCTCCTGGGCAGGTAGGACAATGCCAGTTATATAAGCCACACGACAACAACAAAACGCTAAAGACACTAGATCCCATCTGGTCTTGGAAGCTAAGCAGTGTCAGCCCTGGTGGGTTTTTGGATGGTAGACTGCCAACAAATACCAGGTGCCGTAGGCTATATTTCAGAGGAAGGAACTGGCAAAATCACCTCTTGGGTATTCCATGCCTAAGAAAAACCCTATGAAATTCATGGGGGTTACCGTAAGTCGACAGGTGTCTGGTGCACACACACGGGTACACACACACATAGAGCTCGGTCTCCTTGCTACAGAACTAACTGCCAAGAAGGCAGAGGCCCAACAGTTGTGGGATGAATGCAAAGCAGTTCAGTCACAGATCACACACCCATTCATTCATGGCTTGGAACTGTATTCTTATGAGTCACCTAACGTCAGTCCAGAGGTGTACGGGAAGGCACACAGCTGCCAAGATGTACGCAGTTGTGCTCACCCACACAGCAGCTTGAGAAGTCACCACTTCTTGTCCAGTAAATACACAGCTATAAATACTCTTGGTCGGTCCGTGTTTTCAGATACCTACCGTAAAGGGAGGTCTTTCTTCTGTCAAGATGAAACTAGATCCATTATTAGGTTTAGAGTAGGTTGCAATCTATATAGAGCTTGAAAACTCTGCCTTATTTTTTTGAACCACAATTCATAGAATTTCCCCTGGGGACTAGGAGCTGTAGCTGCACTATTAATATATAATTTATAAATAACACTTGTAACCTCTGAAACTATGCTAAACAGTCCCACGTTCAGTGGGGGTGGTAGCATTATTAAATCAATTGAGCAGGTTGATCAGTTTAAAGATCTTTTTAGCCAGCTAGAAAAACATCATGTTTAATAGAGGAAGATGACTTTGTGTTAATCGTTTGAATACAAAAGCTCGCCAAAAATAGAATTTTCTTGGTATCTTATGCTAGAGTAATGGGGACCACTTCCACACTAGACTGTTACAATGCTATTATTCCACTTTCAACATCCTGGCCCCTCCCTAAACTGCAAACCCCAGGATTCCGTAGGATGTTGAAAGTGGAATAATAGCACTATAACAGTCTAGTGTGGAAATGGCCAGGGTTTCTTTAATGTATCTACTTTTTTGATGTTGCGTAAGGAGGTATCCAGTGCCTCCTTGTGCAAATTTTTTTTCCTATGTAACAGAATGGCACTATGGTCTCACTCCACACCCCAAAAGTCCACTGATTGGCCCCAGGAATGCTCCACGGAAATGTCCATGCACTATTGCTTGGCTGGTAGTCATTTCCTACATCCACTGTAACTATGCTTGCGGAACTTGACATTTGATCAAATACAATCTTGGCCCAAAACTGCAGGTGACCTAAGTCTCAATGCAACATCCGTTTAGCATAGGGTAAATACTTGCATGCAGGCATGTGCCATGTCAACACTACCTATTCCCCATGCAGAATAGTGACTTTGCACAACACACATCAATGTCTGGGTGTCATTGTGCAATGCGTAATACACAGTGCATAACCACAATAGGATGCACAGCTTCAGTGCGTAATCACAATGCAAAGTATAGGATGTGCAACCAAAATGGAAAGTGTCGGATGCATAACTGCAATGTGTAATTACAGTGCAAAATAGAGGATGCACAACTGTGGTGCACAATATACGGCTTGCAAAGGGAAAGCACAGATGAACAAGCTGTCTATGCAACTCTGCTTCTGTTACTATCAACAGAATACATTCATTGCGCAGTAGGAACTTTTTGGCCCTGCATACAAAGTGCGGATTTATATGTGTGTGTGTCCCTAAGTGAATTCTGGCTACTTATCTGTGAAGAAGAGGCTTTCACTCTTACTGTAAAGTAGGAAAGATACCTCTTCTAAGGTGGCTCCTACAGGGCATGAATCACTGAATGCTGAAGATAGGTTACATTTTTCCTTGTGAAACTGTTGCAGTCAGCCCTCCACATTTGCAGGTTTCACTTTTGTGGATTTGATTATTTGTGGATTATCTGCTGCCACCTCTGCTTCCCCCCTGTGCCATTTTTAACAGGGATTTCAAGCCTTGTGAGACTGAGAAATTGCAAGCAAGGCTTGCAAGTCCCTCTTAAAAATGGTGTGGGGCAGCCGTGGAGGTGGCAGTAAGCCCCACCAGCCACCCGCTTCTGCCTTCTGAAGGAACCCTGATGCCTCAAAGGAATCCACGGTGGGTTGAATATGGTGATCATACCTTTTTGTATGTTAAATATGGTTTGGGAGGGCCTAGAGTTATTCACAGTTTTTCCACTTTCATGGGGGTCCTTTGCCCCTAACCCTAGCAAATGTGGAGGGACAACTGTATTGCAGTAAGGTGAACATTTATCTACTATATAAAAGTCAAAGTTGGTGAGTGAGTTTGTCTGTTTGTCTGTGTCAGGCAGGCGAAGACCTCATATGATTGGCTGTGTGAGGCGAAGACCTCATATGATTGGCTGTGTGAGGCGAAGACCTCATATGATTGGCTGGCTGTGAAGATTCCATGGAATCCTGGGGTTGGCAGTTTAGGGAAGGGCCAGAGAGCTCTTGGGGATGCTATGGAGATGAGGCCTAGCAGCAAAAAACATTTTGTAGGGCAGTTCTGAATACAGATTGGATTAGGGAATAAGGGGAAAAGTTACAGGTACTGGATAAGACAGTTTGGGGAATTAGAGACACAGGATTTCAAATCTTTCTAGCAAGTGTTACCTATGAGAAAATAAAATCCCGGGCAATGCCGGGTATATACGCTAGTACAGATATAACTGTGGGTGATTAATGACCTACAATTAGAATAGGATGCCTTATTTGTGCAGCTTGGCCGACAATTCAAGCTGATGTTTGTTAAATTTACATTATGCCTTCTCCCTAAGAGCTTAAAAGAGTGTACATTATTCTTGGTTGTTTTTTAAACTTACTTTCCCAACAACCGTTGGAAATAGTTTATTTATATTTTTATTTTTGGACATTTTTATTCCGACAAGCGTTCAGTGTGTGATTATGGCCTGTCTGATACAAGGTACTGGCTATTCTTAACTATGCAGAATTTATGAACGTTTGAGTTTTAATTATGTCTTTTAGCTTTGTTTTAATTCTTATTTGATGAATTTGTATTTTAACTTTTGCATTCTGTGATTTTTAACTATTTTTTAAAAATTATTGTAAGCCACTTTTGAATCCTTACCTGGAAAAAAGTGGTATATAAATAAAGATTATAGTAATAGTAATAATAAAAATAACAAGTAGTAGTAGTAAGGCTGAGAGAGAGTAAGCAGCGCAAGGTCCTGCGGCTTCAATAAGCACTCATTTTCAGCCACATCCATGACAGCTACACAAATATAGGATGCACAAATATAGGATGGGGGACACGTGGCTGGATAACAGTATGTGTGAAAGGGATCTAGGAGTCTTGGTAGACCACAAGCTGAACATGAGTCAGCAGTGTGATGCGGCAGCCAAGAAAGCCGACGCGATTCTTGGTTGCATCAATAGGAGTGTGGTGTCTAGAGCAAGAGAGGTACTGGTACCACTCTATTCTGCTTTGGTTAGACCTCATCTGGAATACTGTGTCCAGTTCTGGGCACCTCAGTTCAAGAAGGATACTGACAGATTGGAACCTGTGAAGGGTCTGGAAGCCATGCCCTATGAGGAGTGGCTTAGGGAGCTGGGTATGTTTAGTCTGCAGAAGAAAAGGTTAAGTGGAGACATGATAGCCATCTTTAGATATTTGAAGGGATGTCATGTTGAGGAGGGAGCAGGCTTACCTTCTGCTGCTCCAGAGACTAGGGCCCTTTTTGCATGGCATTTCTGAAGCGAAAGGGCCCCTTGAGCGTCGCGTAAATATGAGAAGCGGTCCACACGACGCACTCACATTTGCACGACACTCAAGAGCCTGACGGGGACTGTGTGCGCATTTTTTCATTTTCGGCTCAAAGCCGAAAATGCTGTGCAGTTGCGCATTGCTCCGGGGCCCCGCGCGCGCTTACCTTGTGCACGGAGCCTCAGGAGCCAGGCCGGCCGCATGTCCTCTCCTCAGTACAGCCTGGGAGGTCCCAGGCTGCACTGTGAATGGAAGAGGCGGGGCGCTCGTGCGACCAGGAAGCAGCTGCGGAGCCCAAGCGGGAGGGATGCGAGAGCGGTCCTATGAAGTCTTCCTGCGCGAGCCTCGCACTCCGGCACCGGGAAAAGGTAAGGGGCAAAAAGGGTCCGAGACAAGGAGCAATGGATTCAAGCTGCAGGAAAGGATATTCCACCTGAACCTCAGGAAGAACTTCCTGACAGTCAGGGCTGTCCGGCAGTGGAATAGGCTGCCTCGGAGTGTGGTGGAGTCTCCTTCTTTGGAGGTTTTTAAGCAGAGGCTGGATGGCCATCTGTCGGGAGTGCTTTGAGGGTGTTCCTGCATAGCAGGGGGTTGGACTGGATGGCCCCTGTGGTCTCTTCCAACTCTATCATTCTATGAACCATAGAAATGTTTTGGCCACAACTGACTTGTACTTTTCCTCATAGCAGGGAACATTGGTATGTGCACCATTTAATTTCTCTGAAGTGGCCCTTAGATCAGTAGTGGGAATCATGTGGCTGCCCTGATGCTGCTGGACTGTAACTCCCGGCAGCTGAGCCAGCATAGTCAATAGCAAATAATGTTGGTAGTTAAATTCCTGTGTGGCGTGTTTGAATGTTGGACTGTGGACCCGGAGGGCCAGGGCTGGATTCCCTGCTCAGCCATGGAAACGCACTGGGTGACCTGGGGCATATCACACATACTCCCAGCCTCCAGAAAACCCCATGATAGGTTTGCCTTAGGGATGCCATAAATCAGAAACAACTTGAAGGCACACAAGGACAACATCAAAGGTTGGGGGGAATCACATGGGCCAGTTTCGCACGAGACTGTTACAGCGCTATGATTCCACTTTCAACATGTTGTTTCAACAGGATGTTGAAAGTGGAATCATAGCGCTATAACTGTCTAGTGCGGAAATAGCCATGATTCCCATTCTTACCTTTGGTTAAAAAAAAAACAATTTGTGGGAACCACTTCTGATTAGAACAGCAGAACAAAAGAGCCATGTTGATTCAGAGCAAAGGCCTATCTAGTGTGAATGGTTCTGTTCACACGCTTCCTTTTAGCTTAAGGGGGAAAAAAGTCAAGAAAGCATTTTCAAGCATTTGAAGTGAAACACCATTCAGAAAATGCTGATGCTCAATGATTCAGTGCCCACGCCAGGTCCATGCAATTATTTCACATGAGGTGATGAATGGTCATTTAATTTTAAGAATATAAACAATTTTTATCACCCATTACGTGCATGGCACAGCCTTGAGTATTCAGGCCTGACTGGATCTGAATAAGTGAGTCCATTGTCTTTCCGCCTAACTAGGTTATGCATTTGAATTCCCAGGCTTGCTTTTTTAAAATAAAAGGTGATGTCCTGATTTCCTTTTTAGGGCAAAAACAAAAAGAGGTCAGGTAGGGAGTTGTCGTGTTTGGAGAAAAGCCAAACCATGGTAACTAGTCCAAGATATTCCTGTCCACCACCCTTTTTCTGCAAGAGTTCGTTGGACCTTGTAAGGCATCCTTGCTGAAATTTCTCTTTTAATTTGAGTTCTTAAAATTAAGGTTTGCACAACATTGGAAGTTTGCAAACTTTGGAAGTTTAGGATTCAGCCAAGTGTTGGATGTCTTTGAAATTTCTTCTCCCATTCAAAAGCTGTTTTGACCTTCAGAAAATTTCCTTCACAAATCACATTCAGTCAGTATCAAATTCAGTCAGTATTCAGTGTCTGATGCATGTTTCATTTTTCCTATGGAAGTGGCTGGGATTTTTTTTTTGTTCAATTTTTATTCAAGATTGTAGAGATAGAATTTCACATATGATACCTTTGCACATCATGGGCATTGTCTATGCACAGCAGTGTACAATGGTCATTTGTTTGTGCAGGCTTGCAATTCATGAATGAGATAATATTGCACACTTGCCACGTAACTCTTGAGACTGTAAAGTTATACTCCATCTCCTCGCTGTAGGATCTTGGGCAATGTATTCTTTCATACTAAACTAGTTACATATATACACCTCTAGATTTAGAACATAATTTCATAAATACCCTATCTAATACATAAAAGTCAAAGTTTGTGAGTTTGCCTGTGTCAGGTGAAGACCTGACCTCATATGATTGGCTGCCTGAGAAGATTCTATGGAATCCTGGGCTTTGCAGTTTAGAGAGAGGCCTTTAGAATTCTTAGACAGAGAGCTCTTGGGCCTGACTGGGTTGTTATGGAGATGACACCTAGCAGCAAGGAGGAGGGCAGCGTATTCCCTCAGGACCCCAGCCTAAATATGTTAATAACTCTGAATACGGATTGGATTGGGGAATATAAGGAAAAATTACAAGTACTGGACAAGACAGTTTGGGGAATTAGAGACACAGGATCTCAAATCTAACAAGTATTACCTATGAGAAAATAAAATCCTGGGCAATGCCAGGTACATACGCTAGGATATGTATAAAAATGCAATGGTAGCCATGTTGACCATCAGACAGAGTCTGGATAGTGGTGATATCTTTATTAGGGCAACCTACATTTGTATATAATCTATATCCATTATTAACTCCTACCTCTTGGATAGGAACATACTGCCCTCCAGATGTTTTTGCACTTGAACTTCCACCAGCCCCAGCCTGCATGTTGAATGTTTGGGGATCATGGGTTTAGTAGTCTAACATCTCATAGGTCGCATGTTCCTCATACTTGCTCTATATTACAGACATAGGCTGAGATCCTGCATTGTCACTGTAACTGTGCCCCCCAACCTGCTTTCGTTGCCTGGCAGCACCCCACTGAAGTGTTTCTGAAGTGCTGGAGATTGGGGTGCTGGGAAACGGTGTCTGCGGCATGGAGCCACTTGCAGTGTGCCTTGCAAATAGGCAACTGGAGAGACCCCCCTCAGGGTCCTGCCATGACTGCTTGTCCCAAAGCATCCCACAATCAGAAACATGCTATGGGTGTAATTTCTTAGCACCCAGATCTCAAGTGCCTCTGAAATGCTTCAGTGAGAGCACTGCCAAACTGCAAAGGTAGGTTTTGGGGTCGTGTTTGGTCATTCATGGCTGTAAATTTGAGTTTCTAGCAGTTATGATATCACAAGTTCCATTTTACAAGATCATAACTGCAGAACAGGACGCCATGCAAATCTAATACAAATACAGTATAGGTTGTTTCTATATTGTTTCTATAAGGTGGAACCCAGCTTGCAAAGGCAAACTGGCATTAGCCTTTATCATACAATTAAAAAACAACAACCGGGTTCTCAGAACACATCAAATCAGCGTGTTGGATTTGCCTGTAGTTCAAAGAGTTGGTACATGCTCCATTCCAACACACCCAGAAGTGGAATAGAATAGAATAGAATGCTGTCTGGAACGTCAGGAAATGAGTGATGAAAAAGTACATTTTATTTTGTACAGATGAGTGTTTAAAATATTGAAGCAAGGCTTTATGGGGCCACGAATACAACAATATCTTGATCTTGTTTAATTTTAACTGCATAATTCAAAGTGGATTTTAGTTTAAGTGATGGTTATTTTATGATTTTAAAAAAATACCACGAAGGGGGAAATTATTTCAATAACCTTCAAGAAACTAGCTTTTTTAGAAAGAAGAAAAAGAAAAGAGGCAGCAAACTATGTTTGCAAATTCTTTTGACTCTAGGTCTAGACTAACTGGTAGAACGCCCTTGTTGGAGCCTTGGAAACTGGTAAGGACAGTAGCATTTTCCATACATCAAGACTATTTTGAGTATAAATGCTAGGTCTGAACACAAAGCCCTGCTAGCAACGTTCCAACTTCCCACAAAGATTTTCCTGAACGTCGGCTTAGGCATATTCGCTAACACTTCAGATATGAATTCTGCACTACGCTGTTATAGTGCTATTATTCCACTTTCAACATCCTGTGGAATCCTGGGATTTGCAGTTTAGGGAGGGGCATTTACAGGGCCTCAGTAAACTACAAACTCCAGAATTCCACGGGATGTTGAAAGTGGAATAATAGCACTATAACAGTGTAGTGTGGAAATAGCCCAAGACATATGTGGCCAAGCAGTATCAGAGTGTGATCAAGATGGTAGAAGTTATGAATGAGGAAGAACACACAAGCTGGGAGAGGCTGCAGCGGTTTGCTTTGCCCTGAGCCTACCGGGAAGGGCAGGATGCCATTTCTTCCTCTCCTCTCCCGTCTGCTGACTTAACTGAGTGCAAACTACTTTTGTACTTTGAACTCAGTTTGCAGCAATTGAAATAAGCCGTTACAGAGGAGGAAAGTGGGAGGAAAAGAGGAAACAAAGGAGCAAACTAATTAACTAGTTCACTAACTTTAATTGGTTGGGCGTTTCTCAAAGGCTGCTCCTCCTCAATCCATATGTAATGGTTAAATATTTTCTCTTTTCTGTTCGAAATAGCTTTTTAAAAATGTTTGAAGATATTTTCTTCCTTTGTCACTTGTTCCGGATTAAATCACAAGAACACCACCATGGTTACTGTTCCATTTCCTTTTTAACCTCTGCTTTGAATGTGATCAATTCTTTTCCTTGAGGGAACTGAGAAGACATGTCTCTGTGGTTTCATTAAGTGCTCCCCAATAAAACAAGCAAGAGCACAAAAAGGTGGGACAAAAATTGATGGCACGCTACAGAGAGGGAAAGAATGACTGTTGACAAGTACGGGTGGTTTATTTTTCTATCTATTCAAGCCTGGGAAAATTAATTTTTGGACCTCATCTGCCACTGGTTCTGTTGGCTAGAGAATTCTGAGGGTAATAATTCACAAATGTGAATTTTCCCAGTTTTGTTGTCTGTCTGTTTTGTATCCCATTCTGTTAGAATAGCATATATGGGATTTATTCCATTTCCCCCCGCTACAATACTGGGAGCTAGGTTAGGATTTGATAAACAGGTTTTCCTAAGCCACCCAAGGAGATTTATAACCAAGGGGTGATTTGAATTCAAGTCTTTATGTGAGAATAAAATGAGATAACTCCATGCCTGCTGTTTCACCCCAAACCCTCCAGAAACAGAACTTTTTTTTAAAAAAAAGCCACAATTATGAATTATGAATACTTAATTATGCTGACTTAATTAACTAAACTTAGATTTGTGGTTTACATTTTCTACCCAAAAAACTTAATTTCACTTTTATATACCAAGATTCCTGTAGAATCCCTTGCTCTATGACTGGATCCTGCTTCCTCCATTCTTGAAGTGGTACTTGAGCTGTGAGAATTTTATTACTTTATTCTAGGTTAATTAAACATGGAATCCTAGTTGGAAGGCATCCCAAGGGCCATTCAGTCTAACCCCATTCTGCCATGCAGAAGTACAGAATCAAAGCACTCTCCACAGGTGGCCATCCAGCCTTCGTTTCAAAACCTCCAAAGAAGGAGACTCCACAACAATCTCAGGGAGCAGTGTATTTCACTTTAGAACAGCTCTTACATCCAGAAAGTTATTTGTAATGTTTAGGTGGAATCTCTTTTCCTGAAACTTGAAGCCGTTGCTTCGTGTCCTAGTGTCTGCAGCAGCAGAAAACAAGTTTGCCCCATCTTGCATATGACATCCTTTCAAATATTTAAACATAGCTATCATGTCACCTCTTAACCTTCTCTTCTCCAAGCTAAAAATACCCAGCCCCTAAGCCACTCTTCATAGGGCATGGTTTTCAGGCCTTTTACCATTTTGATTACCCTCCTCTGGACATATTCCAGTTTGTCAATATCCTTCCTGACCTGTGGTGCCCAGAACTGGACATAGTATTCCAGATGGGGTCTGACCAAAGCAGAATAGAGTGGTACTGTTACTTCCTTTGGTCTAAACACTGTACTCCAATTGATGTAGCCTAGAATTGCGTTGGCTCTTTTAGCTGCTGCATCACAGTGTTGACTCATGATGTTTTGCCTAAAGTATCCTCGGGAAGGCTGGCACCCTGTTAGTGACACAGACATGTATACATAGTGCTATGTATATGGGGCTAATTGTCTGCCATAGCACAATGGACATATTGTGCTGACAGCGGCAGAAGCTGAGTTGCACATACAGCAATGTCTCCTATTGTGATTGTGCATTGCACATGGCACATTTCGCATTGTTCATTGTTCATAGGGACACAGCCAATGACATGTGTGTTTGGAATGTTGCTATTTTGCATGGAGGTTCCATTGTGCTAGTGTGGTATATCTCTACAAGCGGAAATCCAAGCTATAGAACTTTCCAACTCTCTTTATGCTTATTTCTATTTTTATCAATGTTTTGGATGTTCTTACATATTCTCATAGAACCTCTAAGATCCTACAGTGATCAGGGGATTCTGGGACTGTGGTCCTCAAAAGCAACTTTTCTAAGTCCTCATTATTTCCAATAAGCCTTCATTTCCAGAGTGGAAAGGAATGGCCTTTATCACAGACCAGGTTATTTCTTCATCTGCTCCAGCTTTATAAGCAGAGACTTGACAGCCAGCTGACAGGGAAGCTGCGCGTGCAAAGTTCCTGCAGTGAACAAAATATTGGGGTAAATGGCCTCCCAGATATCTTCCAACTTCTATAATTCTATTATTCTATGTGTATTTGTCATGTGAACCATGAGCTGGCATTCTGTTGGTGTTTTATACATGTGTAAGTTCCCTTAGGCATGTACTTCTCTTTTTTTTAGGGATTTTTTTTTGGTAGTAGTGGCATAATATCCATATTTAGTTCACAGTGGCATAAACAGAGTTCCAGAAATATAACCACTGAACTGCAGTTGTGCATTCTTGGATGGTGCTTACCTATTTGTAAGTGCCTCCAACATACCTCCTGATTCAGTGGGATTGTGGAAACAGCAAGTATACTTTGCAGGTGCGCAGTTGGTTGCACAATGTTGGTATTCATGGAAGGGTGATGTGGTCCAACTGCCCAATAATGGTGGTGGTGGTGATGATGATGATGATGTTGATTTATTTCTTACCCACTTCTCCCCAAGTCTCAAAGTGGGGTACAACATAGATTAAAATACAACCAAAAACACATAAAACCATTTAAAATCCACCAGTTTAAAATTCATAGTTAAAAACTGACTGGGTAGGCTATGTAATTATGTAAAAATTAACATTACATGATGTAGTATGTCAGTTTTTTAAAAAAATCTAGAATGTATTGGTTTGAATGTAACACTGTTTATGCTAATCACAAGTGGGGCAGACCTTAAGAAAGTTACTTTTTAGGATAGTACTTCCTGGAATTCGCCAGTCAATATGATCAGTGACCAAATTACATTCTGTGAACGTTCAGGTTTGCTCAGCATGACCCTCCCTCTCTTCCTTATCTTGATGGACCGGTTCGAATTCTGTTAACATTCTGCTACCTGAGTGTGCTATTAGAAAATGTGATTAGAAAAAAAGGTTTCTGGTATAAAGCGAGCCTTGGGGGGAGGGGGGGGCTGGACACCCTGGGTGTGAAATTCTAGGTGCTGTAGTCCAAAAAGTAACTTTCCCAGTCTCTGGTCGACTGCTTAATTTACCTCCAGTCATGATTGATGCCTCGGAGGGTCTCAAAGGAAGATTAGCCTGTTCTGTAACCTATCTGACTGCACTCCTGTCATCAACAGATTTTTTACAAAGTAAATGATGTAAAGGCTGTGACCTACAGTGCTAAAAGGAAGGAATTCAGAAATTATAGCTATATACCTGCCAACAACAAGAATACTTTAAAAAGAGAGAGAGAGTTTTCCCCCCAATTGTTTCACTGCTACTTTTTTTTTCTCCTACTGGTTATCTGTCATAATCCAGCTAAAAATATATGAGAAAAAGCTGAAAAGACAATGATGGTAGGCATGCAAACTATAGTTGAGATCCTACAACATGCTTGCCTAGTTTAACCAGTGATGTATTTAAGTCTTTCACTCCAAGGCCCTTTTCGCACCTTGCCTCCGTCCGGCGTGGTCTCGCGGGGATCACGCAAGCAGCCTCTTGCGAGAGGCTCTTGTGTCCCCGCTGCTTCTGCTCCGTAGGAGCTGCCGGCCGGCTGACCGGCAGCATGAGGGCTCCGCCTCTTCCTTCCGCAGTGCAGCCGGGTATTTTCCAAGGCTGCGCTGGGGGAGGGAGCGCGAGGGCCGTGGCTCCGGAGCTCCGCACGGACAGTAAGTGCATGTGGGGCCCCAGAGCAATGCGCAATTGCACACCATTTTCGGCTAAAAGCCAAAAATGATATAGTGCGCAATTGGCACCTGCTGGCCCCGGCAGTATTGTGCGATTGTGAGGACATCATCTGAAACACTCCTCGCAATCGCGCAGCGCTCTGGAGGCCCTTTTGCATGAGAAATGCCACGCGAAAAGGGCCCAAGTCTCAAGTCCAGTCTCAAGTCTATACGTTCAAGTCTCAAGTCCTTGAAGATACTTTCAAGTCAAGTGTCAAGTCTGGGAGCCAACTTTATATCCCAACCTTTATTCCAGAATTTCTGGACAGAGTTGAATAAAGTCAGTTTTAACAATTTAAGCAGAGTCAGCCCTCCACATTTGCGATTTTGTCTTCTGCAGCTTTGGAAGTGGGGAATAGTATCCTTCTTACTCCCCCTTCCTGAAACTGGAGGATTTTTCAGAAGTGGGGAAATAGGATCCTTCTTACTATCCATTACTGAAGCTCCAAAAGCTTTAGAAGGAAGGATCCTTCCTCGTAAAGCCCACATTTGCTGTTCCCCTCTGAGAAATGCACTCTTGAGTCCTGTCTTCTGTTCTTAGGAAAAGCTTTAGAAGGCTCCTCTGATATGCAGCAGGGACAGGCTGCTGAGCAGACCTCAAGCCTGCCTCAAGCCCATCGCCTAACCCATTTGCTGTTCCCCTCTGAGAAATGCACCCACACTTTGGGCTTGAGACAGATTGTTATGTAACCAGTAGGCAGAAAGAGATGGAAGTGTTGTTCAGATTTGTAAGGTTTCTGGATGAATGTCTTGTGTTACCGAATCAAGGAAAGCAAGTCAGTCACTACAAATATACAAGTCTCGAGTCGAGTCAGTGCATCATTTATTGCCAAGTCGCGTCACTGAAGCGACTTGATTCTGACTTGAGTCTGAGTCCATTGACTCGAGTCTACATCACTGAGTTTAACTATATATTTGTGTGTTTCTGAGGGGGATTTATGCTGTATCACCCTTCTGCTGAAAACCAGCATTGTGCAACCAGCTCCATCTACCCTACTAAGCTTTCTGTTTCCACAATCCCAGTGAATCAAGCATCCATTGGAGGCACCAACAACAGGCACCACCTGTTCCATGTGCAACAGTTACTTATGTGGAACTCGACTTACACAACTGTGAACTGAATATGGGCATGATGCTATGGCCACAAAAGTACAACTGCACACATAAGGTAGCTTAAGTGTGCATAAAACACCAAGAGAATGCCAGCTTTGATTCTGAACCAAACTACTTCACTAGGAATCATTCACTAGCCTAGATACAATTGTTGGCCCCAACTAACGATAGACCCTGTGAATCAATAGGAACTAGATAGGTCAATAATCCTCAGTCATTTGTATCACTGGCCTTCAAGCTATACTCCAAGGAAACCTGAGGTTTCTATAAACATTGTAAGAGATTTGTTAATGAGAATTAAAACAAACAAACAAACAAAAATGATAGCTGTTTAAATCCATTAGGATTGTAAAGAAACTCAAAATTTACAGCTTGACAATGATATTATTAAGGCCAATCAAAACGTTTTTGCAAAATTAGCAAGCAAGCTTTAAGCTTCCCCAGAATTCATTATCAGGCTGGATGGAACCAGAACCAAGGTGTGGCGTTAAGAAGAAAAGGAAAAAAATAAAATCAGTCTAGAGATTGTAGCTATAAGACAATTCTTGAGAGGATCCTTCAAAACATGATTGGAACAACATGGGGCCCCCGAGATGTTGTAGAACTGTCAGCATTCCTTGCTATTAGCTATGTGGCCTAGGGGCTACTAGGAGTTGCAGTCCAAGAACATCTTCAGAGCCACATGTATCCACCTTGGTTTTAAAGAACTTAAACTTTAAATGCCATGCACAGAACTCAGCTGGGATTTTCAGATGGGAAAGCTATTGCCTTGAAGGGAGGAAGGCTGTTGCAATGAGGTTTACTCCTACAGGACTGAATTGTGTTTGGTATGTTTGCTGGGAAAATGGCCAACCAGGTAAGAATTACATCTGGACCACCCCTATTGTGCTTTTGGGCTCTGTCCACTTTATCCTTCACGCCTTTATCCCCATGCCTTTAACCCCATCTGTTGCCCTTAGCCTCTGAGACCAATATTGATTTGGAATTTGGCCCCCACACTGAAAAAGATTAGCCACCCCTGCTTTAAGGTAGTCAGTATTTAGTCTCAAGATGGAGGTGGTAGACTAAATGGATTAGTCACTTCTAGGGCAGCAGTGGCTGGTGGCTCCCTCATTATTAGGACAGTGAACCCACTCCAGGTTTAAGGGAGCTTTCCAAGACGCTTTACCCATTTACGACTTGGGTTCAGAACCTCGGAGAGTTCCTTTAAGGCTATCCAGAACCTGGCATGACTCACTGCCCTGCAGTCATGGGGCAGCCATCCATCACTGTATTAGAGGCTGAAGGTTTTAGGTACTGCCTAGGATTCTGGGATAAAGAAGCTGTGGCTAACCTCCATTTTTGAAAACAGCAAGCCCAGATTTGTCTCTACCCTAAAGTGAAACAGAAATGAAGTGAAACATGCCAATCTACACATTTGCAAAGCCTGAGGATAATTTTGTCTGGGTCACACCAGGTAAAATTGTCATTTGGAGACAGATTGTGTTGGATTAATTAGTAGTTGGGAGGGAAGAAGGGGAACCCCTAGGCCAAGATTCAGCTTAATGCCAGCAGAGTGTACAATTCAGCCACTGTGCTTACACAGAAGGAAGTGCAACACTGACAGCAGTAATGGTAGCAGGGGATATTTATTTTATTTTAAATATTAAAATACTTATATCCTGCCCTGTATCTGAAGATCTCAGGATGACTTGCAATAAAATCAATTTAATTCATTATTATTCATTAGCAATGATCTATGAAAATATATTAAATCGTTGTTATCAGTTAAAAGCCAGATAATTAAAAATCGGTTTAAATAACGTAAAATAGTTCCAACCATAGCACATGTGCAACTCAGATATAATAATAAAGTGCAAAAGCTTTAATAAAAAGCTAACTTTTGACTTGGTGCTGAAATGGTACCAATGGTGCCAATCGGGCCTCCAGGGGGAGGAAATTCCACAACTGGGTGGGGGGTCACTATAGGGAAGGCCCTCTGCCATGTTCTCCCACAGTGTATTTCCCTATTGTGGGACACAGAAGAGAGCTTCTGTGTCCCACCAGGACTTCGATTCTCAGGGAGTCATGTGTATAAGGAAGGGCTCCTCAAGTACTGAGGACCCAAGCCATTTGGGGCTTTAACTGTTGCATCTTGCACTAGCTGCAGTTCCCAAGTTGTCTTCAAGGGCAGCCCCACATAGAGTGCATTGCAGTAGTCTAATCTGGAAGTTACCAGTGCATGGATTACTGTAGCTAAGTTACCCTTGTCCAGGAAAGGCTGTAACTGGGAGACTGGTCCCAAGCACTCTGAGACACAGAGTATATCTGGGCCTCAGTCAGTGAATGATGGTGGATAGAAAGCCAGCGTGGTGTAATAGTTTGAGCATTGAACTATGACTCTGGAGACCAGGGTTTGGGTCTCCACTTGACCATGGAACCACAGAGGGTGACCTTGGACATGTCACACACTCTTAGCCCCAGAAAACCCTGTGATAGGGTCACCTTAGAGTCACCATAAACCTGAAACCATTTGAGGGCACACAAAAACAACAAGGTTCCCTGAAAGATTACTTTAATGTATCCTCCCCTCATTCATTCATTTTTCCATTCCAGAGCGGTCAAACCACCTTTCAGTATAAACGTAAAAGCTCTTGAAAAATACCTCACAATCAGCTTGTTGTTGTTGTGTGTCTTCAAGTTGTTTCTGATTTATGGCAATCCTAAGCTGAACCTATCATGGGGTTTTCTTGGCAAGACATGTTCAGAGGAGGGTTTGCCCTCGCCTTCCTCTGAGGCTGAGAGTGTGTGACTTGCTCACAGTCACCCGGTGGGTTTCCACGGCTGAGAAGGGATTCAGACTCTGGCCTCCATAGTCATAGTCCAGTGCTAAGCCACGCTGGATCTCAACAATGGGTGTATGTTTAAATTAGAATAGATTTTTAAAAAAAGGAACACAGTGCTGGTCCAAGATACCTAAGGCAGAAAAATGAAGGGTCTTCTCCACCCAGCCAACTGAAGGTGGATGTTATCCAAAACTAGCCAAGTTATTTTGGCCCATGAGACAGAAAGTACCCTATAAGCACATTCCCTCAACCCTGATTTTTTTTTTTAACAAACTAGAACAACAAATCAAATACGAAACCATTTTGTGCATGAGGCAGCTGGGTAGTGATAGGCCTAGCCTTGTTTGAAGCATCAAACATGTTCAGACTCCTTTGGGGCTCTTGTTGGCAAGTGGAGGCATCAGTGAACTAGTTTTTAACTGCTTTCTCATTTGAGGGGACTTGATTCAACTTTTATTGGGAAAATCTCTTCCAAATAGGAAGGAATTGGCATTGGTTGTGTTCCTTCGAGTTATTACTAACTTATGGAGCCCCTGAGATGGACCGATCATAGGGGTTTCTTGGCAAAATTAGTATAAAGGAGGGTTTACCCTTGCCTTCCTCTGAGGCTGAGAGAGTATAACTTGCCCAAGATTGCCTGGTGGGTTTCCATGGATGAGCAGGGGTTTGAAACTTTGTTTCCCAGTGGCATAGACTTACTCTAAGGCACATTTGAGCCAGCATGGGTGCATTGGTTTGAACAGTGGATTATGACTCTGGAGACCGGGGTTCGATTCTCTCTTTGGCCAAGGAAACCCACTGGGTGACCTTGTGTTACTGCCCTGGCTAGCCCAAGCTTTGGGGGATATAAAAAGATATCTTTGATATCAATAATTTGGCTTCACATATTCCTTCCACATGCTTGCGAGGCCCCCGGACAAGCACGCACACAGGCTTGGCCGATAATCGCCGTAATATTCTAAAACAATACAGGCAGGCCAGAAACAGCTGACTCGCCGCTTTAGGAGACCTCGAGGCAAGTACCCCCATTAGGTATGCACGCAGCTTTCAAAAGGATCCTCTGCCCAGCGCTGGCAGCTTGATGATCTGACTATACAACGCTCAAGTACTCCGCGTTTGCATACCGGCTATCCTATTGATAATTTGGCTGTAACTCAATCATTCAAATTCTGACCTTTCGGAGGCTTTGTCTCCAGCCCCAAATCTATTGTTTTCCTGAAGTCCGACCTAGCCTGCGGTCACAATTCTCCTTATAAAAACCCCTGACTTTGAGCGCTTCCTTGGATCTCTCCCGAGTTCCAGACCGCCTTGCTGCTGCATCGCTTGGCGAGCTTCCCCTCAGCTCCACGTGCTGAGATACGTCGAACCCCAGCTTCGCTCTCCATCTTCTTCCGGACTTCAGGACAGGTTTTGTATCACCCGAACAAACTATCCCTCTGAAAATCCGCTATCTTACTCACACCTTTATTTTCCTTAGTTATCTGTGTGCGTGTGTTGCTTACATTGTGTGCCTGTTTGTAATAAAGATCATTCATTATTTTCAAACCGGTCTGCTTCTTGACTTGGCCTGACCCCGTAAACACTGGGTTGCAAGATCCTGCTAAGTTACCCTACCTCTCGTAACGCTAAAGCAGTGCTCAGAGCTAATCTTCCCCACCTATTGTTGAGCACATTTAGGTGTCCCTCCCGGGACCCCCAGAATACAGGGTAACACTCGGGTGTGTCACATAGTCTCAGCCCCAGAAAACCCTGTGAGAGGTTCACCTTAGGGTCTCTGTAAGTCAGAAACAACTTGAAGGCACACAACAACAACAACAACAACAACAACAACAACAACGAGGCATATCTAAGTTTTTCTTCAGATAGGGAATTCTGGGAGTTTCACTCTTTGCTTTTCCATGTTCTAATCACAATCCTGGGGTGTAGCTAAAAGGGGAGAATTGCCCCACTACTACTAAGTGTTCCTTACTGTCAGTGGAAATCCCCAAATGTCTAGTGTCGCAGTAGTTTAAAACTTCAGTCGAGCATTTGGGAATACAGTTCCGGCATCCAAAGAAAAGCAGCAGGCAACGTTACCAAGGGAATACGAACCCAGCAGATAGAAGAATAATTCTGGGTGTGAATGAGTTTCCCTGTCTCACTGTCTGCAATACTGGAAATGTTGGGGACTGAAAGAAAATTTCATTGAGGGGCAGTTCTTATTGGGGAGGCATGCCCTCAATCTGAAGACCCCCTCTCCCCCTGTAGCTACATCCCTGCTGCTCAAATCATTCTCACAGCAACCAGCAACCTTTCTTCTTCATGGATTAATGGGGACAAACAAGATTTGGATGTGTCCAAGACTCTTTGATATCATAGTAGCCAAGGAGAAGTTTGAAGATAGACAAGAATCTTGGATTTCTGGTGATGGGCCTAAAAATCTGACGTGACCGAGTTGTGTGTGGAGATGCCACCGACGAGAAGTCCAGTTCATTTCGGTCAGATGTACAAATGGGAGTGTGACGATAGAGTGTGCCCAGTGGAATTGGCTCATCGTAACAAATCGTGAATATTCACTTGAAAGGCTTGTGGGCTGTGTTTAGAACATCTGTGGTTTGGTTCCCTTGTTTGCTTCTTTGTTTGCTTTGGATTCAAGGAAAAACAACTATCTCTCACCCACTGAAGAAGCCAGACACTCCAAAGTTCCGCAGATGAAGACGGGGACATGTGAAAGCAAGCAACCTCAGAGTGCGGTCAGGAAGGCAAATGTTATTAATGAAGAAGAAGCAGGGGCCATTTCCGCACGAGTTATAGTGCTATGATTCCACTTTCAACATCCTATGGAATCCTGGAGTTTGCAGTTTCGGGAGGGGCCAGGCGGCCCCTCCCGAAACTGCAAACTCCAGGATTCCATAGGATGTTGAAAGTGGAATCACAGCGCTATAACAGTCTCGTGTGGAAATGGCCTAAGAGATGCTGCAACAGTTTGCTTTTACCTGAAAGATCATCTCCCCTATATACCAATATCCTCCAACATTTCAGAGATGAAAACTGGGACATGTGTGTCAGCATACAATATCACAGTGTGGTCAAGATGGCAAACGTTATTAGTAAGAAAGAGCAGACAAGCTAGGAGAGTCCGCAGCCGTTTGCTTCTGCCAGAGTCTACAAGGAAGGGTGAAATTCCACCCTTTCCTCTCCTCTCCTCCCTGCTGAATTAATTGGGTGCAAAGCACTTTTGCATTTTGAACTCAGTTTATAGTACAGTCGGCCCTTCACATTTGCTAGGTTTGGGGGTACAGGACACCTGCAAAGGAGGGAAAACGGCAAATATCAAAATGTGTGTGTCTGTGTCTGGGAAAGGGGACGAGGCATTGTGGGGAGAACGAGCATGCAGGGTCCAAACCCAGTCAGGGAAAGGAGAGGGAAAGGGTCAGTACGGTAGCCCTATACTTGCTCTCTCTTGCCCATCTCCTTCCTTGGTTGTCTGTGGAGTATTGGGAGCCTGGCAGCTGGCTGGTGGAGGAGGGGAAGAACCAGAAATAGGTTTCCAAAGGGCTGCATGGCCTGACCAGAGCCTCCAGGAGGGAAGGTTCCCCTGGAAAAGAAAGGCTTTAGGTGAGAGAGGCAGAGGTGGGAGAAAAGCACAAATAATCAAAGCTGTGAAAGTAAATCTGCAAATGTGGAGGGCCAACTGTACTTGAAGAAAGCTGAGGATCAAGTGGGGAAAGTGGGAGGAGGAAGGAAAAGCTGAGACACTTTAAAAGCAGCTTAAAAAGTGGAACAATGGAGGATCAACTGATAGTGTCCCTGTCAAATTGGGCCAGTTGGAGGGTCTGTGAAACCAATCATAGAACCATAGAATCATAGAGTTTCAAGAGTCCAACACCCCCTGCTAGGCAGTAATACACCATCAAAGTATTCTGGAAAGATGGCCATCCAATCTCTGTTTAAAAACCTCCGAAGAAGGGGATTCTACCACATTTCAAGGCAGCCTATTCCACTGTCAAACTGCTCTTACCGTCAAGGAATGTTTAGATGGAATCTCTTTTCCTGAAGTTTGAAGCAATTGCTCTGTGTCCTAGTGTCTAGAATACCAGAATAGTACAGCAGGTGTTTTTCTTCCTCCTGAGCAAAGCTAGATTAAGAAGATCCAAATCCCCCAGGTAGTTCCAAAAACAGAGTACTCTTTGTGCCGAGCTCTGTGTAGTACTGTGTCAGGAGTAGTGACATAGAAATTAAATAAATACTTGCATGAGTAAATAATATAGTAACTGAAACGGGAAGTATAAGAGTTGCGGGTCAAAAATCTTCACATGAGAACTCGTAACCCTGCAGCTTCATTGAGACTAACATCTCAGTCCCATGCATTTTTACTTGTTTTAATCAATTTGACTCACAAAATGTTAATGAGAACTGAAATGTTAGCAGATCCTGGAAACAGCTGGGGAAGAAGAGGAAGTCAGCAACACCTTTTCACCTCCAGGACTCGCATATCCTCCAACGTTTCTCAAATGAAAACCATGATACACATGTTTTCTTCTGCCATCTTGACCGCATCAGAGTGCGCTGTTACCCTGCTTGCTGGGGGTCCCTTGGCGGGGTTCCCAACGCCTGTCAAAATTATCACTTGTGGGGAAAATTAGGTAGGAACACTGCTTTAGCAATGCAAAGAGGGCAGGGTAATTAAGGATCTTTTACCCAATGTTTACGGGGTCAGGCTCAGCCAGAAATCACGCAAAAAGGTCCAATGAATGAATTTATTGAATACTAATAGTTCACACTAATGCACGCACGCGCACACACATCCAAGCGCTAATAAAAATAAAGAGTGGAAATAAGATAGAGGGATTGTTGAGGGATTCGCAGCTTGGGTGATACTGCATCTCTTCCTGAAGTCCTTGGTCCGGGAAGCAGCGATCGAACAGCAGCTCAGCGAAGAGACACTGAGGAGATCGCGCAGCTGTTGGGAGGGGTGACCGGTCGGTTGGTATGACCGGGAGGCATCATACTCCTTCTCCTTGCCTCGCCTTTCTCTTCTAACTAGCCCAAAAACAGGGACTACTTGTAGGAAAAATGTACTTTGAAGGCAAATCCTTTCCTGGGGAAAACAAACAGGGACAGAAAAGAAAAACCACTCCACACCTGGCATTTCTCGGAAGATAACAAAGTGTCATCTAAATAATAGGATCTTCCTCTGCTTTGGGGCTGCGGCGTGAGTTTCTGGAGATTGATTTGATAAGATTTTATTGCTTCCAGTGCCCAACTTTCCAGGAACACTTTTACTCCCTTCAAGTGGACTCCTTAAAGGTTAAGGACCTTTTGTCCACCATAGGTTATCACAACATGAGGTCTCCTGTGGCTACGTGACTGGGGATTTTACTGGCCTGACCTGGTTTGTTCGATCGTATGACCATTATTGCCTACGTGCACATTTGGGTAACCTCTCTGGTGGGTTAGATTAATTTTATATCAAAGTTGTAGACCCCGGGACAGGGTTTACCAAGGGGGCAACAGCGCTCAAGATGGTGAAAGTTATGATGAGGACGAACAGGCAAGCTAGGACAGTCTGCAGCAATTTGCTTTTGCCTGAGCCTCCAGTGAATGGCAAGATTCTGCCTCCTCTCCTGTCCTCTCTCTCGCTCACTCAGGTAAGTTAACTGAGTGCAAATTATTTTTGCATTTTGAACTCAGTTTGCAGCAATTTGAGTAAGCTGAAGACAAAGGGAGAAAGCAGAAAGAGGAGAGAGAAAGTGGGACATTTTAAAAGCAGCTGAAAAAACTGGCACAACAGAGGATTGATCCAGACTGTCTCTGTCTATTTGGGATAGTTGGAGGTTATGCACTTGGTGCCCAGGCTGTGAGGGGCGGGATGCAATTGCAGCAATTGAACCATTGATAATCTGGCCCTGCTTCTGAGAAGTAAATCTGGACTGGACCCTTTGGCATCTTCTTTCTGTACTCCAGAGCTTTCCAAACTTTTCATGTTGATGTCACATTTTTTTAGACATGCATCATTTCGGGACACAGTAATTCAGTTTTACAAGAAAACTGGAGGTTAAACTAACCCCTTATAAGAGATACAGACAGACGCATAAATTGTAATAACAAAATGTATGGGGACACAACATATCTCATGAAAACCTTTCATATATTTTTATATTCATATATTTCCAAGATTGTAGGCGACACACCTACACACTTCAGGCAACACACTAATGTGTCGTAGCACACCATTTGGAAAGTCCTGCTGTACTCTGCAGGGGCAGCAGAGAACCCATTTGAAAGAGTAGGTAACTGTGGAGTCAACCCTAAATATATGAGGAACCTGCCACCCGCCCAACTCTAGCCACTGTGTTGAAGCCACCAAGAAGGCCTAGGTATTATTAACCCAGGTATCAACCCAGGTATTATTAAGAGAAACACACTGTTCTTAACTCAGAACCACCCCACCTTTCCTTTCTTCCTTTGGGCAAAGGTGTTCCAGCGTGGTGCCTCATCCACTTAGGTTCTGGTTATTCCACAATAGGCAGAGTTAAATGTTGGGGCTTGGCTCCCGCTGAAGAAAGCTCAACCACCACCACCACCACCTAGATTAAATTGTGTTTTTTCAGCTCATGTGTGATATAAGAAGGGCAAAGGCACGAGGGACAGAAATACCCTAGGCAAAAGCATTGACTTTGTATCCTTCATCTTCCACAGACTCTGAAAGATCGGTGAGAAATCTGCCGTATGATTCACCTAATAGTCGTGGCTTTTCAGATATACATCTAGCCCACATCCCTGGGACTGGGCCAGTGTTTTTAGATGACTAGCCAGAAAATGTTCTGTACTAAGCATTTGGCAAGTAGAATAAGTGAAATGAAAGGTGGTTTTAACTTAAATAGCTCTACATAAAGTTTCCAAAAACGGGTTCTTCTATTTTCTCATAGGGATGCAGTGTAATAAAATCCCTAACCAAATTCTTTAAGTTTATACCTCTGGGGGAAATGCACCAGGGAATTAATTATAAATTGTCCAAGCTAGAATTTAATACATGGATTTTGAATAACATCTGCAAATAAATAGGTTTTATTTTAAAAGGGAAGGAATCCTATTGGCAGCATCAGGGTTGCAAAGTTCAAGTGAAAATGTTATACTTGAAATAAACAAATGACCTTACAACCTTTTGATGGGGGGAGTAGAAGTAAAGGGAGAACTTTGTAAGGAAGCAGAGTTCAGCTAGATATCATGAAAAACTTCCCAGTAGTGAATCAACAGCCTTTGGAGCCGGCGGGCTTTCCTTTGCTGGAGGGATTTAATCCAGAACCTAGAAATGCTATATTGGGGTGGACTGCAACCCTAAATTCCCCAGCCATGTTGCTTGGAGGATTCTGGGAGCCATACTCTGAAAATAAATTTCCCAAGCTTTGTTTAAAGCAAGAGCTTTAAGGTCATAATAATCTGTGCTGTACTTGCAAGACTCCTGCACTGAGGAGAAGGCTGAACTGCAGAACCTCCAGTATCACTTCCACCCACTATAATTCTGCAATTGTGTGCAAAGTAATAGTACCACTCTGTTCTGCTTTGGTCAGACCTCATCTGGAATACTGTGTCCAGATCTGGGCACTTCATTTCAAGAACGATATCGACAAGCAGGAGCATGTCCAGAAGAAGGCGACCAAAATGGTGAAGGGTCTGGAAGCCATGCCCTATGGGGAGCGTCTCAGGAAGGTGGGTATTTTTAGTCTGCAGAAGGGAAGGTTAAGCGGGAACATGATAACCATGTTTAAATATTTGAAAGGATGTCATATCGAAGAGGGAAGGGACTTGTTTTCCACGTTTCCAGAAACTAGGACAAGGAGCAATGGATTCAAAGTACAGGAAAAGAGAATCCACCTGAAGTTCAGGAAGAACTTTCTGATGGTCAGACCTGTCTGGCAGTGGAGTAGGCTGCCTTGGAGTGTGGTGGAGTCTCCTTCTTTGGAGGTTTTTAAACAGGGGCTGGATGGCCATCTCTTGGGAGTGCTTTAATGTGGGTTCTTGCATGGCAGGGGGTTGGACTAGATGGCCCCTGTGGTCTCTTCCAACTCTATGATTCTATGATTCTAAATCTGGGCACATAAAATAAAGATTTTGCATTGCAGGTCACTTTGTGATAAATTACATACAGCACTGCCTATGGTTAACATGGGCAGGAATTACTGCAGCAATGGATGGTTTGTGAAATTTGAACTTAAACAATCCCCTTCTGTGTTCCTATATGGGAGCTCACCAGGGTCTCCAATAAATCTTTTGCCTTCTAAAACTGAAAAAAAAAAGGGGGAGGACATCAATTACCAGGGCCAGGGCAGGCATACCCTCCAACATTTCACAGATGGAAATGGGGCACATGTAGCCAGGCAGCAGTGGAGTATTGTCAAGATGGCAAAAGTTATTAATGAGGAAGGACCCATAAGCTAGGAAAAGCTGCAGCAGTCTGCTTTTGCCAGTGCTACTGGGAAGGGCAGGATTCTGTCTCCTCCTCTCTTGTCTCTATGCTGAGTTAACTGAGTAAAGACTACTTGCACACTTTGAACCCAGTATTCAGCAACTGAAGTAAATAGAAGATTAAAAAAGTGAGAAAATAAGAGAAGGAGAGAGAAACTGAGACATCGTAAAAGCTGCTGAAAAAGTGGGATGACAGAGGGTTCATTGGGATTGTTCCAATCCAGTCTGAACAGTTGAAGAGTATGGACATGGAAGTAACTAGTTATCACCCCCCACCACCAAAAGAAAACCAACCTCTGGTTATTTGTACAGTCAGCCTTCTAAATTTGCAGGTTTAACTTTCATGGATTTGATTATTTGTGAATTTCTCCAACCTCTGCCTCCCTAGCACTTCTTTTCCAGGGCTGCTGAGAAGGAAGATTCCCCTGGAAAAGAAGTGCTAGGGAGGCAGAGGCTGGAGAAATTCACAAATAATCAAATCCATGAAAGTTAAACCTGCAAATGTATATATTAAGGGCTGCACCCCTAACCCTAGTGAATTTGGGGGACTGACTGTAATTAATTCCCCTATCCGTTAATGAAGACATTCCTACATTACATTATGGCTGAATTTTAACTAGCTTCACTCCTTTCACAGGGTAACTGTTGTGTGGTTTTAAAAATTACTTTCCTAGTTTGAAATGTGGCCTCAATAAAAGAAGGAAGAGGAATAAATAGGTGGTTCATATGGTTCGTTTTGCTACCACTTGCTCTTTTGTGAGTGTTGAGGCAACAAAAGAGGTGGACAAACAAGGTGAATCTGTTTTGTACCACAGGCCAATGGGTTGTACCATTCAGCTTTCTCTCACAGAAAAAGTACCGATAACTTATACTTTTTAAAAAAAAATGCAACTATGGTAACATCTACTTCGGTTTTTGGTCTTGGAACGGTAAGTGTAACTAAATGCTTTTTTAAAAAAATAATTATCCAAACTCTTGCTGTTGTCGTTTTGGTGCCTTCAATCCAATTCCAACTTACAGCAACTCCATCCTAGGGTTTGTAGGAGCCATCGCTCTTTCTCTCAGCCTCAGAGGAAGATATGGCAAACCCCCTTTGAACAGATATTGCCAGCAAAACCCTAGGACTGCTGTTGCGTGCCCTCAACTTGCTTCTGACTTACGGTGACCCTAGGGTGAAAGGATCATGGCTTTTCTTTGGCGAGATTTGTTCAGCGGGGATTTGCCATGCCTTCCTCTGAGAGTGTGTGACTTACTCACCCAGTGGGTTTCCATGGCTGAGTGGGCGTTTGAACGCCGCTCTCCCAAAGTCCCAGCCCCACTGTTACACCACACTGGCTCTCTATCCAAGCCATACCGCATCTCTAAGCTTAACCTGGTGGGTCAGACATCGTGTCGGTCCAAGCTACCCACGCGAATTAACCATGAGCACTAAACATGCATTGGGACTAAATCGTTGTTGTTGAGACCTTCTGAGGGCTGAAAAGACTAGCAAAAATGCCAAAAACCAAACCAAACCACCCATGACTGGAAGTCCAAAAGGGTATTGATGCTGGTTAACAGTGGAGGTGGACCCTGTAGCTTATTTAAAAGGTTAACAAGCCAGTCTTGGAACCTTCCAAGAAAAGCAATTCCCCCTTTTTTTTTAAATCTAGAAAAAGGTTTGGGGAGTCTGAAGGGGTTAAGAGCCACAAAAACATCCTGAAGCCCTAAGGCAGGGGTGGGCAAATTGTGTCTCCTCAAGCCGTTTTTTTAACCTACAGGGCCCAAAAGGTCAAAAATTATTCTGCCTGCAAAATCCTCTGGGGCCTAGGCAGCATTTTCATGATGTTTTGGGCTCCAGGTGGACCATTCTAGGCCCAAGAGAGCCTTTTCTGAAAACAGAAAGTGACCCGGAAGTGACTTCCGGGGACCGGCCGGCCCCTCCCTAAACTGCAAACCCCAGGATTCCATAGGAGGTTGAAAGTGGAATCATAGCGCTGTAACACTCCTGTGCGGAAAGCGCCTGACTCTCCTTTGCTGCCATCTTCTTCTTGCAGAGCTGGTGGCTGTCACCTCCTCCAAGAAGGACCAGGTCTTTCTTTGCACCACTCCTTGTTGGAAATTTCCACCAGGAATCACTCAGTTTTCCAAAACTGTAGGCTGAGGAACCCACTGGAAGGGCGGCCTGCCTGCAAAGTCTGTACTGCAGGCCCTTCTATTCATATGTAATCTCTCCACTCCATCTTCAGACAATCTCCTCGGCTCCTGGTTCATTACACAATGAACACAATGAACACATTACACAATGACAGCCAAATTGTCATCTGTGCTGTTTACTAAATCTCCAGGGACTTGCCCCAAGCTTGGGCTGGCACTTTGTCTTTTGCGTCTTTTCTCTTCTCCATCTCCATTTTTCCCTTTCCCCTCCTGAACCATTGGCAACTTCCTGTACTTTGCCTCTTTACAAGATGCTTGAAGGATGATAAAAGTGTGAGAAATTCTCCTCTTTTGCCACTCTCCGTCATTATGTCTGCGACTGTGGCCTTCTGTCTTTTTACTTGATGGGTGTCATTTATTTAATCGGGACATTTATAAGCTTCAACTTAAGCTCCCAGTGCAGGGTATAATTAAGAGAACAAAAACATACAATGAAAAAAGAAACAATAAAACAGTATAAAACACAGGAATGACATCAGCTGACAATAAAACTAGGCCAAATCATAAAATAGCAATTAAAGGAACTATTTGACAGGCTGAAAGGCCCAAACTAATAAACAACATTTTGTCTGGCAGCAGAAAATAAAAGAGACACAGAATGAGAGGGAGAAATAACCAAGTGGGTACCAGGCGAGCTTCTCTGGGGAGACTGTTCCAAAGACAAGGCATCACAACCAAGAAGGTTCTTTGTCCAGTCACCTCACTTTAGATGAGTGTAAGGCCATTTCTGCACTAGACTGTTATCATGCTATTATTCCACTTTCAACATCCTGTGGAATTTTGGGGTTTGTAGTTTAAAATAATGCCTAATTTTTCAACAGATGTGCTTATAAAAATCAGTGGATGGCAAACGTCATCTCAGAAGACGCATTTCTCATTTTTCCATCAGAGAGAAGGGAATGCCTCTTTTATAAGAGATGACTGACTGCGTTTGCGTGCAGCGTTTAGCCTTATGGCAAAAAATATTGTCAGCCTAAATGAAAACTCAAAATAACACACACTGTATTTTCCTCTCCTCTTCCTGCACAGTTTGTGAGGTAGAATGTGGCTCGTTGCATGTCCCCCAATTTCTGACTTGGCATTATGTATGAACCAGAAATTGGGATTTATAATACATTCTAGCCAATTGATAAACAATAAACACTAGATTTTCTAAACCATGATTCCTAGTTTATACAAGCCAGGAATTGAAGAAAGTGAAACTAAACTCTCCAGGATTCCTCTTCCTAGCCATGCAAGACAGGAGAAGACAGGGGAATGTGCGAGTCTGAGGGTTTGCTTAGGGCATTTCTGCACTAGACTGTTATAGTGCTATTATTTCACTTTCAACACCTATGGAATCCTGGGCTTTGCAGTTTAGGAAGGGGCACTGAGAATTCTCAGCCAGAGAACTTGGAAACAACTTGAAGGCACACGGCAACAAAACAAACCGGTCATCCTCAACACCATTCACAGTTTCCTAGCTGAGCTAGAATTCTGACACTTCTCGGTGGTTATGGCTTCTAGTTTTCACCAGAAACAAAGTTCTGTTTATGGGTCTTTGCATTCTAAGTCCACTTTTTGTTTGCTTTAAAGAAAACATGAGTATGTGAATCATCTTGGCAGTCACAGAATGCACAGTAGTATAAATGAGAACAGAGGGTATGTAGAACACCCCATTCTGCCAAAAACTACATTGATTTTTTGGTGCTGTGAATGGCTATTGATTTGTCTGCTCTCCCTAGATTTGGCTACTTTGCTGGAGGACAATTGTATTTCCAGGGGGGCGGGGGTGGGTGGGTGAACCAAGTCTCCAGTGAGTGTTTTGTGGAAGAAAAAGCCCACAGGGCTGAAGCAATAGGCTTTTTCTCACTTCCATTTCCAGTGGTATTCGGATGATCGAAAACAGGATATCCCTACTTAAATGCCCAGGCACTGCTAACAACATCAGCATTCCAAACATCATATTTAGCTTGTGAATTTAACACCCAAGGAAAGGCATCTCTTTCTCTCTCTCTCTCTCTCCTGCTTACTGTCTCCTCTTAGAAGATGGGACACCATTGTTTGTGCAGTCATAAGGTCTAGCAACTTAATGGGCTACTTAATATTTAAATGAGAGCTGCAGAAAAATTGATGGCTGTACCTAGGAAAGAAATGAAGGTGTGGTAATGGAAGAGAGAGTGAAGTAAATTTAAAAACATGTGGCTGCAGACTTAATGGCATTTTGTCCTGTTTTGATTTAAATAACCACACCCAAAAAACAAAAAGCAACTTCTATATCATATATTCTGTCTCTCATTCTATGTACAGATTGCTAAGGGTGTGTAATCAGGGGTTAAATTTGCTTTGATTTCTTGGGTTGACCCTCAGGGATGGCACATAATGGTGGTAGGTTTCTAGTCTGTTGTTTTATTCATTTATATCTACCTTTCTTCCAATACTGGGACTCTGAGCAACTAGCTACATATTTAAAAACAATAGAAATGAAAAGCTACAGATTAAAAACTAGACAAAACCTTCAGTACGAGTATGAATATAAAAGGAATTTAAAAGACACTGAAACAATTTACGAAGTGAAAAACATTAAAATTCATTAAATGAACTCATTAACATTCATTTAAATGAACAAACTCCCTAAAAACACCACAGCAAACCCTTAAAAGTCCATTCCAGTCAGTTTCTAAAAGCGTCATGGCATAAAAATGTTTTTAAGTATGAGAGGAGAGCAATGGGGTGTTACCCTGTGTACTGGGGATCCCGGGAAGGACACCAAAATGTGCTCAACTAACATTGGGGAAAATTAGCTCAGAGCACTGCTTAGCGTTACGAGAGGCAGGGTAACGTAGCGAGATCTTGAACCCTATGTCTACGGGGTCAGGTCGAGTCAAGTAGCACACAAAAGTCGAAATAATAAATGATGTTTTATTAAATACACAGCAAAACAGTGTATGCGACACACTCATACAAGACAACTAAAGAAAATAAAGGTTGGAGTGGTATAGAGGGATTTTTAGAGGGATTGCTGGTTTGGGTGATACTTCACCTGTCCTGAAGCACGGAAAAACAGAGAGCGAAGCTGGGGTGCGATGTAGCTCAGCGCGTGGAGCTGAGGGGAGGCTCGCCGAGCAAAGCGGCAGCGAGGCGGGATGAAACTCGGGAGCGATCCGAGGAAGGTCTCGGAATCAAGGGTTTTTATAAGGAGAATTGTGACTGCGGGCTATGCCGTACTTGGGGGAAAACAGTAGATTCAGAGTTGGAGACAAAGCCTCCGAAAGGTCAGAATCTGAATGATTGAGTTATCGCAGAGGTTCTCAATAGAGTAGCCAGTATGCAGACGCAGGGTACTTGGGTATTGCATAGTTTACCCATCAAGCTGCCAGCGCGGGGCAGAGGCTCTTTTGTAGGTTGCGTGCATACCTAGTTAGAGTACTTGCCTGGAGGTCTCCTCAAGCAGCGAGTCAGCTATTGCTGGCCTGCCTGTATTGTTGATTGAATATTACGGCTATTAACGGCCGAGCTTGTTTACGTGCTTGTCTGGTGGCCTCGCAAGCACGTGGAGAGGAATAGAGAAGTGCAGCTGAATTATGATATCAAGAGGATATCTTTAATATCCCCAGAGCTTGGACTAGCCAGGGCAGTAACGGGGGGGCCTTCTGGCCTCCCTAGGGAGGAAGTTCCAAAGACTGGGGGCAGCTACCAGGAAGGCCCTTTTTCTTCTTTCTATCAAAGGAGGCTGAGAAGGTGGTGGGACAGAGAGAAGGGCCTCTCCAGATGATCATAGAGCTTTAATCTAATATATAAAAGTCAAAATTGGTGAGTTTGTCTGTGTAGGGGAAGACCTGACCTCATATGATTGGCTGCCTGAGAAGATTCTATGGAATCCTGGGGTTTGCAGTTTAGAGAGAGGCCTTTAGAATTCTCAGACAGAGAGCTTTTCGGCCTGGCCGGTTGCTGTAGAGATGAGGCCTAGCAGCAAGGAGGAGGGCAGTGTATTCCTTCAGGAACCCAACCTCTGTATGTTAATAACTCTGAATACAGATTGGATTGGGGAATACGGGGAAAAGTTACAGGTACTGGACAAGACAGTTTGGGGAATTAGAGACACAGGATCTCAAATCTTTCTAACAAGTATTACCTATGAGAAAATAAAATCCCAGGCCACACCAGGTATCCCGCTAGTGGGCTCATAAAGGGAGATACGGTCCTTCAAAGACTCAAGCTGTATAGGGCTTACTAGGCGACCACCAGCACCTTGAATTGTGCCCAGAAACAGACCAGCAGCCAGTGGACCTCTTCAACGAAGGACCTGTATGCTCCCTGTAGCCAGCCCCAGTTAACAAATTGGTTGTTAGGAGGAATAGGGGCTTGTACTCTCCCGCCTGAGGCATAACTCGATCTGATTTTGCAATGTACAACATAGGAAGAGTAAGAGTTTGCAAAATGAGACCGAAATTTAAAAGCTTCCTTTTAATTTTAATTAAAAACAAGTGTTGGAGGGGAAGGACTTATACGTCCACTATTTTTAACTGATACTTTATTATTATAGTGTTTATTTAGAACACTTCTCTACTGCTCCGTAACATAAATTTGTCTAGGCAGCTTGCAATAAATAAACTTAAAAACAAATTCAAATACAAAATAGAATATAAAACCATAACACTGAAAGTAACATTAAACAAAACAAGAAACAAAGTTCACAGGAACCCTGAAATTAAAAACGTAGATTAAAAAAAAATCCAAACCATTTAGGTTATTTTAAACGCCTGCATGAACAGAAGCTCCTAGCACCAAAAATATCACAGGGGTTGTGCCATGCCAACTTTCCTGGGAAAGCTGTCCTTGTGTACCACTGTTGTAAAGGCTTTCACTCTTGTAATTGCCCTTGCAGATACTCATTCTGTAGAGACACTGCCATTTCCGCACTAGCCTGTTATAGTGCTATTATTCCACTTTCAACATCCTATGGAATCCTGGGATCTGCAGTTTTGGGAGGAGATTTGAGGCCTAGTGCGGAAATGGCCTTAGAGTAAGGCTTGTCAGGAGGTTCATAAGATTTGGGAAGGTACACATATTAATAGTCCGTCATCCAGATTAATAATCTGTCATCCCACTTTTCCATCTGCCTTTAAAATGTCCCCAGTTTCTTTCTCCTCCTCCCACTTTCACTTTTGTCCTTATCTTACATCAGTTGCTGCAAATTCAAACTATAAAGGTGTTTTGCACTCAAATAACTTGGGGGTGGAGAGGATAGGAGGGGTGGAATTTTGTCCTTCCTAGTAGGCTCAGGCAAAGCTGCTTCAGCCTCTCCTTAGTTTGTGTGTTTTTCCTTGATAACTTTTGCCATCTTGACCACACTTTGATGTTGCTTGGACACGTGAAATGTTGCAAAGTTTGGGTACATACAGCAGAAAGATCATTCAGGTAATCTGGAGTGTATCATCACTGCCACACAGGTATAGCAGCTGAATACCACTCTGTCCTGTGGAAGAATCCTTGGCTTTGGTGAGGTACTAAGAATAATGGCCAGAATCTTGTGTCGGCTGCTTAGTTAAGTATACAATGGGCCCTCCTTACTTATGACCCCTGGATCTGCCGTTTTGAGGAACTGTGGATGTCATGTCTCATACCTAAAATGGCAGTGACATGCATGTGGATGTGCTGAAGTATCCACGTGCATGCCACTGCCACTGAATATAATAGGATGCATTTGCAATATCTAGTATTCGTGGGGGTTCCTTGAGTGGAACCCCCACATATACAGAAGGCCCGTTGTACTTAATTATGTAACCTCTCCTGGCCCAACCTCGCCCATCTGATGGAAATGTCATTCACTCAAGTTTCAATTGCTGGCAGAACAGACCTCCTTCTCCCCATGCAGCAGATGCCTGGTAAAGCAGGAGTTATGATCGTGGCAATAGCATCACAATCATGACTTACACCATTTCCGCACTAGACCGTTATAGCGCTATTACTTCACTTTCAACATCGTATGGAATCCTGGGGTTTGCAGTTTAGGGAGAGGCTTGAGGCCGTGCTAGCCAGGACTGCTGGGAATTGCAGTTCAACATCTGGAGGAGTGTACGACTCTTTTTTTTAAATAATTTTATTAAAATTCCATCATATAAAACACACATATATATATAATCGTACAATTCATTGAAATGTTTCTGATAGTCTTCCTCTCCTCCCTAGATTTCATGTTCTTCAATTTAGTCAACATGTTAAAATTAGATGTACCACACTAATATATGCTAATATTTCATGACAGCTCCTACAATAAGTCCATACTAAATTATATGTCATATTATTCATCTGATCACATCCTCTTTATAATAGTTATACATTTATATCAAGCATGGTTACTGAAAGTGCCCAGCAATTATCCGACACTATTCTCCATTCTGTTTTTATCTCTTCATCAGATTTGCCCTTTAATCTCTGAGATACTATATCTGCATTCCTGTTTTCAATAAAAGTTACCCACCATTGGTCAACTGTAGGTATTTGCTGGTTTTTCCATAATCTTGCAAATTCTATACGAGCTGTCATGACCATATACAATATTATCCGCCAATATTTCTTTAACACTGTACCATCCAACATATGTGTCATATTTAACAAATACATTTCAGGTGTCTCATCAAATTGCATCTTCAATATTGTACAGATCTTATTATGTATTTCCCCCCAATATTTCTTTGCTCTATTACATGACCACCACATATGAAACATCCTACCGACCTCCTTTTGACATTTCCAACATTGCCCTGTTCCTGTTTTATAAATTTTCATCAATTTTTCAGGTGTCATGTACCATCTATGAAACATTTTATAATAGTTTTCTTTTAAATTCTGGGCTACTGTAAATTTCTGTGTTCTTTTCCAACTCTGTTCCCAAAACTCTAACTGAATCGAATGTCCTATATTTTGAGCCCATAAAATCATTGTATTCTTTATTGTTTCCTCTTCCCTCTCTTGTTGTAATATTTCCTGATATATATGAGATAGTAAATGTGGGGGATTTTCAAATAACCATTTAATCACTCCTATTCTCTCCTTTTGGTCAATTCCATAGGTTTTTAATTCCATCTGAAATCTTTCAGTTAATTGTCTATAGGGGAACCAATTCAATATTATTCCCTCTCCTTCCAATTTCTCTCTGGAGAAGTGTACGATTCTAACACTTGCTATAGCTGAACAGATCTAGACCTAGTCAGGGCTGAGCTGGGAGACTACCTGGAGACCTCATAGATTTTGAACCAAGTTCTGTAGAAGGCAGTGTACTAGCATAAGGCATGTTAAGCTGCATTTATTTCAGTGCGAAACTGAGGTCCTTATTTAACACTCCCACTACTACCACAGTTCTACAATGGCATAACATTGGTTGGAACATACCCATACCAAATAATGATTGAGAAAAATTATTCCAGGTGTTTCCCCATTATTGGGTGTTTCTTGGGTGGGTGGAATTAAGTCTCTGCCTGCTGGCTAATATGTGTATTATTGCATTCCTCCAACTTTAGTTAGATGAAGACTAGAGAGGTACGGTTTACACCAAGGCCTGCCTGATACAGGGGGATGTATCATTGAATACTAAAGTCAGGATTGTCCATGCCATTGTATTTCTGGTTTCTATGTATGGCTGTGAAAGCTAGACAGTGAAGAAAGCCGGCAGGAATAAAATCAACTAATTTGAAATGCAGTGCTGGAAGGGAGTTCCACAGATACCCTAGACTACCAAAAAGATAGATAAGTGAGTCCAAGAGCAAATCAAGACTGAACTCTTCCCTAGAAGCCAAGGTGCCCAAACTGAAACTCTTGTACTTTAGACGTACTACAAGAAGATGTGGCTCCTTAGAAAAGACAGTAATGCTTGGTAAGGCGGAAGGCAGTGGAACCAGATAAACTCATTCAAGGAAGCCGTAGTTCTGAGTCTGCAAGGGCTGTTGACTGGGGATCTTAGAGGTCTTGCATTCACAGGGTTTCTATAAGCTGTAGTAAATTTGATGGGGATTAACAACGTCAACCAAAGACTGATAAATAATATTATAAGCAACAATGTTTCTTAACTGAAGCTGCCAGAATATTACTTGAGGGCAAAGTTTCAATATACACAATTGTATCAAATTCCAGGGCATACATTTTTTTTGTTTAGATTGGGATGGAAACTATGAGGCCCTCCAATTGTTGGAGGACAATGCACAGTATTCTCTGCTAGTGCTGTTGGAAATTGCAGTCCAACAACACTGGAGGGATGCATGATTTCCATCTCAATTCTGACAATTAAAAAAACCCAACAACTTCAGGAAATGTCATCTGTGGAAGAGACCCTGGGCTATTGAAGGCTACATCAGCTGAGCATAAGATCTAGCAAGTTTTACTCAACTTGGTAAGGCTTTGAGTATGATCCTGAAGGCAGACAGCATGTCTACCATCTGAGGACTAGGCTACCTAAGGAAAGAGAGGCTGGTGGTCACCAGAGGGTGATGAACTGGCCACAACAACTATAAAGAGAATGTACATGAAAAATAGTTACCATTCACACTTACATCAGTTACATCTGGAAGACTGCACGAGATCCACCCCCGGCTACAGCAAAGCCTTTGAGGATGAACTCCTACATCTTCTTTCCAGACTGTACGGTACACCACTAATATGACAACCAAAAAGTGCAAAACACCTTATAGAATCATGGAGCTGGAAGAGAACACAAGGGCCATCCAGTCCAACCTCCTGCCGTGCAAGAATACACAATCAAAGCACTCCTGACAGATGGCCATCCAGCCTCTATTTAAAAACCTCCAAAGGAGACTCCACCAATTCCGAGGCAGAGTATTCCACTCTGGAATAGTTCTTACATCCAAGAAGTTTTTCCAAGCACGCTGGAAGAAAGGTGTACTATATATGTAAATAATAATAATAGAACCATAGACTTCAAAGAGACCTCAAGGGGCATCAAGTCCAACCCCTACCATGGATGAATACAGAATCAGAGCACTCCTCAAAGACAGCCATCCAGCCTCTATTTAAAAACCTCCAGAGACTCTACCACACTCCCAGGCACTGTATTCCATTGTGGGACAGCTCTTACATCCAGGAAGTTTTTCCAGATGGCTAGGTGGAACCTCTTTTCCTGTAATTTGAATCCATTGCTCTGTGCCTTAGTTTCTGGAGCAGCAGAAATCAAGCTTGTTCCCTCTTCCATATAATATTCTTTCAAATAGTTAAATATGGCTCTCTTGTCGCCTTTTAACCTTCTCCTCTCCAGGCTGAACATACCTAGCTTCTGCCACCGCTCCGCATAGGGCATGGTTTCCAGACCCTTTATCATTTTGGTCACCGTCTTCTGGACACATTCCAGCTTGTCAATTTCCTTCTTGAATTGTGGTGTCAAGAACTGGACTCAGTATTTCTAGTGAGGTCTGACCAAAATAAAATAGAGTGATACTGTAACTCACCTTGACATAGACACTATATGTCAAGGGAACTAACAGTACTATTCTATTGGCATAGACACTATACTCCTATCGATGCAATCTATAATCACATTGGCTTTTTTAGCTGCGGCATCACACTGTTGACTCATGTTCAACTTGTGGTCGACTAAGATTCCTAGATCCCTTTCACATATATTGTGGTCAAACCAGGTGTCACCCATTCTATAACTGTGCATTTCATGTTTAATGCCCGAGTGTAGTACCTTACATTTCTCCCAGTTGAAATTCATCTTGCTAGTGTGGCCAAGCTCTCTAGTCTGTTAAGGTCATTTTGAATTCTGTTCCTGTCCTCTAGGGTATTAGTTACTCCCCCTGATTTGGTGTCATCTGCAAATTTTTAATAAGAATGCGCTCTATTCTGAGTCATTAATAAAGATGATGCAAGCTTTCAAAGCTCACTGGCTTCTTCATCAGCAAAGATGTTAAAGATCATACATGAAAAAAAAGTGACAATGTCGAAGTCACCAGCCTTCATCTTGTTTGAGATGTTTGCTAAAGTTGGCGTTAAGTTTAAGGTAGTCTTGAGGGAGAATTGATCCAAACAGAGCGCCCACCTCTTCATGGCCATTGGGGAACTGAGAACAAAGGAAGTAAGCCAGTTAAGTAAAACTTCCCTTTCTGTTAGCAGCAACAAAGTAACTTAACTTGAGATCTAGGCCCTCCCTGTTCTGTGCAAAGCTACCAGGCACTCTGTAGGCAGTACAGCGAGTGTCCCAGAAGCCTTTGCACTGTCTCATTTCTTCACATGTTGTAACAAGTAAAACTTGCCAATGATAGCCAAATTCAGAATGTTTCACTTTTGTTGGATATAAAAATCTCAGAAAGTAACTTGCAGCTGGTTTGCTGTCTCTAGTTTAGGGTTCCATTTTGAAGGATTTTAGAAATCCAAAAATAGATGTGTTGGGGTAGATAGACTCAATCAAGTAAGCCACATCCCTGAAGTGGCAAGACCTGAGCAGGGCTGTTGATAAAAGGATGACTTATTGGCAGTCTCCCATTCGTTGCTGTTGTTGTGTGCCTTCCAGCTGTTTCCGACTTATTGCAATGGGGTTTTCTGGGCCTGAAAGTATGTGATGTGCCCAAAGTTACCCAGTGGGTTTCCACGGCTGGGCAGGGAATCGAACCCTGGTCCCCAAACCACGCTCAAACCACGCTGGCTTCTATGAATGAATGAATCATAATGTCACCGTAAGTCAAAGTTGACCTGACGCTTTTAACAACAAAGCTGTGTTGACCGTGCAGAGAAACATAACAAAAAACAAAATGCACATTAAAGTGATATTTCTCTTAGGCCAACGAAAATGAATTATGCTAGCTTTCAAAACTCACTGGCTTCTTTGCGAGGCAAAGATATGTGTAACTTGAACTGAAATCAGGAGGTCTGATGAGTGATTAATGTATAGAGGATTTTGCTGCAAGGTTTTCTTTCTTTAAATATATGTTTCCTTTATCCTTTCTGTCATAAATTCCCAAGAGCAAAGGCAGATGCAGTTATGAATGAATGGATGGATGCGTACACAGATAAAGGAGTTCCCAAATGTAGAGTACAAATGTGTTGTGCTGTGCAACCCTACACATGCTGATTCAGAAGTAAATCCCACTGAATAATGGGGCTTACTTCTAAGTAAACAGGCACAAGATTGCAGGCTTAGTAACTCAAACAGGGGGCCAGAAGAATCTCTGCCAATCTTAATGTTGTCAGGAGAACTGAAAAGAGTTTGGGATTATATCTTTGGCAAGTGTATGTTTGTGAGGTTTTGCTTTGTCACACCCTGGTGCCGTTAGTAAGACAATTAATTTAACAGTTCCCTGGCTCCAGCTGTCTGCCAAATTCTGAATTGCATTGCAAATTAACCTGAGTTTATCACTCACCATTAACTCTTCAAAGGCAGTTGTGGAACAAAGTTTCCACCAACAGCCCCTTGGGAAGTACAGTCTGGAAATACAGGTTTGCATAAAATGGAGGCTTATATAATTTCTGGTGGACAGTACGTCAGGGACAAAAGACTGTCTGGTTCCATATTAACCACTACAATTTTCCAATTTAATAATAAATAGGAATGCCCCTGCTAGTACATGGAGCAGTGCAAACGATTTTCTTTTTAGATTTCTGAATTGCAATGAGCCAACATGTTTTAATCTGCAATACCTTAGAAAGCTTTTAGCATTAATGCATGTGGAAACAGGTGTATCTGAACTGAGCAGGATGTCTATATCAGATAAAGAGAGGAGTAAGTAACTCTGCTGTCCCATTATCTCGGTCATCAAACCATCATACTGATGAAAAAGAATGGGTTGCAAATTTCAGTACATTCCAATATTGGAATGAGGAAGTGGGTCAGAAGAACTAGTCACTTTGAAGGCTTGCGGCCTTCAAAATACACAATACACACACACACCTTTCTTCCAGGGAGTTGAACCCAGACACAAAGTCAGCTTTAAACAAGAGATCAACTAGCCCAGATCACCTGGAAGAATTTATTGGCTTGCCAGATCTGTCCAGACGAGTATCTTCTTTGCGATTATTGTTCTCAGACGGATTTAAAGTAAATATATGCTGTCTCTGAAAGGTGAAACAGGGACCTGAAGAAAGGGCAAGCCCGAGTCATTTGTTGCCTCAACTGAAGGAAAATACGCCCTCCCCATTCCTTGTACATAAGACCCTTTTAAGGCAGCAGGAAAGGGTAGAATGTTAATTTTAAGGCCCTGTTCTAGGGTTGCTGCGGTGTATTGGGCCATTTCTGCACTATAGCGCTATTATTCCACTTGCAACAGCCTATGGAATCCTGGGGTTTGCAGTTTCGGGAGGGGCCACCTGGCCCCTCCCGAAACTGCAAACCCCAGGATTCCATAGGCTGTTGCAAGTGGAATAATAGTGCTATAACAGTCTAGTGCAGAAATGGCCTTGGTTAGAACTGAGCCTGAGACTCTAGAAATCTGGGCTCTAGTCTTGAGATGGCCCATAGTGTAGCCTTGGCAGCTATTGCTGGCCATTTTTCTGGCTTTGAACCAGTCATGCACTCTCACCTTTCTCACAGGGTTCTTGTGAAGATTAAATGGAGGGGAAAAGAAATACTGTTTAAGGAGTCTTTAGTTCCTTGAATTGGGGCGGGGGGGAGAGGAAGAACATAAATATAATACCAAAAAATATCCAAGTGTGATTTGAGTTGGGTTGGTTCTGCTAACACTCTGTGTGGCTGTACCTATCTTGCTTGTACCATCCGGACAAAAGGACACTGCCAGCCATAGAACAGAAAGGTTTTCCCCTTCTTTCCATATATGCGATTAATTGAAAAACTTCACTGAAAAGTAAGCAAGCAATGAAGAATGTGGCTCAGCAATGCCTCCAGACCGTGCCTGTCTCTTTCACAAGCCTTTTTTTAACAGTAACTCCTTAAATCCTCTTCTCCATCTGCTGAATTCAGTAGGATGTGGGGCTGGAGTATTTTGAAATAAAAGATGACCATTGCACCACCAGAAGCTCTGGTGTTTTGAAATAAGGGCATACAGAGTTCCAAACTGGTTCAGAACAAGGTCTTTCCAGTCCAGCGGTTCCCAACCTTGGATTTTTATTGTCAGACTATGGCTCCCAGAATCCCTAATCATTAGCCATAAGAGCTGGAGAGTCTGGGAGTTGTTGGCCAAAAGCATCTGTGGTCACCCATGTTATTGGCTCTTTATAACTATTTGCACTGTTGTTCAGTGACATAAAACACTGGGAGCCAGGATGTCTGGACAGTGCTCTGGAGCTTTCCAAACTCTGGATTTGTGAACTTTAATGTGAATTAAAAATCCCTAGGCCTCAGCTTCCCCTCAGTAAAATGGCTGCAGTACAAATTGGTCTTATGGCATCATTTACAACAAGTTAATTTCAGTACAATTGATGAGTACAGGGTTTAAAGACAACAGATTAGAGTCTGCTTGAGTTTCAGATAGCTCACAATGAGATTTCCTTTTTAAACTCATTACATGTCCCAGAAATGGCTCTTTCACATTACACAATTATATTTTGAAACGTAAGTACTGTGGCTGCATCCTGAGGAACCCTGGGATTTGTAGTTTGGTGAGGCAATAGTGCTCTCTGAGTATCCTAAACACCTCAATGAAACTACAAATCCCAGGATTCCATGGGATGGAGTGATGGCAGTTTACAGGGTGTAGCATGAAAGAGACCAAAGGTGGGGCTGAAATCTGATTCTAGGCCTTGCTCAAATTTAAGCTGCTGCTTCACTGCAAAAAAAGTTGGGATAGTGAGCAAATGCTTCAAGAGGAATTGTGTTAACAGAGCCAAATCACCTGCTGCAATATCCTTCCAGGGTGCCTCTGGCCAGTCTGAGCTGGGAGTATGTACAAAGCTTTCTGCATCTTCTCTTGTATCTCTAGCAGATCAGGAGCTAAATGCATCACCACGCTATTGCACAGGAACTCTATGGGTTGCAACCTCACGGTACTTCAACATCCTGGCCTGAATCCGACTGTAGATCCCCTGTAGAGTAGACCCACTGACTAAATGGGATCGTTTTACAGGTTGCCTAACCTTCGCCAATTGATTCAATGAGTCTGCTCTTGTTGGGACTAAACGACAGGATTCAGGTCAACATTTCTAAAGGTACTGGTGTACCAGATGGCCCAGATAAACTGCATGGGATTAATCTAGAGGAACTGGTTAATCCGTTTTTAAATGAATGCACACTGCTAAATGCTAACTTATTCGTTAGCTTTTATGGGTACGTCTATGTTTGTCTAGAAAACTAGAGTCTAATTATATTGAGTTTCTCAAATCCTGTTTGTCTACAAATGTCTAAGATAATTATATAACAAAGTATATAGTCAGTGATGCTGACATGAGTGGGGTAAGGGAGTCTGCTCCAGGTCTTATTAGTTTGGACTTTAAAGAACTATCCAAGATCATTAAGAATCACAGAGCTAGAAGGAGCCCTATGGTCCATCAGGTCCAATGTCCTGCTCAGTGAAGAATCTCCAGCTAAAACTTCCCCAGCAGGTAGCTATCGGCCTCTTTTTAAAGATGTCCAGAGAAGGAGACCTCCCACCACCTCTCTAGGGAATTGGTTTCACTCCTGAAATGCTGTCAAGAAGTTCCATCTAATGTTCAATCCAAATCTATCCTCCTGTAACTTAAAATCATCAGACCTAGATTTATTGATGAGGGGGGACCAGAAGAAAAGAATTTCTAAATTTTATAAACGTTTGTTGCAAAGAGAAGTGAAATCAGAGGTAGTTAAAGATACAATGGTTAGGTGGGCACAAAATGTTGGACATCCAATTGAACTAGAAACATGGGTGAGGGCATGGAAGACAGATATAAAATTTACACCAAGCGTAAACTTAAGAGAAAATTTTTACAAAATGTTGCATAGATGGTCTATGACACCAGAAAGATTGCAAAAAATAACTAAAAATGGAAATGTAAGATGTTGGAAATGTGATGAAAAGGTGGGAACATTTTATCCTATGTGGTGGTCTTGTAAGATAGCAAGGAAATTCTGGAATGAAATTCTGATGAAATTCAAATAATTTATAATGTAAATTTTGAAATGAAGCCAGAATTTTATCTGTTAAATATGCTTGGGCAACAAAGAGAAATAAGATCTCATCAGAAGACACTGTTATATTTGATAATTGCTGCAAGGCTGATATATGCGCAATATTGGAAAGAAAGGAAATATGTTGATATAGAAGAATGGAAATCAAAAGTCCTGGATATGGTAGAGACAGAAAAGTTAACATTTTCTCTGAGAAATAAACTTTGAAAGGGAATGGAGAGAAGTTTTGGATTGGATAAAGACATAGTACAAGAAAAGAAAAAAGAATAAAGTAAGTTTGTAAGTAATCTAATGTAACAATGTAGTAAGACAATGTAACAAAGTAATGTAACAAGGCAGCAAGGCAATGTAACAAAGTAACTGTATAATGATGTAAGATGTAACAAATTCTTTGAGCGAGTAGTAATTATGTATGAATGGAATGAAAACATGCAGATTCAACTGGAAAACAAGCCTGGAAGTGGGGAGGGGGATTTTTTTTTTTTAATTAAAATCTTTAATAAATTTTTTTTAAAAAAAAATCATCAGACCTAGTTCTACCCTCTGAAGCAGCAGAGAACAAAACCTGCACCGTCCTCTTTGGGGGCAGCCCTTGGGGTATTTAAAACATGTGATCAAGCCATCCTTCAGTCTTCTTTTCACCAAGCAGAACATGCCTAGTTCTTTTAACCTTTTGTCATACATTTTGTTCTCCATACCTCTTCTCATCCTTGTTGCTATACGGAATAGCAGAACTTTTCTGGGTAGAGAACAAAGAAATGAGGCACCCAGAACTGAAGTCAGTACTCCAGTTGAGGCCTGACCAACAACGAATATATGGAGACTGTTGTGGTGAACCTTATCGCCAACATAGGTTCAGGACTTTGACTAGCTCTATTATTACTATTGTTGTTATAATATACTGCCTTTGTCCCAAAATTGGAACTCAAGACTGCTTAACTAAAGGTAGACTAAAATCCAAAGAAGATTGACTTCTTATTACAGTCCATTTAATTCAATGAGAGAGATATGAGCACATGCTTAACGTGTAACACAGAGTTCTTACCTTACACCTCACTGTTTAAACTGAAATCTTATGGCCACTTAATCCAGAAGAAAGTCCTCTCCGAGATTATAACATCCAGACTGAAGAAAGGTCCTGTTAAACTCAAAAGCCTGCTCACTACTTTGGGCAAGTTTAATATGACGCTTTTGGGTTTCCTTTTGCTTTTCCAGTGGGCCAGTATGGCAGCCTGCATGTACTGTGCGCAGCACAGCTCCTTTCTGAGTAATTGTGCACAGAACTGGGAGGCATGCCACAACTCCAGCCCTCAAAGTTAGCACGTAAATTCCTCAGGGACAGGGACTTTGTTTATGACACCTTTCAAAGCACCACGTGAGACGCAGCAACAGACACTTAGTTTGGCGTAGATGGTAACCTCGCCCATTTGTTCCAAACAAGATTTAATTTGAATTTGCATTCTCCACTGGTAATTATACTGCATATAGGTAAGCAGTATCCAGTAGGTTACTGTCTAAGGATAGCCCTATTATTACTGTAATAGTGATAGTAGTAGTAGTAGTAGTAGTAGTAATAATAATAATAATAATGATGATGATGATGATGATGCTACAACCAGTAATGCCTGTAGTAGTAATAATCATAACCACAACATCATCACCACTACTACTGCTATTTTTACTACAGACATTACTCACTGGACTATCAGTGATTCTGAATCAGAAAGGTATGGTTCAACAACCTGAGTTTTTATTATTAAGAAGGAAAAAGTAGGGTAAAAAAAGATAAATCTAGCAAGCACTTTTAGAATTAACTGATCTATATTTTATCATGAGCTTTTCTGCATATCAATGCGTCACTTATCAGAAACGATGATGATGATTGCTATTACTCTTATTATCATCATTATCACAGTTATTAAGAAGGAAAAAGGAGGGTGAACAAAATAAATCTAGCAGGACTTTTAGGATTAACTGTTTATCATGAGCTTTGTACATATCAAACCACTGCTTCAGACGCAATGAATATTATTGCTATTATTGTCCATTGCAATTATTGTTAAGAAGGAAAAAAGAGGGTGAAAAAATACATCTAGCAGCACTTTTAGGATTAACTGATCTATATTCCAGCACCAGCTTTTGTGCACATCAACTGACTACTTCAAAGGGAATATTATTATTAAAAAGAAAAAGAGGAAGGCGAAAAAGTAAGGCCATTTCCGCACTAGACTGTTACAGCGCTATTATTCCACTTTCGACCTCCTATGGAATCCTGGGGTTTGCAGTTTGGGGAGGGGCCTTTGAGGCCCCTCCCCAAACTGCAACCCAGGATTCCATAGGACGTGGAAAGTGAAATAATAGCACTATAACTGTCCAGTGCAGAAATGGCCCTAAGGTAGCAGAACTATTGAGACTGATTTATATTGCACCTTGAGCTTTCCTGGATATCAGGCCCTTCCCTTGGATACACTGGATATTTATTATAATTATTGCTATATTATTTTTATTTTTATTATTATTTCCCTTGAGACTTCCTTTAAACCTTTTTCGCTTCCTTCCTTCTCTCCTCCTGCCCCTCCCCCAGACTTCAGGAATTAAAAGGGGGAAAAAATAGCTTTCAGAAACCCGATGCCTTCTTTGCGCAATACAATCGCTGGTGGTTTTTTTTTTTTTTTTAAATAAAAAAGCGACAGGGTGTCTAGACGCCCACGTGATAAGAGGGGACGGGGAGAGGCGGCGAGAGGCGAGCTGCCTGGGCAGGGCCGCGCCGCTGCGCACTCGGAAAGCCACCGAGGCGCTGGAAGGAGCGGAAGGGAGGGGAGGAGACGGAGGCTGGCTCGGGGCTGGGGGAGGAGAAGGGAGGGAGCCCGGCCGAGATTGGGAGCCCGGCCGGCCGCCCGGCCGCCCTTCCCCCGCCCGCCTCCCCCAAGCCCGGCGGCCCCGCGGAGGCAGGGAAGAGGCCCTTTTTCGTTTAAAAAAGAGCAGAGGCCGCCGCCAAAGCGAGGGGCGAGCGCGCCGTCAGGTGCCTTTCCCGCCTCTCTCGCGGCCGAGGCCGACTCCCTTCTCTGTCAAAAAAGGGAGCGGGGAAGGAAAAGTACCCTTAGATATGTATCTGTAAAAAAAGGTCTCGCGTTTTGTTTTTTTAGCCCACCCAAAACTCTCTGAGGCGAGCCCCCCCCCCCGCCAAAGGAAGGAAGGCGGAGAGGAGGAGGCGCGCCGGGCCACCCTCTGGCGCGCGCTCTGCCCCTCGCCCTGGGAAGGGAGGAAGAAGGGAGCGGAAAAGGGAAGGGAGGGAAGGAAGGCGCGGAGAAGGAGGGAGGGAGGGAGGGAAGAAAGAGGGCCCGGCGCAAGGAGCCCGGCGGCCCCCCGCCCCTCCCGGCCGTGCGTGCGCGGACGTGTGCCCGCGCGTCTCTCTCGCCCTCTCTGTGTGTCGACGGAGGCGCTGCTCGGGCTGGAAGGAGGGCGCGCGGCGCAGACAGCCGTCAGAGGAAGCAGGCTCCGAGGGAACCGCATTGGCTCCGCCGGCGAGCGAGACGCGCACACACAACACAACACACACGGACGGAGGAGGCGGCGGCTCGGCTGGCGACACGCTCCCAGCGCCTGTCATTAAGCGATCCCTCGCCGGCCCTCCTCGGCGACTTCTCCCGTTGGGCGCACCCCTGTATCACTGCTAGTCGCGCTCGCCGCGTTCTCGGGTCCCCCCCTTTCCTTTCCTTCCCCTCCCCTCCCACGTCCCCCCCCCCCAAAGGAGAGGATTTCTTTTTCCCTTTAAAAGCCACCGCCGGACTGTGGGAAGGCGGGGGAGAACTTCGCGTCGAGCGCGTCTTCCGTGCGGAGGGAAGACGAAGGAGAAGCCGACGGGGGACGGCGCGAGGCGGAGGGGAGCCCCTTCCAGGAGGCGCGGGCGGGTCGACGCGGCGCCCGGGAACGGCCGGCCCCGGATCCAAGGTGGTGCCGGCGGCGCGGGCGGGCGGGCGGGCGCTGCTCGTGCGGACGGAGATTTCTTCCTGCGGGGCTCCCTTGAAGAAGAAACAAAAAAGCCGCCGCCGCCGCCGCCGCCGCCGCCGCCTCCTCCAGTAACCCGCCAACCAGACCAGGACGCGAGGGAGAAAAGAATAAAAAAACACGGATTTTTTTTTTTTTAGCTTTATTTTTTAAACGAGGAGGAGAAATCTTTGGCTACCTTTCGATTGTTAGTGTGGATTCTTTTTTTAAAGACACGCGTGGATGTTTTTGGTCTTTCATCCACGAGCCAAATTCTTCTTCACCTTTAAGAAAAAAAAAATTTTTTTGGCTCGCCCCCCAAACCCTCCTCCTCCGGCGATCACCATCTCCTGTTCCTCAGGACCAGGTTGGATACCTTGCGATCCCCCTCCGCTCTCAACCTCTCTGTACGTGTTATGTGTGTGTGTGTATATATATATATATATATAATTTTTGATGGTGAGACGCCCGGCTTGTGCGCGTCCTTTGATCGCTGAGGATCTAAAAACACCGTGTGCCTTAGTGGGGTGGGGTGGGGGCCCTGCAACATTTTTTTTTTTTTTGCGGGGGGTGGCTTTAAGTAGGAGGAAGAGGGAGGAGAGAAAACCGCCCAGCTCCCCCACCATCACTTCAGACGACTTTGGCTCGGGGTTTGAAGAACCACCCCTGGAAAGAGGATATATTATTTTTCTCATAACGACTGACCTCGGAAGGCGTCTTCTTTTCTTTTGGAGAGGGTGCCTGGCGCAGGAGGGCATGGTCGCCCTCTCCAGATACCGAGACCCCTTTTGACTCCCCTGGTTTTTTTTTTTTCCCTCTAGCGAAAGGGAGGGGGGAGAGCACTCACTTCCATTAAATAAACTGTAGGGTTCGCATCACCCCCCCGCTCCAGCTCCGGTTCCACTCCGAATCAGCACCTCCCCTGGATGTAAAAGGATTTTTTTTGAAGAAGACGAGAGACGAAGGAAGGGGAGGCAAACAGAGCCGGCCACCCAAGCCCTGTAAGAGACTGGCGTATGCTCCAGATTGCTTTGGCTGTTTCGCCAGCAGCAGCACCGCCACCGGCCGGGGCCGGAGCCGGGGGAGCGACCGCGCGGCCTCCGACGACCCCGCCGCTCCCGCCCGCGCCGTCGTCGGCCGCCCCCGCCGCCGCCGCCCTCTGCTCCCACTTCATCCCCATCATTTCAGGCTGCTTGTACTGGCTGCCTGGGCTCGGACTCCGGATTCTTCATGAGTTGCGGACGACATGCCCGTTTTTTAGCCGGGGAACCTTCTTCTCGTCCCGCATGTTCAGGACCAAACGATCGGTGCTCGTCCGGAGACTCTGGCGGAGCCGCGCGCCCGGCGGCGGCGGCGGAGGAGGAGGCGGAGGAGGAGGCGGCGGCGGCGGCGGCGGAGGAGGAGGAGGAGGCGGCGGCGGCGGCGGGGAGGAGGAAGGCGGCGGCGGCGGCGGCGGCAACGGCGAACTTGGGGAAGGAGCCGCGGACAGCCGGGCGCATGGGGCTGGCGGCGGCGGCGGCGGCGGCCGGGGTTGCTGCCTGGGCAAATCGGGGAAGGCGGCCAAGTCCCACCTCGGCTCGGAGGCTGAACTGAAAGCGCTGACCCACGCGGTGCTGAAGAGGCTGAAGGAGAAGCACCTGGAGGGCCTCTTGCAAGCCGTGGAGTCCCGGGGAGGCACGCGGACCTCCTGCCTCTTGTTGCCCGGCAAGGTGGACTCCAAGCTGGGCCAGCACTGGTACTCCCTCCCGCTGCTGCTGTGCAAAGTCTTCCGATGGCCCGACCTCAGGCATTGTTCGGAAGTCAAGCGGTTATGTTGCTGTGAATCCTATGGGAAAACGCACCCGGACTTGGTCTGTTGCAACCCGTACCACCTCAGCAGGCTCTGTGAACTAGGTAGGCGCAAGGAGGCATCCCCGCGTCCTCCTTCCTGCACCCCCCTCCCCCGGGCTTGTGTGTGTGTGACATGGCCGGTAATGTGAGGCTGGTCGGTTCCAGGCCTCAGCCTTGTGGGTCTGGGCGCCCGGGCAGTGGCGGCGGCAGGTTCGCCTTGAACTTCCAGTATGTCCCCCTGAGGAATGGGATGATAACGTTACGGTATCAGAGGGCAGCTGTTTTTTAATATCAAAAGCCATCTTAACTCGGGTTTGCAGGCCTCAAAAGTTTGCACCTATTAATGGCACTTTTTTTTAAAAAAAAAAAAAGTTACTGGAAAGTCAAAAGTTTTGCGATGCAACCTAGAGAAAATGCATGCCTGTGTGTGTACAGTGTAGACATCCCCTATGTGTCTGCGGGGTTGTCTTGAAGAAGTCAAGTAAATAACAGGGGAAGAGGAGGAGAAAAACACTCCTTGGGAGTGTTTTCACTTCACCCTTTAAAGGAACCCGAGGGAAACTTTGCATAAGAAGTGTATCATACAAAGTCCTGTAGCTTCCAGACTTGGTCTGACCTGCGTGTTTGTGTGTCCAGAGGGAGAGGGGGGCTGGAGGGGAGAGAATGAAGCAAGCAGCTTGACGTTTTAGATGCGTTTCTGCGAAATATTTTTTTAAATAAAATTCCTAAATCTTGACATTGGCCACTTCCCCACTACCCTGTTATAGCACTGTGATTCCACTTGCACGGCCCCTCCCGAAACGGCAACCCCCCCGGATTCCATGGGATGTTGCAAGTGGAATCGTAGCGCTATAACAGGCTAGTGCGGAAATGGCCATTGTTTTACGTTGTATACAAATGAACGTAGTCAGATTTAGCATTGTGCAAAGGGAACTATGACCCACATCGGAGCACGAATAAAAAGATCCGGTTGGTTTTTGGGAAATCCATCCTTGAATCTTCTGTTTTCCCACGCAGGTCTCCAGCCCAGCCTGAGGTTTGCAAAAGCAATCCAGCCCTTGGCTACTTTTATGTCGCCTCCCTGTCCCCCCACTCAGTGCTCCTTCGCCTCTGTCATATAAAAGAGAACGCATAATTTCCAGGCACCGGTGTGGAGTCTTGCTTCCTTCCCTCTTCCGGGCGTGCTGCCTTGGGTTTTCAACTTGGGAGGGAGGAGGGTAGGGAAAAGAAGGGGGGGGAGGAGAGAGAGGCTATTTCTGCGCTAGACTGTTATAGCGCTATTATTCCACTTTCACCATCCTATGGAATCCTGGGGCTTGCAGTTTAGGGAGGGGCTTCAGAGACCCCAGGATTCCATAGGATGGTGAAAGTGGAATAATAAGGCTGTAACAGCCTAGTGCGGAAACGGCCAGAATCTCGCAAGGCATGCCCGAAATCGTCAGCGGCAAACTTCGGTGGTGGTGGTGGTGGTTGTTGTTGGAAAAGTTCGCAGCTCCTATCGCAGTGTGTGTGTTGGGAGGGGGACACCCAACTCCTTTGGTATGTTTAGATCTACACTAGCAATTCCCCCTCCCCCGGTGTAAAAAGCCAGATGCTGTGTACACACACACACACACACACACACACACACACACAGAGTGAGAGTTACCATTTCTTTGAAAAGCACTGCCTTGGCTTGTAAACTTTAGCATAGTTGCTGTTGTTAAAGCCATCTTGTCCAATCTGCTGGTCGCTTTGGGGGAATTGGGGAGGGCGCGGAGGGAAGAGAAGGAGGGAGGGGGGTTAATTGGGAGGAAGATGTGAGTCTGAATTGTGTGTGTGTGTGTGTACACAGCTTTCTCCCTCTTTCTTTTCTCCCACCCCTCCTTCCTCCTCCTCCTCCTCCTCCTCCTCCTCCCTTGGCTTTCTGTGCAATGTTAAAATGTGCACGCAGCGAAGCTAGCCTGGGATTATCAGGGAGCCGGGATCAGTGGGTGATTTCCAGAGCTGGAGTGCTTAGGCCAGCCAAGGAGGCCCCGGTCGAGACAGCCAGAAGAGCAGATAGCACGAGAGACTGGCGCCAGCAGGCCCCTTTTGTTTATCTGACAGTTAAATATCAAGGCAATCGCCGCCTGGCTTGCCCTGCCTCCAACCTCCAGAGCTAAGACAAACAGTTTTGCTACAAGAATGCCACTCTTATCATAAGTTCCTATCTTTTTTCTCTCCCTCCCCCCTCTCTACTTTTTTTTTTCCTCTTTCCCTTCTCATGGCTCTGCTTTTATTTAATCTGTACTTTTCTAATTCCAGAGTCTCCCCCTCCTCCCTACTCCAGATACCCAATGGATTTTCTCAAACCAACTGGTAAGTAGGCTGTAGTTCTTAAAAAAAAATTTGGGTTGGGAAATGGAGAATGCGGCTCTTTCGGGAAAAGATTCTTTGTGTCCCATAATACTTGCATTATTATAGCTGTTAATAATTATTACCGTTGTCATCTTAAGACAGATCCTACTGGTTTATTTTTTGCTTTTTTTTTGTTTCTGTAGTAGTCATGCAAAGTGAAATTGTGAGCAATGCCTGTTAAGATAAGTGGGATTTATTCCGGAATTAACCGCGGACTGGGGGATTTTAGCCTTTGTTCTTTAAAGCCTATCAAACTTTACAAGATCCTGTAGTTGATTTTCTCATTCGGTCTCTTCCGTGCTTGAAAGAAAGTCAGCCAGGTTCACTTCCAGTCAGATAAAGACAGAGAAATATTTTGTGTGGAAGACCAAAACCAGAGGTTCTGTAGCAACAACAGTAAGCGTTACTTGGGCTCCTTTATGTGCTTACTCAGAAGTAAACACAGCTAATGCAGTGAAGAAGAATTCTAAGTTAAGTATACATAGGACTACAGTCTACTTTCTTTCTGTCTCTTCCTCTAAAAAGATAAAAGGAAAATGAAGTACGTGGTTGTTAATATGTAAAGAGAGAGTACATATCTTCATGTCATCCTAACACTTCATCTGTAATATTAGGAGATAGAATAACAAAGGAAGACTGAAAGTCTATCTCATTTTAATTGATAGATGGTAGAATGAGTTAAATTTCAAGCAAGTCTACTTTCCTGAAACATCTTACTTGTTATTTTAGTTTTCAGGGGAAAAAAGTCTTCTGCAGTTAAGGCACAATAGAATATTTTTTAAAAAATTCTGAAGAGGCACAGAGATGTTTATAGCCCAGTTCTCTCTGCATGCTTGTTGCTTGTAATTGAGTGGCAGGGTGCCAGGACAGAAGACCATTCGAGGCTGGCACCAAGCACTGTTGCGGTTGTCTGCATAAACTTTTGGCTGGCAGCAGGCTTACCCTCAGCTAGATAAATAGGCAGGCATTGTGGAACAGAGAGAGAAGGGAAAGAGAGAGAGCTTTGGTGAAAATTGGAAACGTGGATGACATTTCAGAGGGAGGGAAATAAAATTCGACAAAGCCACTTTTTCTCTGAAGGGTAAAGGGACCCAAATACAAATTGGTTATTGATTACATCTGGATGTCAAGCAAGGCCTGTATGTTTGAATGGTTTGAGAATAGCCCTCTTTTTTTTGTAGTAAAGGGCCAGTTTCAGGCAGTGAATGATCTTTCTTACCTCTTCTCCCCCTCCCACCCCAAAATAAAACCCTGTTGTTATTGTTTCATTCCCTGGATCTGTTTAGTTTGTTTAGTTTAAATATAGTCAGTTACCATGAACTTGAAGGGGAATAGTTTCTGTTTTCAAAGGTTCAGCCAGGCTTGGATACTGGTTTGAAACTGTAAGTCCCTTGTGGGCAGAGACCATTGTAGAGTGCAGTGTAAAAGATGCTGTTGTATAGACAGCTATGAATCAGGAAGTCCCTGATCTGAATCTGGCCTGTGCCATGAATTCATTAGGAGGTCTTAAGCAACTCTTTCTTCTCAGACTCTGTCCTCTGCCCCTCTCTGACAGTATATATGGGAGATAATAATACTGGCTTAATTTTATGGGTTTCTTGTTCAGAACAGGTAATGTCTGTAAGCCGCTCTGACCACTTAAACCAGTGGATGTTTTGGACCGCAGTTTCTATGATGCTTTACCATGACCTTTGATGGTGTAGCCTGATGGAACTTTCAATCCAGAACATCCGGAGAACACTGGTCTGCCCACGTCTGTACTTAACAAATGTTAAATTTCTGTATAAGTAATAGTTACTTAATGGAGAAACTGGAATACAGGTGTAACCCCTGTCTTATCCCTGTGGCGCCTAGGTTGACAGTCCTTCTGTTCATTTCCTAGGTTGCATTCCTTTCCAGCAAATAAGCATTTCTCCTCACTTCTGAGTAAACATGCATAAGACTGTGCTGCATGTAGTAGTTAGTGTCTTACTGGCCTTTGCTTTCAAAGGAAGACCATCTTTCCTACTACAGGACATGTGAACTGTAGAGATTTATGCAGACGGGTCCAGCTATTGACTAGGGGAAATTATCCTTTTTGTCTAGATAATGTAAATGCCATGGCTTTCAGTCATTGTAACGTATTATGCATTGCTTGCTTTAATAAGCTGTACTCAGTTATTTTTGATGGATATAACACTTCTCCAAGGAGATGCTAGGTGCTGAAATAGTGAAATCCCAGTGTTCCATCAGATTATAGCATCACCAGGAAGTAAGTCCCAGGATGGAGTTAGACAGACAGGGAGTGGTTTTATCCCCTTGGTGGTTGAGATCACTAGGGCCCTGGCACCATGATTTATTTCCACCTCAGTGGCATCCTCAAAGTTAGTCTGTTACCTTCTCCCTTGAAATAGGTGCCATTAATTCCTACAAGAGAAAAGGAAGGTGTAGGGTCAGCTTTGCAGGGTTGTTATAATCTTCCCCTGAAATATGGACGTTTGATAAACTTGGCACTTCCTCTTGAGGATGCCAAACACTCTGCCTACTATGCACTTACTTGGGCTTATGCCATGCATACTCTGTCTCCGGCCACCTGATGATGGCACTTCTGCTAGTTATTTTAATATGTTGCTGTGTATCCTAGCAGATGGCACAATGGTCTTGAACCTGAGAGATGGAAGAGGCAAAGCACCGAATGCTGAATAATAGCCTTGGGCAAACTACTGTCACTCATCCCCAGTTTCCCTGTTTTAAATGAGAGTGCCATTTGTTTACTTATTTATTCTGCTTATCAGACTCGTATTGTTTCCAGTTCCCTGCAGTACAATAATAATGCTGGGCGAGACTTAAAACTGGCAAAGGAAAGAAACAAAAGCAAGAGAAGGAGGGCCGGGAGGCAAAGCAGAGGAGGTAGATATGCTTGAGACAGTCTCTGAATAGAGAGAGAAACTCTGAGCAGGCATTTATGTCCAGTTGGGCTCAAGTTGGTCTTCTCTTGCTGCTGGTCTTGCTCAGATAGGGGTCCTGCAAAATGGACTCTGCAGCCCTTGTTCCTCTAGATTTGGTGATGGGAAGAGACTATAGATACGCGTTAGCTCACTTGAGAAGTTTGAAGGTAATTGGGAGCCCGCCGTTCTTTTTGGTGGGTGAGTTGGGGGAAGCAAGTACCTTGAAGTCCTTTCTTCAGCCAGTGAACCAGCCAAGCTTTTCTTATATGGCTTAGGGCTTTTCCACACTACACAATTATTGCACTATAGTGCCATTTGAACTTTCACGGTTGCCATGTATGGAATCTTGGGGTTTGTAGTTTTGGGAGATACTGGAGCTCTCTGGCTGAGAATTCTAAATATCTCTCCCTAAACTGCAAATCCCATGATTCCGTAGAACAGAATGGTGGCAGTTAAAGTGGAATTATAATGCAGTAATTGCGTAGCGTGGAAAGGCCCTTAGATGTTTCCTTTTGCGGGATTGTAACAGCAGCCGGTCACTGTCCCCACTTGGTCCCTTGGCCAGTAGATGGGGCAGTCCCATTAAAACAAACATCTGAATGTGGTTACCTGCCACTCTGGAATCTCTTATCTCTTGCTTGGTCCTGGACTTACTCTTTCTGAAATCCTGTTTGAGTTCAATGAGACTTACTCTGAAGGAAATGTGCACAGGACTACACACTGAGGCTGCCATGTTGAATATACCTGAAAGGTGTTTTAAACCCAGAGAGCATTTTCTTCATATTAAAGGTGGTTAGGGCTGAGATGTTGTCACTTTTTAAAAAACACAGCTGTTTATTTAGTTATTACTAATGGATGTCTCTATTGGACAGACCTTAGGGAATTTGGAAAGAGTGATGAATAGCTGGCAGCATCAGAACTGTTGGAAAGAATGGTTAAGGGGGTGCCATTTGGTTTCCGGTAACGATGCTAGGATAAATCTATTAGCAGGAGTTTAAACATCCAGCTTGCCCATTGCCAGGCCTCATTCTCTGTTAGTAGAGTGATATATTTATTCATTAGGAAGTGTTGACATAAGGTAGCAAAACTGTGTGTAAACAGAAGAAAAAAGCCACAGAAGCATGAATGAACCATTTTTGAAAGGAAAAGTTCTCTGTATTGACCAGTGGGAAGTGATTAATGGAGTGGGTCGGAAATGTCAAAAAAGCAAGAAAAGGAAAAAGAAGGAAGGAAGTTAAGAATTGGGCTACTCATCACAAAATGTTTCTCTCCTCCTTAAAAAGTCCGTTTGGCAATTGTGCTCTGAATGTTGTAGCACGTGAAGTGTAGAGACAAAAATACCCTATAAGTCTGTCATTGCAGGTGGTTATTACAACCTCTGACTCTCATATAACTTCCTGTTTAATCAAGGCCATTGTGAGAGAAGAGAAGGGAGGGAGAGAGAGAGAAAGGCAGAAAAGGAATTCAGTGCCTGTATATCATTTGTATGTTCTGCTGTGAACTTTCCCACATCCTTACGTCTCCAAAGTGAAGTGCTGCTGATCTATGTGATTTTCTTGAGGCTCAATAAATTAAGCATTCCTGTTGGGAACCAAAATTAATTTTTTTTCTGTATTTTTTTCTGTCTGGCTGGTTGTGGTTGGTATAGCATTAGCCACGTCTTAAAGTCACACGGCACTCTTTATCAAGGCAGATAGGAAAGTGGCTTTTTTCTTCCGTTAATAGCACAGTTTTTCTTATTAAAGAAAATAGGGTTTTGGCTTAGGTAGATAATCTTATGGCCAACAGGCTTCTTTCTGTGTGTCCTCAGAATTGAGCAACAGTATTTGGAGACCCAGTGTTACAGTCTTAGCACTGGCTATTTTTTAACATGTGTGCTCTGAGCTGATAATGATGTTGGAAGAAATTTGAAACTGATTTTCTCATAGAATCATATAGCTGGAAGAGACCACAAGGGCTGTCCAGTTCAATCCCTAGAACCTGAGAAAGAAGAAACAAGCTCAAAGGTCTAGATCTAGCTATCAGTCGGAGGCAGTGATCCTGCTGAAGCTGGTGGGATGTGAAGTTTTGCCAGCATACTCATCTAGAGGTCTGGTGCCATAGTGGGAGACAGAGGGAGCCAACTTGGCAGTGGTAGGAGAGATCTTTCCCAGTGCCCCTCCATCAGTGGCTGGTTGATTTTGAGGGGTGGAGGTGCTCCCAGGTGCCCTCCTTCAGTTGTTGCACTGCCTTGCAAGACTGTTGCACAAAGAGATGCTGGCTACCTCCTTACGTAATGTGGGGGAAAGTAGTTCTCTTAGTATAACTGGGGTTGTGATAATATAGAGCCCCTGGTGGGATTCCAGCCTGTATGTCTCAACATGTGTACATTTGAGCTGTGCTCTTTTCACAGTTGAGATTAGCAATTCCGAGATGTGAATGTTACAGAAGAAACACATCCCTACCACCTGTGGTGTGGTGGTCCTTCATGCATATGCAGATGGTACATTGCCCTCTGTTTAAGGGCTGTTATAGTCTCTGTCTGTCTGTCTGCCCGTCCATCCTTCTTTCCTTCTTTCCTTCCCTCTTTCTTTCCTTCCCTCTTTCTTTCCTTCCCTCTTTCCTTCCCTCTTTCCTTCCCTCTTTCCTTCCCTCTTTCTTTCCCTCTTTCTTTCTTTCTTTCTTTCTTTCTTTCTTTCTTTCTTTCTTTCTTTCTTCATTCCCTTCCTTCTCCCTGTGAAGTTTGATAGGTGTGGTTTCTCTTGTCTGGCTGTTCTTGGTCGCACCTCACAAGGGCAAAGTCAGTCTCATTCAGGCAAGGGAGTATCCTGGGACAGTGCAGTATCATGGTGTGAGAAATATAACCTTCTGAATTTCCGTATGTGAAAAATATCAGAAACAAGTGTTTGAGGAAGACATGTCCCTGCACCTGTAAGACCTGAGCAAGTGACTGAGGATAGGGTGACCTGGAAATCTCTCATCCATAGGGTTGCCGTAATGTTGAAGTTGCTGGCAGTTAACAACAGGAAAGTTGAGCTAATTTCTGAGATGTTTGTGGCTTGCAGTCCTGATCAATATGGCTGATTAGGATCTGTTGAAAGGAGCAGTTAATACAGGCGGGGAAGCTAAGTATTAGTTGTTGCAGGTTATAACACATTTTCTTTGATGTACCAATCTAGGATAGTGCTATCTTTAATTGTGGAAGGCTTCAGATAAATTATCTCATTTGTGTATGATGGTTAGAGCATTGAGCTGGGACTTGGGAGACTGAAGTTCTGTTCCCCACAGAGATACGAAACTCACTAGGTGATTTTGTTTTTTGCCCGACCTACCTCAGAGATTCATTGTAATACGAAGACTTTCCTTCAAGCTCGTTGGAAGAAAGGTGTGATATTGATGATGAGGATGAGGATGATGATAGAATCATAGAGTTGGAAGAGACCTCGGAGGGCATCTAGTCCAACTCCTATCATGCAGGAATATGCAATAAAGCACTCCCTACAGGTGGCCATCCAGCCTCTGTTTAAAACCTCTGGAGAAGAGACTCCACCACATTCTGAAGCAGCATATTCCACTGTGGAACAGCTCTTATATCTGGGAAGTTTTTCCTAATGTTTAGTTAGAATCTCTTTTCCTGTAATTGAATCCATTGCTCTGTGCCTTAGTCTCTGAAGCAGCAGGAATCAAGCTTGCTCCACCTTCTATATGACATCCTTTCAAATATTTAAACATGGCTCTCATGTCACCTTTTAATCCTCTCTAGGCTAAACATACCTGGCTCCCTCAGCCACTCCTCACAGGGCATGGTTTCCAGGCCTTTTACCATTTTGGGAATCCTCTTCTGGATACGTTCCAGCTGGTTAATGTCCTTCTTGAATTGTGGTATTCAGAACTGGACACAGTATTCCTGGTGAAGTCTGGCCAAAGTTGAATAGAGTGATATTGTTACTTCCCTTGATGTAGATACTATACTACTATTGGTACAACCTAGAATTGCATCAGCTTTTTCAGCTGCAGCATGAGACCATTGAATCGTGTTCCAACTTGTGGTCATAGATCCGTTTCACATGTACTCTGGTCAAGCCAGGTATCACCCATCCTATATCTGTGCCTTTCATTTTTTCTACCTAGCTGTAATACCTTACATTTCTCCTTGCTGAAATTCAGTTTGTTAGTTTTTTGGCCCAGCTCTCTAATGTGTTAAGGTCATTTTGAGTTCTGATTCTGTCCCCCGAGGTATTAGTTAACCCTCATAATTTGGTGTCATCTGAAAATTTGATAAGGATGCCCTCTGTTCCATCACCCAAATCTTTGTAAAGTCTTTGTAAAGATGCTGAATAGCACTGTGCTGAGGACAAAACCCTGTGGCCCCCCAGTAGTCACATCTCTCTAGGATGAAGAGGAGCCGTTGGTGAACATCTTTTGTGCCATAGTCTTTCAGCTTCCTGCCCAGAGCCTTTGGTATTCCAAAGGCTATGTGTTGTAGTGTCATTGGATCCCATGTGAAACAAAAGGAAGGGGTTAAGATCAGTGGCTTGACAAGGCTTCTCAGCCCCCCCCCCATAGAATTTTGCCCCAGGGAGACAGCGTGCCTCTGGAGACATAAGAACGGCATAGGAACAAGCAGTGATTTCTCTCTCTCTGGCACACCCTTGCTTAATATCAGGGATTTCTTATGCAGTTTTTGGTGGCAGTAACAAAAATGTTAAATAATATTAATGAGCTAGCAGTGGATGGCCAGATCCAGTATACCCTGTTGTAGATGGCAATCCAGGGTATGAAATATAGATGAATGTAGTTTTGGCCACGTCTGTGATTAAGGTTGTCAGAATGAAAACTGTAGAGTGGTCCTCTACCTTGAGTGATTGGTGCAGAAGAGAGAATTTCACCAGGTATTGCTTGTCACACAACCAGGTAAGAAGCAGTACCTGCTGTAATACCCTCTTCTCCACAACCGTAGAAGATACCTCGTTGACAAAAGTCAAGATTGTCCATGCCATTGTATTTCTGATTTCTTTGTGTGGTTGCATAAGTTGGCCAGTGAAGAAAAGCTTGATAGGAAGAAAATCAACTCATTTGAGATGTGCTGGAGGAGAGTTGTGCTAGTAATAAGACAAATAAATGCGTCTCAGAGCAAATCTGGCCTGAACTCTCCCTAGAAGTCAAATTGAGTAAACTTTGGACATATCACAAGAAGACGTGACTCACTAGAAAAGGCAATAATGCCTGATAAAGTAGAAGGCAGTAGGAAAAGAGGAAGATCAAATTAGAGGTGGATAAACTCAAATCAAGGCAGCCACAGCCTTGAGTTTGCAAGACCTGAGCAGAGCTGTTCATGGTAGGGTGACTTGGAAGTCCCTATAAGCGACTGGCAACAACAATTAAAAGTAGAGGAGCTCTTTCCAGTTTTTGCTCTGGTAACCCTATCTGTGATATGTAGGCAGTTCACATAGTTGTACATGAATAATGGAAGGAAATTCTCGGGCCCAAATTTATGTTTGGAAATTCAAAACCTTTGCCAGTCCTACTCTTGACATACTGCCTTGACACCAAAAATTGCATTGCAACACCAGCATATCTGGATCCTGTCTGGATGATTTCAATTGGACATACTTGTGAAAGGATGTTCCTGATGGAGGCTTCCCAAAATAAACAAGAATTTTAAAGAACCTCAGATCATCCTAATGAGATATGCAAATACCTGCCATTAGGCCAGTTGTACAAGGAGGTTATGTGAGGCAAAGCAGTGAATCAGCAAAGCTACACAGAGCTGTTGAGAGGGAGAAGTATTCCAGCTGAGTAATACAGAACTAAAAGAATCTAAATACTATAAGGCTCCCGGTTCCAATTAGGTAGGTTGAATTCTGGCTGTTTAAAATGAATGCAGATTCACATGCGTGCAGACAGACATGTATATTTTGTTTATTTTGCCCTTGGTTATGCTTGATGGCTGGCAACTGGATCTGTGGACTGATTGTGAATGGTATTCGAGATGATACGGAAGCTCTGTTACTGTCATTAGTATCTGTAATGTTGCAAGTGGCAAGTCATGTTGGAGCAACCATGTTGACTAGTTTGGGAGTTCTTGGAAGCAGGCAAGGCAGCCCAAGAAATTCAAATCTACTATGCACATTCTATATGTAAAAAATACAATGAGAAATTTTTGCTGATTTTGCACTAGTGATATGATGTGTACACAAGTGGGTGCACCTGGGAGAAACAAAATAAATCCATTATATCAGGGATGGGAAGAGTGTGGCCTTCCAGATCAGGAGCTTGAAAGAGTTACTGCTTTGGATTATAAATCCCGGAATTGGCATATTGTGTGTGAATGATAAAGCCAGGATTCTCTAGAATTCTGGCTTGGCATTTTGTGAAAATACAGACCTTGTTACTTTCTTGATAGGATATATTATTGTGATGTGTGCACAGGTCTAATTTTCAGTAACGTAGTAAAGATGATATATTTCTTATGCTATTTAAGTACTAGAAATGGAGCCTCATTTGACTAAATGGTCTTCTGTATAAATTAAAAATACCTGAATGATACATGTCATTACCTTGTAATACGAAAAAAAATGCTCTCCTCCCATGTTCGTTCTTGTTACCTTCATACTTACTGCAGATTACAGGGTACCTTTACAAGCTGCCATTTGAACGTTGTGGTATTCCTCTCCTTATTGTTCAGAAACCCAGTGTGGTATAGTGGTTTGAGTATTGAGCTATGATTCTGGAGACCAGGATTTGATTCCCCACTCAGCCATGGAAAGCCAGTTGGTGACCTTGGGCGTGTCACACACTCTCAGCCCCAGGTGACCCTATGATAGGTTTGCCTTAGGACCACCGTAAGTTGAAAATGAAGTCACACAACAGCAGCAATCATTTAGTGAGGTCATGCACCCCATAACTATAAAGGTAACTAAAAAGTTACAGTTAGACCATAAAAGATGTGAAATTATTCCTTAAGTTGCTATCATAATAACACATATTCATTATGGATAAGGAACTGATTACAAGTAACAGCTTATCTATTCTTACTTCCAGTTCTTGGTAATGGGCCATTTGAACTTGAAGCATTTTGAATAAATGCCTCATTACGAAAAAGTTTTCCTTTTTTTTTTTAAACCAGTTTCCTTAGAACATGGAAAACATTGTAAATTTAAGAAAGTGTATAGTATAAAGTATTTCACAAGTAACTCAATTTCCTGTCTGCCCCATTGTTTTCAGTTTAAGTATATCCTGTTAAACTGTATATTCTTGTTCAAGGTTATACTTGACTCTGATAAAATGAGATTACATAGTTGCATACGCACACATACATGCAGTTCTTTGCTCTCTGTACAGTAGTGAGTTCTTGGACAAACAAAATCTAGGGATGGGTGGAAAAGGGATGTCTGTTACGTGCCCATCCCTGTCGGCTTCTATTCTTCTTGTTGTTAATGCCACATGTCCTGACTTTGTATAGCCAAAGGCAGTGTTGATAGTTTGCCAATAATCTGAGGTTGGGCACATGGATTGGCTTTGGTTTTTCCTTCTTGTTTTGATTTGAAAGGGTTTGCTTTATAATTAAGCATCTGGGTCCAGTTTAACCTGGGTTCTGAGAACATGTGACCTTGGGAATGTGTTTTTGTTGTTGCTGCTGCTGTGTGCCTTCAAGTCATTTCTAACTTACAGCAACCCTAATCTGAACCTATCGCAGGGTTGTCTTGGCAAGATTTGTTCAAAGAGGGTTTGCCTTTGCCTTCTGTTGAGGCAGAGAGAGTGTGACTTGCCCAGTGTCACCCAGTGGGTTTCCATTGCCAAGTTTTGAAACTTAGACCCTTTCCGCACTAAACTGTTACAGCACTATGATTCCACTTTCAACATCCTATGGAATCCTGGGGTTTGCAGTTTCGGGAGGGGCCAATTGGCCCCTCCCGAAACTGCAAACCCCAGGATTCCATAGGATGTTGAAAGTGGAATCATAGCGCTGTAACAGTCTAGTGCGGAAAGGGCCTTGGTCTCCTGGAATTATAGTCCAGTGCTCAAACCACTGCAACACACTGTCTCTCTTGGAAATGTGACTTTTGCATATTTTATTGCTGTTTCTCACATACCTGATCAAACTTCTGTCATTTAAAAAAAAAAAATCTGTCTCTGAATTTTAATTGCCAAGATGTCAGGCAGAATCTCTCCCAAACACTTAAACCTTATTGTTTAATACTCTTCTATTTTATATAACACGTGCTTTTTAAACATGTCTGGCCAGAGTTCATGAATTCCAAGAAATGTCATTTTGGGTCTCTTAAGGTATCCAGTTAATGGAGGCTGCACTTACGAGAATTATTGTTAGTAAGGCACGAGGGGGCTTTTTCTGAGTACTTCATTAAATTTAAGAGTGACTATGAGAGCTGAAGAGGGCATATCAGAGAAGTCATATAGGTGCAGTGTGTTTGGTACTGTTTGCTCTAAAAAAAAAAAGAGTTCTTACCATAATGAGTGTTTATCTCTGTTGGCATAGGCAGGTTTTGGCTGGAGACTGGAAATGTCACTTTCTTTGGTACCTGTGGGATTCTGGGAGTTGTAGTCCAAAAAGTAGCTTTTCCCTCAGCATCAGATTCTTGAAGATAACACAGTTCTGTTTGCCCACTGTTAATAGAGGTGTTGGCAGTAATTTTGTCTATAGTGTCATAGGCCATTTCCACACTAGACTGTTATAGTGCTATTATTCCACTTTCAACATCCTATGGAATCCTGGAATTTGCAGTTTAGGGAGGGGCCTCAAAGGCCTCCCCAAACTGCAAACTCCATAGGACGTTCCATAGGATGTTCAAAGTGGAATAATAGCACTATAACAGTCTAGTGCGGAAATGGCCATAGTGTCATCTGTAAAGAAAATGAGATAGGCTTTGACGTATTTAAATGTTACAGCTGTCTTTGGGTTTTGAATGCAGTGCTGTGACTGCAAGGGCACGTGTGTTTTTCAGCATGATGCCCTTGATGGAAAATCAAGAGGTCTTGATTTTCATATGACCAGCTAGCTGTTAAAAAGGTTCAGAAATTGAATTTTGAGCCACAGATACTGTTTTGAGCAGAGAACAGACCTTGACAGCGCAGATGGCCTCCCCAGTGCGCAGTGCTATTAGGGCCTAAGATCAGAATCTTTTCCTCCTTCAAAGTGTGTTTCCAGTACTGGAAATGTTAGAGGGAAAATAGAATGAGGCGATACTCAAGAAACAATCTTGCGTCAGCATCAGGCCTTGAGTTATGTTGCCACTTTGATTGTCAGATTACACAGGAGGACAGATTTGTATAAGTGAAAGTGTGACTAAACTGTGACTGTTGCACTTTGAACAGGAGAAGACGTGATTCATTAGAATCAACTGTAAGAGAAGAGGAAGGCTGTGGCCATTTCCACACTAGCTTGTTACAGTGCTATTCTTTCCGCTTTCAACATCCTGTGGAATCCTGGGGTTTGCAGTTTAGGGAGAGGCCTCAAACTGCAAACCCCAGGATTCCATAGGATGTTGAAAGTGGACTAATAGCGCTGTAACAGCCTACTGTGGAAATGGCCTGTGTTGTAGGAAGATTGACTCGATAAAGGAAGCCATGGCAGCCCTGAGTTTGCAAGACCTAAGAAAGGCTGTTGATAACAGGGTGACTTCGAGGCTTCACACTCATAGGGTCACTGTAAGTCAAAGTAGTTGTTAACTGCCAACATCCCAGTCACCCTGTCCTCAACAGCCCTGCTCGGGTCTTGCAGATTCAGGGCTGTGGCTTCCTTGATTGAGTCTCTCCATCTATAATGTGGTCTTCCTCTTTTCCTAGTGCCTTCTACCTTACCAAGCATTACTGTCTTTCCTAGTGAGTCATTTCTGTCCAAACTATGACAGTCTCAATTTAGTCATCTTGACTTTTGTGGAGAGTTCAGGCTTGATTTGCCCTCAGACCCGTTTATTTGTCTTTTTAGCATTCCACGGCATCTGTAGAGCTCTTCTCCAGCAGCACATTTCAAATGAGTTGATTTTCTTTCTGTCAGCTGCCTTCAGTGTCCAGCTTTCACAGCCCATACGTAGAAATTGGAAATGTGATGGCATGGATAGTTCTAACTTTACTATTTGATGATATATCTTTACATTTACATTGAAGTTGATCTGATGGCAATTCACAACAACAAAGTGAAAATGTGGGTGTTCTTTTAATTGAAACAGGGACACAGCTTTTGTACGGTTAGTTGAAATGGACATTATTGTCAGTTATGCATTTAGGCCCAAGGAAAGAAGATATTTTCAACACATATGTCGATGGAACTTCACAAAAAATATAAAAACCACCATTTATATAGGTCTTTAACATTCAGAGCAATTGGCATGCATAGGAGATCTTTTTATACTCTTGAGAAAGTTGCTTTTTTTAGATTTCAACTCCCAGAACATTTCCACACGGTACTCTTATAGCGCGATGCTTCCACTTTCAACCTCCTATGGAATCCTGGGGTTTGCAGTTCCGGGAGGGGCTGGCGGCCCCTCCCGGAACTGCAAACCCCAGGATTCCATAGGAGGTTGAAAGTGGAAGCATCGCGCTATAAGAGTGTCGTGCGGAAATGGCCCTAGTCTTTCAGCCAGGATGGTGTCCATGTTCTCTGTGGACTTCTAGTTGCTGCAGTCCAAAAAGTATTTTTTTCCCAATTTTCTTGTTTAGACATTTGTCCATTGTCCACATAGGTAAGGTTGTTGTGTGTCTCAAATTGTTTCTCAGTTATGGTGACCGTAAGGCAAACCTATTATGGGGTTTTCCTGGGGCTGAGAGTATGTGATGTGCCCAAGATCACCCAGTGAGCCCCCATGGCCAAGCAGGGAATCAAACCCTCATCTCCAGGGTCATAATTCAGCACTCAAACCACTACAGCATGTTGGCTCTCGTAGGTAAGGTAGATGAGTATTATCAGACATGCAGTAGATTAAAATTAAAATTAATCCCAAGTATGTTGCCATGAGAGTGGCATTCCTTTTAATTGTCAGAGTGTTGGGGAGCAGGTGTTAAAAACATTCTTAAACTGTAGGAAAATCAAATAGTAAAACACCCCAAATAGTGGAGAGGAATAGATGGAACCATTGGTTAAACAAGGCAAAAATATGGATGTATTCCTGTTGAAGTAATAAGGAAATAGAAGGAACATAAAAAAAAAAACCTGGAAAATATTGAAATGTTTTTGGCAAAGCGTGTTTCCTCCTCTTTTCTCCTTCACTCAGCTCACTGCCTCAGTTCATCTCAATAATGGAGCAGCAATGCAAACTGCTTTTTGATGTTGATCTACAGCTTAGGCATGGCAAACTGGGTTTTAATAATCAGTGACTACCAGGAAAACAAAACCAACCCACAAAAGACAAGGTGGGAGCCTGGGGAGAGAAGACGATTCCAGCCAGTCTGTGATCCTGTGCTCATTGACTAATGTGATTTAAGTGGCAGAGTGGAGCCTAGACGAGGATGATGAGTTCGGGTGGGTGTATCATGAGGAATGGTGCTGTCTCTGTGCAGACAATTAGTAATAACTTCCTAGTAAACCCTGTGGAATGTGCTTCATTTGGCTGGAGACACTGTTTACAGCAAGCTTATTTTTTTTAAGCAGTACATTATGCTTATTTCTTAATTCATTTCCCCTTTTCTGTTGCAGCAAGTTGTCCAGACTCTGTGCCTTCCTCCACTGAGACGGGAGGAACTAATTATCTAGCCCCTGGGGGGCTTTCGGGTAAGAAACAGGCTTTCATTTGCGTCCATTTTCAGTAATTTTAATAAGCCTAGTGCCAATTCTGTAGACATCTGTCCCTGTGCATGGCTGCTGGCTAGGGGATTCTGGGAGCTGTAGTCCAAAAAGGTAACTTTGCCAGACTCTGGTGTTTTGCATTGGTATAGCTTAAGTGATATGCCAACAGAGGATTAATTCTGCTGTTGTAAACTGGTGGGATAGGCAACAGTTAGTCCTTTTTTCTTCCTAAGAATTGAGAATCTTTGGATTTGCAAATGTTAGGAACCATCAAGAACTCATTTGTCTGAATGTCAGTGGATGATGGAGCTCATTTTGGCCTGAATGTGTATTGATTAGTTCCAGCTAGAATTAGATGCATTGACTCAGTTGTTGAATGGCGAGTCTCGTAAATAGATCCCTTTGATTTGCTATACTATTCAGATCTATAGCCCAGTAGTACATGGAAGCAGAAGGAATCTGTACCCTGTCAAAAATCAGTTTCTTCTCCTTGGTGAACACAAATGTCTGTGTATGCTAATTGTCCTAAACCCTCTGTCATGGTGCCACAGAAAACTATAGTTGGTCACAATTATTTCACACTTCTGTGAGTTGGCACTTGATCTGGGCTTAAGACTGAAAAAGTGATTTCATATTTAGCACCATAAGTATTCTATTCTGTTTAGCATATTTTCATATTTAGCCATATGACTATTCTATTCTGTTTCCAAGCAAAGCTAGGAAAATCCAAGGCAGCTGTTGCTTTGCATTTTCCTAGCTTTGCTTGCCACCAGATATTAAGACTTTTGCTAATGTTAGGTGGCAACTAGGTGGCCAGAATCCCTTTGGGATAACACAGATGTGAGTTTTCTGTAGGGTGGCCTATCTCTTTTAAATTCAGTACCATAGTATGGTTTTATGGGAGGCTGTTACTATCGGTCTGAGGACTGATTCTTTTTCTGGCATTAGTAGTATGAATTTGTCTCTCATTTGCACCCTTCTGGAGTAGTAAGCCCTTGCCCATCGTCTGTTGTTAAGATCTGGTTGTGATTGTAGACAGAGACTGCCAGTAGACTTAGCAATTCCTTTCCAGCAGTTAGCTGAGGGCATTGTCTGCATATGTGATTTATTCGCTGAGAGCTAAATTATATACTGTCCACTGTAAGGGTGTGTCGAGCAGGCTCCTACTTTCGCAGGGTTGCAAGTTGAGGCTGGCTTTTGGTGATTAAGGTGGGGTGAAAGACATTTTGGTAGCTCACAGACTCACAAATGTTTGTGTCTAGGAATGGCTAGATTTCTGGGGATGATTTGAAAGAAGAACATCTTGAGGCCTAGCCCTCTGAGGAAGCAGCATGGAAGGTCTGGTTTGGAGATTGGTTCCCTAGAGGCCCTTTGAGCTCTGACTTGCTTGTAACATGGATGGCCGCGGTCTTACACAGATCCAGTCCTAGTGGGTTGATTTTGACCAGGAGGTGGCAACTTTAAAACTCATCTTTTGCCTCTTTCTGCCTCCTGAGAAGTACCTAGTGCATCCCTAATTTTTTGTTTTTGCTTGATTTCTCCCTCCCCCAAAAAATAAAATACTTATCTGACCTTGTTATACCTTTTGTAAGCTCATTTTCGTTTGCGAAAAAGGTACTGGCCTGATCGATGGTTGCGCTCCATTCATTAGCTTGCAACTGAAACATCAGAAATATGTCAGCTCTCTTCCTCTGAGTGTGTGTGTCTGCCTGCCTGCTTTTCTCTCCAGGAATTGCATTCAACACAGCTATATTTAAGTGAATCCTTGTTTGCTTTCCTTTTAGTGTAATATATTCCCTGCCTGTGTCATTTGAGAGGGGAGCATTCTATTTGTTCAAAGGGCCCTAATGAGAATTAGTCAGATGAGCAGGAGGAGAGGAGAGGACCAGTTCAGGATCTTCTTTTCTTTTAATTTTGAAAAGCAAATTGTAGCTCTAATGTTTTGGGCTTGCCGCCTTCTTGGAAAGCCAGCGTTAGGGAAGATTTAAAAACTGGCAAAAATGGCAAAATGACAGGAAAAAGTAAGACTAACAAAATAATGCTGTTAGGTAGCTTAAATAAAAAAAAAACTGAAGTCTGCAAGAGGGTGGGGTTGAGTTCCTGAGGATACCACATGAAATAAGCAAAAGGAAGTACTAGTTTTTAAAGGGAGGCTCTTTTTGAAAGGTTTGTGTATTGATAGCGTCTTGGTATGTCTAGTCTGCTGAAGAAGGGGAGGGAAGGGGTGAGAGGTGGGGGTTTAGGGCTGTGCAGGAAATAACATCACTTGCTTGGTGGAATGCTTTCTTAAGGCGCTCTATTAAGGTAACACAGAAAGGATTGGTAAATGCTCCTTTCTCTGAGCATTTAAATCCTCATCTAAGTAGATCCTGTTCCTCTAAAATTTTGGTTTGCACTTGTATTTTGAAGACAGATTATTTGTATGCGTGAATTTGGAGTCTTTAAAATACTATGGGTAGATTTTTTAAAGTGAATCTTTAAAAAAATCTTATTTTTACTGTACACTTCCTAGATATTTAGTTTAATGAGGAGTGGGGAATGGGGGGTTTCAAATCACAGAGGAAACTGTGAGCTGCATAAGCTCTGAAAGAAAAGCTGATATATTGCCACATGAAGGAGCATTTGTTCTGGATTCTGCTTGATTTATTATTAACTCTATTGCAGACCTTGATGTGTGGCTCTGAAAATTGGCCAGTTGGAGAGACTGCAGTCAGAAGGGAAATGGGGAGGGCCATATGACCATACTTAAATGTTTTTAAAGTCCTGTCGATATCAGTGGCAGAAATTTTAGTACTTGTTTATATCTCACTCATTGAAAATGTTAGAACTTAAAAGTGCTTAATGCTGGTTGGATGTTCCCCAGTGTTTGCAGCAGTTCTTTAAAGCTAACTTTCTCTTCTCTTTCCACACTTGAGATAGGCTGCTGGAGAATGTATTTGAACAGAATTTATAATAAGCTGCCATCAGGGGCATTTAGGGTGCCTTTTATCTGTTGTAATGACTTATCTAAGTTTAAATAGGGGATGGCTCATAGAAAAGTACACACAATGCTTTGTTTTTGGTGTCCCTCCTCTTCCCTTTCATATAGTTATTTCAAGATAGGAAATATCCTATATTCTTATCCCAAGAAGCTGTGAGATGGATGTTATCAATCTGGAATCCTGAGATAGGAAGACTTGTGGACATTTTCACTGACATGGGGCATCACTTCCAGATTTTTCTTCTTGAAATAAAGCTGTTATCCAGTACAAACCAACCTTCACTTCTGGCGTGAAATATAGTTCAAGCACACCTCTTCTAAAGGATCTGAAGGCCAAAGCAACTGTTATAGGAAAAAAAAGTAGGAGACAAAAAAAAAAGAAGAAGCATTTTTTTGGCAGGGGTGCAGGAGCAAAACTACAGGCATAACTCCAGTTAACAAAGCCTCTGATAAAGAAGCTCCTTTATTACAGAGTCTTCTTATACCTGCCCAGACACCTTTTTCCTCCTTGTCCCTGCCTAGCTGATTAGAAGCTTCGGCATTGGGAAGGTAGTGAAGGCGGGCTAGAGAAACACAAACTTTTGGAGTTGAGTTAGGCTCAGCATATCTGCAATGAACAATTCAGTAAAGCTTGAGGTGGGAAAGATGGGATTCCCCTTTAGTCAAAACTACCATAGCTGTCAGCCTGCCTGCAACAGGCAAGTTAAACAACAGCTCCATCAAGAATCCAAAACAGAAGGAAAAGGCAAGAGCAGATAAGCCCACCTTACCAGCTCCCCGCAACCAAATATGTTAAAAAAAACATGTATCTATAAGTGTAACCTGCAAAATGGAATTCCTAAGAAAAGTAGAGGCTGGTGAAACTAAAAATCATCTGTAGATAAATTCTGGAAAAAGTTTTCAAATGGCCTGTAGAAGATTCCATATTTTCTTTACTTATGCAAGGCCTACTTGACCTTTTTTAAAAATTTCACCTGTGGATAATCTTAGTTTTGAATAGAAAAGTTACTGCAATATGTTGAACTACTCTTCTTTTATGAGGTGTAGTAACCTATCCCAATTTTTTCCATATTATTTCTGCCAGTTAAAAAAGTAGTGCTCAGGAGCACATTTACTTCATTAAATGAAGTATACTTGTACATGGAATTCAAGATTTAATTTCTGATGAGAACTTGAAAGGGTTAGGTTTTGTTTTTTGTTTTTCTTTCTTTAACAGTACAGTTCCCAGAGTTCCTTAGCCAGCATGGTCACTGGGAGATTCTGGGAGTTGTAGTTCAAAGCTAGAAGGCTGTTGAGATTCAGTGTACAGGCGTCCCCTGCTTTTCATCAACTTGTTTTTCGATGTTCTGCAGTTTTCGACATTTGCAACAACAGACAAGTTCCATTAATTTGATGAGAGGTCCACTCTTTTGCCAGTTTTTCTTGCCTATAAAGGCTCCCTTTGGACTGCTGGCATACACACATTCCCAGGTCTTGCCTAAGGAAAGAGTGGACACCTCGCCGAATTAGTGGAATGTGTAGGAATCAAAACAGCAGATTTTCATCAGTTCTTCTTGCCTCCGGAGGTTTGCTTGGAACCACTCACATGTGCAGGCTGCTTGCAAAGTGAGTTGAGAGGCAGGGAAAAGGTGCCAGGCTGACTGAGAGACTTTGCAAGCAGCAAACACCCAGTTTGTCCCAAGTAAGCCTCCACGATTCTCTTACGTTTCTTATGTGGGTTTCATTTTTTGGCCAGTTACGCTTTCTGACAGTTCTCCTTTCCCTAACTCGTCAGATAGGTGGGGGAAGCCAGTAACATTCCACTGCAGCAGTGGAACTCTGCTGGTTTGCAGAGGCACTGTTGTACAACCCAAGGGCCATACATACTGCATAGTTAAAGTGCTGTGATTCCACTTTAACTCCCATGGTTCCATCCTGCGGAATCCTAGGATTTGCAGTTTAGGAAAAAAGAGATTTAAGATTTAGAATTCTCAGCCCAAGTTCTACTGCTTCAATACACTACAGACCCCTGGTTTCCATACGATGCAGCCATATCTTTTTCAGTGGAATCATAGCACTATAATTGTGAAAGGGCCCCTGTGGGAACATTTAGGTAAGGAGGTCTCAGACATCTCTTTATGCAAGCCGGTAAAAAAACACTCCACCTGCTTCTTCAATTGAAGCGTGAAGCCTTAACAGGATTCCTTCTCCCTTGCAATTAATCTTCAAGCTCTGTTTATGGAATTAACTATGGAGCTTATGAGAATTTGTAGCAATGATCACTAAGGTTTTGAAAGAAGCATTTGACAAATTCACGGACAACTCTTGTCAGTGGCTATCAGGTGCCATAGCAACTTAATGGAACTTCCCTGCTCAGAGGCGGTATTTCTTTGAATATAAAATATGTGTGTGGGTTTTCTGTGTGGAAGAGGGATAGTTTCTTGATATCTTCTTGAAATGTGTCTGTTTACAGTGTGGAAAACGACATTAGTGTGTGCCTCAGTTTTAGTAGATCTGTACTCCGTGTGTGTGTGTGTTGTGAACCTCTTGGTCCTGTTGGATTGGATCCAGGTTTACTCATCCTTAGACAAGGCCCATTGTGAAAGCAGTGGGACCTAAGTTTGCTGTGACTAAATTAGGTTTTCAATGAGTCTGCCCTAAATACAACAGTCTGCATCCAACCCACTGTTTTGAAATGGTCGTTATAAAAGAGCATCTCATTGCCGTTTCCTTCTAGACAAAGGCTTTCTTCATTACTCTAGTAGTAACTTGCAGTCTCATTAGTTATCTGCATACCATTTTACTTACCATACAGCATGAGTTCCACACTTGTCATCAACTTTAAAATACTGTTGTCCCGACACTGAAATGCTTCTGTCTCTGCAATAGAGTGTGATTACTGTTTCCAGTGAATACTACGTATCCAGAGCTAAGGCTGAGCAAATAAAAGGTTTTTAGCTGTCTGAGCTGTGTGTCACACCACACTGTTAAAGTGCTATATTCCACTCTAGCTGCATGGCAACAGCCTATGTAATCATGGGACTTGCAGTTTTGGGGGGCATTTAGAATTCTCAGCCGGAGTGCGCTTGAGAGTGCTCACCAAACTACAAATCCCAGAATTCCACTGGACGTTGCCATGGCAGTTAAGGTGGGCTATAGTGCTGTAAGCATGCAGTGTGAGGTTCTGAAGCAATTTCTGGGGAGCCCTCTGGGTGCTTCACATACTCTCAGCCCCCAGAAAACCCGGTGGTAGATTTGTCTTAGGGTCACCATACGTCTTAAAACGACTTGGAGGCGCACCACAGCAAAACCACAGGGCCATCAGGTACTTGGAATTGCAGCCATTTTTTCCTCTGTCTTGGGGATTATGCTGTCCCCTCAACTGGTAGAAAAAAGGGCTGTGTTGCTATTAAGAGGGTATCTTAAAGCAACGGAATAGTGCAGAGTGTGTGCATGAGAAAGAGAGAGACTGAGGCCATTTCTGCACTGGACTGTTATAGCGCTATTATTCCACATTCAACGTCCCAAAACTGCCCCTCCCGAAACTGCAAACCCCAGGATTCCATAGGACGTTGAAAGTGGAATAATAGCACTATAACAGTCCGGTGCGGAAACGGACTGAGAAGGAATGAATGTGTATGTGTGCTTCGTTTGCCTGAAGAATGCAGAGGGCCCTGGTGTTTTCTTTAAGGAATGCCTATTAGAGCTGCAAAAACTATTTCGTTCTGCTTCATGTGGCTGAAAGTACTCTCCCTGGTGAATGACAGAAGGTGTGGGGATAGCTTTGCCCAGAGGATGTGGGAGGGTGACCAGCATGGAATGATGAGAGAAGTACATGGAGGGAAGGAGAAAGAGGGAGAGAGAGAGAGAGAGAGAGACGCTGCCCAAGTGTTTCCCTCTTGAAAATAACCAATCTGAGGCTTTCTTTCACTTGCTCTGTTTGCTGTTTTTCGTCCTGGCTTGGTTGGAGTTGCGGTGGTTCCAGCTAATGAATGAGGCTCAGTTCAGGGTGGGAGGAAGGCTGGGAGCCTGGAGCCAGTGACTTGATTCTTTTGGCAAGGGAAGAAAAAGAAAGAGCGAGAGAAGGAGGGAGGGAGAGAGGTGGGGGGAAAAATATATATCTATATATATGAAGTTGAATGTGAAAGCTTAGTCCTCTGGGGGTCCTCACAAAGGAACTGGTTCCACCAAAAGTGACCTTTAATTCACTTGGTGCTGCCCTTTTATGTTGCATGTGGCATTTGGGATGGGGGGTGGGAGAGAGGAAAAGGATGGGAGGGAAAAGATGCCGGCCTTTCAAGGGAGGAGGGAAAGAACCCGGGTTGGGTAGCCAAATTGCGCTTCTAGTTCAGCGGTTGTTTTTTTAAAAAGGAGGATCTTCCCAAAGGTTAAAACCTCAACAGAGAAACCCAGGGAGTAAACATGTGGCTTGGATCTATTTTTTTTCTCTCTCCTTGCATCTTAGTTAATCCTCTTTCTCCTGAGGTGAAACACTCCCTGGTTGCATCTCTCTCTTTCTCTCTCCTCCTTCTCCTCCGTTTTGTCTCTTTTCACCTTTAGTACCTCTGCCTCCCACCCCATTAATTTGTTGCCTGCTTTCTGTCATCTAGAAAGGAATAGGGGAATGTTACTGTGGTCTTCAGGACAGTAATAATTTTGAGGAGTGCAGCAATCTATATTCTTTGTACTACGCGTAAGAATGGGATTTGTTCAGCCTAAAGAAGCCCCAACTAAGGTCTTTGTTTAAAAACTTGTAGCCAAACATAAGAAAGGCCAAGAGTCCCAACCTAACCATGGAAATTATTTTGGGACTCAGCCACTTTGGCCATGGTCATTGGTGGCAGAACTGGATTTTGCTTCTACTGGTTCTGAGTAGTGGGATACAAAACATATTTGATTGACCCAGCTGTTCTCTACCTAAAAGATACTGTGCATTGTGATGGGAAAGTTGTATATTTTATGTGTGATTTTTTTTCTCTTAAGTGAGACAGTACTGGGGGAAAAAAAACAGGCTGCAAGAAGTCTGTTTTGAGTGCCAAGTTCTCATTTTGAACTTAATCCAGCCCCTTCACCTTGGATCTGGCTTGAGACTTGTGAGTGTACCTTGTTTTCTGACTGCAGCTGCTATAGTTGGTAGCTAAACCTGAGTAAATAAACCTAAGTTTTTAATATAATTTTCCATACGTTGGAGTTGTTTGTCGTTGTTGACCGCCTTGTATGTTAACAGGTATTATATTAACCACCTCTTTATGGTCTTGGAGAATAATGGCGAATTGAATCATTAGACCATCATCATCTCTCTAGGTACTTGAATTCCAGTTGGTGTGTTCCATTCTATTCTGATCATGCCACAGACCTCTCTAGGCAAAATTATCTTAGTAAAAGCTTCAGGAACACATTCTGTTCTCTGTAGAGTTGTGTGGAAGTTGCTAGTTTTGCTCTAGTAGAATTTTTCTCTCTCGTAAAAATTGATTAAGATGTGCGAATATTCACGTTTAAAAAAAACAAACACTTGTTTAGCTTGATTTTCTTCAGTGGTAGCTGCTTCTTCAATGCCATTAACCGCCCACCGGATTGTTTGTATGAGCAATCCTACTCAAACTGAGATGGATGTATGATGAACACAATAGTGTTGCATAGCCCATCAGAGCTGGCTGTGTAAGGTCAGCAGAGGCATATATTGCACAATTCAGAGGATAAATGAGGTCAGTAAAAATGAATAACCGAACCTTTTCAGAAAGGATGCTGAAAAATCACTGGAAAGGAGGATACGTTTTTGGCGCTGCCAGACACGTTTTGTGGAAAACTCTGGTTCTGGCTCACCGCTTGCTTATATCAACAGAAATATTCAACTTAAAAAACCAGTCATATCCTTTCCATTCCTGACTTCTTACCTACTTTATTTTTTAAGGTGGATATTAGCTGTCCAACTGACTAGCCACAGCGTGGGGATGTTTGACAGTCACTTAAAAACAGGCTTCATCTTACTTCCTGCATACATTCAGAGTTCATCTTTTACTACAAAAGTTCTGAAGTTCAGGCAGAGGACTGCCGTTTCATTATGAAATAGCAAACAAGCCTGGAATGTTTCACTGTGCCTTTTGATCCCTACTGGTATCTGTGTCAGCTACGGAGAAGTGAACTTTTAGAAAAGCACAGAATCTCGTCACAGAAGTGTGGAGTGCTTTGCCTTGTCGGTGGCCCAGTTTCTCTTCTTTCCATTTTTTTAAAGCCAAACCTGTCTGTGAGTAGAGATTGCTGCACATCTCAATACCCATAGCTGCAGTGTGGGTAGCGTGATAAATCTCAATTGCCTTCTGTCCTCTTCATGCGTGAGGGAGAAGTATATTTTATTTACAGTTCAACATCCTATTTATTATCTTGCATTGAGATACTTGCCCATATACTAGCCGGTGTCTGTTGCTTGTTAAAATAAACAATCAGTGATGTCCTGTTACTTTCAAATACTTTATTCAGCATTTGTTTAAAGATACCATATCAGACATAAAAACTCCTCTTTCTCTCCCCTGCTCCTCCCTCTCTCCTTGCCCTGTATGGTACGTTGTCTTATTGCTTGAATTAAAAGAGGCTAGTTATGCAGAGCATTAGCTTGTTCTTACGTCCTGTTAAATGGCTTACCTAAAAACTCAGGTCTGTCTCCAAAAGGACAAGGTTATCAGGGGTTAACACTAAGATGACAGCAGTGGAGTCTTTGAAGTAAAGCAGGCCGCCTGCCAGACTAGCAGGAGCATTGCAGTTCCCCTCACACATCATCTGACCATAGCAGTATGTAGCCAAGCCAGCAAAGCGAAGAGAGACTGACTCTTGGCAAGCCATCTCGTGTAGTTTTTGGCCTCTGACACTTCATTCTAGCTTCTCTCACTTTCTCTCCCCCATCCCTCTCTTTCTCTCTCTCAGGCATTTTCTTCCGTACGAAGGGAGGCAGCATTTCAGTAGACAATATTTTGGTTCTGGAGGTTTTTGTGAACAGTCCTCAAATCTGCTTACTCCGGAGTAGCTTTCACGGGGACTGGTAGAGGAAAAGTTATTTAAGACCTGTAGTCTTGCTGAGTAGCAGCTAATACAAATTCAGAAGCCTTTTGACCTTTTTAAAAAACATTTTTAAACCTTTAAGACAGTTTTAACTTGCATTCTGTGTATTCCAGTGACATGATTTTAAAAATTATTGTCATTTTCCATCAAGTTTGTGGAGATTTAGCAGCAATCCGCACAGACTCTTCTTGGTTTGTTCTCCGTTCCATTGTAGGGCACTGTAGCAAATGTGTCTTTCTATAAACTTTTATCTTATTGGCCCCAGTTCAGCTAAAACTAGTTACGACCAACAGCCCAATGTTGTGCATGTCTGTGCAGAAGTGAGATCCATTTTGTTCTGCAGTCCTTATTCCTGTGTAAGTTTACATTAAAAAGTAATGTTTGAGTGGCAAGGGGAGTCATATTTTTCACTGAACAAATAACCTGTTCCAGTCTCCGTTAAAGCTACTTTTCAAGTCATTTTAGAGGCATCTTATGAATCTTTCATATTTTATACCATTCTGTTATATAATCTACAGTGTTTGTTTGTTTGTTTTATTACTTTTTATTAGATTTTCCACAGAGACACTATTACATTTACATCCCAATTATCCCATCTCTCCCCCATATATCACAATCCCGTCCTCTCCCCCACCATAGATTCAAAACAGTCGTACAAAACCCCTCTTTACATACAACTCATACATATATCACAAAACAATCATACAAAAACCTTTCTTTACAAACAACACTTACCACCAGATGACTTCATTTTTACAATCAGAATTTTCTTTTCGGCAACAATTCCTATTTCCTATCTCTAATTTTCTTAGCACTTTTCCTTCTTCCCTTCCTTCTAATCAATATCCTGCGTTTTCCTTACTGACTTTTCAATCTAAAGTTTCATATATCCCTTATTGTCACTTCAGAACTAAACCAAAATTATTTCTTTACTTCTTAAAGTTTAATGGACCCTCATGTACATTGTTGAATTTAAACCTTGATAATATATAATTATCTTTTTCTATACATAGTTTGAATCTAACCCTCTAGCTATAATCTACAGTGTTTGAAGGGTGAGTGAACAGCATGCATGTTGGTGGAGATGGGTGAGAGTGGAAAGTGGAGAAATGATGTAGCAGATCAGTGGCAAAACCTCATTGCACGGTGGGTGAGGTACTGTACTTTAGGACAGCAGTTGGCAAGCTGGTGCTTGGAAAACGTATTGAATTACAAATCCTACCGTCCCTGGCCAACATTCAAATTATAGATTGTACGGCTTGGAAAGCACAAGGCTAGGGAAGGCAGCTTACTCTCAAAAGAGCACTTTTGAAGGAGCCAACAACAAAATGTGCCATGTTCTGTGGCATGTTCTGCCAATCCTACAGTTACTAGCACACTAACAACTTAACGTAATGGGAATTTAGCGTGTTACATGTAATCTCTAACATCAACACAGATCAGTTTGGTTTTCAGGTTCACTGATGGTTAATGAAACACCTTAAGCATTTTCTACCAACATTCCTGCTTCTGGATTGTAGCCTAAGTCCCATTGAAACCAACAGAAGTTAGTTGTGACCAATAGAACCCTCTGTGCTTTTAGTGGAATTTAGTCATGACTAAATGCAGCTGGATCACAGCCATTAATAATAGAAGCTAACATTTTGTGAGCCTTTTTTTTGATGTTGGTTGTGGTGGGAAGGAAAAGGAAGGCATGCTCTTTATCAGACACAGCTCGTACTATAAAGAACCATGCAATTTTTTGTGAGTTGTTTTTCTAATACATTTTTTCTTCACTGCCTGCTGCATTCCCCTGACAGTTTTAATTTTTTCAAGAATGATTTAAGTATTTGCATGGTTTTCAAACCTCCCCCCCCCTTTTTTTTTGGTATAAAAAGATACAGACCCACCGAATGTAAAGAAGCATACTTTAAAGGTCTAGTCTAACCCTAATGGTGTGCGTATGACTTTATTTATGTATCTGCCTGCTAAATAAAATTTACCCAAAGGAAGTGGTGAGAACTTCATCACGTGAGACAGTTTACTTCTGCATGTAAGGGCTGGCAGTTGAACTAGATGGATAACTTTAAATAGGTGCGGTTGGAGAGAACAGCTTGTGAGTTTTCATGGGAGAGCTAAAAGAAGTCTCCATGTTAGGAAATCCTTCTGTCTCTGCAGAATACCTCAAATGCCCCACCGCAGACACTTTCCATTCCTTACTTTACTGCTCCTGCAAGACAACAAGAGTAGTGTCAGGCCTGGTTCGGATACTTACACAGACAGTAAACGTGTGATAGAGGGAGTGGGTATCTTCCTCACATTCTACCACTCATAGTCTGTGATATGGATGCTCCAAACAGAGGCCTTTGTTTTCTTTCTGCTTTTCCAGGGTCAAAAATTGGTTGGGCTCATATATGGACCTCCATGTGAGTTGCATTTGTGCCATATGATATGTCAAATGGGTAGGTGGCTGGATTCAGCCTTAGATATTAGGCAGAAATAGGCTGAGATAGACCTGAGCCACTATTCCCTTGATGGCAGAAGTTGGAAGTCTACTGCATGTCTCAACATAGGTCCAAGATTTCATATACTGTATACACTACCGTTATCGTTTAATAACAAATTCTTGAGTTGGGTTTTAATTCCCTAGGATGTAATACCCTCGGTCTTCCTTGTCGTGGCTTATGCAGTAAAAAAAAAGAACGCTGGGGGCCTTTCATGCTACACATTTGTAGCACTATGATTCCACTGTAATTGTCATGGCTGCATACTGTGGAATCCTGGATTTTGCAGTTTGAGAAAGAATGTTGAAAATTCTCAGCCAGACAGCTCTTAGTACCTCACCAAACCCCAGGATTCCATAGGATGTGGCCATGGTAGTTAAAGTGGAATTATAGTGCTATAATTGTGTAGTGTGAAAGGGTCCAGAGGTGCTGGTGCTGCAGCTGCTTGGTGATTGATGGACATATAACTGCATGTGGTTCATTTCCAGAGAGACGCAGATGGAAGAAGGCTCTGACGTACAGCAAAATTCTCACTTTCAGCACACTGACCATGAAGTTCTTAAAATTATTTCAAGGCTACATTTTTAGCACATTGTAGTTGCTGCTTACTGTTTCTGAACGTTACATTTGAAAACTGTGGCTTTTGTTCTCATTTTATCTTATTTAGGTTTTTATATATCTTATGAAGAAAACGCTTATTTCATTAAAAGTCTAAATACTAGGGTATGTGGGGTTAATTTCTCCTGGGTTTTATTCCCGAGCCTTTCTGTTAAACTGTATAACAGTTTTCCATATCGTTATTTAAATGTATTGCTATGGAACAATAAGCTAAAGTAGAACAAATAGATCAGAAGTCAAGAATAACAATCTGCTTACCTCCTTGTCCATGTGAACTATGAATCCTTATAAAGACTATCTGTTGCAAGGGTGCTATCATTAACCACATGCTGTGTTTCATGGAGTCACAGAAACCATGGGAGGTATAGTATTTATTGGGAAGAACACAGCCACATTTTGCTATGTAAACTCAGCCTCCTGCAGCTGTTGATCCAAGCCATGAAAAACTGATGGGGATTTCTTGGCAGAGGTGACTGTGTGACACTTTTCTTTCAATAATCTATCGCAGCTATTGTCCCTGTGCTTCAGAGCATACCTCAGGTTGCCAGTTTTCAGGACGCATTTCATATTGCTGTGTCTGTTTTGTTGGGAGAACATACCATACCATAATCCTTGATTGCCCACTTTTTTTACTAAATAAAGCTTCTCAGTGGCCCATCAACACAGCCACTGTGACTCTTGTGGGGTGATTTTGAAGAGATGCAGCTGCCTGACCTTTCAGTCCTTCGGATCGAATATGTGGGCCGTGACCACAGTCTTATCAGACAGTGGGGCTTCAAAAAGATGAAAGTGGGATTTCCTTCTAGTGCAGTTTTATAATGACCTCTGAGTGAGCCTTGCAAAAGAAGATGACAGCAGCCCAGTCAGAGGTCACTGCCAGCAAGTACCATCTTTTCGAGCAGCAGCAAATGACCCAGGCAAGCAGAGCAACCTGGCAGCCTGCCTAGTATCACAATGTAAGCTTCCTTTCCAGTTTATTTTCAGCCCAGTGGTATTATTAAGTGCAGTTAACACAGCCTTAGTTCCATTTGTATCGCACACAAAAAATAAGAGTTCATGTTTACCTCCTTAGCTTTTTACCCAAATAGCCTGGCATTCTAATGACCACCCGCTGTTTTTCTGCAAAGTTTTTATTTTAATAGTGTTTGTAGCTAGGGGATGATCTTCCTCTGTTCAGGAACTGTGTCACTATGAGCAAAAATGTGGGACTGCTGCTGTTTCAGGATGCTGACAAAATGGTGGGAACTGGAAGTGCTTGGCAGCTCTCAGAATTTCTAGCCCTTGGCTTTTAATTAGCTCTCCTAACCAATAGTAGAGTCTTGGGTGTATTCTTAAATTTTGTTTGCTGTTAAGCTGGAGAGAATGGCTAGGTAATTTAATCACGACAGGCCAATACGTCTTCAGAAAAGCTACAGCTTTCTGCAAGGTTTTGTTACATGGGATTTCCCCTTTCATTCCCCTTATTTCCCTCTGATGTGCTTTTCCCTCCTCTGTTGAGTTCCTTCAAGCATAGTTGAGACAGTTGGGCTCTTTCCATATAGACTGCATGTCTTTTCATCATTACAACAAACTCTTCCCGATTCAAGCCTTCTATAGAGTGTTGTATAAAATCTCTAATAAAGTCACAAAGTTACATGCACCTCAGCATACAGGGTGAAATTACAACTTCAGCTTACATAAATATTTATTCTTTAACTTGCCTCAGCCCCGTTTTTAATTGTTCCAGCCAAAGTCTCAGTTCATAACTTACTTGGACCTTTGTGTGAAAGATGTGGTGTGCCTTTCTCCCTTATACTAATCACCAGCTACATGCATGATGTATTGGTTTATTTTATTTATATCCTAACTTTCTCCCAAAACAAGAAAATAAATGGTTTGAAAGATGGCAGAAGCAATTATTTTGGGGTTCAGTTTTTAAAAGTGTATTAAACTTCTGAACTAAACCGGGAACAGAAAAAGATGTTAGAAGTAGCTGTGAGATACTGGTCTGATTCACACACATCAGTAATAATACACAAATTAATACACTAATTGAACTGTGTGTGAATCCTGCAGCTGGAGAGTGGGCTATTAGGGCATGAAAGGCTTCCAAGGTGGCCTCTGCCGATATGACTCTGATACTCACCCAGTTACCAAAGTCATGCAGGGTTATACCCCAGTGCTGACACCATTAGAAGAGTGGGTTAATGGAGCAATGGCAGAGTGGAATCATGATGTTGTCAGAAGGGAACATCCTGGCCGAATACAAATTTTACACTACTGTAGATGTGCTGGTGTTACACGGAATTGCACTGTTGAGCAACAGGTGGCAATGAGTCACATTCACCTGCTTGTGCAACTAAGATAGGATGCTTTGTTGTATGTCTTCAAGTCATTTCTGACTTAGGGCAAACCTGTCACAGGATTTTCTTGGCGGAATTTGTTCAGAGGGGCTTTGCCCTTGCCATCCTCTGAGGCTGAGACACTGTGGCTTGCCCAAGGTCACCCAGTAGGTTTCCATGGCCAAGTGGGTATTTGAATCCTGGGCCAACACTCAAACTACTACACAACACTACCCTAGAAAGTGCAGCGGCTTGCATAACGGCAGTGATGCCAGCAGTCATCAACAGACTTCTATCCACAATGCAAGCCTCAGGTAGTCTTCAGGCTTCCGTATTTTGCATGCATGGATGCAAAGAACTGGAACTCTTAACTGGATTAATATCCCAGAAGTATTTTTAAACAGAGATGTGAAAACAAAAGAGATAGTAAAGAAGATGGAGTGCGGTTTGTTTTGAATGGTTTATGTACAGTTTACATCATTTTCACAGTATGCATGGAGAGAATAGGATGTGTTGATAATAAGCAACAGTTAAAATACTTAATGGTAACTTTCACCCCATTTTTAACAGGAAGCTATTGAAACATAATATAGGATGTTGCATCACTGCATTACGAGAAAAGAAAAGAAAAAAACAAGGAACGGACAAAGGAAAGGAAGGAAAACGTAGTTATTAACAAAAGGCCTGTGAAGGCCTTTTTCCCTTTCTAGAGATCCCATGTTAGTTTTTGAGGGCCTAATTTCCAGAGAGGGAGGGAGAGGGAGAGAGACCATTTGAGTGCTTGATTTTATTTTTATTATTTCAAAAAATATTTGAATAGCAGGGTCACCTTTACTTAAATGTTACTCGCCGCCTCCTGTCTCAGTTTACTGAAGAATCTTTTCACGATTTTTCTCTCAGTTTCCTTCCCAAAAGGGAAAGCAAAGAGAGCTTTTTGGCTGGAAAGTTAATTTTGGTTTGGCTGCTGAGGCTTAAAATTTAGTCCCCACCCAGTGTCATTATCTAGGTTTTAACTTGGGGTGGTAGAAAAGCGGGGAGGGGAGGGGAGGGAAGACTTCATAAAAATTGCCTCAGCATTTCTTTACCCTTTTTAATCTTGCTATGTGGAGAAAAAAAAACATATATCTGTTTGTTTCCCCTTGAACACTGCTAAGTACACTCTTGTGCCTCGAAAAACATTAAAACTACCAGCCCTGTTTTCAGGAATTTCCTTTGAAAGCCTCTTCAGTATCTCCCTGTGCATTAGCCAGAACAAAAAAAGGAAGCAACTTTTATAGCTGTCTTGGTAGATCTGGCTTGACTATTATTGTTAAAGAACAGGGGCAATTAAACCCTTTCTTAAAAGGAGGAGAGAAGGGACCCTCTCAAGGCAATTACCATGTAATCACCTCCCAAAGGGGCTGATAGCATCCTAGCTTCAATCATAGAAATTCTGACCTTGATCCTAACTCATCTTTTTGTAGGCTTTTCTTACATTAGCTATTTAGGTGTAAGGGTGAATAGAGGTCCATCTTCAATTAGGCAGCACAGTTGATGGGATTTTGTTAGACTTTGAGGTGTCCTATCATTTTTTTCCCTTTTCAGACAAGTTTGGAATGTGGGCAATATGCTTGAAGGGCTATGGGGAACCTGTGACCTTCCGGATATTGTTGGACTGTGGTTCCTGTTATTCCTTCTCCCTGGCAGTGTTGGCAAGGGTTGATGGGAACTGTAATCCAGCAACATACATTTGCCATCTCTGCTTGAAAGTATGATTGCAGAAATGCTAAAGAACAAGCAACCATAAAAAATAAACCTCAACTTTTAAAAAAAACCTGATAAGCATAAGAAATCAAAATGTTTTTCTTGCTCAGATGGAGTCCGCCATACATTGATCCCAGTAGTCTGTCTCCAGCAGTGGCCAGACAGATGAATGAATTGCAGAAGGCAACAGGCTGGCCATTAAGGGGATATATAACAATTTTGCCAGCTTCTGGGAAGTTGGACATCTATTGTCTCTCAACACATTTTAGAGAATCACAGAGCTGGAAGAGACCACACGGGCCATTGACTCCAACCCCATTCTGCCATGTAGGAATACACAATCAAAGCACTCCTGACAGATGGCTATCCAGCCTCTGTTTAAAAACCTCAAAAACCTTCATTTCATGATTCCAAAATCTAAACGTAAACATTTTATCTAGGTACTAGAGCTTATTTTGCAGCAAATGACTTCAAAATAAGAATCCTGTGGAGTACAGTTTGTAGTGTATCCTTCAACTACAAGTTTGTCTGGTGCCATGCTCATGAAAATGATATGCAAATTGCAGTTTAATTTCATGCAGTTACTTCATGCAAATTAGCTTAGGCTGTTTGGCTCATCGTGTAATTCCAGCATGGCCTTCAGTACTAGACAAATTGCCCACTTCTGGATAGATTGGTTGGCAGAAACCCACAAGGAAAGAGACAAAAGAATGTGGAGAGGCACTGGGTGGTGGGTTGTTTTTGGCATCAAAAGTCTCACAGTCCTTCTTTTTGTTGGGCCTGAGGCTGCTGTCTGTGCAAAACTGGACAGCCCAATTGATTTTTGGTGGTGGTGGGGTATTTGGCATCTTGTTGAGTGATCTTGCTCTCTGTGCCTAGTTCCAGGGCAAAGATTTGTTGTGCTTGTATATGCAACAGAGTGAAACAATGATAAAAGTACCTTTCTTGGTATTACACATTGTTGGGTGTGAGCAAAATATTTGCATCTGATTTGATTAGCCTACCAATTTCATACGCATCATGGAGTGGCTGCCTGTTTTGCTAGGTTGATATAAACTTCCTTTATAGAACAAGCACAAAGCAGAAACCTAGTTGGCTTGTTTGCTAGCTACATCTTTCATCCTTATACAGATAAGGGGTTTGTTACAGGAGATTGCAAAGAGCTTTCCTGGATGCTTTTCTTTATGTCTCCCTCCCCCTCCCGCCATCTTTTCATTTTTGGCTTCAGTTTGTTTTCATAACAACAATGAAAGCCTGGGGTTGTAGTTGTCAGTACCTAAAGGTTTGCTTATCCTTCAATGAGAGTGACTTGTCAAAACACAGCAAGACGCCACAGTGGAAAAAAAAAAGTAGGCACTTTGAACAGACTGAGGTGGCTTGGCCTGTTTCGTTTGCTCTTTTTACTTTTCCTCCACCCCTCCCACTGGCAAAATTTAGAAACATCATCTTTAATTTAAAAATCCACCTATGAACAACATGCTTATGTTGTTCATTTGTTATATATATGTGTCTGAAATTTCTCCATGCATAATTTTATTCAGTCAAGCCTCCTATGCAAAGCAGTACTTTCAGTATGGAAGGTTTCTGTCTGTAAATGATAGAATATCCATGTATTTCCTCTGAGTCTTTGTGTCTCAGTACTTAGGCTGCGAAATGATTGTTGTTAGTTGCCATCAAGTTGGCTTCAACTTATGGCAATGCTGTGACAGACATCAGAGACACACTTTTTTGGCAGCTCTGCTCAATTCCTGCAGGCTCTGGACTGTGATATCCTTGACAGAATCCATCTATAATGTGCTCCTCTTTTCCCATTGTCTTCCACTTGACTAAGCATTATTGTCTTTTTTTCTCATGAGTCATGTCCCCTTATGTTATGGCCACGATAGCTTCAATCTAGTCATTTTTGCTTCTAAGAAGAGTGGAGGCTTGATTTGCTCTAGGACCCATTTACTGGCCATTTTGGCAGTCTATGATATCTGTAGAACTCTGTTCTTTTATTGCAAAAATTTACATGGGAGGGAGGGAAGTGTTGTTTTCGAAACGACTCCTCTAAACATGCGTGAGCACTGGTACATCCCTTGAAAATCGCACTTGTTACTCATAAGAAATCAAAAAAGTTTTAGACATTTGCTTGTGATGGTTTAGTGCAAGACTGGTTCTTGCTGATAATTAGTGAAGTGGAGGAGAAGGTTAAGAGAAAAATTGGTTTTCTAAAGAAATAACAAAGTGACCCACTCTTTTATTCACTACCAAAATCTATTCCCTCTATTTCCAGCATTTGGGAATGAGTGTCATTAGTTATCTGATACCACCCATGCACAAGAGGAATCAGTGGGTGCAGTCTTTCCCTGGCTCCATGTCCCCTGGCTGATTCCAGAAACCACTGTGCTTTCTTTGTTCTTTCTGAGTTCTAGTCCATTGCCTATGTAATATATATGCATATGAGGTGTGCATCTGATAAGTAACCTTGTGATTATTACTGATGATAATTTTCTTTGTTTGGAGAGTGTGTTTACAAGTCCTGCCAAGAGTTGGTTAGATCAAAACACATATTTTCAAAATGAGTTTGATGTCAGCTTTCAGTTGTGTGTGTGGGGGGGTCATGTCTAAGATCTTTATGTCCACTCTTCTGAAGACATACAGATTCATTTTATGGAAAATGATGTAGTCACAGAAGAGAGAAGTTCATTAACTTCTGAAGCAAGCCTTATTTACACCCGATGAACCAGAGCTGAGAATGTCTGAAGAGCTTTCACTTTATTGCCTCTGAAGTTGGCTCCAGGCTGTATTGCCTGCATGATAACATGGGTGGACCTAGTTTATAGACACTAGAAGCTGCAAAGCATCAAAGGACGAGTCTAGTGGACAAATAGGTGCTCTCCAGTGAGTAAGACAATGCATTAATGATTTCCAAACTCTGTTCTTGTGGAACTCTCAGCCTTTTCAAGAAATTATTTGACTGGTTCATCAGCTGGATGATCAACGATGCACCTAGCTGTTATCCGATGCACCCAGCTGTTATTGTTCTTCCCCTATAATGTGCTGATAGAACAGAGGGTCATGGAGTATGTTTCAGGGAAATTGTTGCATCATATGGGATGACAGTAAGGCTCCCTGGGCTCGTTGGAGCTCCAAATTAGCTGACATATGCATAATGAAAAAAAGGGTTTAAATTTATTTTTGTAAGCAGTTCATTGTTTTAATCATAGGTCATAACATAGACCATCACACACATGTTAATAAAAGTCTGCACTGATACCTGACTCATGAATTGTCCATATAGCATCAATAAAAGAAACAGTCATAAATGATGTCACACAATAGATCTCTTTAGTTATCCTTATGCCAATCTACCATATGAATTTTGAGGGAAGACTGATATAGGTTATAAGCCAGTTAATTTCCTGTTATGAAATCATTGCTTCAGGCATGCAGCAACACCCGTTTTATTGACTTGATCAGTGGTCTTTTCCTAGTTATTGATAATATTTATGGGTCAAAGCCATTCTAAGTTTGTTGTGGTGAACTCATGCTGACATCAGTGGGACATGATTTAAGATTAACTGCTTTTTAACAGGAGTAAACACTGTTGACTTGGTCTGGATCCAGCCCAATGGGTTTAACATACAACATTAAGACAAGGTAATATTACATTTAAAAAAACAAAAATCCATATAAAACACTTTCAGCATAATAAACACAACTCTGTCTTTAAAAGTTCATTAAATTTCTATTTGCGTATTATGTCCCATAATATTCAGTGTTGTGGAATATCTGGAATTCAGAAAAGCCAGAATATTTGCAAATTACTTCACTAGTTTTTCTCCAGATGATTTTGAAGTAGACTGTGCCAGCATGGAAGTAGAAACCATCATGTCCATATCTGTATCATCACGCCATCATGTCCTGCTTGTAAACCTTTATATTTGGTTGGTAGCTGTCAAAAGACAGAATGCTGAGATATATTGACCATTGCTTTAACTCTCCATAGCTATTGTGAAAAGGTCTTTTAACTGTTAGTGTTGTTTCCATAGCCAACTGTGACATCAACAAGAGAAAGGTAATTTAGTCTTATGCTCCTTGGAAATAATAAGCATGATACAAGATAATCTGTAGAATTAGAGATGCACTTAGCTGAGAAAATCTACTACATTTCACACACTGGAGCAAGTGGATTTGCCACCTAGACTGGATACTGGTGTCTGCAAAGGCCACAGTGTAAAATGCAATAGAGGAGTTACATGTTTGTACATTTGTGAACATGTGTTGGACATTCTCATTCACACTTGGCAGATTCTACCATATGGGGAGCAGATGTGGTTGCTACCTAAAGTGTGAATTATCCCTTCATGTTGGTTGCTTTGGGAAAGTTGCTGGGAGCTCTGTTCTTGCAGGATTAGATCTGACTTGGTCACGTGTATTTCTTTGGAAGCTTTCAGTACTTTTCAGCAGAATGGATGGTTAAATCCAGGAGTGTGGGAGTCTTTTCTTACATGCTTGTTTTCCTTTCTAATCAAGCAAATGTAAAGGTGTAACTTGCCTTTTAAGTATTCTGGACTTGCTTATGGAAAATCTTCTCCACTTAATGTTTACTACTATTTTAGAAGTGATGGAACAAAACAAATGTGACATCCATAAAATGTTGCATATTTAAGCTACTATCTTGGGAAATTCCTATCTTGGCAGTAGTATATGTGTCTCTGTGGTTGTATATGAGCCTTCGAGTTGCCCGTTGATTTACATTGACCCATTGAATTTTAGAGGGTTTTCTTAGATAAGAAATACTCAGAGGTGTCTACTGAGAAGTAAACTGTGTTTTGTAAGATTTACTATCAGGTAAGCGGGTGTAGTGTTCCAGCGTCAGTCCAAGGATTAACAGATTTGATTTTGCGATGTAGCATAGTGATGAAAAGGCTGGGCGATCGAACAGAATATCTTTGGTCCAAATTCCAGATCTCCCATGAACTCACTAGATGGCCTAACGCAAGCCATTGCCTCCTAGACCCCCCCATCTGTAATAGGTGGGATGATTTCTTATAGGGCGGTTGTGAGGATTACAACTGAGTAATGTGTATGTGAAGTAGTTCATACTTGACCTCTGCAAATGTTACATACAGTATTAAATAGACAGCAGGTCTGAATACACCTTCTGATTTATGTGATTCACTACCGTGGTTATATGGCTCAGAGCTGGCAGAATTCATTTGGTCGCATTGTGCAAGGAAGTGAGTGGCATTGAGGCTAGATGCCACAGGGAACCTCACAAGCAGACCTGTGATGGTATCTCACACTCTGTTTTGTTTCCTCAGGCTTCTGATGGTCGTGTGCAATTTCTAGACACAGGATGATAGTTCATTTCAGGCAATAATGACCAGTACCTATCAATAGTCCTGTCTTCTTTGGAGATAACATATCATTTAAGAAGCTTTTAAGATAAGTTCCTATCTCAACATCCTGTGCCAGTGAATTCTGCAGCTTAATTATCCATTGTGTGAAGAACTACTTTGTCTTAAACAGAGCGTGCTTATCTGTTTAATTGGAAAATACTGAATTCTTGCGGTGTTTCCACACACACCATTTTCACTTTCATGATTTCATTGTGGAGTTTCAGTATTTGTATTCAGTTTAACAAAAGCGTTCCTCTAATTTATCTGCAAGGAAGGTGTCTGTTTACATACATCCTCCAGTTCTTTATCTGCTGCCATGCCTGTATTTAATTGCATTGTATTATTACTATATATTTTGATTGTTTCATAAATTGTCATATGGGCACCTTGAGCATCTCTCTGTGGAAAGGCTGGACAAATGGCTAGCTGCTAGAAAATGGAGAAAGAAGAAATAGCTAAATCCTTCTCTACCACATAGATTTTTTGAAAGCTTTTTCTTTTGTAAAAATTCTGGACTGCAATTGCTTTTTTGCCTGGGATGCTTGTCTCCTTTGTGTGTGCATTTGTGTAGTTGCGAACCTCACAAGGAGGCCTAGTGGCAACTTGACCTGAATATAGTACAGATACTACAGTCTAGACAGAACCTGACTTTGTCACAGAAGCTCAGACTCCTCGTGGGGGTTTAACCCACTTTGTGGTGATGCAGTTTTTTGCCGTCTAGACCAGTGTGGGCAAAGTAGGTCAGGAGCAAGTAGTCTAGGAACCGGGATGCTGGGCTGCAGTTTAAAAGAGTGCCTAAATGCCTTAAGATGCTGCGGAGTCTTGCCGTGCAACAATTTTGTCCTGTCATAAACGCCCACCTTTAAAATGGAGTAGAAGTAATTTATCTTCTTCCCCCTCCCCTCTTCCTTCTGCTGCCTTGCTCCCCAGGAATGTTGGGAGGATTAATTAGCTTCATGAATGTAATGTACTGTCTTAATTGCTAAGTGTTATTAATCCACTGAGTAGGGTAGGAGATAGGAGGGGAGGGCTGCCGAGGTGGTGGGAGAGGGTATTTTTGTGTGTGGGAGATAACTTGCTGATGGAGATAGACTCAAGTACCCTTCTCTGTTGCTTTTGGCTTATTAGCTTTCATTCTTGACTTGGGGGTCATTTGGCTTGTATCTGGAGAGTTGGGGGGCGTAGGCAGGAAAGAAAGGGGGGGGGAGAGACCAAGTGCCAGGGAATGGTTGTGTAGGGTTGTCTGTGTGTCTGTGTGTGTGTGAGAGAGAGAGAGAGGGAGGGAGGGAGGGTTGGGAAGGAGAGCTTTTGCTGCATGCGCTTAGGCACAGAAGTGATTAGATTATGAAGGCAGACAGAAGTAATGATTAACTTTTTCAGTCTGCATGCTGTCTCCAGTCTGGCGCTGTGTGTTGTTTTTCCCCCTAAGTAGGCCCTGGCCCTGAGTCGACAGGGTATTAGGTTGTAAAGAAAGACAGAAGGAATGAAAGCGGAGGGGAGGGGGAGGAGCGGGCGGGGGGAGCTGGCTGGAGGGAGGTGGAATTGAATGAGGGTGCTTTTCTTCCATTGGATTTGGGAATGGAATTTATTGGCTGGAATGCAGTAAATGTTCAAAATGCCATCCCGTCTAAACAGTTTTCATAATTGTTATTAGTGGGGAAGAATCTGAGGCTGGATGGACAATGCTTTGGCGAGGGCGGGGAGAGAAAGAAAATAGCTTCTTTTTTTTCTTTTTTCTTTGGAAGACTGTGTTTTTCGCCGCCTATATCTTTATTTAAGGAGGATTTCCTTTACTTCCTAGGAAAATGTTGTTTTGATCAAGGGGCTTTTGGCTTGAAATGGCCTAGTTTTGCATCTTGCTAGCTGAGAGCATTTGGCCCAGGTGCTGCCGTTGAGAAGTGTTTCCTTTCTTGCTCGTTCTCTGGGCCCCCCTCCATCTTTCCCATTATTAAAATTAGACTTGCTGAAAGCATGGTATATCTGTGTGGAATGTAATTGGGCATGCCAGGGAGGGGAAAAACCGCTGAGTGTTCAGCAACCTTTTCGTGTATTGAGACAGCTATACTTGACAGGTACACATACAGACACATGGTACATACAGTTAGCTGGCTTTTACTTGTATCAGTGTCTCACAGGACTTCTCCACATCACACCCCAAAGAGCAAAACTAAACGAGCTTCATCTTTTGGAATCAGAGAAGAGATCACTGTGAACTGTCTCCAGCTCTGTTTTTCCTGTTGTTATTCCACCTTTCTCCCAAAATCAGGACTCCAGGCTGCTTACAATTGAAGAAAGAACGCCATAGCTAAAGACATACAACACGTGAAGTTTAAAATGGAATTAAAACTAATCACAATATCAAAACAATTTAAACCTGCACTCGAAAAGATAAAAGGCAATTAAAACAGTTCAGTGGAAAACAATACTGAAAACAATCTTCAGCCCACTCTTTAAAGAAATTTCTGTTTGAAAAGTGACAGAATAAAAAATGTGTTTGCCGATGGAAGGATAGCAAAGGGTGGGGGGTGTTCTGGCCTCATGGGGTCCCTCTCCAGGAATTATTAGCTCATAAGCAAACAAATGAAACCAGCTGCTTAAGGGAAAAAAACAACAGCCCTCTTGCCTGATCATCTGAAGATCTATACACGTACACACAGACATCCATCTATCTATCTATCTATCTATCTATCTATCTATCTATCTATCTGTCTATCTATCTATCTATTTCTTGCTATGACTGAGGAGCAAGAAACTATTCAAAAGCCGTCTTCACATTTCTAAATACTTTTAAAAGAAATCATTTGTTTATTTGTTGAATTTATATCCTGCCTTTTCCCAGGATTATTAAAAGAACCTCAGCTTTAATTCTGTGCCTTTTTTTGTTATTAGGAGAGCATGTTTCTTTTTCTGCCCTGAGCAGTAGAGCTGGGTGAAGTCTCTCCCATGAAGGTATCTCAGACTTCTTGAATAACATTTATCACAAAAGTAGACCTCCCTGCAAGAAATGCAGCCTCTCTGAGTTGGCTCTGTGATAATACATTAAAAGATCTAAAAGATAACATTGTTTTAATACATTAAAAGAGTTTGTTAAATTTAAGCTGCATTTGTTGCAAATATATTCCAGAGTATTAGGGGTAAAGGAGGTAAATAATAATTGCTTCTCCTAGAGAAAGATGAACAAAATTGGATGAATATGGATTTTTTTTTTTGCTAAACTAAATTGACAGTTAAAGATTTTTGCCTCAGAAAGTCTAGAAATTGGTATTAGTTTTGCACTAGATGATCAGAGAGGAATTGCAGTGGTTAGAGGTGTAAGACCCCCATGTAAGCAACTGTGAATAAAAATCACGAATGCTAATTTTTTTTAAACTCGAGAACACTTCTCTAGGAATCTGTAGGTTCTCCAGCATGATTCTGTGGTCAAATTCTGGCAGAAGTGGGCCATAGAGTCACACTGGAGAACCTCAAGATTCCTAGAGAGAATGCATTTTTCCATGGCAGGGGCAAAATACAGTAAAAAAATTTTAATAAGTAAATAAAGTAACCCATAAATGATCAAATCCATGAATGCTGGGCCCGTGAAAGTGAAAGGCTAACTGTAGTTGATTTTTGTGAGCTTTCACTTTTGGAAGTAGTGCTTTATCTCATTCATCCCAGCCGTCAACCACATGGTAGGTAATGTGGCCAGTATCCACACAGAGGCCATTTCTGCACTAGACTGTTATAGCGCTATTATTCCACTTGCAACATCCTATGGAATCCTGGGGTTTGCAGTTTCGAGGGTGGGGGCAGTTGGCCCTTCCCGAAACTGCAAACCCCAGGATTCCATAGGATGTTGCAAGTGGAATAATAGCGCTGTGGCAGTCTAGTGCGGAAATGGCCAGAGAGTTCCCACAAGTGATGGAAGCAGTAGAGGTGAGAATGTGCATTTACAGCACCAGAACTGTTTTAAGTGTAGCTGCATGGCTCCATGACCCTCATGTTTGGTCACGTTTGCTGTGGTCGGACCCCACGTGGATACTGTGTCCAGTTCTGGGCACCACAGTTCAGGACAAGCTGGAACATGTCTAGGGGAAGGCAACCAAAATGGTAGAAGGCCTGGAAACCACGCCTTGTGAGGAGCAGCTTACGGAGCTGAGTATGTTTAGCCTGGAGAGAAAAAGGTTAAGAGGTGACATGACAGCCATGTTCTGATATTTGCAAATATAGGTCATTCCCCCCCACCCCAGCTTCTGAGAAGGGGAACAGTGCAAGACTCTCTCAACACTGACCGCCTGAAAGAAAGTTTACACACAGTCTTGCCTTTATAGGGTACCGTGTATTCCGGTTCATCTCTCTGTCTTTGTGACCTGTCTTATCTTTCTTCCTGTACTTTTAACACCATTTCCATAGGCAGTACATCTAAGGTGCATGTAAATGTTTTTAAGGCCATTTCCACACTAGACTGTTTTTTGAAATTAAAACTTTGAAAATAATTAGGCTGGGCTGTATACCAAACAACAGCAAAGAGGGCCATTTACTGTAAACATTATGAATGGATTTGGCTGAGTTTTTTGATTCCCGCCCTTCTTCTAAGGCTTTTTCCCCCTCTGAGCTAAGTAGAAATTCGGCCTTCAGACACCGCAGTACTCTATAATTTGCATGGCTGATGAGGCCTATTGCCTGGGACAGAGGAAGCTGGAGTCAGCTGGCTTTAGTCTAACCACTAGAGACAGGCAGGCCAGCCCTACTAGTTTTGTGTGCTTGTGTGTTTTTTCTAGCTATAAAGCATACTCATTTGAGGACTCGGTGGCTCCTGCCTGCTGGCTTTTAAAGAAAATACAATTAGGCTTTAAAAAGGATTTTCCTCCTTCTTCTTACCCTCCTCCTCCTCTTTTTCTTCCTCCTCCTTTTCTGATGCTTTTTTTTTTGTAGCAGCAGTAATTGATTACTTGTCATAATTAGACAGCAGCAGTGACTAATGAAGCATTTATGAATCAATTTTTTTTTCCCGAAGACGGTTTTTAGCGTGCTATGAAATGTGGGTCTTTCTGTTCCATGTCTGTTGGTAAGTACACGCATGCACAGACTCTAAAAAATGTACTCCATGGCTCTATTCACTCATCCGGCAATATCAGTAGAGTCAAAGGGTATGCTGAAGAACCAAGAGCTGTGCCTGAGCATAGACGAAACCCTAGAAGCCCACCGATCTCTCAAACAATGTCCAACTAATCATTTCTCAACTCAGTTACTAGGCATCTTATTGGGTTTTTTTGAAAATTAGACCCCATGTGTTCCGATCTTGTAGAAGTGTGGGGAATCAAACTTGTATGTATCCGAAGGCAGCAATTACTTGTGAAGCCAACTATTGATTGTATGTGCAAAATATGGATGCTAAGCTGAAGCTGAGAATCTAGAGCAAAGTTGTATCTATCGGGCTTTACAGTGTTCAAGATTTTCTACCATTATTTTAGATCATCCTTCTCCTGTTTCAGGAACTTATATATTGTATCAAAGCCGTGTGTTGGATGAGGTTCAGAAAAACAGCAACGGAAGTCAAGGCAGTACCTCCCCAGTTAAGAGTTTGCAATAGAGTCACTTGCTTCCTACACAGAGAATTTCTAGGAATGTCCTCCACTCCCAGTTTGGTGCTTACAGGAAATTCAGAAAAATTCCACTCAAAATAATGTGATACTGTGTAAGAATGCATATTAGTAAGAAATAGAGTGATGTAGGGTCTTCTTTAGTTATGACTAAAGCTGTGATCTGTGTTGGCTAGAGAACTCTGGGAATTGTAGTCCAGGAAATTTGTTTTTCCTATGCTGTTCCCACCACGGTGAATGCAGTTCGCAAGACACAAAATGGCAGCCCACTGGGATTCCATACAGATTTTTGGTTTGGCTGCCAGCCTTTGATTGTAAAAACAAGGTAGTGGTGGGTTTGTCAAGCGTGAGGCAAGCCACAGGGCCTCACCACTGGGTCATATTTTGCTTGAAGGTCATGAACCAAGTTGGCCAGAGTGATATGGACTATACAGCCTGCCTTTCTTAACTGTGCGGGTGGTCTTAAGTTCACAAGAGAGTTGGCTCTGGATGATTAGGGAGAATAAAATCCTTAAGATGCTGCATGTTTTCGAAATGCCTTCTACAATTGCAAGGACTAGAAACTTGCTTTTTAAATTAGAAATAAGGAAACTGAATTCTTACCCAGATGCCGCAGCACAGAAAATATTTTGCAGATCTCCAAGTGAAGAGGAGGAGAAGGAGGAGGAGATGATGATGATGATGCAGAAGATGATGATGATGATGAAGATGATGATGATGATGATCTGAGCATGGCTGGAAAAGGAGACAGCTCAGATTTTACAACAGCCAAGACTTAACAGATGTGCTTGCTAACTTGCACATTTGCCTGAAGAAGGGAAAAATAAATTTTATAGAATTTCCATTCTCCCAAGTGAGAACGGTTTTATTCAAAAGGCATTTGTATTGCTGGATAGGAATCCTTAAAAAAAAACTCGCATACTTTAGCTAGTTACTTTATGTATAGAGTAATAACTGCCTAATTAGACACACAGACAAATTTATGGTCTGGTCTGTGAATCCGAGGATTAAAGGCCCCGTAAGCACCCACTGACACAGCCCATAATGGCTCCTAAAGAGATATTATGGTCTGTCGTGTCAATAATCCACAGATTAAGGACTCGCTAAGTAAGTATGACACCACAGCCTGGTTGCTTCTTTGGAGTCTCTATTGCTTCAGCTGCTGCTTACACTCCTAATGGGAAGACATGGGAAATTTTTCGTTTCCTAGACACAATTGTATTGAATCATCATTGTTTGGAAGATGTGAGGAACCAGTGAAAAACAGTCCTTTGCTTTTTCCTGCATAAACAGCAACAGGAATCCCTAATAGTTCATTCTGTATTAGTCTTATTCAAAATTCAACAGCTTCTTGATTAAGTATTACGTGCAGTATGGATAGTCTCATAAAGGGATGCAGCCATTAATTCTGAAGATTTTTTTTTAATATGACTCATAGTACAGGATGGGAGTGGTATCTGTGTAGGACTAGAACTCAGGAAACCAGGATTTGAATTTCTACTCAGCTACAGAAACGCACTGGGTGTCTTTGGGCTGGTCAACATGCTCTCAGCCTAAGAGAAAGGCAATGACAATGCTCCTAGGATAAAGTCGACATAAATTGGAACTGAGTTGAAAGCACAGAACAGTAAGCAAGATGGAAAGAATGTTTTTGAATTACTGTGCACTAGTATCAGTGTTAGGTCTCGTTCATGTACAGAGTGGAATTTTGTTGTCAGTTGCTCTGTTTCTTCAAGATGCTTTTGTCTTAAAGTAAATGCTCGAGATTGTTTTCTGCACTGTGGCTTAGATCATAACCAGTGCTTTTCACCATCAGACCAAGATCTATCTAAAACAACTGTTGTTGCTGTGTTTTTTGGTAGGGATCCCAGTGGGACTGAGTGGTCCACAGAAAATGATTTAGATGACAATCTGCTAGTCTACCCTATAATATTTTCTTCTTCGTGTAATGATGGTAGACAGAGTTAATATTCTACCAGTCACAGGAGGAATGCAGCAGATGAAGAGTTGGAAAGGGTATAAATTTATCACTGATGGTGATAGCTGGTTTTGAATGCTGTAGAGGTCCTTCTAAGTTGAAGAATCTGATATCCTAACATTCCATGCCCTGTGTATAAATAAATGGTTGTTCTGTGCTGATAGGCAGCTCTGGGCAGGAAGAAGAATGGGCCAATTGACAAGAAAATGTTATTCATATTTGATGGTAGGATGCTAGTGGCGGCAGTTTCTGTATGTGTGAATGTGTGCAAATAAATGAATGACAATCTTGTGTGATGTTATTGAGGAACTTCGAAGAACCTATTGTGATGAGTTTGCAAAACGTTCAGCAGAGAAAGTTATTGTGATCCATTCTAACTTGGACTTACCATGTTGAGAATACATAACTAGAAATACACATTCGTCTAGCTTTGCTCGATGAGTTTCGGTTTGTTTAAGAAGTTACTTGGAGCGGTGAGGCCATCCACTTGTTAGGCTGGATGGTAGTTGTCAGTGGTTCTTTGGAAAAAGATTGTGTTCCATTTCCTCTAAAAGTTGCAACTGTAAGACCTCTGTTGAAGAAGCCTTTGCTGAATGCCCTAGATAACTATTGGCCAGTTTCTAAACTTTCTTTTAAAAGCACAAGCTTAGAGCAAATGATAGCAGCACAACTCTAGGCATTCGTGGATGAAATTGATTAGTCAGCTCCATTCCATTCTGAGTTTAGCGTGGTTGGGGGACAGACACAGCCTTGGTCATTGACTTATACTACAAGCTGGACAGAGGTTCTTGTTGGTCCTGTTGGATATATCAACAGCATTTGATAGAATCAGCTTTTTGGTTTATTTGTTGGTAAGGAGTTTGGGGGGCACCATTTTTTCATCATTCTGGTAACTCTGGGGTATACTGTTGAGCCTCGTGAGCATTAGCCTGTGAGATTCTACAAGACTTGATACTGCTCCCTGAGCCGTTCAACCTCTACATGAAGCTACTATAGGAGGTTGTCTGGTGTTTGGGGGTTTGGGTCTCACCGCTATGCTGATGATACCCAGATCTATCTGTTCTTTTCAGCTGATGCCAAAAAAGCTGTGAAAGTCCTGAACTGTGATCTAGATCTAGCAAAAGATTGGATGCGGATGTACCAACAGTGCCTCTTCCTAGGAACGGCAGGTTTGGCCTTCATGGTTCATCCCTGAAATACTGATTACTGTCAGTATCAGTGTACTGATTACTATCAGTATCAGTGTACTGTAATACACTTTACATTGGATTACTGCAACACGCATTATGTGAGGCAGCCCTTGAAAAGTGTGCAGAAGCTACCACTAGTGTACAATATGGTGAGAGACTTTTGTGTTTGGCTTCAGATGCCACATATTACTGATCAGTTTGTTTCTGAATTCAGTTCAAGATACTGGTTTTGATGTGCAAAGCCATAAAAAGCCTGAGGTCAGGATATCTGAAAGTCCATCTCCTCCCAAACCTACCTGGAATTTGAGATCTTTAGGGGTACCCTGTTGCATCTCGCACTACCCCAAGATGTTAGCTTTGAGCTACACAAAATAGTGTTGTCTCTGTAGCAATTTCTTGGCTTGAAAGTGTTTTCCAAAGAAAGTCAGGCTGGCTCTACCACTTCTGAGCATACTCTTGTTGCATGGCCTTTGGATCTTAAATCACACTTGGCTTTTGATTTAATTGTGTGCTTTTCAAACTGTTTTTAATTGTTCTTATCTGTTTTTATGGAATGTTTTTATTTGTTTTTATTCTTTATTTTATTTGTTTATATTTGGTGGGCTGAGAGGCAATAATCAAATTCATTTAATAAATGCATAGTAAATACTTACTGGGGCTGGAATGTGACTTTCTAAAAGCTATTACTTCTTTGACAGTCAAAATTATAGTCACCCAGAGACAGCTGAATACGTCTTAACGGTTTCATAGGCTGCTGTGAGATCTATGGCCAAGACCCAAGATTTTTTGAATGTGTGTTGGAATACGCAATGCTGTAGTCCAAGACCCTATGTATTTTTTTTTTAATTGCTCTTGTACTCTTACTAGAAGGATGTCTTTTGCAGAGCTTGGTAAAGTTTCTTCTTGAACTGCAGCCACCAGCCAGATTCTGGGCGTTGTAGATTCTGGGAGTACTAGTCCAAACAAGTCTATCTTCCAAGCTCTCGTGACCTCTCGGTTGCAGAAAAGGTTTTGTGTTTAGGGAAGTCAGTGATTTGAAAATTACTTTGGTCAAATCAATCCTTTTGTTAGCTTGGCTGTGCAGAATCCCTGATTCTGTGTACATTTTAAGGATTCATGTTGGAAGCTAACTGCTTTTGGAAGATCTAACTATAGTTGTGCATGTTGGCTCGGTGCATATAAGCATGCATTGTTTGAGTTATTTAGTCACTATGGAAATACCAAATATAACAATTCCTTGCATAGGATTGGGTTTAGGAGGAAATGATTTTGGCTGTTTGTAACAGAAGCTCTGATTGGCTTGTGTTGTCTGCGTCCCCAGAGTAATTTCGAAGCTATTTTTTTTAAGGTTTAAAATAGTATTGGTTTTCTGTTTCACAAAGGTGAGAAATGAATATTTACATAATTAAGTGTTATTTCTGTGCTACCAAAAGTGACAGCCCACCTGAAGACTGGGGATGGGTACGTCTGTTGAATAGTTGCGAAGGACTTGAATTTTTCATCCTTGAATTTAAATCAAAGACTGAACTAAGAACGATGGCTATATGTAACATGGACAACAAACAGTTGTTTGTCACCTGCCTCATTCATGAAAATGATATGCAAATTATGTTAATTGCATGCAGCTGGAAATGCAAATACGCTGCAGTTCTCTGCTCATGATATATTGCTAATTTGGCCTTTGGTTCTGAAAGAGTTGCCCAGCCTGGCACTGAATAATGGACCATCTGTGCGATCAGCTCTCCTGGGACAGCTGGAACGACCAGCAGCTCTTCCATCATTAAGTCAGTCCCATTTTACTGTGAATTGAAATTTGTGGAAATGAGAGCTTTGCAGCAGTAAAGACGCATTCAGCTGATAATAAGCAGCAAATGAATGATACATTTTCAGCCCAGTTTCGTTGCACGTTGGCTGCTGATGTGCATCCAAACAACTGCAGCCCAAGCTATCTGTCTGCTAGAAAGATTCCTTCAGTCTGTTGTGGATTCTAGAATAGCCGGTGGTAAACCAATCTGAGACAGAGGGCTCCTCAGCGCTAGTAATTAGAAGGCACTGTGCAGCTGTTCCATTTTTTTCTGCATAATGGATATTCCTCTGGGTTTTTTTTCCTGAGATGGAGGGAGCAGTAGGAAAACAAGGGACAGTTATGAGTGGAGGACGAGTATGGCTGAAGCCTCATACAAGTCAGCGAATGAAATAGGGCAATGATCGTATGATATTAATATCAGCCTTCTTCAAAACTGCTCTGAGAAAGAGCAACATGCACATCGTATTTGGTGTTTAGGCTGGTTTAAGATGAGGAACTCACTCACCTGGGGCTTATTTTCTTGCCTGTGGATTTGAAAAGGATACTGAGATAAGAGAGATGTGTCTTAAAATGCACCAAGAGGCCTACCTTGTTCATAATGATGGGGGGTAGGATTACATCTACACTGAATGCTAGTGTCTGTTTCATGCCCATTTAACTGACATGCTCCATCGTGTGGAATCCTGGGATGTTGTTTGGTGAAGTCCTTCAAATTCTTTGCTTAAAAGGCTCTGTCACACTCTTTTGAACTACACCACCAGCAGTCTGTAGGAGAAGATTCTAAGCAAAGTTGTTGTTGGGTGCCTTCAAGTCATTTCCGACCCACGGCAGCCCTAAGGTGAAACTGTCATGGGGCTTTGTTGGCAAGATTTCTTCTGAGGGGGTTTACTTTTGCCTTCCTCTGAGGTTGAGAGAGTGTGACTTGCCCAGGATCATCCAGTGGGTTTCCATGGCTGAGTGGGGATTTGAATCCTCTTCTCCAGAGTTGTTGCCCAATGCTCAAACCGCAACATTACTCTGGCTCTCCTAAGCAACTTGGCTGGAGTTAAAATACTTAGGATTCCTTAGGACAGAGCCATGGGAGGAGTTACAGCAGTATTAAATTTGTTTAACTGTGGTATATAGATAACACTCCAGATGTGGTTGTCTTGCATGTGGAACTCATGCACTTCCCCACTACTTCTAGATCCTTTGGAGATGAAAAAGAAAGAATAGCTGTTGAATGTCTTCTCATTAGAACTTTTAGGACCATCAGTCTAGAAGTGGCCCCTGCTCCAAATTCACAGTGCAAATTTTATAGCTTTCCTGGCATTTAAGAGGAACGCATATCTGAACAGCACTGCACTCTGTCTAAAATTTTTAAAATAAGTTCAGAAAGTGGTTTCTTGAAGCGTGTTTAGCTGAAACAGGGGTTGAGAAAAAGCAGTGTTTCCACGCTGTGATTGCAACCCAGTTTTCTGCAAACCCAGTTCCAACTTTTGGTCCTATACATGCCATTGCACACCACTGTATCAAGGAACAACATACCAGAATGCAGCTAAAACCCACTTGACCAGCCAGGGTCTGTTTGGCATGTCACAAGAAACGATAATTTTATCACACTTTTGCACTTCATTTGAAATTCTGAGAAACTTTGGGGAATGGGCTGGTTGAGATTCACTTTCGTGATAGAGAGGACAGTGGCGCAAATGCGGAAAGTTACTGCTTCTTAAACAATCTGTATGCTTTCACTCAGTGGTTCTGCACAATCTTGTACGTATATATGTATAGGTGGTCTCTTTTGGCTCCTGCCACCCATGGAGCAAATCTGGCATTCAGGGAGGTCACTGCAGCTAGCTGGTATGAGAACCTAAGTTTTTAAAAGACATACAATAGAGGATTCCCTCCCCCGCCAGTGCTCGCTCTCTCTCTCTCTCTCTCTCTCTCTCTCTCTCTCTCTTTCTCTCTTTTTTCCCCTCCGGCACACACACACACACGCACACACACACACACACTCCAGAGAGAGAGAAGAGCCTGCAATTTATCTAGGCTCGGCAATTAACGTAATCTGAAAACTTCTCTTTAACTGACGTCTGTCTGAAAATTGCTGGGTGGACTGGCGGGTCGAGGAGATGAAAGGGAAAGAATGCAGTCTGAGGGATTTTCTTTCATGCAGTAGGGTGGCTTCAGAAGGCTTCTTCCAACACAGATACACAGATAGCGGTCCCGCACCGCCAGCATTGCACTCTCCCGGCCCCTGGCTCTTCAGTTTTCTTTCTTTTGCTTTTTAAGAAAGCAGCTTCGCCCACCCCCCGGTCCCCCTCCCGCGTTTATCCCCCTTTCCTTTAACCCAAGGAAATAATTGTACATTTTTGTATCCTGAGCCTCTCCCTGACGACGACACCGAAGCAGTTTTGGAAAGTTAGGTTAAGGGTAATTTGATACGAGAGTTTGCCTCCTTCTCTCGCGCTCCCCCGTCTTCCCCCTAGGCCTTTGCAAGCCCCTCTCCCTCTCCCCTTACTCAATTCCCCTCTCCCCCCCCCCTTTACGCGGTGCCAGGTTTCAGTGGGATAGTTATATGAAACAAAGTATTGTGAGGCACCGTGAAAAGGCGTGGGGACGTGGGGGAAGAACTAAAAGACAAAATCAAGGCCTGCCTCCTAGGAGTGAACTGTGCATCCTGCAGGCCTTGGCTAATTTATTGAGAGCTGGATGTGGAATTTTCTTTTGCTTGCTTTTTTCTTCTGACTGGGTCAGTCATAAACTTACTTTCTGTCTTAATTTCCAAACCCTGGCCTTTTTAGTTTTCTTAACAAGTTGCTTTGAGTTTACTTAAGGAAATACTTTCCTAGTTGATGTTGAAATGCAGAAATCAACCCTACACGCCTACACACACATGCACACACACACACACACTAAAAGAGCACAGCCTGAATCCTGTTGTTAGTCAATAATTAATGGGATTTATCTGCTCAACAACTGATTCACTAGGTCTACTCTAGTGGGGACTAACAAAGAGGATTCAGACCTACATCATTTTCCTTTGAATCAGAATCTCTTACTGGGCTGACTTCAGAGGAAAGTTAGACTTGTGTTGAAGAAATTTTGAAGGAGTGTAGAAAATGTACACAATGTTATGTTTTGGCTGAGTTCACATGTTATTTCAACAGTACAGTTCTCACCTCAGAACTGTTCCCCTGTGGTTGTTTCCTATACAGTATTGAAAACCTCCTCCTGCCACAAGTAACCACAAGATAAGGTACAGGAAGAGAGTCTACTAGATGTGCACCATGCTAAGTGGAGAATTTAGGGGAGAGCTGCAGTCCAAAAAGTAACTTTCCTACATTTTTGTTTTGCACCGTGGAAACTATAATGACGCCCAGTGTGACAGATGAGCAAGATCCCAGTCCTTTGGCCTTCCGTATGCTCCCCTATTCTTTTGGGTGTCATTGGACTTGATAATGAAAGCAACTAAACACTGTGATTTTAAACGTTTCATTTGGATGTGATTTTTGTTGTGCTCAGTTGGAGCTGGTTTCCCTATTGTTGCTATGTGCCGTAGGCCTCTCTATGTTAGGGAGGGAGAGAATATTCGAGAAGTGGTTAAAACGTGTGTTACTCAGGTGTCAGAACATGCTGGTGGGAAGAATCCCGGACTGGCAAGAATCTTTGCCATTTGGGAGTTATTCTGTGCAAAAAAATTGCAAGTTTTTTTCCCCATGCCATATTCTGTACTATATTTCTGCACAGGAATAATATTTTCTGTGCAGAAAATGCTGTTTTCTGCAGAGAAGAATTGCAAATTTTGTTCAGAATCAATCTCTTAACTACAGCATTTTCTGAGCAGAAATATTTTCTGAGTAGAAAATGCTGTTTTCCTTGCAAAACAACATGTGCGGGTTTTGCACAGAATAACTCAAAACTGCAGATAGTTGTCGAAATCTGCATAGTTTTTAAAGAGGAATGTGTTTTGGTTTTGTTTCTTTCTACGAGTGCCTGTGTGAGTATAGTACTGTTGCAGCTGATCATAGGTACATCCAAGGGTTTTTGTCACTGGGTTGTCACCCTGACCTATGTGAGCTGTCTGGGTATAGATCTGCTCAAGTTTCCTTTCAAATGAAATATGGAGCCCAGTTGCACAAAATCTCTGTGACGGGCCTTCAGATCTGTCAGTCCTATAGATTAGATTTAGGCATGTGCAACCAGGCTGGCGAAAGCAAGAAGCTGGAAAAGTAATTTTTTGAGAACGTGGCTCCTGCAGTCCCCCAGCCAACATGTCAGGTATGCTGGCTAGGGAGCAAGAAGTTCTGGGAGTCTCAAAAAATAAATTCTCCGAGCTGTGCTCCTTACTCTCCCTGGCCCCGTGAAAATGTTGCCAGGGGGCGGGCGGGACGGTGGTATCAAGAAAAGTCTGCTGGGTTGCTCTGGGGTGATGGAGTGGCAAAGCCTTTCCATCCACAGAAAGCTGATCTTGGATCCATCCCAGCCTGTTCAGAGTCATGATACAAGCAAGATGTGGATTCCCACTGAAAGGTGTTAGAGGATGTTTTGAAGTGTTTATGTGTTCATGTTTATGTGACTGTGCTCATAGCTGCCTTTTCATATGAGGGACGTGTTGCAGTGAATTTGCTGCAAGGCCTCGGGTGAGGGCTGAGATGAGGGGGGTTAGAAATATGCTAAATGTCAGTCTTCAACTTATACTGCCTTCCCTTCCATTGTTTCTTTATTTAAAAGAACATTTGCAGGGCCTTAGGTGTTTCTAGGTTTTAGCGTGTCTGTAAAAAGCTTTACAGAATTGCTGGCTGATTGGCATGGATACATGCTGCAAGTTTCTTTTAAGAAGGATCTTGAAAATCTGTGTGTGTATTTTAAAGGTTTCCATTCTTCTCCGTACTCTCCTCCAGCACCAGAATTGCCTCCCTTCCTCTGTTCAGCAATGGAGACTCAGCTTAAAAAAGGAGGACTTTGGTGGGGAGGAAAGAGAGAGGGAGAGAAAAAGAGACTTGCACCTCCCCTTTTGTTCCCCTGCATTTTTTGCTAACAAATGCAAGACTTCCGGTCTCCACCCTGCTACCACAAACCACAGCCTAACTGCAGTTCAATCAGATTTATAGCTCCTCTGACGTCTGCATCCTTTAGCATTTATGACCAGAGATCTGGCTATAGGCATAAATAAGGCTTGTAAATTATAGCAGATGAATTTGCCCTACCTCTCCAGTCTGGACGGAGCTATGGTTGACTCTTTTTCTTTTTAAAATGACTCCCCCCCCCCTTTAAATGACAAGGGAGAAATTTATTATATGAAACAAAGCTAGGGATTGGCTTTTAAGAACAGGATGATGTATGCAGTGGGTTAGGCTGTGCAGTACCTTAGCTGTCAGCTCTGCTTACTCACATTTGACATCACAAAAGATGTCTGTGGCTGATTAGCAGGTCTTTAGTATTATGTTATCTGTCATTGATTTACTGTTGGCTTAAACTGAATGGCTGCATTCAGGGTTTGAAGATGGAGTGGGGGTGCAGGGAAGAAATCAATTACTGGATACACAGGATGGCACAGTTTGCTGTTGTTTTGCATCTTCGCCTCATTCCTTTGACCACAACAAGGTTGTTTGAACCTACCTGTGAATAAGATAAACAGGTAGGAGTCAGATGAAGATAGCGGGAGTTGGAATGGCTTGTCAAGATCATTCTCAAATTGTTAATGCTGGTGTTGTTGTCCAGCACTTGACCTGGATTGCCCTATATGTGGAGGTTTTGAGGATTGCAAAGAACTTGATCCAGCTGTTTGTGAAGCCTTAATTCACACTGACCATTGTAATGTGGTCCTGATGTGTTGAAACCTCTGAGAACTGGTGTACAGAGAAGGGTGTTGCATCTGCTTGAAGTCTTGAGATCTCATTTCTAATGATGGTCACCTTGATGCCCCTGGGAAGCCTATGAGAAGGCATGAAAGCAACAGCTGTTCCTTACACTATGCTCCCAGCATCTTTTATGTGCAGCACCCTTCCTCTTTTTCTCACAGGGATATTCTGGTTCGTTGTTAGGAATCTGAACATGGTAAGATGCCTTGTGAAAGCTCCAACAAAAGCTGAGGCAATGGCATGCAGTCTGTTTGATTCAAAAGGTTCAATTCTTACATACCCATTTCCTCTGAAGAATAGTGCTTTTGAGTTCAAAATATGTTGTGATTGTTGAATTGTGAATATCTTTACCAGCTAGGCTTGGAAAAGTTGCCTTTTTGGACTATGGTTCTCAGAATCACTTGGCTAGCATGAAGACCACTTGCTATATTGTGCATTTCGGTATTGCTAAATAAGTAAGAGTGTCAGGGACATAGTGGTAAAACCTTGAAGTTGTATTTACTTTGCCCTGTAGCTGCCAGATGAGAATGTGAACCATCATTGGTAATTCCCCCATGGTGATGGTGAAAAGGGACTTGTAAGGGATGGATTCACAATAACTACATAACCTACTAGTCACATAGAAGCAAACTTTTTTCATTCCTACAAGAACTAGTTAAAATCTGGAGGCTCTCAACATGTGGGTTTAAAATAAGTGCCAAAGACCCTTTCCGCATGACGTTGCTGTAGTGTTTTTGCCACAGGATGGCAGCGGTCGGCAGGTCGTGCTTCCACATGAAGTCGTTGCCATCCCGCTGCCATCCTGTCACGGAGCATCACACTTGTGCAGTTTTTGCAAAACAGAAAAAATCCATTTCGCGCCTGCGATCATATGGCGCTCCCGTTACTTCTGGCCATGCGGAAGATGCGGAAGCACATTGGCGACGCTTCCTTCCGTGACGCAGCAATGGAAGAAGCCTGGCTGTGCTGTGGAAGGAAGACGTGGCGCCACTGCGTTCTCTTCCACATGGACCGAGTGGGTGCAGAGGGGAGCATTGCTGAAGCGCTCCCTTCTGGACCCGGGACTGTAGTGAGACAACGCGGAAGAGCTTCGTTGTGCAGAAATAGCCTAAGTCTAGTCCTGTGAATTCCTTCTACTTTATGATTCATTAGGCCAATTCCTGAATATTTAGCCAAGTTCTTCACATTTGGTTTAGCTTCATAGTATGATCTTTTCAGAACAACCACCACAAATATTTGTTTGGTCTTAATACATCAATTGCATGGATCCAAATATTTTATAAATAGCAGACACAAATTATTAGCTAAGGCATTTTCATTCATAATTGTTTTGGTGTATTTCCAAACATTTCTACGTCAATTTCTTGGGGATCTAGAAGACATAGCTGCTGCAAAAGGAGAAGGGAGGAGAGCTGGTGGGCTTGGAAAGACAAAGAAAGGCATGTTGTTGCTGAGAGACTGCTGTCAGTCAAATTAGACTGTGCTGAGCTGGGTAGATGAAGAATCTGATCCATTATAAGGCAGCTTTCCGTATTCACTAGACAGCAGGTATGCAGGTTTTCTAAATAGGCTGTATTGTTATTTTGAGATTAAACGTGGCATCTTTTTTTTTTGTCTTTTTCTAGATTCCCAAGTTCTACAAGAACCAGGGGATTCATCACACTGGTGTGTGGTGGCATACTGGGAAGAGAAGACGCGAGTGGGTCGGCTGTATTCTGTCCAAGAGCCTTCCCTGGATATCTTCTATGATCTACCTCAGGGGAATGGCTTCTGCCTCGGACAGCTCAACTCGGACAATAAAAGCCAGCTGGTTCAGAAGGTCCGGAGCAAGATCGGCTACGGCATCCAGCTGACCAAGGAAGTCGATGGGGTGTGGGTTTACAATCGAAGCAGTTACCCGATTTTCATCAAGTCGGCCACACTGGACAACCCCGACTCCAGGACGTTACTGGTTCATAAAGTGTTCCCAGGCTTTTCCATCAAAGCGTTTGACTATGAGAAAGCTTACAGCTTACAAAGGCCTAATGACCACGAATTCATGCAGCAGCCGTGGACTGGCTTCACTGTTCAGATCAGCTTTGTGAAAGGCTGGGGTCAGTGCTACACGAGACAGTTCATCAGCAGCTGCCCCTGCTGGTTGGAGGTTATTTTTAATAACCGATGACTCCCGAGGCTTAGACTGGACTCAACAATGACATTTTATAACTACTTTGCTGCTAAATATCTCCTTCTGAGTGCTTGCTTTTTCATGCAACCTTTTTGTCTGTTCGTTTGTTCTGTTTTGAGAAATAGCTTATGGAAAGATTTCTCTCTCTTTCTGTTTTATTTTTCCTGTTTTTGCTTTTTTTTTTTTTTTGGCTCTGGTATTTTTGAAAAACAAAAAATTAAGTGTGAATGACCAATAACTCAGAAGGGGAAAGGAAGGCACCTAGAAAAGCAGGTGGGGACAGGAGAGAACTCACTAGCAGATAATCCTTTTTAAGTTATTACCCCAACCTGGTGGGTGGCATTAGATGCAATGTGGTTTTTGCATGGCTCCCTCTCTTGAATTCAAACAATCCTTTGACGTCTCTCCCTGCTCCCTGCCTTTACGGCGATCCAGAGACCTGTATTTGCTCTTCTTCTTAGGCTACACTGTACATTTCTGTGAAAGGAGTAAATCTTTTTGTACAAAGGCCCAGGGTTGCTCAGATCCATTTTGTGCATTGAAGTGAATGAAGGGGTTATGAAAGAAAGATGACTGGCTGCTCCAAAAACATGTTGTAGCTGCCATATTTGCAATAAATTTCTGGATAAGGATACCCTTTTTAAAATGAAAAGCAAGATCAGGTGTGTCGGCCATAAAATAAATTCTGGAATCTCTCATAGGGGAATATCTATGTTAGGTCAAGCAGCAAGCGTGTAAGCTTTTGAGATCTAGATCGTTTCTACAGGCAAGATGATATACAAAAGGGCTGTGGAGAAAAATGAGGGGAAAATGTGCTTAAAGCCATGGGATCTGAATGACCTGGAACCCGTTTCCCTCAATTCTGGTGCTAGGTCATTCTGATCACACAACTCTTTAAGCGCAAGTCTTCCTTGAACCTGGTGCTAAATTATCCACATTAGCTGACTTCTGTGAGGTGCCTTCCTTTTAAACACCATGATGCACACCCACACAACAACTCCATCTCGCTGCAGATTTTGCCTTATGGCGGCTCATTCCATCTGCTCTTTCTGGCAGCCATGTTGACTCCTTTGAAGCTGGCCTCTTGGTGGTGACTGAAATCCTACATCCCCATGTAACGTGTCCTGATTGGCACAAAAATCAAATGTACACAACACGTGTGCCCACGTATTTAGCTTAGGGAGCAAATGCAGCAGAATAAAATAAAACCCAATATTTTCTTAACTTCCTCCTCTCTCTCTTTCCCAACTCCCTCCTTGTTGTGGTTGCTCTTTTAAGACTTCAGGTGTCCGTGTCATTGTGGAGGAAGCAAAAACAAACATGGGTTTGAAAGGGGTATGCCTGTGTTTCTGTTGCGCTGAAGAGAGAATTTGTGACTCCAAGGAAACCATAAGGTGTATGGCCTATGCTTTTCAGATTGATCTGCAATGCAGACTTCTTTCCTCCCTTCTTGACTTTTTTCTGTAAAGGACGAAAAGGATTTTCAGTATTCATCCCCATGTAACCTGTCCTGGTTGGGTTTATGATAGTACTGTTTGCATCTGGAAACTGCAGTCATTCATTTATTTCTTCTTGAATTCATACACTTAGTATGATAATTTTACACTGTTCTTAGCTCAATGAGCATGTTTAGACCTTAACATAAGCTATTTTTCTAAATATAAAAAGGTTTAAGTGAACAAGAGGAGCATTCTCATTGGAATTTTAGCATTGAAGTGCTTTGGGAAATGACAACAACAAAAAGAAAAGAGAGAGAGACTTCTTTAAAAAGAACCCTGAGATTTATTAAAAGAAAAAAATGTATTTTATGTTATATATAAATATATTATTACTTGTAAATACAAAGACGTTTTATAAGCATCATTATTTATGTATTGTGCAATGTGTATAAACAAGAAAAAATAAGAAAAGATGCACTTTGCTTTAATATAAATGCAAATAACAAAATGCCAAATTAAAAAAAAAAGATAAAAACATAAAGTTGATGTCTGTTTTTTCCTCCTTCCTCATAGGATCAACATGAATATTTTTATACGGGAGTAGATTCCACAGAACATTATTTTATAAAATGTACGCTTGGAGTGCTGTTGTGCACAGCTTGTTTTTTCAGGACGAGGTGGTGTCAGGGAAAAATAACAATCAAAATTGCAGGTGTCTCTACATTGCAGAAACTGCTCGCTTAGGCAAGACCGCAAGTGTAGCATAATGAGAGAGAAATAAGGACAGATACCTCTGACGGCAGTCCTGCTTTCAGAGTAGGATGGAGGCATCCATCAGGCACCTGGGTGGGGAGACGTAACATGCAGGTCGTGGTAGAAAGCAGCACCACCATCGCTTTCCCATTTGAACTTCCAGCATCCTGTTGCGTGTGTGAGATGGAGCCTGCAGAACTTGATGGCTTTTATGAGAAGAGCCAGCCTATTCAATGGTAGTGGCTCCTCTGAGTGCATGGAAAGAATGGTCAATTCAGCATCCTCCTTGTGCCTTTTGTTTTATCCATGGGTGGCTGAGCTATGACTTTAGTTTACTGGAACATGTGTAAAAAAATGTAGGATATCACCAGGGGAATCACTGCATAGGAGTTACAGCAAGCATTTGTTGGCTGCTCCGAAAACATGTTGGCAGTTATTGGCTGGCATCCTGTTAGTGACATATGCTTGCGCAAGCATATGGTATGTATATGGGGTGAATTATTTGTCATAGCACAACAGACGTGTTCTGCTGATAGTGGCAGATGCAGAGTAGTGCATACAGCAGTGTTGCACACTGTGCATTGCAAAGCATCACCCCCAGGGATTGGTGTGTTGTGCAATCTTGCTATTCTGCACAGGGGTTGCATAGGTGCGAATGCAGCATTATTTCCACATGCAGATATTTACGCTATGCTGAGGGGATGTTAGATTGTAGCCACTGAGTGTATCTACGCTACCCCAATATATGTGTTTTGTACCATTTTAACTTCCATGGCTCCCACCTATGGAATCTTGGGATAGTTAGTTCAGTGAGGTGCTTAGGAGTCTGTATGACAGACTTCTAATGACACTCTCCTAAACCACAAATCTGTAAGGGTTCCTTAGGGTGGAACCTGAATTAGAAATGTGACATTGTTGTATCTGTGTTGTGCAGATCGACCATTGTGGGAAGGGGCATCGTTCAGTGCTAGTGCACACGTGGAATAGCCCACATACAGATCCAAGATTGATCCCTAGTATGTTCCGTTAAAAGGTTCCTGGGTAGCACAACTTGGGACTGAGACTTCAGGGAGCTACAACCACTCAGAGTAGAGAATGTTAGTCTAGCTGTTTCCAGTATCTGAATCAGACGGTGGAAGAGAGAATTTGGGGAGTGGGGATGCCATAGATCAAAGAATAATTTATTTTCATGCTTGGCATCTGATTTCAGTATAATACAGCTTCATAATTTCATATAGAAATATGCAGGTTCGAATCCCCAGTTCAGCCATGAGTTCCACTGGTCAACCTTGGGCCAGTCAGTGTAACCCGCATCAGAGAGATGTGAGAATAAAAGGGAATGGTGAAAGAACTGTGAATACATCCCGGGAGAAATGGGAGGAACGAATGTAAGAAGGTGGTTGCTCCATAACATTTTAAGAAAATGGATGCAGCACCTGAGATTGGAAGTGAGCTGGCATATTTGAAAACATAGCCAGGAGCTGGAAGGATGAAACTGAGTTGAGCAGTGTCAGGGTTGCAATAACGCCTGCCCTCAAGTCAATATCTTACATTTAAAATAAAAAAAAAAGTCTCCATTCCGTATGGACAGCGTTTTGCCCATATACTCTGTGAAAAGTAACCTTGCTAGTGTTTTGTTCCAAGTTGGCACAACAATGGATGGCAACAATGATGATGTTAACAACTTTAGTAACAGTGTCTGCTGCATTTCAGAGGGGTGTCTAGGGTGGAGTAAGTAGGGCACGTGCCCTGGACACCAGTGCCAAGGAGGCGCAAAAAACCTGTGTATGTAGGGGTGGGAGTAGAGATAAGTAGGTAGGGGCACAACTTCCATGCTGCCCTAGGCACTGTTTACACTAGATACGCCACTGCTGCGTTTAGAACTACAGTCACCCCTCCTCATTTGCAAGTTTCACCTTTGCGGATTTGATTATTCACGGATTATTTGCTACCACTTTCGCTGCTGCCCTGTGTCATCTTTAACAGGGATTGCAAGCTTCATAAGACAGACTGCAAATGAAGCTTGCAAGTCACTATTCAAAATGGCATAGGGCAGCAGCAATAGGGCTGGGGGCAATCCCCACCAGCCTCCCATTTCTGCTTTGCAAAGGAACCCCCAACATCTCAAAGGCATCCATGATGAGTTGAACACACTGATAATACTTTTTTTTGTGTGTGTTATACATGGTTGGGGGGGGGCTAGGGTTATTTGGGGCTTTTCCACTTTTGTGTGGGTCCTGCTAACCCCAGCAAATGGGGAGGGATGACTGTACTTGCACTCCCCAAATAACGTTTCTCATTGGTGTGAAATTTGTAAGGCACAAAAGAAACAGTGCAGAGAGATTAGGCCACAGAGTAGGGACAGCTAGCAAGATTCTGTCGTGGGAGGCATGATGTTCTGAAGAGCGAGCTAAGCTTTGACGGGAGGCTCCATGGCCTCAAAGTCTGAGCCAGACTGACTTGGGCCATACTTTCGGCTCTGACTTCGTCAGCCACAAAAGCAGCGCCTCAGAGAGGTCAAATGTTGTGAAAACGTTCATCTCGGTCTGTATGGTTTCATTTGTTTTTCTGGCTCTTGGCAGAACTTGTACTATTCAATTATTGCCTCACATCTTTCCTATGGCACAATGGCTAGACGGGATGATGATGATCATCATCATGAGCCTTTTGTTGCAAGAGACTCGAGTAAACCCTCGGCTTCCTTTCCCTGCCCAGCAAATTTGCACAATTAATACAACATCAAAGGCCCCACAGAGAAAAAGAGACTCCGAAAGATAGCAGGCCGAAGGCCAAGTTTTTCCCCGTTCTTGGGCTGAACTGGAATGGTATTTATCAGCATCCGCATGGGCCAGGCAGACAAAATGGATGCTTATTGTGTGCTTTTGCTTAGTGGCAAATGTAAACAGCCTTCAGACTGGTGTCGCTTAAATGCTGGCAGCCATCAGGCCCTAGGGGACGTCGCTCTGGCACCAAGCAATGACAGAGGCCCCAAGGTATTGTTGTCTCAATTTAACAGATGAGGGAAATGAAGCAGAGAAGTTAAAACTATTTTCCCAAGGTCATTGAGAGCACTGATCTGTTCGGTCTAAGCTTAGATCACCAAAATGGCTGGTGCTGCCAGTATTCTTGTAAACATCCTGTGGAGGAGGTTAGATTATAATTTTTTATAAAAACATATGGCAATAGTAGGAGAGAGGAGAGGGGTTAATATGTCCAGCCACACTTGACAGCGCTGTCATATGTAAAGTGCTCTGCTCGAAGTTTAAAACAACAATAACATTATTGTTATTGTTGTTATTATTACTGGGTATTTGGTGGTTTCTGCAGTATTAAATTATTGTTGGAAGATCCAGCGGATGAACGGAAGCAGTATGTCCATCATGCCTGCATAACTCACTGTGGTTGCTGTTAAGTCAAATTTTCATTGCAGAAGCGCAATGACCAATTTCCCCTCAGCAACCCACCTTTTGAGCTTCCGGATCCCCGTATCCTGCAGGAAGAATCGGCATGATGTAGTGGTTTGAGCATTGGGACTAGAACACTGGGGGACCAGGGTTCTAATCCCTGCTTGGCCATGGAAACCAAGTGGGTGATCTTGGCCAAGTCATACTCTCTCAGCCTCAGAGGAAGACAAGGACAAACCTCCTTTGAATAAATTCTACCAAGAAAAACCGGTGATAGGGTCACCTTAGGGCTGCCATAAATCAGAAATGATTTGAAGGCACACAAGGATAACAAGTTTGGATTAATCTTCTGTTGTCTCACTTCTCAGTTGCTTTTACAATGTCCCAGTTTCTGTCTCCTCCTCCCACTTTCCCCCTTTGTCCTCAGCTTACTTCAATTGCTGCAAATTGAGTTCAGTGCAAAAGTCATTAGCACTCAACTCAGCAGGGAGAGAGGACAGGAAGGGGCAGAACCAACACTTCCCAGCAAAAGCAAACTCTCATAGATTGTGTGGTCTTCGTCATTAATAACTTCGGCCATCTGATGTTGCTTGGCCACATGTGTCCCAGCTTTCATCTATGAAATGTTCCAGGGTATGCAGCCCTCTCCCAGCATGGCCACTGACTGGTTTGTGGAGAGTAGGAAGGTGAAGAAACATCTGGCTATGTTTCTGTACCTGGACACCCAGCAGTGACATCTTCCTCTGGTACTTCTGGAGGACATCCAGCAGGTGTTAGAAGATGCCTGCTGCTGTGTTTACAGCTACAGAAACACAACTGGACACTGCTCCTCTTCCCTCTCTCCCCACTCTCCATCAGCCAGAAAACAGCTGCAGCTTAAAAGATGAGGGGGGTGCTGAAGGGGAGATTAGTTGTACTTCTGTGCAGAAGTTTGGGATATGTCTCCAGGTCTAGGCTCTCAGCCTGTCTTTTCACAGAACCTTCTGGCCTATATACTCTTAGATCTCATTTCCAATTGAGATAATGCTGTTAAATAACCATGATAGTATTTGTGCATATCTGTCCCCCACTGTAGTAAACTCCCTTATCTTCCTTCCTTCTGTTTCCTCCCTTGTCTACTAAACTGTAGACTGAAATCCCTTTGGGCAGGGACCAGTGCTTCCTTGTTTAGGTTAGTCTGCAGACTTCCATTGCAAAGCAAGAACAAGAGATGATGATGATGATGACGATGACCAAGACTCTATGTCAATGACATAGAGCATAAGTTTTATGCCCTAGGAGTTATGTGGGGTTGCTCAATGCTCAAGGAATTACAACCATGTACAATACAGGAAGCCTCTGCCTTTTGACACCCCATTATCTGATGATTTGTTCTTTTGATGCTTTCAAATTAAGGGCATGTTCCATTAATTCAACAGAGGTTCTGCTCTTTCATCAGTTCTTCTTACTCACTTAGAACCTCTCACGTGTGTACACTGCTTGCAAAGCAACCAGAGGGCAGGGAAGCCACTAAGCCAGCTGAGAGACTTTGCAAGCAGCATGTTCACGGTCAGCCCCCAATGAGCCTTGGTAAATCCTTCATGGTACAGTACATGAGTTCTGCTTTTCAACCAATTCTGTTTTCTAACAGTGCTCTGGTCCCTAATCTGTCACATAAGTAAGGGAAGCCTGTAACAATACATGTCTAACTCCATTTTCACAACCTCAAATTGAACACAGCTGTTCTGCATCAAACAGACATGTCCAACCACATCTGTGGAGGAATTTATCCATGCATGAAACACAAACAGGATTCTGGGCATAGATGGTGATGAGGAGGATGAGGATGAGGATGATATGCTGTTGATAGTAATGGTGTTGATTTTAGACTTAGTTAATAAGTAAAATCTTTTTTTGGCCAGGAGCTGCTGCTGGATCAGACCCCTATCAGAATACCGTGACTAGTTCCAGGCACTACAGCGCAAGAAGGATATTGACAAGCTGGAACGTGCTCAGAGAAGGGCAACAAAAGCCGTTTCCACACTGACTGTTTTAGTGCTATTATTCCACTTTCAACATCCTATGGAATGCTGGGGTTTGCAGTTTAGGGAGGGGCCTCAAAGGCCCCTCTTTAAACTTCAAACTCAAGATTCCATAGGATGTTAAAGGGGTACACAACAGAACCAAGTGTAGTAACACTGGAAATTGCAACACAAGGCTAAGTGTAGAAGCGAAGTAAAAACAATAAAGGAACACAAATTGCATGAAACAGTAGTGGTGCTGATGCTAATGTAGGAGTAATTTATTCTTACTTCACTTTCAAAAAATAGGTGGGAAGGCACTAAAATGGGAAGTACACACACATCATAACAAAGGGTGCTCTTTATTTGAAAGGCTCTTCCTTTATTTTTCAGCATTGATGTTGCAAAAGATTCAGGCATGTTAAGATCTACAGGTAGGAACAATTGGCTTAGACGAGGCATTGTCTCCAGTATAGAAGAAAAACAGAAGAATGCCTCTTCTAAGATACCTGAAGTGACACATATTGACATCTTCTAAAAGTAGCAAAAGCAATGCATTTTCCTGTTCCGAAACTATTTTTTCTCCCAAATAAAGAGATTAATGTAGATGTATTAAAGTGAAATTCATATATTAATTCAAAGACAAAAGAAGAAAGTAGAAACAAGTGTCACAGGTTACATTCCTGCATGGCTCAGCATAGCATAGTAGTTCCACATGCAGAACTATGCTACATATAGTAAGCCATTTACCGCCCCTTGTTCCTACAATATTGTTAGTGAAGTCCCCCTCCATGTCCATTCCATGCCTGGTGGAGAGCAGGGGTGGAATCACAGAACCATCTGGCTATGTCCCTGTAGCCATATGCAAAGCAATTGCATCACCTACTGAGGTCTAGTGGGGTCCTCTGGAGACTTCAGGGGCTGATGTAATAATTTCCTGTCTGGCTACAAGGACATAGCCAGATACTTCTGTGATTCCCTTTCCCTTCAGTGTCCACCAAGCATGGAATGGTCAGGCTCTACAGTAAGTCTGAGGAGCAGAGCTTTGGTCACTGCAAAGGAAAGGAGGGAATGCCAACCTTTATGGCAACCAAAAATAGATCTATGCAGGCACAACGTTAATTTACATTTGCATGTGCCACTAACAGGATGTCAGCTAGAGGGTGATGATGGATATTTGCAAGATGTCGTGGCATTTTCATCTCTTGAAGGGAAAGGTAATCAGGAACATTGACTAGATAAATTTTGGTGGTGAGAAATGAGGATAAAACTATAAAAGAGGAACATCCCTTTCCAAATGTATATAGCATGAATATAATTTTGTGTTCAAATGGTTAAAGGCAGACTATATAAAACTTATTCAAAAGAAACTTTGCAAAGGTATCCTCTTAATTATCTAACATTGAAGTCCTCTTGGGCACTGTTTCAACAGCTAGGAATGGACATATATGTCTATTTTTGTCCCTTGACATTTTTGCATGTGTTCACTGATACCTCTGCTTCATTCTGGTTCTGCATTAATCTGCAGTGTTAAAAACCTGCATGAAAATTTATATTTCTGTATCTAAGTATTACTCATGAATATGTTGCCCAAGATCCTACATTGTGCTTCTATAATGTAAATCTATGTTTAAGTTGTTACGTACTGGTTGCACTGCACCATTTTTCTGCTGAATACCAACACTATGCAACTGGCAGTGTGTTTGCTAGCATGCCTCCCATCATCCCAAAGTGCAAACAGGGGAATACACAACAACTTTTTCTGCAATCCCAGTAGCTGAACTGATAAATTGAAGCACTGGTGACTAGTTATACACCATCCAAGAATGTGTAATTGCATGGTTGACTGACAATTAGAGAAGACCCATTCAATCAACTGTTGGATGGAGAGTCAACAGTAGGTAAACCCCGTTTATTCAATAGCTGTACTCTAGTCAAGACTGACAATAGGATTTATTTCCATATGAAATTGTTGTACAGTGGCCCCTCCACTCTTGCAAGGCTTTGGGGCTCAAAACCCTTGTGAAAGTGGAAAAACTGAATAACTCCTCCCTCATCCTCCCTTTCCCATTCCCTTCTAGCCCCCCCCCCCCATTCTCTTGCATTTTGCTTTGGCATGAATTCTCCACACCAGAACAAAATGCACGGGACGGGAGGGGAGCTCTGGAGGGGAGAAAGAAAGCTTGCACAAACCTTCCCCTCATTCCTTTGCATTTTGCCTTGGTGTGGGTTCTCCACACGGGCAAAATGCTGGGACTGAATGGGGGAACTCTGGAGGGGAGAAGACTTGCACGTCCTTCCTTTCTCATTCCCTTGCCTTTTCCCTGGGTGTGCTGGCCTTCCTTCTCTATGCCAGGCAAAATGCAAGAGAATGGGAGGAGGAGAATGGAGGAGGAAAACATGCATGCTGGTGAATAATCAAATTCATGAAGGTCAAATGTGGGGGGAGGACTGTACTTTTCAAACCTGGCTTTCACAGTCAGAAATCAAATACTGTATATACTCATGAATAAAGAGTCTAGAAATTTTAGACAAAAAAAAAAAACTAAAAAAAAAATCTGGGTTGAGTTATCCATGGGTCAAGGTAAGTACTGTACCTTGATTATTATCAAAAAAGGAACTATCCCCTTATCTTAATAGAGTGGGGAAAGACAAGAGCTTAATCCATTCTGGGAGAACCTAAAAGAAGCATCAGTCCCCTGCAATCTCTCCAATGTGATGCTGCTTCTGACCTTTTTGAATGCCTGGGTGGGAAAGTGGAGTGATGGCAGCAGCTCTTTGGCACCTCCCCTCAAAGAAGTGCCGAGAAAAGAAGAGAAGGTCAGTGTTTCTTTTAGGTTCTCCCAGGATGGACTAAGCTCTCACCTTTGGCACTCTCTCAGAGACTGGGATGGTTCTCTCTCTCTCTCTCTCTCTATATATATATATATATGTGTGTGTGTGTGTGTGTGTGTGTGTGTGTTAATACTATACCTTAACTTTTATTTGAAAAAAATTCATACCCTTCTCTGAGCAAAAGTCCTCTTGGAATGCTTCAACAGGAAAATAATGGTGGCAATAGCATGTCTAGTGTAAACTGCGGCGAGGACAAGTTGGAATTTGTGCCCCTAATGTCATACCTCTACCCCCACCCTTACATGCACAGCTTTTTTGCACCCCCCGATATAGGCGCCTGGGGAACCTACCCTACTTGCCCCACCCTAGATATGCCTCTGAGTGGTGGCAAAGGCAGCTGCCCCTGAAGCGGTGTTGGCACTTTCCCTGATCTGCAGTATGATTCTTGACTTACCAATGGGTCATATTAAAATCCATAATTTTGGCTCTAAAACCTGCCATTGACTTATACATGAGGTCGATTTATACTATTTATATTTATATTTATATTTAGTTGATTTATTTATATGGTATATCTATTGCACAATGGTCAAAGAAGTATGTAAAGGAAATTACACATCTGCATGACTCCACCAAGATTCTGGCCATCCTCTCTCTAGATTCATATTTTCACATGTTGATACTTCTGTTTGTTTAGCTCAGAATTGCTCCAGCACGACCACTGGAACAATGCAAAATCTAATAGATTGTAATGTTCCATCCATACCAGTGCTCTGGAAGGCATGAACGAGATCAGTTTGCATCAGAGTTCCCAAAGGCTAAAGTCCTCAGACATCTTATTTCACTGTTGCCCCCTTGGTAAACCCTGTCCCAGGGTCTACAACTTTGATATAAAATTAATTTAACCCACCAGAGAGGTCACCTGGATGAGCACGTAGGCAATAACGGTCGTACAATTGAATGAATCAGGTCAGGCTAGTAAACTCTCCAGTCATGTAGCCACAGGAGACCTCATGTTGTGATAACCCACAGTGGACAAAAGGTCATCAACCTTTTGGCAAGAAAAGGTTGGACCAAACCTGTAGAAAGTACTTTGTGGTGTGGGTCATTAAGTGCACCTGTGGAGAGCCATGTGACTTTAGCTGAGTCATGCTGAGTCATGCTGATGAGCAACCAAGGGAGAAGGTTGCATCAGGTGTGGGGAGAATGCAAAGGCTGGCAGGATTGCATCAGCTAGTGTGAGTATAAATGTAGCTGAGAGCTAGCCAACAAGTTGCACACAGTGCCTGATGTGTTTGCTGGAGGCTCTGTCAGAAAGAGCAAGCAGAGAGATGCTGGAATGCCTTCTGGAGATCCTTGTAAATATGTACACAGTGTAACTTAAGAATAAATTGCCTCCTTGATGGAAGAAAACAATTGGCGTGGGTGAGTTTTTCCTGGCTACAGTGCATTGCTGCTTAGATATTCTCTGCTGCTGGGCACGCCTCCAAAGCTGTGGGAGCAATCTCTGCTATATTTTGAGCGTGACACCTTTAAGGAGCCAACTTGAAGGGAGTAAGAATGTTCCCATAAAGTTGGGCACTGGAAACAATAAAATCTTATCAAATGTATCTCCAGAAACTCACACTGCAGCCTCAAAGCGGCGGAAGATCCTGTTACTTGGATGACACCTTGTTATCTTCTGATATCAAAGAAAGTGCGAGGTGTGGAGTTGTTTTCCTTTGCTGTCCCCTTTTGTCCTCCCCGATTTGCCTTCAAAGTAAATTTTTCCTACAAATAGTCCCTGTTTTTGGACTAGTAAAAGAGAAAAGAAGATGCCTCCCGGTCATACCAACTGACCAGTCCCCCCTTCTGATAGCCGTGCTATTTCCTCAGTGTCTCTTCGCTGAGTTCCATTTCTTTCGCTGCTTCCCGGACCAAGGACTTCAGGAAAAGGTGCAGTATAGCCCAAACTACAAATCCTTCAAAAATCCCTCTATCTTATTTCTACTCTTTATTTCTTTTAGCCCTTGGATGTGTGTGTGTGTGTGTGTGTGTGTGTTTGCGTTGAGGAGAGCTATTACTGTTCGATAAAGTCATTCATTGGATCTTTTTGTGTGATTTCTGACTGAGCCTGACCCCATAAAAACTGGGTAAAAGATCTCACTAGGTTACCCTGTCTCTCGCATTGCTGCTGCTTGTGCTCTGTTGAGCTCACTTTCCCCATCATTTGGAGCACATTGAGGTGTCCCTCTGGGACCCCTAGATTTTCAGGGTAACATCACAGTACATCTTCTGATTTTCTGCAGTGTATTCATTGGTTATGGTATAATTGCCTCAAACGCTTGCTAGGCAAAGGGTTTATGAATCAGCACAGGATTGCCCATTTGCAGAAATTAAAGGGCGCAGTGGGTCCTGGTTGCGTTATAAGGCTTGGTGAATGAATCAGTGGCTTAATGATGTGTCTTCAGAGCTGGAGGAGATGAATCTAACAGTTCTTCGAAATGGGTCAGATACATTGTGAGGTTGCTGCAGGTTGTGGTATTTGTTGCTATAGTCCTAGGTGTGTCGATCTGTTAAAAAATATCCAAACAACATGTCTATTGTCCTGGACTACTCTCTGGAAATTTCCAGCACCACCTGCAAATTTTTATTCCTACACTTGAGTTTGTTTCTTTCTAATTTCCAGACATATCAGAACAACAGCAAAACATATTCTCTTCTTTCTCTCTTTTAATTTTTTTTTTTAGTTACAATGCTGTAGTGCATTGTAGTGAAATGAAACTTTTGCCCTATAACTCCAACTTAAAAAGAAAAGAAAAGAAAAGAAAAGAAAAGAAAAGAAAAGAAAAGAAAAGAAAAGAAAAGAAAAGAAAAGAAAAAAGAAAGGTTAAAATTCAGAGAGGAGAAAATTTGCCCTTCATATCATAGGACTACATCAACAAACAAAACAAACAAAAACAACGAAACAAACAAACAAAAACAAAAACTTTGGAAGAGCCCTAATGCCGATCTAAGAAATTGCTACAGAGAGTTTCCAAAAAGAATAGAAATAGCGGACATGGAGGCAACCAGAATTATCACAACCCAAGGAACTATATTGTGAAAACTCACAACTCTCTAGACTAATTTGCAAAAGTCCTTTGTCTCATCATGAAGAATAAACAGGGGACAAAAACACACAAGCCAGAATCCTACTTCTCCAATTTGTTGTTGTGTGCCTTCAAGTCATTTCTGACTTATGGGGACCCTAAGGCAACCATATCACAGGATTTAATTGCAAGGTGTGTTCAGAGGGGGTTTGCCTTTGCCATCCTCTGAGGCTGAGAGAGTACAATTTGCCCAAGATCACCCAGTGGGTTTCCCTGGCCAAGCAGAGATTCAAACCCTGCTCTCCAGAGTCTTGGTCCAATGCTCCAACCACTACACCATGCTGTGTCTCATTGCGCCAATACCTCTGTGTAAAGGATGAAAGAACAATCTATCCCTATTGCCAGATCATCATCATTGGGATTCATGTTGGCTTGCAACAGCTTTAAAAGGCATAGTCAAAAATTCACAAAATGCAGAAGTTAAAATGCAATTAAACGATCAAAAATGCCCAACTGCTCCTTAAGTAGCTTTGGAGGTGACAGGGCAGCTTTCTTCCTTGCCAGAGATGATGTCCTATGTTGTTCCCCTTTTCCATCAATCTGCCTCCCATGGCTGTTTACACCCTGCTGCCTCCACAGTATAACTTCATTGTATCTTCAAATACATATTCTTTTCCATACAACTGTCCTCGTGATTAAGCTGAATTCTGGGCAAATATGTCTTCAGTGTAAGAGGTAAGCAGAGAAGATACACCACACTGTGGACTGTAAAGTTCTTCCAGGTGTCCCTATGGGTCCTCTTTCTTTGCAGGCTCAGCATACCTGTTTTCTGTCTGGGCCACTAAGTGGCCAGAGAAAGACCGTACGACAGAGAAGAGGCACTCAGGCAGGCAGGCAGGCAGGCAGGCAGGCAGGCAGCCAGATTCATTCCTGCAGCCAGCAGCAAAAGGAAGATGTAATCCTTCTTGGACCCCCAGAAGAACCTAGGAAATCCAAAAGGATGTCTTTTTCTTCCTGTTGGTAACTGCAGGAACAGAGCCCACTGGATGCCTGGCTTCCCTTCCCTTTAGCTAGGGGGTTTGGGGAGGGTGTCATAGCAGACGGAGGTGCTGAACTTCAACATCTTCCACAACCAAAAAAGCTACATACGCAGGTGTAACTTTCCGTGGACCAGTGTATGTCACTAACAGGATGCCAGGCAGAATCTGTAACAGAAATGCCTGGAATTTTCTCCTTCTTGCAACTATAGACGAATTCCAATTATTCTTCCTTTCTGTTCCTTAAGTGTTTAGTTAAAATCTTCATAATGTTACATATGTTGGTGTAACTTGCACTGAACATACATATGTCACTAATAGGATGCCAGCCAGACTTTCGCCATTTCCACACTACACTGTTATAGTGCTATTATTCCACTTTCAACCTCCTGTGGAATTCTGGGGCTTGTAGTTTACTGAGGCCAAAGAACTCTCTGGCTGAGAATCCCTCCCTAAACTGCAAACCCCAAGATTCCACAGGAGGTTGAAAGTGGAATAACAGTGTAGTGCAGAAATGGCCTTTGTGGCAGAAATACATGGAATTTTCTCCTTTTTGCAACTACAGTCTTATTCCAATTATTTTTCATTTCTGCTCCTTAAATGTCTGCTTTAAATGGTTATAAAATACAATACAATTTCATGTCCACGATGGTACTAATTTCTTCTGGGAACCTCACATGAAAATGTTATATATACATGCAACTTTATATTCTGAGAAATTGTGACAAAGAAATGTTGTTATTTTTAAGGATGGTAAGCAATGCCAGGTAAAGTGTTATTGTTTCAAGACAGCAGAGAATGTCAGACATTGGAAGATGGAGATTCAGAATTTAGGGATGTCAGTTCCTAACTATTTTATCCTCATATGTCAGAGGAAATAATTAACCGTAGTTATCTTGCTGTTACAAGAGAAAATGAATATTCTTCCACAGTATTCTTCATATTGAGACATCCCAAAATGCTATGGAGGAAATATTCTGCAGAGAAAAATGTGATTTTTTTGTGCAAAACACAAAAACAAAACCCTATTTTCTGTAAAGAAAACTGGTTTGCTGTTCTGGAAACATTTTTTTTTTTAGGTAGAGAAAATAGGTTTCATGTACAAGAAAGCCTATTTTCTGCACAGGTTTTCTGTACAAGAAACGATGTTTCCTGTCAATCAATTTTCTGCTCACAAAAGTTGGGGTTTTCTGTAGAAAAAGTCTTTTTCTTCACTGGATAGTACTTTCACAACATTTTGGGTCATTTGGAATCAAGAGAAAATTGTGTAAAGTTGTCCCTGGTTTCTTATTCTTGCTAAGAGAGTTTCCTGACAGTCAAGAAACCTGTTTTTCAGCCTGAGAACAAATAATTACAAATATTATTTCCATCCCTACTTCAGATCTCTACTCAGTCATAAACCTAGGTATAGCCTTGCATGAATCACTGTCCTATTTCCTAGGGATGTTGTGGAGGATAATAAAGGCCACCTTGAATCCTGTCTTAAGTTTGTTGAAATAGACAAGGAGAGAAATCTGAAATAACACAGTAAGAAACAGTAGCCTCCATGTCAGCATGGTTGTGAATTTGCTCTGGGTTTTACTCCAGTCTCCAAAGAAGCAAACCAAACCCTTGAGCTATGTCCTCAGCATAGGCTGGGCACCATAGATAGTGCCTTTGAGAGTTCACATTAAAACCTACTGTAGATTCACTGCCCCGATGACATTGGAACCAGCTGCTGCCATTGAATTTAAATTATTTAATCAGAGCCAAAGTATTCCTTCCTTCCTTCCTTCCTTCCTTCCTTCCTTCCTTCCTTCCTTCCTTCCTTCCTTCCTTCCTTCCTTCCTTTTTCTTTCTTTCCTAAAATAATTATTACCCACTGATATCATACAATCTCAGGGTGACATACAATAAAATCATTTTAACCAAGAATATAAAAGAGTAGGGAATAACAGAGTAGGAAATTTTAACAGAGTAAAAAGCACATCAAACAATGTGACAGGATAAATTAGGACAACTAAAATCAGTTGAAACCGTTCTGAATGCACAGCCTGCAATGTGCATCCATGTGTAATGGCACAACATGTACAACTCTGCTTCCACAATCCCAAAGTGATTATGGCCATCCTGCATTGGACAAAAATGTTCAACTGCTTCCACAGGGGGGCTTATGCATCTAAAATATATGAACAGGAGTCAGGTCTATACCTGGAAGAACTGTGATCTATTTTGATGAGCTACTATCCACGTTTTGAAATAATGCTTTTCAAGGCAATTGTAATTTTACTGAGATCTTGAACAGCATTCCAGTTCAAGCAATGTATAAGCAGCAGGAAGGAGCTGGATTTCTCCAGCTGGCCATGACCTCTGTGTGTTCAGTGAAAGCCCTGAATTACTCATTTGGCATGTGAATCCAACTGCGCATTCCTAAGCTCTGTATATGTTTTGTAGTCTTCCTGAGTCGCATGCATACAACATACAGATACACAATAGAGTTGCCAGTTCAGGATCGTCCCAGGGCCTGAGGTTTCCAGGCCAAAATCTGAGATCTAGGGAGTGCTTCTAGCAATGTCATGAAGCATTATGCACAAAGTACCGCTCATAGTTTCTCACAGCTTACAGACATCTAGAGAACATATTTTCCTGTTTGGAAATAAAAACAGAAATCTTACCTAGAGGAGCTGTTTCCAGGTCAAGGGAGAACTTACTGAGGGAGAAAGGCTAAGGAACCTTTAATCTAGCCTCCTTGCTTCTAACCAGATGGGGAATGCAAAGCGGAACGGAGGCTGAGCCCTGGTGCTGGAAATACATTGAACGGGTGGGAAGCTAAGCCCACCAGTTTGCAGCCGTATCTCCCACACACAGACGACCTGTATCTCCCACACGCAGGAGACTCACAGTGAAGTCCTGCAATGTAGTAACCCAAAGGCACAGGTTCCATTCAGACTTCTGCCTTGAATGTGTGCAGCCTGAGGGGTAAGAGCCCGTTCTTCCCAATGCAGAAATCCATATCTATGCATGTGTTGCACAAAAATACTGTGGGAAAAAAGACCTGAATGCACCAAAGGTGACAAGTTCTTTAGCCAGTGCGCCCAGTTGGCCATGTATAGCTTTCATGAGAAACAGGTTTAAACTTTAGCTTCTGGCAAGCCGACATCAATCTTTTCCTGTTGGTGACAGTAATCTTTGCTTTGTACCAAGGCTCCAGTGTAATCAGTACTAAATCTTCTAATGATATACCGCCATTCAGTAAATTATAGCACAGCTGGGGCATTCTTGTTGTAGCTCTGCTGAGCTGTAATTGCAGAGTGCAGTAAAATAGGTACAAACCATGTAACTTTGGGCTGATAAATCACCCGAGAAAAATGCTTGAACTGTCAAGTGCGGATAATAGAACGGGGATCTATACTGTTTCATGCACCATGAGGGACAATGCTGGGATGGAAAGGGGAGGGGGGAGAGTGCTCGTGCAATTTAATGTATGTGTGAGTCCGCATGTGCACCTCAAGCTCTCAACACAAGCCAGAAGTTTAGTCAGTTTTGGATAAAAGGGACAAGGTCTTCTGTAGGAGGAACTGGGAACAGCTGTTCATGAGATGGTGACATTTCCAGTTGAACATGACCATTCATTTACTGTCTATTGAAGGAGACAAGCCAAAATCTCCTAGCAGACAGCTGAAATGCAATTCATACAATTTTTCTGAAACAGAAAAAGGAATCATGAGGTGCTTGCTTCTCTCTGTTTCAGAGAAGTGAACATCGAGACACATCCCTCCTTGCAGAGTTCAGGAAAATTGTTCTGGTGGTGGTTGTTGCTTTTAATATTAACATCTCATCTTTTTCCCAGTTTGGGACTCAAGGTGGCTTACAACACTTAAAAGATGCATAGCTTAAAAGTGAGTGTGTGTGTGTGTGTGTGTGTTTGCCTTCAGTTGGCCTGTGGACTTACGGTGACCCCATGAACTTCATAGGGTTTTCTTAGGCAAGGAATACTCATAAGTGGTTTTGCCAGTTCCTTCCTCTGAAATATGGACTACAGCACCTGGTATTCATTGGGGGTCTCCCACTCAAATATTAACCAGGGCTGACTCTGGTTTGTTTCCAGATGGAATCTGGTGCTTCACCAAATACAAAAATTAAAAACACAATTAAGCTATCCATGAAATTAAAATAAAAGATTAAAAAACATAGCTATTAAAAACAACAAATAACCAAGACATAGATAGATAGTACTGCGCCATTCTTCAAGGCCCAGTCCCTTTAAGCAGTCAGTCTTCAAAGCTTGCCAAATAAAATAAAATAAAATAAAATAAAATAAAATAAAATAAAAGTTTTAACTTGCCTGCAGAAAGATAGCAAGAAGTCTGAACCTTCTTGGAATGGAATTCCAGAGCCACAGAGAAGGCCCTCTGCCATGTTCCCAGCAGATGGTAAAGGGACAGAGGCCATTTCCGCATTAGTCTGTTATAGCATGATGATTCCACTTTCAACATCCTCTGGAATCCTGGGGTTTGCAGTATCGGGAGGGGCCGGCCAGCCCCTCCCGAAACTGCAATCCCCAGGATTCCAGAGGATGTTGAAAGTGGAATCATCGCGCTATAACAGGCTAGTGCGGAAATGGCCAGAGAGGGTCAGTTGCTGCATTGTGGTACAGTTTCCCCAACCACATTCTGCCTTTCCAGTAGGCCCTTGAGGCAGTGAACATGAACCTCTTTCCCAGTTTCTATCCTCACAGCAAATGTGTGATGGAGGTTAGGCTGAGAAACATTGGTTGACCCAAAGTCACCCAGTGACCTCCATGCCTCAAGGAGAACTTGAACCTGGGCCTCCCCACTCTTGGTCCAACATTCTAATCATGTATGACACCAGCCCTATATACGTATAATTAAATTCTCTTCCCTCCCTCTGTTGTTTTTCTGCTATTTTTGACTGCACTCTTTTTGAAAGTTGGGACCGATCTGTTTTGCCTGTTTCCAGAGAAGTAGCTGTGTGAGTTTGTTACAGTACAAACAAGAGTCTTGTGCATCTTAAAGACATCATAATAAATGCTCATCCCAGAGCCTGGGAGCAGCTAATTCTAAACAATGAGTCACTCATAAGCCATTCCTTTCTTTTTCTTTCTTTCTTTCTTTCCTCCTTCCTTCCTTCCTTCCTTCCTTCCTTCCTTCCTTCCTTTCCCAATAACAAAGCTATTCATTAAGTTCCATGATAATTGCAAAGTAAAGAAGAATGACATCATTTCTTTTGTTGTTTAACTGTAATTCTTTTACGTTACTTTTATAGTTAAACTTTTATTTGGGCCATTTCCGCACTACACTCTTATAGCACGATTATTCCACTTTCAACATCCTAGGATGTTGAAAGTGGAATAATCGCGCTATAAGAGTGTAGTGTGGAAATGGCCTTGTTGTATTTCCTACCATAGCCCAGTGGCTTCTGACTCTTTTTCTTTTTAAATATTTTTAAATATTTTTATTAACGTGTATAATATGTAAAACAACATAGAAGGGGTTAAAAAGACAAATAGTAAATAAACTGACAAACTCTAATATCTAACCTAATACTAAATTAAACTAGACTACAAGTAAACTAAAAAGGGTCCAAAAACACATATAAATTACTTCCAACTCACCAGTTTTTTGTTCTAAGATAATGTATGAAATATATTTCTTCTAGTGTGTCTGTCATTATCACACTGCTGCCTAGTATTTAATAACTGTAACTTTAACCTTCAAAACCAGTAATTGATTTCCCTCACCCAATGTGAGGGAATATATGTTAGATATACAATCAACTTATCTTGATCGTTTTAAAATTTAATCAAAGATCCTTCATTAATTAAAATAGCTAATTTATCTATTTCTGCCAAATCCAGCGTGTTCAACAGCCAGTCTTCATTCAAAGGCTTGTGACTTTCTTATGTCCTCATCCCCACAAAAAAAAATCTTGCAAAAGAAACCATTTTAATTATTTTTGAATAATCCAAAAGTAAACAATTACCTTTTAAAAATATGTAACTATAACTACTAGGAGTTGCGACTGTAATGACAATAATTTAATTAGTTGCTTCCCTTCCTCCTTCTGCAGTGCCCAAAGCTCCACCAACTTACTGTACAGCTTCTGAAGTCACTCTATACCTATGGAGAACCAGATTCCAGTACTGATCTAGTCATTTTGCATCTGGTTCTGTGCCCAGGCAAAAGGAAAGGGAAGTGGGGAAGGCATGTGCCTGCTGTCCTCCTCTGCGCATTATGCTCCCCTATCCTATCCCATCCCATCCCCTTATCTTTCGCCTTGGCGTACATTCTCCACACCCAGGCAAAAGACAAGGAAATGGGAGGGCGAAGACCCGCATCCATCTACCCCATTCCCTTGCCTTTTGCTCCAGCACCCATTCTCTGCACCTGGGCAAAAGGTAAAAGAATGGGGGCATGGAGAAGGTGCACACACACCTTCCCTCTTTGCACGTGGTGCCCTGCTCCCATTCCCTTGCCTTTTGGCTGGTGCATACCCTTTACAACTGGGCATAAGGCAATGGAATTGGGGAACGAGAGGTGCATGTGCCTCCCCTTCCCGTTCCCTTGCCTTTTGCCTTGGTGCACAATCTTTACACCTGGGCAAAAGGCAAGGGAATTGGGGAAGAGGAGGTGCATGTGCCTCCCCTTCCCATTCCCTTGCCTTTTGCCCTGTTGCGTGTTCTCGAAAACCAACCAAACAAGGGAATGGGGCAAAGGCACATGCACATCTTCCTTCTCCATGCAGTGCTCCCCTCTTTCGTTCCTTTGGCTTTTGCCCACATGAAGAGAAGGAAGGCACATGTGCCCGGGCAAAAGGCAAGAGCATGGGAGGAGGAGAATGAGGGGGGAGAAGTACAGATGCCTCGCAAATAATCAAATTTGCAAAGGTCAAACCTGCAAATGTGAAGGGAGGACTGTAGATACACACACATGTAGTCCCAATCAACATAACATAAAATGACCCATATTATTTGTAGACCTAGCTATGAATGTGGAGCTTTACACATTTAGCAAAAATGAGCACACCCCACATTTTGCTAGAACAGCAAAGGCCATAGTTTTATTGGTTACAGATGAGTAGCCTTTCTCCCATTGCATGTGTGAACTTGCCTGCTAGTGAACGGCAACCCATTCCTGAACTGCCCCCCCCCAACAGCTGATGGAAACCCATTTATCCAGCCCATCGACTGGGTAGCCCTGCCATGACAAATGTGGGAATCCACTTGGGCAAAAGCCACTGTGTGGTTCCTCTGCCACCTGGGAGTGAGGCAGAACCATTGGCACCTGAACTGGGCAGGACCTGGTTGCCTATCAAGGTCACTGAGCATGACCGCTTCCACGTTGGGTGTGACAGGGACATGTATCCCAACTACTCTCAAACTGAATCCGGTCCCCCATGCTAAACCTGCTACAAGAGTGGGGTTTTTTTTGTCCCAGTTAATGTAACCTATTTGCAGAAAAATAACTCCCAAGCCATTTTTCATCTTACCATGACATATGGCCATTTCCGCACTGCACTGCACTGTTATAGTGCTTTTATTCCACTTTCCTGTGGAATTCTGGGGTTTGTAGTTCACTGAGGCCAAAGAGTTCTCTGGCTGAGAATTCTAAATGCTGCTCCCTAAACTGCAGACCCCAGGATTCCACAGGATGTTGAAAGTAGAGTAATAGCACTGTGACAGTGCAGTGTGGAAATGGCCATAGAGAAAGAGAAATTATGTCCATGGATTGTTGTCAGCAGTTTGGTTGAATTTGGAAGACATTGAAAATTTCTTCTCCTTTAAGAGGAGGTTAAACTTATAGTTGGGGACAGAAAGACTGAAGTGTACCTTAAACCCAGCCACAACCCTAACCATTATTCTATTCAATGAAATCCTCAATATATTGAAATTCTAACTGGAGTTAGAAAATACCTCACAATGCACATAATGCAAGTTTAAATCCTAAAGCATTAGGGTTAAGCTACTCCCACATGATGTGCCAGGGTACCTATGAATGTTTTCAGAATGAAGACTAATTGTTATGACCTATATATGCTGAAGAAAAATGATGTTAGAAAAACAGCATCTAACTAGAAACCTCGGTTTACCTCAAGTATCCTGTGGCTGCCGCCGCGGAATCATCAAGGCCATAATATTGAAAGCTTTTTACATTCATGAAGGAAAGATAGTCCTGGAAGAATGGAGCATTTCGTGTGGTTTCCCAGGGAACCGTGCAGCAGATAAAAAGATTCGGCTTGAAGCTTTAGAAAGTCAAACAAAAGTGAGTTCACATTCTGAGAATTTGACAAACGTTCTGAAGTCAGATTGGATTTCTGTGGCTCAACAGTACGAACAGCTCGGGCATGAGTGACAAAAGAGAATAGACCCTAATAAAGTTGCTGAAGGTATGAAATGGAGAACCATCAACTTTTATTTCCAACCTACTTTTCCTGTAAAGATGAATGACAGGTATTACCTAAAAGGGATTCATAATTGTGATTCAGAAACTTAAACAAAAGAGTCACCATGTAGAAAGGGGAGAAAATTATCCCTTCAGGATGGAGTAGTCCTTTTGATGTCAGCAGCTGAGGGTTAAACCTTTGCCACAAGAAGCTCAGAGGTAAATAGTCATCCCTGCTTACTCACTGGTGGTTGGTGGAAGATGAGGAATCAGGGCCTCAAGGCATTGTCAGAAGGTGCAGGCAGCAGAAATCTGGCTACAGCTACGCAAGTCTGGTTCTGGTCAGTTCCTGGATCAGAGATACTGTGGGAACTTCCATGCGTTGTGCCTGCAGGAGAGATCGGTGTATGTGTGCCTTCAATCCTGTTGATTATGGCAGCAACCATATGAATTTCATAGGGTTTTCTTAGGCAAGGAATACTCAGAGGTGATCCGACTGTGTTTAAAAATAAGTCAACTAGCCTTAATTTTTTTTTTTTTTTTTGCAGAACCTGGTAACAGGTTACAGCATGGGCATGTGGCCACAGTGCACGGGAGCATGGCCAGGGCACACGGGGGATTGGCTACAGGCCAAGACACCCCAAAAACTGCCACCCGGGGTGAACCACCCCATTGCTCTCCCCCGTCCCTACGCGACTGGAATTGTAGGCCATTTCTGCACTACACAGTTATAGTGCTATTATTCCACTTTCAACATTGTGTGGAATTCTGGGGTTTGTAGTTCACTGAGGCCAAAGAGCTCTCTGGCTGAGAAATCTAAATGCACCTCCCTAAACTGCAAACCCCAGGATTCCATAGGATGTGGAAAGTGGAATAATAGCACTATAAGAGTGTATGTGGAAAAGGCCATAGAATCATAGCACTGGAAGAGACCACAAAGGTCATCCAGTCCAACTCCCTACCATGCATGAATACGCAATCAAAGCATTCCTGACAGATGGCCACCCAGCCTGTTTAACAACCTCCAAAGAAGGAGACTCTACTACATTCCAAGCCAGCATATTCCACTGTCAAACTGATCTTACTGTCAGAAAGCTCTTCCTAATATTTAGATGACATCTCTTTTCCTGAAGTTTGAAGCTGTTGCTCCATGTCCTAGTCTCTGGAGACGCAGAAAACAACTCCATCGTTCATATGATATCTTTTTAATATTTAAACATGGCTATCATGTTGCTTCTTTATTGTCTCTTGTCCAGGCTAAACATACCCAGTTCCCTGAGCCACTCCTCACTGGGCATGGCTTCCAGGTCTTTTACCATTTTGGATGCCCTCCTCTAGGCATGTTCTATCTTGTCAATATCCTTCTTGTCAACTGTAGTGGCCAAAACTGGACACAGTATTCCAAAGCAGAATACAATGGTACTAGTATTTCCCTTGACCTAGATACTTTGGGAACTTGTAACCCCTGAAGTAAATTGTTCCATTCTTTGGGCTGAAACCTCAGAAAATCCTGTCAATTGCAAGGCCCCCCTACCACTGAGCAGAGTGAGGTTGCCTCAGATAGCAAGTGCAGGGAGGTGCTGATCCCAGCCTCTTGGCCACTGGCCTCAACTGAATGAGAGAGCTGTTTATGACACATAACCTTTCTGCTCCTTGCAACCAGTCTATGGCTTCAGCTGTGGAGGAGAAGCCTATTGTCCAGGTGAGATTCCATTGCCAGCCCAGTGAGCTTCTGAATGTGGGCTGGGGGAAAATGCTAGTTTTTCATGCACCTTAGCCTCCAAAATATCTTTGCTAGTAGAAGCTCTGGGTAGTAGAACAGAGCTTGGAAAAGTTGTTTTTTTGGTTTTGTTTTGGAGAATAGTCCCCACAATGCACCATCCACCATACAGCCTGGGGAATACTAAGAAGTCAAAAAACAAAACAAAACAAAAAACAACAGCTATTGCCAAGTCCTGGGGACATGCAGGATTTTGTTGTCCAGCTTCATAGTAGGAGCCCAGCTTTAGCATCTCTTGTTGTTCACTGCATTGGGGATTCATTTAGAATTCTCAAGTGGTGCACTCCAGCTCCTCACCAACCTACAAACTCATACCTTCTAGCATTTCACAGATGAAAACTGGGACATGAGTATCAGAGCAATAAGAGTGTAGCCAAGAACAGGAAAGTTATTAATGAGAAAGAACACGTGTTAGGAGAGGCTGCCGTCGTTCAATTTTGCCTGAGTCTACTGGGACGAGCAAGATTCTGCCCATTTTCTCCTCTCCCTCCTGCTGAGTTAATTGAGTGCAAACTACTTTTGCACCTTAAACTCAGGTCCTTTCTGCACAAGGCTGATACATTGCAGTAGCGTCATATTGTCGCTTTTACATCCACACATTAAACTGATTTGACGTCGTTCTGTTCTCCGTGGTTCCGCACGGTCTTAGTGTAGTTAACATCGACATTAAACCAATGTATTGTAAAAACAGAAAAACTCTGATATAAACCACCCAAACCGTTTCTGCTGCATTTTCTCCTACATGTAGAAGCGTTACATCAATTCACACCACTTGCGCTAAAATGTAGTAATGGTTTCTATAACCTTTTTTTTTAATTGATCAATCAGCGGTGGCAGGGTGGAGCAAAGGAAGGGAATAGGAGTTCCATGAGAATTGACAATGTGGAAGCTACAAACAATTTTCTCTGCTTTACTTTGATAGAAACCGGAGGGTGTGCAGATAGGAATTGGGGTAAGTCAGAGTAAAAAACACCGCTCATGATATGTGGTGAAATGCTCCTCCACTCTAGTGTGGAAATGGCCTCAGTTTGCAGCAATTGAACTAAGCTGGGAACAAAGGAGGAAAGTGGGAGGAGGAAAGGGAAACCAGGACATTTTAAAAGCCGCTGAAAAAAGTGGGAGGACAGAGGAGTGACTGAATTGCTCCTGCCAAATCCAGGCAGCTGGAGGGTATGCAAACCCCAGGAGTTGATAGGATATAGCCATGGTTGTTCAAGTGGAATCATAACACTAGAATTATCTAGTATTAAAAAGCCCCTGAAATGCACAGTAGTTATTTGTTTCTTAATGCTGGAGATATAAGGCACTTTACAAATATGAACAATGTCCAACGCACAGGCAAATGAGATGATGGATTAAGGGTGGGTACCTCTTTTCATTCTGAGGTCTGAATTCAAGTTCTATATTCTTTTTTAGAAATCATATTTTATGTGGTGGGTGGGGCCATATGGAAAAGGTTGGGACCAAAAATACCAGCTTATTTTAGTTTGCAGCTCTTACTGCCAGTGTTCAATGGCTATATAAAAGAGGGATTTTTCAACAGGTTTTGCCTATCAAGGAACCAGGTAATGGGGAACACCTGCTGAAGTTCCCTGTCCTGCACAACTGTGAAAGCTACAGAAACCCATTCCAGTTTTCATTCTTGTAATCCTATTCCTGATGATTCGTCTTGTTGTCCAGTTTCCTTCCAGTTCAGTTCAGTTACCAGAAATAAATATGCCACTGGAGAGAAGGGAAGTGAAATTGAAGGTAAGGGTTGCAAAGCCATTACAGCAAACGGAAGAAAATGTTTAACTCTTTCCACAAACTCCTGGTTCCTCCTTATAAATCACCACGACCACCCCTTTATTGTTGATTTGCAAAGAGCTGTTCAGGCAGTGGCGTATCTGGACACAACAGCACCTAGGGCGAGTGTGGAAGTTGCACCTCTGGGTGCTGTTGTGGCAGCGAGTGGGGGCGGCGGCGATTGGGCATGGAGGTGGCAATAGGGTATGGGAGGGTGGCAGAGAGCAAGGGGTGGCCAGTGGGCATGGCGGGTGGTGAGTGGGCGCAGGGAGGGACAAGTGAGCATGGGGAGTGGGGAGTGGGCCAGACCGGGGGGTCAGATTTTGCACCTCCAGGTATTGTCACCCAGGGCATGCACCCCAGTTGCCCCACCCTAGATACACCTCTGTGTTCAGGTGACAGCGTGTGCTTCTGTCCAGTTCTGTGTTCTCCATAAGCAATGCAGCAAGAAAGCTCAAACTTAATTTGCTTGCCAAGGTAGTTGGGGCAGATGACATAATGAGAATTTCAGTCTGGGATGGTTAATATGCAGATGGTTTGAAGGCACTTTGCCTCGCCTCACCTTTGCTGATAATCAAAGAGCTCCATAGCCTGTTTGATGATGGAGAGAGAGAGAGAGAGAGAGAGAATGTATATGTGAGGAGCACAGCACCAACAACGACAGCAGTAATTAGGGAGATGTTCCTTGCAAAGAGTGTTAGTGGTTGTTTTCATCTTGGGAGAGAATTGTCTTCTAATGCTATGGAGATGAGGGTTCAGACACAGCCATCACAAGGCTGGGCGTGGAAAACTGGAACATCAACAATGGGAAGATGGTTTGTTTGGGTTTTTTTCTCCCCTGAAGTGTTATTATCTATTTCGAAAATGTCTCGCTGCCCTTTCTTTAATCTAGGTGTGGGGAGCATCAGGCCCTGGGGCCAGTCCTGGCCTTCGTGACATCTTAATCTGGTCTTCCGAGGGTGCTCACATGGCCTTCTGTTTGATAGCACAGACCTGTGGTTTTTGTGTACATGCCTCTCCTTTCTGAAAAATTTAACTGCTTCTCCAGTGAAGTATAGGAATTCACAGAAACTTGAGCCAGTGTCCTGAGCCTAGTTGTGTGTATGTGTGTGTGCGTGTGTGTGTGTGTGTGAGAGAGAGAGAGAGAGAGAGAGGGTGGTGGGTGGATGGGTTGCTGTTCTACCTCACCTAAATGTTTTGAGGAGCTCCTCACCCCTTGTTTTTTGCTGGATGAGGTCTTGCCTTTCCACTATTTTATTCCCCTCTGACAATCCCTCATACTTCCTTGTCAAAATGGCCATCAGCAGAACCTCTTAAATCCACAGAAGACAAACTGTAACCTGGGGCTTGGCTGATTTCTTTTAACCTGCCCTTTCCCTCACCTGATGACTCTGAATGGGAGACAGAAAGAACCCCGGGGCTTGCCGCTTCTCTTTGTTTGGGGCAAAGTCTTTGAACAGGCCTTTTGAGGTTTCCCACGAATGACTTTTGCTGAATGAAAGAAAGCTGAGGATGATATTACAGTGAGGAGACATCAAAGTGAAGTGACTCTCATTTTGGCCTGTCTATGTCTGCCACTGTCGGTAATGCATCGAGATCATCTGGGCAGAAGCTTTATGTAATGACAAATAATATTTTAGCCTTTCACAAAGTACTTATCTCTGGCACCTGCCTCCCTAGTCAGACGGGTGTGTGTGTGTGTGTGTGTTATCTCACAACCCTTCATTTAACCATTTAGTTTTAATTAAAGACAGTTGCTCCCCACAGGTGACTCAGAACAGCAATGGCAGAGCAGATAGAGCTCTGTTGCTCATATTTTGCTGTTTAACATTCAGTCAGATCACTAAATTTAATCAAGCACCAGTACTGATTAGAGCTTGGGAATGCTTATTTTTGTGGACTGCAAGTCCCAGAATCCCCCAGCTAGCTCTCGGTGGTTGACGATGGCTCTCTGGGATGTCAAGCAGAGAAAGCAATACTTGCAAATTGACCCTTTAACTGGAAATGCTATGGATCGAAGCATAGCCTCCAACATTTCACAGAAAAACCAACACATGGATGGCCAAGCGGCATCAAAGCACGGTAAGGACGGCAAAAATCTATCAATAAGGAGGACCATGTAAGCTAGGAAAGGCTGCAGCAGTTTGCTTTTGCCTGATTCTGTTGGGAAGGGCAGACTCAGTTTCCTTTTCTGTCTGCACCACTGAGTTAATTGAATGCAAACTATTTTTGCATTTTGAACTCAGTTTGCAGCAGCTGAAGTAAGCTGAGGACAATGGGGGAAGTGGGAGGAAGAAAGAGAAACCAGGACATTTTAAAGCCACTGGAAAAGTGGGGTGACAGAGGATTAATAGTAGGTGACCCTGCCAAAACAGGACAATTGGAGGGCTTGCTGAAGTTGTGTCCTCCTGCATGCTTGCTGAGCTACTATATATACGGATGTATAAATCTAGACGTTTTTGTCAAAAAATTGACCCCAAAAAACTGGGTCAACTTATCCCTGGGTTAAGGTAAGTACTGTATCTTAACTCTTATCGAAAAAAGGAACAATCCCCATCTCTGAGAATAGTGGCAAAAGCTCAGAGCTTAGTCCGTCCTGGCATGACCTGTTAGAGCACCAACTCCCTCTGCTCTCTCTGCCACAGTGCCACTTCTGCGCTTTTTGAATGCTTGGATGGAAAACTGGGAATGGCAGCAGCATTTTGGCGCTTCCCCTCAAAGGAGCCCCAAGAGGGTAGAGGGAGTTTGTGCTTGTTTTAGGTTCTCCCTGAACGGACTACGTTCTTGCCTTTTGCCACTCTATCCGGAGAAGGCAAAGGTTCCTTTTTTTGCCGGGGTTAATACTGTTCCTTAACTTTTGCATACAGTGGTCTCTCCACTTTCATGAGGGTTTGGGGCATGGAACCTTTGCAAAAATGGAAAAACTGCAAATAACTCCCCTCTAATCCCCCTCCCATTCACTTCCAGGGCTCCAGTGGTGGAGCTTGGAGTGTGTGGAGGGGGGACTACTGCGCGAGGGGCATGGCCGCTATGCATGGGGGCATGGCCAGGGCATGCGGGGGCGTGGCGACAGGCCGGGATGCCCCCCAAACATTGCCACCCAGGGTGAATCACCCCAACCGTCCCCGTGTCCCTACGCAACGGCAGGCCTCGCCTCTCCCATTTCCTAGCCTTTTGTGCGCGGGGGCCGGAGGCAAGCGAATGGGAAGAGGAAGCTCCAGAGGAGAGAAGGAAGGCTCCCGCGAGTCTCCCCACCCAATTCCCTCACCTTTTGCCTCACTGTGAGTTCTCGGTGTCAGGGCAAGAGGCCTGGGAATGGGACGGGAGAACTCCGGAGGGGAGCTTCCAAAGCCTTCCCCCATTCCCTTGCCTTTTGTACACAGGTGCTTGTCTTCCTTCTCTGTGCACGGCAAGATGCAAGAGAATGGGGGGAAAAGGAACACACATGCTTTGTGAATAATCAAGTTTGCAAAGGTTAAACCTCTGAATGTGGAGGGAGAACTCTGTCCGTCCATCCATCCATCTCTATCTATCTCCTTTCTCTGAGTAGAGTAGAGAAAGGTCTTTTTGAACTCCGGGGCGTGGGGAATGGTGGTGGCAGCCGCCAGTGGCAGTTGGCCCCCCGAGGCAGCATTGGGGCTTTCCCCTCTCTCGTGCAACGATCCTCGACTTACCCATATCGAAATCCCTGATCTTGGCCCCCAAACCTGCCCTCGACTTCTACATGATATCAACTTACACACAAATAGAGGCAATATGTTTCCTGCCCGACAGCCATTTCTGGTTCCCAGCTTCATTCTTGAGGTATATGTTTTGGGTAAATGGAACTTCTGCAAAACATTTGCACTCAGTTCCAATGGAAGCAGTGCTGTTTTGTGGCATGCTGCACAAAAGCGGCATAGTCCAAACAGCTCAAAGCCACATTGCGTGCGTTAAAACCTTACCGTTGTTTTCTCTCTTGTTTGCCATATCGTTTCCCTCGTTCATAACTGTACAGCAAAGGAGCTGCTCAAAATGGAGCCTCTCTGGGAGAGGCTTGCTGATAACATAGCACTGTTTCCTAGAAACGGTGCTCTTTAGCTTGAGCTCCTAGAAACAACTTGCTGGGACTGAGACTGTAGATAAACACTCTCACCTGCGGTGTGGAAGTGAGGAAGACTGATGCAGTGTAATTTAGAAAAGAAGCTGTCTAGGGCCATTTCCGCACTAGCCTGTTATAGCGCGATGGTTCCACTTTCAACATCCTCTGGAATCCTGGGGTTTGCAGTTTCGGGAGGGGCCGGCTGGCCCCTCCCGAAACTGCAAACCCCAGGATTCCAGAGGATGTTGAAAGTGGAACCATCGCGCTATAACAGGCTAGTGCGGAAATGGCCTAGATTCCATGATCTTCGACTGTCCCGATTAATCCTCTACCATCTCATTTTTGCAGTTGCTTTTAAATGCCCCAGTTTCGCGCTCCTCCTCCCCTTTGTTCTTAGCTTACATCAGTCACTGCAAGCTAAGTTCAAAGTGAGCTCAAGGTACTTTCAAAATATTTTGGACTCAATTACTTCAGTGGCGACAGGGAGCAGGAGAGGGTCGGGTCGGATCAGCGGGACCACCCTCTCTGCCACGCCTAGCTTAGCCATACTGCTGCCGTCTGGCCATGTGTCCTCCGCTGCCGTGTTTCCTTCGATGTTCAGTTGGCAGTGGAAGTGGGGAGTAAGTCACGTTCACCTCAATTGACTGGAACACGCTTGTGCGTAAGAACGGAATGTGAGCAGGAAAGAACTGCTGGGAGGGAAGAGAGGTACCAAAAAGTAAAACTATCTGTTCATCTTCAGTTCTGACAAGAAGATTGTCTGACTACTGAACTAATCTTTTATGAATACTTCCTGGATATATCCATGAAGACGGCTTATTGAGTTAGAATAAGACCAGGCATTACAGGTGGAATCTTGCCTTTCCCAAGGGGCTCAGGCAAAAGCAAGTGCTCTATCCTCTCCTAGCTTGTGTGTTCTTCCTCGTTAACTCAGGGCCTTTCTGCACTACACTGTTATAGTGTTATTGTTCCACTTTCAACATCCAATGGAATTCTAGAGTTTGTAGTTTACTGAAACCAAAGAGCTCGCTGGCTGAAAATTCTAAAGGCTCCTCCCTAAACTGCAAACCCCAGGATTCTATAGGATGTTGAAAGGGGTATAATATGACAGTGTAGTGCGGAAAGCCTTAATTGCCATCTTGACAATACTCTGATGTTGCTTGGCCGCACGGGTCCTGATTTTCATCCGTGAATTGTTGGAGAGTATGGGATTAGGTCTATGCAAGTTGAAAATGCATATAAAATGTTCAGCTGAGAAGGTAAATCCTCATAGAACATGTGGTGTAGTGGTGAATTTTGACCAGCAGACCTTACGATAGTCCTAATAGCAAAAGCCTCCACAGGAGTCCAAAAATGTGATGGTTGGGTGGATCTATTTCACCTCGACAACAATAAAATCCTGACATTTTTCATCTCCCCCAGGAGCAAGTGTTTCATTAGGCTAAAGGGTCTTGACCACTCAAGACTAAGCCAAAATACTTTTCTTGACAACGTGCTCATAACAATGAGTACTATTAGAAAAACCCATTATTCTCTATGTGCTATGGGGAACTAAAGCTGAGAGGACAAGGGAATGGGAGCTGGATGGGAGGTGATATCAGAGACTATGCTAATCAAAAAGTCCTGGGGCTTCAGTCCTGCAAGTCTTGGATCCACTAAGCCAGTGATACTCAAACTGATGGTCTCTGGATCAGTCCCTGAGCCATTGGCTGCCAGTCCTTGACAAGTTTCTACGAAAGAAGGAAGCAATTGTACCCGATGGGGACAAATTTAGTGCTGGTCCTTGGAACATTGGAAAATAATAATTGTTGGTCCCCAACATGAGATAGCCTGAGAAACACTGCACTATGATATTGTGCTGAAATGTCTGAATGCTAGTGAGTGTCACTAACTGGGGAAATTAGGTCAGAGCTTGTTACCCCAAAACCATGGGTGCCACAAGGGCCACCCACAATGCCAGTAAAGTGTGTAAAAGTGAGGAATGATTAGCTCAAAAATAGGAGGCTTGCAAGAGGGGGCAACTCAGTGAGACCTTGCCTACCAATTTTTACGAGCTCATGCGGGAAAAAGAACCAGTTGAGAAATGAAATGTAAACTAAAAATGTGATTTTATTGACAAGATTCAACACAAGAACACAAAAGCTCAAACACTTATACACCTACACAGGGACTAACCAAAGGTGAGGAAGGAAAGTGGGATAGAGGATCTTGAGGGATTTGGGCAATATTTATCAGTCCGGAGAGAAGAGGAGGATGCAGCAATGTGGCTTAGGCAGGAACCTAAAGACAATTCTCATTTAGGAACTGGATGGACAGAGTGGTGTTTGGATCAGCGAGAGACTACACTGAATCAGGGGTATTTGTACCTGAAAAATGTCCCAAGGGTATCACTGTGACTCACGCTCCCAGCTAGGCAGACAATAGGAATTGCAACACAAACAATGAAGTCCAGACAGAGTCAATGGGGCTCGAGTTTGAGTGACAAAGGGATAAAGGTTGTCATAATAGCTGGATATTGAGTAGAGGTGGGGAAACAATAGGAAAATGTCCAGGTGCACAGGGACCAGGGAAGTCAATCACAATTTGGTGGGAACTTTCCTATTTCAGCGCTGAGAGTCCACCTAGATATTTCACGTCTATTGTATTCAGAGCAGCCGTGCTATTGTCCTGAACTGACTGTGTCTCTTGCCTAGCGGGAGGTGAGGCTGACCTTCCTTGCCACGTCACATTTAAAGTCAGAAATTTGCCTCCTGCAGCATGACCTTGCCATCACATGACGTATCATTTATATCAATGCCAATTAATATGATGCCAATTGAATATTAATTGCCAATTCAACAATGTCAATTGAGGGGGGTGCATGGTGAGGTATCAAGCTTACCATGTTACTCTGCAAAATTGATAATTTAGCATTCATATATTCATAGAATTACAGAATCATAAAATTGGAAGCAGTTGCGTAGGGATGGGGGTGGAGGTGGTTCGCCCTGGGCGGCAATGTTTTTGGGGTGTCCCAGCCCATAGCCACGCCCTTGCATGTCCTGGCCACACCCTTGCATGCCCTGGCCACGCCCCACAGCCACACCCCTGCATGCCATAGTCCCTCCCTCCTCCGCCGCTCCCCCCTCCACACACTCCAAGGTCTGCCACTGATTGGAAGAGACTATAAGGGCCGTCGAGTCCAACCCCCTGCCATTCAGGAACCCACCGTCAAAGCATTCCCAACAGATGTCCATCCAGCATCTGTTTAGAAACCTCCATAGAGGGAGACTCCACCACACTCCAAGGCAACAATTCCACTGCCAAATTGCTCTTATTATCAGGAAGTTCTTCCTATCATTAATCCCAACTAGACTAGGTTTATTGAATCAATAGAATATTCTTACATGCTGACTATTAAACAACCTTTTCCATGGATCTACTCTATTTGGGACTTAACATCATTCAGGACATTGTGTCCTTGTTGGTATCCACAGGGGGTCCTAGAACCAAACCCTATCAGATACCAAGGGCCCAACTAGTGTAGATCCATTCAGTCAGTCCTTGAATGGTGAAGCAAACAAGTAGGTAAGTAGAGATGATTCAGTGGAACATCTCTAGTCAGGACTATCAACGGAAATTAGGCTGATATTGGCTGGGAGCCTATTGGTGCCTTACACATGTGTAAGTTTTCCTATGGAAGGGTTTGGATATATTTGTTAGATGCAGAACAGCCTCATGGTTAAGGAAGCAGATTTTCACATGCAATACAATTGCACATGGATGCAAATGCACATTGGTAACAGATACCCAACTCCCATTGATTCAGAACTAACTTCTGGATTTAGGCCATGGTGTTAAATGGAACTGCCACCTTGAAAAGAAAACCCAGCAAAAATATGTAAGATACGCTGGGCTAGGCAAGCCTTTTATCTCAAGCTGGACATTCTCACTGTTACATTGTCCCTAGCGTAAGTCTCCCCCTCAATAGCTGTACATAATGGACAGCATAACCTTGAAGCTTTACAGTACAGTACACTAAATTCCCCTAAACATCAAACAATTTGGGGCCACAAGGTGAAATCCCAGCAAACTGAATGTACAAAGGCAGTTAAAGCATAATTCAGAACGGAAAAGTAATATGTGACGTCTCTAAGCTGCATTGAAGCCGATCTTCCTGCTCCCAGCTTGCAAATGCATCCACCAAGGTCTTTTGTTGTAGAACTGAATCCTAAAGCTTGTATGGAGGCAGTGTGAAGAGCATAGCAAGGGATGCTGGAATTCTTTTAGATACAACTGCAATGTGATAAGATGGAGGAGTCCATCAGGCCCAGACAACAAGGTTCCATGATGTAAGAGCTCTGGACATGTATTCAGTCAAGTGTGCTTACAAGCACCTCAGGGTGAGAATAATGTTCACTATTATTCCTTTCATAGCTGATGAATGGATTTCTCAACATTGGGGAAACCCAGATGGAAAGAATAAAACAGTGGTAAGGTTTTTGCAGAGTTTTCACCCAATATTCGCACATCCTGAAGTGTTTTGGAAAATTATTATGTGTAGAAATTCACTTTTTTTGCATTATAATTATGGGGTTTTGTGTAAAATACATTGTTTCTAGGCAACCATGTATTTCTTTTGTGCAAGATTACAGTTTGCCAGCAATCTTGAGACGACAAAAAAATCTGGTGCAAAAAGAAAAAAAGGGATCTTGTAGAACAAAAATTGTAGAGGAAAAACATGATACTTTGCACAAAGGCCAGCTATTTTGCACAAGAAATAACCATATGGTTCTGTCATGTAAGGTTGCTGTTTTCTGTGCAAGATTTTTGTGGGGCAAGATTGCTGTTTTTCTGAATGGAGTAAACTGTGGAAATTATTTGTCCTCATTGGCAAGAACAAAATAGTTCAGTCATTAACATCTGTGCATGCACTTATACAGAACTTTTTCCTCAATATGCAATCACATGCCCTCCAACTACCCCATTTTGCCAGACACAGTCCTGATTTATCCTTTTTCATCCCACTTTTTCAGCTGCCGGGAAAATGTCCCAGTTTCTTCCTCCTCCTCCCACTTTCCTCCTTTCTCCTCAGCTTATGTCGATTGCTGAAAATGGAGTCCAAAGTGCCAATGTACAGTGTGCCCCCTGCTGCAACCTCTGCACACACAAACGATAGTTCATGGATGCACAGTGCGCTATTGGAGGTGCACACACATTGGCCATTTCTGCACTAGACTGTTATAGTGCTATTATTCCACTTTCAACATCCTATGGAATCCTGGGGTTAGGCCCCTCCCGAAACTGCAAACCCCAGGATTCCATAGGATGTTGAAAGTGGAATAATAGCACTATAGCAGTCTAGTGCGAAAATGGCCATTGTATCCATTGACAATAATGGGATGGAGCATTTGCATTTTTTGTTTTATGTGAGGGGTCCTGGAACGGAACACCCACATATAAGGGGGACACACTGTAATTCACAATCAAATCAATATGGGGAGGAGGGGAAAGAAGAGGATGAGTGGAATCATACCCTTTCCAGTAGTCTCAGCAAAGACAAAATGCTGTAATCTCTCCTAGCTTGGAGGCTGCTGCTCCTTAACAATTTTTGCGATTTCAAACACACTCTAATGTTGCTTGGTCACATGTGTGTCCCAGTTTTCTTCTGTGAAGTGTTGAGGGATATGCAAGCACGTATGAGATAGCTGAGCACATAGAGGCACAATAAATTCCTGTATGTAAACTAGTCATATACAACGCACAGATCCAAAATGCATATCTCTAGGCAGTCAGTGGGGCCATCTTCATGAGAGGGTCATACAAAGAGTGGGGTTTCATTGCTCATGAAAATACTCCATTGAAAAATTCAGTATTTTCAATGCTGAATAAAACTTTATATCCCAGTATATTACTGTTGTTGTAATTCTTAAGATGATGGCTGTTTCTGTCCAAACAATAGACTCTATTTTACAACATTTGTGGGTTTTGTCTTCATTTCCCCTACTACTTCTCAGATGGCAAAATCTTTGATATATTTGCTCAGGTAGCATAGATTGCAGCTGTTTGTGCCTCCCTCTTTGGTATCGAACAGGAATTGGCAAGTTTCCAGATGTCATTGGACTACGACTCCCATCAGCCCTAGCCAACATGGATCCTGGGAGCTGCCATTCAACAATATTTGGTGGACTGCAGTTTTCATGCTCCTAGTGTTGTGTATATTCACAGTTTTGATTGTACAAAATTAGGGCTGTGATATTTTAAAATTTCATAAATATGCCAAATAATACAATTATGCTACCTACGTCATGAAGGAATGATTTAATGCTGCTAAAGCAGTATAATGAGTTTGAATTTGATTTGAAAATAATAAGTATTACATATGTATTTCAGTTTTCCCCCCAAAACTCAGTCTGACCACATCCTCTGTTTTCCCCCCTACAACTTCATAGGGAGAATTTCTGGAAATGTAACATCTTTATGGATGCCCCTTGAGTTTGATGCACCAACAAGACACCAATGTGCAGAAGCTGACTGAAGAAATTACTACAGAACCCTTTTTTCCCATCCAGAATCTGGAAATCAGAACATTATTATCTCCAAGATCTTTGTGCTGCAAAGTCTGATACACAAAGAGCCCAGTTGTTGCAACAGGCAAAGCCTTAAAGTCCTGAAATCAAAGACAAAGATAGCACATAAAACACTGCAAAGAATTTGCCCTTCCCTTTCCCCTGTGCACATAAACTGAATCCCATTATCTAAATCAAGGTGATAAGGGCCTAAATTCCTCCTCCCTGGAAAGCAGCAGCTGCCTTCCTTGGCAACTCCCTCTTGCTCTATCTCAACCAAAATGTTACGAGCGGAAAAACTTCCTTTAGGATTTTGCTAAAGCCGGTGTGGTGTAGTGGTTTGAATGCTGGATGCGGACATAGGGAGCGCAAGCTCTGAATTCCCTGCTCAGCCATGGAAGCCCCCTGAGTGTCCTTGGGTAAGTCAGAGAAATAGCCATATTAGGGCTCTATCACGCTATACTGTTATTGTACTATGATTCCACATTAACTGTCATGGCAACACAGTATGGAATCCTGAGATTTGCAGTTTAGGGAGACATTTAGAATTCTCAGCCAGAGAGCTCTTAGGTCTCACTAAACTATAAATCCCAGAATTCCACAATGATTCCATGGCAATTAAAGTAGAATAGTAGCACTATAACAGTATAATGTAATAGGGCCCTTAGGGCCTTTCTGCTGCACACTTATAGTGCTATTATTCCACTTTCAACATCCTGTGGAATTCTGGGGTTTGTCATTTCCTGAGGCCAAAGAGCTCTCTGGCTGAGAATTCGAAATGCCCCCCTTAAACTGAAAACCCCAGGATTCCCATAGTATATTGAACGTGGAATAATAGCACTATAACAGTGTAGTGTGAAAAGGCTCTCAAGTCTCTTGAAGGATAAAAAGGACAAAAGAGGGATACTCTCTCAGCCTCAGAGGAAGGCAATGGCGAACCCCCTCTGAACAAATGTTCCCAAGAAAACTCTGTTAGGTTGCTTGAGGATCTCCATAAGTCAAGTCAGAAGTGACTTGAAAGTATACGGTAGCAACAACAAAGATTCCCCACCCATTGAACTGAGCCACAGTTATAGTCGCATCATAATATGGTCTGCTGTGATAATACAATGCACTGTTTTATTTTTCCAATCTTCTGTCTCTTAAACAAGGTGTGCTTTTATTGATTTTTGATTTGAATTACTGATCTTTATGTACCGTATTCTGTATGTGTTTTAATCTTTGTAAGCCACTTTGAGAGCCATGGACTTCTGCTGTCCTTCTTCCTCTCTTCTATCATTCTCACTGTCATCAAACTGACAAAAAATTAGAACATAATATACCAAACGTAATTGTGGTGGAGAAAAATCAAGCATAGATTATAGATGTGGCATCCCGCAGGACAGCAGAATCAAAGACAATAACAGAGAAAATACTATGAAATACCAAGACCTACAAATTGAGATTCGGTGCTTCTGGAAAAAGAAAACAACTGTGGTTCTAGTAGGAGTAGATGCTCTGGGTCCAAACCCAAATGGACTGATGAAACATCTGAATGATGTTGCCATAGATAAGATGACAATAGCACTTGTACAAATAACGACACTGCTTAGAATGTGCCACATTACCTGCCGATACCTCACTGATTATGGGATAGAATCCAAGTCACTGATGGTCCAAAACTCCAGTCTGTAACACCTGGTAACACACCTGTGAAACTGATAATAAAAAAATCTACTTCATTGCTATGAGTGTTGCAGGCAAATGCCTGCCCAGGCTATATGTCTAGATAAACTGTGGAATTTGTAACTTCCATTGTGTAGCCCTGGCTCCCAACTTCGACAGTTCTAAAAGGAAGTCTAAACCAGTTCATGGAAGATGAAGGCTACCCATGGTTACTAGTCATGATAGGTATATACAGGGTGCCCTAAAATGTGTGTGTGTGTGTGTGTGTGTGTGTATACACACACACACACACACACATACACACTCTTTAACAACTAGTAGTAGCTACAGCGATTATTTGAGGGCTAAGTAAATAAATTTACATTGAAGAATAAATGTTACAATAATGATTTAATCAGAGTTACAAATTCCATCTCAAATTACGATTTTAGGTAAGGTGTTCAAATTGTCATCCCTGCACAGCAATGCACTGCCTACATTGTTGAAACACAGAGCTGCAAACCTCACTTAAAGTTTCTCTCGTAATTTCATGACACTTCTGTACTATTGGAATCTTCAGTCCTGTTAAGGTTATAAACATTTTTGAATATCTCTCTCTCTCTCTCTCTCTCTCTCTCTCTCTCTCTCTCTCTCTCTCTCTCTCCCCCCCCGAATGATAAGCTGTAATGGTCCGGATGAGGGTGAACAAATTGAAACTTGATCCAGACAAGATGGAGGTGCTCCTGGTCAGCTGAAAGGCAGATCAGGGAATAGGGATTCAGCCTGTGTTAGTTCGGGTCATACTGCTCCTGAAGATGCAGCCTGGGGGAGCTCTTGGATTCAACTCTGCGCCTGGAAGCCCAGGTTTCGGGATAGCCAGGAGTGCATTGGCACAGTTAAAGCTTGTGTGCCAGCTGCGCCTGTTCCTTGAGATGTCAGATCTGGCCATGGCGACGCATGTCTTGGTTACATCCTGGTTGGATAGCTATAATGTGCTGTGTGTGGGACTGCCTTTGAAGAGTGTTCAGAAACTTCAACTAGTCCAAAGAGTCACAACCAGATTATTAACTGGGGTTGGCTACAGGCATCACACAATTCCCCTGTTGCAACAGCTCCACTGGCTGCTAGTCCATTTCTGGGCACAATTCAAAATGCTGGCGATGACCTTTAAAGCCCTACACAGCTCAGGTCCAAGTTATTCGAAGGACTGTATTTTCCCTTATGAACCAGCCTAAGCTTTGAGTTCTGCTGGAGAGACCCTTCTCTCTGTCCCACCGCCTTCACAAGTACATCTGGTGGGAACACAGGAGAGGGCCTTCTCAGCGGTTGCCCCCAGGCTCTGTAACTCCCTCTCCAGAGAAGTCAGACTGGCACCCTCCTACCTTCTTTCCATAGACAAGCAAAGACATTCTTATTTCGACAGGCATTCAAAATGTGATTACAACCTGGCTGATGAATTGTGCTGCCTATTCTTAGAATTTATGAATGTATTTTAATTATGTATTTTAACTTTATTTTAAATTCATATCTGATTGTTTAATTTGTATTTTAACTTTTATATTCTATGTTAAATTATATTCTATAAATTGCTATAAGCCACTTTGAGTCCTTACCAGCAAAAAAGTGGTATATAAATAAAGATGATGATGATGATGATGATGATGATGATGATGATGATGGGACACCCTGCATTACCTCAAAGTTCAGAGAAAATATGCCCCTGTTTACCAGTTGCTGGGAACTTGAGCGGAGGAGGGCTCTTGCACTGATGTGCAGCTTATGGGCTAATCAAGAGGCATCTGTTGGAAAGAGAATTCTGGGCTAGATAGGCCTTTGTTTGCATAAGGGCTCTTCCTTCATTGAGTAGTGGTTCAGGGTGATAAGTATATAGAACTTACAAGTAAGTTAGGACAATCAGTTATCTGATACTATGACAGAGAAATTTTGCAATGGGAGCTTACCTTGCTATCTGCACAAGAGACTTGGACACATTTCAGGGGACATCAAGCAAAGGTGTTTGCTTGTTGGGAAAAAAAAAGCCAGAACAAAACACTGGCTCCTCTAGATCGGATTGCCAATTTTTGAACTGACCCTAGTAGATGTTGGCCTAAAAGTTGTTTCATTTACAGTTAAGTGGCTGGCCGAAGATCATCCAGTGAAATGAACGGCTGATTTGAACTTGACATTTCCTAGCAAAACTTAGAAAATTCACTTGTTTGGACTACAGTTCCCCCAACTAACAGAATCCCACAGAATCTCCTAGTCAGCATGGTCACTGGGAAATTCGAGGAGTTGTGATCCAAAAAAATTAACATTTTCAAGCTCTGCTTCCTTGTAACCATCTGGTATGGCTCTACCACAACAAACTGATTTATCATGCTGCATAAAGCTGTATGCACTGGTTGACATCCTAGTAGAGACATATACAAGTCTAAGTTGCACTATACATATGAAGTGGTGTGTGTGTGCGCTTTAACAATGCACAACAGTCCTTTCCAATTGGAAGAGGCATAAGCAGAGTTGCACATGTGGGACCAATGGGCATGTAGCAGGGCATTAAAGTAGACAGACTAGCTCATAAATGTGCCTTGCTTTTGGACACTGTACATCACAACTGCACAATGGGTTGTCAGCCATGCACATTGATGCACACACAGGCATGTCACATGCTCTCAGCCCTAGAAAACCCTATGATAGATTCTCCTTAGGATCACCATAAGTCAGAAACAACTTGAAGGCACACAACAACAACAGATGTGTGCATGTATATGCTATCAGGTCACCTGTCCACTTATGGTGACCCCATGAATTTCATAGGGGTTTCTTAGACAAGCAATACTCAGAGGTGGCCTTCCCAGGTTTTTTCCTCTGAAATATAGCGTATGGCACCTGGTATTTGTGGGTGCTCACCCATCCAAGCACTAACTAGGGTTGACCCTTTTTAGAGTCCAAGATCAGAGGGGATCTAGTGCCTTGAAGGTATTTAGGCCTTATCAGTGTTAAAGATACAGTGAGACTAAGCAGCTGCATACCTAGATTTAAAGGTTCTGGTGCTGATTGTACCTGAAGCTTAGAAAAGTTACTTAGAAAAGTTACACCTCGTATCCTCCAACCAATATAGCCTGTGGCTGTGCTGGCTGGGGAAATCTATGAACTCTGGGAACATTTCCAGGAAGTTTGGAAACATGACTTACTTGTTCAATCCTTGTATGAGCCAGACACAGCTTCTTCCTTCAGGTGAAGTGGCTAGCACCGAGTTTCGAAAAGTTACTTTTTTGACTAAGGTTCCCCAGATCCTCCAACCAGTATACCCAGTGGCCATATCTGAGCATTCTGGTCCAACAAAGTAACTTTTCCAAACTCTGCACTAGTCAGTTCACATGAAGGGAGAAACTCTGGCCATTTCTGCACTAGACTGTTACAGTATTATTATTCCACTTTCAACATCCTATGGAATCCTGGAGTTTGCGGTTTAGGGAGAGGCTGGCTGGCCCCTCCCTAAACCGCAAACTCCGGGATTCCATGGGATGTTGAAAGTGGAATAATAGCGCTATAACAGTCCAGTGGGGAAATGGCCTCTGTCTGGATCATGCAAGGGCTGTAGACTTAAATCAGTCTTGTTCCCAAACTGCCAGCAAATGCTTAGGAAATGTGTCATCGTTTAGGAGGCAGTTTGCAAGGACAGCCCTTTCACCTAAGTATTTCTGCTCAAGGAAATAACAACTGGCCCCTCCAGCACATTCCCTAAAGATGCTGTCAGAATAACAATGGTTTCAAACACACATACACTCACTGCCCTTTTGCAATAAACTTCTGCATAATTGCTGGGCAGTCTGGAAGGCGAAGGAATTGTGCTGTTAAGTTTCAGGTTCTTTCCAGTAAGAGGGTGTCTGGTCTCCTTGAAAAACACAGCTATATAATGCCACTTATAAGTTATAGGCCTACTTGACCATCCCTTTAAAATATTCCTCAGGGTTCTATATATGAAATGGAGAAACATTAGCAGGTAAAATCTTGCACGGGCAGTTTCCAGAAATGACGGCACTTTGGTGGAATCACTGCTGGAGAGTGGCAGCAGCAGCGCAGAAGGAACTCTTGGAATCTTGTCCATCTCTGGTTGACTGCGGTAAGAAGCCTCTCTGAGAGTGGAGACATCACAGAGGGTTCACCACCGTGGGAAGAGATCTTCCAGCTGTTCATAGAAACTTTTCAAACTTTTCCAGACAGTTTGTACATTTGGCTCAGAACCATCAGTTGTTTAGAAATTATGGCTGGAATTCACTAAGGCACTTACAATTGTGTAATCTAGAGTTACACATTCATGACTGGTTCATAATCATGATCCCTGCATATTCACCAGTTTAGGGGTTATGTAGGGACTGTGAAAATTCCCTAGTCCATAGTTATTGGGCAGCAACACCTGCAAGCAATGATGGTCGGTTCTCCTGTTGATTGGGAAGCAGCTGAATATGTTTCCACTCCTCTTCTGCAAGCCATTTCTAGTGCATGAGGGCATTGCAACAGGGAGGGGGGATGGAAATATTAGTCAGCTGCTTTCCCCTGGTCAACATTTGTAGCAAGTTAGGCTGTTTTCTATACGCTAGCATGGGGCACTTCCTACTGTTCATCTGAGGATGAGTTTATGGTCAAGGATGGATTTTGGGTCTCTGAGGATGTATTGCAACTCTTTCAGTTGTAAACTCTAGCAATGAAAGAGATTTGGTTATGCCATCTGTTCTGATGGAGTTGGAACAGTTACCAGTCACATTTTAATTTAGTCTTATGTACTGTTTACTAAATCCATGTAATACTTTAAACTTAAGAATGGCCCTTTTCACATGTGGGGGGGGGGAACGGGCGAAAACACGCTAAAACGGAGCTCCGTCGCCACACGGAGCAGCGTGAGCTCGCTGCTCCACAGTCCTCCGGCGTCCCAGATGGCGGCTTCCGGTTGGTGGAGGTTCTCCACCAACCGGAGAAGCTCGCCAGCCGGAAGCCCGCCCCCGGCAGATCTGCAGGCACGCACTTGCGCGCTCCTGCAAATCCACTTCGGAGCCGGGCGACGGAGCGGCACGGGGCTGTGCGCTCCGTGCTTTTTAAAAACCTCGAAAAAGAGGTTTTTAAAAAACACGCAGCCCAGCTAGTTCCGGCCGCTCCTGAATGGATTCTGGTGTGGAACTACAAAAAGTAGTCCACGCCAGTCCACTCTACGGTGTAGAAGACCTCAGTGACAGGTCGCTCTGCACCGTTTCAGAAGCCCAGTATGGAAATGGCCAATGATTGTTTCAGTTTATTCAGCTGATTGCCACGATCTTGTTCATTATAGCATATGCAGAGATACTGTATTTGCCCGCATATAAGATGCACTCGTTTGTAAGACGCACCCCATTTATACACCGGCAAATACTACACTATAATACACAAATACTATTTGCCGGTGTATAAGACACACCAGTGTATAAGACGCACTCCATTTTCAAACAGTATTTTTTTAGGAAAAAAGTGAGTCTTATACACCAGCAAATAGAGCAATATATAACTTAGTTGTTTGCAATAGCCCAGATCCAGATTGTGGTTGTATAGTGTAAATCTACATAGTTACACAGTGGTTGCCTTTTTCCACACTTCTTCTGAACATTGGTGTGTTGCACAACTGACTGCACGTGTGCCAGTGTGCCTGCTTATTATCCCGTTGTGCAGTCGATGTTTCTGCAATCCCAGTCAATCAAATGGTGCGTCGAAGGCACTGACAAATAATTGCACACCACCCAAGAATGTGGAACTACATGTGAAATGGTTACACTTGTGGAACTCTACTCAGACAACCATGGACTTAACAAATCCATTTCACAATGTCCAAAAAAGTACAACTGCATATATTATGTTAATGATTGTGGCATTCTTGCCATGATCATAAATGCCTTCCCAAACCTACCTAAACAGCCTGCAGTCATATCAAGCAATGGAGATCTCTTCTACTGCTGACTGGGATGCAGCATGATGTTTCCAGGCCTCTTCCACCAGCAAATGAGGCCGCAATTAAGAATTGCAACAGGGGTCCTTCTTCTGATTGTCCCAGCCTCACATACTGGGAAGATGAGGCTGGAAACATCATCCTGCTGCACCCCAATCAGCAGTAGAACAAACCCCCATTGCTTGGTGTGGCTGCTGATGGTTAAGGTGGGCTGGGGGGGGCGCGTTAGACTAGGTGACACTTACTAAGACATTCATGTTGTAGTATCTTGGCCCCTATCGTTAGTTCCAACTAGAGTGGACTTAATTGTTTGGATTTCCCTAGATGATGACTCACCATTCAAGAATTGAGTCAATGGCTCTACTCTGGCCGTGACTAACCAACAAGATTCCAGCCATAATTGGTCCATTAATTTGTTGTTATGCGTTAAGAACAAGCTATGATGATTCTGTGGTGATGTTGGTAGTGTCTTGTCTAAGATAATAGCCACTGCAACTTTTAATCTATCTGTAGGAGGAATGTTTGTGTGAAGTAATTCAGCAGTGGCTGGTGTCTTGGTGGAATCTTGTTTCATGCACAGGTAAGTTTCCTTATGTGTGCAGCTGTGTGTGTGTATCTGTGTCTGTGTTTACATTGAGCAGCCTCTGTATTCAATTTATAGTTGAGTAAGCAGAGTTCCACAAGTCTAACCGTTTCTCATCAGTTGTTAATTCTGTTTGTCAGTGTCTTCAATGTACCACCTGATTCACTGGGATTACAAAGACAGCCATTGAGCATTCCCCATTGGATGAGAAGCAAACACATTGGTAGATATCTGTCATACAATGTTGGTACTCAGTAGAAGTGGTGTAGTGCACCTAGCAGTTAACTATGGTCATTTCTGCACTAGACTGTTACAGTGCAATTATTCCACTTTCAACATCCTACGGAATCCTGAAGTTTGCAGTTTAGGAAGGGGCCTTTGAGGCCCCTCCCTAAACTGCAAACCCCAGGACTCCGTAGGATGTTGAAAGTGGAATAATTGCACTATAACAGTCTAGTGCAGAAATGGTCTTTGTATGTGTATATTTACTATTCATGGTTGAAAGTATTGGCTGTGATTCTGTATCACCTACTTAGTTACACCTTAGTTAAGTAATGTCTCCCAGCTTGACCTTCCTCCCAACTTTCGCTTACTGAGCCAGCAGCTGCTGCAAGTGACAAGGGTCTGTTCCCCTATTGATTGCAAAGCAGCTAACTGACATTTCCACCCTCTCTCATGGTATGACAGAAGCAGGGTCCCTGTTGCAATTCCTCCTTGCACCGAAGATTGCTTAGGGAAGAGGCAGTGGGAACATAATCCAACTGCTTGCTGATCAAGGTGGAAGAGATCTCTGTCACTTGCAGTGGTAGCTGCCCAGTAGATGAGAACTGGGGTATTTTTATAGTCTCTATGTATTCCCTAAATTAGTGGTTACGTAGGGATTGTCAATATGAACAGGCATCTAGGTTACACATTTGTAACTGCCTTAGTGAATCTCAGCCATTGTTTTCTCCAGTTTATGGAGGAAAATATGTTGTATACTGTGTGTAGCTGGTTATATTTGTGACAAATGGTCTAAAAGTGGTGCCAACATGACCTGATATACATTTTGATATGGCACAAATTCTTAAAAAGATGGATCATCTTAACTTACCCAATTCATGAATTTTCAGTGGTACCACATGGAAATTCCCTGTAAGTACTGATTTTAAAATTGTTTCCAGACTGGCCTCTGTGGTGTAGAGAGGTAGATTTGACAAGATGCTAGCTGAAATCACTAGCTGCATCATGTAGTCATTTTTTTTTTATAAAAACACTGTGTCCATTGGTAGTGCTGTATAAACCATCACCATCAGCATTATCCCTCATTATTGGTTATGCAGGCTAAGGATACTGGGAAGTATGTACCAAAAACATCTGGAGAACCACAGTTACCCACAACTGGTTTATTAGGATCAGAAGATGTATTATTTCACTAGCTCATAGGGTTTTAATTCTGCTGGCCACCTAGTTGTTGTTGTTGTTTTTAATCTACATTGCTCTAATATCCGTTGCTTGGATATTTGTCAGCATTGCTAGAAAAATAAGATTGCTGGCAGACTTGAGCAAGCAGGTGCAGAAGCAGCAGCAAAAAATAAGTTTCAATACACAAGTGTAAAAGACACACCATCAGCCCTCCCTCTCTTATCCCTGGCTAATATCTGTTGCAAAGATTGTCCTCTCACTGGCTCTACACTGTGGTGGGTATATAATTACTGCATAGAGATGTTGTTCATATGTGATGCATAATATGTTCACACACATGCCAAGACTGTACATAAAATTTCAGCACAGCTTAAAGCTTTCCAGGAGAGTTACATTATGCAACCACTACCTTGAATAAAGTGCAATATATGGGGTTCAGTGGTCAATGTGCATGACTCACAACCCAATTGCTATGCACAATATGCAAGGACAATGCATAGAGGCAATGCACAATCACATGATGCTCCTTTAACATGCTACTGCATGCACAGCATTTGAATATGTGCAAGTCTGCTTATTCCTCTGTTGGCTGGACACAAACATCAGCACCATCCACTCTGCACATTTCACACAAATTATGTCTGTGGATGTCACTAATAGGATGCCCAGCATAGGCTCCATAGGTTCTCTCCCTTCATTATAAAACTTCATAAATAGTAAATTATTTGTCTGACCCAATTCATACATTACACGTTTTAGGTGAGCAGCTAAGATATTTTCACTTGCACACTGAAAAAAACAAAAAAGAAACTTCATTGTATGAAAGAAGCAAAGGTGTTTGCAAATGTGTGTGCTGTGTATGTACATCTGCCAGTGAGTGTGCATTCAGTAGCAAACCTAGGGCCATTTCCACACTACTCCACATTTCCACACTACACCACACCACATTTCCACACTACACCACACCACATTTCCACACTAATCCTGGGGTTTGCAGTTTCGGGAGGGGCCGCCCGGCCCCAGGATTCCATAGGATGTTGAAAGTGGAATAATTGCGCTATAAGAGTGTAGTGTGGAAATGGCCTAGGTTTGCAGCAGCATAACAGGTGAACTGCTTCTGAACTTTCTCTTTGTAAAGTAAGATCTCTCCCTCCTTTTTTGGCATTCAAATGCAACCCATGTTAGACTATAATTCTGGAGACCAGCATTTGAAACTCCACTTGGGTATGGAAATCCGTGGGTGACCTTGGGCAAGTCGCAGGATCTCAGCCTCAGAGGAAGGCAAAAGCAAATCCCTCAGAACAAAACTTGCTGGGAAAACCCTGTGTTAGATTTGCCTTAGGGTTGCCATATATTGGAAACAACTTGAAGGCACACAACAAGAACAACAATACAAACATAAAAAGATATAATCTAATATATAAAAGTCAAAGTTTGTGAGTTTGTCTGTGTCAGGCAGGTAAAGACCTCATGTGATTGGCTGTGTCGGATGAGAAGACCTCATATGATTGGCTGCCTGTGAAGATTCTATGGAATCCTAGGGTTGGCAATTTAGCGAGGGGCCTTAAGAACTCCCAGCCAGCCAGAGAGCTCTTGGGCCTGGCCGGTTGCTATGGAGATGAGACCTAGCAGCAATGAGGAGGAGGCCAGTTTATACCCTCAGAAACCAAACCTCTGTATGTTAACAACTCTGAATACAGATTGGATTGGGCACTATAGGGAAAAGTTACAGGTACTGGACAAGGCAGTTTGGAGAACTGCAGACACAGGATCTGAAACCCGCATCTAATTCCTAAGGCATTTCTAACAAGTGTTACCTATGAGAAAATAAAATCCTGGGCAACACTGGGTAAATACACTAGTACAAATATAAAAACCAATAAAGTACAAGAAAGAGCCAATGCGGTATAGCAGTTTGAGGGCTGGATGTGGACTCTGGGAAGCCAGGGTTCAAATACATGCTCAGCCATGGAAACCCACTGGATGAATTCGGGCAAGTCATACTCTCTCAGCCTAAGAGAAGGGGAATGGCAAACCTCTTCTGGCCAAGAAAACCTTTTGAGAAGGTCACTATAACTCACAGTCATCGTGAAGGCAAGTAACAACAATAATAATACAACTACAAAAACACATCATCCCAATACAAATAGAAAAGTCAATACAATAACAAAACAAGCTGCACAAACACATATAATCAGCACATACAAAATTGTAAAGCTAAAATTAAACTGAAATTCTGCAAGCTTTAAGAATTTTTTTTTAAAAAATCTTCTAACTGAGATTTGAAAACAGTGACAAAAGGAGCAGTCTGGAAATCATAGAATCATAAAGTTGCGAGAGACCACAAGGGCCATTGAGTCCAACTCCCTGCCATGCAAGAATACACCATCACAGCATTCCTGACAGATGGTCATCCAACCTCTTGTTCAAAAATCTGCAAAGAAGGAGACTCCACCACACCCCAAGGCAGCGCATCCCACTGTCAAATAGAAGACCATGGTTTTCCAACCAGTTATCGATCCATCCATCTATTCCTCACAGGCCCATTTGGTGAGGACATGTGAGAGGGAGTTCTTAGTGGTTGCTCCTAGGCTATGGAATCCATCTCATGGAAGCCCAGGCTGCTCCCCCATCTATTCTCCTTTTGCTGGCAGGTAAAAAGCACCAGATCCCATATGATCTTTGAAACTAAGTAGAGTCAGCCCTGGTTTGTAATTGGATCACTGATGAATATCTTTGTTTTCAGAGGAAGGAACTGGCAAAACCACCTCCAAATATTCCTTGCCTAAGAAAACTCTGTGAAATTCATGGTGACAGGTGACTTGAAGGTACACAAAGAAAGACTTTTTTTCTATTTAAGCAGGTATTTGGAGATTAATAGGTTTTGCAGGAAGGTTTTTAATGGAATGTGTGTGCTGTGTTTTATCTTTATTCTGTTTTTAAATGATTTCATATTAAATTACTAGAGTTTAAAATGATAGCTAGTTTAATTGCTTTTAATCTTTTTTTAGTCACTCTTTCTTTGTTATATCTTTTTAATCCTTATAAGCTATCTTGGGTGCCATGTTAGGAAGAAGATGAGATGTAAATAAAATAAGATAAAATAAAATAAAATATAAATAAATAAATAAAACAATAGGGGAACTATGGGCCGAGATTTTCCATCTGGGTTGTGTAGCCTAAACTCCATGTGTGGTCTTACGCATGGATTGTGCTATGCAACCCTTGTGCAGAATGGCAATATTGTACAACTGAACCAAGACACTCAGTGTGCAGCTGAATGCACAACCATTTGCCTGTCTTCTGTCCTGTGCTGACAATCCACCAAGGCTTTCGGCTGCCTAATCAGGCTGTTAACAGGAGCTAGCAGGCAAAGTTTGTCTTAGTCAGTCAAAGTTCTCAGCAGGTTTAGAGAAACTGAGTCCAAATTTACCGTAAGTCCAGAGAGAGAGGGTCCAAGAGCAAAATCTGTAGCATCAAGGTGAGCGTCAAGGATTCCAGAAATGCAAGCAAGGAATTCAGGAGTAAGCTGAGCTACATCCACTGATGGAATCAGGTGGCTACAACAGCTTCCTTCCATTCTGGCCTCTTGTTATATAGGCTCAGAGTCCTACCCAGCTGTGGCCTAATTAACATGTCTTTCTTCTATAAACACTGCTAGAAGCCTAGGCTCTCCCTTTTCCACCTACAGTGGCTGCTGTAAGTACTATTGGTCTCATGTCTCTAGGGTGTGGCTATTGGGAAGAGCCCTGTCTGGGTCCTAGGACGGGGCATGACAATGACAATTTTTGTTTGCTATAATTCAAGGTTGCAGAAGGAGAATTATGTACACAGGGCCTTTACATATGGAAATCTGCATGGATGCCTATTGCACAATGCCTCTGTGTGCAGTAGGCATCCATGCAGATTTCCATTTGTAAAGGCCCTGTGTGCATAATTCTCCTTCTGTAACCTTAAACGACAGTGAACAAAAATATCACACCGCTTACATAGGGAACCTTATGTACGTTAGACATGCATAAGGTTCCCTATGTAAGTGGTTTGACATTTTTGTTTGCTGTAGTTTAAGGTTGCAGAAGGAGACACCAACAGGACTTCATCATTCTGGTGGTGGTGGGAGAAACCAGTTGGTTGGCTGGCAATCAGCTGTAAGGTCCTGACCAAAAGAAGATGAGGCAGCCACAGTATCAGGATTGAGACTCCTTGTCCAGGACAACTGTCCATTTTTCTGTACCCAGTTTGGTCTCAACATGGGAGAACCTGTGCATCAGACTCACAGTATTTCTGTTAGCAAGCAAGAGTGGACCATCAGAGGCTCAACTCCCAGCCTGTTAGCTGTGGCCTCTAGATCTGCCAACCACACACAACATCTTTTTCCTTCTTGAGGATGGCCTTCTTCTCTAAGCCTGCATCATAGTAATCATAAGCCCTTTCCAAAGGGAGTGAAGGGAAGCTTCGTTGCACGTTATGCTCCGCAGTGACAGTAATGCACAGGATTACAGAGCAAAGATAGATTTTACTGGAAAGATGAAAAGGAAATTGCATCTTTAATAATTTAACTTGGGCAGTTTGGAGGGAGCCGCCAGGTTGTGGTCTTGGTGCCGTCAGAAAAATCCCACCATCTGTTCCTGGAAATCTGGCTGGCTCCACCGCCCAGCCGGAGAGACCACAGGAGGCTCCGTTTTCTCATTAAAAAGGGACAGTGGATACTCTGCCGTGTCTAGACCAGGGTGAAAGGTTAAAATGCTACAATCCTTGGAACATGTTAAAATGATATCCCTGGTCAAATGGGAGAGAGAGAGAAAAAGATCATGATATAAAAAAAATCTAAATGAATAGATAAAACTAATCAATAGAGATGGAACTGACGCAGGCTGATGAGAGCTGTTCTTTCTGCCTCTGTTAATAACAGTTGAATCCAGCTTATTTTCTATCACTGCTACTTAGATTTTAATTTGCAGATTGCTTTACAGACTGCATCAGAAGTTTTGTTCATCACATTTTACAATTGCAAAGCTGAGCCTGAGGGAGACGAGAGAGAGAGTCACTTGGCAACAGGAGATGCCGGTACCCCTTTCCCCTTCAGCTAGGGCCAAAGCATTAACTCCTGGACCCCAGCTTCTCTGCTTGTCTTTAAGTGAGATAGTTCTGTAGCTGAAAACAACTTCTTTCCTTGTGCCAAAACAGCTGCACATGCTTAGCAACCTTCCTTCTGGATGGATGTGTTCCAGTTATCAAACCAATCTAAAAACAGAGTAAATGAAATGGTTCTTCGGCAGCAACACAGTACCCATCCCTAGCTTCCCAAAGAAAGTTTTGAGAACGATCAGCGCTCAAACCTGCACTCACTACTGAATAACATGCTGATAAACAGAAGCAATCTCCAGTTCTACCATTAGGCAGAGTACGTTGGTGGCACCTGGTGAGGGATGCTGGGACATGTGGAGGAGAAAGTTCAACAGTCCCTTTCTCTCTTCTCGGAGGACAGAGCATCATAACCTAAACAATCTTTCTGTATACCCTAAGCTAGTCTGTTGCTTTCAAAAAGGATGGAAGTCTCAACTGTCTGTTTACTTGGCTTCTGTAACTGGAAGGGGGATTTTGTATTTGGCCTTTGTGTCAGGTCGCTAGGCTCCCTGTCATATGGAAATGAATACGGTCTGCTGGATGTGTATTGGGGCAAATGTATTTAACCGTTGCATAAAAGTTACTATGTGTCCTTGATAGGTATTGCTAATTGCTGTCACAGTGCATCCAAACAAGCTGTTACCTGTTCACGATCCCAATGTAACCCCTATTTTATGATCTCTACGTAGCCTCAATCAGCATTTACTAGGAAACAGCCTCTACAATTGATGGGGGTCAATTCCCTGTTACTCAGGAAGCAACAATTTCATAGGAGGGAGTCATGACCATTACTGAAGTTATATCAACGCCCTACAACTGTGTAGTGTGAAAAGAGGGCTCAGAGGCCCCAACCCCAATGATCTGACTATCTTTTCACATGCGCAACAGCTGGGAAATGTAGCCAGGATGGTTTGCAAATGCTACCAACCACTTGGGCCATTTCCGCATTAGACTATTATAGCGCTATGATTCCACTTTCAACCTCCTATGGAATCCTGGGGTTTGCAGTTTCGGGAGGGGCCAGGCGGCCCCTCCCGAAACTGCAAACCCCAGGATTCCATAGGAGGTTGAAAGTGGAATCATAGCGCTATAACAGTCTAGTGCAGAAATGGCCTTGGAGAAGGTAGAATGAAAGAGTCTAGAATTAGGATTGCCAGGTCAGGATTCATGTAGGACTTGAGATTTGTAACCAAAACCTGAGAAATGCCCCCTGCAGACATCATAGGGGGTAGACCCTGTTGATGCCATTAAGTGTAATGTATCAAGCACATTTGCACAGAGCATGCAATTCAATTTTTTTAGAAAAGTACGTGTAACAGATGAGGAAAAGTATATACACACGCTTTTCAAAACAGTGGGCTTTCCCCCCACATTCTCCTCTTCCCATTCCCTTGTGGTTTGCCAGGTGCAGAGAAGGAAGGCAAACACCCAGACAAAAGGCAAGGAAATGGGGCGGGGAGGCCTACACGGACCTTCTTTCTCCCCTATGGAGCTTCCCCCCCAAATTCCCTTGTCTCTGGTCCTGGTGCTCCAAAGGCAAAGGAACGGGAGGGGGATTGCAGGGCGGGGAGTTATTCATGGTTTTTCCACTTTCGCAAGGGTTCTGCACCCTGAATGCTCATGAAAGTGGAGGGGATGCTGTATTGTTTATTACATATCTTAATTGCATACTGCTTGGTGACCTTCTGATGTACGTGGTTTACAAATATTCAACAACTACTATTACTACTATTAATACCAAAATAGCATAGCCTCCAACGTTTCACAGACGAAAACTGGAGCACATGTAGCCAAGCAACATCGGGATGTGGTAAGGATGGCAAAAATTATTAATGCGGAAGGACACCCAAACTAAGAGAGGCTGCAGCAGGTTGCTTTTCTGAGCCTACTGGGAAGGGCAAGTTTCCACTCCTTCCTCCCATCATGCTTTTTCAAAACAGTGTGCTTTCCCCCCACATTCTCCTCTCTTTGGCCATTTCGATACTACACTGTGATGGTGCTATTATTCCACTGTCAACCTCCTGTGGAATTCTGGGGTTCGTAGTTTACCGAGGCCAAGGCGCTCTCTGGCTGAGAATTCTAAATGACCCTCCCTAAACTGCCAATCCCAGGATTCCATTGGATGTTGAAAGTGGAATAATAGCACTATGACAGCGTAGGGTGGAAATGGCCTCTGTTGCTGAGTTAATTGAATGCAAACTATTACTGCAATTGATCTCAGTTTACAGCAACTGAAATAAACGGAGGACAAAAGTGGGAGGACAAACTGGGGCATTTTAATAACAGCTGAACAAATGGGATGACAAAGGATTAATCAGGATTGTCCCTCCCAGACTGGGGTCATTTCCGCTAACCCCTCCCTAAACTGCAAACCCCGGGATTCCATGTAACAGTCTAGTGTGGAAACGGCATGGGACACTTGGAGAGTATGTGACAGTCAAATAAAGTCCTCAATCCCATTGTCAGTCTTAACTAGAGTAGGTCCATTGAATCAACTGGATTTACTTACATGTTGACTTACCATTCAACCAACTGATTGACCAGTAGTCTATCTGGGATCAAGAATAGAATTCAGGTCTGTGTGTCTACTACACCACACTAGACCCCAACTTGAGCATTGGCAAGTTAGGCAGGTATGTATGAATTAAGCCCTCAAAGGCAATGTCTTTGGGTAGAGTAGCTTGTTTGTTGTTATTGTTGTTGTGTCCCTTTAAGTTGTTTCTGACTCATGGCGACCCTAAAGCAAATCTATTCTGGGGTTTTCTGGCGCTGAGAGTGTGTGACGCTCCCAAGCTCACCCAGTGTGTTTTCATCGCTGAGTAGAGAATTGAAGGGGAAATTATGAACAGTGAGGATTATTGGTTTTTTAATTTTTTTTAAAAAAATACTTTGTTCCAGTAGCTTGTGGTAAATATTAAAATGTAGATTTCATCCTCGCAGCCTTGTTGTACCCATGTCGCCAAAGAGATTCCACAGTCAGGTTCACGGGAAGATGGGTGTCTTATCTTCCTCTATACCTGCCTCTATATCTAATCTGATCTGCCATTCTATTATTTATACTCATTCCCGTTATAAAAACTCCATCATAAAAGGCAGACACACAAAACAAACAAACAAAGCCATTAATAAAATTTTACAATCGCCTTTATGGGTCATGACTGGACGTTTTAAAGCATGGTTACCTAGCAGTAAACGCCACTGAACTCAAGCGGCCCTTGCGTCTGACTGCCAAAGAGTTCAATTTATAAAACAGACTGAGCTTATTCATATCATAAAATGCTAAAATAGAACATAAAACTGTAACCTTAATGATAAAATGAGACAGGAAATAAAAAACGCTTGGGAAAGCACCTTACGCTGCAGTTTTTATGGTTCCTGGGATGGTGTCTCATAGGCCGTTGGAACGATGGAAATTCCTTTTCTGGATACTGGCTGTAAGCTGTTACCGCCCGCACCTCGCACCCCCAGATTCGATATGGTTTAATTGGCGAAATATGATTAAATTGTCAAAACACATTAATCGGCATGGATATAAAATGGGCCCTGATATGGCTGTAAGGCAAAGCTGGACAGAGGAAAAAAACTGGTTGAACACATGCATGTAGATCAGAGATCCCCATTAGGCATAGCCAGGTCATTGTCAGGAAGTCACTAGGTAACTGTTACCCCAAAATGTAGGTGCCACAAGGGGCACCCTGTTATGCCGGTACCTCCTTGCAAAAGTGAGGAATTAGCTCAAAATCAGGGGGCTAATGAAAGGGGGACAACTTAGCGAGACCTTTCTACCAATGTTTAAGGGTTCATGCAGGAAAAGAACCAGCTTGAGATTCAAAAGTAAACTAAAAATGTGTTTTATTGAGGGGAATTCACTCATGTATGCACACAAGATACACACAGTCATACATTCACACAAGAGCTAACTGAAGGACAAAGGGAGGAAAAATTATGGATAGAGAGGCTGAGAATTTGGGGTTATAATGACCAGTCCAGAAGAGTAGTGAAGACGCTGCGATGTGGCTTGGCTTAGTTAGGACCTAACGACAGTTCTCATTCAGGAGCCAGCCAGACAGACTGACGAGTAGAGTAGACCTTCGAGAGACTGCACTGAGCATCCTGGAATCAGGGGTATTTGTACCCCAAAACTAGTCTGTGGCAGTGGAATGTGCAGTTCCAGGTGTGGAACAATGGGAGTTGTAGCACAGACAATGGACTATCAATCCACTAATGTTTGCAGTGTTTGGATGACAAAGACATAACGTGTGTTGTAATAGTTGTCTATTGCAGGTGCTATGAGGAAAGAGGAAGGAGGGGACAGCTAACTGTCAATCAGTGTCCTGGTGGGCATCTCACAATTGCATTCTCTGGGAAACTCCAACTTCTACTTAAGACTATTATCCACAAGAACAGCATCTATGTGCCTGACAAATGGCCCAGTCATACCTGGAGTTTGTCTTAGGTTGACCAGCCTTTTTTTCTCACATTCACAGTCAGAGTTTTCCCTCTGTTGGTTTGACCTCCTGGTCACCATCAGGTTTGATTTTGATTTCAGTGCCGATTAAAGTGTGTTGCCAATTAAATATGATGTCAATTAGATATGGCGCCCATCCAAACCATACTATTGCTGCTAGCCAGACGTGGGTCCTAACATAACCGCAGAGATAATAGGTTTAAACTAAGCTGTAACTACTCTGCTGTCAGAGAATAGTGACGGGAAGTTCACACCAAACCAATGATTATTTCAACCCTTCTTCCCATTGACCTGGGCATCTCCGCCATCATCCCCTCACCCGTCCACCATTATAGAACTATCATGACAGCCATTAACTCTTTGTCACCTTACTCTAAGATCTTTAACACAGTCTAGACCTCATTAACTTACTCTGCAACTTCCATTGTTTACTTGGCTGGAGAGTCATTAACACCCTTGGCCCTGGTGGTGCAGTGGTTAAACGCCAGTACTGCAGCCACAACATTCTGAGTTCAATCCTGCAGGGCTCCAGGTTGACTCAGCCTTCCATCCTTCCATAGGTTGGTAAAATGAGTACCCAGCTTGTTGAGGACAATTAGCTAAACACATTGTAAACCGCTTAGAGAGTGCTTTGCACTGATAAACAGTATAGAAATGTAACTACTAACTCACTCTTCCCCTCCAGGAAGATTTTTGATATTAAAGAACCCCAGTTTCAAGCAGTCAGATGCAGCATTTCGCTTACTGAACACCACACTGTCGCTCTGATTTCCGAATGAATACTGTCCTTCGGTGGAAGTCTAAGTTACATTTCTGCTTTCTTTGCTGCTCTCTGAAGCTCTGCTGTCAACCTTCCTCCCTTCTTGTGCAAGTGTGTGAGTAAATCTGGATCTTGTGTGTGTGTGTGTGATCAAATCCCCTTCAATAAAATACATTTTAGCTGATTTTGGAATCCCTGGCTGGTTCTTTGCTACAGAGACCCTGTAAACATTGGTGGAAGATCTCATGAGGTTACCCCACCTATCGCAGTCCTCCTAATTAGAATTAATTAATTCCCCATCTTGGAATGGAGGTATTGGCATTGTGAGTGGACCACCCACATTTTGGGGTAACAAGGCTCTGAGGTTGGATCCACTCTGGTATTCTCAACAGATCTTTCTGCTGCTGTTGAATATCTGACTTTGGATCTCTGACACTGGGGGGAAGGAGAAGTCGTGGCTGGATTGGGGAAGCGACCTTGATATTATTGTTGATCATAAATTGAACTTGTGCCAGAAATATGATGCTGCAGCAAAGAAGGCGAATGCTATTTTAGCCTGAATTAATAGAAGCATAGATTCCAAGTCAAGGAAAGTAATTGTCCCAATGTATTCTGTGCTAGCCAGGCCTCATCTGGAGTACTGCGCTCAGTTCTGGGTGCCTCATTTTAAGAAGGATAGAGAGAAGTTGGAACAGGTTCAGAGAAGGGCATTGAGAATGATAAGAGGTATGGAAAACAAAACATACGAGAGAAGGTTGAAGGAGCTGAGCATGTTCAGCTTGCTGAAGAGAAGAGTGAGGGGTGACATGATAGCATTCTTTAAATACCTCAAGGTTTGTCACAGACAGGAAGGCACAGGGTTGTACTTTGCTCCCTTAGAGGATAAGACCAGGAAATTATAGGAAAGTAGATTTCGATTGACCATTAGAAAGAACTTCTTGACTGTAAAAGCAGCTCAGCAATGGAGCCAATTGCCCAGAGAGGTGGTGGGAATCTCCTTCTCTGGATGCCTTCAAAAAGAGACTGGACAGCTACGTGTTATGGATGTTCTAGCTGGAAATCCTGCACTGAGCAGGGAGTTGGGCTTTTTGCCCATAGGGCCCCTTCTGACTCTGTGATTCTATTCCAAGGTCAAACCATGATCTTCGCTTCCTGCTGGGGATGCTCTAGCTGGAGTCTAACCCCTGCACTGAGCAGGGGTTAGACTCAATGGCCCATGAGGCCTCGTCTAACTCTATGATTTTATGACTCTATGAGATATTGGAGGATTAGGAAAGAGTTGGATGGCCGTCTCTTGGGAATGCTTTGGTTGTTTATTCCTGCATGTCCGAGGGTTGGATTACATGGTCCTTGAAGCCTCTTTCAGCTCCAAGCTATCATGGGATTCTGTTTAGGAGCATACTAATTCCTATGCATATTAAAGATATAGATATTAGACATCTGCTCCAGAGACATATTAGACATATTATTCAGAGACTAGAACATGAACCAATGGATTCAAACAAAAAGAAGAAAGATTCCAACTGAACATTAGGAAGAACTTCTTGACTCTAAGAGTTATTCAACAATAGGATAGATTGTCTTGGGGGCAATGGGCTTTGGCCATTTCCGCACTGCACTGTTATAGTGTTATTATCCCAGTTTCAACATCCTGTGGAATTCTGGGGTTTGTAGTTTCCCGAGGCCAAAGAGCTCTCTGGATGAGAATTCTAAATGCCCCTCTCTAAACCACAAACCCAAGGATTCCATAGAATGTTGAAAGTGGAATAATAGCAGTATAACAGTATAGTGCAGAAATGTCCCAAGCCTCTACAGAAGTCTTTAAAGAGAGATTTGATGGGCATCTTTTGAGACGGTTTTTGTTGTGTATTCTTGCATGGCAGAGGCTTAGACTAGATGACCCTTCGGGTCTCTTCCAACTCAGTGATTTTATGATTCTACAACTCCGCACATGTGGTATCCTATGCCATGCCCACAACCTAGGAAAAGATCTGTACAAGTCCCAGAACTGGTCGAAAGGTTCGCCTCCCATTATATGTAGTGGAAAGGAAATCTTTTTTTAAAAAATAGAAAAAAAATACAGTCAGCATCCCATATTTGCGGATTCTGGGTTCAAGCAAACACATTTTGAAAATATTCTTTAAAAAAATCCAAAAAGCAAATTTTGATTTTTCCCTTTTATATAAGGGGCACCATTTTACTACACCATTGTCCATAATGGGACTTGAGCATCCACAAATTTTGGTATCCACAATGTGTGTGTGCGTGTGTGCGCATCCCCTGTAACTAAACCGTAGCGGATACCGAAGGCCACTGTATGGAGGAAATGGAGGTGTGTGCTGCTTTTTTCTCCCTCTCTTCTGCCTTGTTGGCATTAAGGAACCATAAGGAAGTAAATCCAGGACTTTGAAGTGGTCCGTTCAGAGTTGGCAGCTGGACAACAGACTGAGCTGGCATACAAGCCATTTGGCCTGTCTCTTCCCTAAATGAGAGGGATGTACTTTTAGTCTGTTCACATTCATTCATTCATTCATTTCATTTATTATGGCAAACAGCCAGCAGAAGTCTGTTCACATTAATGTTGTCACGTTCTCAAAATAACAATAAGAGACAGTCAAAAATCATGACATGCAAGGCTGACAATCTGCAAGTAGCTGTTCACAAGTTTATGAGCTACCTAAATACCAAATGAAAGTAGCAATTTCAGTTAACTTAGCTTTGTGCGTCTCTGTCAAAGTAACATATGCATAAATTATATGATACCCATGTTTGTATGCATAAATTGCATGTCCACTTTCATAAATTACAAGAGGCACACATTTCTGTCCTTGCACCAGGTCCCACAAAAAAAAAGGGGGGGGGGTTGGCATTTTGTTCAGTCTGTATCCAGAACCCTTTTACAAATAAATATTTGAATATTTAAATCTAAATTTAAATATTTAAATCTTAAGTCTTGGGGATCCCTGACAACAAATTATATTTACAGGGGGTCCCCGGTAAAGAAAAGGTTAAGAACCACTAACTGGGCTAGAGATAAGAGTGGTACAGCCCGCACGATGCCTTCTCTTATACTTGGGCATTCCCAAATGAGGCCTCAAGGGCATTTTTTTTTCCTTTTAAAAAACCAAATTTTGTGCATCCAAAAATACAGCATTCTTAACTAAAGGGCTTTTGTGTGTGTTTTAAAAAAAACACACACACATTGGTGGTTCAACATGGCACTGGATAGTATAAAAAAAAGCAACGCTACCTTTGTAGTGACTCTGAAATATTGGAATCGTATTAATGGCCTGCGTGTTTGCCCTGGAATCTTTGTGTTGCTTCCTTTCCGAGCAACAAAGTAGGAACATCTAATGCTTCCACCAGGCTTCTTCCTCCGCCTCCCTCCGCCTCCCAATCATGTTGAAATTAGCAGCTTTTCTGCACACCGGCCTCCAATGTGCCACCAGCTAGCTGCTAGATGCCTGCAAAATAACACAGCTGGATCAAGCAGCAAGGGGGGCAAGTGTGAGGCCGCATTAAGGCCGAAGAGTTGTCTTGGGAAGGGAGAAGGCTGCATTTTACTCTCCACATGCCTTCCCGCCCCCACAGACAGCTAACAAATGCAGTTGGAGACTACCGACTGTCATTGACTGAAAGCTGTGTAGAAGCGAAATTTCAGGAGGTGTGGCCTGCGTGACAAGCAACCAGTGCGGAAATTACCTCTTCTTCACAACCATTAAAAGTGTGCCTTCTCCAGCTTTCGCTCTGGCTATACTAATTCAGAGGAGTCTATCGCACTAGAAATATGATTAGAAGTGCAGACAACAGCACAACCCTCTACATGTCTGCTTTACAGTTGGCTTGCAGTTGTTGTGTGCCTTCGGCCATTTCCGCACTAGAGTGTTATAGCGCTATGATTCCACTTTCAACATCCTACGGAATCCTGGGGTTTGCAGTTTCGGGAGGGGCCGGCCGGCCCCTCCCGAAACTGCAAACCCCAGGATTCCGTAGGATGTTGAAAGTGGAATCATAGCGCTATAACACTCTAGTGCGGAAATGGCCTTCAAGTCATTTCCAACTTAATGATGACCTGAAGGTAAACCTGAGAGCAAGCGTGGTATAGTGGTTTGAGCATCGGGCCATGATCCTGAAGGTCGGAGTCCAATTCCCCTCTCTGCCATGGAAACCCACGGAGTGACCTTGGGTGTATCACACACTCTCAGCCCCAGAAAATCCCATAATAGGTTTGCCTTAGAGTCAGCATGAAGCGAAAACAACTCGAAGGCACAAAAGTACAACAAAGGTGAGTATATCAAAGGGTTTTCTTGGCAAGGTTTGGTCAGACGGGGTTTACGTTTGCCTTCCTCTGAGGCTGAGAGAGTGTAACTTGCCCACAGTCACCCAGTGGTACCTTTGACTTGTAACAAGACTTACTCTCTCTTATAGTCTAAGGCTGTGGATTGCAGCCTAAGGTTACTTAACCGGTTGAGAAGACTTCACTGTTCACTGGAAACTAACGGGATTGATGTAAATAGGGTGTTTCTGTTAAGTTGTTTGTACTGGGTTTTAATAAGTGCTGAACCCCTGAAAAAAGCAATATAAGATGCTGCTGCACGTAAGATCAGGCATATGAACAACACATGATGCCATCTGTTCCTTCAGCTCTTAAAGTGAAAAACTCTCAATCATCCCTTTATGGTTTTAACCAGACGCAGGAGTTTTTTGGAAGCAAGGGTGGAATTAATGTTTTCCTTTGTTCTATGCTTCATCCCAAGCCAAACTAAACAAGTAAGTACTTTTAGACCACCAGAACTGATACCACATATCAAGAGAGATGGCAAACCGTAGAGCTTGAAACTTTTATTACTCAGATGATGTATTTTATAGCATACAGCAGTTCGGGATGTTCCATAAACAAAACTGAATTGCCATGAAGAATCGTCCTCTCCCTTCCCTTAACAGTCTATTAAATGTTGAAAATGGATGGGCACCGTTCTCATTGCCTGTCCTCCCCGTTTTACAATCATCTAAGTCTCCCCCTATTACAGATTTGTCTTTTTTTTCCCTTTTAAATCTTTTTTAAACAAAAGCACTTAAAAAAACAACAACAAATATGATAAATGATTAAATTAAATGTCGGTTTTCAAATAAAATAAATACATTATTTTTTCTGCAATTAAAAAAAAATCATAATTAGCACAATCTATCTCCTAAAAAGAAACCACTGCTTCATTCTGGGTTTTGACACACAGGATTTGGATAGCTTAAAAATATTAACTTGTTCTGAAGACCCTAGATATATCCCAGTATATGAAGCATTAAATGATTAGGCAATTTAAGAAAAATGGTTAGCATTAAATAATAATAATGATAATACTACCAGTAAAAATAGACACACGTCCACAGGGGGGCAAAGAACCAAGGCTGCAATTGTAGGCATATTTAATTGTGTGTGTGTGTGGGGGGAATGCACTCTGTTTTAAAGGATTGCAGTGAAAATAGGTAAATTTGAGGTTGCCACGCTATGCACTGAAATCATGTCTTTAACCCCTTTTTTGCTTTTGTCAGGGTTTGGACTGTGGAGCATATGTGCAGATCCATCCAGCTCTTGTTGCCTCCACTGGAATCTAACTCTCATGCACTAGTATCTTTTTTTTTTACACACATCTTACATTATGTGAATTGTGGCTTGTTTCTGACCCCTCCCCATGTGTTGTGGCACAGAATGCCCCACTTTCAAAGAGGTGTTTGTGTGTAGAATCAGGTGCGTTCCACCCAAACATGCAAAGCTAGAAAACACACAGTGAGGAAAAAGTGAGACGAATATCCACACTGAACAATTAAGCCAGTTTGATCCCACTCTAACTACCATCCTGTGGAACCTTGGGAAGAGACTTGTAAGTCTCTACCGCATTTTACTGAAGTCTGTGGCTGAGTGTTCAAAGTTATCTGGAATAGGATTTTAAACTCCTTGCCACACTACAAATCCCAGGATTCCATAGGATGGAACCATGGCAATTGAAGTGGGATCAAAGTGTAAAGCGGATGCTACCAAAGTAGAATTAAAAAAAAAAAACAGGGGGAATTGTGGGGTATTTTTGGGGTCCATAAATTCTTACTTCCCATTCCATGGGGTTAAAAATCAATTTCTCCCAAATGGGCCAAACTACTGACCACCATAGCATGTCACTTTTGCTTTGTGGCATTAGAGTTTACAAAAAAAAAAAAAAAAAAAGCATGGGATATTTTTCATGCTACTGTGTTACATTGGCTAGGATAGAAAAAGTATCCCACTGGCAAAAATCTTGGGATTTTTTTTTTTAAATTTTTTCTTTCTTTGTAGATGCTTTTGCTTGTAGGGGAAAAATGTAAATGGCAAGTATGACATTAGCGGAACTGTTTGTGACTCTGCAGGGGACTGTCACTGAATGCCTACATCATAGGTCAAATTGGGTGTGGTTTCTGGGTACAATACATGGCTGGGGACTCGCATATCCCATCCTAGTGCACGTGAATTAATCAAGCTGTGCTGAGAACATCTGTTAAACACTTCAGTAGGAGGACAACAACAAACAACAGAAAGAAAAGCTGCTATCTTAGATCCTTTCTTCAGCTTACCTTCTTGCGGAGGCCTCCGGTGGCAACCCCGGCAGTGGCTCTGAGAGGAAGGGAGCTCAACGGCAGCACTCCCCTCTGCAGGGGACCGGCCTCCTGTGGAAGGGAGCATGATGGACATGCTGCTTCCTTCTGCAGCACAGCCAGGTACTCTCCCAGGCTGCGCTGGTGCAGAAAGTGCCGCCATCACGCTAGCTGCCCTTCTGCAGGACAGGTAAATGCAGGATGGTGGCATGGCCGCAGGTCATTGACGGGGAAAACTTGTCAATGATTTAACCTGCGATCACGCCACCTGGGAGAATGGGAGAGGAGCAGGACTGTGACAACGTCACGCAGAAGCATCGTCGCGGTCCTGTCCTTCTTCCATCCCCATGGCAGGATGAGAGGGTGCTGTGGAAAGGGCCTTACATTCATTCACCTTGGGCTATTTCACTCTACATAATTATAACATGGTGATCCCACTTCAACTGCCATAGGAACATCCAGTGGAATCCTAGGGTTTGTAGTTTGGTGAGGCGCTAGAGTTTTCTGGCTCAGAATTCTGAATACCCCTCAAACTGCAAATTCCAGAATCCCCATAGGATGGAAACATGGTGTCTAAAGTGGAATCACAGTGCTATAATTTGTAGTATGAAAAGGCCCTGTGAGTGAGTCCCATTAAGCTCAGGGGTCTTATTTCTGAGAAGACATGGCTAGGATTGCATTAGAGGAATCTCTTATTTGTGCTTCATCCTGAGGGATGTTATGACATGTCTCCTTCTGGAAAAGGGACAGGCCAATATGGGTCTCTCCTCTCAAAGGACTACTCAGGAAGTTCCTTAGTTCCTCAATTCCACTTCCAGTGGATGCCCTCATTACATCCAAATACGTGGGGAGCTCTTATTGCTAGACTCTGACAACTACACCCTGCAGCTCAGGCTTCTCCATCCTGGTGTCTTGCAGATGTGTTGGCCTACAACTAATACCATGAAGTAGAGCACCAGCCTGGGGAAGGCTGATATAATTTCTCTACCTATAAGCAGTGGTGTAGGAGTCAACAGAAGTTGCTCATCCTGGCAGCCCCCATAGCCATGTCCCTAAAGAGAGTCCCAGATGGTGGAAAGCTCTCTCGACCTGAACCAGCAAACTAGTTCTGGCAGTTTCCCATCTCCAGCAGAGGCAACTGTTTTGTAAAGCCAATGGGTCCTAACTGCTCATTCGTGACCAAGCCTTCCCTGAATACTATGTATAAAAGAAAGGATGGCTCCCAACAACGCAATGGGGTTGGGAAAATCTACTACTACCCAAACAACTGTGAAGAAGGCAGTTACATCCAGAGGGGACATGAACGGAGAGGTAGGTGGACAGACTGGCAAATAACGTCCTTGCTCCAAGACCTAGCATTGTGACCGTGTGAGCCCTGGCTCCACTACACCACTGCCTAAAAGGGAGTTAGACTGCTACCCCCCCATACATGAACCATGTGTACTCAAAAATACAGAAGTTGGATTAATTGTGGTATATATGTCTGTGTGTAGCTGATCCAGTGTGTCTATAGCATAGTATTTTTTTAAAAAATAGGAAGGGTTCTATTCCTCTTTTACCAAGGAATATTGAGAGACTTGAACACAGGTTCTAACATATAATACACAGCAAGTTAATTAACCCAGTACTTTTTTAAAAAGTAAGCCCTGGATTGTGAGAATGTCTCTATAACATCTTTCAGAAGAGTATGCAATCAACCCTTTTACTTGCTCGAACAAACTCCAATTTCCATTTGTGGAACAAAAGGATGGCTAAAGACATTCTAAGGTTCAGCTGATGAGCCCTGGCTGGTCTTAGAAAAGTAGATGATGAACACAGAGTACATGTAGACTCTTTTGAGACGCTGCAGAGAACAACCACGAGAAGAGAATAAAGGATGGCCTCCATTCCAGATTAGCATTCAGAATAAAACCACAATTACCTTAAGAATACAGTAGATGGAATTTCCAAGGAAGGGTGTTTGTTAAGTCAGTTTAAGAGCTATTTCTTTTTAAAAGAACAGGCTAGCACTAAAGAAAGTTTACCAAAAACAAAAAAAAGGAACTGCCACTCTCCCCATTACCACCTCCCCCACCTCCCCAGAAGTCATCCACTGCAATATGTTCAAATGCTAATTCATTCTTGCTATGGAAAAGTGAAGGCGAACCACTTCATTTTCTCCTTCACCATTGTAATTCTACTTCTACCTCCTATATAAAGGATGGCCTTGCACAAACTCCAGCATCACCAAGAAACAGGACTCAGGCAGGGACTATGCAATTGGGACCAGGATAATTATCAGTGCCTGGGGGGCTCTGCAGGGGAGGTAGAGACGAAGCATAGCCAACAGCCCTGGAGCATCCCAAGTCCTGCCCCCATATAAGTCAATGGTTGCCATTCTCTCCTAAGAAGAAATGTGAACAGTTGCATTGATACGTCATAGTGGGGACAAAACATGCCCTCCACTATTTTCAGCAAGTGCCCTGTGGCTTTTTCACACTACAAAATTATAATAAAATTGCAATGTTGTCATTCCATTTTAGACTGCATCCTACGGAATCCTGGGGTTTGCTGTTTATGGCAGAGTGCTTAGAATTCTGGGCCAGAGAACTCTAGGGCCTCAACAAACTACAAATCCCAGGATCCCACTGGATGCTGCCATGGCTGTTAAAAGTGGAATCATAGTACTGTAATTGAGCAGTGTGAAAGGGCCACAGTGCCTCATTAAACTATAACCTTGGAATTCCACAGGAGGTTGTCATGACAGTTAAAGTGGAATCATAGTTCCATAACTGAGCAGTTTGAATGGGTCCCTGGACTCCACCTACAGGGAGTCTACGAGGAACCACTCTGTGTCTCTCTGGGCTTTGGGGTTGCCTCCTCTGCTCCGTCACTACTGCACATGGCTTCTACTTTCACACACCCAACACCCATGGACAACTCACTGGGTTGCCATAAACACACCAGAACCTAATGGAAGAGAATCAGAAGAACAGATGCCTTTTACAGAAGAAGCACACATATTAGAAATTCCCAAGCAGTTGGGTCTCAGTTAACACACTTCTTCAATAAGACAATGTAAACAGAGGCAAATTTAAAAGCTATCTGGTTACCTACGAAAATAATATTCAAGCATTATGAAATCCAACCTTTGAGAGTGGCAGACACTTCACTGTAATATGCAAGCCGACAGACATGACCTTGGGAAAAACGGGTTTGTAGCCCTCCCTCTTCCTGGAACTACTCAGGACTGGACACAGGACAAAGCTTGGGAAAGTTACTTTTTGGGAATCCAATTCTCAAAGCCCACTGGCCATGCTGACTGAAAGATTCTGGGACTTATAACCCAAAAACCCAACTTTTCTGAGTTCTATCTGGGAAAAAGCTGCCTTGCTGTAGAATATTCCACCAAACTTGTTCTTTCTCAATCTTTCTACAGCCTCTTGATCGACTCAGTACCTAGTACCTTCCACATCTGTACACAGGCGCCCTAGAAATGTGTCATCTAAGAATCAACCTCAGTTTGATTCCCAAATGGTAACGGGAGGAAACAAGACTTAGGACAGGAGGCTGAAGTAGTTTCAAGAATGTGTAGCCCTTGACATAGCTATGCTCTGGTGTGCTGTCTACATGTCTTTCCCTTCTTCCACAGGTTCGGTGCCCAGTTATGCAGCTTTGTGAAAGCATTTCCAACTGAACTGCAACTTCAAATGCATTAAGTGGTGCATCCATTGCCCTTCTCTGGAGCTACCATTTCTGTCATAATTCTAGAGCCAATTTAGAGGTTAGATTAAAAAAAAAGCAGGTACAACAGTTTCTTGGGGTGGGAAAATAGCTTGGTGGCCACTTTTTTGTTTTTGTTTTAAAACCAGTGGCGGAGCTTGGAGTGTGTGTGTGTGCGTGTGTGTGTGTGTGGGAACTACAATGTGAGGGGAGTGGCCACTGTGCATGGGGGCAGGGCCAGGGCACGTGGGGGCACGGCCAAGGCATGTGGGGGGTGGCTATGAGGCAGGACACCCTCAGCCCCCCGTCCCTACGCGACTGTTTTAAACACATACAGCTTGCATTGAAAGCATTAACTTTCTTTAAAATCATCAAAAGTTTGCAAAGACTCCTTGGAGAATTTTGAGCAGAAGCAGGAAGTCCAGGTGGGTTAAGCAGAGCAAATCCTTCACTGATGCAGGAGATAGTCTGGGATAACTTGCTTGCAAGACTGAGAACCCTAATACATAATTTCCCATGGATATTATGTTGTGAAAAATGACACTGGTGGTCTCTTCCAATTCTGTGACTCTATGACCGCATGTTCTGCCACTGCAGCATTCTCTTTCTAACAACTTCCATGAAGGTGCCTCGGGAAAACTTGGGAAGGGACATGCTTAGAGGTGGGCAAACTGCACCCCCTCAGACCTTCTTAGACTGCAAGCCCCAACGTTCTTCACTGCTGGGCTATACTGGCCAGCGCTGATGGGGACTGCAGTCTAAAAACATCTGGAAAACTGCAGCACCTGGCAAGTCAGACGAGCCTGCACTGTTTTACTATAGAGCCCATTTAGCTCCCATGACTAAGAGTTGGAGGAATGCATCCCCACTGGGATAATTTTACTTTCAACACATTGCTTTTTGGTTTAACATCACATTAATTTTGGGGTTAACCAAGTTTTCTTGTTCATAACAATAACATTAATAGGATATATCTACATGGCAGGGGTTTGGACCGGATGGCTCTTGCAGTCTCTTCAGCTCTATGATTCTATAAATACTGGGGTGTGTTATGTTTATTTGTTATGTTTATTTGTGAGTTCTCAAATAGTAATTTTTAAAGCTCATTTCATTTTTTTTCAATAGATCTTCTCTACTGACACATCACCCCAAATTGCAGCACTAACGTTAACACACTTCAAAATGATACAGTAATGGCCAATGGCTAATGCATCAGCCATTTTATGTAGCAATTCCAAGCTCTAAGGATGTTTTGTTGAAGGCCAAGAGCAGGGGGGAGGTGGTTTATAATTTTACCAACATTTAGATTTCCAGAGACAAGTGGAATAATCAGAGTACCACATTATATAAACAAGTCAATGGTTGAAAGGCATGAAATTAAAGGATGCTACATATAAATTACAGTCATGAAAGGGCAGTGGGTGGCACTATCTCTAGATGATCACAGATGTTATTCAACGAAGGCTAGGAGAAACCCCAGCACTAAAGAGGAAAGTAATGAGACCAAATCCATTAAACCTATGTATTTGTGACCAGGGCCACTCCTCAAAAGCAATCTCTATTAAAGGCCATATTTGACCAACACTTTCATGGCTGGCGGCAGCAAAGCACTTTGACAGAATTACTGTCATGTGGGTTGGCTTTGCCTCTTCATGCTCCAAGAAAATTGCAAGTGATTATGTGAAAATTTAGGGCTTTCAAAAGGCATTAACATACTGGGTTGTGCTATGGTAGGCCTCTTTCAGATCCTTCCTTCCTACTGTTAATATTTTACACAGGTCAAATTGCAAACATTGAGTAGTGGTTCTGTACATACCCCCTAGAAGCCATTTTGTGTATACATTCAATCCCTACTGTTTTATCTTTACATACAGCTAAGAGAAACAATTGATTTAGGCTAGCAGTCTGACAATCTGGGGTTTTCTGCAAGTGACTTCAACATCATTTTAGTTATTACTTTTCTGCTGCTCCAGAGACCAGAATACAAACCAATAGAGTCAAATAATAAGAGATTCCACCTAGGCAATAGGAAGAACTCCTTGACTGTAAAAGCTGTTCAAGGGTGTCTTGGAGAGTGGTTTTTTAAGCAGAGGTTGGATGGCCATCTCTCAGGAGAGCTTTAGTTGTGTATTCCTGCATGGCAGAGGGTTGGATTAGATGGCCCTTGTGGTCTTTTCCAACTCTATGAATTCTGTGATTACTTGAAAATATTTAAGGATGTTATCCTCACTCCAGTGCCTTTGTTCACCAGTGAGGTTTCTTCTCCAGCAAAGTTGCTCGCTTCTCTTCCAATTCATGTAGGAGAAGAGTTTCTCCTATTGATCTATCCTGCAAAGGTGGCTGAGGTGGGAAACATGTGGCTCATAGTTTGCATATGGCCTTCTGAGGCTGCTTGCGAAGCCCTTGGGCCAGTACTGTATCTTACTGCCAGATGTGCTGTCTGCGTTGTCACTTCCAACACTGTGCAGGGGACTGCTAAGTGAAATTAATAAGAAACTACCATGTGCCTCACAGCTATTCGGATCACCACAGTTGAAGCCCTTACTTGAAATGCCAAGTGCTACTGAAGAGAGATTCCCCAAGATGGCCTGTGCTGGCTTGAAAAGGAAACAAGCAATGATGTGATGAACTTCAATGAAACCTGGAATTAATACCTCTCACTTTCCTTCAAGAGGTTAATTGGTTTCTCATCTTAAAACTTTATTTGTATAGGATTAAATCAAGTACCCTTTTAGATGGCCTAGTAGTTCTGCAAAATATAACTTTAAAAAGTGATGAAAAAGATCTGTGGCACATTTCAAGTCCAAGCCTCTGCAACACATCACAATTAAAGCAATTAAAAGATGATGACAATGACGAAGATGATGATAATATCTTTCTAGTCAGGAGCCCCTCCCTGCCTACCTGCCTGCCTGCTGTCCGTCCTTCCTTCCTTCCTTCCTTCCTTCCTTCCTTCCTTCCTTCCTTCCTTCCTTCCTTCCTTCCATCCATATTCAAAACTTTAAATACCACACACACACTTATCACTTTCTATTCACTAGCATCTAAAGAACAGCTTCAAGTCTTCACTCCCAATTCCCACTCTATCCTATTATTTTTCAGCTGAAATGTAGTGGGCCCAACCTAACTGTGTAATTACAACTACGGGGGCAATTTTAAAGGCATTCCTAATCAACAAATGTGTTACCCCAAAAGCCAGAGCTGTCACCAAAATCTTCAGCAAAATCAGCCGGAGACTATCAGGTTGCTCATTATAAGTTGCTGGCAAGATGTTTTGTGGCTTTAATACTTCCAAAGTGGCTTTCGGAGTTTGCTTCCCTATTTCAGAATCCTCGAGTAAATGTTCTGCAATCTTACATCACAACATTACCGTTGCAAAAACTCCATGGCAATTAATCCATCCATGTGTATATAAGATATATGTATGAATATACATACATACATATATATGTATGTGTGTGTATATAAAATAATAAACCAACAATGAAACTCCCCAATACCCAGTGCAACTTTTCTGTTAAAAAGAAGAAGAGAGAAATCAATTCCCTCTGAATGTCTAATCTGGAATGAGGTTTCAGGATAAGAAGCAACAAAGAGGGAGGTCAGCAAAAGAGACAAAACGCTGAAGACAAGGGGAGTGGAAGAAAATGGAGGGGGTGGAGGGAGAGAAGGGGTCTCTTTGCTTGACAAAAGCTGTCAATTACCAGCGTCTGGAGTGGAACGTGTCTGCCTTTGTCCCCCCCGAAGACATCTGCCGTGCGCTGCCTCCTGCCAGTTGGCCGGTGTGAGCCTGGAGAATGCCGTGAAAGCCATCCGCCCGCCAGGCCCTCCAACTTGCTATTCAGGTCCGTTGTGTTCTTTCTGAACGCAAACAATGACCTGGTGGGATGTGGAGCTGAATGAGCAATGGGTTTAATAATAATAATAAAAAAAGGGAACCTAAAACAAAACACAGCAGAGGGAGAGGGGTGGCGACGGCACTTGAGGACACAGCTGAAAAGAAACATGCTTCGCCCCCATGAACATATTCTTAAGCATGCTGGGGTCTGTCTTCTTAGGTATCTGACCACAAAAGGTCTCCCAAATACTTCTCTGGTCACTCTGTAGCTCAGTTCCTTCCCAAATCTTTTTTTTCCCCATCTCTCCTTCTCTCTCTCTCTCTCTCTCTGTCTCTTTCTCTCTGTGTGTATTTTTAAAGTGCGTGTCTTCCTTCTGGCTCTCTACCATCCCTTCCTCCCATTTTCCTCTCAGGCTGTCAGTTTCTGGATTGTCTTGTTGTAGTACTGCGTGATGGTGGGCGTCAGGGGGTTCCAATTGTTGGCGTGCAGCTCAATGACCTCGAGGAGGAGGGAGCGGGTCAGCATGGACTCCGAGGGGCACAGCATCTTGTCACGCGTGATCGCCAGCAACTCTGTCATCAGCTCGGGCAGCTGCTCCTCCAGGAGTCGGCCGGTGCTTTGCAGCTGTCAAGGAAGAGGGAGAACGGTCAAAAGTTAGGTGCTTAAGAGTGCCAGTCAGACTCCAATGCCGCTTCTGTCATCTCTCCTTCCTTCTCTCACAACTGGGAAGATATGGCAGGGATGGGGGACGAGAGGACTGAGTCTCAATTTGCCATTCTTTTGAGCTGTTTAGATGTTATTTTGCTTATATTTTGACTTATCATTCGTATTTATACATTGCAATTCAAAGACACGATTAGGGCATTTATGTAGGCAAGTCTCTTTTAGGCAGATGGGACCCTGAAAAGCCGATCGGTGCTGCTGAAAGTGCTAAAAGCTGCATCACCTGTAGGAATGGGTGTGTTATGTGCACACAAAGGAGCTACCAGAAGCTGGCTGTTCAGGCTCTTCTTCCACCCACCCCTTCCCTGCTTACATACTGTATATCCAAGACTTGCTAGATGTGCCTTTAAAAGAATGTACAACATACTTAACCTAGCAGCTAGTAGGAGCAAATATTGCTCTGTGGAGACAATCTCTGGATGCTGGTTTCCTGTTGCATGGAGCAATACACTTAGAGCCATCATGGTGTAGTGATTTGAATGCTGGACTAGGACTCTGGAGAACAGGTTTCGAATCTCTGCTCAGCCATGGAAACTCACTAGGTGACCTTGGGCAAATCACACTGTCTCAGCCTCAGAAAAAGGCAAAGGCAAACCCCCTCTGAGCAAATCTTGCCAAGAAACTCCTGCGAGAGGTTCATTTTAAGGTTACCACAAATTGGAAACTATTTGAAGGCACACCACAACAATGGGATAATTAACAGCTATATCAACCTCTTACAATTAGGTGTTTGGGATTTTAAAAGCTATATTCTACGCGGGTTGTGAAAATTTAGAAAAGGGTAAAATCAAGAGTGAGCAAAGTCTTGCCCTCGTGACCCTAACATGTGGCCCCTCGTGCTTTTCTGAAGCTCCTCAAGGCACTAGATCCATTTTACTTTCAAAAATCTTCACACCAATTTTCTAGCAATGTTCTGTCTGAAAGCCAGCCAAATAAACCCCAAATTGGCCGCTAATGTGGCATTTTATCTCCCCCATCCCCTCAGAGATAACCCCAGCTCCTAAGTGAAACAAGTAAAAAAACAAACTAAGCCACAACGGCATCCAGAACTGATGTGACATCAATTCTGACACACTGAAAGGCAATGGTACGGGGAATACAGGTGGGGGAACACTCCTCTTCGCTAGAGTTGCCACAGCGAAAACTGGGAAGGCCTCCTGTACCCTTAATCTTTGTCTAGAAGAGGGAATTTCAGCAGGAGTTGCTTGTTACCCAGTAATATGGCAAGCAAGCCCTGCTGAAATGGTCTCTTCTGCACAACCATTAAAGGTACAGGAACCTTCTCCAGTTTTTGATCTGGCAATTCTACCCTCCACAACTGCATCTCCCCCACTCCAGGTTAGGTAGAGGATAAGCATATGTCATGAATCTTACCTCCATGGAACAGCAAAGGACAGCATCTTCCTTTATGTCCTGAGATTGCAACAACTGCAGAACAAAACAAAACAGCATTATGACAGAGGTTGCTTAGGAGAACTTTTCCCACTAGAAACTTTTCTCAGTAGGTAATATGATGTCCTCCAGATGTTTTGGATTACAACTTCTATGATCCCTGACTTTTGGCCATGCTGGCTGTGGGCTTATAGAAGCTCAAAACATCTGGAGGGCACCAGCTTGTCCTTACCACATCCACTAAAAGAAAGCAATTGTGCAGGAGATTTCCATCTATCAGAGTATAGAATCATAGAATCATAGAAACGTAGAGTTGGAAGAGACCACATGGGCCATCCAGTCCAACCCCCTACCATGCAGGAATACCCTCAAAGCACTCCCGACAGATGGCCATCCAGCCTCTGCTTAAAAACCTCCAAGGAAGGAGACTCCACCACACTCCGAGGCAGCAGATTCCACTGCCGGACAGCCCTGACTGTCAGGAAGTTCTTCCTGAGGTTCAGGTGGAATCTCCTTTCCTGCAGCTTGAATCCATTGCTCCTTGTCCTGGTCTCTAGAAAGATAGAAAGATTTCTAGATAGGAAGTTCAACGACAAAGACTTTTCATGGAGACTACAAGGGAGACACAATTTCTTGTATACCCACTAAATATACACACACTGCTACCATAGTATGTGCACAAGAAATTGTGCAGTTATCGTGGGATCACTAATCAGATACTGTGATGACCTTAAATACACCTTCTCCACTATCTTAGCAGGATAATTACCATCTGGAAACCTTCTGCAGTCTTGTTCACGCCTAAGATCCCTTATGGAGGTGGTTAGACATTTTTGTCCTAAACAGAACAGCTGCATTTAGTTCATGTTTGCAAGAGCAAAGGTGGTGTCTTGGTGACTTGCTACAGCTGACCAGGAGAAGGTCTGTACATTAGAATATCACATATTCATAATTCCAGCTCTTGAGAAGCTGCGGGTTATGGTTTATAAAGCCCTACGTGACTCAAGCCCAGGCTTTCTGAAATACTGTATCTTCCCATATGAGCCGGCTTGAGCTCTCAGATCTTTGAAGGAAGCACCTCTCTCCACCTCACTGCCTTTACCAGGCATGATTTGTGGGAACGGAACTTCTAGACTTTCGAATTCCCTTCCTAGGGAGGTTAAGATGGTTCTTTCTTTGCTGTCTTTTTTGGAAATAGGTGAAGATCTTTCTACTCCAGCAAGCACTTGGGAACTCAAAAGTTAACAAGAGAAGGGCTTTTGATGATGCTCTACTGTTAAAGGCACCAGATCCCATCTGGTCTTGGAAACTAAATATGGTCAGCCCTGGTTAGTAGTTGGATGGGAGACCACCAACTAATACCAGGTGCTGTAGGCTATTTTTCAGAGGAAGGAACTGGGAAAACCACCTCTGAGTATTCTTTGCCTAAGAAAACCCTATGAAATTAATGGGGTCTCCTTAAATCAACAGGTGACTTGAAGGTGCATATGCACACATGCATGAATGGGAGACACTCCCTAAGCGACCTTGAGAGTCACCACCCTACTCAGGTCTTGCAAAGTAACGGGGTCATTGCAAATTGACAGGTGACTTGAAGGCACATACACACACACTGTTTCAAATCTTTATTTTAAAGTAATACTTTAAGTATACCTTGCAACATTTCACAGATCAAGACTGGGACGTGTGTGGCCAAGCAACATCAGAGTGTGGTCAAGATGGCAAAAGTTAATAATGAGGTAGAACATGCAGGCTAGGAGAGGCCTAGCAGTTGGATTTTGCCTGAAGTTCCTGGGAAGGGAAAGAATCCTCTCCTCTTCTCTCCCAGTCGCACGGGGATGGGGGGGGAGCAGTTCACCCAGGGCAGCAACGTTTTTGAGGTGTCCTAGCCCGTAGCCACGCCCCCACGTGCCCTGGCCACGCCCCCTGCAGCCGCGACCCTCGCGACATAGCCACACCCTCTCCCGCCCCCTCCTACCCCCTCTCCCCACACTCCAAGCACCTCTCCTCTCCTCAGTGTTAAATTAATTGAAGGCGAACTACTTTGGTACTTTCAACAGTCTACAACAACTGAAGTAACCTAAGGACAAAGGGGGAAAGTAAGAGGAAGAAAGGGAAACTGCGGCATTTTAAAAGCAGTAGTAAAAGTGGGACAACAAAGGATTAATCTGGATAATCCCTGCCAGATCGGGACAGATAGAGGGTATATTTTAAATGGTTTTAATTTTCTTGTTATTGTTTTGAGTCCTGCCTTGAGTCCCAATTTTGGGAGAAAGGTGGAATAATACATAAATAAGTGATTTTATTGTCATTCTCTATATTATGTAAGCTGTCTTAACTCCCAGTCTGGAAATAGGTGGCATATAAATAAAATGATGGATGGATGGATTGATGCTTGCTCTTCTGATGCACAGCCTTCCCATGTGAGGTCAGACTGAAGACCTGTTTAGTCCAATGCATTGTCTCCCGTACAGACACCAAAACTTAGAAGAGTTCCCTTTGTTGATAACAACTCTTAGAATTCCCCAAGGCACAAGCGGACCTGCTTGAGACCACAGAGCAAGCCTTCCAAATGTTTGTCCATTTGCCTTGAAAGACAGAGGAAGCAAACTGTAATGAGAGGCAGAGTCTAAATCTCCTTTGTGAGGCTTGCAGAAGCCTTTGCTATGGGAATCAGAAGACTGGCATTCTGTGTATTGGCAGGAACAACAAGCCAGCAGGTTTTCTGGCTGTCTGAAGGCAGATGAGAATATGTTTTTATCCCAAGAGCCCAGAGGAATACAAAATGTGAGAAGGGCAGATGCAAACTCTCAAAAGAGGGTAAAATTTGGTCATATATGGTGCTTGGTGTGATTTCATACATCCCTTGGGTGGAAACACTGCTGTCAAGTTTGCATCCACACGGAACGATTTTGCTGTATCATGACAGAACAAGGTTAAAGAAGGGGGAGTGATGAAAGCAACACCAAGGGAGGAACAAAGACTAGTCCAAAAGAAACAACTTGTCCACCTTCATGCATTGTTCTTAATGACTTGCCCTGTTTTAACACAACTTGGAAAAAAAAGAGAGGGAGGAAGCCATTTCCCCTGCTAAGGTCTTCCTGTGGATTGTTAGTGGGCTTGAAAGGACTTTAGTTAGCTGGCTTAGGTGGCTTAGCTGATCTGCAACATCCACACAGAGAAACACCTTGGAATCAATGTCGTGGATCCAAGGGTCTAACTGGAGGTTTGGAAGAGGAACAAATCCTGCCACTAAAACATAATAAAGACAGATATAAATATAAAGGGGAGGGAAGTGGGTTCTGTCACTTTGAAGGGCAAACACTGTCCAAACTAATCTGAGCATGTTAGCTCAGAGATGGACAAAGCGTAACTTACAAGATGCATATGATCCAAAGGCCATTTCTGTGCACACCCTGGGGTCAATTTGTTTGTTTGTTTGTTTTTTGGCAAAAATACAATACTAAGTGCACTCTATGAGCATGGGGAACTTTTTTTTGCCACAGTTGTGCCATCTAAGGGCCATCTTCTCTTCAGTCAGTGAAAAGGGAAAACTAAGGGAGCTAGCATAGGTACAAGAATGGTGCCATTTGTAGCCATATGACTTTACTGCTGAACTTTTCCTGAATGCCAACCAGACAGTGAAGTTATGGTCCTCTAAGTTGTTCTGCTCCTCCACATGGTGAGATAGATGGACGAGAGCTCTGGATGGTGCATCTTGCCCTGTGGGTGTATCAGAAGTGTTGGCACTGGTAGAAACCACATATAACCCTGACATGACAGTTGAAGCAATCTGCTGATCTGTGCCTCCCCAGGGCCACCACGGGGCTATACGAATACAGCCTGCTTCATCCTCCTAGACATTCACTAAGGACCTTTCTGCACTACACTGTGATAGTGCTAATTTTCCACTTTCAACCACATGTGGAATTCTGGGGTTTGTAGTTTATTGAGGCCAAAGAGCTCTCTGGCTGAGAATTCTAAATGCCTCTCCCTAAACTGCAAACCCCAGGATTCCATAGGATGTTGAAAGCGGAATCATAGCGCTATAACTGTCTAGTGTGGAAATGGCCTTAGAGAAGCCAAATTGGTGTTGGTTTCAGTTGGGTTCTTCGAGGTTCATAACAGTGTAGTGAGGAAAGGCCCTAAGTCTTTGGTGATTACTAGAAACAAAGGGAAATTCACAATTGAGGAGCTGATCAATGCTGAAGGAAGGCTCTTCCTAATGATTCTTGTCCCATCCCTACTCAGTCATAGTATCTGGCTCACGTGCAATAAGGCAAACATATCTGTGGTTGGTTTTGCAAGACAGGGACCATTTGTGTGTCAGACCCCAGAAAGTTGGTGGCCAAGGCTACACACATGCCTCTTGCCACAAGCAAGATGCCCATTTTCTGCTGTATGCCAATCATTCCAGGACACCCCGAGGAAGGAAAAAAAGTAGTTTTTTGAGTAAGTTCCAAGAATAACATTAAAAATAAATCTTGTACAACTGTGGTGCAGCACATGAAGTGTTGATACTGACAAGAAGAGAAATGTAAGATTCATCACATGTGGCAAAATACATATCACCCATTTGTTCTTGTCCAAAGAGAAGGAACAAGACCTTACCTCCCTGAGGCAGGTATAAATGGGACAGACGAGGACTCGGAAGGGCTCTCCAGTGCTGCTCCTCATGGTACCAAACACTTCGCAGAGGAAGGTGATGAAGCCGAGCCAGCGCTCCACGTCGCTCTGCTGCAGTTCTTCCCGCATTGTGAAGTCTTTCTGCAGAATAAGAAGAGACAAGCCACAGAAGGCCTCAGGAGGAGGAAGAAAAGCAAAACCCACTTGGGATTGGCACAGAAGCCTGACAGCAGCTTGCTAGAGAAACAGCCAATAAAACAAGAACAGGAGGACAAAATGAACCTTAGTGGTGACACAGTAGGGGCAACCCAGTAGTTACTGACTTATAGAACGAGCTTGAAATCCATTTGGCTTCTTGATTTTTCACAACTGGCAAAGGGACCAATCTTCTCTTGTGCAGTGGGATGAAGTGGCAGAGCCTTTAAACGGAGTGTGTAATTTTGGACTGTAGGGCAGGGGGATCACGTGTTTGAATTCTTCCCTGCACAAAGCTTGCTACTCTGGGGAGCAGTCAACAATATTACCAACCCCAATCCCTTGCAGTTACACTTGTGGTATTACACTGCTCTCACTCCATTCCAGATTCTGCAACTTTCTTCCTGTTATATGGGTAGTTTAGCCAGTTGTTTACAGCCAGATCTTGGGAGAGTGACTTTTGGGGACTACAACTCCCAGACCCCCCCCCGTAGACTGGGATTCTGGGTGCTGTTGTCCCAAAATGTCCCTTTTCCAAGCTATGTTTACAACACAGAGGTCTAAATTCAATTGTTAGTCCCAACAAGTTGAATCACTGGAAGCTACCTAAGTGTTGACTTACCAGGTCCCCACTGATTCAATGAGTCTAATGCAGTTGAGACTAACAATTGGATTTAGGTCACACAAGCTGACTCCACACCTGCTGCACGAGAATTTCTGTTGGACCATTTGCTTTTTTAAGCAGCACCACATGCATGTTTATCAATGTATACATTCATCTGTTGCCCAATTTTATTTTATTTTTTTAAAATGGATTTTTTTAAAAAAGGCTCCAGCCTTTCAAATCCTTTCTTGGCTGCTGCTTTCCCAAGTCTGCAACTGGCAGCAGCTTTCAAGTTTTCAGCTAGAGAACCATGCATGCATTCATTCATTCGTTCATTCATTCATTCAAGAAAGTTCTTCCTCTTGAAATGCTAATTGCAGCTTCAGAGAGATTTTTGTCGCCCATGTAGACTTCCCTTGTGGATGACACCTGCAATTGGCCAAAATGCTGTGGGTCAGGAACATAATCCAGAAACTGGTTTGAGAGGAATTGCACTGGCTGCCAATACCTTTTTGGTCTTAGCCTAAGATGTTAGTGATGAACTTCAAAGGCCTAAAAAATTTGGAAATGCAAAACCTGAAGAAGATACTCTTCTTATATATCCCTGCCTGATCCCTTAAAATTTAGTGGAGGGTTTTCTCAGCTGTAGCAGTTTAGTTATAAAGGCAAAATTGGGGTCAACATTGACCTTAGTTTAGCACTAAGTTAAAATGTGCCAAATGTGTGGAGCCCCAGTCAATAAGGCTCAGTGTATTGGAGTGTGACTTTTAATTTGATTGTACTGAATTGTTTGAAATAGTCTCACATTATTATGAAGTGTTTAGTTGACTGTACAAAATGGAGGCTGCTTTGGGTGGCATGCCACTTTCTTATCTGATATAAGCAGATCTGAAGCTCTGACTTTGCACCAAAGAAATCCTCAAGTGTTTTGCATGTTTTATAAATCATTGTGAAATTGATACAGTGTTGCAACAGAGTAACATTTGTAATTTAGCTTATGATCTGAATGAAACAAAAGTCTGAGCAGTTAACACCTACAGTCCGTAAAATTTGCTTCACCCCACGTTCCATGCAAAATGACCAAAATGAGAAACTTTCCAAAAAAGGGGGTGACACTAAGTTTGCCAATTATCCCAAACCTGCTTGAAAATGCTTGAAATGTCAACCTATATTTGGTCTAAATCAGTACATAAAGGTGTATTCCACAACAAAAACCACAGAAATCCAAAGTAGACTGTATAGCCTAAGACAAATAGATATTTATACTGTAAACTGTTGTTGAGATTATGGTGGAGAATTTAGAAATTTATGTTTCATACTGTTTACAGAGACCAAAAAAGAGGGCTGGGTTTCCCAGAAGAATGCAAGACAGAGGAGTAAAAGCTCTTATAAAGTGCTTAATATATAATTACTAATCATTAATGTATGTTATTATTACATATTAATATACGCAATTATTAACATGCATTGGTTAGATAAGAAATTAAGTTGTAGTTATAGTGGAAGTTATTACTTTGTAATGGGCACAATAGGGACCCCTGTCAGAAAATGCGCAGCACCCTTACCAAATGACTACCAGGATGTCATGATAGCCAAAGAGGTTTTAAACTGGTGCCACTTTGCCATACAGATAAGTTCCAAAGAAGTAGGGATCAGCATGCGGATACTGTCATTCCACAATGTGTTCCTGCAAAGCTCCCCTTATGCTCCTTAATATGGTGAAAGTTACATCCTGGTGGGAAATTCAAGGCAGATAAATGGAAGGGTTTCTTCACACAATGCACACCGTGGAATTCACTGCCACAGGATGTGGTTATGTCTGTCACCTTGGATGGTTTGGACTGGACAAATTCATAAAGGATTAAAACTAATGGCGCTACTTGTCATGATGGATATTGTTCCACCCAGTATCACAGACAATACGCCCTGGTGTATTAGTTGTGGGAAGCACAACTGTGTGTGTGTGTATGCACGCATGCACAGGTGCTCCTGCATGCATGTTTCATCACCAACGGCCAACTGGTTGGCCATTCTGCAAAACAAAAATGGACTAGAAAGACCTTTGGTGTTCTTCTTAAGTGACTCTACAACAGGATGGAACTGAACAGTTACATGCCCACTACGTAGTAACATACAACCAATTCATTCATTCATTCATTCATTCATTCATTCATAAATAAATAACGCAAGGCAGATAAAAGAGTGTACTACATGGTATTGGAAACTGCAATTCTGCCATAGCAGTGGACCATCATGGAGAATTATAATGGAATATAATACTGGTAATTAACCATTATTAAATAAACAGCAGCTATTTTGACTTTTCTTTCTTCTTTCAGGACAAGTCTCTCTCTCTCACCCCCTCTCTCTCTCTGTCTCATTCTCTGTGTGTGTGTGTGCACAAAATGTTTTAGCTGGCTTCACAAGGCTGGTCCTCTTATTAGGTAGAGTGCACCAGCCACCTCAGGCAGTGGATGCAATGGATGGTTTTGTTAGCAGAATGATATATGAGACCAGATTTTAATACTCAGCTTTTGCTTCCTGGTTAGTGTAGGTCAGGGGTGGGGAAACTATGGAAGGCTAGGGGGCTACATCAGCCCCCCAGGAGATCTTGTAGGGCTGTACCCCTCCTTGTACCTGCCTTTAAAAAAAGTACAAAATTTGTTTTGATCCCTGGGGGTACAGAGGACTTCCATTGTCTTCCACACTCTGTAGAGGTCATTTTGGGGACCTTTTGGAGCAAGAATATCTTGCCCTTCCCTAGTTTAAACATTTCAACTGATGGGAGAAATCCCACAGAAGGGCAGGAATGATAGGACAGTGCATGTGTGCACTCCTTCTCAAAAACAATGAACCAGAATTTTCAGCAATTCTAGCCTAGTTTTATATTCAAATAGGGCCATCGGATATAGATCTGAGTATCATTCAATGCACTTTATTTTGACTCATCCCTATGTATCTCCTTACACTGTGGCAGCAAAATACACATTTTTCTCCTCTCAGGACGTGGAGAGGCTGTTAAGGAACCTAAGTGCACTGCCCAAGATTCTGGGAGGATTTTCTCATGGTGTGGTCACAGTTTGAGAGGGAGACTGTATTTACAGTTACATGTATCAAATGATCATTTCTTGATCTGCACCATAAGGAATGGCCCCACTCACCACATTGCTTGACTCTTAATATTTAGTTCCAGGGTCTCATAAATCTCCCTGGCTTGGGATTCTGGGAGTTGTAGTGCACAAGTAACTTCTCAAAGAGTGTTTCTCCTCACTTCCCCATCTCACAGATCCTAAGACTGCCCCTTGAAACCTCAGCTTCTGGGCTAAAATACTTATTGTAGCATTGCTGCTTCCTGCAAAGGACCACATCAATAGCCTTTCAAAGCTGCAAAGTGCTTTAAGGTTTCCAAGGCACGATCTGAGCCATTTAGGATAACCACATGGACGATGCAGTATGATTTAGGCTGCAAGCTGAAACAGCTGTGCTAAAGCAAACGGGGCTAGAAAAGCCAGGAATCCATTTCTATTGGCTTGTAAGGACTTTTTTTTTGTCCCACTCCATCACAGGAGCTGTTGGTAGGAAAAGAAAATGCTTAAAGGCAAAAAACTGGAGGGAAAATAATGCTGAAACAACCCAAATCCAGCCAAATCCCAAATTCCAACACTGTGGAGTATGCAAAAGCTGTTTATGCAATCCCAGTGAATAAGGCAGTACACCAAAGGCACTTATATATAATAATACACCATCCAAGAATGCACAACTGCACATGCAATGGTTTACCCTTACAGAACTCTGCTTATCCATCCAGGCATTGAATACATCCACTGCACAATAACAACAACAACAACAAAAATACAACTGTGTTCAAAAGGGAACCTCTGTGTGTATTGGACATAAGCAGGATTCTAGCCTTAGAGTGGATTATTCTGTGCTGCTCTAGTGTGAGCTACCTTTGGAGATTCTTTGGAAACTGCTGACGGTCTAGAATTTGGAGCACAGATGTTAGGCCCTTTTCGCATGCCAGTCGGGTTGTGAAATGGCCTCGGGAACTTTGCGCGATTGCGAGGACCGTTTCACATGACATCCTTGCAATCACGCAATGTTCCCGAGGCCAGTAGGTGGCGATCATGCATTATATCATTTTCGGCTTGTTGCCGAAAATGATGCGCTATCGTGCATCCCTCTTGTGCCCCACACGCACTTACCTTGCGTGCGGAGGCTCCGGAGGCGCAGCCATCGCACTTCCTCCCCCAGTGCAGCCTGGGAAAATACGTGGCTGCACTGCGGAAGGAAAGAGCTCACGCTTCTTCTGGCCAGCACGGAGCTGGTGCGGAGGAGAAGCAGAAGGGATGCGAGTGCCTCTTGGAAGAGGTTTCTTGTGTGATCCCCTCGCGCCGATGCGGGAAAAAGGTAAGGTGCGAAAAGGGCCCTAGTTTGGACGCAGCTATGGGATCATACAACATCTAGGGCCTTTCTGTACTGCACTGTGATAGTGCTATTACTCCACTTTCAACATCCTGTGGAATTCTGGGGTTTGTAGTTTACTGAGGCCAAAGAGCTCTCTGGCTGAGAATTCTAAATGCGCCTCCCTAAACTGCAACCCCAGGAGTCCATAGGATGTTGAAAGTGGAATAATAGCACTATGCGGTGTGGTGTAGAAAGATCCTTACTTTGCAACGCTTGCTCTGCTTACTGGTTTGTTTCTAGTCAAGCAGCAAAGTACTGGTAATGATCATTTTTTTAAAAACCTTGGCTTGGTTTCAGGATTCCCGATGGCCTGCTTTTCCTGTTAACAGCCTGCGTGATCTTCAAGGTCAGGGCCCTGCTTTGAGCAGCACCCATGGAGTAACCAAGATTGGTTAGAACAAAGAGTAATGCTCTTTCAGGGGCTGCAGCAGAATTGTGGAAGTGCTTGCCGCATGAAACCAGAAAGCCTCTCCTCTCTAATTGCCTTCTGTCAGCCTGTGAAGAATTTTTTATCAAACAAAGGACAGGTTTCTTTAACTCAAAGTGATTTTGTTGAAAACTGTTTTGTCTCCCATGCTGCCTGCCTTGGGGGTTGTTTGCATCATTCATTATTGCAAACTGCCCTGAGTAATATACATCGTTCAGAAAAGCAGGACATACATCTTTACAGAATGAGCGAATAAGCAGTGGCTTTATGCAGAGCTTGGCTACTCGTTCATCTAACTCAGTATTGTCTACGCTGACTGGCAGAAACTTGGCAAGGTCTCAGGCATAGTCCTTCCCATCATGTCTTTGTCCATGAGAGCAGTGCTTCTTAGCCCATTTCTGCACAACACTGTTACAGTGCTATTATTCCACTTTCAACAACCTGTGGAATTCTGGGATTTGCAGTTTAGGGAGAGGCCTTTAGAATTCTCAGCCGGAGAGCTCTTTGGCCTCACTAAACTACAAACCCCAGAATTCCACAGGATGTTGAAAGTGGAATAATAATACTATAACAGTGTCGCGTGGAAACGGCCTTTCTCTATCTGGTATGGAATACTGGCATTTATTTTTTCCAGTATGCCAAGGACCAATATGATTTGTGCCTGCTGGTTCAAACTGTTTCTTTCTGGGAAACTTTCCAGGAACTGGTGGCTTGTGGACTGGCACCAGTCCATGGACTACTGCTTTGCATAGCACTGAGCTACTGCGATCCTTTAAACTAGAAGTGTTGAGGATAGAACCCGGGACATGCAAAACATGTACTCCGCAACCGAGCTACGGAAACCTTTCTCTGGGGGCATGGACCTGCCTCTGAGTTAAACTCAGCACCAAGCACTCTTGAAACATGAATCATAATGTAAACCAGTGGTTCTTGTTCGGAGGTCCCTAGTTGAATTGAAATCCTCATCATCCTTAGATTTCATGCCCAGCGGTCAAGAATAATTGGAGTTGCAGTGCAACAATCCAGCCAAGCTTGGGAATGACTGTCTTAAACTGACCAGGATCAGACTGGCAATGGTCACCCAAAGGACCTTCTCATTGACCACCCCTAGACTGTGGAATGAGCTGCTGGAATACATTCAACAGCAAAATGTGCTGTCTGTATTCAAAAAAGCACTAAAGACCTATATCTTCTGGTAGGCCTACATAGTATATTTTTAATTATACTTTTAATTGTACTTTTACTTGTACTTTTTAATTGTTCATGTATTTAATTGTACTTGTAATTATATTTTAATTATGAAATATTTGTATTTTAAATGGCTTTGTGATTTTAGTATATTTTAGCTATAATTTGTTTTTTACTGTATTTATGTTGTACCCTGCCTCGAGCCTTGGGGAGAGGCAGGTAATGAATAAGAAATAACAACAACAACAACAACAATAATAGAAAGAAGAAGAAGGAGGAGGAGGAGGAGGAGAAAGAGGCAACAAACCAGAGAGAGGGAGTGAGACAGAAGGAGGGATAGAGGGATTAGTACCATGTTACAGTTTTGGGCTACAAGTGAATCCAGAGTCTCAAAAGATGCAAGAATTTTGACGTACAGCTTTCAGCTTTGTGTGTCTAGTTGCAAGCAAGGTTAACTGAAGTTGACAGGGTTTGCTCCTGAACAACGGTGTGCAGGATTGCAGTTGTTGATTGAGAACTCACTGGGAACAAGGAAAATTATAACTTCCGAGCAGACAATTCCCTTGTTACCACAGCTCTGCTGGCTATGGGTCTGTTTCCGGACACAATTCAAAGTGCTGGTTATGAGCTATAAAGCCTTATACGGCCCAGGTCCAGGTTATGTGCTGGAACTCCTGCCTTAGGCCATTTCCGCACTAGACAGTTATAGCGCTATGATTCCACTTTCAATATCCTATGGAATCCTGGGGTTTGCAGTTTCGGGAGGGGCCGGTCGGCCGGCCCCTCCCAAAACTGCAAACCCCAGGATTCCATAGGATGTTGAAAGTGGAATCATAGCGCTATAACTGTCTAGTGAGGAAATGGCCTTAGAGAAGCCAAATTGGTGTTGGTTTCAGTTGGGTTCTTCCAGGTTCAGGCAAAGACTTTTTTGTTTTGACAGGCCTTGGGGAACTAACTGCTTATGGGGAAAGCACTTTTAATAATATACTGTACTATCAGTAATTGTTTTTAAAGAGGTATGTTTTTAATTGTATTGAATTCAATTGATAGTTTCATTATATTGTAACTGTTATACATTTTAACAATGTGGAATTCTATTTGAAGCTGTTTTCCTGTTGAAAGCCACCTTGAGACCCAGGTCTAGGAAAAAAAGTGGGATACAAATAAATAAAATAATAACAAATAATAATAATGAGGTTTAGAGTCGAAGGCTTTCACGGCCAGAATCCACGGGTTCTTGTGGGTTTTTCGGGCTTTGAGACTCTGTTCTGGTTGTATTTTCTCCTGACGTTTCGCCTGCATGGGGCTGGCATCTTCAGAGGAAGGGTGAATTGGAAGTGGAGTGGAGAATGTATATGCCAGTCTCCTCCTCCAGAGGGGAGGGAGCAATTAGCATAATAGTCCTATTGTATGTATTTAATACTTGCTCCTGGAGGGAGACTTCCTGAGCCTAGGTGGGGCTCGTTAGTACCTTTTGTGTTTTGATTTTGGTGTTTTTCAATACTGGCAGCCAAATTTTGTTGACCTTCCGAGTCTCCTCTTTCCTGTTAAAATTATCCAAGTGTTTGTGGATTTCAATGGCCTCTCTGTGTAGCCTGACCTGGTAGTTGTTGGAACGGTCCAGAATTTCTGTGCTTTGAAATAACATTCTGTGTCCGGGTTGGTTTATAGTGTGTTCTGCTACTGCTGACTTTTTTTTGGCTGGATCAGCCTGCAGTATCTTTCGTGTTCTTTGATTCGTGTTTGGATGCTGCGTTTTGTGGTCCCTATGTAGACCTGACCACAGCTGCACGGTATACGGTAAACTCCTGCGGAAGTTAGGGGATCCCTCTTGTCCTTTGCTGAGCGAAGCATTTGCTGAATTTTCCTGGTTGGTCTGTAAATTGTTCGGAGGTTATGTTTCTTCACGAGTTTCCCTATTCGGTCAGCGACTCCTTTGCTGTATGGTAAAAACACATTCCCTTCAGGTGGCTGTTTATCCTTACTCCTGTGGTTTTTTCGCAGTCTTGAGGCCCTTCTGATATCTGAGCTGGAGTACCCAATAGCCCGTAGAGCCCAGTTTAAATGATTCAGTTCCTCATTCAAGAGGCGAGGTTCACAAATTCGTTTTGCACGGTCTACCAGAGTTTTTATTGTGCTCCTTTTTTGTCCTGGGTGGTGGTTGGAGTCTTTGTGTAGATATCTGTCTGTGTGTGTAGGTTTTCTGTACACCGTGTGGCCCAATCAATGGTTGGGTTTGTGGGTAACTAGGACATCCAGAAATGGTAGTTTTCCCTCATTTTCCTTCTCCATGGTGAATTGGATGTTTGGGTGGATGTTGTTTAGATGGTTTAGAAACCGGGTCAGCTGTTCATCACCGTGGCTCCAAATGATGAAGGTGTCATCCACATAACGGAACCATGTAGTGGGTTTTTTTTGGTGCTGTTTCCAGGGCTTGCCTTTCAAAGTGCTCCACGTAAAAATTTGCTATCACCGGGCTGAGCCGGTAGAATAATGAGATTGCTCTGAAGCTACCATTAGCCTGTGAAAACGTAGGGTATAAACATAGAGCTTGGAACTGATGCTGCATAGGTAGTGGTGCAGGTTAAAAGATGGCTTTTGTGCTAATAACATAGCAACATGTAAATGTTTTGTTCCCTGTGTAATGAGTGACATTTACTAATTGCTAATGCTTTTGGGGGGCATTTTGAGGGTATTGTTTTACTCTAATTTTAGGTGATTTTCTTAGATTTGTTTTTCCTAAACAAAAATTAAAAGGCAACAGAAAAAAAAATTAATAGAATGAATTACCAAAAGTTTCTTGCTATGTTAATGGTAATGAATTAACCTACAGGGAGGAGAGTGGACAGCTGTGTAACGAGCTACAGAATAAATTTTAAAAACTAAGCTCCCACCTCCCTATAAATTTAATTGATATACTGAAACAATTTAGCAGGAGATAAGAGTAGCATCACAGATGTGCTTCAAGATATGAAAATAGCACTGTAATTCAGTATATTTTTAGTCCCACTGATATCAATAGGAGACAGCTAAGTGTGGTCCAAATCCATTTCTATGTTCCAACTAGAGCAGACCCAATGAATCAATGGAAACTTGGTAAGTCAACCCTTATTTAAGTCTCACTGACATAGTAGGTCTTCTCTAACTGGACCTAATGCTTGGACACTGTACTAAATTCAGTTCTGGGTACCTGATTTTAAGCAGAATAGGGTGCTGTAGTGATTTGGGCACTGGACTACGACCCTGGAGACCAGGGTTTGATTCTCTGCTCAGCCATGGAAACCCTCTGGGTGACCCTGGGGGAGGGCACACACTCTCAGCCCCAGAAAACTTCATGATAGTTTCATCTTAGAGTCACTATAAGCTGGAAATGACTTGAAGGCACACAAAAATATATACAAATTGGAGAAGATTTGGAGAAAGACAACAAGAGTGATCAGAGCAAAGCATATGAGAAAATGTTGAGGGAGCTGGGTGCATTCAGCCTGGGGAAGAAAAGGCTGAGAGGTGACATGATTGCACTCCTTAAACACTGAAATGGCTGTCACAGAGTGGAGGTGCATGTTTGTTCACTGATGTGCCAAAGGGTAGGACCAGCTCTATTGGTTCTAAGTTGCAGAACAGTAGATTTCAATTGAATATTAGAAGGAACTTCTTGACCGTAAGAGCAGTTCAGTAATAAAACCAATTACCTAGAGAGATGGTGGGGGTCTCCTACGTCTCAACTAGAGTACCCACACAGAATTAATGGAAACTTGGTAAGTCAAACTTATTTAAGTCCCATAGACTCAATGGGTCTTCTCTAGTTGGGTCTGGCACTCGGACTTAGGCCCATGTGTTTTTAATTCTCCCATTGAAAGCAACGGGAGGCAGAAAGGTTGACTTTAGGCGGGATGATGCTCCTGATGAGGTATTTTTAAAAAACGCTCTCAGAAGGCAAGTTCATGTATCACACATTTCTAGAAACTCAACCTAAAAAAAGCCCAAAGGCAGGCACACTTTTCATCTTAACTAACAAATTCCGGGAGACTTTATGTTTTGACTACAGCCAGAGCAATGGGTCCGTTGCCAGCTCAAAATCTTCAAACAGAAAATATACCCCTCCTTATTTATCACTGGCAGTGCGCTGCCATTGGCAGTAAGTGCTTCATGCTGGGTTCTTTAGAAGCTGCTGTGAGGTTGGCTAGGACTAAGAATATGTGGACTCTAACACATCAGCGTTCCTTGCTCGTTTGCTTTGCTTTATTTTAAGCTCTTCTCCATGCCAACAAATCCTAGCCAAAGGGAAAAAAAATATTTCTAATAATATGGTTAAAAATTTCATTTATCTAAATGACTGAGGAACATTAAAAAACTATATATCCAGATAATGAGCTTTGAGAAACTGCACAGATGTGTGTGTCTGCTTGTCTGTGTGTGTGTAATTTATTTAAAATGATAAGAAGCTAAGAAACAAGATACCCCATGAATGCCACAATTTCAGTTATGCAAGAGCATCAAACAATGAGTTACTTATCTGATGGGTCTCAGTATCTGTTTCATTCTCTATCTTTTGCTGTGTTTGATTAGAATGAAGTTGAAGAGCATCTTTATACTAGGCATTCCCTGACAGCCTTACTATATGTTCTCTTGCGTGTCTTGTATCATGCACCCGAACAATGGCAAAGCCTACACCTAGAACACCTGCATTTTTGATAGTTAAGTAGCAGCTCATCTAGAGAAGAGAAGTCTCTGGAAGTACTGAGAATTTCCTCCTTTTTTTAGGTTGATTTTACCTGCATATTCCCAAGTTTGCCTCCAAACTCTTCCTTGAAATATCCTGGGTTTCCTTCATTTCCCGTCCTGTTTGGGTTTTTTTTACTTCCTCCCTCTTACTATGAATACATGTCACATGTAGACTCGTGTAACTTTTCAGAAATCGGTTTTCACCAATTTCCACTGAGTCTTCTAATAATATTATCTTCTAATAATAATATCTTCTAATAATACTATTCAGGAGTTACAGTTGTTGTGCTAAAGCGCTTTAGCAATATTACACTAGTTAAACATTAGGATCATTTTGTTTTGGTGCAAACATTCCTTTTTTCCCTTGCTTGATTTCTGTTGTCCTGGAAACAATAGCTGCGCTTACTGGTGGCAGCCGTCTTAGCTAGTTCTGGAATAATACAAACAGACTGCTCAATAGAAGTACACTTCAATTCAGTAAATACTGGGTTAATTTAAAATGACCCTGAGAAGTAAAAATTAGACGTTTTTGATAATGTTTGGCGTTCCTACAAAATACTTTGGGATGAAAAAAATATCATGCAGATCTCCAAGATGGCATCAGTTTGTTAGAAAAATGAGGTTCAGGAATGGATGTTAAGCATCCATGCAGTAAAACTCATTGCTTGGAATTCTCAGAGCCACAGTTCCAAGAAAGATTTTTTCCAAACTCTGCTAAACCAAGCCATTAATTCTTTTAAAGAACGCTGTCAAAGAGCTCCAGTCAACTGCTATCTTTAGCTGCCAAAATCTTTCAGGAAGGGGAAAGGAAATCTCTCTTCAGTTTAAGATTAATCTTTTTGTAGTTCATTACTATGAAGACTCTTAGGGAGAGCTGTTGGATAAATACGCAGAATGATCATTGCTGCAAAATTCCAGAGAATGTTTTTCACGAAGAAAGCCAGGTAGATTTCCAGTCTCTTTCTGTTCTCCAACTAAGATTGCTCTTTTGTTCAACCACAACGAAACAGCTGATGCTTACTCCACAAGCACAATTTGTTTTCTAGGCTATGCACCACATGGAAACAGTTGTCAAAGAAATGCCAAAAGGTCTGTTTCGTTTTGAGGTTGCCTGTTTCAATTACTCTAGCTTTGGCTGCTGCGTAATGCATACAGTTCAAAATACTTGCACACTTCATTCAAATATCCAAAGGAAGAATTATGCAACTCTCCTAATACTCTGTGCTGAGATGAGAAAGCAGCCACTGCAAATGGAGACCAATGCCTTCAGCCAGTGCTTGTCTAATATTTTCAAGACTATCATGGGATTTCCACATTTGGCTGTCCCTTCCAATCCAATTCACACCAAACTTGTACATTTGTAAGAACTGGGCTTTTAATATTGGTGGCTGGTAATTCCCAAGTCAGTGGTGTAGTGGGTTTTAGTTCAGATTTGGAAAGACCTATCCAAGGTGCTGTAGTTATTAAGTGAACAGAATTGAACACCTTGGATAGCAACTTTAAAGTTCATGCTAAAATCTGAAGTGTGTCCACTACTCCACAGTCATGGAAGCCACCAGCTACCACTGGGTTTTAAAGCAGGCCTACTCTATTGGAAATGTCCAGCTTCCTAATGATAGTGCCAGAATTCAAATGGAGCCCAAGTACTGATGTTGCATATGAAAACATTACATTTCTGGCTAAAGAGGGACTTTTTAATATATATAACGACCTGTAACATTGTAATTGTGTGTGTATACACAATACACAAAAAAGTTCCTTTTAAAATATGGGGAGGCCATGATAGGGCTTTTTGTAAAGCATATATTTTGCAAATACAAATACTGACAAAGCATTCTATTAAAACAGAAAAGACGGTTAACAGCCAATGCTTAGTTTTTTTTTTCAAAGAAAAAAATAACATTCCAAGCTCTGGGTATTACCTCCATGCAGTTTTCAACAGCATATACAAAACATGGTTCAATCAATTAAAACCAATACTTTGAATTTCATCTTTTAAAGACAAATGCAGCTCCTGAAAGACGTACCATGGTCTTTACAGGTACCCTAAATCAGAGGTGACTAAAGTGTGGCCTACAGGCCACATGCAACCCTCATAGCTGGTTTTGCGGCTCCCAGGGCCCCCTAAGGCGGGTAAAAAAAATACTCTGAAACGGAGCCCCTCTGGATCCCTCACGGATCAAAATGAAACTTTGCGAAAATTTGCTCAACTTTTGTTTTTGCTTCAGAAAGAACTCCAGCGACCCCAAAAATATACCCCCTTGTCCCCAGAGGGTATGTGGAAGCGAGGGAAAAATTGGGTTCTTCTCCCCTCAGAAACAGGTGTGCTGGGGATGTGGCCCTTCAAGGTCTCCCGGACGGCTAACGCAGCCCCCTAGTCTAAGTCTTTAACAGTTGCCCACCCTAGCCCTAGACTGTAAGCCTTCTAAACAACAGCAGCATCTCAACTCAGCTTTCTACAGTACCTGGAACACACAAAATGCTGAAACCGCACCTATGCCACTCCGTTAGGATAAAGATGTTATTAAGAAAACTGTAATCATCACTGCCATTTCTAATGAAAGAAAGGGGTTTTGCATGGCTCGGTTAGCAATAATAATATTTCTTATTTTTAAAGTGATGTGAGAGTGTTCACTGTGCTTCCTATAAGCTGGAAGCCTTATATGAATCATGTAAGGTAGGTCAGCATTATTACCATTGCCCACAAAGTGCCCCTTTTTGTGATGGTCGAAGACATCGCAGTATCCCAAGTTTGGAGATTTCCTTTCCTTGTCGTACTAAATAGGATCCTTATGTTTATGCTGAAGGGAGCCAAGTAGTGTCTTTAGGAGGGTGGGAGCTGAATCAGGCCCAACTGGCCCCATTCACTGCAGATCAAGCTACTGGGAACACAGTCTGCTTCTCACTACCTCATCCCATCCCGGAGTTCTGTTTCGTGTCATGCTAGACTGTGACAGAATGCTGGAAACCAAATTATATATATAGACAGACAGATATAGATGCCAATCAAGAGAAATTCGTGCCTGTCATGAATTCGTGCAAGCATGAAATTTGTTGGCGGTGCTTATTACCGTGGGTGCTTTATGTAGATTCTCCCTGGCCCCAGTGTCATGAATAATCTTACCTCCGTACTATAAAATCCCTCTTGTTATAAGTTTCTCCCATCCTCCCACTCCCCCCCCATTTTTTTCTTTAAAGGTTCAGGGGAGGTAGCTGAAATTCTCTGAACACCTCTAAGACAAGTTTGCTTTGCAGTGTGAAAATCCAGGCTGCTGCCAGACATAAGAAGACCGTGCTCAGAGGAGTCTGATGGGTCAGAAGAGGAAGTTGGCTATGGAAGTGTGTTTGTGTAAAAGCTGCAGGGTTCCTGGATTGTGACCCAGAGTGTGGCAGTCTGTTGCACAGGCCTGGGAACATGCTTGAGACACCCTCCCAGCAGGTTGTTGGAGGAACTGTGAGTCCATAACAAAGAAATCAGGGAGGCAAAGACATGCATTCACACACACACACACACACACCCCTTCCCTTTCTTCTTACAAAAAGAAATCAAGCTAAGATTTGCTCTGTTGTATTACATGGATTATGCCTTCTTTTAAGAAACAACTGCCTAATTTGCAAAAACAGCAGACGAATTACAGAATCCTAGAAATTAAAAAGACTGCAAGGGCCATCTAGTCCATCTGCTTGCTGCCATGTGAGAACACACAACTAAAGCAGTCCTAAGAGATGGCTATCCAACCTCTGTTTAAAGACCTCCAAAGAAGAGAGAACTCCACCTTCTGAGGCAGTGTATTCCACTGTCAAATAGCTTTTACAGTAAAAAAGTTCTTCCTACTGTTTAGCTGGTCTCTCTCTCTTTTTTTGTAACTCAATCCATTGGTTTGTGTTCTAGCCTCTGGAGCAGCAGAAAACAAGCTTACTTCATCTTGCATATGACACCCCTTCAGGTATTTAAATGTGGCTATCATATCACCTCTTCATCTTTTCTTCTCCAAGTTAAACATACCCAGCTCCCTAAGCTATTCCTCACAGGGCTTGGTTTCCAGACCTTTTACCATTATGGTCACTCTCCTCTGGATGCCTTCCAGCTTGTCAATATCCTGCTTGAACTGTGGTACCTGGAACTGGAATAAATTGAGGTCTGACCAAACAAGAATAGTGTGGCACTATCACTTCCCTTGATCTGGACACTATACTCCTGCTGATACAGCCCAGAACTGATTTGACTTCAGGGACGGGCACTGCATCACACTGTTGAAGTGAAAGATTCCTGTACTGCACCACAGTAGACCAGAGGTGGGGTTACGGCTTAATCAAACACTCTGAAAATTATACCTTATGCTGAATGCATAGCATGCAGATACTTCTCAGGTTTTAACTCTAAGTAATTACAGATGCAACAGTGAGACATGGGTCCTTATGACAAAGCAAAATGTTCTTCCTAGCACGGTTGAAATAAAAATTACAGACACAGAGACACAGCTAGAATGCTTTAAAAAATATTTGACCTTGTTCTCTACCTGTTATCCCAACTTGTATCACAGAACTGTTGTAAGGTTTAAAGCAGACAGTGGGGGACAGACAGGTATACTGCCTTGAACTCCCTTTAGAAAGGATGGAACAAACATGTAACACACACATGAATGCACACACCTACACTGGAAAGTGCTCCGGGGTGTAGTACTTGCTAATTGCAGTCACCTAAACTTCAGTTAAGCATGTAGAATACAGTTTAGGCATCCAAAGAAAAGAAGCAGGCAAAGTTACCAAGGGAATGCAAACACAGCAAATACAAGAGCTCAAAGGCCATTTCCACACGGGGTTTTTAAAATGGGGTAGAGCGTCCTCCAGGGAGGACGTCTGCACCTGGGAGCGGACTGGGTCGGACCTACTTAACGTAGATCCGCACCCCAGCCCGCTCCGGAACGACCTCAAGTGGTCGTCCAGCATGCTTTTGAAAGACCGCTAAAAACAGGTCTTTCAAAAGCACGGAGCGCACCACTGCGAGCCTGCTCCCTTATGCAGATTCGCAGGCTCGCATTGGTGTGAACCTGCAATCTGCCGGGAGCGGGCTTTAGGCTGGTGAGCTTCAGCGGTTGGCTGAGACCCTCGACCAACTGGAAGCCGCAATTTTCGTCCCCGGAGCAGTGCGGAGCGGCAGCCACGCACTGCTCCGGAGCAGCCTGGACTGGACCGGGGAGCCTTACAGTCCGGTGAGTAGCATCACGGGGCAATTCCCTCGCCCCATGCGGAAATGGCCTAAGTGTGAATGATTTCCAGCGGTTTACTCTGTAATGCTAGAAATTTGGGAGTTGAAGGAAAATTTAATGGGGGGGCAGAATTCTTATTTGGAGGGGCAATGCCCTCATTTCACCTGCCCACTCTTCCCGTATAAGTATACCCTGGAAGTCCTCTCATATGAGGTTGTATATTATTTATCTACTGTTCTTTACATGTATGTCATACATTTCCTCCAATAATTTCAAGTAAGTATACACAGCTGTCTTATGTCCCCCTCATCCTCTGAACCACCCTGTGAGTGAGGCCAAGCAGCTTGGCCCCGAGTCATCCAGTCCTTTTTGTACCTCAGTGGAAATTTGAGCCTGCATCTCTCAAGTCTCGCTTCAGCATTTTGATCCCCACCATAACCATGCTATGTGTTCTCACATCACTTCCAGGAGTTCCCAGGAGAACATCCCAGGGCCTAAAGTTCATTCAGAGAGCCAGCATGAAGTAGTGCTTTGAGCACTGGATTACGACCCTAGAGACCAGGATTTGACTCCCTGCTTGATTCTCAGCCATGGAAACCCACTGGGCGACCTTGGGCATGTCACACACTCTCAGCCCCCAGAAAACCCCATCATAAGTTCACTTTAAGATCACCATAAAGTGACTTGAAGGCACACAACAACAATGTTCATTATTCCACCTACGCGCGTAGTGATTCGTTCATTCATTCATTTGATTTATATCCCACTTTTCTACTAAAATGGGACACAAAGTGGCTATCAGGCTTTCTTACTTCAGCACCAAAATATCAGAAGCAGACCTCAATAGATGGGAGATGCTTCCTAGAATAAAGTGAAGCTCAAGCTATATGTTTCTGAGATGTTCAGTTATTCAGAATCTAAGAAGGGGCTTTTGTGAATACCCAGTTCCTGCAGACAGTGGCTTAAATCCAACTGTTATGCTGTCTAACGTAGACCTATTGAGTCAATGTGATTTACACAAGTGGCTGACTTACACCATTCAGCAGTTGATTCAGTGGATTTACACTTTCCTGAGACCAGCAACTGGACTGAGGCTACACACTTCTCTTTCTTCCTCTTCTTCCTCTTTTAACTGGAGGATCCAGTTAATTTGCCCCTTTACTTACAAAGGAGCTCAGAAAAATCTGACAGTTAAATCTACTGCCTTCCCAAAGTCTGTGGAACAAGCTGACTATGGCTGCTCATCTGTGATATTCTTTTTATTTTCCTTTTAAGCCAGTCTCTCTCTCGACCTGTCATACACACACACACACACACACACACACATGCTTGGAACATCTTTATAAGGCAGAGGAGCCAAGGAGTCTAGTGGGTGCATTCAGGTCAGCAAAAATGGCAAGCAAGGGAAATGAAGAGAGCCAGAGGGAGCACATATATGTGTGTGAGTGTGCGTGTGTGTGCTGGCATTTCCCCTCAGAACCTTTCCGGCAGCAGCTAGCCTTTCACAGAAGAGGCATAACCTGGATGGGAAATGAGCATGATGAGCCGGCCAGGTCGACAGAAGTCAATGCCACCCACCCACTCCGGCAACTACAGAGAAAGGTTGGGCGATACTTGCAGCTTTTCCTCTTCCCTTTCTAACGACTCACTCGGGAATATATCCTTTCCGGAAGAGTTCTGAAGAGCTCAGCTCCCTCCTGAGCTGCATGCTCCTGTCTCTTTATTGCTTCCGAATTACTCTGCAACTAGATTTCTTATGCTGCTTCCATTTCACCCCAAGTCAAGCTGTCCCTGTCTATGAGGACACAACAAGACGGTCAGAGCTGTCCGGCGGTGGAATACGCTGCCTCGGAGTGTGGTGGAATCTCCTTCTTTGGAGGTTTTTAAGCAGAGGCTGGATGGCCATCTGTCGGGAATGCTTTGATGGGTGTTCCTGCATAGCAGGAGGTTGGCCTGGATGGCCCGTGTGGTCTCTTCCAACTCTATGATTCTAAGAATCTCATTGAGGCTCAAGGCATAGACTGAAAATAACACTGAACGTTCGTACAGCTCTTTTCTGAAGCAGAGAAAGTACTGAATGCAAATTATCTCTGGCAGTTCTTGGAACACACATGGGCAGAAGGGCCACCCTCAGCCTTCTGCTACAGATGAGAGGTTGAGCCTTAAGGCACAGTGGCTCATCCCAGCCTGCCCTGAGCTCCTAACAGAAGTTAGTTTTCTGGAGTTACAGTTTCCAGAATCTTCCGGCCAGCGTAGCCCTTGTGTCGCCAACTTTTCTATGCACTGGCTCACACTTAAGCTGGAAACTGTATTGGGGTGATTCCAACACGCCCCACCACCACACTGTTCTATTACTTAAACTGTATTGATTTGTGTAGGAGGACAGTAACTTGCTCAGGGCCAGCTAGTGAGTTTCACGGTGCAGTTCCACTGATGTGAGCCCAGATCTCCCCTGTTCAAAAGCAGCCCAACACACTCTACTACACCACAATGACTCTCGAGTTCAACACAACACCCACACAACTATCCAAACCTCACTGAATGTCAGCCCCAGAATATGGAAGTTAAGCTAGCACAAAATTGGTATCCACCGACTGATCATTTTCACTGCCATTTTATGTAATACTGCAAAGAGCCGTGATTCTCTTTCATGTTTGCTTACCCAAACGGTGCCCATTTCTGCACTACACTCTTATAGCACGATTATTCCACTTTCAACTTCCTGTGGAATCCTGGGGCTTGCAGTTTCGGGAGCGGCTGGCCGGCCCCTCCTAAAACTGCAAACCCCAGGATTCCACAAGATGTTGAAAGTGGAATAATCACGCTATAAGAATGTAGTGCGGAAATGGCCTGTGACTTCATTCTCTCTTACTGGAAAGGATGGGGAGAAACTGGTTGTATGCATGGAAGAAAGAATTCAGGTGGATACTATAACAAATTTTGTTCTTGTACTTCAGAAGAAACTAAAACATTAAACCGTGTGTTCCCTTTCTATAACTTTTATTGCTTTATAGGGTGCTCATAAACCTATTGACAACTTTATATCTAGGAAGACAATTTTATATCTAAGAATTTTATATCTAGGAAGTATGTCTTTTTTCTATATGATACAAAAGTGTTATGGAAATTGTAGCCAAATTTTTGCTGAAATTGTCCAAGATGCAAGTTACAATTTTCTCGAATTTTAAAACGACCTTATTACTGTATTGAAATTACAGGTTTTATTGTTATGCTTTAATGTTTTGGTAGGTTTATATTTGATTGCTATGGGTTGCATGATCAGGATGGTTCAAGGGATCAACACATTTTATTCATTTATTTTAATGCAAACTTCCCTAACTCATGACTACAAAATCAATATGTGAAGTCTGCACAAAAATTCATTTATGTGTATGTGTAAATTTCTCTCAATATGTGCTTTTTTGTATGTTATCTTCATTAATGCTGTTAATTATGGTTAATGCTGTTTCAATTAATGTTGAAACACAGTACACTTCAGTTGTTAAAATTTTGCTATGCATATGCCAGCTAAAATGTGAATGAAGTGTGTACAGTAGGGGACAGGTTACAAAAAAATTCATGCATTAATGAAGATAACATACAAAAAAGCACATATTGAGAGAAATTTACACATACACATAAATGAATTTTTGTGCAGACTTTAACCAACAATAAAATGATTCATTCTAGTAACCTTTATATTTTACTTCGTCATTTATCTTGAGTTCTTTTATGTATTTTTGACTGTTTAAAATGGTTAATGTATTCCTTACAGTCTTAAATTGTTTTAAATTAATTTTATTTGTACACTGGACTAAGATCTAATATATTGTGATATAGGATGGGATCTCTCTCTCTCATATATTTTATATATTTACATAAAACATATCTATCTATGTTTTATATACTGTATTTTTATGTTTATATAAATATATATTTTATATGCTTTTTGGACAGTTTAATTTGTTAAAATTATTCCTTGCTGCTTTAAATTGTTTTAAATAAATCTGTTTTGTACATTGGCCTCAGATCTAAGATCTTGTGATTGATATATACGTGAGGGGGTATATGTGGGGTTTTGTGTGTGTGTGTGTGTGTGTGCACGCGCACTTTTTGAAAAAGCAAACTGATACAGGAGGGAACAAATTTAAGGCTGGTAAAATGAAAACTGAATGTGATAGATCTGTCTATTTCCTATTCTTGGAGAAGAGAAGAGACAGAAAAAAAATTCAACTACTTTGAGATGTGGTGCTAGAGAACAATTTTATGGATACTGTGGACTGCTGAAAAGACAAATAAAAGTACATGAGTAAATCAAACCTGAACTCTCACCAGAAGACAAAATGACTATATTGAGGCTATCGTATTTTGGACATATCATGAGAAAACATAACTCATTGGAAAAGACAATGCTGGGAAGTTGAAGTAAGTAGGAAAAGAAGAAAAGTGGGTTGACTCATCAAGAAAGCCATGACCCTGAGTTTGCAAGTCCTGGACAGAGCAGTTAATAACAGGATTTCTTACAATCATAGAGTTGGAAGAGACCACAGGGGCCATCCAGTCCAACCCCCTGCCATGCAGGAACCCACATCAAAGCACTCCCAACAGATGGCCATCCAGCTTCTGCTTAAAAACCTCCTAAGAAGGAGACTCCACCACACTCCAAGGCAGCATATTCCACTGCTGGACAGCTCCAACAGTCAGGAAGTTCTTCCTGAGGCTCAAGTGGAATCTCCTTTCCTGCAGTTTGAATCCATTGCTCCTTGTCCTAGTCTCTGGAGCAGCAGAAAACAAGCCCGCTCCCTCCACAACATGACATCCCTTCCAATATTTAAACATGGCTATTATGTCCCCTCTCAACATTCTCCTCTGCAGACTAAACATACCCAGCTCCCTAAGGCACTCCCCATAGGGCATGGCTTCCAGACCCTTCACCCTTTTGGTTGCCCTCCTCTGGACACACTCCAGCTTGCCAATATCCTTCTTGAACTGAGGTGCCCAGAACTGGACACAGTATTCCAGATGAGGTCTAACCAAAGCAGAATTCTTGGTGGTATCTCTCATAAGGTCACTGTAAGTTGAAGTTGAGTTAATAGCACATAAGGACAACAAGTAACTGGAGATAGGAATGACCATGTGGCCAGACATATGTTGCCACCTGAGCTACCTCAGTGGGCAAGGGATTCTTGAGTCATATGTTGCATTCGGGGAGAATAGCGTGATGGGAGGCTATTTCTTTCAACCCCCTCAAACTTCCAGCAAGTAGGAAAATCTGCTGCAGACAAACTTTAGGAAGGATAAAGTTCATTATGGGATGAGACTGGGTCTTTAGTACCCTTTCTTATGGATTATGAAGCCAGAAGCCCCAAGAAATTCACGGGATTGTCATGGAAGCAAGAGTTAAGGGAAATACCTTCAGCAGCTCACTAATCGGACATGTCAAGCTGCTGCGGGAGATTCCAGAAAGCTTGTAATAAAATTTGAAGCATTACATAGAATGGGTATGAGGTTCACTTCAGGGTTTTGAAAAGTGATTTTTGTACTACAACTCTCAGAATCCCCGACCAGCTGGCTGGGGATTCTGAGATTTATAGTCCACAGAGTCATTTTTCCAAGCTCTGATTTCACTATGGTGACCAAACATCTTCCACAAATCTACCTTAACTCTGTCTTAAAGTCATTGTCTCCCGTACAGCCTTTGTTACTGAGGAAGCCACTAGTTACATGTACCAACTTGGATGTTTGGATGGAGATGTGTGTGTCCACTGCACATAAATTCTCCTGGGCTCAGCGCTATTCAACATCTTCATCAATGACTTGGATGAAGGAGTAGAGGGCATACTGATCAAATTTGTAGATGACACCAAATTGGGTGGGGTTGCTAATACGCCAGAGGACAGCATCAAAATTCAAAATGACATTGACAGATTGGAGAGCTGGGCCAAAGGTAACAAAATGAATTTCAACAGAGAGAAATGTAAGGTTCTGCACTTAGGCAGAAAAAATGGAATGCACAAATATAGGACGGGGGACATGTGGCTGGATAACAGTACATGTGAAAAGGATCTAGGAGTCTTGGTAGATCACAAGCTGAACATGAGTCAGCAGTGTGATGCAGCAGCCAAGAAAGCCAACACGATTCTTGGTTGCATCAATAGGAGTATGGTGTCTAGATCAAGGGAGGTAACGGTACCACTCTATTCTGCTTTGGAATTCTGTGTCCAGTTCTGGACACCTCAGTTCAAGAAGGATATCGACGAGGTGGAGAGTATCCAGAGGAGGGCAACCAGAATGGTGAAGGATCTAGAATTCATGCCCTATGAGGAGTGCCTTAGGGAGCTAGGAATGTTTAGTCTGCAGAAGAAAAGGTTAAGCGGGGACATAACAGCCAAGTTTAAATAGTGGAAGGGATATCATGTTGTAGAGGGAGCGGGCTTGTTTTCTGCTGCTCCAGAGACTAGGACAAGGAGCAATGGATTCAAGCTGCAGGAAAAGAAATTCCACCTGAACCTCAGGAAGAGCTTCCTGACAGTCAGAGCTGTCCAGCAGTGGAATATGCTGCCTTGGAGTGTGGTGGAGTCTCCTTCTTTGGAGGTTTTTAAGCAGAGGCTGGATGGCCATCTGTTGGGAATACTTCGATGTCTGTTCCTGCATGGCAGGAGGTTGGATTCGATGGCCCCTGGGGTCTCTTCCAAATCTATAATTCTATAATTTTATAACCAGTTTAAGTGGTGTCCAGATGACCCTGGATGAACACTGATGAATGGACACAGCTCAAGGATCATTTGCCTATCTCACATGAAGAAGATCTCAGGTTCAGTACTCAGAGTCTCCAACTAAAAGAATCTTGTGTATCAACTGATGTAAATGAGACTTCTTTGCTTGAGACCACCAGGAACTGCTGCCAGACAGGGCAAAGTATTAGAGAGAGGGGTTTGAATAGAAAAGGATTTCATCCCTGCCAATGAATGGAACAGAATTTCACTGGATTCAACAGTGGTTTTCTCCCCCATCTAGTTAGATTTGTACAAGAAGAAACACTTCTTGCCTGGTCAGTTTGTGCATTTATGTGGCTTATGGGGCATTTCAGAAAAATAAAAGTATGCATAAAGCAGTGTGCAAATTTTAACATGGGAAAGGCTAAAAATCTGTACAATTGAGAAAATATACCATGTTTTAGTCAAGGAGAAAGAAGCATGTGCATTGGGTAAAATGTCTAAATAAATGCACACTTTATGGGAAAAAGCTGTTAAAATGAGTGCAGATAACATAGGAATACACACACACACACACACACACACACACACACACACACACTAGTGTATATACTCGGCGTTGCCTGGGATTTTATTTTCTCATAGGTAATACTTGTTAGAAAGATTTGAGATCCTGTGTCTTTAATTCTCCAAATTGTCTTGTCCAGTACCTGTAATTTTTCCTCATATTTCCCAATCCAATCTGTATTCAGAGTTATTAACACATACAGGTTGGTTCCTGACGGAATACACTGCCCTCCTCCTTGCTGCTAGGCCCCATCTCCATAGCAACTGGCCTATTCAAGACCGACACAGTTGACTAAGACCCAAGAGCTCTCTGGCTGAGAATTCTAAAGGCCCCTCCCTAAACTGCAAACCCCAGGATTCCATAGAATCTTCTTAGGCAGCCAGTTATACGAGGTCTTTGCCTGACACAGACAGACAGACAGACAAACTTCGACTTGTTACTGCCCTGGCTAGCCCAAGCTTGTGGGATATAAAGATATCTCTTGATATCAATAATTTGGCCTCACGTACCCATTCCCCTCCACATGCTTGCGGGGGCCCCGGACAAGCACGCACACAGGCTCGGCCGATAATCGCCGTAATATTCCGAAACAATACAGGCAGGCCAGAAATAGCCGACTCGCAGCTTCAGGAGACCTCAGGGCAAGTACCTTCATTAAGCATGCACGCAACTTTCAAAAGATCCTCTGCCCTGCGCTGGCAGCTTGATGATCTGACTATACAACGCTCAAGTTTGCATATCGGCTATCCTATTGCATATCGGCTATCCCATGTTTGCATATCGGCTATCCTATTGACAATTTGGCTATAACTCAATCATTCAAATTCTGACCTTTCGGAGGCTTTGCCTCCAGCCCCAAACTCATCGTTTTCGCCAAGTCCGAACTAGCCTGCGGTCACAATTCTCCTTATAAAAACCCCTGACTTTGAGCGCCTCCTTGGATCGCTCTTGGCTTCCATCCCGCCTTGCTGTCGCTTTGTCCAGCGAGCCTTCCCCTCAGCCCCACGTGCTGAGATCCACGCTCCCCAGCTTCTCCGCTTCCAACCGGGCTTCAGGACAGGCGAAGTATCACCCAAACCAACAACTCCTCTAAAAATCCCTCTATCCCACTCCAACCTTTATTTCTCTAGTTATCTTGTGTGAGTGTGCCGCATACACTGTTTGATTGTGATTTTAATAAAACATCATTTATTATTTCAACTTCTGTGTGCTCCTTGACTCGGCCTGACCCCGTAAACATAGGGTTCAAGATCTTGCTACATTACTCTGCCTCTCGTATTGCTAGGCTGTGCTCTTGGCTAATTTCCCCAACTTATAAAATTGAGAGCGCATTCAGGTGTCCCTCCCGGGACCCCCAGGAATCAGGGTAACAGACTCTTTATATATTTGATATAAAATGCATAGTCTTGCAAACTGATACAAAACAAGGATGGAAAGAGTATGAAGGTGGGATTTGAAAAAAACGCGAATGACTGAGCCATGTCCACATCTCAGTACAAGGCAGTTTCAAATGATGATGGTGCCAACACAAGGCTGTTGCTGCAAACAGACTATCCTTTGACACCTGGAATAATTCTCTGTGATGGTGACCGTCAAGACATCTGATGGGACAGAATTCCACAGCTAACTTTGTGAATTCAAATGGTAGAGAAAGGTGCATGCAACAGGAAAAAAAAAGTCATACAACCACAATGCTGTGTGAAATCTCTCACTTGCTCAAACCTTCAGGCTTGCAGCTACTGCCAATCATGTGAGGAGGAGAGGAGCTGTGTGTGCGTGTAGAAGGAAGGTACGGTGTCCCCTGTCACAAGCATGCAAGTAGGCAGTGGACATTATCAGCTGGAGTTTGCCAACAGTCCACATTCTTTATTTAAGCTTCACACTTGCAGGGCGTCCACTTTATAAGGCCGAGGTGCCGAGGAGTCTATGGGGAGCAGCCAAGTTTGGAATGAGAGATGCAAGAGAATCTAAAACTGTAGTGGGACAGATGAAGGAGGGAGGGAGGGAACAGGGAAGGTGTCATTCATGCATATGAACTGGGGTCTTCCTCTTCTAAAATCACATTATGATGATGTTTGCTGTTCATAAGCATCAGGATACGGCTGCCTGTGAAAACAACACTGCATTTCTGAATTATCAACAATGCCACGTTATGTGGCTGGGCTTAGAGCAGGGGTGGGCATAAGGCAGATCAGGATCTATTGTGAGATCTCTGGGTGTTTGACAGTAGATCAGCAAGGATTTCCGATTCCCAGCAGTCCACGGCAACAATAAAATGGAAGACACCCATGGCCTGACTCCAGATTTCAGTGCTCAAATGAAGTCAATTTAAAGGAAGTAAGTAGAAGCGGAGTTTTGTGTGAAAGGACCATGAGCTCTGTTCAGTTCTTGGTAATGCAGGGGTGGGGGAAATGCAGCCTTGCTCCCTAAGAAGGCTGATTTTGCAGCTCTTGAACTCTTTACAGTCCCCAAAACACTATTTTTCTAGTTAAAAATAAATCTCTCCTGAACACTTCAAGGAAGGCATTCCCCTCTTAAATAGGCGGAAAACCCCCTAGCACTGTTTAACCTTAAAGTATGAATTTTTGAATACCAGAAGTATACTTAATGGGTATTTTCAGTCCTCCTCACTCCAATTTTTTTTATCATTTTTTCACAGTCCATGTGGCCCCCCCGAAAGGTCATATAAACATAAAAACTGGCCTCTGAGTCACTCTAGTCACCCATCCCTGCAGTGTTGTCCTTGTGTACCTCCAAGTCATTTCTGACATATGGTGACCCTAAGGCAGATCTATCGCAGGGTTTTCTTGGCAAGATCTGTTCAGAGGGGGTTTGCCATTGCCTTCATCTGAGGCTGAGAAACTGTGACTTGTCTAAAGCCACCCACTGGATTTTCATGGCTCAATGATCTCCCCAGAATCCTAGTTCAACACTCAAACCAACTACACTATGCCAGCCCTCATCACTGCAGTATTTAAAACAAATTCCTGGGCTCGGGGTTCTTTAATACTAAGCATATGCCTATTGTACCATATTACAGATGTTCTCAGGGTTCTACTTAAAAAAAAAAAAATCTCAGAAAGTGAAACTATGCTTTCTCTTGGCTTAGGGAAAGGACTGGGAAGGTTCTGGTTCAAAGCTCAGCTTGGCCCTGAAACTTGTAAATGGCTTAAACAAGTCTCAGGAAAGCATCCAAAGCTACCACAGGAAAACTGGCTTGCTGCTCTTTTTGTAAGGACACCACAATACATATAACACATGTACACATTCATTCAGACAGAGTTAATACACTCTCCAACATTTCATAGGTGAAAAACAGACGTTTTATAGCACCATAGTTCTCATGCTAAGCAGAGATCCCTAAAGGTACTTGCGACGCACACAGGGACATAAATAGAGAGTCCTTCCACCCGAACTTTGAAGTGGTGAAGTCTTGACACACACTTGCCAGCCCGGTGGCTTTGTCAGTGAGAGAGCCGACAGAAAGCCCAAAGACTGAAATATCTGAGGCGGTAGCATTCTGCGAACAATTGCAGAGTCTTTTCTAAATACTTTTGGTCATGAAATGACAGAGAGGAGAAAACACTGGAACTGTTTAGTCTGCCAGGGAGGAGGGCCTGACCTAGATGCTGGGAACATGCCGCCGTCTGGCTAAGGAATTTCAATGTACAATTTGTGCCTTTCCTCCTTCCATTCCTGCCGCCACTCTGCCTCCTCCTGGCTGTGGTTCTCCCTCCTCCTGATGGGATAAAAGCCATGCATGCAAGCTCTTGGCATTAGCACTCTGCTATGGGACCTCAAGGCACAGCATCTCATCTGATCTTGGAAGCTAAGCAGGGTCAGCCGTGGTTTGTACATGGAGGTGAGACCACCAATGACTACTAGGTGCTGTAGGCTATATGTCAGAGGAGGCAACTGGCAAATTCGCCTCTGAGTCTTCCCTGCTGTGAAATTCATGCGGTCATCACAGTCAACAGATGGCTTGCAGGGACATACACACACATACATGTGTGGGAGGTGAGTGTGTGAAAAGCAGAGCAGTGTAACTGGGAGCCACAACTGTGCTCCACTGCCTGGTTATGGACAGCAGGCCTTGGATCACAACTGGTGACCCAAGGAGCCGAATGAGACCTGAGCCATGCTCTCTGGCCAGAGAGGGTCTTTACTGCTTCCTGGGATGCAAGAGGGCAATTTCAGCCAGTACTCTATGGTCAAATGTGAAACTACTGGCACCTAGTGCCCCCGATCCCTCCTGGGTTAGAAGCAGAGCTCTGAAACCATTTTAGCACTAATGCCTAAATGTTGTCTTAAAACAAAATGTTAACATTAAGCAACTGAAAGGAAAATTATCAAATCCATTCCCTCAATAATTTGTTAATTCATTAAATTCATTTTTTTAAAATTAAGATTATTAAAAATGAGCCCAAACTCCCCAAATTTCCTCCAATATATAAACAATTCAGGTAAAGAGAGATATTAATCGTATATTTATTTATTTCCTTTCTCCCAGAGCAGGACGCAAGGAGACTCATTACTCAAAAGTAACACCTATTGTGTTTAATAAATAATATAATGAAGTTCAAAGCCTTTGTTGAATTGAAAGACAAAAACAAATTTACAAATTAATTAATTTCCAAGTTCTGCTTAGATGTTCCTGCACAACTACCCTCCAGCTATCTGCACTGATGGATCAAAGCATGTTGCCCATTCTGCTTGTACATAGCAACGATGGTGCTTTTTTCTGGAACTGGTTGTGTTTCCAGGCCTTTCCAAGGGTTCTTTCAGGGCTGGACACTGACACATGTTACCGCTATAGCATAAGCTTTATTGGTGGTAAAGCATGTAGCAGATGATAAACAGCAGAGAAGACTTCTGGACTCTTTTGTTGCTCAGGTCCAGCATCCCTTCACACTCAATGGTAGAACAAATTCTACTTAGACTATTCTTTGGCCAGTGACCAAATTCCCCACTGCTGGATATTTGGGGAGCCCTTGGGTTGGGGCAAGGCCAATGGGAGATGGGCTCCCAGCAGTTATATAGTGACGCAAACACAGAAAATCAAACTGTGCAAGCCTGAGCCATCTTTCCGCTAATATATAAGAGAACTATACCAGCAGGTTAGCAACAGAGAAAAAAAAATCACTTCCCCAGTCCATTTCCAGCTTTCATACCTTTCCTAGCTTCAAAACTGCAAAGCCAACACAGAAAGCATCCAATAGCATTACTAATGCAAGTTACATCTTTCACACCACCCAATAGTTTTTGATGCTTGGGCATTAACAAGGACTCTAAAACCCATCTGCCTGGTGGCACAGGCCCAACTCCCTCCAGATGCACCTTGCCCAGGCTTCAGAAACTGAGTCTCTGGTGCCAGACCTTCTTGAAGATTTCAGTAAACAAGGACGACATTTCCACTGAGTCCCAATTTTGGGGGAAAAGCGGGTTATGGATGATGATGAGGGTTGTGAACAGATTTCAAAAGGGAGGAAAAGGCTGAAAGGCTTGTTCATGGATACAGTTGAGGTAAACTAGGAGAAAACCCATGCTTTAAGAGGGTTTGTTGCAGATTTTTAAATGTATCATAATATTACAATTGGTATTGTTATTTTTGAAGAAAAAAGCATGGATGGTGTAAAGGAGGGAGGCAACTTGTAGTCCTCTGGATGTTGTCAGACTGCAGCCTCAACTAGCTCTAGCCAACACAGCCAATAAGGAGAGATGATGGAAGTTCCAGTAGAACAATATATGGAAAGCCCTCAGCTCCTCATCTCTACTCTGAAAATTGGGTCAGGAAAGGGAGTGATAATGGTGATTCTTGGTTGCATCAATAGGACTATGCTGTCTAGATCGAGGGAGGTAATGGCTCATCTGGAGTACTGTGTCCAGTTCTGGGCACCTCAATTCAGGAGGGATATCGACAAGCTGGAGTGTGTCCAGAGGAGGGTGACCAAAATGGTGAAGGGTCTAGAAGCCATGCCCTATGAGGAGCGGCTTAGGGAGCTGGGGATGTTTAGCCTGCAGAAGAGAAGGTTAAGAGGGGACATGACAGCCATGTTTAAATATTTGAAGGGATGTCATGTCGAGGAGGGAGCGGGCTTGTTTTCCGCTGCTCCGGAGACTAAGACAAGGAGCAATAGATTCAAGCTGCAGGAAGAGATTCCACCTGAACCTCAGGAAGAACTTCTTGAAGGTCAGAGCTGTCCGGCAATGGAATATGCTGCCTTGGAGTGTGGCGGAGTCTCCTTCTTTGGAGGTTTTTAAGCAGAGACTGGATGGCCATCTGTTGGGAATGCTTTGACGGATGTTCCTGCGTGGCGGGGGGTTGGACTGGATGGCCCCTGGGGTCTCTTCCAACCCTATGATTCTAGTTCTCCCAGGCCTCCCTAATTAGTGCCCTTGTTAATAAATAAAACTTTTGCTTTGGCTAGGGTCCAGACTATCTAAAAGCCTTTATCTTCCAGATAAGCTTGCCTGATTTTTGAGATGCTTGAGGTAGGGTTTTTTTTCTTTGCCCCATCATCTTCACAGGCACATTTGGTGAGGACACAGGAAAGAGCCTTCTCAGTAGCTTCCCCCATGTGCTGAAACTCTCTGCCATAGGAGGCCAAGCTGGACACCTCTCTGCTCTCCTTCCTCTGGTAGGTGAAGATTTTTTTTAAATTATTATTTCAACAAATGTTTGGTGACTACCGTAGTTGCTGGTATATTAGATACACCAGCATATAAGATGCACCCCACTTTTCAAGGGGTATTTTTCAGGAAAAATTTTTTTTTTTTAGTTCTCTGGTGAGCAGGAAAGGAAGGGAAGGAAAGGAAAGGAGCATTGCATTAGGAGAGGAGGGAAATGAAAAGAGTGCTGCACCACCACGCCTCTCTTCCTGTTTTGCTTGGTCAGAAACTCCCAGCAGAGTCAAAATGCACAGGAGAGGAAGGGAAGGAGAAGCTGTAAGAACATCTATCTATGTTCCTATAGATCAAGGCTTCCACTACCCTCTTCCTTCCTAGCTTGCCTGGGCAGGGAAAACTCCTTTCACTCCTTTTCTCTTCCCTATGTTTTTAGTGTCACCATATTTGCTGGTGTGTAAGATGCACCCCATTTTCAGAGGGTATTTTTTTAGGGGGAAAAAGTGTGTCTTATACGCCAGCAAATATGGTAAATGGTTGCGTAGAAAGTCTTCAACGGGGTGGTAGTGTGTACTGCCTTGTCCTATTTTCCTTCCCTTCTTATGGGTTTAAGTCGTTTTACATTATTTTCAAGTATCTATTTCTAATATGGCATTTTATTTGTGCTTTAACCTATTTTTTACTACTCATTTTTCATCGCGCACCTTGTTTTTAACTCTGGTGTAAGCCACTCCTGCAAATATATAGATTCCATTCAAAAGAAAGGTGAGTTAAAAATTGAATGAATGAATGAATGAATAAATAAATAAATATATACTCAACGGCAATGCTAAAATCGAGCAATCTATACGTTAAAGCAATCGGCGGTCCCAATAAACTGCTGGAACGGTGTTTGGTGAGTTCAATAAAGAGTTGAATTCCATCCCTCCTCACCACACTGTTTGCCATCAGTCCTGCAGGAGGTAACCAGTTTGACTTGGAACTACAGGAGATTCCCTGCTTGGCCATGGAAACCCACTGGATGACCTTGGGCACACTGCATACTCTCAGCCCCAGAGAACTCCACAATAGGTTTGTCTTAGAGTTGTCGTAAGTAAAAAAGGACTTGAAGGCACACAACGACAGCAAACAGAAGAAACCATGTTCTGCTAGCTGGTCATTGTCTGAAGATTCATTAACACTGCAGCAGAGCTTGGAACTTTTATTTTTTTTTTAAAGCAATGTGTCAGTGTGAGTACTTAAAATTTAAAAGTAACAACATATTACTTGTAACTGTATTTTGATAACAGTGCATTAGCAATACATTACTTTGAGTTTCTTTATTAGATAAATAATACAAAGCGCCAACTCCCCTGCCCCAAATTAACATTTTAAAAAAGTGATCAGTAAACTTTACCTGTTACTCAAAAAAGTCACGATGTTACCTGCTGCTAATACTATTTCACAAAAATATCTTTACTGAGCCCCAAAGTAGCATGCTAGAGGTAATGTTATTATCCTAATGCCTTACTTCCATGTTCTGCTCTCCTGCTATAGGGATATGTACAAACTTTTGCATGTTTCCAAGCACTTCATTTGCAACTGATTTTGGGGGAAACTTAATTAGCTCAAGTTCTGCAGAATGCTTTGAATTATGTAAACCAGCCTCATTACTTCAGTTTAAAAAAGAAACTGCTCATGCAACTCAGGCCCTGGTATATGTGCCAGAAAGCCAAGCTGGATCAAATTACTGCCTACCCCAATATTATACATACTTTTTAAAAAGCTAGGTTAATAGAGGAAATGCTGGATGGTCATTAGCCGCAGTCATGCTTCTTAGCTATGCTAGAAAACCTACACACAGGCATGCGCACGCATGTGCGCGCGCACACACACATACCACAATGCATGCCCCTTCCTCTCCCTGCCTGTGTTTATCTGTGATCTACACACCACTTTAATTTCCACTTCGTAAAATAAAATTCAAAGAGGAGGACAGTTACAAAATGGCAACACAGGTTGAAGCAATCACTTTAAGCTTGTTAGTAGTGGCTGTGAATATGGTGAGGCATGTGAGAAAGAAAGACACAGACAGTTCTCACTAACACACTGCCGAACCTTGCAGCGCTGGCACCACCTACAGGTTGTTCACATCTTTTGTTACTGTGTGCCTTCAAATCCTTTCTGATTTGTGATGACCATAAGGTGGACCCATTATGAGGTTTTCTTTGCAAGACTTGTTCTGAGGGATGTTGCCTTGCCTTCCTCTGAAGCTGAGAAGGTGCAACCTACCCAGAGTCAGCCAATGGGTTTCTATGGCCCGGTGAGGATTTGAACTCTGGTCTCCCAGAGTGCTAGTTCAACACTCAAACCACTATACCATGATGCCTCTCAGATTCTTCAAGAGGCCTCAAATGTGCCACATTCTAAGAGTGTATGCTCAATACTGCTGATGCTGTATTTAGAACAGGCAAATCTGAAGAGAATCTGCAAATTTGAGAGAGACAGGACAGATGAAAGAATAAACAAGGAAATGCCCTCCCAGCTGACAAACAGATACATAAAAATGGGCTTTTTGGTGCCCATTTTTATATATATCAACAAAAAGAACGTCGTACAGTGTTAGTTAAGATGGGTGTTGATCTTTAAGGAGAAAAAGACTGTATTCAAATCTTCCCCCCAACTGAGTTCCAAAGCTTCCAACTTTCTCTCCATCTAACCAAACTTCAGGCTGTTGCATGGACACTGTGATGCCACATTGTTTAGATCAGTGCATCTCAAGCTATCTGATATGAGGGACTGGCAATTTTGACTTCCAGTGTGCCAGAGACTGGTTCCATATCTGTGCCCATTGACTTTTTTTTCCTGGAAATTCACCAAATACTGGACAGCAATAGTTTGTGGACTGGCACTATTCCATGGACCACCAGTTTTGAGTAACATTGGCTCAGAAACTGCTCTTCAACTAGGGAGACTTCAGACATTGCTGGACTTCAGATCTCAGAATACCTTGGTAGTCATGGTGGTTGTGGCTTCTTGGAGTTAAGGTTCAATAATAGGTAATAGGTGATCATAACTTCCAACTTTTCAATTTGCCAGGGACAGCTTTGGTTAATCATCTGCTGTCCTACTTTCTCAGCTGTCTTTAAAATATTCTGGTTTCTCTCTTCTCCCACCTTGCTTCTACCTCCTCTGCTCACTTTGATTGCTGTTAAATGAGTTCAAATTGCAACAGTAGTTTGTGTTCCATTAACTCAGCATGAGAGAGAGAGAGGAGAGGAGAGAAGCAGAGAGGGCAGAAACTTGCCCTTCCTAAATGAATACATAGATTTCAGAGTTTCGCTGCTCAAAACAAGAGTCTTGTGTGTTCTTCCTCATTAATAACTTTTTCCACTTGGTGTCTAACCACTTCCCTTTGACCACACTCAGATGCTGCTTGGGCACGTATCATAGGATTTTACTGGCAAAATTTGTTCAGAGGAGGGTTGCCTTTGCCTTTCTCTACGGCTGAGAGAGTGTGATTTGCCCATGGTTACCCAATGGGTTTCCATGGCTGAGCAGGGATTCAAACCCTGGTCTCCAGATGTAATAAAACAGTTAATTATTCTAGCAAGGCAGATCCCTTACCAAGCAGTTACAGGAATTGATAGAATTAATGCATTTATGATGGCCTATGTTTTCATGGACTAAGAGCTAATTCAGAACCATGAATCATATTCCTTAATCTGATGAGCAGGGAGACCATGAAAGCCCCAGGTTGGCGTAAGTGTCTCAGATCTTTATTTTTTTAAAAAAATTTATTTTTTATTAGAAAAGAATAAAATAAAAATAAAAAAATGAGTTGCATAATTTTACAGATCTGTTCACATGTTTCGTATTTTTCATATAAATATATACACATTTGGTTTCTTATTTTAGAAGCTGAACAATGAATTTAATCCTTTTGACTTCCCTTGGCAAGTACCTAGAATAGTGTCACCATGCTACCTTTCAACATATGAAACTCCCTTATTTTCACCCTTTTTAACTGTTGAGTGCACCTTCTCTTGCAATTTCTTTACTTCCTAAAAAGAACATAGTTATATGTGTCTCAGATCTTTAAAGTGCTACAAAGACCCCTTGTTGGTTTTGCTGCCAGGCTAATTTAGCAACCTCTTTGTGAAACAGTGGTATTGGGTCTGGTTGAGAGCTATGGCTCCTAGAATTCCCCAGCTAACCATCATGAGCTCGGCTCAATCTTCTGCCTGCTGACTTAACCAACCAACATCCTCTTTAGGGCCCTAAAAGATCACAACTGAGTCTTGCTAAGCAGAGTGATGCAAAGTTCTAGATGTGTTTTTCTGCATGTAAAGCCATCTCTGCCTCCATACTCTTCCAGTGCGTGTTTTTATGAAGAGCAACCTGGCAACTAATGCCACTAGTGGAGTGTGAGGTCTGTCTCTAAGGGCCTATCTCAAGAGACTCCAACAAGTATGTGACCCCAATCCCTCACCCCAGCTTCTGCCTTCTTCTGGCCCAAACCCAGTGCTTGGACGAATTATGTTTTTGGACAACAGCTCCTTCAACTCCCAGCCTGAAAGCTGTTGTCCAAAGAAGTGATTTCCCCAATTTCCGTCCAAAGTGACTTGCTACTGCAGGCTAGTGTTTGCTTTTCAGCTCTAGGAAGATACCAAAGCCTTGTAAGTGCTGTGGAGATAATTCCACAAATGAGCATGCCCTGTTAATGCCTTTCGACTGTGCAATACCCCTATCTTCCTGGGAAAGTTGCTCTTGATGATGGGAGCCTCTCCTGACCAGAGGTGGCAACTGATTCGCTTATCTGGAAGACCATGTTTATTCTTCTGCAAATGAGATGGGTGGGATGTGGAGTGGGGGTGCGGAATGGGCCTTTGCCACTATCTCTTCCTTTCTACTGCAAGTAGCTGAAAATAGAGCAACCGTAAATCTGTCTGGGAAATTTCAGCACTGCTTTTGTTGATAGAACCAGCTGAAAGGAAATGGAGCAAAGAGGCCAACGGCTCTGTTGGGCTATCAAAGGCCTGTGCTGTTCTGAGCATCCAGCCAAGATGGCATTGCTGACAACAGGCAGAAGCCCAGGGAGAGGCAAGAGAGAGGCTCACTTTGGAAACTCAGAGCTTGGAAAAACTGCTTTTGGGGACTACAATTGCCAATCCTTCCCAGTCAAACTGGGGAGAATTCTAGGACTTGCAGTCTGACACAGTAATGTTCCCAATCTCTAAGGAGAACAAGAACAGGTAACAAGAACACCTGTAACTGTGTGGAGGGGGTGGAGCTACTGCCAAAACACAGGCTCTAGAAGCTTGTAAATATGTCTGTGCAGGTGGCAGACTGACCCATATGTGTGAATCACAGAGACAAGGAAGAGGAAGCTACTTCAGGGAAGATTTCAGACCCTCAGAACAGGGCTTGTATGTCTGCCACATGGCTAGCTGCTCGGTCAGGATCACATGAACAATGTCTACGTGCCAGCTCTACCCGCTCAGTCTCAAGCTTTTGATCTCCCACTCTGGAAGAAGATCTCAGAACGAGCCTGGCAATAGATGAGTCCTCTAGCCACTCTCCTCTGGTTTCCTATTAGGGGATGAGAATACAGAAATTATCCGGAGCAGAGGTGAACTTGAGGTTTATTATCGCATTTTCACCCTCTGATAAGAAACCAGAGTGGAATGGTTAGAAACCACCATCTCTCTCTCCCCTCTTCTCTCTCCCATACACACCTTTGCAGCAATTAAATACTGCACTCATTAAACAAATGCCTGTTGGTGACAGCAGGAGTTTCTTTCCGCCTCAGTTACCACACAATGGCTGGGTAATACATTATGCCCAGTGTGTGCGTGCTGCCACAGGGGCACGGTGAAAAGACTCGTTCCACTCTTCTCTTAAGATGAGGCATTTCTGAACAGAAAAACTCAGAGTGGAAATCATCCTGTATTTTATTTATGCAACATGAAGGGACCATCTAAGGATAGCTGGCTCTTTCCGGCATTAGTTGTCTGATGCCAGGATCTGGGATTTCCCAGTGCTGCAGCTGGTTAACGCCAGTGATAAAACCTTGTAAAGTTCAAGAGATTCTATCAGACTGACCTGGATTTAAGACAGTTCATTCAGGAGCAGATGGCCTCGCAGACTTAATGCATTAGACTGGCTGAGTCCTTCAGCTGGCAAGATACACAGCTCTTTCCTGGCTTGGGGTGGGATGTGAGTGTTTGAATGACAATGCAATCTGCACCAGTCCTAGAAAAGGCTGGCGGTGGGGTGACTTGGGGTTGTGTTTCAACGGGGGAAACAGTCTGACATTTTGGGCAGGTCTTATAGCTATTCCACATCAAAACAAGCACCAGCAACATGCTGGGAATGGTCCAAATGATCCAAAGACAATGGTCCTTTTCACTTAGAAAACAGGTGGAGCATTTGGATAGCAGTTAAGTCTGTAGGGGAGCCAGACCTGGGATATACACTGCAGTGAGTGCTGGCTCCAGGGTCACTGGGAGTATGGGATAGTGAACCTGCTTGGGTTTTTAATCTCAACTTCAAAGGAGCACTTGAAGGAAATCAACCTATTTGGGAGACAAGTTTCAGCATCAAGTTTTAATCCAAATGTCAAAGGAGTTATCCAAGGATCTGAGCCCTATTTCACAAATTATTTCTCCTGTGTAGTTCTTTTACAGTTCAGGCTGAAACCTGGAGCAGTTTCATCATCCCACTGAAACAGAAGCCACAAGCTGCAATGAACAACAAAGTCATTTTTCATTGGCACAATGAGCAATGTTTCCTAGTTAATGTTTATAGTTACCTTTTAAAGACATTTCATGTGCAGACTAAAACCAGGAACACATTCACGAACAACTGAAATGGAAGCCACCTACCTCGAGGAGTGACAAGATCACTCCACTCATCTAATTACCTTTCAAGGGCCTTGCAAGTTTAGACTGAAGCCTGGGCCAGATTCACCACCTCACTGAAATGGAAGTCACCAGCTGCCACTGGATACAAGGCACAGCTTCCAGCTGTGTACCACAATCATGATCTAGCGTATTTGTTACTACAGTCTGCATGTGGGTACGGCAGCCAGGTATTTTCAGTCTGCAGCTTCCTTACCAATAATCCCCATGATATTCCCTCACAATTGCTATGCTGACTGAAGCTCATGGGAGCTGTGGTTCCCAAACACCTTGAAGGCCATTATTTGCCTGCCTTTGCATTACAGGTTAACTCCCAAGAAGCCTTGAGGGCCAAAGCGGGTCTTGTGAATGTTCTAGGTTTGATCCCTGGCATCTCCAAATTGGATTAGGAAAGAATCCTGGCCAAGAGATCTGTTGCTGCCCTTCAGAGTTGACAGTACTCCATTAGGTGAACCAACAGTCTTGACTCAGGATAAGATGGGCTGCTATGTTCCTCTTACTATCACTCAACAAGATAAAATCCCAGGACACTAGACCGACTGGGCCTTGCTAGCTGGGAACTGTTCTTTCCTGTGTGCAGAATACAATAGGTCTCGCCCGTCGCAACCTTCCAGGCCCCTTTGGTTTGTTACAGTCCCAAGAGGCACCCGAGGGAGAGCATTACATAACACAGCAAGAAAATTTTCCGTGCCCGGACACAGCCGGGATTCCATTCCCTGCCGTCCTGCTTCCAAATCCCCTTCCCCGACTCGGCAGGTACAAGCAGCGTGGTTCCTGAGGGAGCACCTGCCAGGCGTGCTTGTCTTAGGCCAAGATTCAGCACATTGCTAGTTAGCATGGTTGGGATTCTCGCGTCTGTCTGACTGACGAGGCAGGAATTGATCCAACCACACAGGCTCCGGCTTCCACCTCCTCCCACGCCAGCTTGGTTGGGGGTGACGGTGTGTGTGAATGTCTGGGTGTATGTGTGTGTCTGCGTGCGTGACAGAAAGGATATTCGCATTAGCTGCTCAGACAGGTCCAGCCCGAGAGGTGCCGCCACTCTGCTTACACACCGGGAAAAGCTTCATAACCATGCGGCTGACCGGACACTTAATACAGGCTTCTCCGATAGCTCAACGTTATCTGCTGCGTGGGACCCAGCTGAGACCCGGCTCCCGTAATGTTAACAAAACACAGCAAGGGAAAGCCTATCAGGAGATTAGAAAGAAAAATATGCAAAAGACGAGGACTTGGCCAGACTTTGTGGGCCTCAGTGGAACATTCCCAGCCCTGAGGATTGCACAGGCTGCCAGAGTTTTACAGCAACTAATTCATTCCAAGTTTTAATTTTTTTTCACCTGCCTCCCTGTTTGGGCAACCAGCCAGAAGGCCCCTTCTCTCTTACCTCCCACCCCACCCCGTATCTCATGTCTCAAGAGTGGAATTTTGGTGACTGCAGACCCTGGCACCCTGACTACCAAGAAGTGTATAAGATAAACATACTGCTACAGAATTACCAGGGAACATTCAAGGGTAAAAGAACAAATCCTTGATATCAGACTTAGCCTGGACTTGAACCCAGAAAGCTGCTGGCGTTTTATCCCACTTGCTTTTTTTTTTCTTTTAGAGCATTAATCGTATCTGTAACACTTCTAAACTAAGCCCCTACACTGCACTTGCACAGTGGAAATCTACATTCATGCAGTTGCTGCTGAATATCAATGCTGCGCAACCACTTGCATATCTGACAATGTGTTTGGGGTTTCTGCAATCTCAGTGAAACCAATGGTATACTGAAGGAACAAAGGAGTAGTTACAAAATGATCCAAGAATGTGCAACTACAAGTGCAACAGTCACACTTGAGGAACTCTGCTTACACAACTCTGAACTGAATACAGATGTCACACCATGGTCAAAAAATTATAACAGCATACATAATTGCATATAAAACACCAACAGGATGCAAAATGTCTTACAATTCATATTGCATTTAATTTCACAGCAACCCTGTGAGGGATTGAAAACAGAATCTACTTCTGTTTCATAGACAGGAAGTTAAAACCAAGGAATTTCAGCTGGACTAAGAATAGTACAAAGGCCCGCTCTACCATTAGGCCAAGGGAATTGGACACTGTGGGCAGATGTTAAGCATCTTGAAAGGTTGAATAGTCACATTTATTTACTTTGTTATTATTATATTTTTATTGCCAGAGATAGGGAACGAATGAGCATGAGAATGAATGCATGAATGAGCAGGGGCTTGAGCCTGGTTTCTAACTGACTATTCTTTCCAAGCTACTACAATTCCTTCACAGGTTACCAAAATGGCTGGGGTAAATGAAGAGATAATCTACTGGAAAGGTTTGCCCTGGGAAACTATACTTGCATGTAGGCACTGGTGTAAAAAGTGGAATTGAGGCAATGTTGCAGATTCAACCATGGAATCTCAGACCTCAAAACCATGCGAGAAGCTCACAGGGCCTAAAATTCACCAGTGGTCAATAATCTGAGGCTGAATCCTAGTAAGACAGAGGCTCTACAGACTGCTGGTTCCCAGATGTGGGAACCAAGTAAGTGACCCGCTCTAGATAGGACTGCATTCCCCTTGAAGGAGCAGGGGTTCAGCTTGAGAGCACTCCTGGATTCATCTCTTTATCACTGAAGACTCAGGCAGGCTCTGTGGCTCAGTTTATCTAGCACCAGCTTCGACTGACTGCCAGTTACGGCCTTCACCGAAGAGGCTAAATTGGTCATGGCACTTCACGTGTTGGTACCTTCCTGACTACTGCAGTCTGCTCTATGTGGGGCTGCCACTAGAGATGACTCAAAGGATGCAGCTAATGCAATACACAGTGCAATAATGCAGTACCACAACATGAAATGACTAGACTACTGATAGGAAAACCCTATAGATATTGTATGACACCAGTTTGAAAAGAACTGCACTGGTGGTAGTATACTTTCAGTCTGAATTCAAGGTAATTTCTCTGAAATTGAATACGGACCCTGAGTTGAAAGGAGTTCTCTGTCCTTGCTCTTCCACAACACAGAAAGAGAGCTAACAGGTGCATTATGTATTAGATACATTCATGGAGTGTAGGTTTTAACAATGGCTGTTGGTCACACTATGTTGATGGAAATTCCTTGGTCCTTAGCTGTGAGACTCTCAGTAACAGGCACTGATGACAGACTCTAGGAGATACCTATCACCTTCAAGCCCCACTTGGTTAAACTTCCAGTGGTATTTGGCTGACTGTGGTTGGAAAGAGGACACTGGAATGGACAGAGCCCAGTTCGATTTCGGCAACACAATAGTTTCATAAGCTTCTCGTGGGCTGTAGGAAAAAGGACTTGACGGTGTTGAAAAAAGGGCTTCATTTAACTCTCAAGAGTTTTTCTGAGCAGATCCACAGCTTGAAAGTTACTTTTCAGAGTAAGTCATTCCTGTAGCTTGTAGTATTTATAAAGAAAATTCACTACCATTGCATTGTTTGAAAAGTAATTTGCTGTGTTGCTTATTACTTCCTGTTGCAGTGGGGAGGAAAAAAGCCCTAGAATTTATAAGTCAACAGCACGAAGTTTGACAAACTCCTGTTGAAACCTCTCTAAAAATCGCCTTAAACAATACTTACAGTAACTAAACAGGTCAGTTGTTACAACAGCAAAGTAACTGCTCTATCATAACAATGTCTTACCTTAGAGAAGTTACAGGAAAGAGTGTACTTGCAAGCTCTGAGCAGATCAACATTGCAGTTGGCCCTCCACATTCATTAGGGTTAGGGACATAGGAGCCTCACAAAAGTGGAAAAATTGCAAATATTAAAATGTGTGTGTGTCTCTGCGGGAAGGGGGCCAAGGCATGGTGGTGAGAACAAGCATGCAGAGTCCCAACCAGGTCAGGGAAAGGCGAGGAAAAGGGGTGGGTTGGCATAGTGGCCCCATACTTCCTCTCTCAAACCCATCTCTTTTCTTGGGTAGGTGGGTGGCACTGGGAAAGGATTTGTGATGCTGAGAAATTGAGCTGCAAGCGGTTCTCAGCTAGCCAGACAGTGGTTGGTGGAAGAGGAGGAGGAGGACCAGAGGTGGGTTTTTAAAGGACTGTGCGGCCTGACTGGAGCTCTCAAGAGGGAAGGCTCCCCCAGAAAAGAAACACTTGAGGTCGAGGGAGCAGGGGTTGGAGAAACTCATAAATAATCAAATTCATGAAAGTCAAACCCACAAATGTGGAGGGCCAACTGTATTCCAGTGGCATTCATGTCAGTGAGGTGATATATCCAATTTGGGTTTTAATCAAACATTAAAGGAACTGTCCAAGGTGTCAGACCATATACTCAAAACAGATTTAGCATCTTGGACTAAAATTTGGACTGTACCCTTGAGCAGATTCTCCTCTCTCTTTCTCTCTCTCACACACAACATGGGAGCCACCAGTCACCATTCCATGAGTCTGATACATACTTCCGAGCATCTGATCAACACATTCTTGCAAGATGGAAGAACTGGGGAAAGAAAGGGTGGAGAACTCTTGTGAAAAATCTATAGCCAAATTGTGCGTAATATGTGTCAACAAATGAAAAGAAAGAAAGTTGAGCTGAGCCAGCTGATTTAATCTTGGACGCTTGCTGAGCGCAAAGGAAGAACAAATGTATACAACTCATCTGCAATACAGTATTAGCGGTCATCATGATTTCATGGCTAGATGCATAAAGGTAAACTAAAGAATTAACTGTTAGAATCATAGAATCATAGAGTTGGAAGAGACCCCAGGGGCCATCCAGTCCACCCCCTGCTATGCAAGAACACCCATCAAAGCATTCCCAACAGATGGCCATCCAGCCTCTGCTTAAAAACTTCCAAAGAAGGAGACTCTACCACACTCCAAGGCAGCATATTCCACTGCCGGACAGCTCCAACTGTCAGGAAGTTCTTCCTGAGGTTCAAGTGGAATCTCCTTTCCTGCAGCTTGAATCCATTGCTTCTTCTCCTAGTCTCTGGAGCAGCAGAAAACAAGCCCACTCCCTCCTTGATATGACATCCCTTAAAATATTTAAACATGGCTATTATGCCCCCTCTTGACCTTTTCTTCTGCAGACTAAACATACCCAGCTCCCTAAGCCACTCCTCATAGGACATGGCTTCCAGACCCTTCACCATTTTGGTCGCCCTCCTCTGGACATGTTCTAGCTTGTCGATATCCTTCTAGAATTTAGGTGCCCAGAACTAGACACAGTCTTCCAAATGAGGCCTAGCCAATGCAGAATACATTGCAGAATACATCTAGACACTATATTCCTATTGATGCAACCAAGAATCGCATTCACTTTCTTGGCTGCTGCATCACACTGCTGACTCATGTTCAGCTTATGATCTACCAAGACTGCTAGATCCCTTTCACATGTACTGCTATCCAGCCACGCATCCCCCATCCTGTATTTGTGCATTCCATTTTTTCTGACTAAGGGTAGGACTTTACATTTCTCTCTGTTGAAATTCATTTTGTTAGCTTTGGCCCAGCTCTCCAATCTGTCCAGGTCATTTTGAAATTTGATCCTGTTCTCTGGGGTATTAGCGACCCCTCCCAATTTGGTGTCATCTGCAAATTTGATCAGCATGCCCTCCACTCCTTCATCCAAGTCATTGATAGAGATGTTGAAGAGCACTGGGCCTAGGACATAACGTGGCACCCCACTAGTCACTTCTTTCCAGGATGAAAAGCAGCCATTGGTGATCACCCTTTGGGTTCGGTCGGTCAACCAATTACCAATCCACCTAACAGTAGCCCTGTCCAGCCCACATTTTATTAGCTTCTTTGCAAGAATGTCATGGGTAACTTTGTCAAAGGCCTTACTAAAGTCAAGATATGCTACATCCACAGCATTCCCTTCATCTATCAAGCTTGTAATCCTATCATAAAAAGAGATAAGATTTGTCTGGCATGACTTATTTCTGAGAAATCCATGTTGACTTTTAGTCATTACGGCATTTTATAATTGGTTAAAAAATGTAGGGACCACTAAATAATTGTTGGTGATAGTTGGTGATATAAATACTTGGATCCCATTTGGGAGAAGGGCGGGATATAAATTTGATCAATGAATGAACGTAGTTTTTTAGTGACAATGCAGAAAATGCCAAAGAGAACTTTTTCTGGATTGTTCTGCAATATGATGTTCAAATGCTGTGAATTCCAATGTGATCCAGGCCAGGTCTGATTTTGACAAGACCTTCTCCACAGACCACCAGCCTCTCAGGTGACCCCGCTACAAATTTAACCACCACAGAAACATCACGTTCAGGACGCTCATTTGCAAATATATGTAAATGCATACACAGTTATTTTGATACTGGCCATGGACCTCTCAGAGTCTTGCAGTAGCACAAGGTCTTGAAATGGATGACCAGGCAACTACACACCCAGAAAGGCAATGCTAGCAAGTTCCTGTCTTTGCTGAGAGGGTCCTACATGGAGGCATGCAGGTTAGCAGCAGCTGTGTAGCAAAGGAGAGAGAACAGATCCCTCGGGAGAGGACTTTTGACTTTCAGCCATCTCCTTGTTGTGAAAAAAGCTTTTCTTAGGCCTAAAACAGGCCAGAGGCTTCTTAAAACACACGGAAATTGTTTCCCTCATATTTTCCAGCATAATATTTAATATTTTTTTCATGGGTGCCCATGAAGGGAGGATTTGCCCTCCTGTGTGCAGCAGGGAGTGTGCACAGCCCTCCTGAACCTCTAAGGCCATCCCTGCCTTACAACAGCTTTGTAAGGCGAGCCAGTAATACTCCATTTCACAAATGCAGGGGTTGCTGAGGAAATGGAAGTAGATCTAACAGTGGTTTCAAAGCAAGGTGATCTTTGAGTTAGGGTTGCCAGAATGAAAACTGGAAAGGGCTCCTGTATCTTTAATGGTTGTGTAGAAAAGGAAATTTCAGCAGTTGTTGCCTGTTACCTGTTTGCATGACAAGCAACCCCAGCTAAAACTCCCTCTTTAACACAACCATTAAAGGTGCAGGAGGCTTCTCCAGTTTTCAACCTGACAACAATCAGGATCGTTCTTCAGTGAATTTAGACTGATGTGGAGACTGAGAAACAGACTTACAATTAAAGGATAGTTTAGGTTTACTGCTGGCTCTATAAAGAGTGCAGGCAAAATTATGTTCCATAGAGTCTAGAGGTTCTTAATTTTGGGCGTCAGATCCCATTGGATTACAGCTCTCAGAATACCTAAACAGGTTGCCTGGGGCTTTTGGTTGCCTGAGGCTTCTGGGAACTGAAGTCCAACAACATCTGACGAACTATCTGTCGAAACACTGATGTAAGGAGTCTAGATTGCTTAAATCTGATTGATAACAATGTAGTGCCATTGTTTCTGCATTCACTGTGAAGTTCAAAGTCAATTAAGAAGATTACCTTGCTTTTTTGCTATGCATTGCTTTATTGGTTGAGGGTAAAAAAGCTTACTTTTTTGGACTACAACTGCCAGCAAGTGGCCATGGAGCCTGGGAGATTCTGAAAGCTCCAAAATTAAACCTTCCAAGCTCTGGAACATCAGCAAGTAGAGCCATGAGGAAGCCATTTTGACATCTCTCGGGCCATTTCCGCACTAGACTGTTGTAGTGCTATTATTCCACTTTTCAACATCCTATGGAATCCTGGGGTATGCAGTTTAGGGAGGGGCCTCAAAGGCCCCTCCCTAAACTGCATACCCCAGGATTCCATAGGATGTTGAAAAGTGGAATAATAGCACTATAACAGTCCAGTGCAGAAATGACCTCACAGAATTGCCAATATGTGAGGTAGGGAAAGGCTGCAGTTCATGGGCAAAGGGCTTGCTTTTACATACAGACGGTCCCAGATTCAATTCCTGTCATCCCTATGGCAGGGTCAAGGGAACTGCTGCCAATTGGTGTTGACAATACTGGAGTAAACTAGCCAATGGCCGGACTCACTAGAAGGCTGCTTCCTAGATAACAAGCTAAGAATTGTAGGCCCCTCTTTGCAAGCTCCTGCGAGATCCGCAGATGAAACACCTTCTGCGAATGTCGGCTTTTCATTATTATCCATAATTCTGCTGCCAGCCAATCATCTACACACAATGCTCATGGGAGTGATTCTCCAGTCTGTTACAGGAGATAACTGTTCACTCACCAAAATAACTCATCAGACCTTGATAAATGCTGGAGAGAGGATGCAGTCCACCCTCCTCCCCGCTTTTACAGAACACAAATCATAAGCCATAAAACCCTTGACACATATATCACTCAGAGGGAAGGAAGCTGTAAACCTTACACTCCGAAGTTAAATGCGCTTGTTCGCCTGCCTGCTTTAATGAAGGCGATCAGTTTATACATTATGATGTTTTCCATTTTTTTAAATGCTCTATTCAGACTCACAGGATGTGAGTGCCTGCTGAAAACCACGCAGGGAGGTCTGAAAGTGGCTGAAACACCTGCAGCAGAAAGCCAAAGGGTATCTCCTCTCTCTCTCTTTAATTTCTACACGATCTGCACAGCGTAACTTCCCGGTGGACTGTGCCCACATTAAACCACAGTAGAGAAGAGGAGGTTGGAAAAGTTACATTTTTTGGACTATTACTCCTAGAATCCCCCAGCCTCCATGGCCAGTGTAGAACCAAAAAAAGTAATTGTTCCCAAGTTCTGGAGAAAGGTAATATTTAGTTTTCTATCTTAAGCACTGAAAAAGGCAAGTGTCAAAATTGTGGCTGCACCAAATGTTGATAAAATTTTAAGTTATTAGTGTTTGGCTTTTCAGGTGCAATAATAAAACAAGCATGGTAGTTAGCACGGTGTAGTGATTTGACTGTTGGCCTAGGACTCCAGGAGAAGAGGGTTTGAATCCTTTCCTGGCCATTGAAACTCACTGGGTCACCTAGGGCAAGTTGTACTCTCTCAGCCTCAGAGCAAGGCAATGGCAAACCCACTCTGAACAAATCTTGTCACCTCACCCCCCTCATAGGTTCTCCTTAGGGTGGTCATTGGAAATAACCTGAAGTCATCTGACAACAACAAAACAATATAACAAAACAAACATTAAAGCTGGAGGGGAAGAATGTTTCTGGGAAGTCAAATCTCTTCCCCCTGAAGGCAAGATGCTTCGTGAGTTAGGGCACCTGGGGGAGAGGTGGTGATGGTTAAGGTCTATCTGCTACGCCTGAGGAGAGCTTACTTTTTGGACTATGGTCATTTCCACACTAGACTGTTATAGCGCTATTATTCCACTTTCAACATCTTATGGAAACCTGGGGTTTGCAGTTTAGGGAGGGGCCTCAAAGGACACTCCCTAAACTGCAAACCCCAGGATTCCATAGGAGGTTGAAAGTGGAATAACAACGCTATAACAGTCTAGTGTGGAAATGGCCTACAACTTCAAGAATCCTTCCAGGGTTTTTGGAAGCTGTAGTTCAAATAATTTTCCCAGAGCTCTGTTTCCAATTGTGCTCAGACCGCATTACCTGAAACCGCTGTGCCTGATTCCAAAGCCAGAGTAAAGCTGAAGGAGGGACTTCCTGCCTCCATCCTTGCACTAATTGAGGCATTCAAATTTATTAGCAAGAGAAGATCTTTTTTATGGAAGGCAAGATTGCTCCATGGGCTCCACCTCTAAGGGCAAAGCTCAGACGCTCCAAACAGTGTGCAATACCAGTCCCCTATGCCAGCTGCTATCTTCTCTCAACCAAAAGCCAGAGCTTGGACAAATTACCTTTTTTTGGAAAACATTTTGCTTCCAAGGCCCGAAGGGAAGAAATACCACACAGGCAACACACGAGCCTAATCCATTATCAATGGATGGAGATGTCGAGCTCCATCCCACTTCTCTTACTCTCCTCATGGGGGGGTGGGGACCATGAGTCTCCAAATGGGACAAATATGTCATGATGATGCAGCATTTGTTGCTGTAGTTCTTGGGTTTTTTTTAAATATTCAAATGACCTTTCTGTTGTTCTGAATTATTTTCTGGCTATTCCAGAACGACACTTTATTCCTGCCCTTGAGTGGGTTTCTCTTTAATTCTGTCAGTTCCCAGAGCAAAAAAGTATTTTTCTTTTCTCCTCCTACCTTTCTTATTTTTTAAAGAGTTACAGTGCTATAGAGTACAGCTCTCTTCAAGATTTCTGATGAGGGGGACTAACAATATTTTCCTTTAAAATGCAAGAGACCAGCACTGTATTTGGGCCCATTGGCTACAGTTGCTTCTTTCTTTCCTATAATCTCATTGCACATCGTTAGGCAATGGCTCGCAGACTGGCACTGGTCCATGGCTCACCCACATGGAGTAGCCCTGCTATAAGTGCATCAGTGAAATGGTACTTTTGCACTGTAATACCATAACTCTTAAGAATTTGGGGGAAAAAATAAAAGAGAAGAATTTTTTTCCCTTCAAATCATAGGACAACCTCAGCAAACCACATCCTACTTTTAAATAAACATTTGGGAGAGCTCTAGTGTATAAATTCCTATAAACAGCCCCCCAAAGGCATGGAATGAGGGGACGTGGAGAGGACAACAACAAACAATACCTAGCAAAACCTACACAGCCATATTACAAGAACTCGTTCTTCATTAGGTCAATCCAGAGGATCCCAGAACAGGATTGGGAACAACAACAGTAATAAAACCTGAGTTCTCCCTTGTGTGGAGAGTATCTATGTCACAGAACCTTAGAGTTGGAAGGGGCCGCAAGAACCATCTAATCTAACCTCTATCATTCAGGATAAAACATTCCTGAAAGATGACCATCCTTCTTGTGCTTAAAGCCATCCAGAGAGGGAGGAGAGGCCACCATCTATGGCAGTATTTGGAAGGGAGACTCTCCCTATGCATTGGGTATGCACAACAGGGCCTTCTTGGTAGCAGCACCCATTTGTGGAATTCCCTCTCATGGAAAATCGGGCAGCTTCGATCCCTTCTGAATTCCTAGCAGGCAGTGAAAATGGTGTTATTCTGATGGGCCTTCAGTCCTGTATTTTAAAGAGAAGTTATTTAGTTTATTTTTAAATGTGGTTGCTCTTTACTCTTCAGAATTTTAATCTGAAGCATGAACTTCTAAAACAAGAACATCTCCGCCTTTCTCAGACCTCTGAAAAATGGGAGGAGGATGCAAAGAAGCCGACCTCATTTACGATCATCCCCAATCTGCAGCACTCCAGAAGCGCTTAACCTGAGAGTTAGGGCCCTCTCTGCAGGATGCTGTCGTCCCGCGTTGGGGACGGGAAAAGAACGGGACCCAGACACGCCATGTCGTCCTCGTCCTGTTGTTCTCCTGAACCCCAGGCGGTGCGACCGTGCCGCAAATCATCGACAGGTCTTACGCAGCCCTCCCGTACTCACCCGAACTTCCTGCCCGTCGGTGCCTGGCTGCGCTGCAGAAGGAAGGGGCACGGCCACTGCACCTCCTCCTCCTCCCTACGGGCAGCCAGTGTGGAGGGACAGCACTCCTGTCATGCCGGACGCTGCTGGGATCAGGCAGGGTGAAGAAAGGACCTAGGGGTCAACCATCCACTTTTGTTTTGAAGTCCTCCTGCAGTATGTGACCACTAGTTACACTTCCTCAGTGAGATGGGGAAAGACACTCTGCATGGTCTCACAAAGAGTCCTCTATTTGATACTGCTTCACACATTGATTTCAACTTACCGTTGGTTTTTAGTGATATTTTCATCTTTTTTTTTCATTGTTTGACTTATTTTTAGTAGTGTTGTTAGGTGTCCTGAGTACTACTTTTTTTTTTTTAAACGGACAGGAGGGCTAAAGATACGTTAAATGAAATAAATAAACGTGTTTCCCCAAGCATCTCCCCTCACCCATCTCACAAAAAATGGCTGTTATGGACAGAGACGAGGAAACTCTTTGCAAAGTAACACTACAGCGTGAAGTAAATTACCTCACAAATAATGGAGGGGAAATGTTCAACCCTGAACTAACAATATATTTTTTTTTAGTGATAAGTAGTGAGGTTATTAAAAAGAGGGACATAGTTCAGCCTCCCCCAGCTTTCCACAAGCCCCATCACGCCTGACCACCTAATACGTCAGCCGGAGATTATAGGAGCTGCAGTCCAGCAACATCTGACAGCCTAAGGCTGTCAGAAACCCCGGAGAGCAAAAGAGATTGTATTCTATCAATTGAAAATATACTTTTCTGATTCTGTGAGATGTTTACTTGTAAATCAGCAGAAGCAGTGGGGAGTGTGGCCCTGAGACTGAAAACAACCCTGCAAGCATATTTTTATGATTCTGAACCAACTCGCCACTTGACTGGTCTTTTTTCTGGCTTTTTCCCCCTATTCTTCTTTTTTTTTCTTTTAAAAGGTTAATTGCCTTCTTCTGAAAGCCTTAGAGGAATAGCAGTTTACCTTTCAGACTGTTTTAACATTAAAAAAGTACTCATTTTTCATGCCCAAATGTGGACTTTTCACCATTTTTGGTTGGGGTTTGTTGTTTTTGTTTTGATTTTTGGCATTCCATACAGACCCCACAAGGTCCCTGGACATAAAAATTGCCCCACGATTCACCACAGTTTCTTGGTTTTTGTTCATTGTCGTTGTTATTTCTCATCAAGTCAACTTTTATAGCAACCCTATAAAATGACAGACCTCCAAGAGTCACTGTAATTAACTGCCTTGCTCAGTTTTTGCAAGTCAAGAGCCACGACCCCCTTGAACGAAGGCCCTTCCATACTACACAATCACAGTGCTGTGATTCCACTTAATCTGCTGTGGATCTATGTTATGAAATCCTGGGGTGTGTAGTTTAGAGAGGGATATTTAGAATTCTTTGCCAGAGAGCTGTAGCGCTTCACCAAACTACAAGCCCCAGGATTCCACAGGGTGCAGCCACAGCAGTGAAAGTGGAATCGTATTGCTATATTTGTGTAGTGTGAAAGATCCCTAAGTCAGCCCACCTGTATTGGGGTCTTGCTTGTTTCCCTACTGCCTTCTATTTTACTGAGCTTCACTGTCTTTCCCAACGAGTCACGTCATCTCATGAAATGCCCATAGTATGATAGCCTCAGTTTGGTCATTGTGATTCCTAGTGGGATTCTTGTCAATGAAGATGACTGGCATACCAGTACCGATTCTAACTGATTTTAGGCATTCCTCTGTCCCTCTTTCTTGCAACAGCCTGGCAGCGCTGCTCTCTCTGAACAGATCTCCTAGTTTTGGGTGCTTCTTTCCTACTACGTCGCCTTTTCTCCCCTGAAAGGTATCGCATCCTTCTGTTTGACGTGTTGTTAGGAACGGTTGCTAAGGAGAGAAGCGTTCGATTACACTCCCAGTGAAGCTTGCTCTAATAATACACTTTGCTATGCATACTTCAGAAGCAGACACCTCTTGGCTATAAAGAGCAGGCAGATTTCAACAGAGGAATAGTTTAACTTATGTTACATACCCAGAGCCTGCATGACAAGCCAATGAGCATCCTCCCCCATTCCTTCCCCTCCGCTACAAAAGCACACTCGAGGCCAATGTAAGTGCCGGCATTTAGAACAACGGCCAGCAGAAAACTCCCAGGGGGAACATCTTCCAACTTTCGTAACCACGGGTTTTGCCTTCTCTTTTTAAGAAAGGCAAGCCACGCTTGCAGTGTTCATAGATGAACAGGCCAAATCCACCGGTTAGTTTCAAAGCTTGGAAGATTGCTGTTGCTTGTTGTTATATCTTCTAAAATTCTGTGAATTATAACCCCTTTCCCCCAAAAAAAAGGAAGGAAGGAAGGAAAAGAGGTGCTGGGGCCTCTGCTGCAGAGCTAGAACTGGTGGTGTCATTGTGTCTGTCAGGGTACGTAGATGGTGGCTGGAGTTCCATGTGGTGGGGAGCCACAACACAGATCATAGAATCATAGAATCATAGAAATGTAGAGTTGGAAGAGACCACACGGGCCATCCGGTCCAACCCCCTGCCATGCAGGAACACCCTCAAAGCACTCCCGACAGACGGCCATCTAGCCTCTGCTTAAAAACCTCCAAGGAAGGAGACTCCACCACACTCCGAGGCAGCATATTCCACTGCCGGACAGCCCTGACCGTCAGGAAGTTCTTCCTGAGGTTCAGGTGGAATCTCCTTTCCTGCAGCTTGAATCCATTGCTCCTTGTCCTGGTCTCTGGAGCCGCAGAAAACAAGCCCTCTCCCTCCTCTACATGGCATCCCTTCAAATATTTAAACATAGCTATCATGTCCCCTCTTAACCTTCTCTTCTGCAGACTAAACATACCCAGCTCCCTAAGTCTATCCTCATCGCATGGCTTCCAGGCCTCTCACCATTTTGGTTACCCTCCTCTGGACCTGCTCCAGCCTGACCATGTCCTTCTTGAATTGGGGTGCCCAGAACTGGACACAGGATTCAAGATGAGGTCTAACCAAAGCAGAGCAGAGTGGTACCAGTACCTCCCTCGATCTAGACACCATACTCCTATTGATGCAGCCGAGAATTGTGTTGGTTTTCTTGGCTGCCGCATCACACTGCTGACTCATGTTCAGCTTGTGGTCTATTAAGACTCCTAGATCCCTTTCGCACGTACTGCTATCCAGCCACGTGTCCCCCATCCTATATTTCTGTGTTCCATTTTTTTCTACCTAAGTGTAGGACCTTACACTTCTCTCTGTTGAATTTCATTTTGTTAGCTTTGGCCCAGCTCTCCAATCTATCTGCCAAGAAATCCCTTCCACTGAATTTAGGATTCCTATGGTCATAGTCTCACCCTTTGTAGTTACCCAGGTAATCACACTCTTTTATCCATGACAGAGCTAGCATGAGCATGGGATTAGGATCCTGGAGTTCAACTCCCTGCTTGGCCATAGAAACTTACTGGATGACCCTGGACGCATCACACATTCTTGGCCCCAGAATACCCATGATAGGTTCACCTTAGCATCAGCATAAGTTGGAAATAACTTGAAGGCACACAACAACAACAGCAACAGCATTGTTTCATAGTTACTCTGTTTTGCTTTGTTTTTAATATTTCCCATTCTAAAAGGTTGAAATGCCTCTCCAAAGATTCAGTCATGCCAGTTAAGACCGTTAAGCTAAAATTTGCGGGTATTTTTGGGGTCCCATCATTTTGCCTTTGGTCCAGCCACCACTAGAATGTGGCCCTGGGGAACTAAAACTGAATTTAGCCCTTGGGGCTCCTTGCCCTTGCTCTAACCCATTAGAACCTCTGCTGAAACTTCTGTAGAGATTTCTGCCTGCCTGCCTAAACTAGGATCTCAGTTTGTAGCCATTTACCCTTCAAGGGAAACCAAACAAACCAACAGGCACATTCTTAAAAACATGAACATCTGTTCTGCCCATATGTGAGGGGTTCTGGCCTACAGCTGCTGATCAACGGCTGAAGGAGGATTCAGAGGTTTTAGCAGTAATGAGGGAAGATGTTTATCCCTATTTATCACACCCTCATACAGCCAGGCAACATCAGGCTAACAAGGTCCTTCACCCTTTGGGATAATATGCGTCCAGGCTCAGTGGCAGATTTATCCTGAGTTCAGCCTCTGCCCCCTTAATCCCAAGCAATATGGGGCTTGAGAAGGAGGTCTGAACATAACCTTTGTTGCCCTGAATTCCACAGAGATCTCTCACACTCACGGCCTGTTCCTTTTGCACATTCATCTGGGAAGTTGAAGGTAGTTTTTACGCCATGACACCACTCTGCTTGGTATCCTCTCTTCAAATGCTAGCAAGAGAGCACCTCCTTTACAGTCTACATTCCCTGTAAAGCAGGAGTGGGCAACTATGGTCAGCATAGGGATAATTTTTGCTCCATTGTGGGGTGCACCACTTCATTTTGGGCCAATACTTTAAAGCAAAAGAATGCTTCCAAGTGAATGCAGACTGTGATGTCCATCAATTCCAACCACTGGATCTGCAGGCTGGGGCTGATGGGTGTCAGAGTAGAACATCTGGAAAGCTACAGGTTCCCCATTCCCTGTTCTAAAGTCTGAGGCACGTGACTCACTAACATGTATTGTCACCTCATCCTGAGGGCTGGAGCGCACTAGAAACAATCTCCGCTCTCATTCCAGATTCGCAACAGCACTGGAAGGCAGGTTTCACTGGGAGAAATAGTGATTTTCTGAATGCGGACTCTACACCCGAGTCTTCTCTCTGTTCACCTATTGTACAACATGATTTTCACAGCTGTAGCTAAGGTAGAAGGAAAACAGAGTTGAGACCTGGGTCCTGTTTTCAATGTCAGGCCTGCAATAAATGTTATTTTTAAAAATCTTCATTAAATACATCCATTATGACTTGACTGTGCTTTCTACCAGAACTTCTACATTGTATATTTGAAAGAATGTTCCCCTCTAGGTATTTTGGACAATGACTTCTAGAAGCCCCAGCCAGAATGGCCAGTGGGCAGGGACCATGGGAGTTATGAGTCCAAAACATCTGGAGGGCACTAAAATACCAGTCTAATTTATACTGGTTTCCTCCAAACTATCATGAGGTTTTGTACTTTGGGGAGAGAACTGAGAATTTGTACTAGACAAATGCAGCTACTAAAAAGAGCTATGGTCTCCCAAAATCTTTGTCTGGGGAGGCAGAACAATTAGTTATCTGGAAGTGTCTCAAAGTTGCAGAGCAGTGGATGCACCTAGAGTAACCACACAACAAAACTGTACTCACATTTTTGGGATAGGAAGGAAAGCTCTTCCAGGTCATGCGATACATCTTGTGAATACCATGTGAAGTTACTCTTATACTTCAAGAGACCATGTCGCCCCATATTATCTGCATGAACTAAAAGTAGTTCTCTGAAGACCAACAACTTGCAAAAGTTACTTTTTGGACAATATTTCCAAGTATCCTTTAGCTAACACAGCTACATGTAGGGTTTTGACTTTTGAAACTTTTGGGGTAATGCAGCCTAGCTGGGGGATTGTGGGAGTTGTAGTCCAAAAATTAATTTCCCCAAACTCTGCCATGGCTGCAAGCTGATATCATTTCTGTCCCTGACTGACGCTTGAGATGCTTTTCAACTAGAGACACTGAATGTTGAATGAAGTGCTTTCTATAGGTAAAGTAGGCGCTGGCAAACCAATGGGACTTAGATCACATGCTGCCCCTGAGGCCCCTGGATCTTAAGCTTTTTTTAAAAAGAAAGAAAGAAAGGAAGGAAGGAAGGAAGGAAGGAAGGAAGGAAGGAATGGTTTATTGCATCTCTTTGAAGCTCCGGGGCAAGAATTCAGTTTTTAAATTGGTGACAAGCAACCATACATTGTGTTTAACATTGAACAAAACATTTTTCCCAAACCTGTACCCAACTTCTGGACACTTCCAGTTTTGTCCCTCCCACCCACCATTTTTGCAGTTTCAGAAGATACTGAGAGCAGAAAATTCGCCCCTGGATCAGGTCCAACTGTCCATTTCTAACATAAAGCATGGTCTCTACCACCAGGTCATACCTACTCCTCAGCTTCAGTGTTACCTTGAGCATCAGCCCAGAAGGTATTAATACACATGAAAAAACTATATATACAATATATAATAGGAAAATACAGGCAAATTTGAAACCTTACTCGGAAAATAAACCTTGTTGGTTGCTCCTTGAGATGACAGAAGTGTCAGTGGATGATTTAAACCTTTTTTTCTTATTGATAAGTTAACAAATAATGTACCAGGGAGCTCAGAGTTACTTCTCTCCATCTGGCATCAGATAAAACTAGTGGTAAGCTTTGATTCCTACATTTACCTGTCCAAGACAGCCTAAGGAAGATCAGAGATATTTCACTGATTTGGACCTCAGGTGCCAATGCTAGTGATGGAACAAATATTTAATTGTGCGTGTATTTCTTGTTTCTCACAAGGAAAAAAGAAAGCAACAGTAAGATTTCTATGTTGTTTTCTCATAGCATTAACACTTTGCCAAATCTTCTGGAGAATTATTCTGTGCAGAAATGTGCCATTTTTCATGAAGCAAACAGTGTATTTCAAGCAAGTAGTGTACCTCTTCTCTACATAAAAACTGACAAATGTTCTTATAAGCTTTTTTCTTAAGTATTTAATGTTTTATTTTAATAACCTAAAACTTGCAAAAGGCTCAACTTGGATCTAGTGAAATCCTCACAGCATCTGTGCAACTGAGTTGCAGTAAACATTTCTGGAAGCTGCACAGTAGGAGGATTCACATGATGTCACCTTGACCCAGACAGCTCAGGGGTTGGATCTATCCACATTCTGGCACACTGGGAAGCATTTCGGTATTCAGTATCCTATCTTGGTAAGCTTCCCAGGCATGTACCTGGCAGATCACTTGGCATCACGTGTTGTTCTGCGGAAAATCTTTCACAACCTGCAGTCTGTAGGTGTTGTGGCTTTCGTAGTACCCCACTGCATGGAAAGCATAACTATCTAGTCAGCAATGTGTTTTCTTTCTGAAGGGATTGGATGGAGAAAATGGTGGAGCAACGCTTTCTCTCCCAAAGTGGCCTGCCATTAAATCCAAATGTCCAGCTGCACACCTCTGCTGTGTCAACAATTAAAGGTATGAAAAGAGTCGCAGCTGTAGCAAGAGCACTAACAGAGAGGCCATTGGGAAAGGAATAGTCATCACCCCTCTCCTCACAGATGCTAGGTTTGGACCCAGGGGGCTTAGCTGCTGAACTGTACTAAGAATGAATTCATCCAAGGATATTGCACTGATATAAAACAGAAAGAAGGAAGCTAATGCAGTCAGTATCAGAACATTCTGGTCTACTTGGTCAAGCAATAAATTTGTGTTGTTGTTGTATGCCTTCAGCTTAAGGTGACTCTAAGCAAACCTATTGTGGTATTTTCTTGTTCAGATTTCTTCAGAGGAGGTTTGCCACTGTGCTCCTCTGAGGCTGAGAGAGTATGACCTGCCCAAGGTCACCCAGTGTGCATCCACAGCTGAGTAGGGATATGAACCTGCATATCCTGGACTCAAGACACAAACAAGCTGGAACTTGTCCAGAGGAGGGTGATCAGAATGACAAAAGGCCTGGAAACCGTGGCCTATGACAAGCGGCTGAGGGAGCTGGGTATGTTCAGCCTGGAGAAAAGAAGGTTAAGAGGTGACATGATAACTATGTTTAACTGTTTGAAGGGATGTCATACGGAGGATGGAGCAGGCCTATTTTCTGCTGCTCCAGAGGACAGGACATGGAGCAATGGATTCAAACTACAGGAAAAGAGATTCCACTTAAACATTAGGAAGAACTTCCTGACAGTCAGAACTGTTTAACGGTGGAATACACTGCCTTGGAGGGTGGTGGACTGTCCTTTGGAGATTTTTAAACAGAGGCTGGATGGAGTGCTTTGTTGTGTATTCCTGCACAGCAGGGGGTTGAACTAGATGGCCCTTGTGGTCTTTTCCAGTACTATCATTCTATGAACTATACATCAGATGGGAGAGGAAGAATTGGTATTTTCTCTGTAGCTGCCGGAAGGAAAAGTTGAATGCTAAATCTAAATCATGTAACAACTGTAACTGTCTCTTCTATCATGTTACTACAACCATCTGTAGTAGTAAAGCAAGTAAACATGAACGCAACAAGCGAGAGTGAGCATGCGCATCTAAGAACTCAACCTATGTGCAAGAATTCCTAGCTCTTTTTTTCCCAGTTAAGGAACACAGTGGGAAGGAGCTGTCTCAAGAAAAGTTACAGGGACATCCCTTTCAACAATATTCTACGTGCTCCTTCTATAGATTTCTAGAATTTGGAGAAGTTACTTTTTTGGATTCTATCTCCCAGATTTTCCCAGTAAGCATGCGACCACACTCTGAACTTTATGTTTGCATGAGAAGTTTGCTTTCATATTTCCAGGTCAGCAAAGAGGAAGAGAAATATGGCATAAGGAATTGGTTTGTTAACGTACACAGCCAAATGTCAGAATGAATTCAGCAGCTTACTTTGAATGCATGAAACTGTACTTTAAAAAAAACAACAACTGATGAACAAAGTTGAATTAAGGTAGTTGAGGCACTGGAACAGTTCCAAAATAGGAATCTCTTTGTATCCATGTATGAAGTCTTCTGGATAAATAAATAAAATGCAAAATACAACAGACAGTAGCAGCACAGAAACCATCATGTCTGATCCCATTGTTAGCCAAGCAACTTCCATAAGGCTTACAGCCTGACACTATGCCTTTTCACTCATTTATGCAAATAACACATAAAATATTGATGGTGAGCAGAAGAATCAGAAGATTTAGGAAATGACTGGGAATGAAGAGGAAGAAAGCTACAACTTTTACCTTTAGCACTGGGCTCCTAGTCACTTAAGGGCTTGGAGCATCAATTCAGACATTGATAATCTGACCCTCCTGAAGTGTTTTTAAAACTGATTTTTAAAAATTTGCTTGAATTTTAATACCATTTCTCTACTTGTATTCTAACTTCACAACTTTTTATGTTTTATATATACTTGCTCTTCCACCTTGAACATGAGTCGGAGTTTTGACAGAAAGGCAAGAGATACTTCAAACAAACAAGCAATTTAGCATCCAACATTCTGTTTCCAAAGCAATTAGATAAATGACTCTGGAGGTTACAGGAAGGTTTGAAATTCTTGGCCATGCCCAGTTGTTTTCTCCCAGCAGCTGGTAATTTGAGGAAGTGTGAAATCTGGGGCCCAATTACTTATGGCTTGTACCCCCACGCCCAATTTTCCAAAACTAGAACCTTTTCTTTTTTTGACCCAATCATCCCTGCCCACAAAAGCAAGCATCCCGCTCTAGAGGGGAATTGTTATTTCCAAAAGCTTTCAAAACCAACAGTTCTCATTTTTAACAGGCTCCTGTCAAATTAAGATAGCTCCGAGTCCAGGATGTGTGATTCTCACCCACTGGAGGCAGCTTTCATCTACACATGGAGGTTTCTTACGGGACTGACCTATTCCATAAACTCAGTTCATTAGAAAGTGTGGATCATTTGTCTCATCAATGCACACCTAACCTTTCTTCATATGTTTTGCTCATCTTCATTAATTTGACAACAGTAGCTGGCATTTCATACCCTGAGTTTCTAATGCTTTTTTTTTCAAATATAGGATCACGTGTTCTATCAGCCAGCCACCCACAGAAATCAATAATAGCCCTCAAGGACACAAACCTTTTCTTTCTGGAATTGGCAAGTGCAGCCACCCACACACCATACTGCTTCAGTTGATCACGGCAATTAGGTCCTGACTCCAGCTGTTTGTCCAAACATACTTATATAATGGCAGTAGACAACAGTGAACCTCTGTTTGTGTGGTAAGTGCAGGCCAAACTATCTTTTTAGCTAATGCCTTTTATTTCCAAGAGGCTGGAAGATTCCTCCACAAGGAAGACATGCGCATCCATTGGAAGGCTCATAGCTTCATCCTCGGCCTATTTCTTAGCTTTCTTTGTCCAAAAAGGATGGCAGAGAGTCATCCTGGCTGCCTCCACCACCATTAAACAGTTGAGGCAAGTGGTCCATAATTCCATATTTTCAGTGGCAGAGCTTGGAATATGTAGGGCGGGGACGGGAGGGGGCGGGGCTATGGTGCGAGGGGCGTAGCCACTGCGCATGGGGGCGTGGCCAGGGCACGCAGGGGCGTGGCTACAGCCTGGGACGCCCCAAAAACATTGCCACTTGGGACAAATCGCTCCTCCGCCTCCACATCCCTACGTGACTGCATATTTGAAGATTCACTCTCCCCCATTTTTTCTTTTACTTTTTAAAAAATTCTTTATTACATTTTAATAAACAAGATACTGGAGTTTCTGAAGTTGAGGCTCCTTCCCAAACCCACCAAGGGCAAGACTCTTCCACCACTGAATTTAGTGTGGAAACAAGGACATTTTACCTTTAACAATACCATGAAAAAAAAAACATGCTTACTCAACATATCCTGATTATGATCCGAATAACGTTTCCAGGAGACATCTGGGAGCAAAAATCTCTTTGTATATAGCATATATGAAGTTTTAAAGAAAAAACTTTTTCTGGGCATGGTGGTGGCAGGTAGGCATGGCATAAGGCAGTTCTCCAGATGTTTTGGACTTCACCTCCCAGAATTCCTCTCCACTGTTATGCTAAGTGGAGCTTCCAGGAGTTGAAGTCCAAAACACCTGGAAAAAACAGAGTTTGAGAATTGCTGCCCTATGCCATGCCTTCCTGAACGCCATTAAGCCCCCCTGAGCTCAAAACAACCCGCTCTTCCTTTAAACAATTGTAGATAAACAATGCCTTGGGGGAAACCAAGGGCTTGCTAAAGACAGCTTTTAAAATTAGAACTGGAGATAGACAGCGTCTGTAAAATTATATCAGTCCATGGTAGCCATGAAACACTCCTGTAAACAAACACAAAACCAGCTTCTGCCTCCTCCCCATTTATACTTTTATTTTTCTAAAATTAATTGGGTGCGAATGGAATGTGGGAGACAGCTCAAGCATGGTCAGAACTTACGGACTTCTCTCTCTGTAAGCGGTGGCATGCCAGCAGTAGCAACAGCAGCAGCAGCAGCAGCAGCAGCTGAATTTTATCTGGTTACCTGTAGCATGTTGAGAAGGAGGCTTCGGAACTTGGTGCCTTCCACCATGAAGAGTGCCATCTTGTCACAGAGCTTGGCGGCCGTGGAGGCAAAGCTGCGGTCCGTCACGGCCTTCTGGTAAATGGTTTTGACAATCTCCCCGAGCATTTCCTCGGAGTTGGTGGAGTTCTGGGCCTCCTCCATGAAGTTGGTGAGCTTGGAGTCTACCCCGCTGCTGTTGTTCCGCATGCTGTTAAGAATTTCAATTAATTTGTCCATTTTGTTCTTTTCGGGGTTGGTAGACTCCACGGCCACTTCGTCCTGATCCGTGAAAAGGGAAAGACAAGGCATCTGTTATGCAAGGAAATGTGGAAGGGGAAAGAAAAGGGAAAGAAAGAAAGAAAGAAAGAAGAAAACACAGATCAGCCTCTTGCAGCAAGCAACAGCAGAGAGGAAGCATAAAACAAGATCTAGGTTAGATATGCATCTATACTAGAAACATATAAATCAAGCATTCAGGGGAAAATCTGAAAAAGCAGCTAGAAGCCTGATCCAACAGAGTGTCTCTCTTTAACTAGCCCCATTGCCTCAGAATTTGGAAACATCACATTTTGGGCCAAAACTGGTCATATTGGCAGGGAGAGTTCTGAGAGCTATAATCCATCAGAGCAACACTTCCAAGATCTGTATAGCCTCCATCACTCTGACCTATTTCCATAACATCTGTGGATATTTCCAAGTGTCGGATTTTCACAGCTCTTTTGCTGAAGACCTCTGGGAACTGCAATGCTATGAAGAAATTAAGGACTTTTAACAAAGGATTCCCAATTGAATAATGCTGGGACTGGCACTGATAGAATCAACCCACTTCACCCGAAATATATGGGAACAGAATGGTTCATGTCCAACAGGACGAAACATGCTGATTATAGATATAACTTCAGCTGATGAAGTAGGCCATTGTAGCGGGCCCTCAGTATCCACTGGCGTTTGGTTCCAGGACCCCTCCATGGATACCATAATTTGTGGATGTTCAAGTCCCATTACGTACAATGGTGTAGCTAAATGGTGCTCCATACATGAAATGATAAAATCAAAGTTGCTTTTTGGATTTTTTCCCTCTATTTTCAAGCTGTGGCTGGTTGAATCCATGGTGATGGAGAGCAGACTGTACTTCCTGAACAGAAAATTTGGTACTGAATACAGGAAATAACATGGAAAGAAGAGGGTTATGTTCCTATACCACTCATGCACATGCACACATGACAGCTCAACATGTTTCAGCTAACTTATTCAAAACTAACAATATGCAGGTATGAACAACTAGGTCAGGTAAACCTTGCATGAAGAAAAAGAAAACTTTGAACTTTCCAGAGATCACTTGAAAACTTCTTCCAAAACTAATCCAGGGGTGATTTCTTCTTTCACCAGCTTCCATTTTTCTTATGATTTCCAGCTGGTGACCCAGCTTATACATCTGAAGGAGACTAATCTGCTTTCCTTTTTCTCTCTGTTTTCCTGTTCACGCATTTTCAGTCCGGGATTCGGAAGGCAGCTGCTACCTACATTGCCTGTGATAGGCAGGCATACACAGCTAAAGTAGGATCAGCTAGAGTGGAATCCTGCTCTTTCTCAGCTCAAGCTATGTTGCACTGTTTACTGCAGACATGCTGATGTGACCTGGTACTGAACGTTTGTATTCTTCCAGCCCTTTTTCATCATCCGCCTGTCCCATGCTCCAGTTAGCAAGTGTTGCTGGAAGCAGATGGTTGGGTAGTTAAGCCAGCCCAGGTCAGTCACAGAGTATCCAGAAGGATGAAGGAGAAGCAAGAGAGTGGTCATCAGCTAGACCAGAAATGGTACAGCAAGTCAGTATTTCAAATAAACAAAGCCAGTAAGGAGTAAAACAGCATCATAAATAGTAGCCAGTCCAAGGTCCAGAAAACACAAATGCTGAAGAGTATTGCCAGTCACAATGATATACAGTTTTAAGCAACAAAGCCACCAGGGAGCTTCTGGATTTATAGCCGGCTGTCTCAAGGCACCAGGAGCTTAATTTGTCAGCGTCTCCTATTTAACAGCAGCTGGGATTGATGTCATTTCTTCTTATCTCTCCTTCATTCCACAAACTGCTGCATTATATCTTCAGCGTCTGCCACCTCCTGCGGGAGAGCAGGGCCCCCCTCTGCCTCAGGCCCCAGCTTCTCAGACTAAGAGAGACTACTGACATCAGGAGCTGCAGATTCCTGGCACTCTGTGGCTGAATCTTCCGAATCCAGAGGGTGAGTTATGACACCTCCATTGTCAATGATCTTAAAACATTTCCAGCTAGATAGAGGACAGGGAGGAAAAGGGTAGGAGGCTGGGCGAGTATAAAAAGACTTTGTAGAAAGGAGGATGTTTATCAAAGGCTTTGTTAACTGAGATATGCCTGCATTTGGGGGAGAAGGACAGAAATGGGAAGGAGGAAGAATGTGGTTGGAACTCTGATGAGAATTACTCCACACTGCAACACTTTATTGCAGCCCATAGATTCAATTGACTTCTGATGTTCAGAGGTGAGGGCTGGGTTCCATGTAGACAAACCAGCATAATCCATGCATAAGAAAGAAGTTTCAGGAAACAACATGGTATGCAAAAGTTATGTGCAACACCCAAAACAACCCACTGAAGACTGTGTGTGATGGAATAGTGACAGTTATGGGTGGGGGGATGACCCAGAAAGGCAGGTGTGGGTGATGGAATGGAGTACCGGGGACTACCGGGGTTGCAGCGAAGGTGATTGATGGGAACAACGTATGGGAGCATTCCATACTGAAACCCATTCCCTCTACAGAAGAGTTGTATCCACTGTTGTGTAAAGGGAGCCTGGGTCAGGCATGGGCAAACTCCACCAGCAACAAGGTCCCTCTTCCCGCCCCAGGAGCCTATAAGTGCTGTGCTAGCCTTTCCAGATGAAACAAGAAGTAATAAGAAGGTCCCTTTGAGTTAGAAAGAAGCAAAATCTATTTCCTCTTTCTGAAACACGGTTGCAGGGCTTCATACTTTGTTTTAGAGTAACCTGTGTCCCCTAGAAATGATAATCTCCAATTCTGGAGTGGAAGTTTCCTACCCCAAAAAAATTTGTTGGATTTTTTGTCCCCTCTCTAAGGAGTTGTAAAAAACCACAAAAACAGAACAGATCACACTGTTTGCACTGGGGTCATAGGTATTCCCCCACCCAGGTAGTAATGAGGGTCAAAATTATCTTCAGAGAAGACACAATATCGAAAGGACTTTAAGACATTTTCCAGAAAAGATCAAGAAAACAACAGCAACAGAAACTAAAGACAGACCTGTTGAACTTCTGCCCATCAGATGCCCTAAATATTTCATGTATCTGAGTTGGGGGGAAGGTCACAGGAATGGTTCTGTTTGAATTGTCTACCCCTGAACTCCAAAGACAAGACCGCACTCTTAACACTACTCACTTTGCTGCTAAAGTATCATGATAAGATGACACAAGAAATATATATGGCTATCCTCCTACAGTTGGTTTACCAAGCTTTCTGAAGAAACACCTGCTGCATTGGTTTTAAGCAGGCATCTTCCCTAGACATCTATATGGAAGAGATGCATTTTGTCTGGAACCAAAAGATCAGTTGTAGCATTAGTGCTTAGAGGCAAAAGCAAGACAGAAGACAGACTGACACTTAGTGACAGAACATGGCATTACAGAACAGTACGTTGGCCTCAATTACTCAGAAGACAAACTAGAAATAGTGATTACCCTGAGACACTAGCCTTCCTAAGACAAAATAGATATCAGGTGATAGAGGCAGTTTCCCCAGTCATTTCATCAAATCCCACCCTTCTGCTAAATGTGTCCGTTGTGGCATACAACATAATCTTCCCCATTGGAATAAACTGATAACATAATAGGCATAAAACATACACTGAAGGTAAAGACAGGAAAAGCAATCCAGCAAAAGGAAATTCCTAGCAAAGAAGAAGAGGAAGAGGAAGAGGAAAAGGAAGCAGTGGAAGCAGCAGCAGCGGCAGCAGCAACAGCATTATTCATTATATCAGCTCTGTTAAGACATGCCTCCCCTTGATTTAGAATTAAATACAGTTTACAGAACTGTTTAATACAAGTTGGGGGATGGATGGGACCCCCCCTCAAAGCACTGACATATAAACAAATCCTGGTGCTTCCAACAAAAAAGATTTATTAAAGCAGACATCGCAACTTGTGGCTTGTAAACAACATACTGAGGTGTCTTTGCTGCAGGTTATTTCATGCCATTCAGAGGCAGTTTTAGCTCACAGTTATTGTACTGTCCTACATTGTGTGGCACTACCCAGTCAGTTGCTTCCATCTTGCCTGCGCACAATGAAAACTATGAGCACTTCTAACCTTTACAGTTGCAGAAGACAATTTGAAAAATGTGCAAGCCACATTAAAAGAGGGTCAGGAATTAGTAAGATTCTTGTTGAGGGTTCCAGGAGCAAATTTGATCCTGTAATGCACTGTCCTTTTACTTGCTTCATCTCTCAAGGGCCGTAAAAGCATATCACTATACAAGGTTGGGGAACCTAAGGCCCTGGGTCTAAATCAGATGTTCCAGGAGTCTTTTAGTAGCCACACCCCTTCTTCATTGGTTTTGCTGTATTGGTATTGTTGGTTTCCCAATTTTTCTATGGCTTCCCCATCACTCATTCTAAAAGGCTGAAATGCCTCTCCCAAAGCTTAGTTGCTGTCAGTGAGAGCTCTAACTTGAAAATGGTAGGTGGTTTTGGTCCCACATCTTTGCCCCACCCACCAGTGAAATATGACCCCCCAGAACTTCTCTGAAATTTAATCCAGACCGTGGGACAAAGGAGGTTTTGCATGGTTGCTCCACATAACAATGATTCAGCTTGCTCAAAGGATTGGTGGGAAAGGCACTTACCTTCTCTTTTAGTCTCCTACGTAGCCTGTCTTTGGAAGACTGTAGCAAGTTAATTTTGGGCCTCTCGTTTATCCGTTCCTGGAGGCTGTCTTTCCGTTTGTTTTCTGGATCCTGAATGTACTGCGGGGACTGCCTGTCTGTGGCATCACTGTTTCGGTGCATCTCTAGAGGGATATGCACAGTACAGACAGAGGCATCCTCGATTTTCAGGTTCTCAGTCTCTTTGGCATTTCTGTGCACCTCTTTGTCACTGGGCGAGTGTTTCTGGTTATGGTGCCACCTCCTGTTTTGGCTGTAGCCGTGGTGGCTGGGCCGCCCTGAGGAGTGGGGTGCTTGGCCTCCCTGGGAGGGTTTCTGGTGCTCCTTGTTGTGTTTGGCGGTGCCTTGCTGATGCTCCGTGTGTTGCTGTGACTTGTTTCCTCCAGGAGCCCTTTGTCTCCTGCAAAGACAAGCAGAAAAACAGAATTGTTGGCTGCTTGACATACACACCCGTAGTTGAGCAAACCCAGCACTTTGCTGGTGAACATTTTCAGTGGTACAATTGTGTGCCTTGCAACCCAGACATTAATTATAACACATTCACCAATAAGCCGAGCTCTAGTGACAAGTTAGAATGTAGGCTGATCCAAGGAGCAACGCACTAGTATGATCTGGGTAGTCTGGCATCACCAGAGATATTGCAGTGGAACAGCAATGTGTGCTAATTCTACTACTGTAGCAACAGGCCCATCTACCAGATATATGTAGCGGCTACATACAGAAGGACATAGGAAGCTTCCTTATACTGAGCCAAACATCCTTCCCCTAGCTCAGGACTGTTTGCACTCACAAGTATATTTTAGCTCTACCTGGACAATATGTCATACCCCTACAGCCTTTTTCTTTCTACGGAAGGTTAAAGAGGGAGCCACAGTTCCCATTTCTCTCAATATTTCCTGAAAAATCAAGACAACAAGCCAGTTGTAACAAATTCTGTGTATTTTAAAAGCACAGCTTTCTGGCAATATTATCAACACAAGTAACTGTCATCATCAGCCAAGCACAGTGCTGCTATGTTTAACAGGATAAATTGTAATTATGCACAGATACACCCTATTTTTTAAATAATAGAACTTAAAAAGTAACAACAACAACAACAACAAAAAACCTCCAGTAAGGCAATATACAATGCAAGATGTTACCTCTCCCCTTTTTGATAACAACTAGTTATATTTCGGGGCTTTTGAATTGTCTCACCTATTAAATAACTTTACAAGCTCTGTTCTTCTGTTCGCTACTCTTCTATTTCCCTTTCCTATTTCATTTGCCTTCTGACTGTTTTTAGCTCATAGGGACATATCTTCTCAAGTTTTTGCAAAGCTTCTCACCCTGATGGGCTTCATGAAATAAATGCAAAAAGTTAATTATATTTTTTTATTTCCTTTCTGTTACTCTGGATTTTTCCTGTCATGATGAATTTGAAGGTAAGCATGCGCTGTAATTTTTTGTTCAATCAAAGGAAATCTATCACCAAGGTAATAAAATATTTCATATGCAATTTTTTTGCATACACATGTTTGTTTGTTTTTACCTCTTGAGGAAGTCCATAACTTTTGTCAGCTTCTCAAATGGCTCCATGACTCAAAAAAGGTTAAGAACCAGTGGCTCAGATGACTACAATATACTAGGGAATGTACAGCTTGGGTTGAAGTTGATAATTTTGCTAATGCAGAGAAGCAAGTAATATACAAAAAAGATACTACTTTAACTACAGCACACAAAGTTTAATTCAGTAGACCAATTGCTTTACACTAACTGTAAGAATCAGCAATCATCTTTTCAAATTTTGGCTGCAATGGTCCTTACCCCAGTCTTAAAATCATCCCTGCCCCTCCCATTAATGTGTGCTATTTTAAGCTACTTACTTTTTTTCTTTTTGCACAGAGATTTATTTTACTTTGCAGAGAACGAATTTGCGCTGACATGCTTAAAATGTGCTCTACTGGAGGAAGTGGCCATTACCCTAAGCCGGTCAGTGGCTAAAACTGTTCCCCAGGGTTGTTTGCCAAACCAATTCTGTCCATCAAACTGTATTCCTTGGCACTCAGAGGAGGTCAAACCTCCCTTCTGTGGCCAACTGGCTCTTAATCGTCAAGACTGAATCCTTGTGTTTGGCTAAATGGAGGAAGAGCCGACCTGTTCTCTGTGGTAACGGAAGGAATTCATGCTTAGGTTTAAAAATGGTTGACTGACTTTATGAGAACTGAATCGTCTTACAGAAAACTGGTTGGAAAAAACAGGTGAAGGAGTGTTTCTCGGTTGGACGGGTGTTGTCTGAGGGTCTTGGGTTACATTGGAACAGATTTATCACAGGTAGGAATCATCTCCATGTCTGTGTTTAATATAAGCAATTTGAGTACACCATCACGCTGCCAACTGTGCCACCAGTCCTTAAAAAATGTTTATCTGTGACTATGGAACGTGCTGCAACTAGCACCCACGGGCTACCAGCTCATACGCCACGTGGCTTTTGAGAGTGGAAATACAAGGAGACATATTTGGCATCCTCCAGATATTTTAAATGCAGCACCCATACTTAGTGACCATTGGCCTTGCCACCTAGACCTTATAAGAACCACAGCCTTCAACATCTGGCAGACATTAAAGACTTTAGGTCTATATCCACTCAATGGGACCTACTTCTCAACAGAACAAATATGAATAGAACTGCATGTGCAAAAGTTGCTTTGATATGGTGTAAAATTTCTTCATTGGTTTCCCATGCAACTCATGGTCCCAAGAGGAAAAGAGCACTACTAGTAGCAGATTGCAAAGTCAAAAGGGAAAAAAATCTGTGGTAAGGTCATCATGGAATTATTCATTTTGACCTCTTCCCCCTTATACCTGAATATTCTTGCTTCTTTAATGAGATGAACTAAAATACTGATATTATTACTTTGCTTGCCATTGGCCCAAGTTTTTGTATTCTTGACAATCAATGAATGGAAAGTTCACAGGCCAATCAAGCTCTTCCAAGATCAAATAACAAGGCAGCAGCTAAATTTACTTCAAAATTGTGCCACTCAGCCTCCCACGCACACATTCGTATAATCCCAGCTGGAGCCCCACACCATCACAACCTGGTCCTCTTTCATTCCCCCAGCTTTTACGGTTCTAAATAGTACATGCATCTGAACTATTTCTCTGCCCCTCCCATTTTCCTGTTACAGCTGTTTTTATTTACATCTCTGTGAATCTTTAACCCCGGGGCAATAAGCCATCCTTTTTATTCCCCATAAAACATTTGCAGAGGGACGGAGCTTTCAGTCAACAAACAATGGCTGCTCCAGCATTAGCCACAGTAAGCTGCTTCAGGGGTTTTCAGGAAGGATGAACTAATCCCAGTTTTCCATGGCATATGGTTGCTTCCGTTTTGTGGCTTTTATAAAATGCACATCAAGTTCAGAGCATGTGCTAGGCACTTCCAATGAGCTAATCATAATTGTTCTGCGACATATATCCATCACTAGAAATTTGCAGCCAAAAGATTTGGCTGGTTATTCTCAATTATGGTGAAAGTCAGCTCCTGCTGCCTTTGTGGTCGCTACGACCACCCCTCCCCATAAGAACAGGCTGTGCTTGTGACATTTTTCCTTCACACTTGCCTATCATTTCCCTTCCCACTACTACACTGGTGATTTGTAATAATTTTGTGGCAGATTTTTCATCACCATCCACTGGAATGTTCATGAACATTCCATGATATCATAGAGCCCCCGCCATTGGTTTGGAAGAGGGGCTTACAACAGTTAGAGAAACAGGTCCAGATGTGACTGCCAAATGCTTCCTGCATTCATCTTTTGCTTGGTACAGTTTTACAGTATCTTTCTGATTTCCTAAGAAGAAAACCAGTGGTTCCTACAAAGACTGTCTTAAATCATTCTCAACCTTACTTGCTCCACCGGGTTACCGTTTCATGCTAACTGTGCAGACTGATTAATTTTTCAATCAGATTCTTTTTTCACACTGGAAAAACCCAGTTTTGAACCACACAGAAGACAGAAATTTATTCATTCTGAATTCTTTCCCCTCTCTCCTGACATTCATCCACTTTATATGGGTAATATTCTTCAAGAATAAACCTTGAACCCATGTTGTATCTTTGGGGATGCTAATACAGAAAACTGAGACTAGCAGCGTGCATGGGAAGACACATCACAGTTAATCACAAGGAGCATTATCTATAGAAAATAAAAAGGGACAAACGTCTGCTTCTAAAATGCTCCCATCACCACATTAATAGATAGAATATTTATGTCAACCCACCAACCTCATCACTTTGGGCAAAGGTTATTTATCTGGCCCAAGAGAGACCATGTTTCACACAGGATGCCTAATGCATGGTATTTGTTTCTGACAAGAACTATTGTCCTCTTAAACCTCTAGACTTCAGAGGTGTCAGTGGTTCATATTCTACATCAGCTACTTAGTTTAAAATATAGTGGGGCCTTGGTATCCATTAGAGTTTGATTCTAGGACCCCTGTGGATCCCAGAATTCATGGATGCTCAAGTCCCATTATGTACAATGGTGTAGTAAACTGGCATCCCTTATATAAAATGGAAAAATCAAAGTTTGCTTGGGATTTATTTATTTTTTTATGGAATGTTTTCAAGCCGTGGACAGTTGAATCTGTGGATACCGAATCTGCGGATAGGGAGGACCAACTGTATTTAACTACGAATCGAACTAAGTGTACTTAAATATACTTAACTGAGTAATCTTTTCTGGCTCAACCCAATGAAAACATCATTCACTCATGCTCCAATCGCTGGCAGAATGGACCTCTTTCTCCCCATGCAGCTGATCCCCAGTAAAGCAGGCGAGGTGGGGATAAGTTATGATTGTGGGAATAACATCACAATCATGATTAAGTGATTGTGAACATGGAACCATTACCTAGATTTACTCATCTGTAAGTATTTCCTGTTCATGATTGCTACTTAGCCACGATTGGGACACTATTGCCAAGACTGTAACTCCCCACTGCAAACTACTTTATGAACTTCCTTCTCCTGTGCAGCTAATGCTTGGCATTCTGCTGATGATCAGAGCACAGGTGAATGATCTTTCCAGGTTTGGGGGAGTTGGGCTAGGAGACTGTGTTCGCAGCCTGGGAGTGCTTTTGGATCAATTGCTCCAAATGACGGCTCAAATAGATGCGGTGGCTGGAAGTGCTTATTATCAGCTTCGGCTGGAATGCCAGCTGCACCGCTTCCTAGAGCTGGAGGACCTAAAGATGCTAGTGCACACGCTGGTAACCTCCAGGCCGGACTTTTGCAATGTGCTGTACCTTGGGCTATCTCTGTACCAAGTTTGGAAACTTCAACTGGTTCAAAACATGACAGCCAGATTGGTTATCCATTTATCCATGATCTGCACCAGGGCCATGGCTGCGACTGCAGGCTGAGGTCCTTGCTCTGTGCAATCTGGCTAAGAGAGGTGTACAGCAAGGCACAGCTGAGCTTCCCGTGCCTTTCTAGGCCAAGGAAGGAGAAGGACACCCCTTCCTTGGCCTAGAGAGGCACATGAAGCCCAGCTCAGGAAAACCACATGCCTCTCTTGGCTTAGGAAGGAAACAGACACTCCTTCCTTGGCCAAGAGAGGACATGACTCTGAGCGGCCAGGTCTCCTACTGGATTTGGCTCCCAAAGAGGAGGCTGTTGGGAGTTAAGAGTTTCCCAGGGTGTTAGCCCTTTGGGAAAATTCTATGAGAGCTAAAGCTGTGAGGAATTAGCCTTCTTTTAGCAGAGTTGCAGAAAAAGCATGTCCCAATCTCTGTGTGGCTTCCCTGAACTGGAAGCTGACTTGAAAGCAAAACAAGGCAGGCAGTTTCAGGTTCCAAACTTAAAAGATTTGCTAATAAACTTTATAATTACATATGCATCAGAGAAACTAGATCCTAAGTAACTAACAAAAGGATTAGTGAAGATAGTAGCTTCATTCTTAACTCACCAACTTCTTGGTGGAGAGAGCTAGCATAGCAGAGAGAAAGTGCTAGAAGCAAGATTGCAAAGGTGAAAAAAGAGAGAGGTGGGCATGGTCTTCTATGGAAGGACAATGATAGACTGCAGGGTGTATCCTGGGTCACATGGTCTGGATACCATAGCCAATCATTTTATATAATACAGAGCAACAGTTAACTCTATGCTAGCTAAGCTCTGTTTGTCCTAGAATGGGGGGGGGGGGGAGAATGCCAGAATTTTCCGACAGACTGCTCACCAAGCCCTACCAGGAAGAAAAGGAAGGAGGAGCCAGATGGTGCAGCTGCTCTCTTCCCCATCACCTTGACAGGCTTGGGGGTCAAAATATAGTGTTTGGTATTATCTGTGTTTTTCACCACCCACGTTAAATCTGGGAATGTGTCCTTGGTGGATATGGGGGAACTACTATATATGTAACTAAGTAGAATACTGGTCAGTTTTTTTCTTTTTTTTTTCTTTTTTTGCTGTAAGAAGGTACAGACCACCATTATTAATTATGATTAGGAGGCCATCAACTTGCCCAGGCTCCTTTTCAAAGTAGGCGAGGACATGAATTTGCCCTGACCAGTTTAAAAGCTAAAATTCAGCACAGGTAGTACAATAGAGATAGGAGAACAAAATGGCCTTGGGCTAAAGAAAGAGAGGATATTATTTGCACTAATTTATTTCACCAATATCCCGCTTTCCCACCAAAATAGATACTTTAGACTTTGCTCTAGTGAGGTATGCGTGTGCTAAGATGGAATCTATCGTTGGGTCTTGCTGTGGGGAGAGGGCTTCAAAGATATTCTCAGTTGTAGAACTAAAGTAACAAGGAGTGAAAGGACTGCAAGCTAATTTCTGGTACTGAAAACAAACTCCAGAGGTATGCATACACACAGAGGTACTCTTTCCCTTAATTATAAATAGATGCCCTGTCCCTTTACCCATTATTTTGTACTGAGCTCTGATTAATAGAACTTCTTTGAGTACATACTGATCCTGAAAGCCACATTTCTTTTGTCATCCCTGAAGTTAGATATAGGGACCCACTGGTTGTTCCTCATACATCTCACTTTCCCCAACCTGGTGCCTCCAGATGTGTTGGGATCATATAGCACTTGATCGTATGGGAGCTGTAGCCAAACATGCAAACTTGAAGATGGTTGAGTTACCAAAAATACTTACACAATCCCTAAAAATTACAAGAGACAAAGATTAAGTCTCTTACCTTATTTAATGTCACAAAATCACTGGAAGAGAGATTATTGTTTACTCATTCATTCCTCTGGAACAATAGTGTTGGTTGCAACCGGGGTAGAATGCAAGGTACTGTAGTATTAAGTCAATCTGTCATTAAGACTCTATCTGCCCTAAGACCACAAAAAAACCACATAAACAGAAGTTACTTCAGCACCTAACTACTTCGCTTCTGCACTGCATGTACAGCTGTTGGGCCCGAGGCCCCCTGGGTAGGTCCTACGTTGCACACTCACACATTTCAGTTCAGCCTGCTTTCACACTATTTGGGGGGTAGCTCACGCTGTTGCATTGCTAGGTCAGGCTGCCCTGTATGCTGCAGTCCTTTGAGAATAGCCAAGGAATGTCAACGCTGGGTGCTTTGCTCCCCGCGCCGTCCGTTACGGTGAGGGGAGAGCAAAGCCTGATTAGAGACCGTCCGCTGCCGTTTCGGGCAGGTAATGAGATTTGGCCACGAGCCTATCATGCACCTGGCCCATGGGTGCCTCAGTAACTGGCGTCCGAGGTGGCATAGCCCCCCTCCTGCCCGTTTCGGCACGGTTGGTTGATGGATTGGCAGCCTGTTTTGCCACTCACAAACGAAAAGCCTGTATAATCGGTTGGAACAAAGAGAACCCTGCTCCGGCGCCTGCTTTGCCTTTCCAACGGAGTCAGAGTGTATGTATGCTTGTGTGCCTTTTGTTTTTCTTTTTGCTTCTTCGCTTAATAAACTGCATCCTCAAAGACTAGAACTGGCTTGGTTCTTGCCTCCCAGCATCTTGCCCTTCGAACCTTGCACGGCCACCCAATCCAGCGAGGGTTGTGTGCGCTACAACAGCCATCCTACTCTCTCAACTAGCGGTAGTTTACTGCAACAGTAATTTTTGATGATAAAGTCCTTCCCTTCTAGACTACCAAGTAAGTGGAAAGTCCTAAGTGACTTGGCAGTGAGGGCACAACTGAAGTGAAGGGCTGTTTGACAGCGTAGATGTAAAAGCATGAAATGTTATACACATTGGAAAAGCCAGCGGATGGGTGTTCTGTGACCCATCATGGTATTTGAAGCCAACTAGCTGAGTCAGCTTTATTCTATGAAAAAGAAGGGGGGGTTAAAAATGAAGGGCCATGTATTTTTTTTCTCCTCCCCCTTCTTTTTTATGCTTAAAAAGATTAGCACAACTATCTCTCTGAAAACTCTATTATAAGAGTAAACTAGGCAGCTGATGGAGCAGTTTATTTAAGATTCAAAGGGATGCCCAAGTTTGAATTACTGCACTTTCCGTATATACCTGTACAGCTTTTCTGCTATATAGCCTGCTCCCTGTAGGAATAGTGAATGCATATTTGCAAGGATGTCTGGAAAACAGTAGCCGTTTCTTTAGGGAAACCAGTCACAGTTACAGATGCTGTGCTTCTGTGCACACTGAAGCCTACCATGCCCTGGAGATATTCTGGTGATTTCAGTCACCAGCATATCACACAGCTGGGAAATATCTTGAGCTGACACAAAACTTCACAGCATACTAGGGAGTGATAGCAAATGGAATCTGCCCGAAAAGGAAATCCAGGCCCCAGCATCAATATCTGAATGCCTCTGGAATGAAGAAACATCTCTAAAAGAAGTCACCTGGAGACAAAATGCACAAGTGTGGAGGTCCCTCTCCACAGGAACTATGTAATAGAAAGTCTTGATGCATGTACTAGTTGTGTGCCCTCCCGAACAGTGCCTGTCATCCATAATTAAGTGGAGGGGGAATAGGAAAGTGACAGAGGAGGGAGAGCTTGTTCCCACTGTCCCTCATGTGATTCTAACTCCATGGCATATGAGAACCTCAACTTCACCCAAACAAGTTTATAGTGCAGAGCATGGAAAAGTCATATTTTTGGACTAAAGCTCCCAGAACCTCCTCAACCAATGTGACGGAGGAGAAAGGGAGAAATAAAATGAGCAAATTTCAGTGACACAGACAACTACTTTCAGGAACAGTAGTTCCTGCTCTCAAGTAACAGTTGTAAAGCACAAAACTGTGAGCAGTTTCTAATAGCTTTTCTTGCATTTGATGAAGGGGTCGGCTGAAACTGCCCACTTACATCATCCAACAAAAAGATAGAAAAAGAAGTCTTCTGTGCTTAGCTAAGACAAGACAAAACCTGGCTCCTAACAAACACTCCCAAGTATCTGGAGTTTTTCACAACCTTCAAATGTTTCTTATTCATCCTCCTCTGTTGTGCTCTTCTGATTCTGCTTCATAAGTCCCTTTTAGTACAGATCTGACCTCAAGACAAAGCAGGACTAAAAGAGAGAGCTTTGAAAAATTCTGGTTTGGGATACATAGCCCAGAATCCACTATAAACCATGCTGGCCACAGATTCTGGGAGTTGTATTCAGAAAGAACTGTTTCAAAGATCTTATCAATAAGTTTAGACCAGTAAGTAGGCAGTTCAGTTCCTGATTTGTTTTACTCAAATGAATATGAAATCCAAGGGAAAAAATTAAGGCCCAGATGCTGTGTTCAAGTGACACAGCATAATTTTATGCTCATGGAGTTATGCCTTGGTTACACCATGCCACCTCATTAGGGAACTGCAATATTACACAACCAACTGTGCATTGCACACAGATGCTCAGTGCTCAATGCGCAACCACATAATCAATGCACAATGGGCAATAACGTGCAGTGGCACCACAGGCACAACTCTCTTGTGTAAACTTTAACAAAGTACAGACAGTTTGTATCAGACAAAAAAAAACCAGAACTGCATTTGTAAAGGACTTTCATGTTGATAAGACACCAACAGAGTGGTAGCCTAAGTTTAACAACAACAAGAACAATAACATACAACAGTAACAACAAAATAAGGCAAATTAACAAACTAAGCATTTGGAAAGACAACAAACACTTTCCTTTTCTTCACGCCTTTATGGTAATCTGTTTTGGTCTCCTATTTTAACAATTTTTTTTATTGTAGATGCAGTTGAGTTATATAATCCCTGTCTATGGATGCTATTTTATTGATTTAATCGATGGGTTGGTCTCTACGTCATCATTCCTATTGTGGTTGTGTACTTTCAGTCAGGAAGCCACCTTGGCGGCCCTTTTGAGGTGCCAAAAGGTGCCTGGGGTAGAAGTTCCCTAAAACAAAGAAATAAAGAAAGCTCTTGACTTGCCTTTGTTTCAGGTCTCAAAACATTAATCATTTTGTTAGGCAAATGGGAGGCCTGGATAGCATGGAATGTTGAAGTATCCATATGATATTTTACCTGGCAAGAGCTTTTCCTGTGTTATTTAAAACATTAAATATATGTTAGAAAGTAACTTGGTTGTCTGACAGTCTGCTATAAACCTTTCAAAATGAGCCTCACCAGATTATAAATGGCAGGCAGTACAGTACTGAATGCTTTAGTGTCTTCAACATTCACAGGCCTTCCCTCTTCCACTGTACTCAAGCTGACAAACATGGATGTCCCTCTCTCTCTGTATTCTAACACCCTATTATTAAAAAAAGTTTTAACCCCCATCCCTCCACCTTGCCATTCAAATGTAGCTTCAACTCCCAGGACTGCTTTAGACTCCCTGGAAACTATTGAAAGAAAAAAAAAAGGGAAGTAACTGAATGATCACTCCCATTTCTAAACAAAGTATACTTTCCCTTTGTCTAAAACAGGTGTGTGGAAGGAAAAATTATATTTAAATGATAAACTGTGCCTCCCAGGTGGGATGTGTAATTTCCCAATTGGGAGCAAATTCTGTAGGATTCAAGGGATCAGAGGAAGTCCAGGAGAGCCATCCTTAAGTATACCATAGGCTGTCCGCCTGTGTTATAACTGCATGTACGAGTTCCTAGGTTGCTCCATCTTTAATTAATTTGATGTATATATGTATGTGAGGTAGGTCAGGTTGAGAGAGAGAGAGGATGGCTGGTCCAACATCACCCAGTGCGTTTTTAAATTTATGGAAACCTGAATCTGGATCTCCCAAGTCCCAGCCAAAAACTCTTAACACAGAGGTGGGGCAAAGATGTTTCCCAGATGTTGTTGGACTGCAATTCTCACTCAGCACTGGCTAAGTTGGCTAGGGATAATGGGAGTTACAGCCCAACAAGATGGGCTAACCGAATGCACTGCACTGTATCTCCAATTAACCTTCCCAGTTTAAAACATTCCCACCGGTCCCCTGCACCAGTTGATCCCATCTGAGGTGGTACTTAGTGATCCATCTGTAGTGACAGCATTGAAGAAACACTCTGCCTATGGCACTAGGGACTTTGGCAGTGGTTAGCAGCGGGCAGATGACATGCACAATACACAGTTTTCTCAAAAAAGCGGTTCACTTTGGTTTGGCTCTTCATCCTAAGGATACCGTTGCTTAGGCAGAGGCTGGGCTCTTTCAGACTGATTTCTCTTGCAAACTTCCTTGACTGGAGGCCATCAGCAATGATCTCTTACTTGAAACTCCCTGGGACTGTGCCAGATAAAATGGGATAACTTAGCTCCTTCTCACTCCCTTTCCACTTCCTAGTGGAGGAGTCTACATGCTAAAAAATTCCTGACCACACATTTCCTGTCATAACTATTTGGACTTTCCTGACATTTAAATTGCTAGTTACTGATGCCAGCCCTGCAGATCCTTTTTATCTTGATGCAAAGCTATCCAGGAATCTACCCCATTTTGACAAATGTGGGCAGGGGAAGAGCGACAATGACTCTTGTGACATTACATAACTTGTAAAAATTAGTTTGTGTTCTTACATTGTGTGTCGGTACTGTAGCATAATTTGTTAAGGTCAGAAAGCTTAATGAAGGACTGCCAACACTACTACAGTACGGACAATTTCTTATTGTTCCAGAATGGTTCAAAAGTAGATTATATTTTTATTGCAGTGCTACTCAAAGTGGTGGTCCCTGGACTAGTCTTGGTCCTAGAGCCATTGGCTACCAATCCCGGGAGTGTCTACAGGAAAAAAAAATAGCCAATGGGCACAAATGTGGTACTGGTCCGTGCCACATGAAGGGGGAGGGAATTTCCAGTCCTCCACATCAGATTGTTTAAGAAGCACTGCTTGATCAAATTTTACTTTGGGTCAAAATTATTATTGTTAATTATTGCACCTTCTTTGACTGTATGCCAGAAAAGGTTGGCTTGTGCTGCAACTATATAGGCAAATGTTCCCTTCCTTATTTTTACTGGAAGCCCACGTTTTTTCCGAAGAAAGGGCGGGTAGATAAATTATTCCTGGTGGGAGTGACTGAGAAAACAATTTTACATATTCTTATTTACAAGGTGGACCAAGGGTTTGGTTTTTTTCTTCCCTCCAACTTCGAAAGGCCAATCTGCGTGCTGGGCAACATCAAATGCTCTGAGAAAACCCAACCAAACCAATTAACAACCTGGGAAGGATGAGAACCTTAAACACTTTTTTACAGTTTTTAAAAGTATGTCTGTGTTGCATTTCAGTCAGAGGGGGTGAAAACAGAGGCATTTTCAAATTCCCATGCTATCTCAACAAAACAGGATCTCTTCACTATCTATTAGGGAGGTAAATTTTTGCTTACATCACTCACCCACAGGAGAGTGAACCATTGTTTTCTCCCTAATGAATGAAACTGCAAGAGTTTTTGCATTTACAGATTTTTGTGAATTTCAAGATTGATTTATTTATAGAAAAATTCTACAGAGATTTTCCTATGCAAAAAAAAAAAAAAGGAGGGGGGCTTGGATTTTTTGCAAGGTTTTCCACAGAAATTTTTTTCCCCACAAAAACATTTTTTTCATCATTGCTGCTGATGAATATCATGCGTAGTGTTTACACTCTTGATTAAGATTTTTAAAAATGTGAAAGGTGACCTTATTTTAGCAGGTGTCCAGAAGTGCTGATATATTTTCTTGCTGAGGATGAGAAAAACTGTAAATAAATTCCTACAACCCATAAAAAAATAGGGTTTCTTTAATGACATCCTCCTCTTACTCTTCCTTTTAGTAACGTGTAGACTCCACTGGATACGGAACTTCAAGGTCCGCTCAAACACAGTATTACTGAAACTGGAATATCGTTTTTCCCCTCTGAAAGTGACTGAGTACAAGTATATCTCAGTTAGCAACAATCTCTGAACCACAGTTGGCCCTCCACATTTGACTCATGTATCTGTGAGTTTCTGCACCCCTGCCTCTACTTTTCTTTTGATTTCCATTTTAGTGTGGTGAGGCAGGTTAACCTGCTTTCCCTTTTTCTTTCTGTTTTGCTCTTCAAACATACTTAGCAAGTGACCCTGGAGGCATCTATTTACCTTGCCTGTTGTACGTAAGCATATACAGCTACAGTATGATCACCTAGAACAGAGCAGAATCCCATTCTTTCCCAGGTCAAGGTTTATTGCCTTGTTTACTGGAGAGATGCTGCCACAACACAACAGGGAAAGTCTGTCTTTTTCCAGCCTTCTCTGCCAATGCTGCACAAAAAGTTCCAGCTGGATAGAAGACAAGAAGGAGAAGGTCCAGTAAAAAGACTTTGTAAAAAGGAGCTTCCTGACAGAGGCTTTGTTAACTGAAGTATGCCTCTACCAGTTTGGTAGTGAAACAGGAAATGCCCAAATTAAGGGAACAACTGACTGAAGCAGGGGAGACGACGTCAGTTGTTCAATTTGTCTATTACTGATGAACACTTTTAGTATTATAGCTTTTAAATTATGTGCTTCCCATTGTTTTATTGTTCTGTTGATTGTGGATTTTTGTATCCTTTCATTGCAAGTTGCTTCAAAACTGCTTTTCTGTGGGATTTAATACATTTTTAAATAACAACGACAACGTGAATAAGGCTCATTAATCACATCTGGGCTTTAGTTTACAGTAAATATCAATAATATATGTCACAAGAGTCTTGACACATACTCCTATCTCCTCCCAAAGTGTGATGAAAGTGGTTTTGACACACATCTTCTGTTCAAATTATGACTGTGTCTGATTGCCAAAATGTGTGTTGAAATAATTTCTGCCACTTTAAAATGTCAGTCTACTGTCAACCTTACTTAAGTTAAGTGCAGATGCTTGCTAGCTGTCTGCACTTTGGGTTATCCTGATGTTATGAGTTAATGGCACAGATAATTGTTCTTAAAGAGTATGAAGTCATCTGTGGATATACATGGTGAAACTACTGAAGAAAATACAATTGCTGATATGTTGAATTCATGACACCTAAATTCAGAATGGTTAAAAAAAATACTGCCAAGAATAAATTACACTCCCTGGTGTTGCACAGTACAACATCCAAGAACCAGAAGTCATCCAGACTTGCTGGAAAAAGATTATGCATAAGATCCGGTATCTTTTAAAGTTTAAACCCAACAGGCTTCCCATCACTAAGTCAGTGACTTCTTAGGTCAGTGATCTGTGTGAGGTCCATACTTGGCAACCAACAGAGTTCCTTTCCTTGTATTTGTAACTTCCTCTGTTCATTTCTTTCTGTAAAGATTCTACTGAGTTACTGAGCACAATGGCAATCCTTCATGCTTCTTTAGAATAGAATGGATGTCCCTTGTTTCACACTCTCAAGCTCTAAAAGTATTCCTCGTTTTTTTAAACATCTGAGAACTCTAGTTCCAAGCAAACTGTACTGCCAGTTCGGAGTCAAGGAAGAGGAAAGTATTTCACAATGACTTCACTGTCTCTTCCAGTGTGTAGAGAATGTTTGATGGTTGCCCAGCAACTACCAAATTCTTCCATCTAGGATAAATTGCCACTGCAGTGTTCTAGGAGAAAAATCTGATAGAGAAAGAGCAAGGGACTGGAGGTACAAATAAGAACTACCCACCTCATTGCCATAGCCCATTGTTCCTAGTCTCTGATACACAAGCCCAAATCTGCCATTGTGATGCAGAAAAGGACGCAAGAATCCAAAAGAGTCGGGCCAACTCTGACCCCAAAACCTGCCGCTGTCCCTACTCCATCCACTAAATTATTATGCTTTGCCACTTGAACCTTTACCCCTCTTTCTGCCCAACTTAGGGTGATCATGAATTCTGGTCTCTGGATTTCATTGCTTTAGACCATAAGTACAGAGCTGTAGGAAATGCTCAAGCCACAAGCCGTATGCAGGTGCTCAACATGCTCAACTGTGAGAATTAACAATGTGGAATGGGGAAAGGCCATTCATGCAAACCCTGTCTCCAACATCCTATGATGCCTGATTCCTCTGTATATCTCCTGCACGTCTTTGTGCATTGCATGTGGAGGCCAGCTGGAGCAAGAGCCTGTAAGCAAGTTCAACCAAATGTATTCATGAAGGTAGTTCCTCATGACAGGGAAGTCTATAAGTGCTTTCAACTGAATGTGGTTATAAACTCACAGCAGACCATAAATGCAGATAGATCTTTTAAAAGTGACCACACACTTGAAGTTGCCTGTCATTTTAGTCTTTCTACGCTCAAGTTGAATGCTTACATAGAACTACAGCACAATGTAGGTCAATGTATCTTGTTCCCAAACAAGACAGATTTTGATCATAATGGTCAGCTATTGCAGAAAACCAGATCATAGAATCATAGAAATGTAGAGTTGGAAGAGACCACACGGGCCATCCAGTCCAACCCCCTGCCATGCAGGAACACCCTCAAAGCACTCCCGACAGATGGCCATCCAGCCTCTGCTTAAAAACCTCCAAGGAAGGAGACTCCACCACACTCCGAGGCAGCATATTCCACTGCCGGACAGCCCTGACCGTCAGGAAGTTCTTCCTGAGGTTCAGGTGGAATCTCCTTTCCTGCAGCTTGAATCCATTGCTCCTTGTCCTGGTCTCTGGAGCAGCAGAAAAAAAGCCCTCTCCCTCCTCTACATGGCATCCCTTCAAATATTTAAACATAGCTATTATGTCCGCTCTTAACCTTCTCTTCTGCAGACTGAACATACCCAGCTCTCTAAGTCTATCCTCATAGGGCATGGCTTCCAGGCCCTTCACCATTTTGGTCGCCCTCCTCTGGACCTGCTCCAGCTTGACCATGTCCTTCTTGAATTGGGGTGCCCAGAACTGGACACAGGATTCAAGATGAGGTCTAACCAAAGCAGAGTAGAGTGGTACCAGTACCTCCCTCGATCTAGACACCATACTCCTATTGATGCAGCAGAGAATTGCGTTGGCTTTCTTGGCTGCCGCATCACACTGCTGACTCATGTTCAGCTTGTGGTCTATTAAGACTCCTAGATCCCTTTCACACGTACTGCCATCCAGCCACGTGTCCCCCATCCTATATTTCTGCATTCCATTTTTTCTACCTAAGTGTAGGACCTTACACTTCTCTCTGTTGAATTTAATTTTGTTAGCTTTGGCCCAGCTCTCCAATTTGACCAGGTCATTTTGAATTTTGATCCTGTCTTCTGGCGTATTAGCAACCCCTCCTAATTTGGTGTCATCTGCAAATTTGATGGGCATGCTCTCTATTCCTTCATCCAAGTCATTGATGACAATATTGAACAGCACTGGGCCCAGGACAGAACCCTGTGGCACCCCGCTAGTCACTTCTCTCCAGGATGAAAAGCAGCCATTGGTGAGCACCCTTTGGGAATGGTCAGTCAACCAATTACAGATCCACCTGACAGTAGCTCTGTCCAGCCCACATTTTACTAGCTTCTTTGCAAGAATGTCATGGGGAACTTTGTCAAAGGCCTTACTGAAATCGAGATATGCTACATCCGCAGCATGTCAAATCATGTCAAATAAACTTGATATGTAGACCTACCTTCAACAGCACCCAGTTCTGACTTGATTATTATGCCAACTCTGATGCTATCTCACTGGAAAACCCTGTCCCGGGGTCTACAATTTTGATATTAAAATATGATTCAATGTGCCTGAGAGGTCACCCGGGTGGGCACGTAGGTAGCACTGGTCAAAGATCGAAAACCAGGTCAGGCCAGTAAAATCCCCAGTGACGTAGCCCCAAGAGACCTCAAGATGTGTAAACCCACAATAAACAAAGGGTCCCCAGCCCCGAGACGCTGACTTGAGGGGATTAGCGTGTCTACCCCAAGTTGAGCAAATATTTCATCAGGCGAGGACCATTTACATAAAGTCACACCACAAACTAACACAGCCGAAGATCCTGAGACTTTGGCAACACCTTGCAATCCCATCACACGAAGGAAATTACCATGGTGGAGCTTCGTTATCGCTCCAACACCCATTGTTCTCCTCGGGAAAGGATTAGTCGTCCAGGTACTTTTTCCCCTACAAATAGTCCCAGTTTTTGAGTGGTTCTTTGGATCACTCCCGGTCACCCCAGCAGACCGTTGCTCCGTCCGTTGAGTGATCCCCTCAGCCCTCTCCGTGCTGAGCCCAACTTCTCTGCTGCCTTCCCAGACCCAGGACTTCAGGAAAAGGTGCAGTATTACCCCAATTGTACCCCTCCAATAGTGCCCTATCCAATTTCCTCTCTTTTGTTTCTTAATAGCTCTTGGGTGCGTGTGTGCGTGATTGCGTTGGTGTGTGAGACTTGCATTCAATAAAATCATTTACTGGACATTGTTTGGTTTTTGGCTTGGCCTGACCCCATAAAAACTGGGTAAAAAGACCCTGCTAGGTTATCCCGCCTCTCGCATGGCTATTGCTTGTGCTCTGGCTAGTTTCCATTCCCCATCACATGGAGCACATTGAGGTGTCCCCCAAGGGACCCCAGAAATCAGGGTAACACTGATCTATGCTCATGTTTGGCATTTCTATTTAATTGTTGTTGCTGTGTACCATCTGACTTATGGTGACCTTAAGGAAAACCTATCCCAGGCTCTTCTTGGCAAGATTATTTCACGGGGGGTTTGCTATTGCCTTCCTCTGAGGCTGTGAGAATGTGACCTGCTCAAGATCACCAAGTGGATTTCTGAAGCTGAGGGGGATTAGAACACTCGTCTTTCAGAATCCTAGTCCAACACTCAAATCACTATATCATGCGAGTTCTTGTTGTCTAATTTGCATTTACAGATTTACAAGTTCGAACCAAAATTTTGCCAAGAGGGGGAAGGAGATCTAAGCAATGGGTACAGGGTGCTGATTGCTTTCTTGGGAAGGGAGCTGTCAGAAATCTGCCTTCTAAAATACCTGAAAGTGTTTATTTTCCTCTTCTCTCCCCCTTTTTTCCATTCAGGTCACATCACTTAGTTTTCAAGCCTTTATTATAAAAGCTAGACCACCCTGACTCCCATGGAAGAAATGATGTACATGGATTAAGGACATATATATATAAACAACACTGGAAATGTCTTTTCCCTGCATGTTGTGACACATGGAAGAACCCTTCAATCCCTGAAGGCTACCGCAATACAAAGGTGTCGTGTCTGTACGTTTTGCTGAAATATAAAAAAAAGTCTGAGAACACCGTCCCTACAGTGCTTCACAAAGAAGACTGTCTGGAACAATGCCACTTGTGGTGTGCCTACTGAATATACCGCACAAAGGGCAATAGCCACAAGAGGAGAGGCAGCTTAATTATAGGAGCTCATCAGAGCAGGTGGTTTAAAGTCCATGAGGGACTGTGAAAACCAAGTACAGTGGGGAAAGGGGAGGGAGAGGGGTTAATTGGTGATCTCTCAACCACTTTGCCAGTGCTGAGGGACTGACGGAGAGGGAGAGGCATTCAACACCTCAGTCAGTCAATGTATGGCAGCTACACCAAAGGTATTGAGACAACTAATACACCGGCTACTCCCAAGCTGGTGCTCTCCAGATGTGGTGGATGACAACAGCAGTAACTGTTGGGTATTAGCGTCTCAGGGGACCCTGCAGGAATGCCCTCCCCGCAAATGTTTTATGTTTTTGTTCCAAAATGCTGCCAGATAGGGTTCCCAGACTGAAAAACTAGTAAGTATAGTGGTTTGAGCTTTCGATTACAACCCTGGAGACCAAGGTTTGATTCCCTACTCGGCCATGGAGACCCAGTGGGTGATCTCGGGCTCATCACACACTTTCAGCCCCAGAAAACCCTGTGACAGGTTCATCTTAGGGTCATTGTAAGCCAGAAATTACTTGAAGGCACAAACAGGAACAAGAACAACAACAACAGGGAATTTCAGCAGAGAATGTGGGGGCAATTCCACCACGTGTGTGCACTCTGTGGGCTGTTTTAGGTAAGAGAGGTATTTTTTTTTCCAACACGAAATGACCCAGACACTGAGTGTGAAAAATACTTCTCCTGAGCCTGAAACAGTCCCTCCCCAAACTTGGGGAGTTTAGAGAGTTTTGGGAAGCATTTGGAGGAAATAATTTTTGGGCTCTGGGAGGCCTAGGGGCTACACATAGTCCATGGACCAGATTTCCACAACATCTGGATTCTAGGGCAGTCATCACATCTGGAAGGCAACATATCTCCATTTGCCATGCCTGTGATCTGAGGTGAGGTTAGGGCAGAGCAGTAAAAAATTCTCAGTGAGTTGTCTGCATGTGTGCTAGTGGCTCTTCTTCCTATCAATTTATTCCAAAGCATTCTCTGCTGCTTTTCAATTCCAAAGAAGCAGTCAAGTTGAGGAATGAAATAAATAGGACATAACATTAACACAAGAAAATAACACATGGAACTAACCAATTATTCCCAGAAAACATTGTTCAAAAACCACCCAGTGTGCAGTCACGTCCAGCTTCTAAAACAAAAATTGTTTTCTTTTTTGGAGGGTGTGTGTGCCTAATACAGGCCTGGGTTATATGTCTATGACAAACTGTGGCCCCATAGAGGATTTGTCATTTGGAAGCTATTTTTCTTGGATCAGAAAATTTGGAGCAGTGGAAGGGGTCCTGATCACTTCATTGTGGCCACAGAGGCCACACTTTACCCACCAATTAGTTCCCATTGGTTCTCTAGATCATGTTAACCAGACTGGCAGGCTCTAGTACATGTTCCAGCTCTGTTCAAGGTTCATGGAAGCTGATCCCTTCACTTGTGAGCTGGCGCAGAGATGTATGTACAGACATCCAGCTGTCCAATTCCCCAGTCTGATTATGCTGGCCTACAGCAGGCAACAATGGCACAAAAAGCAGTTTCTTTGGCATGCCACTGTTGCATCTAGTAGCTTCTCACTCTGCTCCCTCATTTCTTTTTGCCACCAGTTTTCAGCACAGGCTTCCTCCACTTATCAGAAGGGACCGGAACACTGTCAGAAAACAGAATAGGTTTCTACTTAAGAAGTTATGCAAATAAATTTAAATTTTTTACCTCCCTTGCCAAAAGCCTGGTATAATATCTTCCCACTTAGGTATGAAAATTGTGAAAAGTATAAATAAGTCTGTAAATCTATTTACTTTTTTATTATTTTTTTTCACTTCTTCTTAATAAAAATAATTTAAAAAAAGAAAAAAAAGAAAAGAAAACAGAATAGGTTGAAATGCGGAACCCATGCACTGTATTGTAGAAAGCACGAAGGACTTACAGAGGTTCATTTTTTACCGGCCACATGTGTGCTGCTTGCAAAATCTCCCAGTAGGCTTAGTGTCTTTTTACCCCTCTCAGCTCACTTTGCAAGCAGGGTGTACACGCAAGCAGTTCCAAGCAACCTCCAATAGACAAGAAAAACTGAGGAATGAGCAGAACTCTGGTCAAATTAATGGAAATAATCCTTAATTTGGAATCGACAAAATAATGAGTTGTCAGATAATGGGGTGTCAGAAGGTGGGGTCCTCCTATATCTTTCTCCGTTCTAGATTATTTGCTAAGAGAATAAGAATTAGACCAAGAACTGGTGGACCAGCCCTTCTCTCCAAGGTGAACTCATATGGCCCAGGACTACTAGTTGCTGACTCTTGTTCTACAATGGTGGGCAGATGTTGCTGGAATACAACTCCCATCAGCCCTAGCCTACACAGTCAATGGTGAAGAATTGTGAAAGTTGCAGTTCTACAACAATTGGAGAACCATGGGTTGCCCACCCTTGTCTTATTGTCGTGCTGTGCAATCCCTATAAAGGTTGATCCAGTTATGAAATTCCACTGAGTTATTCCAAAGTCAGAGCATATAGCAGCGTGGACAACTGCAAACATTGCACCAATTTTCTGTCCCCAGCACTCTCTGGGGGCTACACGGACTGTCAAAAATGCTATCCCCCTCCCCACTAAAAAAACCTGGAAGTGGTCAAAAGTCCACTACTGGCTTCAGAGGGGAAAGTTTTTTTTTCCCAATGTTAAAGAGTGCATTGGGCATCAAACCTATGGAAAAGCTGGATTCACACTCTTGGAAGATTTCATGGGAAGGAATTTGCTTTTGGGGGAGGGGGTGAACAGAAACAAGGTCTACAGAGTTTGGAGAAGTTAAGGGTTTCAAAAATAGCTTTGGGAGGGCAGGTCCACACTTTGCTCAACTTCTGCCACATTAAGATTGCAACCTAGGCCACTGAAGTGAGAAATGTACTCTCTTCCTCAGGCAACCCTGAGTGGAAATGAATAATTGCTTTTAATAATTGTTTTAGAAAAAGAAAGAAAGAAAAACAAAACTAAAAACAAAATCAGCTATGCATACTTGTTAACAGCTACTCCGAGGTTTTAGAGGAAAGGAGGGTGTCATTTCCTCACAATGTGAAGTTAATTTAAAAAAACCAAAAAGGCCAAAACCCAAAACAAAACCAAGAACAGAACAAAACAAAACAGAATGAAAAAAAATCAGGCTAGTTTTACTTGATCATTTAAGTGTAAAGCCAAGCTAACAGTGGGAAAGCCACCTGGCCAAATACTGGACTGGAAAATTAGGGACATATTTGTAATCTTGTTATTTAACAAACTAATGTTGTCCAGGGTTGAGAACTGCCAAAAGGAAGGTGTCAACAAAATGGATAGCCTTGGCCCCTTTATTTTCCTATGTGGATCTAGTTCATACAAGCCATGATTTACTCACAAGCTGCCACAATCCAACAACAACAACATGGTTCCTGTTTCTCTCTTTCTTTCCAACCCTCAACAGTGCCTATGCTATTTATGGAAACACAGAATGGTATCTTATACATAGAATCACAGAGTTGGAAGAGACTGCAGGGGTCATCCAGTCCAACCCCTTGCTATTCAGGAACACACATCAGTGCATTCCCTACAGATGGCCATCCAGCTCTGCTTAAAAACCCCCAAAGAAGGAGACTCTACCACACTCTGAGGCCGAATATCCCATTGCCGGACACCTCTGACCATCAGGAAGTTCTTCCTGAGGTTCACGTGGAATCTCCTTTCCTGCAGGTTAAATCTATTGCTCCTTGTCCTAGTCTCTGGAGCAGCGGAAAACAAGCCCCCTCCCTCGTCAACATGACATCCCTTTAAACATCTAAACATGGGTATCATGTCCCCTCTTAACCTTCTCTTCTGCAGACTAAATGTACCCAGCTACCTAAGCCGCTCCTCATAGGGCATGGCTTCCAGACCCTTCACCATTTTGGTTGCCTTCCTCTGGACATGTTCTAGCTTGTCGATATCCTTCTTGAACTGAGGTGCCCAGAACTGGACACAACATTCCAAATGAGGTCTAACCGATGCAGAATAGAGTGGCACCATTACCTCCCTCGATCTAGACACCATACTCCTATTGATGCAACCAAGAATCGCATTGGCTTTCTTGGCTGCTGCATCACACACATGTTCAGCTTGTAATCTACCAAGGTGTATCACAAATTTATCTAGCTCAGCAGCTTTCTAAGATTTTAGACAGGAGTTCTGTGTATTTCAAATATATCATGATCATACTCCAAAGAGCTCAGAGCTGTGTACTAGTGACTGCAGTAGGTAACTCTGTATTTAATGGTATTAAAGCCCCTCTTCTCCTTAGATGGCAGGCTGCATTGCTTCAACTGATTCAAAATATAAAGACTTAGCCGGAGCGTGGATATAACATGTTAGAAATTACATAATAAAGTCCTATATGGCTTAGGTCCGGGCCACTTGAAGGCCCGGATCTCCCTACATGAGCCTATTACCTTCTTAGGTGTGCTTGGTGGGAACAAGAGAGAGGGCATGCTTGGTGGCTGCTCCCAGATTTTGGATCTCCAAATGAAGCTAGAATTGTTCCCTTCTTCCTCTCTTTTCACCAGCAAGTAAAAACATTCTTGTTCTGTCAGGTTTGTAGAAACTGACTGTGATGGGCATTTAATGGTGTGATGTGCTATTTTGTTGATTTTTATATGAGTTTTAAAGTAAAATTTAATGGTTTTGCGATGGGCCAACTGAACTCTCGAATCCTTCGCAAGGATTCAAGATTTGCCAATCCGAATCCCTGTGCCAAAATAGGCAAACCGAATCTTTCGAATCCACCAACCAAATAGTTTGTTGGAGACCGGGACGCCTGAAAACCTGGGAGACCAGACACACAAGGGGAGATGGCAAGAAGGTGAGTTTTCCCTTGGAATAATAATGGCATTTGCTAACAATTTCAGAAATTAAATCTGGGGCTGTATTCTAAGATATTTAAATTGAATATTTAATATTTAAGTTCAGCACTATTTTCTGTGCTGAAAGTCAATGGCACGTATCAATGCTGGGTTCAGTGGGCCTGATGCCTATCAGAAGCAGTGGGGCAGAGGACAAGGTCACACAGTCTCACCCAGTGATTGCCACATGTAGGCCAGTGTACCTCCCTCCACAAGACCAATGCCTGGTTGTAAACCTATAGCTAGAATAGGATGAGAAGTGAAATGTCTGTCATGGTTTCTCATGAGCCACATGACAAACTACATGTAGTAGAAAGGAAAAGTTGTTTTTAAAAATTGGTGCCTCTGGGGCCCACCAAAAGCCTGATTGGCTGGAAGGTACAGTCGTCTTGAGATTTCAAGGAAAGCTGAAAGATTCCTTTGCATGGCTCCCGTGCAAAGCTCTTTCAGACACAATTCTGGGGTTTGGAGTTTTACAAGGTGTCACAGCCTTCTCTGCCAAAGTGGGCTGGCGCATCGTCAAACTACAAAACCCAGGATGCCAGAAGGAGCTATGCAAAGAAAATCCAGTTTTGACCTGGGTTATCTCTGTACTGTAGTGTGTGGTCCTGTTTGCACAGGTAGGAAAACGTGGGATTAATCCACATTTTCCTGCCTGTGTAGAAAGGGCCTTCATATCATTTTCAACCTGGGGAGATCCTGAGGCAAAACTATGACAATTGTCCTGGCCAGATTTCTTCAGAGGGAGGTTTGCCTTTGTCTGGGCTTTTGCTAAGGCTGAGAGAGTATGTCTTGCCCAAGATTATCCTTCTTTCCCTTGCTTTTTAAACCCTTTTTTAGAAAAAGGATTCGAAGGATTTGAGATTCGTGACAAGCATGGATTCCCAGAACCTTCCAGGAATTCGGATCCAGATTTGGAAAATTCTGAATTCATCCCATCCCTATTTTCGACTTTATAGATTAACCACTTTTAAAACAAATGTTATATTTATACCTTTTAACTAATTTTAATGCTTTTTAATCTGTATTGTTTTCAATAAATTGTAAGCCACCTTGAATCCCAGTATTGGGAAAAAGATGAGATATAAATGAGTTAAATAAAGGAATGAATAAATCATGAATTATACATTTCTTCTCCCATTAATGACTCAGAATGGCATTGCTTTTTGACTGTAATGTAACAAGAGATAAACTCATTCCTTTGAAAGTATAATGCTAAGGAAGTTCCCCTCATTGCTTATTATGTTGATGCATCATGAGGATGTGAATCTGGTCCGTAGATCATAACGGAGAAATAAATTGTGTATTACAGGTGATTAAACTCAAAAACCACAGCCCTGAGTTTTCTTCTTTCCCTCCTCCTCCTCCTCTACTACTACATCCTCCTTCCTTACTACTTCCAAAGCATTATTGTCTTTTTAGTGACTCATGTCTTCTTATGATATGCTATGCCATTCACTATTCATTATTGCTAGTTTTAGTAATGTTTCCAAGCTCTGTACCCAGCCCTGATGCATTTGGATCATCTCCTGCTCATTCTGCTAGGTGGAAGCGTGGATGCCTGCTCCTAAATTTTACCCTGACAGCACCACCACCAAACAGCTCAAAGGACCAATATCTCTCTAAACCACACTGTAAAGTACTAGCCTGGCCTTGCATTGCTTCGGCTTAGTTAGTTATACACAGTCATCATGCTTCTTCAAATGCAAGAGAATAGGCTGCCCATCTTGCGGCAGAGGGCAAGGCTCAGTTCCTAGTCATGAGGCTGTGAGTTGAAATCCTGAAGTTACCCCAACTGAGAAAAAGCTAGCAAGCTATCTTTTTATGATGTGAGAAGGGGAGCAGATCATTGATGAGCAACAGAATACTTGCTTTCACTGAAGAAGATCCTTGATTTCAATATACAACATAACAATTCAAATCCCCTGAACTTTTGTCTGCTAGACACAGAACAAAATGAAGATTAAAACATTATTTGATTTGGATTTCTTCTAAGTTGGATAGATGACCTGTACAATGTTGAAGAAGGCTTAGTTGTGGGACAACGAGGTGGTCCACAACCATGCTTTTGCAGTTCCTTCCAAACACTGAAAAACTGCCCCCAGAAGCAACAGTTGGGCTTATTCCTATCCTGTGATCCCCAAAACTTAAATAAAAAACAGTAAAGAAAATAAGACAGTAAGAACGTAAATTAAAACCAGATGTGGATAAAATATACGAAAACTAATCTAAAAACAGCCAAAAATGGGTTGGTGAGGCCTTTTGTACAAGACAAAAGCTACACTACACTGGCCTTGCCCACCTCTGGTTATTAGACTTCAGGTGCAGACATTAACAGTGAAGTGTTTTAAACGAATTAACTAAAACAATTTTTAAAAATAAAAACAGTGTACCTTCAATGTAAGGATACAATTTTTTTACATCTCCTTTGGTTGCTGTGTGTTACTGCAGAAAGGGAATGATTAACAAACTGTGAAAGAAACTCTTTCCTTTGAGCAACATTTGAATCCTTTGGTTTACAGTTTATATGGCTCCTAAATTATGTTAATGATCCTTACTCCAGTTCCAGATTGATTGCAGTGGAAGCAAGTTCATCTTTAACAGAGAACAAGCTTCTCCCATTGTAAAACAACCGAAGAATCTAGTGGCACTTTAAAAACTAACAAGTTTTGTTTCCCATAAAATTTTGCGGACTGCAATCCTCTTCATATATTGCACCACTGCTAACTCTCCAGGATGTTCTGAAGAACAGGGCCAAGATACTATTTTAAGCTAGTAGAGTGTAAAGCTCTACTGAAGGACTAATGCTGGAGGTCCCAGGAGAATAATGGCCGATAGTACTCTTCTGTGGCCAATTAGTGGTCATTTGGGTCAATGGCACAGTTGTACCCAGGCACTCATGTGCCTGCTACATAGCCTGAAAAAAGCTTTGTGCAAGGAGCTATTGAATACCTCCTCGCACAGTGCCTGATAAGGACTGTACACTGGTAAAATTCCCAGTTACACCAGTATATGCTAGCAAGAAGATGCTGGTCCAGATCTAGTGGTTGAGAGGTTTCCAGATACTTGCATGAAACTGATTCCTCCTCATTGGGAGATCTGCTGGCTGGAAAGTTCAGTTTTAAGTGGCAGACAAAATTGAGCATCCTCAACTTGGTTAATGTCTGCCAGACTTTCAAAATCTGATTAGTTTGGAGGTATGTATGAAACCCTGGACCTCACACTTCATGCTTTGGCTCACAATCTTTCTTGTCATGCCCTTCCCTGAAAATTAACAGCCCTCTTACTGGTGGGATTCTCCTTCTGCTTATTTGCCCATGAAGCACGCCTCATTCCAGGAAGAGGCCTTTTAATCCAATCCACATCTCAATCTTCATATTTACTCCCTACAGAGTATACTCTCAGCAATCACCACTAATTCCATAGTTTAAGTGTATAAAATTGGCATAGGAGGCTTCATTTCAAAATTTGCAGATCATGAAACACATGCACAAGCAAACATGCACACACGTTTTCACACACACACATACACACACCATCACTTAGGCAAAAGTCATGTGCAAATAATTTTTTGGAAAGTCCCCTACCTCCGGTCATTCCTCCTTCTCCTGAATAATTTTTTGGTGTGTGCAATTTCAGCTTCATGTGGCAATGGGTGATAGCCCTGGTGTAGGAAGGGAAGAAGGGAAGGAGAAGACAGTCATTAATTTGAAAAAGAAGACAAAGAACATACGTCTTAATATATAGAACAAGAGGCAGGGCATTTGGAACGCCCTGCATCCTCATAACCAATGAAAACACTGATTCAGACGATCCATCTATTTCAATGACTTTTGAATTACTGGACCAGAATGAATGAACTGTAGCTTGGGACAGAATCACACTGTTATAACAGAAAAAGTCTTGTTGTTATTATTATGCAAGTACTGACAGGACTTCTGTAACTTTAACCTTGGAGCAGGACAAGGTAACGCAAAGCTCTGTCTCAAGTGGGATGGAGGTACCTATGTTCCTTCACTTCAGCCACAGCCATGCAGCAATAAGAACAGAGCTGGGTTTAGCTCTCTGCCTCCTCCCTTTGCCTTCACTGGTAAGCAATATCCGTGTTTGGAGGGGGGAATAGCTGTTCTTGAAGGTTGGAGTTTGGAAGGTGAGGGAGGACAGGTATGTTCAACTTGTTCCAAGATTTGTTAAATTACAGCAGCCCCATCCTGCATCCAACCTCGCAACTCTACAGCAATCATCAATCCAGCTGAACAGCTGTACAGTCAAAACATTTAAGATCATCACATATCACAAATCAGTAGATAACAGCTTTAGAATTCTGGAACTGCCCCCATACACATCAAAAATATAATTGATATACTGATGTACTTGGTAGGAAAATGGTTAGGCTAAAAAAGTTATAGTGGAACAGAAAGGAGGAGAGAATAATTAAAACCTTGAGTTTATAAATGTCTATTCAGAAGTAAGTCAACATGAGTTTGGTGGGAGTTTACTAGAGGCAAGTAGGGATAAGACTGCAGCTTAATGCATCTTAGCAGGCTGAGAGAGTGTGACATGCCCAAGACCTCCCAGTGGTTTTCCATGGCTGAGCAAGGATTCTAACCCTGACACTGAAAATTATTGATGCAACAGGATAAGCTGCAGAAATTCCATGATACTTTTAAGTGTGCACTGAAGTAACCCGACCTTGTTTACTCTGAATTGCAAGAAGTAAATATAGCCTGTATCCTAATCAGAATATGGAAAGTTACTTTTCCAAGCTCTGATCCCAACTCTGGCAATGCCAATCGGTTTCACAGATAACATCCTGTTAACATACAACTAAATCTCATGTTAGTTGGGTTTGATAGAAATTATGTTCTCCCTATGCCATTCTGCGTCTTCTGGTAAGTGGGCAAAGACAAAGACTTTTCCTTTCTAATTTCTACCCACTGCCAGGGACTATGCTTCCTCTATTGCTACAGAAGCATAAAGCCATCTGCCTTGCTGTTGTTGTTGTTGTGTGCCTGCAAGTCGTTTCCTACTTATGGTGACCTTCTCAAGGCAAGATTTGTCCAAAGGAGGTTTCCTGTTGTCTTCCTCTGAGGCTGACAGAGTGTGACTTGCCCAAGACTTCCCAGTGGGTTTCCATGGCTGAGCAAGGATTCTAAACCTTGCCTAACACTCAAACCATTATAGCACACTGGCAAATACGGCATGCATTCAAAATAAGATCCGTAATTTTTCTCTGTTCATTTTCTTGGTTGTAATCCTCTGTTGTGTTTGTTATTAAACCTATGCTTTTGGTTTATTAAGCTGGCATGCTGCGATCCAGAAGATGGCAGGAGGATAGTTACAATCACTCTCCTATCACACTGTGTTAAATTTTCAGCCTTCTCTAACAAGGTGCTGAAAAAGAGTATACTAGTCGGTGGGCAAACACTAGAAGCTGGAAGAGTTGTAGCTTGGTACCTCAAGCACATATATATCAGTGTATCTCAACTCACTAAGTGATGCCACACCTAGGCTGAGATTTTACATCACTTTACTGTGTGGTCAATATCCACTGGTGGAGTTATATTCTGCTTTCGCTATACTGTATAGCAATGTTTATTGGGGTTTTTTTGTATAATTTTTATTGAAAGTTTGTCTTGAAAATACCCCCCCACACACACTTCCATGCTTAAATCTTCCAGTTGAAATTGCTTATTTCCATTCCACTACAAACATAATTTCCATCTTACAGAGAGAAGAACAGTTACATTATTTCTTCTTTGATTTCTTATACATTTATATCCTTACCCAATCCAATACTCTTTTCCATTCTTTCTCAAAGTTCTGGATAGATTTATTCTTCAAAGAAAATGCTAACTTTTCCATCTCTATCATATCCAGAACTTTTAACTTCCATTCTTCTATATCAATATGCTTCTTTTCTTTCCAGTGCAGCAATGTTTATTGTTAACTGCCATCAAGTAGACTTCAACTTATGGCAATTCTATGAATGAGAGATCTTGAAGTCACCCTATCATCAACCTTGTTCAGGTCTTGCAGACTCAGGGATGTGGCTTCCTTGATTGAGTCTATCCATTTGTAACACCATCTTCTTCTTTTCCTACTGCCTTCTATCTTACCAAGCATGATTGCCTTTTCTAATGAGTCATGTCTTCTCACGATACGGCCCAAGTACAACAGCATTAGTTCAGTGATCTTGGCTTCTAGAGAGAGTTCAGGCTTGATTTGCTCTAGTACCCATACATTATAGCAATGTAGTGCAACAAATGTACATTGAAGGCTAGCATGCACGGCCGTTATCATGTAGGGCAAAGCATAACGCACATCTACACACTGCTCTCTGAATGTGACAGCACTACTGCATGTGTAACATGTTCACATGTGGAACTCCCCTTCAACTGCGGTCAGCTGGATTTGGCTGTTGCATGTTACCTGTAAAAACACTCTATATGAGTGGCACAACTTATACCTGTATAAGACACCAGCAGGATTCTGGCTGTAGTGATTCACTGGGATCTTTTGCTCCCGGTGGTGAAACTGGAGCAATAAGACACCCTTATATAGGCATATCTCAGTAAACAAAGCCTCTGATCAAAGAGCTTCTTTAAGTGTTTTTATGTCTGCCCAGCCCATCCTTTTCTTCCTTGTCTTCTCTTTAGCTGAATGTTTTTAGGAGCATCAGTACTGGTGTGGGATAGTGAAGCAAGGCTGAAGAAACACCAGTTTTTGGTGCAGAGCTCCAGCAACCTGTCTGCAAAAAATAATGCAGTAAAGTTTGAACTGGGAAAGAGTGGCATTCTGCTCTAGATCCTACTGTAGCTCTGTATAGCTCTTGCCTAACAGGCAAGATAAACAGGAGCTGCCACCAGAATCCCTTTACTGAGCCTGCATGAACAGCAAAACAGAGAGACAAGGGCCTGGGGGGAGCTTGCCTCATCAGATACCTCCAGTATGATTAAAAAAAAATAAAAATAGATCTATTAAGTTTGGCCACCAAAATAGAAATCATGAAAAGTAAAGGCTAGTGAAAGTAAAACAAAATATCCTTGGATGCATTTTGGAAGAAGATTTCAGGTGGTTTGTAGAAGATTAAAAATGTGTCTGTTTACCTACACGAGATTTACCTGGTTGCTTCATTTCACATGTGCATATTTGTTTTGGATAAAAGTTTGCTGAAACATGTAAAAATGCTCTTCTTTTTCTGTGCTGCAGGATTCTATTCCTATGCCTTCCATGTTATTTCTCTCTCTTTTTTGGTGGGGGGGGGGGTTAAAGAAGTAATGGCCAGAAACACATCAATTTCATTAGCAGAGGCACACCTGTAACTAAACTTAAAGCCACCTAGGATGACAGGGGAAGGAGAGCCATAAAGATCTCCTGGGGCCTTTTAATGCGAGATGCATGACGGCAGCCTTGGATAAGAGATATGGTCCTGTGAGTCTATCCAACTCTCACAGAGTGCTTCCAGAAGAAGGCAAAGAGGCAGGATGTTAACACGAGGGAAAAGTAAATTCCTCCATTAAGACTAAATAGCAGTTGCCAGTGCTGTAGTGGTTTGGTGTTACTATATGTGCTCCTCAAATGTACTGGCTGGTTTTACATAATAAATCTCCAATCTCCTCCCTGTGCTTTTCAGGCCTTGGCTCCTGTCCTCTATAACTGTTTGTAGTTCCAACTTTCCATGCCAATCTTCCCCTTTCCACAATGACAATCTACTGGGGAGAGAGGGAAGGTGAGAGAAGAGAGAATATATAACTTAAATATATGCAAATCTGCTGAGCAGACATAAATTTATTCCAGTCACAGAATTTAGAGGTTCACCGTTGGGTCTTCAGGCTCTTTGAATATGGATTCAGGCAGTCAGTTAAGCCCCACAGGCATTCGTCTGTGCTGGAATTTCTCTCTGTCTGCATGATTGTGTTTGAGCCTCAGGGAATGGGTGTTATGGTATGTCTAGCCCTCTCTGAGATGTTTTGGGGCCTCATTAGTTTGTGTAAAGAGCTCTGTGGTTCTTGGAAGAGGAGACGCTCTCTAATAATTGCAAAGTATTATTTATTTTCTTAGAACTACAAAGCTGTCGCAACCACTACAGGCAGTAAAAGTCTTTTATTTATGCAACACAGTGCTTTCCAGACTGGCCATAAAAGAAGCTCTGTAAAAACCACTCTTTAGATATCCATAACAATCCATTCTCAGCATCCTTAGGGGAGCCTTTCCTGCCACAGAGCGAATGAATCACTGCTAGAGGAAAGCCACTCACATCCCACTGCAAACCATGATTTGAAATGGGCTTGCAAATGATGACAGCTTGGAGGCAATTTCTGGTTGGTGCCAACCACAGCTTGCCCTATTTGGATGCCACATAGCAAACTATGGTTTGGACATGGAAACAATGGTAAGGACATGGAAAGGAGATGCATGGAACCCAGGGCACTAGGGGGGAAGGAGAAAAAAGGAGCAGCAGAACTAAAGAACATTCCTATTCGACAGAGCAATGATTTGGCAATCAGGTAGTGGAAGCTTTGAATAGCAAACTACTGGGAACATGCTATTAAAGTACTTGTTTCACCCTGTATTTGGAATGGTAATGTACATATGCACACACAGACATACACCAAATACATTCGTATTTCATCAAGGAAAATAGATTGACATGATTCTGAATGATGACATTTATGTAACATCTCCTTCGTTGCCAGAAGTCTGGAGAAACAGTGCCAATGGACCTGTGAGCTTGCAATGGTTTACTCTAAAACTTATTCATGATTTGCTGCCACTAATTTACTACAGAACTAAATTGAAGGGAATGCTAAGATCTAAGGATTCTTTATTTGGGAGGGCTCTTCAAAAATTCTCCCAGTCTTCAGTGGGAGCAGTCTATGCTGTGTGTGTGTGTGTGTGTGTGTGTGTGTGTGTGTGGTCTGAGCAAGGGGGAGCTTATTGATCCAGGCTGCATGCTGATTTGGATCTAGTTTGCAAAAATGAGCTCCCAAAAATGTAAACCGGGATCCTGGTGAGGGGACTCAAGACTGGTAGATAGGTCACTAGGGACTGGTATATTTATATATCTATGAATGCATGCAATAAATAATCTAAAAGAGAGCCTGCTGATTCTCCCATAAAAATATATTGAGATTCTAATACTTAAGAATGCTTAAGTGGAGAGTTGACATTAACTCTGCCTGTGTGGATTCTACTGTGGGTCACGCAAGTTGGATGCCTAGGCAGTCAGGAGGCAGTAAAAGGTACTTCCAGACAAGATATAGATTAGCTAACAAATGGCAAAGGACTCTCAAACATTCAGTCTAAAGAAATAGGGTTTGGGAACCACACTTGTTTCTGCTGTTTGAGCTTAGGACCAAAATTTCAGGGGGCTGCCCCCCAACTTTGTTTATGAGCCACCTATAGTCCTAACTGTTGTCTTCCCTCTGGACCTTTATTTATTTATAGGTTGCATTTATGTAAGATATCCAATGACATAAAGTGGCATACACGGTTCTCTTCCTGTCTACTTCATCATCGTTATACTCCTGAGAGGCAAATTATGCTAAGAGAGAGAATGACTAACCCAAGGCCATCTGCTGGGTTCTTCGCCCCATGGAAAGAAAATTCAGTAGCTCTCAAGAACCAGTCAAACATTTTACTACTCCACACTGCCTCTGAGCATCCATGTAACAAGGAAAGAGCTCTCATGCAGGGCTATGGAAATTATTTCAAGCTGAAACTCCAATTGGTAAGGTTCTTAGGACTCAGGGATGATGAAAATCACATAGCACTGAGAACAGTTGCTGAAAAAGTTTACTTGCTAAATATCTTGGACTACAGAGGCCTAACAAGAGGCTCCAAAACCTACCTGCCTACAGCAAAGATCATGCAGTTGTTGATGATAAAATTCATAAGGTAAAAGGTGCCACTGTATCTCTGTGGGATGGGACAGGAGTGACTACTGTCTTTTGGTCAGGCCTTTGGATTCCATTTGGGAGCATTTCATTTCAGCACAGACTTAGGGAAACCAGAGATGTGTGGAAACCAGAGATAAATGCCTTCAGTAAGGAGGGGGCTAGACAGAAGAAGTGTGAAAAGACATGATTCCCTCTTCACTTCTGATGAGAGATGAGACACCTGAGAAAGGCAGGTGGACTTGACACCCGATGAGGGAAACTACGGAATTAAGTTTCTAGTTCATGGAGTCAGAAATAGAACAGCTTGGAAAAGTTACTGCTTTTGGATTTCAGCTTCCAGGAATAACTGCTGCCCATTCTATTACCAAAGGAGAATTTTTAAAAGAAGCCACCTTGAGTCTCACTATTTGGAAAAAGGTGGGATATAAATAAAAGTATTTACTTTAAGAGGGCACCTACGAAAGATATTGCCAGAACTCTAACACAATAGACTTTATAACAGCCAGTGTGGCGTAGGGGTCTGAGCATTGGGTTATGACTCTGGAGAGCAGGGTTCAGTTCCCCGCTCAGCCATGAAAACCCACCAGGTGATCCTGGGTGCATCACACACTCTCAGTCCCAGAAAACCCCGTGTTAGGTTCCTCTTAGGGTTGCCGTAAGTCAGAAATGACTTAAAGGCTCACAACAACAACAACAACAACAACAAGACTTTATAACCAACTAACTAAAATTTGACTCAATACTCTCTAGCTGCAACCTATTCACCGACATTTTTGGAGAGTCTGATACTGTCATATCACTTATCATAGGAGTGAACAAATTAAGGTCTTTTGTTCAGAATTTTGCATCTGCCACAAACTAACTCAATGGCCTCTGGCATGTCACTAGCCTTCAGCTTTAGTTCCATCTCTCCTTCATCTGCAATTCTAGGAGGATAATACAGAAGCATACAACCTTGCAAAGTGGTTGCTAAGATCACTTGAGATATTTGTGAAGTACTTTGACTGCTTATAAATCAAGAACAATTAAAAGTGTTTCCCTTTATGTTATGCTGTACAGATCCAAGTGCTTAACCACGGAATCATGAAACTTGATCAGTTATGCAGAGCATTTCATACAATCAGATATAAGTCAACTAGGATCCCATATTAGGAGAAAGGCAGGATAGAAATTAAATAAATAAATAAAATAAGATGTGAGGAACCACCATTCACCCCACCCCAACCCAGGGCCCGGTATCATATTTATGCCCCTTGGCTACAACTGTTTCTTCCTTTCTTTCTTGGAAACTCTCCATGAACTGGAAGCTGACAGAAAGGTACTGGTCTACAGACCACCACTTGAGTAACGCTGATCTAACAAGAGCAAAACAAAGGCTGTAGTAATGTTTTAGACCCAATCCCTCAACTTGGCCAGGTACAAACACTTCTATACTGGTGAGCTGCCAAAGGCACTGGTATGAACCAATTTTGACCAAACATGGTATTTAGACTTGGGCTGACATTGTCTGTGTCTGTGACAAACATACTGAACATTTCTCTGCAAGTTCAGGATCACTCAGCCAATCTGAGGTTGTTGTTTTTTTCATGAAATTGCAATATTTAGTCCATTTTGCATTGAACATGGACAAAACAAATGTTAAGGATTGTAGCTATTGCAAACAAAAATCTTGTTTAATTCAAATCATAAGTGAAATCATTAACATCAACCCAAGCAATGCTAGGTAAATCTCCTAATCTGCTACATATGATGACTGTTGAAAAATACCTATGCATTGCACAGTGTAGCAAATGGAAATGCCCAGCTTCTGTGTAATACATACATTTTTTTCCCTATAGCCTATCTCTTCTTAGCTGCTTAAACAAAGAACATGAGAACAACTCTTATTCATTCTTCAATCCTTGTGTGTCTAGGCTGGTCCACAATGTACTTAGCATCCCAATCTAATTAGGTTTATGAATAATGAGTTTGCATAAAATTGCAATTTGTAAATAATTTGGTGACTTGACTATATTTTAAAACAGTCAGTTACTGTCTCCATATCATCCTGGAACCTATAGTTCTTTGAATGGAAGCATGGCAGACCAGAAATTCAGGATCTCTTTCTCAGAGCCTGGATGTAACTAATTACAAATAACTACTTACTTCTGCTTAGTTTGCACTTGTTTATAACTCGTTATTTTTACTTGTAATTAATTCTTTTTTTCCAATGACAAAATTACAGTTACATTGCATCATGTCTGCAATGTAATCAGTCCGTGGGAGAATTTCTGAAGGGCATCCAAGGATGCAGGTTGCCCTAGATGCTAGGCTATGAGAAACATAATGCAGTGCACCACAGGAACCTGGAAAGCAATTATTTTTTGCTACTGTCCTTGCACTGGAGCACAGCTGTTGGGAGAATTTGCAGACCATTCATTAGTATCTGCTCTGCAAATGGTCAAGCAACCTTACACTGCGGAAATTTCAATAAGTGAGCAGACAAAAGCTGCATTTCAAGGCTTCCTTCATCTACTCAAGTGGTCAAAGCTTATTAATATCCATTAAAAATATGGAGAACCTTTGGTCCTCTGGATGTCCCTTTCAGCCACGCTATGTGGGGCTGGTAGGAGTTTGTAGACCAAAATATCTAAAGGGCTGAACGTTCTCCACACTCTAGCTGGAGATCCAACAATCACAACTGGGGACACTGGAACTATTTCTTAGGTGAGGGGGGCTCAAGTCTGGCAGGCGGGTCATTACAAATTTTGAGTACTTGCATCTAAGTTTTTACAAAACAGTAAAAACACAGAACACACTGAATTATAATAATGCCACCAGCTAAAGGAGTTAACAATGTGACTACCATGAAGACATTGAGATGTTGTAAACTTGTTTAATGCATAAAAATGGATGTATCAAGGAAATGAGAAAAAAATATATAAGATCTCATTAAGTGAATGGAAAGATGGGTATCAACTCAGAAACTTCTGATCTGTAGTTCCTCAGAGAGCTGTAGTACACAAGACACTTGGTGGTCCTGAACCTTGGTGTCTGATCATTTTGAGGGGGGGTAACCTTAGAAGGCAGCTCAAGCCCCCCCCCCCCAATTCTGAGGTCCATGTCCAAAATGATCGTAGTGTGTGGTCTTTCCACATTGACCAGAAAGAGTGAGGTCTGAGCTTTTTCCTCACCCAAAATGTAGGCGCCAGGATGTAGTCCCCCCCCCCCGCCCAGCCTCTCTCTCTGCTGCCACAGTTTGCTGGGTGTTCTCAAAACGGCAGAGGTTGCGTAACCTTAGGAAGAGTATAAATAACTCACAAAAGAAAACCTCCGTTTGTTGCAAAATCAGCCAGTCTGTGCAAAAATCACGTTACAATCTGATCTAGGAAATCCAGAGTACTTTTCCCATGTTACGGCTGGGAATGGAACAATACCTCACAAGTGGATGTGACTGTAATTGTTTTAACTGATGTTATTTTTGTTTTGTTTGGGTTTATTGCTTATTTGTATGCATTTCCTCTAGCAGGGGTCACATTTAAAAACAGACTTGAGTATCAGGGAACCTGCCTCATCCGCAAAACAGAAATAAAATGAATACAGAAAAATATTGGGCAGAACTAACAAAAGGGACAGCCTCGAGACAATCAGTGGGAACGGGGAGGAAAAGAGACAAGAAAAACTTGAGGCAACAATTACAAAAGAATTTTTTGAAAAATCACAGGAGCATAAACATGCATGCACTCGTACGATTTGGCAGCAGAAAACTGGGAAAAGGGGTTGGAGTTTTCTTTGGGTGCAACTGATGTTCTGTGTCTACTTAGAAATAAGTCACCCTGAGTTTAACAGGACTAAGTCCCAGGAGAATAAAGGACTGCACCTCTATCATGCATTTTCCCAGGGAAGACCTCACCTGGAGAGTAGAAAGAGTATTTTAGGACTACAACTCCCAAACTCCCCTTGCCAGCATAGCCAGTTGCCAACCAGATAAACTCCATGTCTCCTTGAAAGCAAACTTCTAATGCTCATGGCTACAAAGCCAAGGTCCTGACAATCTGAAGGACTATATCTTCCTATATGAACCTGCCTTAAGCTCTAAGATCTTTAGGAAAGGCACTGTGACGAACCTCGGGGAAAGGGGCGTAGCAACAGAGCTGCCCTAGCAACCAAGAGGATTTAAATTGATTGGTTGTTGACTATGGAACCCAGGTTAGCCAGAGGGAGAGGCTAGGTGAGGGGAATCAGCCCAACAGAAAAATAACTGAAACAGGATTTTGAAAAGAGAGTTTGGAGAGAGAGATCCATCTGAGAGTTTGAAGAGAGTAGACAGAGTGTGTGAAAGAGTGAAAGAGTTGGGAAGTGTTTCCTGGGTTTTGCTCTTGGATAACTTTTAATTGCCAACTACCTTTTCCTGTGTCAGTTTATTCAATAAAGAATGTATTATATTTTTGTACAGAGCAGTCTCCCTAAAGTGCCTCTTTGATCTGGAACAGTTATACATGCTACCACCAGTGACACATTCAGTGGGATAAAATAAAACTCGCTTTGCCCTATATCTGCAAGGGTGTGGATTTAGGGAAAGCAGTAGAGAGATATAAATGAGAGAGAGCCAAGGGGTGGCAAAAATATACAAAGGTGCTGCTTCTCTAGGAAAGGAGAATTCAAAGCAGACTGGATTGTCATAGCCCTGACTTGGCCCAGATCCCCACATTTTGACAGGCACCTCTCTTGAACTTGTTAGCGACAATGGGCAGGTTTTCCCTAGAGCACAAAGCAGCAAAAAGTTAGCCAAGCATAGTGGCACAAGCCTGTAATCCAGCTACTCCAGAGGCTGAGCCTGACAGATTGCTTGAGTTCTGGGCTGCAGTGGGCTATGCTGATTGGGTATCCGCACTAAGTTCAGTTCAATCTCACCACCTTTACGGGCACGTTTGATGGGAACACACAAAAAGGCCTTCTCCATGGCTGCTCCCAAACTCTGGAACTCCCTTCCTGGGGAGGCTAGGATTGCTCCTTCTTTGTTGATTTCTTGGCAGGAAGTGAAAATCAAAAAACAACTTATGCTGTTCCCATAACTATCTTACCAAAAAAGCAGAAAGTTTACCATGCAGCTTGTACTCTCTCTGCCAATAAAGCACTGATGCCTTTTTGCACGGGCTGGGTATACATGCGCAAGTGCACACACACTAGACTCAGAAGTGCATGAAATTTCACTTTGTATAAAGCCCAAGAAGAGAGAGCACTGGATCTCACACTTGCAACTCTTGTCATGTTGTTTAAAAGTCCGAAAGCACGCTGAAAACACATGAATTCCTTGCATCTCCATGTCCATCCAGTTAGGTGGGAGATTGCCATTAAAAAAAAAAGGTATAAACTAAGCCAGAAGTCTTCTGCTAAGTTTCCCTATTCCACAACTGTAAAAATAAGTACACCTGGGCTGTGTGTGGAAGTTCTCTGTCCAGACAGAGAAAGAGAAAGGTAATAGGTTCATTCCATGGGACTCAGACTGAATTCTTCTCCTTGAGCTTTCCCTCTTCCAGTTAGTTATTACAAGACTGGCGGTTTAAGACTTTAACAAGTGCTACCTGATGACTGTAAGGATTGGTGAAGAAGTCTGCTTCACCCTCTTTCCATCCATGCCCCTTTGTGTGTGTGTGTGTGTGTTGTGTTATTTAGATTATAAACTTGTGAGCAAGGAACATATTGTTTTTATTCATCATATGAATAAAAGAGCTCCTGCCACTGAGGTGGGACGCATTTTAAATACGGAAATGACAGGTTTGAAAAAATCAATCCTCCTTGGGGTAATTTCTAGTTGCTAATTGTCTTTATTAACTGAGCTGTCATATAATCTTGCCTACCCACTATGGCTGAATATCTAGAGATATGGACACACCCCCACTGTGTGACCTTGGGCACATCACATATTCTCAGCTCCCAAAAAACCCTGTGATAGAGTTGCCTTAGGGTCGCCACAAGTCAGAAACAACCGGAAGGCCCACAAAAACAAATTGATACAACCCCAGCCACTTTCAGAAACACAGCTGATTAAGAAGCAAGATGGGATCCTTCCTGGCCATGCTAACAGGGGATAATGGGAATTGTAGTTCGCCCAGAGGAACTCTCTCAGGTTCTCCACCCGGTGCCTTGTATACTTGTTAAATTTCAACTTTCAAGTACAACTAGAAAGGAGGAAAAAAGAAATAAAAGGAAAGGGAGAGTACATCAGATAGGAAAATGGGTTAGGCATTTACATTAATATAAACTTACCATATTCTGTGCCTTATATTCTAATAGGGAAAAGTCATTTTTAAACTAATTTTTTATGGCAATGATAGTGATGATGACAAATTTTGGCTATGCTTCAGAAAACTCATGCCGCTAACTTGTGCTGATTGGTGTGTTTACTACAATCTCCAGCATGGGAGTGGGGAGCACAAGACCCTGCTAGACCTCCCTCCCCAACTGTAATTAGTATAGCTCCCCCTCATTCAAAAAATCCCATTCCACTGCCCCCAGTAAAGCAAGGGATGATCTCCCACTAGCTACGGAAAGTTGGAGGTTAATATAAATTCCATGGGCTTGGAGGGGGAAAACAACAGAGCCACATTCAAAGACTCAATGGCAAACCACATTCCCTTTTGTCTGGCAAAAGCCAGCTTCAGGGGGCTGAGTTATTGAGGAAGTTCAGGGAGGGTTATATTTGTTCCAGATGCACATTTCCTTTAACCTCTTGAAGTGGCACTTCCCAGAGAGGATTTTGTTCTCCATGCTTTGCTTTTCATTTTCATTTACACAAGGCCGGAACAAATAGCTTTGATCTCACTCTTGTGGATTTGGGGGTGGGAGGGGAGAGATAAAGACAACCACGTCTGCACCCAGCTCCAGAAACCAAAAGTAGCAGAAAGCAGACCTCATCCCCTGCCCCCCTCCACAAAATCCTAAAAAGTTTGGAGGAACAGGCTGAGAAAATGACAGAAGGGAAAATCTAGCAATGATGGAGAACAGGTATCTGCATCTTTAGTTAGTTGTAAAGATGATGCTAGTGTTGTTATTTCATGCAAACAGCTATATTTCTTGTTAAGTTTAGAAGATACCAGATAATTGCTCATTTAAAATTAATTATGTGTATAGGGCTGTCCCTCCCCGCTCAAAATGTGGGGTAGGTTAGGGTGAAACACAGGGCCAAAATAATACATGCTGTAGGAAATCCATGAATGGATCTTCAAACACAATAATAACTAATCAAATACAAGCCCATAAGTTCTGAATTTAATTATACCACCATTGTGGAGTGTGTATGCGCTAATCATGCACTCTCCCTTGAATTAAGATAGAGCTCTCCATGTTATTAGAAATCCAGTGAAGAAAACCAAAAGGTCCTCATTCTTGAATTCAGAATGCCCACACTTTTTTTTGGAAGCAAAGAAAGCAAGCAAGCAAACACATTAAAAGGTCCAAAGTCAGATCTTTTACGGAAAGTGGATGTCTTAGAATGCCAGAGAATTCTTTATTGGTTTTGCTAAAGCAAACTAATATGATTATCCCCTCCCAAATGATTACAGCTCCTTTAATCTCAGTTGTTAACAACCTCCCCGCAAAGCACCAGAGTTGTGGCATTCTGGATTCTGGAACCACAAGGCCATTCTCACCTGGAACACTGTGTCCAGTTCTGACACCATGGTTCAAGAAGAAAATTGACAAACTGTAATTGCCCAGAGAAGAGTGACTGACATGCTCAAAGGTCTGGAAACCAAGCCCTAAGAGCAAACGCTTAGGGAGCCATGTATCTTTAGTTTAGAGAAGATAAGACTAAGAGATGAAATGACAGCCATCTCTAAATATCTGAAAAGGTGTCATGTAGCAGATGGGGTGAGTTTGTTTTCTGCTGCTCCAGAAACTAAGAATCCATTGGTTCTAGAATCCAGAACCAATGGATTCAAACAAGAAAGAAAATTCCACCTAAATATTAGTAAGAACTTCTTTACAGTAAGAACTGTTCAACAATGCTATGGACTGCCCTGGAGATCTATAAACAGAGGTTGGATGGTCACCTATCAGGAGTTGGATTTGGATTTCTGCAATGGTAAGGAGCTGGACTGGATGGTCCTTGTGGCCCCTTCCAACTCTATGATTCAGTGACTATGAATCTATGACATTTCTAATTTCTGATCTTCCAAAAAGTCATAAAAAAATTGCAGATGCAAAGACAAATAGGACAAATATCCTAAAATATACTGCACATCAAAAGATGCGTAAATATATTTATTTTTCCTATCATACTAGAAACTAGCCTGACAAAGAGTTCTGAAACATTGAAACGCTTTTGTAGAATTCTAGTTACTCTAGTAAGAACAGTGCCCACCTGTGCATTTCAGATCTTGTTTTGTTCTCAGCTATCATTTTCTGTATCTAAGAAAAGCTTTAGCAGCCTTTCTGAATGCTTCCTGTATTCCCAGGTGGCTTGGCCAATGGTAAGGGGTTGTGGGAGTTGTTGTCCAAAATAACTGGAGGGCCAAATTTTCTCCACCCTTGCTATCTGAGGTCTGTATATGTAAACAATATCCAGTGCTCTGCAAGTATCTGTGCTCAATAAACTATAATCCCCTTAGAGCTAGACAGAGCTGAGTTTAAAATATATTATACTGCCTGGTCATCTATGTAAAATTGCATGGCTAAGTGTTCCTTCTTTCAGAGCCTAAAGATTAGTAATACACACCAATAGATACCTTACTGCTGTGGCAGCTGGCCTGTAGTTATGCTGGACTTAAAAAAAGCTAGCAACAAGTTGTTACAAGCTCAGTTTATTGTGCTGCCTAAGAGAAAACTGTATGAATATTTTCAGAAGAAATTTGACAGCTGTAGCAGCAGCAAAGCAGAAAGCAAACTCCACACTGCTAGGCAGACAACACCTGCTTATGCCAGTTCTTTCCCCATTCTCCCTGACTTTAAAGCGCCAGGTTTTCTCCAAAGGTTCCTTCCATTGCTGCTACCTCTCCACCTCCGAGTAAGAAAGCAGAGCTACATAAAATTAAGGTTGGAACAAAACCTCTTCCCCTCCCACACTTTCAGAGGACCATCAATTACCCGAGAAGCATTTGTTATGTATCTGTGGAGGAGAGTATCTACAACTTCTGAGTCAGCTTATTTTTAAAGATGACCTTTTCCATCTTTTATAGAAAATGGTTTGGCAACACTTCACGTGGCCACTAGGCTGCTCTCAGCAGCCCGCTCGCATTCCCTTCTAATCTGGGATGGAATATACCGGGGGTGCTACCAGGGCCGCCAAGACCTGGTTCAGAACATAGGAAAAAAAAATATTTTCAGGCAAGCCTCCCAGCTGTTTACCCACAGCAAATCTGCCCAGGGGCCACTGGTGGGGGGACCAGTTGGCTGGGCAGATAATGCCTCTGGCTCAGAATGGCAGCTCCGGGCTGAGTGGGAAAGGGCTGCCTATGTGTATACGGAAAGGAGGGATCTGAGAAAGGGACACTTCTCCCAACAAACTCCTTCTCTCCTTCCCTGATGTCCTGCAGGCTGGGAAGAGATACAAGAGACCTGTTACCCCACCCCAAGGGGAGATCCTAGTGGACACCCCCACAGCAATCCCAACACTGAAGAAGGTGGGTGGGCAAGCAGGGAGGGAGGGTTGCCACACTGAAAACCAGAGAAAGCTCCAGTTGTTACCTGGTTGCATGACAACGCACACCTGCTGAAATTCCCTCTTGAACACACCCACTAAAGGCACAGGAACCCTCTCTAATTTTCACTCTGGCAAGCTGCTGGGGGAGTGGTGAGAGTGGTGGCCATTTTGTGCCGCGGATGGGGAAAAATAGCGAAGGGTCTCTGGCATCAGGAGCAGCCTGGTGGTTAGGAGAACTTTCCTCCTTTGCACCCGAAGTCAGGACGGTTTGCTTGATGGCTGCAGGAACAACTCCCAAGAAGTCCTGCACCCCTTCCTGGCCAGTCCAGCAGCAGTTCTGAGCCCCTGGTGAACAATCCAGAAGTCTTTACACGGGGTTGCAATTTTTGTGTATCGCTGTTATTTTAAATTCACCAATTTTACAACTGGTGTCAAAACCAAGTTACAATGATGATTCTGAGAAAGACAAAAACATGTTTAACATAGTTGGGTCCCAGGCCTCCACCCAGACTGCTGGGACCCAGTAATTTGAACTGCCTCCTCCACCCATCACCCACCCCCATTGCCCCAGGGTGCCACTTTGCATACTTATGTTCCCCACTGTACCTGCAGACAGACAATATGGTAAGATACCTGCCCCTCCTGACATTTGCATTTTTTTTAAATGGGAGGCTAAACATAGGTGTCAGTCACATTCTTAGGGGGAAAAAGGGTGATTGGAATGCATCCCCATGCATACCTTGCCACCTAGTCAGCCACTCCCATTTTGTCGTCAGGTGAAGACCTTTCTATTCCAGTATGCATCTGGGAACTCTTTTATGCAATATTTTTTCTGTTTTAGTACTATACCATTTGCAGTCTATGCTTTCAAATGAACGTTTTGTATGCTTTTACTTCTAGAAACAGTTTAACATTACTTTAATAGTACCTGTTGGATGTTTAAAGGGTTTTGAGGTTGTGTTTTACCTATATGTGGTGCTATTTCTTTTTATTCTGTAAGATGCCCTGAGTCCCACTCTTTGGAAAAAGGTGGAATACAAATAAAGTGATTGATTGACTGACTGAAATTGCAGGATTCCACAGGATGCAGTCATCACACTTAAGGTGAAATTAAAGCGTTACAGTTGTGCAGCACGAAAGACAGATTAGATGTTGCAACTTAAAAGTTCCCTGGACTGTCGAAAGGGATGTGAGAATGTACCTTCCAGAGCACTCCCTGCTTCACTGGCACTCAATTAGAAGAATGCCCCAGGTGGCATTTTTCCTTGCTTATAATGTTGAGCTGGCTTTGTGTTTGTGAAAAATCTTCCTAAAATTTGCACCCAAAGCAAGCCTGAAGAGAGGAAGTGGAGGAAACGCCTGAGGCTTCCAAGAGGAAAAAGTATTCTAATGAACTTTAAAAAAAGAACTCTACTGCAGGAGGCAAATGACTCCTCTCTCCCTCTCTTACCGAACATGGTCTCGTGTCTTTGGTGATTAAGGAAGAGTTCTATAAGAAACATCCAGTTTCCTTAGATGGAAACATTCTCAGTATTCGTCTTGAATGAATGATTTTATCAGTAGCAAGAACTGAAGGCCATAGCAACAAAAATAGTTAAAGCTATACACATTTCTGATTTTTTTAAAAAAAATGTTTGCCCTTTTGTTTACTCAGAAGTAAGAAATACTGAATTCAAGGAGTCCTGCATCTAGGTTCTAAATGTAAATAAGCTGCACTCTGTGACTGTGAATTCCAAAAAGTTTTTAAATTTGAACATAAACATTCAATCTAGTTAAATATATTTGTTACTGGAACTTGGGCAAATCTTCACATATTTTTCACACCTTAGTTCCAAAACCCCAAATTACACACTTTATATTCCTATCTACTATATAAAAGTCAAAGTTTGTGAGTCTGTCGGTTTGTCTGCGTCAGGCAGGCCAAGACCTCACATGATTGGCTGTGTGAGGCAAGAAGACTTCATACGATTGGCTGGCTGTGAAGATTCCACGGAATCCTGGGGTTGGCAGTTTAGGGAGGGGCCTTTAGAATTCTCAGGCAGAGCGCTCTGGGGCCTCAGGCAGTTGCTATGGAGACGAGTCCCAGCAGCAAGAAGAAGGGCAGTGTATTCCCTCAGAAGCCAAACCTCTGTTATGTTAACAACTCTGAATACAGATTGGATTGGAAAATATGGGGATAAGTTATAGGTACTGAAATAGGCTGGTTGCTATGGAGATGAGGCCTAGCAGCAAGGAGGAGGACAGCATATTCCCTCAAGAACCCAACCTCTGTATGTTAACAACTCTGAATACAGATTGGATTGGGGACTACGGGAAAAAAGCTACAGATACCGGACAAGGTAGTTTGGGGGAATTACAGACACAGGATATCAAATCTGTGTATTTCGACCGCATGTAATTCCTAAGGTAAGGTAAGGTAATTTCTAAGATATTTCTAACAAGTGTTACCTATGAGAAAATAAAATCCTGGGCAATGTCGGGTAAATACGCTATTTTCATAATAAAACTAAAACTGGCCCTCACAGACAACCCTTTCAACTGCCATGGAATCCTAGGATCTATAATTTGGTGAGGGACTAGACCTCACTGACAGAGAATTCTAAGTACCTCTCCTTAAACTACAAATCCCAAGATCCCATAGAATGGAGCCAGAATAAAGTGGTATTGAAGTTCTCTAACTGTTCAGTGTGAAAAGGAAAAAGCTTATAATACAGCACTAGTTCCTTCTGTACTGATTGCTATCACCTATGCTTGCAGTAAGGTGTAAGGTAAAGCGCTCCTGGATTATTCATTAAAAGCAAAGTCTAAGGGAATTCACATTGTGTATGTACCCCTCACTCCATGCGGGGGCAGAAAAGGCAGGGCCTCAACAAATCAAGGTGCCATTTACCTTACATATCCTGTGAACGATGCACAATAGATTCTCACTGCCTTTGCAGGGTTTCCCACAAGAACACATAGGCTCAGAGGAAGGTGGGAGGCGGCGGCATGCCTTCCACGGTTCCTTACAGATTGTGTCAGGCTGCACGTACTTAAAGCCCGGCTGTATAGTTTGTGAAAATAGGGAATTCGCCCTTTTCACAGCAACTTCCTCTCCTGCGATACCGCCTGTCTCCAGGAAAGCCAAGGATTTCTGAGGAAATCCTTGGCTCCAGTAACCCCAAAAAAGTTGCACTGACACATTAAGAGATCTATTTACATGATACTTTTTGAAAAAGAAAGAAAGAAAGAAAGAAAGAAATGGTTGATATTGGCCTGGTGCCGCCTTTGTCTGTTCACGTGAAACCACAAATGTAGATGGGTTTACGTGCAAAGCATGGTGCTGCTTGTCGCTTACTAAGGAATTATAAAAAAATAATAATAACAGGAGAATAAACAGTCTTCTGTTTGCCAATTTGCTGTACAAGACAGGTGAAACAATGTATTTTACTACTTATACAGGTGAAAGAACTCACTACCATTACTCAAGGTTGTAGAGATTGGAATCTTCTATTTAATTAATTACCATATTTGCTGGCATTTAAGACGCACCTGTGTATAAGACGCACCCCACTTGTACACTGGCAAATACTATTTGCTGATGTATAAGACACACCGGTGTATAATAGCAATAGCAGTTACATTGTTATACTGTTTATCAGTGCTAAGCACTCCCTAAGCAGTTTACAATGTGTTTAGCTAATTGCCCCCAACAAGCTGGGTACTCATTTTACCGACCTGCGGAAGGATGGAAGGCTGAGTCAACCTGGAGCCCGGCGGGATCAAACTCACAACGTTGTGGCTGCAGTACCGGCATTTAACTACTGTGCCACAAGGGCTCTGTAGAAGGTGCACCCCATTTGCAAACAGAATTTTTCAGGGAAAAAAGTGAATCTTATACACCAGCAAATACAGTAATTAATAAATATCCTGTGTTTCTCCCATACCCAAGGAGGCTTACACCAAATGTTAAAAGAATATAGTTAAAATAGTCTGAAATACAAAAATTACAAAAGCGTTGAACACAACTCATTTAAAACAGTTAAAAGCACATTAAAATCTCTTTCACATTAAAATTAGCAGTACCCCAACCAGTCAACAGCTGAAGGCCTGTTCAAACAAGAAGGTGAAATGAGATCAGGGAGGGGGCCAAGTGAGCATCTCTTGGGAGAGAGTTCCATAGCCTGGGAGCAGCCACTGAGAAGGCTCTCTGTCAGGTCCTTGCGAGCTATATCTGTGATGGTGGTGGGACTGAGAGAAATCTCTCCCTTGAAGATCTTAAAACTTGGGTAGACTTGTATAGGGAGATATGGTCTTTCATCCTGCCTTGCACAGTTTTTTTTTTACTGCTCCCCCCAAAAAAGAGATTAAGAACTAGCTTCTCAGAAAGCCAAATGTAAGGCTGACTAGGCCAAATGTAAGGTTCTCCCTATCAGACTAGTTTTTTACATGCAAGGTGCATTTCTTTTTCCTCCCGTTAAAAGGACTTAAATCTGTGGTAATTCAGCTACAGTCCAAACCAACACAGTCTATAGCAGCTGCACCACATGGGATTGTTGCGCATGTGTACTGGTCCTTATCAAGAAAGAAAATCTTCTCAGGTGACTGAAGCAGTGAGGGCCACCGTAATGCAGCCAGTGGAGCAATGGATTATTCTACAGAGGTCTCTCTAATTTAGATTTCTACTCATCATGTTTAAACTCAGCCTTGAGGTTCATTGGATATCCTTGGACCAACCTCTATCCTCATTCACTATCAGCCCAACAAAACTGGCAAGATTGTTGTGAGGACCAAAAAAAAAAGTAGACACCAAGCTAAACTCCTTGAAGAAACAGAAAGCTATCAACATAACAAGCAACTAAGGTCATATTCTCAGATACAAGCTACAAGAGGAGCTTTGACTCCTTGGGAGAGCTCACACGCTCTTTCTAAATTCAATCCTGCAAATTTCTCATTGAAGGATTTCAAAAACAAATACTGAGATCTGGAGAGTTTGTGTTATTGGTCCAAATTAAAGACAATGATCTGACACTAGTACTAACTACTCGGCTACTCTTTGGATTTGCCTTGTCTGGATAGGGAATCTGTGCATCTCTATTACAGAATCCTTAGCTTTGCCTTCACCAGCATTAAAGCACACATCATCTCAAGAAAGAATGCTGACTGGGGACAGTGGACACAGAGTCCACCATATCTGGAGGAGGTCTGCCCTACAGATTCTCTTTGAACACCTCGTTCACAAGCAAGACTGTTGGTCCCATTATTTACTCCACATGAAACTGTGTACCTCTCCTAAGACCACATTGTCACCATTCTGAAGCTGAGATTATACACAGAAGCATGGCAGTGACCAGAGAGAGATGTATTTCAGGGGAGGCTTGTCTAATCTAGAGGGACTCCAGTGTCACCTGAAACTTATTATGGAGAGCCACTGAGCTATCTGTCATGTCTAGAGAAGGACTTCTCCAACAGCGAAATATTTTAGAGGTGGTGGTGAAGAAAAGCAACATGCCACGCACCTTTGGGGAGGAAGAATCATAGTACGGTAACAAAGCACATAAAGTAGCTTTAACAACCTGGAAAGGTTACTTTGCGGAACTCCAAGTCCTAGAAAGCCATAGTCCCAAAAGTAACTTTTCCAAACTTCATTCTGAATGCAAGAAGTCCCAGCTTTTACCTCCAGTATCTTTCTAGACACAACTGGGAAAACCATGCTTGAAACTCCAGAGAGGTATTGCCAAACAATACTCTGCTAGGCAGACCAAGAGTCTGACTCTGCATAAGGCAGTTTCTTGTGTTTAAAAAGTTAGCATTTGACTTCTCAGAATGCTTGATCAAAGGAATCGTTCTTGCAAGGTCACACAGTATTTCATCCCCAGCTTATGAATAGTGAGGTGGAGGCAGGAGGAAAATGGCCTCATAAGTACTCGCAGAGGCATGCTTTGAACGTCTTAGCCACCATACTACATGAGCTATCATTGCAAAGATTTGGGGAGTGAGGCAGGGACAGGAAATGGAGGAACAGACAACCTGGAGTTTCTGCAAAGTTTGGGTGTGCAAACTGTGGGCCTCTGCTGTCTTTTTTCCTGGTCCTTGATGTTTCAGATGCCACAGGCCACTCCTTTTCTGGACAAAAAAGAAAGGGTGGCTTGTTTTCTCTGGAACCTTCAAGGAAAAGTAATTCACCTTTTAAATAGGTTTGCAAGACCACCCACTCCCAACTTTTTAGCATTTTAAAAATACCTGATTTTTTAAAACCAGAAGTAGACTTCCATCTGCTGCTACTGCTGATATTGTCTCACAGTTTACCAGATTTTACCGACTGAAGTGATTTAGATTTTGTCTAAGGTTGCCAGGTGAAATAAGGGACAAGCTTTGTTGTTCTTGTTGCATGCCTTCACGTTGCTTCTGACTTATGGTGACCCTAAAGTGAACCTATCACAGGGTTTTCTGGGGCTGAGAGTGTGTAACACACCCAAGGTCACCCAGTGAGTTTTCATGGCCAAGCAGAGAACTGAACCCTGCTCTCCAGGGTCACAGTCCAATGCTCAAACCACTACACTATGTGGACTCTCAGAGATAGGGTTCCTGTACCTTTAATGGTTGTGCAGAAGTGGGAATTTCAGTACGACAAGCAACACCTGGTGAAATGCCCTCTTCCACACAGCCAAGGTACAGAACGCTACCCCTTATTTCAACCAGCAACCCTAATTCGATCCAAGAATCTAGGAATCAATAATGTACGTTGGATAACGAGGCACATTCAGGGTAGTGTCACTTTTTGCAACTGTGCTATTGTGACCCTGTCTATGGCAATTTCTTTCATGTGTTGGAGCTCCTCCCAGAGCATCTATCACTATGATTATTATGACTGGGGGCAGTCCCTGCGATCCCCATAAGGTCCCTGAGGGTTATGCTTTTTTCCCAGCTGCTTCTGTCTTTAAGTTCACATAACCAAGAACATAAATAAAACATATAATTACAATTTAATATAATATATAAAAATCAAAGTTTCTATGTTTGTTAGTCTGTGTCAGGTGAAGACCTTATATGATTGACTGTGTCAGGCGAATGATATGATTGGATATGTGAGGCGAAGACCTCGTATGATCGGCTGCCTGAGAAGATTCTACGATATCCTGGGGTTTAGAGAGGGGCCTTTAGATTTCTCAGCCAGAAAGCTCTTGGACCTGGCTGGTTACTATGGAGACAAGGCCTAGCAACAAGGAGGAAGACAGTGTATTCCCTCAGGAACTCAACCTCTATAAGTTAATAACTCTGAATACAGACTGGATTGGGGAATATGGGGAAAAGTTACAGGTACTGGACAAGACAGTTTGGGGACTTAGAGACACGGGATCTCAGATCTTTCTAACAAGTATTACCTATGAAGAAATAAAATCCCAGGCAACGCTGGGTATATACGCTAGTATTAAAATAGAAGTATCAGTGGAATGGAAAACAATTTAGAAGTATATCATTAGAAGCATACACACTGAAACAAACAAAAATAGACAATGCAACACATTATTAAAGGCCCTGTTCCCATAAGCAGTCAATTCTCAAAGGCCTGATGAAACTAAAAAGTCTCCACCTGCCACCAAAAAGAAATGATGGAGGGGGCCAATCTCAAGCAAAGGGGTACCACAGCCTGGGGGCAACCACCCAGAAAGCTTTCTTCCATGTTCCCACCAGATGTATCTGTGAGGGTGGTGGGACTGTTTTCTCACACTCACAGCCAATTTGTGCATTTGGGGGATTCTCTAATAATAGAACATCCAGTTTTGTTCAGAGAAAGCACCTTTCTGGATGCTTTACTGTCAGTCTCTCCACAGACATATACCGATTTTGTTTGTTGACTATGTAGCTTAGCTGTACTTCTTCCGGATGGATATTCTGCTTTTAGCTATTGTTTATTATACAACTAACCTTAATGTTCAACAGTTATAAGTAGAGATGGGATGAATTCAGAATTTTCTGAATCCAAATCCGGATCCGAATCCCTGGAAGGTTCTGGGAATCCACGAATCTCATGAATCTCGAATCTTTTGAATCCTTTTCTTAAAAAGGGTTGAAAAAGCAACTTTTTAAAAACTTTTTTTTAAACATAACTTTTTTTAAAAAAAACTTTTTTTTGGTTGGTGGATTTGAAAGATTCAGTTCGTCTATTTTGGCACAGGGATTTGGATTCGTGAATCCTTGCCAAGGATTTGGTTGGCCCATCCCTAGTTATAAGCCTTCAACTTGAAAAAATGAAAGAGAAATATTTGGCTCTATCTATCCTTCCAGAATATCCTACCACCCACCTGATCCTAGATAGAAAAAAGTCCTCCATTGACAACATATTGGTTAATAGCTCTCAGTAGAACTGTGTAACATTGGAGACTGGTCCTCAAAGACCTCCATGATTTCCCAGCCGGGCTACAGGTTATCACCTTGTGCATGACAATCTAGCCCTATAGCCCCCTTTTGGGATGGCAGACATGATGGTGGACAACCAAACCAGGACTACAAAGCCTTCAATGACGGGTTGTTATTTTAGCCTCACAAACCCCTAGGATCAAGGTAACTCTGCACCTCTTTCTCTCACAAGAAAAAGCCTGGACACTTTGCAAAATTCACTGTTCTACAATTTCTACAAGTACTATCATCCTTTTGCGCACACACACACACCCCTTTTCCCCAGTACATGGAGGAAACACACAGAAAACCCCGAGATTTGGGACTCTGTTTGGTGCAACCGAGATTACAAAAACCGTACTGGACCAGCACAGACGTTCATTCCCTCTCCCCACACCGCACAAGCTCCTGTTGTGTCACGTGCCTCCGCTCAACTCTTCGGCCTCTAAGGTAGCCTGGGATATTTCTCACAATGGAAGGAAGAGGGTGTAGGAGGGAGGATCAAGCCGCTGACCTCTTTATTGTTCTTGGGCCAGAAGAAAAGCTTCCTCCCGGCTTCTGAATGGCCAGACTGAAAATATTTTCCAGCCAAGTCAAGCCACTTTCTGATTCCTCCCCTTGCTGCCGCCTCCCGTCCCCGTTTGGCCGAGCCACAGGGAGTCACAGGGTTGAAGTCCATTCACAAATACCTGCCTGAAATCACGTACTCTTCCCCCACCTCTCGCCCACCTCACGCACACACACACAACACTCACTCGCTCAGGAAAGCAGCAAAGACCTAAGGAAACTAAGAATAACCTTTTTTTTTCTCTTCTTCACAAAAATCCAAAAAAGGGAAAAAAAGGGGTGGGGGAATGAGTGGACAAAGAAAATACCAGATTTCTAAGATTGGCACTTCCACAGGGCAAGAAATGTGCACAGAGTTGGAGACAGAGGTCTACAAAAGACTGTGAACTAAAAGAGAAAAAAAAAATAAAAATCCATATTTGGCTCTAAAGGAATAATGGAGGTTTTCCAGAAATAAAGGGCACCATTGTATAACGATGTTTTTAAACCAAGTGTCACAAGAGTTGCCCAACGCAGCCGACTGGAAAAACCCAAAGTGCAGTGTCGCCTTTTAATTGCTAAACCAAGCATTAAAAAAATAACATAGGAAAACGATAATGTGATTGAGAGGAAGGCTGCTCTTCACACACTGATGGGCTTATTTTTTGTGCTTGTTTGCTCTTTTGAGCTAAGAGGCCCTTTGGCGCATGTTTGACTTTTCTCTTCCCCTTTGTAGAGCACCGTCAACGATCTATTTAGTCTAGACTCTGCTACAGTCAATTCTGACCTTCTCTTCCTACTCCTTCGCCAGACTTATGGGAGACCACCGCTGAAACTTAAGAATATGGCTGGCCAGGTCATGACACAGAGAGCAAGCATAGTACAGCAACAAGGAAGGACACCCAAACCACTTTTGCCTCCCACCTGTAATAGACATATCACTGGCTGAAAGCCACTGAGATAAGGTCTATGTGCTCTACACATTAACACTGTGACCTGTAAACATTACAATCACAATGATGGTATTCAGAATATGCAAGTGCAAATAACCCCCAGAATCACTTAATAAGAAGCAGAATGAGAGTTGTGTTGACACGCTTGAGGAAACCAGCATTAAAGAATTACACTTCTCACTGTGTAGTTTTGGGTAAATTTCCTTTAGCCTGCATTCCTTAAATGGGAATCATGGAACTGTTTCTTACATGTGCTCTGTATGTGTGTTCATAGAGAGTAAAGGAAGGATTCTACATGTCTATGAAACATACGCTTTGCATGGAAAAGGTCCCAAGCACCTTCATACAGAGCTGGTAAAATCCAAATCCCTTAAGATCTACTGGTAGTCAGTTCAGACAATGCTAGATTAATCAATGGTTCATCTTGGTCTATAGCACTTCTGTACATTCATTGCATATTATTTATATATATGGCAAACATTTTATTTGGACTTCACAACTCTTTAGACCTCAAACTAAAAATTGAAGTACAGCTCACAGGCCAACAATAAGAATAAGCAAGATAAAGAATGTTGGTCCTTTGCATACTTAGGTCTCCATCTAAAGCACACTTATCAGACAGTCCCAGTCAATACAACAGGACTTACTTCTAAGTATATCTATCAAGGATCAGGCTTCCAAAAATGAAACACTGTTAAATTACAGATATATTTAATGGTTCCTTTGTGAAAATATCTCAGAATCCATACTGTGTTATGTCCAAGTCTACTATAGAAGGCATAGGAAGCTTTAAGACAGTGCATGTATGAATGAAAAATTTCAGAAGTGTTGTCCTCCTGTTAGGCAAGACCATAGGAGTTTTTGTGCATTTTTCTCATCATTTTTTTGCATTTTAGTACTTTGGGGGGAAATCTGCATTTGCACAGAACATTGCATTTTGCACAATGTATCACTTTTTACAATATATACAATTTTTTTGCAGAAAAAATGAAAAAACAAAAACAAAAAAGTATTTGTCTTTTTTGCTTTTGATTGGCATGAAAATTGTGCAGCAGCTGACAGGTTTTTTGATGGGGTAGCCTGACAAGATGACTTCTTCTCAATTACATCAACTTCATCTAGGGTGTTGTTTGAGTATTGTAACTCAACACAGGACAACTGTGCTCAGATGACCATGCCATAAAAGGTCTGCAGTAAGCCAGATGCAGAACCAAATGCAATATTTAGCAACATCCTATGCCTAGAGGAAGCAAGTGCCCAGAAAGGTGAGCTATAGCTGGGGAACACAGTTACAGGAGAGTCAAGCCAGACCAGGTCATATATAGGTAATATGGGGAGTTCACCAGGGATGGAGAAAGACACAGTAGTAAGGGTTGATCTATTCCACAATCAATCACAAGAAGCCAGCAGTCATGATTACCAATGCCAAAAGAGAAAGACAAGAAGATGTATCATTTAAGTCAAGGGTTCAACAAGCCAAAGATTTAAAAAGCCAAATAAAACCAAGCACTGAGAGACAGGTAGAACAAACTGCTGCATACAAGAACAACTCCCAGCAACTACTAGGAGATGTATAGCTGCCTGACCTTTAGATACCAAGTGGTTAATTACGCAAAATTTCTTATTTAAGTTTCTGCAACTGGTCTGGACTCTTCAGCGCTGCTGCTTTTCTTGTCAGTGCACGGTTAATGATGGGGATGAATCCTCAGTGTCCATCGGTTCTGGCTACACTGGGAGCCCATTTTGCTGAAGGCTCTTATCAGCTGTATCTGCTGATAGCTGCCTGAATTCTGGAAAGGAGCCAACATCTGGAACCACAGGCCTGTCTAGGTCTGACTCATGTGTCAGACTCTTCACATTCTACAGGCTGATTTATGACAAGCAAGAACCAGAATTGTTCCCTCACAAGATGTAAGGATGGCTGCCAATTTAGACAGGTTTAAAGGGCAGAGGGTAGAGATTAAGCTAGATTCATGGAGGAGAGGACCACCAGTGGCTACTAGTGGGCTATATATATCAGCTCCATTGCCAAAGGCAGCAAGCCTTTGTACATACAATGCTGGGGAACATGAGAAGGAGAAGGATGAAAATTGTGAGGTCCTCTACATGTTGTTAGACTGTGGCTGTTAGACCACTGACTATGCTAGCTAGGGCTGCTGGGACTAGCAGTCCAAGAACATCTGGAGGGCTGTAGGATTCCTACCCCTGCCCTACAGGTTAGTCCCAACTACATCAGCCCCACTAAATCAATTGTTGCATGGTTACTCAACACTTACATAAACCTGATGGATTCAATGGATCTACTCTAATTGATATTGCCAATTAGATTTAGGCCACTCTTTTATAATCACCTGGGGTACAAAATGGCAGAGAACAGTTGAAGCACTGAGCAAAAAAGTCCTACCATAGTAACTTTCGGCTGCGAAACTAAACAAACGTTTTTCTGTCATAGCTTGAATGCAAGCCAGGGTACAACAGGCAATTAGATGGGATTTAACTGACCCAAGTTAGCATCCAAGTAAATTCCCAAAGCAATGTCTTATTATATTCCAAATTGCAAAAAGTTAATCACCTCCCTTTGCTATGAATCAGGCCCAAATTAAACATGACACCAGTTGTATAAGAAAAACACACTGGTGTATCATTTTGTGTGGCTGGCAACTTACTTAAGCTAGGCCGCCAGCCATTACATAAACAGCTTTAGTGAATTAGAATGGAGCTCTGCCCCTCATGTCTAGTGTGCTAACACTGAACACCTTACAAAAAACAAAGCTTGGAAATGTTACATTCTGGGCTGTAATCACAACAGTCGGCCAGTCGGCATGGCCAGCGTCCATGTTGAATGGAGGATTCTTGACATTACAATCCAAGAAAAGGAACTTTTCCAAGCCCTGTTCAATTAAAACCCCGGTTTAAACTAGACGTGCAAAATGCCACGTGCTTAAGTTTTTCTTACATGGCTGGAAGACCTATTTATTGAAGTTGCGGCCTTAGTTCCACATTAAAGAGAGAAAGAAAAAGAGAGAGAGATCCCAGACTTTTTGACCACATTCTACAATAGCTCTCAAGTGCTTACCTGCCTACTGCAGACAGGAAACTAGCATTTTAAGAACTTCTGGTCTCGCATATTGTATCGGTTGCTATTTTCATAACATCAGAGGAAATGCTTAAGAAAGCCAGGGGGGAAGGGAAGGGGTCCGGGGCGGGGGGGCAAAGACCACAGGGGATGACTCAGTGAGTTAAGAACCCATTTCAGTACTAGCAGGAAACATTAACCCATTAAACTACCAGAAAAAGGATGTCACATTAGCACTGATTTAGCAAGGAGTCTCAAGTTTAATAGTCACGAGGTTGTAGTTGTAAGACTGTCCAGTGCAACAGCAGGAGAACAACTTTGATCACAGCTTAAAGAACAAAAATGAGAGTTTTTACTGATTTTTTTTTTAAAGTAAGACTTTAAGCCATTTATAAGCTCTGAAGAGATTGTCAATTGTTATTGATTAACAATATCAAATCTGCCTGGGAAAAATGGCTGGGCTGTAATGCCAGGGCAAGATAACTAATCAATAAAAATGAGATTAGGATTTTGCTCCAATAGTGTACTCTATTAAGTTGTGCACTGAAAATACCCTAAACACCATAACATAATACAAGTAGTTTCATCTTCAGATCCAAGGATTCCTAGGGTTGTTTTTAAGGCAAATGCAAAGAAGAAGTTGGGAATCACCATGGCGGCACACTGCTGGAGATTACTAGGCAACTATGGGCCCTTCCAGATTGGTCTAAAGAAGTACGAGTTCTCACAATACAGGTCCTCGGTTTTACTGGGAGTTGTTGGTTATTGTCACCTCCATGTACACTTCTGCTATTCTGGGGGGCGCTGTTTGTAGCCATTTATTGGATCCGTACTAGGGCTCATCCAAATATTTTTCAAACTTGGGCATGGTTCACAGAGGTAGTCCTATGATCCGATAGGCATTTTTTTAAAAAAAAATCAACAGGTTGCTCATTTGTTGCTTGCCTGTAACTGTGGTTCACTGAATGGTCATCTGTGAACTCATATAATGGGGACCATTGTGCACCTGTGCAGCAGCAGCAGTCTGGAACAACTAGAGGTCTTCAGCTAATTTTGGTGGACAGGCAGGGCAGGCTGGCAGAGGAGGAGGAAAATCAGTGGCAGGTTTTTACAGGGCTGTGCAGCCTGACTGGAGTTGCCAAGAGGGAAGGTTCCCCCAGAAAAGAGACACTGGGGGTGGGGGCGGGGGTTGGAGAAACCTTCAAATAAGGAAAATAAGGAAATAGGAAATGCATGAATGTTAAACCCATGAATGTCTTCTCCTTCTCCTTCACGGCCTCTGTGACTCACACAGTTGGGAGACTGCACAGCTACGCTCACATCGCAGGATGGAAAGCACTTCCCCATATCAACAAGGTCAATACTGAACAACCAATACTCAGAGGAAAAATGAAGTACTGAGGTTCCAAACCTAGTTGCTGACACTGCAGTGGTTGAAAAGGAACTACTGCTGCTCAGGTGCACAACGATCCCAATTGTGTGAGTCACAGAGACCCTGAAGAAGTATTTTTGAAGTTACAGAGTAACACTGCACAAGTGCTTTTTTTCACTGATGCACTATAGCAGTGGTTCTTGACCTTTTCTTTACCGGGGACCCCTGTAAATACAATTCGTTGCCAGGGACCCCCAAGACTTAACTCAAGATTTAAATATTTAAATTTAGTTTTAAACATTCAAATTTAGATTTAGATATTCAAATTTAGATTTAACTATTCAAGTAATTATTTACATATTCAAATAATTATTTATGTATTAAAGGCTTCTAGAGACTAGGACTAGCTGTTGGTCTTCCTGGACCCCAGGTTAAGAACCACTGCACTACAGCACTGTAAGTCTTTCTTTTTAGGAGAAGAGAAAGGAACATATTGTTCTAATATGTCTTGGAACTGAAAAGAAACCTACTCAAGGATGGGAATAAAATGTTGCTGCTCTTGCTGGGAATTAAGAGAAAACAATCTGGAACCACAGAAATACCATTTGGATATTTTCATTACCCCCCGAGAACTACAACAAAAAATAACGCAACCCCCAACACGTTTCCCCCTGTGGAGGGTTATAATTTAGTAGCATAAACCTAAGCAGATACTGGCACTAGAACAACCTGGGAGATCAAATACCACTACAATAATGAAGATGGAGAACAGAAAGAAAACCAATATACCATTTTAGTGCTGTACAAGAGGTAATGCTACATTTATAATGAACCCTTGTTATTCTTCTATTAATGTCAATACTTCCAGTGGGCCAGGATGTGCTGTGATTCCTCTATAGTGGAAAATTTTGGAAAACAGAAAGGAGTAAGACAAAAATGCAATATTCTGGAAGGAGAAGAAATTGAGTGCACTTATTAGTACCTACATTTGAGCTCTTATACATAGAAGTTTGAACAAACAAAATGTCCAGAAGTAACATATGCATACTATTTGATAAGACATACACAGGATATTTAAGTTTGATTTTTTTAAAAACAACTGTGTTTCTAAGAGGAATTGGTATCAGTACTATATAACTACCAGTTGAAATGTTAACTTCAGAATAGAGCAAGCATGGAGGAGAAAATTTTAATACGAGTACGTTTGACAAGCAATGGAAGACGAGAAGTAGAAAAGATCTAAGTAGTCTTCTGCTACAAGGGGAAACATCTGCAGAATGAGGTATTTGAGGTATTTAACAAGTTATAAGCTACAGCAAATACATAAATTGTCTAATGCTTTAAAATAGAGTGTATGGTCATAATGATATATTAGTGGCCTTGTGACGATAGCAACACTCTTTATGAATAATATACTTATGACTGTTGAAAATATTACCTGGTATAAATCACCTATGAATTCAACTCCTTATGAAACAGAATGGACTGCACAACAGCTTTTAAAAATATAACTGCAAACATATTAATTTCAACATCTCTGACAGGAACATAACACATGGCAGAAAACATGAATATGCAACAAAAATTTTATTCAAAAATTTGGTAAAGTTATCAAAAAATGGTTATCAAAAAATGACCAGCCCAGGAGTAGGCAGCAAGAAATTCCTCATCATGACCTCCACAGCAAGCTGTGCCAATGCAAAAATAAGACAACAGCCTTCCTCTTCAACAGCTAGTACCCCTTGGATATCAAGCAACTCACTCAACCCACAATCTGAAGTGGTACAACCCAGAAACACTCTACTTTCCCAGAGTTGGATGGGTCGCCATAGGTCATGGAGTCCAATCACCTGCTCAGTGCAGGAACTCCTGCTAGAGCATCATGAGAAGGTAGCTGTCCAGCCTCTTTTTGAAGGTGTCCAGAGAAAACAATCCTAGTCCCATGGCTGAAATGCTCTTACTGTTCAGATGTTCCTTCTAAGATTCAGTTGAAATCTATGCTATATAATGTTACGACATATAATCCAGCCATCTCTCTATAAAGCCTCAAAGGGACCGCGTAGGCTCCTTTTCTGCAGGCCAGGTGATGGGAGGCCATGACGATGAGAAAATAAAAGTAAAACAAAAACTTCCAGTCACTTCTGCTTTGGTCTTCTCCGTCTATTTTCAGCTGTTTGATCGTGGAGGAGCTGCAAAGCCCAACTTGTCACATTTTGGTGTGTTTTTAAACAGTTTAAAAATTTGGGGTGAAGTCTCACCCACTTTTTTAAAAAAAACTTTGGGTGCTATGCAAGCACTTTGGGGGTTTTCTAGTGATTTGGGGGACAGCATAAAGGACTTGGGACCTTTGACTTTCCCTAATCTTGCTTTACACAATGAGATAATTTAGTTTTAATACCAGGAGAAGAAGAATGATCGGAATATGAAGATAGACATATTAGAATTATAGGAATCTTTCAACCTGGATCAATAAAGCAAATTTTACAGAAGCTAGGAATGATACAGGAACAGATGAAAAACCAATCGGAGTATTAATTAATTGTGATTCATATCATATATTTAATAATGAAATGCAGACAACTCTGATTTGTTCTGAACCCTTTCAAACTTTATTTAACTGAAGGTTGGTTTTTTTTTTTACATTTACATATTAGTACTATATATTTTACATACAGTCAGCCCTCCAAATTTATTAGGGCTAGGGGTGCAAGATCCTTGTGAAAGTGGAAAAAACACGAATATCTTAAGGTCTCCCCACAACCATATTTAACACGCTTGCTGTCTCTCTTCATCCCTCACTCAAAAATGAGCCTAGCCGGGCCAGTGGACGGGTGCCAGAAGGGAGGAAGCAGACTGGCGAGAGGCTGGTTTTCAGCTGAGGAGATGGTTCCTCTTGGGTTGCAGCTCCGTTTTCCTGCCGCTACCCTTCTTTTCCCTACCTATGGGGTAGGGGTGACAATGGAAGCATGACGGCCCCACAGGCCAGTGCCTCCTCCAACTGAGTCTGGAGCTCTCACCACTCTACGTGCTTGCCCCTGCACAGGGGGGCTGCCTTCGCCTGAACAGTCCCTTCCCTTGTTCTTGGCCAGGTGATGGCAATGAGTGAAAGGGACTGGACTATGCCGCCCTGACCTGCCTCCCCAACCCGCCCTCACCTGCCAACCAGACTGCAGAGGCTACCGCAACTCCTCTGGGGCCTCTTCTTTGTGGGGAAATTCATGGCATTGCACCCAGAGCTGCAGTGGAGGTGGCAAGAAATACATAATCCACAAATAATTAAATTTGCAAAAGTTAAATCCGCAAATTTTGAAGGCTGACTGTGATTTCAGTTACTTAAGTACACAGGCCTAAACACAGTCTAATTTCTCCAATTACAATAGATCCAGTGAATCAATCGAGATACTCTAATTTGGACTGATAAGTGGATTTTGGCTATAGAAAACTGCTCTGTTTTCATGCATTTGGTTCAATTTTGTCCACACTGAGCAAGGGCAACTCATCAGAGTATCAGAAATAGGTGATTCTCATTGCTATTTGAAGTCACTAGAAATTTCACACAGGGCGTTCCGCATATAGAGCATATGCTCTGCTTGAGAGTTATTGAAAAGCAGTTGGAGCACTGGATTAGGACTCCAGGATTTGAATCCATGCTCAGCCACAGAAACCCACTGGGTGGCCCTGGGCAAGTCACACTCTCTTAGCCTAAGAGGAAGGCAAGGGCAAACTGCCTCTGAACAAATCTTGCGAAGAAAACCCCATGATAGGTTGCCGTAAGCCAGAAATAACTTGAAGGCATACAATAACAAAAGAATTATTGTCTTTAATGTTAAAAAATCTCTATCGAAATACTATTAAATGGATCAGTTTAATCATTAAAGGGTTAGATGCAAATATTCTCACGGAGTATGAACTGAACTAAGATAAACACTTTTTCACATGTTAAAAAAAATCCTAGACTGAGCCACTCCAGGTGAAAAGGATGTGTGTGTGTTCAAATGTGTGTACGCATACAAGTATGTGTCTGCACACTGGGGTATGCATTATGGAACACTCTCCATCCTTCTTTCTCTCTCACACACACATAGACAGATAGAAACACAAAAACTGATCATATCACTGAAAAGTGATGCCTTGATCATGGTGATCCTCTTGGATGCTTCGTGTGGTCGGTACATCATGCAATTCACCCATGCACGATCTAAAGTGGTTCAGTCCAGGAACACCAGTATCACACATCGAGCTAGTTCCCTAAAAGGCCTCAAAATGAAGGGGAAACCGTGAGTTCCCTATCATCACCATCACCACCGCTACTGCTACTAATTTATATTCCCTTGTTTCCCCAAGATTGCAACTCAAGACAGATTACTCTTTAAAACAAGTACAATACAGTGCGCCCTCTTCTGGCGCGACCTCCACATACACAAAGCATTGCATCCACTTAAAGTCAATGGATGTGACAGGCATGCACCTGCACTGCCACAGGTGTATGGACATTGTGTCCATTGACTACAATGTGACACAATTCTTGAGTTTTTTTAAATTTTACACTGTGTTTCCTGGAATGGAACTCCCGCGTATATGGCAGGCACACTATTTTGCTAAAAGTCAAAAGTATATGAAAGTCAAGAGTAAGCCAGAATTAAACCATGGACATTAAAACAATTTAAAACACACCTAAAAAGAATAAAACGTAGTTTTTAAAAAGTTGAATAAAAACAACAAGAGTAATCTCTAAAATCCTTCTTTAAAAATCTTCAGTTGTAAAAGCCTCTTGGAATAAAGAAATCCTTTGCCTGCCAACAGAAGGACAGCAAGGGGGGGCCTTCCAGCTTCCCCGTGGGAAGGGAGTTCCAGAGCTTAGAAGCAACTACTGAGAAGGCCCTCCCTCATGTCCTTTCCAGGTAGTGAAGGTGGTGGAACAAAGAGAAGGGCCTCTCCTGAGAACCTCAAGGCCCTGGCAGGCTCATGCAGGGAGATGCGGTCTGTCACACAGCTTGCCCCTAAGCCTTCCAGGTCATAACTAGCATTGGACCTGACATCATAACCAGTGCTTTGAATTATGCCAGTGGGGCTGTTGGAGCAGAGGAGTTGTATGGTCCCAACACTCTCGATGCAGCTCTTTGTACAGCTGGCATTTCCGAACACTCTTCAAAGGCAGCCCCATGTAGAGTGCATTACAGTAATCGAAACAGGATGTAACTAAAGCATGTACCACCCAGGCCAGAGCAGGCATCTGCAGGCCAAGTGTCGGGAGAGAATGAAATTAGGAAGGTGCTAAAAATCCCCATGCCAGGACTAATCAAGCACACACCTAAATACACTGCAGCTCCAACTATTCCACTCCCTTTCTGAGAGCAACAACATATTTGTAGGACACGTATGCATGGCTGTTGTGGGCTGGGTGGGTGCTACTTTCACAGAGGCAAGGATCTTTGCTAGGTAGTCTGAGGTCAGCCGTGATGACTTCAATGGGAAAAAGAGCGCGCCCTGACTCTTGTTCAGGATGTGTATAGAAATCCTGCTGCTACGCTCACACACACACTATATTTTACTATTTGGAAAAAGTGACACTAGCTGTTTCCTCTCAACTGAGCTTTGTTTAGCTAAGTGACTCCATGCCAACAACTGCTGGATCTCCGCGAGTTGAAAACATTATAGTGCCCTCTACTGCCCTGTTAAATTTATTTCCCAGAAGAAAAAGTGGCAGATGGCTTGGATTTTATAAGGAAGCTGGTTTTATTCAAGTACAGAGCAGAAATAGGGCTAAAACCACTGACAATCCACAGAATGGGAATCATATAACCCTGGAGGAGAATTGCTGCCTTTAGGAATTCAGGCAAACAACTCTAAAGAGAAGTGAGAATCCAGCTCTGGTCTCAGGTACACATCTTTTTAAAAAACGCCCTGTGTGAAGCATTTGTAATAAGCTTCAACCTTGAAGAACTTGACATTAGGAAGCGCTGCTTAATAAAGTCCTCCGCAGGGGTACGTGTACATAAGTTGACTTACGGTGGCTGCACGAATGTCACAGGGCTTTCTTAGGCAAAGAATACTCAAGTGGTTTGCCACTGTGTGCACAATCAAAACCAAAGCTTGGAAAGGTATTTTTAAAAAGTAATTCGTTAGAGAGAAACCAGATATATTTAATAGCCTTTAAAAACGAAACATTGGAATTGCTTCAGCCTCCAGGTTTGTGATACAGAACACATTTTGTACATATGAGACAGGTGGGCTGGTTCTTAAAGTGTACAGGTTTTAATGTGTTTTTAACTGTTTTAAATTAAGGTTTACATGTGATTTTTTAAAAATTTTGTATTTCACTGTTTTAGCTATGCAGTGGCCCCTCCACTTTCACGAGGATTCAGGGCACAGAACCCTCACAAAAGTGGAAAAAACTGTTAATAACCCCCCCTCATATTCTCTTCTAGAGCTCCCCTCCATCCCCTTACTTTTTGACTTGGCACACGTTCTCTGTGACGGGGCCAAAGACAAGGGAATGGGAGAAGGAAGCACCAGAAGGGAGAAAGAAGACACGCATGTGCCTTGCCCAGGCACACCTGCCTTCTTTCTCCGTGTCTGGCAAATCACAAGAGAATGGGAGGAGGAGAATGGGGGGAAAGCCACGCACGTACCTTGCAAACAATCAAATTTGCAAACGTCAAATGTACAAACATGGAAGGAGGACTGTATTGTTATAATGTATGGTATAAGTAACTTTGAGTGCCATGTGAGAGAAAAGCAGGGCCATTAAATACATACATACATACATACATACATAAATACTTCTACATCCCACCACAAAAATAGCTCAATACCCACAGCAGAACATATGGCAACAGAATAAAACACAAAATAAACCAGCACTGGAACCAAAGGATATTCCTCCTTTACCATTTAGTGAGTCCACAGCCCTGTACCTGTTAAAAATAATTAGAAAGCACTGAAGTTGTATCTCATTAAATTACAACTGAATGCACTGCAGTTCCACCTTTGCTACTGAAAAGGGGAATGAAGGACAAATGACTGGTCAATCTCTGGTCTAAATTGCATTTATCTGCTCATAGAAGACTTGGCTTCTAACAGGCAACTGGTTGTACTTCCTTCTCAAAGAAAAAAAGGAAAAAAAAAAGAAAAAAAGGTCTTCTTTATCATCTCTGACTATAATCCAAAGCAGAATTGTGGTGTTTTGTCATGCGGTAGGTTTTACAGAACTGAATGAGTTCTTGGCAAACAGTGGTAGGATGTTTAGTTGGCAAGTATCTGCTGCCCCCTGATGGCTACAAAAAAAAAAGAAATAAAGGAAATTAAGAAAGCTTTGTAGTTGCTGTTGTTGTTGCTGTGTGCCTTCAAGTCTTTTCTGGCTTATGGTGACTCTAAAGTGAACCTATGATGGTTTTTTTTGGCGGGGGGCAAGATTTGTTCAGAAGGGCTTTGGCTTTGCCTTCCCCTGAGGCTGAGAGAGTGTGACTCCCTCAAGCCCACCCAGTGGGTTTCCATGGCTAAGCAGCAATTCTAACCCTGAGTCATAGTCTAACACTCAAACCACTATACCAAACTGGCTCTCTTAAGAAAGCTTAGGAAGAACAAAAATGTTCTTGTGTCACTAAGACTAACAGATGTTTCAAAGCATGTGTTTTGGTGAGGTGCATGCATCAGCTGTATGAAGTGTTAGCCCCAATTTCAGGTACATATACAATACACAGTGGGGCAGTCGTACTGTAAACAATGAAATCAGAGGAAAATTAAAATATTGCCAGTGAGAACTGCTTTACCAGTGCTGGCCACTCACAAATGTGATGCTCATAACAAACTGACACTAAGTACCAATTAATACATAGAATGTGAAAAATAACCATTATCTAGGTTTGAACCTCTGCTGACAGACAAGAATTTACTACACTGTTACTCAGCAGTTTCTCCTTGTGACCTCCCTGTGATATTTCTTTGCACCAAAACAGCTACTGTAAGATCAGTGACAATGTATTCTCGGAGACTGAGAAAATCTCCCACTGGTTGCTGAATATTGCTGTTTCTTATGTCAGATTTGATGGGATTGTTAACGAAACAGTGAAGAGTGAGAGGGAGCACAAAAAAGGAAGAAACAACTGGTGAGATATAACCTGCCATTGATCATTCTTGCTCATTGCTTCTTCCTCTTCTTGAAGCCAAAACACACTCTCTTCCTTCCTCAAGCCTTTAAGTACACTGGCAGACCCACAAATTATCTTCCAGTTGATCTTGTTTTACTAAATGCAGACATGAGGAATGTTCTGTACCTCCCCTACATAATTTGGGGCTGTTTAATTCTTACCTCCAAGATGCTTCATCCTTGCCTGATGGTTCTTAATGAACTCAAATGTGAAACTGATGATCTCCTAACCAAACTACATAACATGCCTCAAGAGTTAGCCTTTGTGGCAGACAATGGCAGAGTGGTTAATATAACCTAACTTTTAAAAAATGGGTTCAGGTGGATATAGTTTCTCACACAGGCCCTTTAGAGGTTTTTGAAAGTGTCAACAAATGAGTGGCCTAGAAAGAACACACTGTCTATTTGGATGTCCAAAAGGTTTTTGATAAAGTCCTTCACCAAAGACTCCTGAGCAAACATAGCAGCCATGGGATGAAAGGAGAGTTCCTCTTAAGGCCAAAAAACAGGGCACGCAAAGTAGGAATCAACGGTCTGTTCTCATAAACTGGGAGGTTAAACACTGGGGTCCCTCAGAGCTGTGTTTTGGGATGAGTGCTTTTCAACTTGTACATAAATGACCTGGAATTATGATTAAGGGTGAGTTAAATAAAGTGGCCAAGTCAGTATATGATGCAGTTTTATTTCAGTTGTTGAGAACCAAACTGGATTATGAAAGGTTCTCTCCAAATTAGGAGAATAAGCCTCAAAATGGCAAATGAGATTCAATGTAAAAAAAATGTATAGTTATGCATACTGTGGCAGAGATAAATAGGTAGGTAGGTAGGTAGGTAGATAGACAGATAGATATACAGTCACACACACAGACATACATATACACATACCAAAATTCAAATATATATTGAGACTAACCAAGAAAACTACTTTGAAATTGTGGTAGATAGTCAGAAGGTTGGTATTTTATGCAGCAGCCATTGATGAATACATTCAGGTACAAATCCACCTTACTGTAGCATAACCTAGCCTGTCACCAAGAATACTGTGAGAAACATCTATAAAAGCCTTTCTGCAACCAAGATATCCGACATCCACTGAATCCACCGATCCACTAAACTTATAACTATCAAGAAAGAAATCAGTTTAGCCAGAGATGACTTGTTCTTGAGAAACCTGCTCTTTGAGATCACAGCATTTTTCTCCAAATGCTCACAAGCCAACTGCTTAGATCACTTCTCAAAACTATCCAGGTGCCTATAGCAAGGCAACTAGTCAGTGAATTCCTCTCCCCTTGCAACTTTTGAAGATGGAAGTCACACTTACCTATATCTAAGAACCTGACTGTAAACCAAGAATTCTTGAAAATTATTAACAGAGGATGTGAGCCTAGATCCAAATGTTTCTTTAATAGATTAGATGCTGAAATCAAGCCACTTACTGCCTGCCTGTTCATTTACTGGCTAGCTATTCCTGTATAATCTTCATGACAAATATCACTTGCTGTAAAACACCCCAAACTAGAACAGCCCACCATAAAAAGAGCATCTATAAATCTGTCAACACTACTGAAAAAAGCTTTTGCTGCTCAGTGACTTAATTTGCTTTTCAAGATGAGAAAGGAAGCAGATGTTGCCACTTCATTGACTCCACTTACATAAATGACAGCACACAAGTTCTGTGACTGCAAAAAGAGGACCCAGAGAAAGTTTCTACTTTTCCTCCCCTTCTTTTTTCAATCTCAGCAAAGCGGGCGATGTTACAAAATAGTGTCCTTACACCCATGGCCAGCAGATGGCCACACTGCTCTGACTGAATTGCACTATAAGATAGACTTTGAATGCAGCAAGGTTGGAAGATGTTGCTGGACTGCAGCACTCAGCATTCCTGAGACTACACTGGCTAGGGCTGATGGGAGTTACAGTCCAAAAATATCTGGAGGGGCACATTCTCCTGATGCTTGGAAACTAGATACCACCCAAACAGTTTTAACCTTTTCCCTCCCCAGGGAACTCTAAGAACTCTCATTCCCAGAGGAAGAGTAACAGTCATGGAACATAATTCACAGCACAGGTATTCAAATATTGCATTCAAGAGTCTTTGAGAGGGAACCTCTTAGCAACATACGCAAGTGTAAGTCCAATGTACACTTCCTTATGATTTTTCTTAGTCAACGCAGAGGCTGGTATTCTCTTCCTTCCCCTGCGATAATCAAATCCTCCAAGGGCTCACTGTTTTGCTATGACAGACCTTCTTCTTTGGTCATTCCGTGGCTGATGGAGAGCAAAGGGCAAGGATGGGAGACAGGTCTGGTTGTGTCCCCATCATTTGGAAGGCACTGGAAGATCACAGCGGATGACATCATCAGTCTGCATCTGGCTATGGGGATAGAGCCAGGTAGGAGGGGAGGTATCAAAAACCTCTTATCATTATTAAATGTCATGCATGCTTCAGGATGGTCAGCTGGAGGAAAATGCTTACCTGCCAGGCTGGAAGAACCTTCCCTATGTCATTCAGGTTGATTCCATCTCCATCTTCACATTTTCCTTTTCCCATCCTGAGTCAAGAACGAAAGCAAAAAAGAGTGAATTAAAGCCTTGTGTGCAAATGAATTTGTACACTTGCTTTATAGAAAATGGCTTAGGCAAGAGAATATATACATATACATACTCGTGCACATATACACGTGAGCATTTCTCAAAATGTGACCAAGAACTCCTGCTTCCTGGTAAGATCTTTTTTTTCCCCTTCTCTGGGTTCCAGGTTTTATTCTTTTCACTTACAATCCATTTTATCATCACTCAGGATTACTAGGGGCATGCCAGTTTCACATTAGGATATGCAGCGATGAGATATTGATACTACTCTGAAACAACCACTCCCACTTGGCGTTGACACAGCATCCTGAGCACTATACAGCTGTCTTCTCCAACCCAGGTGTCATCCAGATGTTCTTATGCCATGTGGACGTGATAGGAATTGTAGTCAACATACCAGAAGTGTGCAAATTTGGTGAGTGCATACACAACTGCAGTGGGCTTTCACAACTATCCTGCAAGGAAGGTTGGTAACTGTTGTTGCCTTCAAGTCGTTTCCAGCTTATGGTGACCCTAAGGCAATCCTATTATAGGGTTTTCTTGGCAAGATTTGTTCAGAGGATGTTTGCCATTGCTCTCCTCTGACGCTGAGAGAATGAGACTCACCCACGGTCACCCAGTGGATTTCCATGGCCAAATGGGGACTTGAACCCTGGTCTCCAGACTCACAGTCTGACACTCAAACCACTACACCTTGCTGGTGCTAGCTGATGACTGCCATCCCCACAACGCACTAGAGAAGACTGAAAGACTTGTCTAGCAAGTTCATGGCTGGACTGATATCTGAACTCAGGGCTTTCTGCTCACATTAACCTTGCAGTTAAGACCCAAGAAGTTATTAACCCGGAAATCAGTTTACTGGCCTACTTGTCTTCTTAAAGATACCTATTTTAATAACTTGTAGCACACAGCCATTTTTCCCAGTCCAGTTGCCTGAAACTGATCTTTCTTAACTACAGGAGTCCAGGAATTCGCTATTTATGAGCCTGGTTCAATGGTTCTTACCCTTTCTCCCCCATCAGTCTAAACAGTATTTTTATAATAAACAATTTAATATATCAAACCAAGTGAGCAGCTGGGACATGAATTAATGCCATAGCATCTGCTCCCTATGAAAATAGTCTCTGTCATTCCCAGTTTCCTCCCTGTTCTCCTCAGATTGGTCAAAGTGCAGCCCACCCCTCAAGTTGTTATTGTGTCTCTTAATCCAGGCCCCCCAGACTGTACTTTTTCTGACCAAAAAAAGGGAAGGTGAGTAAATTTCCTCCTGGACATCTCTGACTCCCAACACTGTTTAATGCACATACACACACACACACATTTCTCAAAAACAGAAGTGGACTTCTAACTGCATCCAGTTTGGAGTTGTTTTCATTTTGCATTTCTGACAGTCTGTGTGGCCCCCATAGAGTCCAAGAGGCAGAAAACCAGACCTCAGATGTACCACAGTTGCTCCAACCCAGAGATTAAAGGTTCTGGCACAATATGAAGGGAAAGGTTCTGTCTGAGCCCTTGGAAAGTCACTGCCAATTTGAACAAACCAGAGATGCATGACCTTTTTGGACCAGAGATTCTGAAACTCCACTGCTGGCTTTAAAACAGTGGCAGCACACAGGCAAAAACTCACACAGAGAGGCCACAATGTACACAGCTCAACTGTAATGTAGTAGTCTCACATGAACTACAGAACTGTGCTGTGCTGAATCATTTATCCTCCCACTCCATCAACCCACCGGAGAGCCTGACCATTCCTCACTTGGTGGAAAGGGCAGGATCTCAGAAGTGCCTGGGTACATACCACTCTATTCTGCTTTGGTCAGACCTCATCTGGAATAATGTGTCCAGTTTTGGGCACCTCAGCTCAAGAAGGATATTGACAAGCTGGAGTGTGTCCAGAGGAGGGTGACCAAAACGGTGAAGGATCTGGAAGCCATGCCCTATCAGGAGAGGCTTAGGGAGCTGGGGATGTTTAGTCTGCAGAAGAAAAGGTTAAGAGGGGACATGATGGACACGTTTGAATATTTGAAGGGATGTCATGTCGAGGAGGGAACGGGCTTGTTTTCTGCTGCTCCAGAGACTAGGACAAGGAGCAATAGATTCAAACTGCAAGAAAAGAGATTCCACTTAAACCTCAGGAAGAACTTCCTGACAGTCAGAGCTGTCCGGCAGTGGAATATATTGCCTCAGTGGAGTGTGGTGGAGTCTCCTTCTTTGGAGGTTTTTAAGCAGAGGCTGGATGGCCATCTGTTGGGAGTGCTTCGATATGGGTTCCTGCATGGCAGGGGGTTGGACTGGATGCCTCCGGGGTCTCTTCCAACTCTGTGATTCTATGATTCTATGTCCCCATGGCATACTTAAACACATTGTCCACTGAGGTCTGCCAAGGTGCTCCAGAGGTCTCAGGGGCTGATACATCATTTTGCATCTGGCTATAGAGACACAGTCAAATACTTTTGCGTGATCTCACTCCTAGCTCTCCACTAGGCATGGAATGGCTACAAGGTGTGGCGGGGAGTCACAGCAGTTCTAGGTTAGATCCAGGGAGGGGTGGGCTTAGGATACTGCAAAGTGAAGAAGGGAATACTAGGTTCCATGCTGAGCTAAAATGGACATGCATCAGCATAAGACTAAAATATTTCTGAACATGCTACTAACAGAATGCCAGCTACAAAGTTCTCCTTCATTGCTGGGGGTAGGGGGAGGAAAAGACTTTTCCTCCACTTCCCCCTCACCATGATCCTGATACGGATTGATCTTTCCTATGTTTTACTAGCAATAGGAAATAAAGATTGAAATGAAGTCAACAAAAATTGGAGTAGGGAGTGTTCCATAGCAGTGTGGTCAGAGCACTCGTGGAAGCCACACTGAAAAGTCTTCAGGAGCCAAATGTGGCCCCTGGGCTAAAGGTTGTGCACTTGTAGAATAGACAGTACTTGGTGACACAGAACTTCCTTACCTCCCTATAAGGCAGTTTTTGTAAATGCATATATCTAGGTGGATCTTAAGACCTATGCCAATGTGATGTCAAATGCCCAAGGAACATCTGCAGTTTCTTCAAATTATAGGTTGTCCATCTGTTAGTAGTACCGCTTTCACCTGTTAATAAACTCTATCTACAACTGCCATGGAAATCCTTCATATGTGCTAGAACACATTTTGGGAAGGACAACGTGGGTAGCCTAAGCAACACCAAACCTCACTTTGTTGCAAAATGGCCAATGTATAGCTATAACTGGGCCCTTTAACTACCATTATCTTAGCAGTATGGCAAAAGCTGATTTTTCCTGAGCAACTCCAGCATGACTTAGGGCAATGATTTCCAGTCATAGTCCCCAGCATGGCCAATTGTGTTCCATACAATTGCCATGCTGGCCAGGAATTCTGGGAGGATTTGTAAAATTATTATTTTTGTTTACACTCTTCCTACTACAAATATGCCATAACTTATAGATAAATTACAACATTCAAATCCCTCTTCCTCCCACCTCCCCCAATCTTAGTTAATAAGGCAAATCTGTATCACTGTCTATCACTATAAATCTAGCTCATTTTCAAAGGACAATGGGCTGTACATTGCTCTTAACTTTCAATTACAAAGTCAATCTAAGTTGTCAGCATTAATATGAACTGCAGAGCCAAAGTCTTCCTATGTCTACCCTTCAGTGTTACTGCCTTTATATGAACTCAGCAACTACACCGTTTCTGTACACAAAACTCAGGCCTTGTAGCAACAATAAAACAATACAGAAAAGAAGGGAATAGCCATGTACAACCTCCTCAAGGGAGTGCTGTGATAAAACACAAAACTTTGGGCATAGTTCTCCCCCAACTTGTCATAAAGGGGGGGGGGGAGAGAGAGAGAGAGAGAGAGATAAAAATAATATAAAATATAATAATTGTAGCAAAATGACCTTGACAGATTGGAGAGCTGGGCCAAGGCTAGCAAAATTAAATTCAACATAGAGAAATGTAATTATATAATTATATTTATAATTATAATTAGGCAGAAAAAATGGAATGCACAAATATAGGATGGGAGGACACATGGCTGGATACAGTATACGTGAAAGTGACCTAGGAGTCTTGGTAGATCACAAGCTGAACATGAGTCAGCAGTGTGACACGGCAGCCAAGAAAGCCAACGTGATTCTTGGTTGCATCAATAGGAGTATGGTGTCTAGATCGAGGGAGGTAATGGTATCGCTCTATCCTGCATCGGTTAGACCTCATCTGGAATACTGTGTCCAGTTCTGGGCACCTCAGTTCAAGAAGGATATTGACAAGCTGTAGCGAATCCAGAGGAGAGCGACCAAAATGGTAAAGGGTCTGGACGCCATGCCCTATGAGGCCAACAAGGGCAATGCTGCAACAGTAGTTTTTTTTTTTAACCTTAGGACATTGTTTTTCAAAACAATTCTGAACAAGGAACTCTTCTCTTTGTATGCCTTCAAACATATCTTTGGTTGGAAATGGCGTGGGAATTCTCACATGCAGTAGGACCAACAGTGTAGTAGCAAATTTCAAAGGGCAGCCACTCATTATGACAGTTCCTACATCCATCCCCCTATGGAGAGCCCATCAATGCAGCCAGCTACATTCTTCATATCAACATACAAGTTCAAGCAGTTCTGAGTCTCACCAGTCTTTTGTAAAGTCAACAGATCTTAATTGCCTGGCCAAGGCTGGGCTCTGGCAGACAGGGCAAGTGAACTAAGGGAGAGGGCTCTTGTCCCTTTCATGGATGGGTCGAAGTGGGAAATTCTGAAATTCCCTTTTCTGTACAACAATTTAATGGACAGGAGCCTCTTCCTTATTTCACCTAGCAGCAGAGTAGCAGCATTACACAGGGATAAGCTATTGGAAAAATTCATTTCCTGCTCTGCTAGTGTGAGGATTACAGATAAGCTCACAGGGATGCTATGAGTATGTGTATGCGCGCACACACATGTGCATGCATGTCAAGTGAAATTATCAAATAATCAATTATCTGCTAATCAAAATGGGCCAGTAGTTCAACACTGCCAGCCCTCACTCTATACCAAACTGAAAGGAATTCCTTATGCAACAGAAACTACATAATCGGGCAAACGGATTCTGAGGACAGCAGATGGGCTGTGAGCTTCGTCTCAACCCTATCTCCATTACTCTCTTTGTCTGTCAATGGGGGCCATTAACCACGGAAGAATGAACTTCCTCTAGGCAACACTTACAGTGGGGGTGGGAAACATGTGGCCTTCCAGATGTTGTAGCCAAGTGGGCTTAATTCTCTGTCACCTCACACAGAATTGTACTGCATTGTACCAAAACACATCTGCCTATCAGACATTGTTGGACTCATCAGTACCCATCATTGGCTATCGTTCCTTGAGCCCAAATATTGTATGTCCCAGCACTAACTGTCCCCACATGGGTTCTCCAAGCCATTTTTGGACAAACCATGTCTTAAGGGCACTGAAAGGCAATGATGTTCATTATGTCAGTAACTTCACCACATCCCAAACAGACATATTCATGATCAGTTCAAGAACTGTGATAGAAAACATGTAAGTGAAATAAGAATTTCTCTCTCATGCACAAACACTCAGTGTTCATTTCATTCAATGTACATAACCCACCATCAGATGAGGAAGACTTTAGAGTTACTGTGTACATAAAAAGCAGTAACAAAAACATTCCAGACTGAATTGGAGGCCAGAAGTTAGAGGTAATTTTGCTTTAGGCATAATTATACTGCAAGTTTGCACTGATTTTATTCTATTCTAGCAGTCACAGCTTCTGCTCAAGAATTTTGGGATGTGTAGTCTGGTCACAATGATAATTCAATCTTAATCTGTTCACGATCCCTGATTGCATTGTTGAACTACAGATTTCAAAGTTCACTGTATAGCAAGGGAGAATGCCCATTATGCCAATTTAAACCTTGAGCACAGATATGCCCATGGAGACACGTGTACCTATTTCTAGCCAGTACAGAAGGTCAGACAAGCTAATTACAATCTCTCTAAACAACAGAGCCTAATAAAAGTAAGGGTTAATACCACTTGGCATTAACCAAGTGGCGCCTGTATTCGAGTGCCATGCAATAAAAATAGGGGTTAATGATGCTTGGATTCCATTTGTGAAAAGTACACACTGCAATTAAACAATATGCACTGTAGCTTTCTGTGGATCAAATCAGACATACTAAAAAGATGTAACCATTTTGCCTAGTGGTATACTTGAATTTCTTCTGAAACAGCAGCAAAAGCTGGACTTAATGTTCTTTGCCGGCAGAATTAAAACCTGCTGACTTTTACATGAAATGATTCCAAAACCTAGAACACAGTAAGTTTAAAACAACTGTCCACCTAAAACACTGTCTCTCAATTTTTCAGTAATATAAAGGGATATGATAGGAAAGATGGCATGTGCAGCATGAGTTTTTGGAAGAAAAAAAATGTAGAAAATACCATCAGTTTGTTCAGTTTACTCGCACAGGAGCTAACCGTGTTGCTTTGAGTATGGGGGTTGTTTTAGAGGTCTCTGCATGATTAGCTAGAAGATTTCAAGGAAGTGGTGTGAATGTGTTCAACAGACTTACAAACTTCTCTGTGATCAGGAACCCAAACTCATAATTCATTTTATTAAGCAAACTTCTTGCTTTATGATCGAAAAGATTCCCTCAGAAATGCACAGGAAATCTGAGAGATAATGTAGCATGGTGGTCAATGTGTCACACTAGGACCAGCAACACCCAGATTCAGATCTCTACTCACATCTATTCATAACAAGAAGCTCACTGGAACTCACTGGGCCACTCATCTGCTCCCAGTCTTGCAAGAACAAAACAGGAAAGTATCGGGCACACCATCCTGAATACCTCACAGGAGGGGTGGAATAAATTTATAACAGAAAGTAAAAGAAATGGCCAAAAAGACTCTTTGGCAACCAAATAGCTGCTACTTCCCATCAGTATCTCACACGGAATTTTTACTCAGTCTTATTTAAAACACTAATCTATAATAGTTTAAGGCATTTAAATTAGGGATGGGCCAACCGAATCCTCAGATTCTTGAATCCTTGGCAAGATTCGCGGATCCGAATCCCAGCCCCAAAATAGGCGAATCAAATTCTTCGAAGCCACACCTCCTCCCGCCTGCCCCCGGTGCGATCTGGCCTGGGGCAGGCAGGAGAAGCTTGCAGGGAGCACGATCTCTTGCTCCTCATTCTTTTCCTGCGGGATCCTGCCCAGAATCCTGAAAGTCTTCCTGAAAGTGAAAACTATTATTTAATTTTTATTTTCACTAAACAGAGATGTCAAATTCTGCTTCAAAAACACTTTTCAGTAGAGGTGCTTTCTTTCCCTTGCTTTTTAAGCCCTTTTTTGAAAAAGGATTTGAAAGATTCAAGATTCGTGGATTCCCAGAACCTTCCAGGGATTTGGATCCGGATTGGAAAATTCTGGATTTGTCCCATCCCTAATTTAAATTATAATAAAGAAGACAGCAGTATAGAACATCCCATGAAAAGACCACTAAAACCAGTCAACAGCCAAAAGTCTTTCTATATAAAAAGGTCTTTGCTTCCCAGTGGAAAGAAAGCAAACAGGAGTCCAACCTAGGAGAACCCACTAAGAAGGTTCCTTCCTGTGTCCCCACCAAATGTGTCTGTGATAGTGATGGGAGAGCAAGAATGTAAGAGAAAGAATATAAATGTGCTCCAGTCATTCAGAGCAGGACTTTTAGTGAGGCAGCATCCATCAGGTAGGATACTCTTCCTCCTGACAGTAGGTACATTCTGACAATTCTTAACTTTAAGCTGTTGTTGTGTGCCTTCAAATCGTTGCTAACTTAAGGCGACCCTCAGGCAACCCTATCATTGTTTTTTCTGGGGCTGAGAGCATGTGACCTGCCCAAGGTCACCCAGTGGGTTTCCGTGGCCAAGCGGGGAATTGAACCTTTGGTCTTCAGGGTCATAGTCCAACGCTCAAAACACTACACCATGCTGGGTCTCAGCCTATGTTTTAAACCCATCTGTTTTTGTAAGGCTTCCCCCTGTAGTTCAATCCATTATATGTTCTCCTTTTGCGCAGGCTTGAGGAACTCGTGACCCTATTGGGTGGGATGGGATGACAGGAGCTGCAGCCTATCGGGCATGATCAGCCCTGCTCTTACACAACACGTAGCTGTTGCACATTCATTTTTATATACTGTTTTATATTGCATGTTTTATGATTGTTATACAACTCTTTGAAAACTCTTTGAAATCTTTAGATGTGACTGGTTTGCAAATACTCATAAACAAACAAAGTAGCCACATCATTCATTTAGTTTGCAAAATCTGGCTTTCCCCATTGAGAAATATGGGTCACTTCAGCACATAAAACTGATGGGTGTGCACATGTACAGCAAGTGGAACACTGACTATATGCTATAAAGTGTACAGATGGAAGTGCAAATGCTCCGGCATTCTGCTCTGAGATATATCAAACTCTTCAAATTAGGCAACCTATATTCTGAGGCAAGAAACAATCGCATGGGTTAGCCTAAGTCAGTTTGCTAATGTTTTGCTTCAGCTTCTCCCTCTATAAAAATGATAGCTTGACTCCCAAGACTGCTGAGAACACAATATTGCAAGCGTGCACGCATGCTTTTTTAAAAAAACCACACCATTGCTATTAGTGTCAACATCATCCCTTCTAATTCTGAATCAGAGTGGTCTGGTGCATATCAGTCACTTTGGAAGTAAAGGTGGTCACTCAAAATTAAAGTAATGGTTTCTGAATATAAGAGATACTGTGCAGGTATGCAAATTATGCTGACTGGTAAATTCAACGTGAAAGAAAATGGGGAAAAAATCCTAATAGGTCCTATGTTAAGTGATTTCCAGGATCTATGCATGGGAAGAGGGAGATTCTTAAAAGAAAGTTAAAAGGAAAAAGAAGGGAAGAACAGAAACACTGCTATAAGAGATTTGTGATGCATTGCAATATTTATTAAGGGTCTCCACCTATTTTTGGTAATATTAGATAAATTTTTCAAACAGCCATACATTCAAGGCTTCCCTTCTTGAATTCAGAAGACGCAAAGATTTTCAAAGCTGAAATTCTAAGTTCAGACATTGATGTGAAAACAAGTTACTTACCCTTCTCTGTCTATGTGTGGGAGCGGATGCTTGGGGGTGTTACGGAGCTTTCTGTGGAACTGCGTGAAGTCAAGTTTTTCAGGTTGCAAGTCCCAGGTGGCACCGCTAGAAAGGAGGGAGAAAACGGAGAGCAAATGAGGGACAGAAGGCTTGGACTTAATTAAACATACTAATGAGTGTATCTAATGGAGAGATCCAGGAATTAGATATACCACGAAAACCCAAGCATCAGAATTTAATAGTCAAACCAGAAGCATATGAGTTCAGAAACCCCCCTCTGAACACAGAGGGAAACGGAAGCACACGGTTTCTCCTGGCAACTGGCAGGCAGTTAGAAGCTTCTGGCTTTGTCAGTCTAGACCAGTAGTGTGGAAAGTGTGGCCTGCTAAAGCCCCTCAAAAGAGCCCCCAAATCCCCAGATACCTCCAAAACAATTGGACTTTTTTGGCTGAATATTTGGCCCTAAAACAGAAAAAATAGCCGCCAAATGTGGCAGCTGGGTCCCCTTTCTTATTCCGGAGTGAGAGTGTGGCTCATCGGGGGCCATAGCAGCAGAAATAGTCCTTCCCATCCCCCATAATTGTCCACTCTTGTCCTAGACAAACTAGAGGCTCACCTGTCCTTCCACCATGGCTCGAATGGCTTGGAAGAATCTCCTGCCTGCTGCCGTCAAGGTTCCAGCTCCACCCAATGAAAGCATAATCCTTTTACAATATGGCACCCCTTCCCTAGATGTAGAGGGCTACAGCTTCCATCATCCCCACCCAGCATGCCCTGCTAAGCAGAAATGATAGGATTTACACAGCCAACATATCTATGGGACACCAGATAGGGTTGTAAATAAACGCTTATTTTGCTTTTCCGCGCACAGCTTCAAACGTCTTCTCCCCACTGGGCAAGACGAATAGATTACCGTGCAGATTTCTATGATTTTTTTTTTTTTGCACTGAGACATTTTTGTGAAAAATTTAGTTGCCCCAAAAAGTTGTTTTTCTTTAACTTGCTGTCTGAGGTTTTTATAGTACTTATATCTTTGTTTTCGAACAGTGTGCTATGTTGGACAGATCTGTTGCTCATTGGAATGGCCCATCTTTGTCTAGCCTCTCAAAGGTTTCGGGAAGATTGAGGTAAGTGATATCACAGTTCTACTTTTAAAGTAATAACCAACTTTTTCAACTGAACAACATGAGAGGTTAGAGTACAAGCTGATTAACAACTAGAATTATATGGTGCCTCCCAACATAATCATTAACAGTGAAATAATTTTGAATGGCATGTTTAAAAAGGATGGGAACTAAGCAACAACTTTTAGTAGCATACTAAACAGAAAGGATAGTGTCTTCATAAAATACAAACTCACCTAAAGGACTCAAGAGTATTGGCTGCCCAGATATCTGTGCCCAGCATGTCCAGGGAATTGTCTTTGTTGCCATTCTATTTAAAGAAGAAGAAAAAGAGAAAGAAGAGGAAGAAGAGGAGGAGGAAGAAGAATGGGGCAAAATCATTATTTTCAAGTGGGACTACGTGCTTACTGTGTAGCTGGTACAATATAATTCACTGTTGCTGAATCTTGCTTTTGGCCAATTAAGCCAATGTAAATGCGATAAGCCTTAGCAGGAAACTGGAAAAAATCAGTACTTGGATTTTAGATGTAACTTACTGCAGAATACATGCAGAATATCACTCAACATGGATGTAGTTAGCCCCAAAATGGCCCTTTGGTCACTTGGGGAGGACTGGAGGATAGAGATGTCTGAAACTGTTGACTCTAGTGAGACCAAGAAATTTTTATGCTACTTTTCAGCCATGCAGAAATTATACTGTAAACTAATGCTACTCAAACTGATGGATCGTGGACTGGTATCAATTCCCAGGGCTACTAGTCCCTGAGAAGTTTCCAGGACAGAAAGAACTGTAGTCAACGGACACAAATATGGTACCTGTATCTGGCACATGGCTGGAAGAAATGGCATTCCTTCATATCAGACAGCTTCAGATCCACTGTTGTGAACAACAACATTACGTTGTAGTCACTCTAGGTCTCATTTTGGAAGAAAGGCAGGTTACAAATTTTTAAAAAAGTGAGAATTTGAAGGTTAGTTATCTTAGTGGGTGAAGCTTCAGAAACACTGTGAAGCAAGGAAGTGAAGCTGAACATTTCTTATTTAGGCAATACAGTCAGCCCTCCACATTTGCAGGTTTTACTTTTGTGGATTTGATTATTCACGGATTATTTGCTCTGCTGCCCCCCTATGCCATTTTTAATAGGGACTGCAAGCCTTGTGAGACTGAGAAACTGCAAATGAGGCTTGTAATTCCCTATTAAAAATGGTGTGGGGCAGCAGTGGAGGTGGCAGTAAGCCCACCAGCTACCCTCTTCTGCCTTGTAGAGGAACCCTGATGCCTCAGAGGAACCCATGGTGGACTGAATATGGTGATCATACTTTTCTGTGTGTGTTAAATACGGTTTGGGAAGGCCTAGACTTATTTGTTGTTTTTCCACTTTCATGGGGGTCCTGTGCCCCTAACCCTAGCGAATGTGGAGGGATGGCTGTAGTCTTTTCTCCTTAATGTGGATAGGCTCACAGATGGATGTTAATGCAATTTCTTACTTGACAAGACATTAACAGAAGCTCCATACAACTTGTGACTCAGCCCAACACAGTGCACCAGCAAAGTATAAAATCTATTAATCTTTTGCTTTATCTTGTGTGGTGAGGACTGTTTGGAAGAAGAGTGTTTGCAGGTAATATCTTACGGGGCACAGGCTGAGCAGGCCCTGCATGCATGTCTTAATCAATAATACTCATTCCTTTCCCTACAGGAGGGGTGGGCAAATTTACCTACATTCTTTGTGCAGAAACATAATTACTATGTTAGGCTAGTTACGCCAGCTCAGAATGCTGCAAAATCTATTTGGAAACACATCTGGAAGAAACAATATTAGAGTGGCCTATGGCCGGCTATTGATTACAATGATCCAAACTGCTAAACAAATGGGTTGACCCTCACATTCAACTCAGAGGAGCTGAGAACCTTGCTACTGTTTGAGAACTATATAAAAAGCTATTGAGAAATAACTTCCTTTTGTGGTTACCTATCATTATACTTTGCTTTTTCTACATACCTAATTTACTTTTTAACTTGCAACACGGGCTCCTGCCCTTTATTCTCTTTTTGTATATACTATTGAAAAATAGCGAGGAGAAAGAGAATGGTCCAAACAATTTTTCTCATTAGACAATTTGAGAAGTAGAGGAAAAAAACGTTGGGCTTTCAATTTTAAGATATCGGAAGACTGGCCTTTTCTCAGAATAGATATCATTTTTTTCTGTCTGTTCTCTGGCTTTCATATCCCATACATCGTGAAATTCTGCAAAATCAAGGTATAATAAACCTGGATTTGAAAAATACGCTTCAAAATATCCCTGCCACGTTACATCCAGAATATGGGCAACTAAGCAAATAGAGAGATTCCATCTAAATGTGCACAGGTTTCTAGTTAATACTCACAGTTCTGTACTGCAGAATTCTGGGGCATTACGGTCACTCAACACGGCAAGCCTAACTTGTCCGTCCACAGATTCTACACACAACACACCAATGCACACACAGCAAAAAAGATCATGTCCCTACTGGACAAAGCCTACAACAAGCAGCGGCCAACAGACGAGAGGCTGTTTCCAGCTCTCCTAGTCTATCTTGCATCACCAGCACCACCAGCACCAGAGGATACCTTGGTTGAATGCCTGAACTGGCTGCTTCTCCCTCGGTCGCCAGACCTTGATACAGACCCACGCCTGGAGCCTGAACTAGGCCGGGATCCTGAACTGCCACTGCTGCTGTAATCCCAATCTTCCTGGAAACAATAAACAGCTCGCCTTAGTCAAGGACAACTTACCAAAGCTATTAAACGCCTCTGAAAGGGGACAGGAGGGTGAAAAGGGTAAGGAGGGCAACAAGCCTGGGAATTTCCTATCTTAAGCATCCATATCATGCACTACTATGTTCAGTCACTCCCTTGGAAGTCACAGGTGGTCAAGGATTCTGCACAGGTAAGTGGAGAATGGACAGTCTCCTTGGTTTCTCCTCTGGCTGCAGAAGAAGAGAAACCCGTCCCTCAGCTCTGCACAGGGGTGCAGCTGCCAGAGGAGGGACAGTAAAATCAGGGCACTGCTCCCCCAAAAAAGAATTCTGCCCCCCCGGCCATGAAATTTTCCTTCTGTCTCCACGCTTCTAGCATTAAAGAGAGTGAGATGCCGAGAACGGTTCACATCTGGTAACGTTCTGGTTCTCGGGTTTGCATTCCCTTCATCACTTTATCTGCCTATTTGCTTTGAGTTACTTAACTGTACAGTCAGCTCTCCAAATGCACTAGAGTTAGGGGTGCAGGACCCCCGCGAAAGCGGGAAAATTGCAAACATCAAAATGTGTGTATCTGTGGGAAGGGGGCTGAGGCAGGGTAGGCAGAATGGGCACCCAGGTCCAAAGCAGTTCAGAGAAGGGACGAAAAAAGGAGATGCAATGGCATAACGGCCCTATACTTTCTCTGAAGGATTCTTTTAAATCTGTCCGCTAACACTAGGCAAAGATTTTGTAAATCAACGTTTAGCAAGGAGATAGTCCTATCGTTTTTCATTTCTAACTGGTCTTTCCCTTCTTTAGGTATCAAGGGAATATGTGCTTCCCTCCATGACAGAGGGATGTCTTCTTTTTCTGATTCTTGAATTACTCTTTGTAATGGGCTAAGTAATTGGTCAGGACCAATTACTTGACCAGGGGTGGGTTTTTACAGGTTTTCAAGTCCTGGTCAGAGTAGTTGAGAGGGAAGGTTTCCCCCAGAAAGGAAGCGCCCGAGGTGAGAGACTAGAGGTTTGGGAAACTCACCAATAATCGAATCTGTGAAAGTCATAGGGCCAACCGTATTTCCAAATGTCGAATTGAAGTTTTAAGTCATTGCAATGCTAGAAATTTGAGAACTGAAGGGACAGCTTATTGGTGAGTCAGGATTCTTATTTGGGAGATAATATCCTGATTTTGTCTCCCCCCACCAAGAGCTACACCTCTGGCTCTGTCCCCACTCTACCAACCTGTTGGGCAGAAAGCAGTTTTATTTATGCACAAGTTGTTGTTGTTGTTGTTGTTGTTGTTGTGTGCCTTTAAGTCTTTTCTGTCACATGGAGGCCCTAAGATGAACCTATCATGGCAAGATTTGTTCAAGGGGGGTTTGCCGTTGCCTTCCTCTGGGACTGAGAAGGTGTGACTCGACCAAAGTCAGCCAGTGGGTTTCCATGGCTTAGCAGGAAGTTGAACCCTGCTCTCCTAGAATCTTAGTTCAACACTCAAAGGCCATTTCCACACTGGACTGTTATAGCGCTTTGATTCCACATTCAACATCCTATGGAATCCTGGGGGTTGCCGTTCCGGGAGGGGCCGGCCGGCCCCTCCCGGAACGGCAACCCCCAGGATTCCATAGGATGTTGAATGTGGAATCAAAGCGCTATAACAGTCCAGTGCGGAAATGGCCAAACACAACCCCCACGCTGGTTCTCCATTTACAAGCCTATTAGAAAGCTAATATTCTGCATTTCCATGCTGACTACACACAGGGGACATTTAGAAGGCTACCCCAACAAACAAAAGTGTACAGGCTTGTATTTTTCATCGGGCTATTTATTATAAGGCCGAAATTGTTTATCCTGTGTTAATAACTTATTTGAACTACATTCATACTCCAGGTTGCCTTCTCTAGGAAACACCCCTGAACAACTCTGACCTGCAACAAAAAATTTAATCCGTTTCTCCCTTGCTTGAGTATATTCCATGTTTTCAAAAAAGAATTAAAGCCCAAATTCTGCATCTAGGGGAGCTAAATTCTGCATTATGTTACCTAATGAAATTTGCACATTTTCTCATTTTGCATAACTTATTGAATGTGGCCCTTTAACTACCATTATCCTAGCCGTACGGCAAAAGCTGATTTTTCCTGAGCAACTCCAGCATGACTTAGGGCAATGATTTCCAATCGTAGTCCCCAGCGTGGCCAATTGTGTTCCTTACAATTGGCCATCCTGGCCAGAACTTCTGGGAGGATTTGTAAAATTATTATTTTTATTTACACTTTTTCTACTACAAATATCTCGTAACTTATAGATAAATCACAACATTCAAATCCCTCTTCCTCCTACCTCCCCCAATCATAGTTAATAAGGCAAATATGTATCATGGTCTATCACTACAAATCTAACCCATCTTCAGAGGACAATGGGCTGTACATTACTGTGAACATTCAATTACAAGCAAGGCTAATCTTGCCTTGTAATTATTATTATTTGTCTTATAACCTCTTGCCAAAACAGATCTATTTTAGGGCATTCAAACCACATAGGGTTATATGTACCAATAACCTCAGATCCTCTCCAGCATTTTGGTGAAATATTATTTCCTATCTTTGACTGTCTAAGAGGAGTAAGGTACCATTTGTGGATTATTTTAAAGGCATGTTCCCTTACTGGTGCGGACATGGATTTAAATAGTAGTGATAACCAGACATTGTTCCAATCTTTCTCTAGAATTGTGATTTTCAAGTCTGACCCCCAGACTGTTTTTAGAATAAGTGTGTTTCCATATATATGCATATTTAAACAATTATATATGGATGAGGCCAAGCCTTTAGTCTGTTGTTCAGAATTCTCACATGCTCTCTCCATTACAGTTGGAAGTCTTAAACAATGTCATGGACTGTTATTGTGGAACATTTATTCTAAAGATAACAAACACCTTGAACACAAGAATTTGATTGTAATCTTTATCCTGGCTGCTCGAATGGAAATAGCTAGATGCTGGAAAACTAGAGATGTTTCTCTGGAAGCTTGGTGGGGAGGAATATGGGATTTATGACTTTTAGAGAAACTCTCAGACAATATGCAAGCATATAGGGGAATAAAAAAGAATGAAACTTCTGATGAAACATGGCTTCCATTCAATGAATATATGAATGCAATAGGAGATTTACAAGGTTATCCCAAACTCTCTGTAGAATTTTCGGATGTTTGATGAGATCTTTAATAGACAACGGTAGGCATTATACTTGAATTATGGACGTAAATTATTGTTGTAAATCGTTTGTCTTACTTTTTTTATTGTATTCCTGTGTACTTATGTCATTTTATGTAATAAAATTAAACAAACAAACAAGGCTAATCTAAGTTGTCAGCATTAATATGAATTGCAGAGCCAAAGTCTTCCTATGTCTACCCTTCGGTGTTACTGTTTTTATATGAACTCAGCAACTACACCATTTCTGTACATAAAACTCAGGCCTCGTAGCAACAATAAAACAATACAGAAAAGAAGGGAATAGCCATGTGCAACCTCCTCAAGGGTATGCTGTGATAAAACTCAAAACTTCATGCATAGTCCTCTCCCCAACTCGTCATAAAAGAAAAGAGAAAAAGAAGAAAGGTTACAATCCTATGAATGTATTCCCGAGCAAGCATGCAGAAACTAGGTCTCAATAAACTTGCCAATAATTTTAAGACTGTATCCAATATTCATTGTACAGTAAAACAAAGACATAGCGATGGGACAAATCCAGAATTTTCCGAATCTGGATTTGGATCTGAATTCCTGGAAGGTTCTGGGAATCCACGAATCTCGAATTTTTCAAATCCTTTTTTTAAAAAGGGTTTAAAAAGCAAGGGAAAGAAGGATAATCTCCGGCAAGACTCAGGTCCTTTCTGCACGGCATTTGCCATGTGAAAGGGCGCCTGGAGCATCGCGCGATTGTGAGGGGTGATCTGCACGATGCACTCACAATCGTGCGATGTTCCAGGGGCCGGCAGGCGTCAATCGCACACTTTTTCATTTTCGGCTGGAAGTTGAAAATGGTGCACAATCTCGCATTGCTCTCGGGCCCCGCATGCACTTACCTGGCGTGTGGAGCCTCTGGAGCTGTGCTGGTCGCGCTTCCCGCCGCAGCGCAGCCTGGGAAACTCCCAGGCTGCGCTGTGGAAGGAAGAGGCGGGGCTCTCGCATGAGCAGGCAGCTCGTGAGGAGCTGAAGCAGCAGGGATGCGAGAGTCTCTCGCCGGAGGCTGCTCATGCGATCCCCACACCCCAGCGCCGGAAAAAGGTAAAGTGCGGAAAGGGCCACACTCTTTCAGCCTTAGCAAAAGCCCAGGCAAAGGCAAACCTCCCTCTGAAGAAATCTGGCCAGGACAATTGTCATAGTTTTGCCTCAGGGTCTCCCCACGTTGAAAATGACATGAAAGCCCTTTTTACACAGGCAGGAAAATGTGGATTAAACCCACATTTTCCGGCCTGTGTAAATAGGGCCACATACTACAGTACAGAGAAAATCAAGGTCAAAACTGGATTTTCTTTGCATAGCTCCTTCTGGCATCCTGGGGTTTGTAGTTTGATGATGCACCAGCACACTTTGGTAGAGAAGGCTGTGACACCTTGTAAAACTACAAACCCCAGAATTGTGTATGAAAGAGCTTTGCAAGGGAGCTACGCAAAGGAGTCTTTCAGCTGTCCTTGAAATCTCAAGACTGTACCTTCCAGTCAAGTGCTGAACTTAAATATTAAATGTTCAATTTAAATATCTTAGAATACAATTTCTGAAATTGTTAGCAAAGGCTATTATTACCCCAAGGGAAAAACTCACCTACTTGCCATCTCCCCTTACGTGTCTAGTCTCCCAGGTTTTCAGGAGTCCCGGTCTCTGAGGCTTTTAGGCTTCCTGGTCTCCAACAAACTATTTGGTTGGTGGATTCGAAATATTCAGTTTGCCTATTTTGGCACAGGGATTCAGATTCACGAATCTCAAATCCTTCCCAGGATTCAAGGATTCAGTTGGCCCATCCCTACACACACATAGATGGGGAAATTTACATGAGCAACTCCTACATGATGCACTTATGCTTTCTAAAGTCATTTTCCAGAGCATGGAAAAGTTATGCCAGCCAGGAGATACTGGGAGTTGTAGTCTAATAAGATCAACTTTTCCCAGCTCTTCATCATTAACAGAAGCAGAGGAACGGGTACCAAGAAATTTCTAAACTTTTCTCAAAGTTCAAAGCTGGTCCACTCCCAGGAATTCAACTCTTGCCTTACAGCTGAGACACAAGGAAGCTGGCTGCCACTGTGTTATGTATGGAGCTCTAAATTTACACCAATAGAGTTTTATAAAGATTACTAGTATTCAAAGCCTTTTCATGTATGGACATCCCTGTGGAATTTACAACCACATACAACTGCATTACTGCAGGAAAAAACAACAATATCAAAGATAATCCTATTAGGAATGCCAGAAGAATGTAAATATATGCTTTGCGGAATAAGGCCCTCACCTCTCAGACCAACACACCCATCCCCACACACTAAGCTACATACTAGTAAAAAGTCCTTCACTTTTCAGAGCTTTGCTCACTCAGAGAGGCAAAAATGAGAGCATTGTTTGTATCTGGCTTTTAAAACATTACACGATTTATATCCTTCGCACTCATGGAATTGATCCTGGTCATAACAATTTAAAAAGAAAAATAAAAAAATAAAAAGCAAGCAATTTGGCTTACATCCAGAGAGAACTTCCCAACGCTTAAAGGATTTTAAGAATCTTACGTTTAGTGGGGGCAAATGACCAATGGAGGTGAGCAGAACAGGATCTGTGCCCCTCCCGCTATTGTATTACAGGTCCCATTAGTCACAGGCACCATAGCCAATGGCTATGGATGGTGGGAACTTGGATTCTAACATCTTGAGGGTCATAGGTTCTTTACCTTTCCGACAGAGGTTTAAAGCAGGAGCGGCAAAAATAAATTAGGTAGGAGGGACACACTAGAAAAGGGAGTGGGTTGCAATTGCTGTAGGGAAAACTAAGTGATTGATCTCATAGGTACACTCACCACAGCCAGCATATTGCTTGCTCAAACAGAAATAAACTGAAAGTGTTTATTTTCCAGAGCTTAGCACAGGGCAGAAAAATGCCCATAAGTTTGGAAAGCAATGACAGTTCTGTCAAATTATTCCACATAATGTTAACAATGGTAGATCTTTCTTCAGGTCTTTCTTGTTACACAATTATAGCATTCTGATGCCGCTTTAACTGCTGTGTTTCTATCCTATGAAATCCTAGGATTTAACTGCTGTGTTTCCATCCTATGAAATCCTAGGATTGTGAGGTATAAATGGGTCCAAGAAGTTTTGCAAGGTTTAAACTGTCCCAAGAGCAAATTGAGCCTGAATTCTCCCTAGAAGCCAAAATAACTAACCTGAGGCTATCATACTTTGGCTCTATCATGAGACAATACAACTCATCGGAAAAAACAATAAAACTTTGTAAAGTTGGAGGCAGTAGAAAAAGAGGAAAGCCACAATGTAGATGGATAGGCTCAGCCAAGGAAGCCATGGATTTGAGGGGGTGAGAATTTAGCAGGGTTTTCAATAACACTGTATCCTGGAGATCTCTCATTCATAGGGCTGCTATTTGTAGAAGCCGACTTGATGGCAACTAACAAGAATGGCGTATTTAGAATTACTTACCAGAGAGCTCTATTGCCTCAGCAAACCACAAATCCCAGGATTCTGTAGGAAGCAGCCATGACAGTTAAAGCAGTACCAAAATGCTGTAACTATGCAGCATGGAAAAGACCTTAAGGAAATCTGCTTTCCAGGCCTGTGTATAGGAAAAGAAGCTTTGCTACCATTCCCTACTCCTGCCTTGGCAAATCTAGTGAAGGGAAATGGCCTTTGTAACATGGCCTTGAAGTTCTCCAAAAGGAGGATAACAAGGTAAATAGTAGCCTGCATTTGTTCAGCCACAATACTGTAGAAGAAAATTCAGCAAAGCAGGCCTCCTTCATGATCGCCATAGCTATGCCCCTTCTAAGATTACAAGATCTTTTAAGAGCACAAAATTCAAAATGAGCTTTCAGTCTCTAGTTTTGTTTGGAGTTCTGTTCAATGTAGATGCAAGATGAAGCTGAGGCTGAGCAAGAAGACAGTGACAGAAAATGAACAGCATTTTGTATGTCTTAGCATAGTGTCATATACAGAATGACACTACAGTTCACCATTCACTGGTCCTACCTAGCTGCTGTAATCGCACCCTGCCTCCCATGACCATACAATGTCTTGTGGAGAGCAGCTCAGAGGAATGGAGCAGTGTCTGGCTATGTTCCTGTAACCAGACGAGAAATGATTACATCATCCCCTGAAATCCTCTAGTGGTCTCAGCAGATGACATCATCACTCTGCATCTGGCCAGGCGCTTCTCCAATCTTCCCCCACTTTCCACCAGGCACGTAATGGCTGGTGGGAGAAGGGGGCCTGCAGAGGCTCTACAGTAAATTGACGCAAGGCTTTGATGGGTGCAGAGGGAGATAGAGAAATCCAACTTTTGCATCAACCACAAAGACATATGCAGGCATTAGACTGACTTACGTTTGTCTACACCACTAACAGGACACTAGACAATGAGGGCTCTCTAAATGCAGTCTGTGGACTGTGATTCCCTCACTGCTGTACAGATGAACGATTTAAAAATCAGTAGGGGTGGAGAACTAAGAAGCATGTGAAGGAGGAATGCTAATGCCACCCAAGAATGGGATTGTTCTCTCAAGCTCATTCGCCTTGCTGACTATAGTGGTGGCTGATGGCTTTTGTTTCAGCAGGTGTATGCATGACTGTGTTCAGGCTAGGTGAACTTTAAAAGAGCCACTCAAGTGTCCTTTTGGGTCCTTTTTTGGTTTACTTTAAAGTTAAGACTAAAATCCAGAGTGAATTCACTACCCCAGCTGACATGGAAGCCACCAACTGATGCTCCTCATACATTTTCACTGGGGTGATGCAAATCCAAGTTATGGACTCAATTTCTGCCACTAACAAAACTAGCTATAATTCACAGAATTCCTTTGGAATATAGCATTGCTCCATCTAATCCAGTGTTAGTAATGCTGCCCAGAAGCTGCAGCATTCCAGTGTTTCAAATAAAAAGTCTGTCCCAGACTTCCCTTGGAGAAGGTACAGGAACTGAAAAAAGCCAGGTGATCTGCTCTTGAGATGAAAGGCTCTCACTAGAAGTAAAGGGCCAATGCCCCTCTGTGACTCAGCATGGCTGTTCCCGAATATACAAACTCCTGAATGTCAATATGTTGAGTTCTATTTATCAGAATCCTTCTACCTAGCCCCTGGATCTTCCAAAGCTGCTATGGAGGATTAAAGGAATCCTATAGAATTAACCTGGGGTGTGTGCAAGAAGAGAGGAAAAGGTTGCATGCCATGATAGATTTAGTCTATTAACAGCACAATCCTAAGTACATCTACTGAGATGTAAGTCCCAATGATGCTGAGTTTTACTAAGCAAGCATAGGACTGAATAAACTGAAAGGATGGTTGTGGTTTATCAAAGTTTTCAGACACACTGAGTCGTGTTTGACAGATCATGCCTTGGATTTAGACCATATCAAATTTCTGTAATGGTGTAGTGTAGATATCACTTCAAATGCCATGGCTCCATTCTACGAAATTCTGAAATGTGTTTTGGTGAGGTACGTAAAATTTTCTGCTGCACAGCTCTACCACACTAGCCTGAACTTCAGCACCAGACCTCTTTAGTGGAAAACTCTATGTCCTCACCAAATTTCAAATGCTAGGATTCAGTAGGATTTATCAAACTGCTGTAAGTGTGTGAGTGTATTGTGTTCTAAGGCAGATGATTTCTTTATACTCCAGCTAAGTACAGGTATCAGAGTACAAGTTGTTCCAAACAACTTTAATAGCCAACACTATTTAGGAAGCTGGTCTGAAAGGAAACTACAGACAGCATAGGAAAAACTACGAAATCACACTGGAAAGGGAAGGGAAGACTTCGAATTTAATTACCTCCAGCTCAACTGAAATGGCCAAGTGGTAGCTCTGTCCTTTCCAGAAGCAACACTCTCCTTCAGAAGAAAACTTTCAGAGTGATCTCCTTTAGAGAAAATTGCTATCTAGACATCTCACACTGGAATTGAAAATCCAAGTGGATTTATCAGGGAGGGTTTGTGTTTCACTGCTAACACCGACCTAACATCCTACTCATAAATCCTTCCTTGAATCACAGTGCCACCATACCACCCTGAACACACCTGACTGCATCTGATTTTGGAACCTAAATAAGATCAGGCTCATTTAAAACTTGAATGCGAAACTAATGTGGACCATCAGGAATCTCGAGGTAGAGCTAGGAAAGAGTCCTGCTTGACACTCCAAAAATCCATTGCCACTAGTCAAAAGTTAACAATGCTGGTCTAGATGGACCAATGATCTGACTCAGCATAAGGTAATTTCTCATGTTTCTATGCTAGAAATTCTTACAAATTGTCAAAGAGTTCAAGGCATCAGTATGAACCCTGAGGCTTGCAAATACGGGGGAAATACACATCAAGCATGCTTATTTCTGGTGGAAAATTCTCATGCACCTTACCTGGTTTTGATTATGAGGTGCTATGCCCTTGCCTCTTGAGGAAGAACCAGTGCCCTCTATCTGTTCATTACAGTCAGCTGTCCACTAAAAAAAGATGGAAACATTAAGGTACTAAATGAAGTCACTGATTTGAGGGATGCCAAAGTTAAAATTGGGCATCGGAAGAGCAGAATGACTTCAGAAGGAGAAATGCCTCTGGACTTGAGCTTCAAGGAAAGCCAAGCAAATGTAGGCCAGCTTTGTAACTATGCATAAAAAAAGTTAGTGGCCTGCTGAATCACAATTTTAGCAGTTATGTGAAGGATCATCCATACTAGATTGTTCAAACAGAACCTAACCTTGGGTTCCTGTCACCTACCTTGTCATTTAACCACAACTTGGGTTTACTACTTAAGGATTTACTACTTAAGCCAGCTACCACTATCTACCAGCAATATGTTTTTTGCGAACGCACAGTTTTTATTGTGTGTGTGTGTGACTGATATTCTCAAAATCGCCTTAGGAAGAGATTAATAACAAAATATGATTTATTGAAGAAAAGCCCGTTTTAAAATATGAATCCTAAATGCTAGTTCATTACTTATTCCGAAGTTATAACCTGTATCTATTTTAACCCCTCCTCAACTCTTACCTTCCTCCCTGCTTCACTTCATATGATCCCCTATCAGCTCCTTTGTCAGCCTCTCTCCAAAGCAAAACTAACTGCAAAAACTGACTCTTAAACAGCCTTTTACTTCCCTTTCAGCCTGCCTTCTCAACATTTTGTGGGAAGTGCTTGGTTGGTTACACATGTTGGACAGGCCCTTTTCTCTGTTGTCCACCACATATAACTATCCACATAATAGTCATCTGTAGCACATCAGTACCAGAATGTGGAACAGTTTCAACTCCTCAAGTCCCCATGTTGGCTTCGAATGAATCTGGGAGTGATAATCCAAAAAGAAACTTTTTCAGTCTCTCTTCTATCTTGCAGAGGTTTCCTGCCCTAGTCACTGGAAAGCATTGACCTGAATCCTTTTATTAGTCCCTACAAAAACAGACTCACTGGATCAATGGCATAGTAAATGTTGATTCACCATTGTGTGGTTGATTCAACAGGTCTACCAACAGAATACAGAGCACTGTTATTCATGTATTGATTTAAAAGTATTTCTACCCCTTCGTATATCAACAGATCTGAGGGCGGAATTTACAAAGTACAAAGTTCTGAGCTGCCACCTTTAAAGCCCTGTGTGGTTTGGGTCCAGGTTACTTGCAGGATCACCTTTTCCTGTATTATCTGCCGTGTAAACTCAGGTCTTCTGAAGGAGATTTACTTAAGTCAGCTAGGCTCAGGTTGGCAACTGTTAACCAGAAGATTTTTAATTCTGCTGCCCCCAAAATGTGGAATGACCTGCCAGAAGAGATCTGACAGCCAGATACACTGTCTAAGTTTAAAACAGCATTAAAGACCAATATCTTCCACCAGGCCTATCCAGATGGTTCTTAAATTACAAGTTTTTACATTATGAATTCATTGTTTTTAACATGTATGCTTTTTAACCGTGACGCTCTTTTAACCGACAGTGTATTTTTAATTGCTGTTCATGTTTTTAATTGTGTTAAGTGTTCATTTGTTGCTGTACTTTAATATGTTGTTTTCTACCTCAATCCAGAGAGAGAAGCAAGTAAGAAATCAACAGCAGCAGCAGCAGCAACAACAGCAGCCAATAAAACAATTTGACATAAAAACAAAACCTAATGACTTCAGTTCAATCTCCTTTTTACGCCATCCTGTACCAACCTGGGAGATGTTAGACTGCGTTTTCTCACTCTCCCCATCTCCTTCTGTCTTGTCCGTTAGCAGGCCTTGGACCTGATATTCCAAAACGTAGCTGTCGATGAACCGCTCTAGTTCCTCGATCTCTTGTGAACGGTTACTCCCTGCCTCGGATGAGGCTGAAGCCACTGAGGAGTTTTCCATCACTCTGGATAAGGAATCAAGAATAGAAGGGGTGTACCTGGGGAAAAAATTGAGTAGAATATATAACTTCTACTATGACAAAGATTTTTTTATTAAAAAATAAAAATCAGAGATTTTTCACATCCCCACTCTCTCTCCATTCAAAATTTTCTATATATAACCAGCTCAGCCTAAAATCTCACAGGGGCAAACAGCTGCCCAGGTGCTACCTGTTCCCTCGTGCCAGATAAGGTACATGAACATTTCATTTTCAATAGGCCCAGGGTTATCTCTCTAGGGAAGAGCTTTCCAAACTGTGTGTCATGGCACGTTAGTGTGTCAGCTGCAGTTTGTAGATGTGTCATGTGAACGTAATGGGTGAAGGGGCTAATTCTGCTGCTGCAGCCCTAGGCCAAGGAAGATCTCAGCAAGGGCGATAGCGGCGGGCCAGGCTCGGATGGAAGGGCTGCCTCCCCTGCTGCTGCTGTTCCTGCCTGGGGCCGAGGAACACTCTGGCCAGGGGGGGTGATGGCGGACCAGGTCCAGGCGGAGGGGCTGCCTCCACGTACTGAATGACTTGCTGAATTACTGTGTCGCACAATGGTGCATGTCTAAAAAGTTTCTCACCAACATGGAAAGTTTGGAAAGCTCTGCTGTAGGGGGTGGTGGTAATATGACAACGCTGCTCTTCCAAACAAGAATTCTGCCCCACCCAACGAAACTTTCCTTCAGTCCCCAAATGTGTTGCACTGCAGTTACTTAAAATTTCAATCAAGCATTTTAGAAATACAGATTAGGCATTGAAAGAAAAGGGGCAAACAAAGTTAGCAAGGGAATGTGAACACTGCAAATGCAAGAAGTCTGGGTGGGAATAGTATTATTATTATTATTATCATTATTATTATTAATTATTCAGGTTTGTGCAAAAAACCCCAAAACTTGGAATTTTTGTGCGAAAAAAAACCCCTAACTTTTGCAAAGTAAGGCACTGTATTTTGTTCAAAAAATAGAGCTTTTCCATAATGATTATGAGTTTTGTACAAAATCTAAGAGATTTTTTTGGTAAATGAATATTTGTAAAAAAAAAAATGCAGTGGTTGATCATTTTCTCAAGGAAAAGAAAATCTGTGAGTATTCTTTGCATTCCTAAGTGGGAAAGGCAACACATACAGGAGAATGGAACAGCATGTGAATTGTGAACATCCAGGAATATATCTCCATTTCTGGAAGGAAAACAGCAGCTATTAATAGTCGATATGATTATTTATGCCAGAGCTTTGTAACTTATGAAGATGATGTATTCCTGTTATCAATTACAGCATTTAGAAACTAATTCATGATGCATTACTGCTTTTTTTTAAAGCAACACAAAAGGCCCAAAGATTGATAACAGGATGGCACAAACTTAAAAAATATCCTGCCAAAATGTGCAAAAATGTCCCTACAAAGTAACTTTTAAAAAGAAATAGAAAAGTTAATCATTACTTTATTGAAATAAACTTCCTTTCCACTTGCTCTTTTGCTTTTGAAATGTTAGCCAGTTATGTCTTTTTATTTTTTAAACAAGGGGGAACACATTATTTCAGGTTAATTATATGAAGCAATTTGCTTTTTCTGCACTGGGGTTTACACCTGGTCTAGCAGCAAGCCAAAGATGGATGAGGAAAAGAACCAATTAAGAAGAGGTGTATCCGTACTAGACAACTGTAGCGCTTTGATCCGTGTTAACTACTTTGATTCCATAATGTGGCATCTTGGGATTTGTTCTTTCAAGAGGGATTTTGAACTTTCTCCCACAGAATCCAGAGGAGTGTATTAGAGTATTTTAAGTCCCTCACCAAAGAGCAGATACCCAAAGTTCCATGGTATGGAGCCATAGCAGTTAAAGTGGTATCAAAGCACTATAACCGTGCAATGAGGATATCTCCAAGGTCAACCCCTAGCAGACCACAGAGGCACACATACGGGACCCCACTCAGAGGAATATGCATGAGAACCTCAAAACTCAGTAGCCTACAGCACACATTTTGAAATAATATTCATAACCGTCAAAAGAGAGAAGCCTGTAGGACCATTACATCCAGAGTCTAAAATTACCAAAGTGTGCTACTGCAGTTAACTAGCAAAGGAAAAAAAATATAATGAAGGTCCAGAATGGGAAGAAGGGAATGGAGGAAGAACTGAAGATATATTAGCTGTTTAAAGTGAGGGAAAAGCTAAGAGAATCTCCAACTCAGCTATGCAACATTCAGGCCAATCCTCAAAGAAATAAGTGAGGACAAAAGGCTTTGCTTAAATCTCAAACTGAAAGCACAATCCATTGTACCTCTCTCTGCAACACTACAATAGAAAGAAGCCATAAAACACCGTCAATCGCTACAGCTCTTATCGCAGAACTGACAGATGGACAATGCTGAGCCAGGCATGACATATGGGAACACGAATAAACACGGCACAGGGGGTGATGGAAGAGTAAATAATTAACTGGGTCTACTGTATGGAACAAACTGCTGATTCTGTAAGAGTGGCTGTGAATGAGAAAGTGTCCCTGTTATGTCCAGTTCTCAGTTTTTGTTCAGAAGTGTGCCGAAAGATGAGACTAACGTTCTTGGTGCACCTGCTGCAATTACATACCAATGGTAAGAAGAAGTCCTACTTTGTAAGGGAAAAGGCCCATCTAGCCCTATACGCTGGGTGCACCAGTGGCCAATATGAAGTCCACAAGTATGGGATAAAGGCCTCAATCCATTCATATCTATCACCTTGTAATCAAGAGGGAAAACTGTATCCTGACATGGAAGATTTCATTCAGCTCTCAAGGCGCATGGCTGTTACCAGACTGTTTGGTGCGTGAATCCTGATTGGTATGTCCTCATCATATTCATGATTTTATCTCACTGTTTTATTAAAAATTGAAAACCCACCTTTCAGGGCACATTGCCTTCATAAGCCAAGAAAGCTGCAGAACAAAAACATAACATTACACCAAACGACAACGCTGCACCTCCTAAAGACAAGCAGTGACAATTAGTCAAACACGGATAGGAGTAAAAATACCTTAACAGTTCTCTTAAAAACCAACAATGATGGGTCAATACACATATCCTGGGAGTTGGAATTATACTAATGCAGGCCCAACCAAGAAAACCTCCTAGTTTTAATCTGAGTTAGATTGCCTCTCCACCCCAATGTATAGCAGAAAATGCTTTATAAAAGATGCAGCATCTGAAGTTTTTGTTAAGCACAAAGGCCCCTCTCATCTGGGTGGGGGGAGAACCTCACACAGTCACTTCAAGAGTCAAGGACCTCTCCAAAATATCCTTGAATTAATGTGTAAAGATGTTAACCAAGCTAAAAAGAAAACATAGCAACTTCTTGTTTAGGAGTATGCTTCCAATTTTCCAATTTTTTTAAATGTCAGAAGACCGCTTCTTTTTTCCTGCAAACATATGTGTGTGCGTGTGTGTGTGCGTGCACGCGCGCACGTCTTCGGCACCTAAAGTAAAAGTTGTTTTGTGCTATATTCCAGGATACATCGGCTAGTGCAAAAATTTGTAAAAATCACTTGCTGTCCTCTGCAATGAGCTAGTTTGATTTAACTGTTCCAATTTTAAACACCTAAAAAGTCCTGACCCGTCCTCTGAAGCCTGGGAAAGCTATCAACAGGTGAAGTCTATCTTCCTTTCCTAAAGTCTGAAAAGCTGTTTGAAGCCTTCTTCATCATCATTACCAAAAACACACATTTAGTGGCACTCTCCTCCATGAATTTTCTGAACAGCTTTTTTTTTTTAATTGCCTACTGCCATGTCCTGTAACTGCAAAATATAGCTACAATACCATTCAAGACAGTTACATGATGCAGACTTACACCAGCTGAGCCAATGTTCCACCCCTGCTGCCAGGCCGCAGTCGCTGCCATGCTACACAGTCACTTTCCCCTGAATCATAAAAGTTGTTTTTATGATTACTACAGTTGATCCTCCACATTTGGGGGCTTAACTTTTACCAATTTGATTATTTATGAGTTTCCCCAATCCCCAAGTCAAGTGTTTCTTTTCCAGGGAAACCTTTCCTTTTGGCAGCTCCGATTAAGCCATGCAGCCCTTTAAAAACAACCTCCTAGACAGTACAACTACTGCAACAGTTTACTCAAAGCCTCTGTAAACCTGAATAGGACATCGCCATTGTGCAGCCCTTGAGACGGTGCAATTGCTGGTGTAACAGCATTTACGAGATGTAATCTTTCACTATTTTTCTTCTTGAAGATAGTGGCCCTTTCTGCATGGCATTTACCATGCGAAAGGGTAACTGGAGCATCGTGCGATTGTGAGGAGTGATCTGCACGACGCACTCACAATCATGCGACACTCCACAGGCTGGGAGGCGCCAATCACACACCTTTTCATTTTCGGCTTCCAGCTGAAAATGGTGCACAATCGCACATTGCTCCCAGACCCCACACGCACTTACCTGGCGTGCAGAGCCTCCGGAGCCACGCCAGTCGCGCTTCCTGCCCCAGCACAGCCTGAGAAATTCCCAGGCTGCACTGCAGAAGGAAGAGGCGAGGCTCTCGCGCAAGCAGGCAGCTCGCGTGGAGCTGAAGCAGCAGGGACGCAGGAGCCTCTTGCCGGAGGCTGCTCACGCGATCCCCGCACCCCAGCGCCGGGAAAAAAGCAAGGTGCAGAAAGGACCAGTGGTAAGTAATTTTGTCAATTTTTTTCTCTCTGTGAGAAAGTCTTTAAAGGCCATGTAGTTTTCGAAGCCTATTCACAATCTGGGACTCATTCTGCACAAAATTCAAATGAACGGGTTACTTACCTGTAACTGTGGTTCTTCGAGTGGTCATCTGTGCCCTCACACACTAGGAGCTTTCGCACATACGCAGTAGCATTCGGAAGATTCTAGAGCTTAGTAGCTTGGCGAGAACCCCTCCCCCATGCCCGTACTGAGCATGCTCAGCCCGCCAAGCCAACGGTCTCCCCTCAGTTCTGGAGTCCGCCAATAAGGGACCTGAAAGAGGGGACGGCTGAGCAGGTTTGTGTGAGGGCACAGATGACCACTCAAAGAACCACAGTTACAGGTAAGTAACCCGTTCTTCTTCTCCATGGTCTCTGTGCCTCACACACTAGGAGACTTTGTAGCTTACCAGTTGGACGGTGGGTCAGGTCCTAAAGAACGGAAGACAACACCGCATGTCCAAAACGGGCATCTCTCCGGGACCGGCAGTCCAGTCTGTAGTGGCGCACGAAGGGCGAGGTTTGAGACCAGGTCGCCACACGACACAGTTCTTGCAGGTCCACTCCTCGAAGGAGAGCTACTGAAGAAGCCACGGTTCTGGTGGAATGAGCACGCAACAAAACCGGCGGAGGCTGCTTGGCCAGTTCGTATGCCAGCAGAATGGTCTGGGCCACCCATTTGGAAAACCTCTGGGTGGACACTTTGTGGCCTTTTTGACGCCCACCGTAGCACAAGAACAGGTGGGGTGTCTGACAGAAGGGCGCAGTCCGGTGAGTGTAGAAAGCCAAGGCCCGACGAACATCAAGGGAGTGGAGGGAGCGCTCCAGAGGTATAGTCGGGTCCGAGTAAAAAGCAGGTAAGACGATGTCCTGGCTAAGGTGGAAGTGTGATACCACCCTGGGCAGGAAGGAAATGTCAGGGCGGAGGACTACCTTGTCTCGGTGGAAGACGAGGAAGGGCTCATCAGACCACAGCGCTGTCAGCTCGCTCGCCCACCTGGCTGAGGTGACAGCTACCAGGAAAGCAGTCTTGATGATCAGGAGCCTGTCATCCGTAGTTGCCATGGGCTCGAAGGGCAGCCGCGTCAACTGCGACAGTACCAAGGACAGTGACCAAGGTGGTAGCGGCAGCAACACCGGTGGATAAAGGTGTTGCAGGCCCTTCATGAACTGCTTGAGGGTAGTGTCCCTGAAGAGAGCCGCCGAGGAGGACTCTCGTGGCTGATAAGCCACGATAGCGGTGAAGTAGACCTTCAACGACGGGAAGGCAAGCCCTTGTTGCCGAAGGTGGAGCAGGAAACGGAGCACAGTGGGCAGGGCGATACCGGCTCTTGACGTGCTTCCGCAAAGGCGATGAAGTTCCGCCACTTGTAGTGGTAGTTGCTGCGTGTCGACTCCTTCCTGGCCGCAGTGAGGACATCCTGGATGGTCGGATCCTCTAAGGTGTTATCCACCATGCATGGAGGGCCAGGAGCGGCAGGTCCGGGTGGAGAACGAGACTGTCCGAGTGCAACAGGAGATCGGATGCTGTCGGAAACTTGAGGAGTCGACCGCGGGCAGCCTCGAGCAGGGGCCTGAACCAGTGTTGCCTCGGTCAATACGGGGCTACAAGGACGACGTCGGCTCGGTCCGCGAGGATCTTGGCGACCACTCGACCCAGGAGAGAGAACGGCGGGAACGCATAGAGGAGCCCGTCGGTCCACTCAAACTGGAAGGCATCGCCGACTGAGCCCTGACCGAGGCCGGCTCTCGAACAGTACCAGTGACACTTCCTGTTCCGGCTACTGGCAAAGAGGTCGATCGTAGGCTCACCCCACCAGTCTCGTATCATCTGGAACATCGCATTCGAGAGGGACCACTTGTGGTAGCACGAGGTGTCCCTGCTGAGGGTGTCTGCCGTGGTGTTTTCCTGGCCTGCCAGGTGCATTGCCACCGGGCGAACTCGGAGCGACATGCACCAGTCCCAAAGTTGAAGAGCTATTGTGAGGAGGGTGGTCGAATTAGTCCCTCCCTGCTTGTTGACATAGCAGACGGTCATCGTGTTGTCCAACAGGATCTGCACCGTGCGGCCGGTGACCACGTTGCGGAATGCCCTCAGAGCTTTCCAGATGGCGAGCAGCTTGAGCGCGTTGATGTGAAGATGTGTCTCCCTGTTGATCCAGCGTCCCTGGACTCTGAGATCGCCGCAGTGCGCTCCCCATCCGAAGAAGGAAGCGTCCGTCATTACCATGAGCCGAGGGGTCGGTTCTCGGAACGGCATCCCTGACAGCAGATGACGGTAGGACAGCCACCATAGCAGGGAGTGGCGCACCTGTCGAGGGATCTCCAGAAGGTGGCTCTGGTCGTCCAGGAGCGGGTCGAAAACTCCGACAAACCAGTGCTGGAGTGGATGGGCATGGAGACGAGACAGGTAAGTGACCAACGTGGTCGAGGACATGTATCCGAGCAGTTGCTGAATCCTTTTCACCGATCTCGTCGGGGCATCGAGAGCGGCTGATGCGGTCCAATGGAGGGTGTGTGCCCGCTCTATAGGTAGATATGCTCTGGCAGATACCGAGTCCAAGGTTGCTCCGATGAAGTTGAGAGTCCTCGCCGGCTCGAGGTGCGACTTCTTCGGATTGACCCAGAGGCCAAGGCAAGAAAGGAGAGACAGAGTCCGATGAATGTTCCTGTACAGCTTTTGCCTGCAAGACGCCACCAACAGCCAGTCATCCAAACAAGGGTATATCATGACGCCCTTCGTCCGCAGGTACGATACCACAGGGCCCATGCATTTGGTGAAGACCCTGGGGGTGGTGGAGAGTCCGAACGGTAGCACTATGTACTGGTAGCAGGTACCATCAACTGCGAACCGTAGGTATCGTCTGTGCTGCGGGCGAATGGCGATATGGAAATAAGCGTCCCAAAGATCAATGGAGGCAAACCAGTCCCCTCGCCAAAGGAAGGGCAGAATCGAAGACAGAGTGACTATCTTGAACCTTGTGGGGCGGATGTACTCGTTTACCCCTCTGAGGTCCAAGATCGGCTGTAAGGTACCATCCGATTTCGGTACCATGAAGTACCGGGAGAAGAAGCTGGTGGTACTGGCCAAGAATGGAAGTTCTTTGACAGCCCCTTTGTGCAGCAGGGACTGGATCTCCTCCAGCAGAGCCGAGCTGGCTGGGGTGGAATAGTAGACGCTTCGTGGAGGTATACTTCGAAATTCGATGGCGTAACCAAGACAGACGATGGAGAGAACCCAAGAGTCCGTGGTGATGTGGCGCCATTCGGTGAGATGTTGGGCCAGGCTCGGTTGGTCTTTGAAGGCTGCTGGTAGGCTGAACAGTGGCTGTGATGGCGACCCGCGAAGACGGTCAAAACTGGGACTTTGTCCCAGACGAAGACTTCTTCAAAGAAGAAGATGGGCGTCTCCGAAGAGGTCTCCGTGCCGAGGATGAGGTCGACGGGCGGAACGGAGCCGAACGAGGCGAGCGAGGTTGGTAAGTCGACGATGACGACCGGCGCCAGGAGGATCGAGAGCCAAAGCTGCGGTGGGGCTGAGGCAGCTGATGGATTCCCATCTTCTTCTTCGTCAGGCGTGCCTTGACGAGGTGGTCCATCGCATCATTGGTTGTGGCGTTGAATAACCCCTGGCCATTGAAGGGGAGGTCTTCGATCTGTTTCCTGCTGTCTTCTTGCAGGCCCGCCGATCGCAGCCACGTGTAGCGTCTTAGGGCAACAGAGCCAACCATCACCCGCACCGCCACCTCCACTGAGTGCCTTGATGATAGAATTTGTTGGTTGGCGAGTGCTACGGATTCGTCAAAGAATTGCATAGCACTCGCCCGATGATCCTCAAGGAGGTGTGCCAGGAGAGGAAAGAATCTGTCCAGCAGGTTCCTCTGATAGGCTGCGAGGCAAGCTTGGGCGTTGGACACCCTGGCAACCAAAGACAAGGCGGAGTAGGATCTCCTGCCAAAGGTGTCGAGCCTGCGGCCTTCTCGATCCGGTGGGGTGGTGTGCGCCCTCCTACCCCCCTTGGTCTGAGAGGACTCGACCACAATCGAATTGGGCACCGGATGCGTGAACAGAAATTTGGCCTCCTCCTTCTGCGTCCAGTATAGATGTTCCAACCGGTGGGGGATTGGTTGAGCGGACGCTGGCTGGGCCCAAGGGTGTTCGAGGGCCTCCATCAAAGTCGGCAAGAACGGTAGCGGCGCTGTGGACAGTGGACAGGTATCCACATACTGGAAGACGGGGTCTTGCACGGCTGGAGCCAGGTCCACAATCTTCAGTCCAAGCGCCATAGCCATCCAGAGGAGGATGTCGGAAAACTGCTTGATGTCTTCCGGTGCTGAATCCGGTGTGGGGTCCCCGAAGACCAAGGGTGGAGATTCATGAGACGCAGGTGTGCACTCGTCAGACTCTGAGTCCGTCTCATAAGTCTGAGACGACTTGGATGGAGACCACGCTGTCGATGGCTGCTGAGGTGGTAACACCAAGGTGACCGTCGGCGCAGTCGCTGTCATCGGTACCGTAGTCAGTGCTGGTGGAGCAACTGACAACTGAGGTGCCGGAGTTGAAGTAATCGGCACAATTGCAGGTAGTGGGTGCTGAATAGCCTGGGTAGCGGTCACAGCGGAGGTCGAGGTCTGCGCTGGGAGAGGCTCCGGTGCCGGGTGAGAAACAGTCGCAGTGACCCTGGGAGGCAGAGACACAGACCGGTACCGGGGCGAGCGCTCTCGGAACCTCTCGTAATGCGGGGACCTCGAGAGTGAGCGAGATGGTGATCGCCGATACCGCGGGTGGTACGTGCCGCAAGATGGTGAGCATGACCGTCTGTAGGGTGACCAGTGCCTCACGTCTGGGTGGTACCAGTCTCTATATGCAGGCGAATAGGACCGGTACGAGCCCGGGTGCTCCTGCCAGGCATGTTCTCGGCTGTACCTCGCTATGTATGATGCAGACGAGTACGGCGAGTCAACCGGGGGCCAAGACGAGGGCCGCTCTGGGTAGGCCTCCCTCCAACACGGGGATTGACGTCTCACCCGACGTTCTGGAGAGCGCGACTCACTCCTGCCAGAAGCTGCCCAATGACGGGGCGAGGCCTGAGGTGAGGTCGGGACATCCTCCGGGCGGTCCATCCCTTCTGGGTGGCCGGGCAGAGATACCGCAGCAGCAAGCACTGGTGGGCCCGAAGGCGTAGCCGAGCCAGCGGTCTGCTCCTCATCGGACACCTCCAGGATCTCAGGCGGTTCCAGCTGTTCGCCTAGATCCCCATACTGTTGAGTCGGAGGAAGTGTTGGAGGGCAGGGCCTCTTGTAGGGCGAACTCCGCTTCTCCTTCTTCTTCTTCTCTTTGTCTTTAGAGACATCCTGTGAAGGAGGGCACTTACACTGAGCAGCAGTAAGCAGCTTGGTGGACTTGGCTGCCTGCGAGCCTGCAGGAGCCTCCTTCGAGGTCGACGCGCTCGATGATATTTTCGGGATCCGTGGCAAGGCCGATATCGGAGGCTGAGACGGCTGTACCGAGGCCGGTACCGTCAATGTCGTCAGCACGGCAGCCGCCGGTACCGAGGAGAGTGTGGTCGCAGGTTGGCTTGATGTCGAAGGCCGAGACATGACGGATTCTCCCGCCGGCTGATCCCTTGCCCGAAGAGACTCCTCCCAACAGTGGGATTTCAAGCGGGATGAACGGTTTCGCAGAGTCTGGGCGGTAAAGTCACGGCAGATGGAACAGGTCTTGACGGCCTTGACGTTGTGAGTCTCCCCCAAACAGAAGAGGCACTCACTACGTCCGTCAGACAGAGCAACCTTGCGACCACAAGTGACGCAAGCCTTAAACAAGGCAGATATAGAAGGGAGACGAAGATTAAAGGAAAAGTCCAAGAGGGGGGAACTCACAGAAGCGGCGGGAAAGGAAACGAGGGTCGAAGAAGAAGAAAGTCGAAGGAGGGGTTCAAAAGATCTCAAGACACCAAAATACCAAAAACCAAAGTCCAAGTACCAAAAGCCAAGTCAAAATGCTGAAGTCCAAAGTCAAAAAACCAGCAAAAACAGTCCGAAGAGTAAGCCAAATAACGCTACTAAGGTAGAACCTTCCGTTCGCTATGGCAGACGAGAAAGAACTGAGGAGAGACCGTTGGCTTGGTGGGCTGAGCATGCTCAGTACGGGCATGGGGGAGGGGTTCCCGCCAAGCTACTAAGCTCTAGAATCTTCCGAACGCTACCCCGCATGTGCGAAAGCTCCTAGTGTGTGAGGCACAGAGACCACGAAGAAGAAGTGGTTGTTTTACAAAGAAAACAGCATTTTCTGCAGAAATATATCTTCTAGGCAGAAAATATGTTTCATGTGCAGAAAATGCTTGTTTTTGTGCAAATCAAATGCATGTAAATTTTCCAGTTGCTTTTATGTAGAAAACCAGCACTTGTGGGACAAAGGGTGTTCCTTAGCCCTTTGACTGCTGTGCTGGTTTCTTTTTCCAGGGAGTTTGTGGCTGATATCCCATTATGCTTGCACATTGTAAATCTGCATGTGAGTGCATGTGCCCACATGCTTTCAAGTTTCCTATCAGCTTATGGTGACCCCATGAATTTTATAGAGTTTCTTAGGTACTACTCAGAGGTATTTTTGCCAATTGTAAATCTATGTGTGTGTTCATAAACCTACACTCACACAGTTATGTAGTGGATGCCTTAACCCACCCTTCTTTTAAATACAGACATTGTGCAACAGATCACGCATCTACTAATGTACCTGTTTATTGTCGCATTCTACAATGGGGAATGCACAGCAGCTGTTTCTGCAACCCTAATGAATAAAGTGGTACAATGAAGGCACTGATGAATAGTCACACACCATTCATGAAAACACAATTGAATATGAGATGGTTACATTAACAACATCTTACGTATGCAACCAAGAACTGAACCTATCTGTTACAAAGTGATCAAGAAAGTGCAACCACATGCATAAGGAAACTTACATATATGCATGACACCAACAGAGAGCCAGCATGATGTAATGGTTTGAGTATTAGGACTGCACCTTTGGAGAGCAGGACTCAAATCCTCACTTGGCCAAGGAAATCCACAAGTCACACTCTCTTAGCCTCAGAGAAAGGCAAAGCAAACCCCTTCTGAACAAATCTTGCTAAGAAAACCCCCTGATAGGTTCACCTTACGGTTACCATAAATCAGAAATGACTTTAAGGCACTCAACCCAACAGGACTCCTCCCTGTATGTTTCTTTCTTTTTTTCTTTAACTTAGTGAACAGTACATTTTATCATCTGAAAGGTCCTCCGCCTCATTTTGTTGCATGCATAGATCAGACCTAAAATGGGGATCCTCCACATTTCCATTAAACTAGAATTAATTCAGTATAGATGCAACCTTGGCCAAAGGAAGGACAAGCATACGTCTTGTGCCAGAAAGCACTTAGGTGAGGGAGCGACCAATTCTGCAGACTTCTTTTATAACCATTATTAAAAATTTGGAATTAATACATCTTTAGTAAATACGTACAGGCAGAATCATTTTGCTGCACCCTCTTTACCTACAGGAGATCAGGTGCCCACTGTGAGCAAAGATGCAATCAAGGGAAAAGGGAAAGGGGAGAAAAAGATCAACATCTCAAAGTTTCTAGCCCAGGCACAGTGAGCTATCCCCTCTTCTGCTCAACTACACAAGTCCAGTCAGAGATATTCCTTTAATGATTTAACTGCACAGAGAGGAGTTTCTCAATTAACCTTTGATCTACGGAAAACACAGGTTTATAAATGGAACTGCTGACAGATACTTAAAATATAGTGTTACCAGCAGGCGCCATCCTAATTATTTTAAAAGGCGTCTCACCTTTCGTCACTCCATTGGTTCCCAAAAGGACATTCTGCAGATTTAATGGGTTTGCCAGAAAGACACTACAAAATAAGACTACAAAATAAGGCACCATACAACTGCCTCTGGCAACAGCATAACAATACATAGTATGCCACCACTGTGCAAAGAAGCAGAGAAAGTACATCACTAGTTTGCATTATTCTGGAACTAGGGAATGCTGCAGAATATGACTATGAGGAAGAAAATAAATGCATTAGAATTCTGGTGCCACAGAGGATTTCCACAAATATACCATGGTCCACAAAGAAGACAAATGAACGATCCAAAAGCAAATCTGGCCTGGACTCTCACTAGAAGCCAAAATGACTAAATTGAGGCTGTCATGCTTTGGGTACATCATGAGGGGCTCTCTAAAGCCTCAAACAGAAAGCTTTCCCAGGCCTACCTGGAGATGCTGCCAGGGATTGAACTTGGGACTGTCTACAGGCACAGCAAGTACTCTGTCTATACATGACTGATCTTCCCTTTACAAAGTTTGCTTTCTTAGATCTTTAAGGAAAGAGACAACTGCCTTCAGGGACACATCCAGCTGCTTTTGGAGAACGTGGGAAATGGAAAAGGACATTTCCACAACCCTCCTTCCTTATACCCAGCCAGTCCATTTACTCTAACTAGCAGCTGGTTTGAGGGAGACTCGGGCAGAAACTTTTCCATAACTGTCTCCCTAATCCATTTCAGATAGAGCTTCCAGAACATGAAACTGGTGCTAAGCGAGTGCTATGGTCCCACACTTCTCTTTTTACATCAGCACTCTAGAACATCAGAAGCACACTGGTAGAATCCCTGCTTTGTATGCCTCACTTCTTCTTGATTAAGGGGATTAAGAAGCGCTGCCTAAGTTTTCCACCACACTTCAAATCCTGGAAACATCAGCTGGTATCATTTCTCAGTAAGCTTTCCTTCCCTGTTTAAGTGTCTGCGTCTTAAATTCCTGGATGCCTCAGACTCCAAGCATCCCTCTGGTCCAACTTGCTCTATTAACTTCACTGTCCTGGTTTGTATCTTTAGACCATAAAGCTCTTCAGCAAAGGTTAACCTGATGAGATTTGGCCTCTGTACACCTCTTGCCGTGAAGCATCAGATTTACTTGAGAAAAGATGCGTGACAAGGTATAATCAGGGTTTGTGTGCATTCCAGGACAAAAATACCTCCAGGCTCTAGCTTGTGAAGAAACGTGATTTCTAGTCAGAAGTTCAATACATAAGAATAAGAAGTTCTAGTTCAATACAGCAGTGCCTTCAGTGGGGTGACAAATCCACTCTGACTTTTCCTCCAAACCTTAAAGATCCTATCTAAGACACTAAAGATATGGAGGGGTAGAGTTCAACACCTTGGATAGCTCCTTTGAGGTTCAGACCAAAACTCAAGGAGGATTCACCACCTCTACTGATATGAAAACTACCAGCCATTGCTGTTTGGTAAATGTACACATTTGTTTTGCATAGAATCATAAAACCATAGTGTTAGCAGGGATTACACAGGCCATCAAGTCCAACTTTCTGCCATGGAGGAATGCTGATCAAAGTTTGAATCATATTTCCTAGCTCAAATATTCACAGCAGCCTAGAGTCTGAGGGAGAACTATTTGAAGATATTCCATAGATGGTATTTAACCCCAGAAAAGCTCACCAAAATATACAAAACAGGCAATGGAAAGTGCTGGAAATGTCAAGAGGAATCAGGCACAACATTTCATATGTGATGGATGCGTCAAAAAACAAGAAAATATTGGACTGAAATTCATAATACAATTTTAGAAATTTTTCAAGTGAATTTCCCTACGTCCCTGAAGCTTTGTTTGCTGAACATGATTCATGATCTTGACATCAACTTTACATGGAAATACTGGAGGATCAATGCTGTACATGATCACCGCAGCGATAATTGTATTTGCCAAAACACGGAAAAATAAAGAAATTTCAAAGTCTGATGATTGGCTTAATAAGCTTGTAGGGATGAAACCTCTCGACATTTTAACCCATAGACAAATGGGCACCAATAGAGACTTTTTTCAATAACAAGCAGCCAAAACAAGCAATTAGACACAGTAAGTGCAATCAATGAGATATGATAAGAACCAAATATAAATTCAACACACTGAAATGGTAAATGAAGTATGAAGGTGTTGTGAATTTAAGTTTGGGTAATTTTAGTGTACTTATTCAGTATGCTTAATCCCATAACGTACTGTAAAAGAATCAGGAATAACGGTTTAAGTTAACACGAAGTTTATTGAAGTACTTTTGTAAAAAATTCAATATTTGCTCTGTATCCTATAAGGGGAGGGAAGGAAGTTAATTAAGATATGGTAATATCCAGACATGTGTTGTTAGGTAATACGATATATTTCCCTTTTTATATGTATATAATTAGTATTGTAATTGTTTTATGAAGTTATAACAATTTTAGTGGACTTTCTTTTATATAAAAAATAAATTTAAAAAATTGAATCGTATTGAGGCTCAAATTTTGAACACAAAACACAAAGCAAACACATATATAAGGAGGACAGAGGGCAGGAATATCCTTATTTCCCTAAACCTAGATTTCTCTAAAAATGTAAAACATCCATATGTCTATTTAAGCATCAGTTGCACCCTTAATCACTGCAAAAAAGAGGTGGTGAGGCAAGAAAGTGATCCCACCATAGATGGGGAATTTATGATGGATCATGCAAATGCTGGTTTAAATAATTAAACAGTGGAAATCAAATGGCTGTCTACGTGAATGGGGATGTGAATACAAGCACAAAAGCTTACTGTACAAAAAAGGCTGCATTGATGATTAAGGAAGATCAGGACAAAAATGGTTTTAGTATTATGACAGCAGAGTTTGGAAAACTGCTTTTTTGGTCTAGAAGTCTCAGAATCCGCCAGCCAGCATCCTTGGCGACTTGGAGATTTCAGAGCATTACCTTAAAAAAAAAACAAATAACAACACCTTTTTCAATCTCGGAAGAGTTCATACTTTGCATGCAGACGGTGACTTCAGAGTCTTTAGCATCTCCATTAAAAGAATCTCAGTAGTAGAATTAGCAACATTACAGAACCTCTCCCAGTCACAACAGACGGTACTGAGACAATTTTCTGATCTTGTATAAGGCAGCTCCATTCACACAAGGCAATGTCAGGAGAGAATTGACAGCCAAAATTTATTACGGGAAAAGCCTGACGCTCTTTAACGAGGCACAAGTCTTTTGCTTTAGCAAAAAAGAAAGAGGAAGTTAACTCACAACTGAAGGTGGGAAATCAGAGGTTACAACATAAACCGTGTTTTTTCCTTGTACAGCCAGAAACAGACTGCACAATGAAAAGCACCACCGTAGGTTAGCAGCATAAAGGAGCACTAGCACGGTGATGAAGGCTTGTGTATTTTGTTACAGTTCCACCAGGTGGCGGACAGAAACAGCATCAGTGCAAGCGCCATGTCTGATCTCCTAAGTCTGACCTGGCGGCCAAAACGGTCAGACCAGAGGTCAGAAAGAAGCTCAAAGGGAGATGACCTCCTGCTGGCTGCATAGGAAGACTATTCATCTCCAGTAAGTAGGGAGGCTGTTTTGATACATGCACTGAACTAGAGAAGGCAATCCCTCCCTGAAAAGAACCCAAACAAGAGCCATAGGGATAAAAAGCAAAAAGCTGAAGGGCACAAGAGGACAAACAAGGCTGAGATCATGAGATAATCCAGAGGAGAGGACACCATATGGAAATGGGTAAGCCTATAGAGCTGAGATGAAATATAGCAGAGAAAGTAGAAAAGAAAAAAAAAATACCTAAAACCATGAGTTGCTGAGAAGAAGATAAAAATGTTTTCAGTTCTTCAGCCTAGTGATTCTTGTTCATGCAGGTAGTTTTGGAAGAAACAAATCTTCTTCTCCCTCACCAGGAATCCTAGGATTCAGAAAATGTCTCCTGGGTGACCATTTTATAGATTTCATAGATTTTCGTTCTGCCTCTGGAAGGTAACCACTCCCAGCTTGCATGATTTGGGTCCTTCAAAGATGACTGTTATTTCTCCATGACAATGAGTACTCCAAACCATCAATCCAATCAATCAATCAATCAATCAATCAATCTTGCTCGCCTCTCCCCAAGGCTTGAGGTGAGGTACAACGTAGATTAAAATACAGTATATACCTCAAAACACTTAACACCATTTAAACACATATATCTACATTAAAATACAACCACCACTCATTAACATCCTCTCTACTTAAATTTATAAATATATCAATTTAAAACTCATAGTTTGAAATCAACCAGGTAGGCCTGCCAGAAGAGATAGGTCTTTAACACATTTATAAATTCAGACAGCATGCTTAGCTGTCGAATCTCTTCCAGCAGGTCATTCCACAGGATAGGGGCAGCCAACAAAAAGATCATCTGGGTGACCATTGCCAGTCTAGTCCTGGCTAGTTTACATAAATGGCCCTCAGTGGATCTGAGTGTATGGGACATGTTGCATGGCAGCAGGCAATTTTGCAGGTAATTTGGATCCAAACCACGTAAGGTTGGTTTGGCTAAACCACATAAGACTGGCTATTAAAGGTAATAGTGAATACTTCATATCTTGCCTCGAAACTAATTGGCGGCCAGTGGAGTGATTTTAATATCAGTGTGATATGCTTGCTCTTGGATGTACCTGTAACCACTCTGGCTGCCATATTTTGAACTAGTTGAAGTTTCTGAACTTGGAACAAAAGTAGCCCAATGTACAGCGCATTGCAGAAGTCCAACCTTGAGGTGACCAGCACTTGCACTACCATGTTTAGGTCTTCCAATTCTAGGAGGAAGTGCAGCTGGCACATCAACTAAAGTTTAATATTTGTTATTTAGACCCTTCTATTCGGCCAAATCTTTGGCTGTTAACCGGCTGTTTAAGAAAGGTCTTTTAATGGGGCCACTGGACTTTTATTTTCATTATTATGGTTTGAATACTTTTAAAATGGTTTCACAGTAGCCTTTTTAATAGAACTGCTTATTTATTTTTGGTACCTGTAATTTTTACTTTTGCACTATAAATTGTTTTAGCTGTATTTTGTTTTAACCTATGCAGTGAGCTGCCCTGTGTCCCACATTGGGAGAAAGGTGGCATATAAATTAAATGTTCATGGAACCAGCTTGATCTAGTGGTTTTCACACAGGACTATAGCCATTTCCGCACTAGACTGTTATAGTGCTATGATTCCACTTTCAACATCCTATGGAATCCTGGGGTTTGCAATTTCGGGAGGGGTCGGCCGGCCCCTCCCGAAACTGCAAACCCCAGGATTCCAGAGGATGTTGAAAGTGGAATCATAGCACTATAACAGTCTAGTGCGGAAATGGCCTATGACTGGAGAACCAGGGTTCAAATCTCCCATTCAGCCATGGAAGCCTACTAGATGACCTTAGGCATGTCACACCCTCTCAGCTTCAGAGGAAAGCAAAGACAAATTCCCTCTGAAGAAATTTTGTCAAGAAAAACTCTTAAGGTCACCTTAAGTCAGAAATGACTTGAAGACACACACCACCACCACCAAGTTTACAATGACCAGTTGCAGCTCTCTTAGGGTTTCTCTCTGCAGTTTTTCCCAGCCTTGCTTGGATACAAATATTCTGCAGTGATCTACTGGCCTTCTCTTGATATTCCCAGTGATGCCACAACCACCGTTGTTCAGTACAGCAATACCATAAATCTTTTGCTTTTGCAATAGTCCAGAAACCAAGCAATAGGAGTTTCAAAAGACGGCCTTGGTCACATTTTGTTCCAAATGTCCTCAAATAAACAAACCCAAAGAAACACATGATACTCATTACTCATATGAGGACATGTAACCATCCACCATGTTACACTAAATACCAGTGGGCAGCACAACACACATTAATGGAAGAAGAAACTGCAACAGAGTGTAAAAAACACCAGAAAAGTGACAGTGGAAATATTATGTACTGAACAGCAGGCAGAAAGTTGTAAAATCAGTCTCAGACAAGTTTCAGACAGTTTATCAAGTTTTAAAAAAAAGTGAGATTTTCATGCAAACTGTCTTTGAAGGTAGACCCCAAAAGAAAACTTTACCGTATCCTGCTCTGGAGTATCTAAGGCACAAACTACTGTGGCTAGGTTTAGGTTCTAAAGTCAGCCAAAGGAAAAGGCACAGTTAACTGTAAAATAAAAAAATAATTGGATGTGTCCCATCCAGGCCCACCTTCCTATTACAGTCCTCTGTCCACATTTGCGTGTTTGACCATCATGAATTTGATTATTCACGAGGTATATGCTTGCCTCCTCTCTCCCGATTCTCCTCCTCTCAATCCCCTGGATTCCTTGCAAGGCTTGTGTTTAAAATTGACATTTTTTTTCATTTCAGGAGAGCAAAGCTGCCCCTTCTCTCTGGGAGGAATCTCCTTTCTCAAGATGGCAACCAGAAGTAGCTAGAATGCAGAACTCAGCACTCTGCTCTTCCCCATCTGAGACAAAAGTACCAGTAAGCCCTTTACCTTGTCTTTTTTCTCCCCCCTCCCAGGAGTGCCAGGGCCAGAGGCAAAGGAACGGGAGAGGGGTGCTCCAGAGGGGAATGGGAGGTGAATCACTGGTGGTGGTGGGGAGTTATTCATGGTTTTTCCAGTTTTGCAATGGTTCTGCGCCCCAAACTCTCATGAATGTGGAGCGGCTACTGTATTGTTTTTAAGTTTAAAAAATAAAATAAACACAATCCAAAAAAACCTGTCTAATGTTGTCTGTGGCCCCAAGTTATCTTATCTGCCTCAGTCAATATCTGCACTGGGACTCTTGACAATCCTACCCAGCTGACAGGTTAGAAAAGAAGCAGCTTAGAATGTTACTTTCTGAAAGTAATTTGCTGTGCAAATTGTCGCAGAAGCCTAAGAAGTAATTCATTGCCATTAATTAAAAAAAAACAACGTAGCCCACTTCATTGTTTATCAAATTATTCTCTATCTTTTTATTATTCTTTGCAGAGAAAAGAATCCTAAGACTGGGATTAGAAAGGCAAACAATCATAGAAATTTCCATACCAAATGTCTCTAAAATGCCTTAACATCCTTTTTAAAGGTAACATTATAACTAACACACACACTCTAGAGAAATATCTTTCTCATTTGTTACTTTATAAATGGATTTTTTTTTTCCTTCTTTAATTGTAAAAAAAAAAATTGCAGTACAATTAAGTTTGACTCATTACTTCCAAGGGTTGAAAGAAAAAAAATGAATAAGGGAAGAAACAATTGTTCACAGGTAATTTTCAAATCTGGATTATTTATGCCTAAACCACAATTAAAGCTATAACATTAGGCCTTAGTCTCCTGGCTTTCCCTGTCCACCAACAGTGTACGGACTCTTATCATCTACAGACTCTTTGTCAGAGCAAAAGGAAAGACAAGGAAGCAACAGCTCTGCCACATGGAGAAAAGCTCCATCACCATCATCGTTATTCTACCTTTCCCCCTATGCGGGACTTAAGGCAGCTTTGCTGTTGTTGGGTGCCTCCAAGTAATTTACAATTTATGGCAACCATAACGTGAACCTATCACAGGGTTTTCTTGGCAAGATTTGTTGAGAAGGGGTTTGCCTTTGCCCTCCTCTGAGTCTGAGAGAGTGTGACTTGCCCAAAGTCACCCAGTAGGTTTCTATGGGACAGCAGGGATTTGAACCCTAGTTTCTAGAGTCATAGTCCAACACTCAAACCATGCTGGCTCTCAGAAGTTAAAAATTTACAATGGCCAAAATTTAAACGTATGAGTCCATAAAACTGAAAGCAGTTAAAAACAGCCCATTGAAAAAGAACAACAAATATAAACAACAGAGTATATCAAAGGCCCTTTCCTGCCGAGCAATCAGCCCTCAAAGGCCTGCTGAAACAAAAGGTCTTCACCTGCCCACAAAAGGATTGCAAGGGGGCACCAGTCTAACGTCTCTAGGAAGGGAGCTTCAGAGCCCAGGTGCAGCCACTGAGAAGGCCCTCTCCCGTGTTCCCACCAGAATTACCTGTGATGGTGGTGGGACAGAAAGAAAATGGGAAAACCCTTACTGGCAACAGAGAGAAGTCAGAGTTGCTCAACAGTAGAATGAGCTACCTCAAGAAGTGGTGGACTCTCCTTTGTTGGAGGTTTTTAAACACAGTTTGGATGGACACCTGTCAGAGATACCTTTCCTATGGATTCTTGTCTGGATAGACCTGATCACCCTTAGTTATTCTTTCTGACTCTACCATCCTATGATCTCTTGGGATCTAGCTTCAGGTCCACGCTCGGCTCCAATCCACAACCGGAAGAGCACCTCCTATTTTATACTAAGGAATGTACACTGTACACAGCCAGTTTGGTGTAGTGGTTTGAACGTTGCACTACACCTCCGAAGACCAGGGTTCAATTTCCCACTTGGCCATGGAAAACCACTGGGTGACCTTGGGTGTGTCACACACTCTCAGCTCCTACAAAACCCCATGATAGGTTCTCCTTAGGTTTGCTGTAAGTTGGAAACTACTTGAAGGCACATAACAATAACGTGCACTGTACCCAGAATGTCACATCCTTTTTCCCTGGCCTCTGTGTAGTTCTTGGGCAACAAGGAACTGGAAAGACCCTTGGTCAGATGTCTTGAGGAGCTCTTATTTTGCTCAATAAGCAAACAGTTTGACCTGTAACAAGAGGGCAGCTTCTTACATTCTGGACTGCTAAGATCCAGGAATTCCCTAAAACTGAGAGTACAGAATCAGAGAGTTTAGTGTTATTTATTTTATTTAGAGTTGGAAGGGACCACAACACCTATCTACTCTAACCCTTACCAGGGCAAGAACCCACTGCAAAAGCACTCCTGAGAGGTGGTCATGTTGTTGTTGGCATGTGCTTTCAAGTCGTTTCCAACTTACGGTGATCCCAAGACCAGGTTTTCTGGGGCTGAGAGTATGTAACTTGCCCAAGGGTTTCCATGGCAGAGCAGGCAATCAAACCCTGGTCTCCACAGCTGTAGTCTAACACTCAAACCACTACAACACTCTGGTTCTCAGAGGTGGGCATACAACCTCGATTTAGAGACCTCTAAAAAGAACAGTCTACTGTCCTTCAAGGCAGCCCCATTCCATCGTTGAACAGATCTCACTGTCAGGAAGTTCTTCCTAAAGTTTAGATGGGATCTCTCTGTTTATACTTTGAATCCACTGGTTTGTGTTCTAGTCTTTGGAGCAGCAGAAAACAAGCTCATCTCTGGCATGACACTCCTTCAGATATTTAAAACCGGCTATACTATCACCTCTCAGTCTTCATTTCTCCAAACTAAAGACACCTACTTCCCTCAACTATTACTCATAGGGCATGGTTTCCAGACCTTTTACCATCTTGGTTGCCCTCCTCTGAACACATTCCAACTTGTCACTATCCTTCTCGAGCTGTGGTGCTGAGAATTGTACACAACAGTCCAGGTGAGGTTTGGCCAAACAAAGGGGAGTAAAGAAGGATAAAGTGGTACTACTATTTCTCTTGGTCTGGTAGTAATTATATATTTGTTAATGCAGCCTAGAATTTAACTGGCTTTTTTAGCTGGCTCTCCATACTGTTGACTCATTTTTAGCTGGTGGTCTACTAAGACCCTTAGATTCTTTTCACAAATACTGTTGTCAAAGCAGGTGTGTTACCCATCCTAGGTTTGTGTGGGCAACCATAAAAGCACGCCTGCAACCATGTGCTTCTTTAGCCTGATCAGGACTTTAGCACACTCAACCTGGTACCCCATTCAATTTTTGGACTACAGCTCCCATTACCACAGCTAGCATAGTCCAGCTAGCTTCCTGGGAATTATAGGACTACAGTCCAACAGACTTGGATGAAGATAGATCAGGAAAGCCTGCTTTCTATGATTCAAAGTCTCTTCAGTGGATAAGGTGTGTGGGCAATATATCTGGGTCCCCAGATGTTGTTAGCTCCCACAAGTTTCAGCCATCACACTCAATGATCAGCGGCTCTGGGATTTTTAGACCAAAAACATCTATTTATTTCTTTTACTTTACTTACTCTATTAAAATATTTCTACTCTGACTTATATCAAAAGATCTCAAGGCACCTGAGGGAAAATCAATACTAACAAGTCAAAGCAATTTAAAACAATGAAAACAATTTAAATAGACTAAAACATATTACATGCATTAACAGGTTTAAAAGATTAGAACAGTTGAAAACCCCTGTGCATAGCAATTGAAGTCAATCACTGAGGTCCAAAGGTTTTAATAAATAGTCATGTTTTTGTCTGGTAGCTAAAGAAATCAGCGTTGGCACCAATCGAGCCTACAAGGGGAGGGCATCCCACAATTGACATGCCATAGCTGAGAAGGTTTTCTGCTACATCCTTGCACAGTGTACTGAACTCACTGCTGAGACACAGAGAAGCAATGGCCATTTCCCCATTACGCTGTTATATTGCTATTATTCCACTTTCAACATCCTATGGAATCCTGGGGTTTGCAGTTTAGAGAGAGGCATTTACAATTCTCAGCCAGAGAGTTCTTTGGCCTCAGTAAACTACAAAGTCCAGAATTCCACAAGAGGTTGAAAGTGGAAAAATAGCACTGTAACAGAGTAAGGCAGAAATGGCCAATGTCTCAACTGCAGACCTCAAGCATTGGGCAGACCTCAACTATCAGATCAGACAGGCACATACAGGGACAGGCACCCCTGAAGTACAGGCACATCTCAGCTCATCAGAAAGATATGTTCCTGGGCATGGCTTTCTTTCACAGAAAATTTGGTACCAGCTGCAGAAATAACATGTAAAGAATAGGGTTAGGTTCCTATACCACAAGAAAGAAGAACAGTCTCACACGTTTCAAAAAACTTTTCCCCCCCAAAACTAACAATATGGTACGAGAGTATACTCTGGTTCCTCTTCAGATCATATAAATCTTTTGCCCTTTTACAAAACTAACAGCATGAACATGTGAAATGAAACAACCAAGTCAGAGAAGCTTTGTATAAGTAAACAAAAACATGTTGAAGAGAGACCACTTGAAGGCTTCTTCCAAAATACACGCAGGGATGACTTTCACCAGCCTCCACTTTCTATTTTTTATAATTTGCATTTTAATAGCCAAACTTACAGATCTCTGCTTTTAAAACACGCTGGGGGTAGCTGATGACTGAGGCAGGCTTATCTTCTTTCTCCTTTTCTTTCTGTTTTGTTCTTCATGCATACTCAGTCACAGATTGTGGAGACACTTGCTGTTTACCTTGCCTGTTGTAGACAGTCATACCTAGCTACATTTGGATTGGCTAGAGTAGAATCTCATTTTTGCCCAGCTCAAGCTTTACTGCATTGTTTACTGAAGAACTGCTGCTGGACTAGACACCAAAAGCATGTGTTTCTCTAGTCCTCCCTTGCTATCCTGCCAATGCTGATGCTGCTAAAAAAACTTCCAGTTAGACAGAAGAAAAGGAAGAAAAAGGGACCTGAGTAGGGATTAAAAGATATGTATAGATATATAGATATAAAAGCTTCTTTGTCAAAATTTTTGTTAACTCAGGTATGCCTGTGTATTCCCAAGCCATTTAGGGTTTTAAATTCCATCATAAGCATGTCACCTAGGGGACAGAACTGAGGGACCACTGTAGTAAAAGAAGCCCTATGCTGAACTAACAAAACTCCTATGCTTTATTTAAAGCATTAGAGAAATGGCATAACCACAGACTGTAAGAAGCCAGCTTCCTATGCACTAGGTAGCTTAGTAAGCTAGAGATGTCACTTTTAAGAGAAAGCTATGACAAGAAGCTTACGTTCTACATTCACAGTACCTGCATCTTTTTAGAACTGCAGAGAAGTTAGGACATAAAGCAGGGACATTCATACTAATCACGCACTGATCATGGACAAATGCAGGGCTGTGCGATAAGGGGCAGGGACAGCATTATGTGGCCACGGGGATGACCTTTGGCAGCCTAAGCTAATCCCTTTTATAAAACCCATGTCTACAGCTCTGACAACAACTGTGGTAGTTTCAGAGTGTTTTGTTTTGTTCCTGCATACAGACCCACGGCTGGTATTCAGAACACATTCCAGAGTCAACAGCCAAGCAAAACAGCAGTGCTGCCTGACTGCAAGTAGGGGTGTGTGTGCGTGCATGTCTCATGATACACACACCAGGCCGCAACAGCCGTGCAGAAGATCCCAGCAAGCTTTCAGGATGCATTTCTCACTACGTTTTTGGTTGGAATGTTCAAGCTATCTGTATAAATTGCCGCCTTCTGCTTCTCTGCTTTTGTCTGCTCCTACTTGCAAAGGGAAAACTGCCACTAAAAAAAAAAAAAAAAAGGGTAGAGGAGGAACTAGGGAATACCCACTTTGACGGACTGTGTGTTGTAGACTACAACATCAGAACTCCTTCCTTTAGCGGTTCAAGCAAAAGCACATCCCCACAAATACATTTGTAAAGCCTCCTAAAATAGATCACCAAGCGAGATACTATTTTTATGCATGTTCTGGCTGGCGCCCATCAGACATTGCTGATGCCATTTCACAGGAGGGAAGAGCACAGGTTGATGTTGGTACGTGGGAAATCCAGGAAATTAACTTTGCTTTTGTCTGCATCTCTGGCAGAGGGCTGCTGCTACATTACTAAGCAATCCATTCCTCACTATTGTGAAGCTTTAGATAGTGGTGCGCATTAAGCACGCTTTTAAATAGACACTCAGTTGTGGCTGAAATTTTGCACCAGTACAGCATATGGGGAGAATTCCAGGTAGAGCCACTACTGGAAAGGACTGCATACAGGGTTATCTTGCCATACCCGTGTTCTTCCCATATCCATTTCATGCAACATCTTGTACAAGCCAGAACAGCAATGTCCTGATTATTTTAGCTGATGTAACATCTCGGGTGTTAGCTGCATGAGTGCAGTGTCATGATTTTGCAATATATTATAGGAGAGTGAGGCTCTCAGTGATCTCAGTTTCTTCCGTTCTCTTCTTTTCTTTCCTTTTTTAAATTAGATTCCAAGAACAGACAGCTGAGAACCTCAAATACAACCTCAAAGATTGTTAGCTTACACCATGAGTAAGCAATTTGTGGCCCTCCTGATGTTGTTGGATTTCAGCCCAGCTCCAGTGACTATGCTGGCTAAGGATGCTGGGATTGATAGTTTTAAAAGTGTCTGGAAGGCCACATGATTGCCACTATTGGTCTACAGCAATGGGAAAGAGCATTAAGGTAGGCGCCCTAATTAAAGTTATCTCACCTTTGGAAGGACTGTCCAGTATTAACCGGCTGTTTGAATTCAAAAAAATACTAAAGATCTCTCTCTTACAGCAGGCCTACCCACTCTGTTTTTAATTATGATGTATTTTAATTATGATATATTTATATTTTAAATGGTTTTATTTTTTTAATGTATTTTAACTTGTGATGCATTTTTAATTGTATTTTAATTTATGTTGTACTCCACTTCAAGCCTTGGGAAGAGGCGGGTAACAAATTAAAAATAAGAAGAAGAAGAAGAAGAAGAAGAAGAAGAAGCAGAAGCAGCAGCAGCACCAGCAGCAGCAGCAGCAGCAGCAGCAGCAGCAGCAATAGTATTGTTGATCAAGGTTTTGGCAGTCTTTTATAAATGGCTTTTTAAAGGGGGGTTGTTAAGGAAACGCACAGTAAATAGACTTAGCAATGGCTGAACAATCTGCTGAACTAGTAGCCCTCTGACTACCTGGACACAAGATGCAATAGAAGGGAACAGCTACAGCTTGCTTGCCCTTTCTATGAGCTTCCTGGGGCATATCACTGTGCCGTGTAGAAAGCAAGAGGCTGAGCTTGAGGGGACTACGGCCTTATTTCAGGAGGGCTCTTTAGATACAGATTTCAGGTCCCCTTCCATGCCACATTAATAATAATTCTTACCATTAGCTGCATTTATAGCCTGCCTTTCCTCCATCCAACCCAAGGCAGTGTGTCTCTTTGCCCTCCCTCTCCCTACTCCATCTTCACAACAATTGGGTGATGTAGGGCAGACTGGGAGAAAAGAGTACAGTAGACCCTTCGCATTTGCAGGGGATAGGGGCACAGAACCCCCGTGAAAGTGATAAAACAGCGAATGACTCCACACACTCCCAGTGAGCACTCCCTCTTCCCTGCACTCTCTTGTCCGCCCACACCGATGTCACATCGAGGAGGGAGCGGGCTTGTCTTCTGTTGCTCCACAGACTGGGACAGGGAACAATGGATTCAAGCTGCAGGAAAAGAGATTCCACTTAAACCTCAGGAAGAATTTCCTGGCGGTCAGAGCCGTCTGTCATTGGAACATGCTGCCTCCGAGAGTGGTGGAGTCTCCTCCTCTGGAGGTCTTTAAAAAGAGACTGGACGGCCATCTGTTGGGAATACTTTGATGTGGGCTTCTGCACGGCAGCGCGTTGGGCTGGATGGCCCCCGTCGTCTCTTTCAACTCTGTGATTCTACGATTCTATTCTCCTCCTCTTCATCCTCCCACCCACCGCTGGGGCGATCGCACCTGGAGCAGTAAGCAAGAGATCGCAAAGGGGAGGAGGAGATCTGTCCTCCCTTTCACCCTCCCACCCACTGCTGGGGCAATCGCGCGGGCAGCAGTGGGCAGGAGACGGCAATGGGGAGGAGGAGATCTTTCCTTCCCTCCACCCTCCCACCCGCTGCCCGCCAGGGAATGGGATGGGGAGAATGAGGGATTGCGAATAGTCAAACTTGCAAGAGTCAAACCCGTGAATGTGGAGGGAGAACTGTAACAGGCCCACTAAGATTCATGGCTCACTGGAGTCTAGAACGTGGATCTCCCAAGTCCTGGCCAGCACTCTAACTGCTACATTGGGATGGGAATCATGTGGGCTTTCAGATGTTGGATTGCAACTCCCAGAACCTAAACATTGGTGGGGAATGCTAGGAATTGCAGTTTTAACTACTTTTTGAGAATGGCATAATTCTCACCTCGCTCTCTCAGCTCTCCAGGGAGCGGTCACAGAATGCACTCTGTGCCCCATCATACTCTCCCCAAGTGCTGCATTCTGTCGCTGTAGGTTCCAGGATCAGCTCCTCCTAAATGCCTTACTTCCTACTCCGCTTCATTTCTGGCCATCAGCTGCCATGTGAATCAATGAAGAAGTGAATGAACCACAGATGGTTGCTTCTCTGAGAACAAGGAGATGAATCTGGGCCAAATGACATCCATCTTGCATATGGGAATCCTTAGCTTTGATTAAGAATAAAGTAACATGACACTGCCCAAATGGATTAAGTTTAGGACAGTGGCAGAACCGGAAAACAAGCAGCTGACTCACGACGAGCCAAGTTCTTTGTCCGTTTAGCCCATTACAGGCTTTTCTGAAGAACGATTGTCTCAGTTAAGGAAATGTCTCTCCTGGTTCCTCCTCTCGAATATCTTTCAAATCAAGCGTGGGAATCATGTGGCCCTCCCGGTGTTGTCGGACTGCACACTCAATGGCATGGGATGCTGGTAGTCAAAATCTGACATCTGGAGGGCAGCACATTTTGCACCCATGTTTTAACTGGGGTGTGACGAACTGAACTTAGGACTTCCCATATCCAAAAAGGTGGCCAGTGCCAGAGAATGTGTTCTCCTTTCCTCCCTCCCTCCCCAAAAGAAAGCCACCTTCCCTTGAAAGAAGTTTAGCCAGAGACTTGCCTTGTGTTATTACACAGGTGGGCAACTAGCTGGGGGCCAATTCTCCTCGCCCCCAAAAGAAATTCCCTGTAGGTTATATCCTTCCACAGAAAGCAGAAATACCTCCAGTTCCCTGTGCAGTCCCTCTCAAAATGGCAATAGGAAGTGATGTCTCATCACTTCCTGTTGTCATTTTGAGAGGGACTGCAGAGGAAAACAGAGGCATTTGGGGATGACATAGGATTCTAGCGTGCTTGTGACATATTTTCACTTGCTTCTACATGTTTGGGAAACTTTCTGTATGGTCTGGGCCAAAACTTGTGCTGAAAATTTTTAAACTGGGCAGTTCTGGGGCTTTGGGCACCCTATAAGCAGAGTCTAGGGGTCACCTGCAGCCTGTACATTGCCTACATTGTGATTCTAAGTACAGCATTGTAAATTGCACGGAGGGCTCCATTTCAACAAATGGCTTTATTTAAAACTGACACAGCAAGAGTGGGAAGCACCCAGCTCTCCAGATGTTGTTGGACTACCATTTCCAGCAGCCCCAGTCTGCACAGCCAGTGGTGAGGTATGCTGAGATATGCAGTCCAGCAACATTTGAAGAGCCTCATGCTTCCCACCCAAAGGGCTGTGGTGGCGGAAAGAAATCCATAGACCAGGCATACATTATCCCTATAAAAAGGAGTTTTCCCCTGGTATGCACTGTCCCAATCTCAAATAGCCTTTCCAAACGTCATTGCCTTTTGTACGTCAAGTCTCCAAGCACCCAGGACAGAACTAGAGTGTGCCTTTGCTACCACTAGTGGGTCCACCCCTGCTCAAACCATGAAAGCCTACAGCATCCATCCATTCAATCCACTGGGTGTAAAAAAAAAACACTTATCGGATTTCCACACGAGGCTGTTGTAGCTCTACGATTCCACTTTCGACATCCTATGGAATCCTGGGGTTTGCAGTTTTGGGAGGGGCCAGCTGGCCCCTCCCAAAACTGCAAACCCCAGGATTCCATAGGATGTCGAAAGTGGAATCGTAGCGCTACAAAAGCCTCGTGCGGAAATGGCCACAGTCAAAGTGCTGATGGACAGCCCTTTTTGCAAGAAAGAAATAAGGAAAAGAAACCTAGGATACGATGCATTACACAACTTTCGGTTTTAGGATGGCCAATACCAGTGGTCCTTAAGTTGAAATCAAAAGCCTACCAACAGTTTGTGTTATTTAGAATCCTGAAATCATTAACTCATAGAATCACAGTGTTGCAACATATTCAAAGAGCCATTTAGTGCAATCCCCTGCCATGTAAGAATATACAACTACAGTACACCTCAATTAATGAAGTAGGTGAAGCTTTACTTCTTTAACAGAAACTTTGGTACAAGAGATAGAAATAACAAGGAAAGAACAGGGATTGGTTCTCGCATCCCCTCAAAAATGAACAGCATTTCAACATCTTTCAGCAAACTTTTTATTCAAAACTAACATGGACGTGTGAAATGAAACAATCAGATCAGGTAAGCCCTGCCTAAGTTAACAAAAGCATTTCAAATTTTCTAGAGACCCACTGAAAGCTTCTTCCAGAATGCATCCCAAGATTATTTTTTCCCCCTTTCAACAGCTTCCATTTTTCTTATGATTTCCATTTTGGTGGCAACACTTACAGATCTATGCTTTTTCAATATGCCAGGATGGCTTGTAGGGCAGGAGAAACGGCTTCTCCCTTTTCTATCTGTTTTGCTCTTCACATGTTCTCAGCAAGTGATTCTGGAGGCAGCTGTTTACCTTGCCTGCTGTACCCAAGCAAAGACAGCTACAGTAGAATCACCTACAGCAGAATCCCGTTTTCCCCAGGTCAAGCTTTATTATAGTGTTTACTGTGGACACATTGCTGTAACTCAGATAGACAGATAGATAGATAGATCTTTGCTCTCGTTCACGCAGGCTCGTCTTAGGTTCTTAGGAAAACTAGGCCAATTTCAAAAGCATCCATCAAATCAGGAAAGAGTGGTATTCCAACTCAAGGCATCCAAGAAAAACTTGCCTGTTCCCCTACCAGAAATTCGCCAAGGATTCTCCACAGTGAGAAGGTGAGAAATGGCAGACAAGATGCCCTGAAAGCCAGCCTGCCCGCCACTACTGATATTTCTTTACAACACACTAGCACAATATCAGGGGTGTTATACTATTCTCCACTCATAAAAGGCAGGAGTTTGAAACCCGATTGGACTAGACCCAGTTCATATTAAGGACAGTGCTTGGAAGTTACTTTTTTGGATTGTAATTTCCAGAACAGCCCCCTCCCCAACATGGCCCAATAAATATCTCAAGAAAGTAACTTTTCTAAGCTGTGATTGGGGGCATATCTCAGAACACGCCCAGAATCTTACGCATTTAGCCTTTGGGTTTCCATAATGGAGAGAGGCTAGTGGGAATGAACATTTGAAAACAACTGGCTTTGATTTCCTGTCCTAAGATGGGGTTTATGACTCCAAACACTGTAAATACTTCAGTGACTTTCAAGCAGAATTAAGGGTGAAGGGTAACGTTTGCAATTAAAATCAAACTGCTTCTTCCAGGCATGTTTTCAAAACAGCGCATACTCCTACCACATGCTTCCTATGTGGACTACAAAACTGGGCAGACATCCCAGGGCCTCTGCAGGGTGATCCACACTTCCCTTAAAAACAAAAACAGAAAAAAACCTCCACTGGCAATATTTGCAGCCCTGAAGCAACCACCAGGTGAATTCATACACCTGCCTCTGCTCTGATTCATGCAGAGCAGTAAATAAACGTTCACCTGTTGCCAGCTACCTACGAGTGTTTAACTCTACCCACAGCACACTGAGAAGTTGGACTCTGTCCATTAAGCTCTTTCCCAGCCTTACTCAAGTGCCCCAAGGTGCTCTGCTATTTGACAGATGAAACCGAAAGCCGTTGTTGTACATTATGTTAAAAGGTGTACTTCCTGATTCTGTAGTATAGTCTTGCCATGTGATACAGCCCTTCTGCTGGAGTTCCAAGAGATGCCCGGGATTGAAGATAAGGGCTTCTATGTACAAAGCACATGCAGAAACATAAAACACAGCAGTGACTACAGAGTTACTTGCTTTTCTGTCACGCTGCATAATTTTAGCATTACAATTCTGCTTTAAATGCCATAGCTGCATCCCAAGAACCTCGGGATCTGAAGTTTGGTGAGGTGCTACAGCTCTCTGGTACGGAATTCTAAATAACAAAACTACAAATCCCAGGATTCCACAGGATAGAAGCATGGCAGTTAAATTAGGATCAAAGTGCTCTACAGTTGGCCTTCCATATCCGTGGATTCTGTATCCATAGATTCAACCAACCACCGCTAGAAAATAGTGAAAAAAATCCGAAAAGCAAACTTTGATTTTGCCATTCAATGCAAGTGATGCCATTTTACTACATCATTGTACATAATGAGACCTAAGCATCCATGAATTTTGGTATCCACCAGGGGTCCTGGAATCAAACCCTAGGAGATACCAAGGGCCCACTATAATTCTATTCTATGAAAGACACCTAGTGCAACCTGCTCTTCACTCACTCACAGAATCCCTCACAACTAGAACATCCAAATATATCACTGAATACAAAAGTCAGGAATCACCCATGTCATAGTATTTCTGATTTTTATGTATCGCTGGGAAATCTAGACAATGGAAGGGTGACAGGAAAAAAAAATAGCTCATTTGAAATAAGGCACTGGAAGAAAGTTCTACAAATATCATGGACAAACAACCAACCAATAAATGGCTTCAAGAGTAAATCAAACCTATACTCTCAAAATGACTAAACTAAGACTATCGTACTTTGGACATATCATAAGCTGACATGACTCACTGGGAAAGATAAAAATGCAGTAGGAAGAGATTAAGACTATATTAAAGGTGAATTGATTCAAACAAGGAAGGCAGAGCCCTAGTTTGCAAGACTTATACTACAGAAAGCAGCCTTCCATTTAAATAATTCACCTTGCAAAAGCAGGTCAGAAGGAACTCCACACAGGTGACTGAATTCTGTTACCCTGATTTCTGGGGGTCCCTTGGGGGACACCTTGATTCGCTCCAAAATGCAAAGATTGGGGAAATTAGTGAAGCACTGGCTGTAGCCAAACGAGGGGCAGGGTAACCCAGCAGGATCTTTTACCCAATTTTTACAGGGTCAAACCAAGCAAAAAGCCAGCCAATCGTCCCAATAACTGGATTTTATTAATAAATGTGTTCTCACGCACCAACACACTCACTCACTCACGCACACAAGGCCTATTGAGAAAGGAAAGAGGTTAAAATTGATAGGGGATTCAACGGAAAAGGTGTAAAGGCGGTGATACTGCACCTATCCAGAAGTCTTCAGTCCAGGAAGCGGCGAGAAAGACGGAGCTCAGCGAAGAGAGGCAGCTGAGGGGATCACTCAACTAACAGAGTGCCAGTCTGCTAGCATGGAGGGGAGTTCTTCAAAGAGACCACCAAAAACTGGGACTACTTATAGGGCAGAACGTACCCCGAGGACAGGCCTTCTCCCAGGAAGAACAATGGCCACAATAAAGGGAGAAATGCCGCACAATAGCAACTTGGTAGTTTGCATGATTGGTTTATGCAGATAGACCTTGCAGTGTAGGGTTTACTAACATCGGAGTTACCCAACCTGGGGAAAACCCAATAATCCACTCAAGTTAGCTACTCCTTGGCTGAGGACCCTTTGTTTGTGCGGATGCGTTTAGCCTGAGATCTCTTAGGGGAACATGACTGGGGATTTTCCTGGCCTGACCTATTTTCGGTCATTCAACCTCTTTATCTATGTACCCATTCGGGTAACCTCTCTGGCACGGCGGGCATATCTGACATCAAATTTATATTCCCCGGGATAGGGTATGCCAGCAGGGTAACAATACGCTAGGAGAAGAAAGATCTTATACTCCATGCTCTCTCCATCCCTAACACAGAAAACAAGAAGAAAAGATGAGGCACTTTGCCCTCCGTCCATGCCAGCCTCTGAGGAGGCTATGGAACTTTAGCCTAAGGTCAATTGTTACAGTCCTCCTTCCCCATTTGCGGATTTGACCTTCACAAATTTGATTATTTGCAAGGCACCTGTGCCTCCCCCCGAATTCTCCTCCTCCCATTCCCTTGAGTCTTGCCAGCATAGAGAAGGAAGGCAAGGGTACTCAGGCAAAAGACAAAGGAATGATGGGGAGCAAGATGCCGCTTTTTTCTCCCCTTTAGACCCCCCCCGACTCCCTTGCATCTGGCCCTGGCGCTGAGAACTTGCACTGAAGCAAAAGTAAAGGACTGTGGGGGAGCCCTTTAAGGGAATGGAATGCATCATGGGGGAAGTTATTTGCAGTTTTCCCACTTTTGCAAGGGTACTGTGCTCTGAACCCTCACGAACGTGGAGGATCCACTGTAGTTTGAACCTGCAGTAGAACCATAATGGGAACTTGATAAGGCAACGACAATGTTAGTTCTATTGATATAGCGGATCTACTCTTCCTGGGACTCAGGTTTATTTGACAGGCAGATCTTTTGTGAATGGGAGAGAATGCAGAGTTGCACACCTCAGTTAACAAAGTAGATGTGTTCCTGGACATTACTTCTTTAACAGAAACTTTGGTACCGGAGGTATAAATAACACAAAAAGAATAAGGAGAGTCGCCTACATGATGAAAAAGAAGGGTAGTTCAGCAGGTTTCAGTAAACATGTTATTCAAAACTAACGGTACGCACATGTGAAATGAAACAATCAGATTAGGTAAGCCTTACAAAGGAAACAAAAACATTAAAAAATTTGAATGACAATAGGAACCAATTTTGAATTACAATAAAGTGAAAGGAGAGAAGGGGTTGTCAGTATAAGCATTTACATTGATGCCAAACAGCATCAATTTTTACAAATCTGAATGACTATGATTACTAAACATTGGTCTTGTATACTCTGTATATTTGAATGACAGGATCAAAGAAGATTGTTTGATAAATTTATAACTCCAAAGTGAAAAGCACTAATACGGAAGATATCTTTTCGGTGGGGTAGGATAGGACATAAAGTTTCTCTTTTTTAATGGGTTACACTAATACTTTGTTTTGTGTTTCTGGTTTTTTGTTGTTGTATCCTTGTTTCTTAATAACAATATATTTAAAAAAAAACAAAAGTAAACAAAAACAGTTTGAGTCTTCCGCAGATTACAGTCTTCCCTCCGTGTTTGTCAGTTTGGCCTTCATGAATTGGATTATTCGTGAGGTGCCCACTTGCTTTCCCCCCGATTCTCCCCCAATTCACTTGCCTTTTGCCTGGATGCAGATGCCTTCCTTGGGCATCTGCATCCAGGTTCACTTGGGCAGGGGGGAGTTATTCACAGGTTTTTGACTCTTGTGAGGGTTCTGTACCTCAAACCCTCATGATAATCGAGGGGCAACTGTATGAAAAAGCTCCTTCCAAAACGCATATAAAGTTTTTCCTTTCACCAGCTTCAGCTTTTGTTATGGTTTTCATTTTGGTGACCAAACTTAAAGTGCTATGCTTTTTCTAACATGCTTAGGGTAGCAGGCTAATTCATGTCCCTGCCTCCCGGTCTGATGTTCATGCATCCTCAGTAAGGCAGCTACTGCTTACCTTGCCTGTTGTAAGCAGGCACAGGAAACTAGACTAGGACTGGCTGAGAAGCATCCCATTCTTTTCCAGCTCAAGTTTTATTGCATTGTTTACTGAAGAGACGACATTACAACTCAGTAACTGAAAGTCTGTGTTTCTGCAGTCCTTCACCCTCCTCCAATTCCAGTGCTATTTAACAAAAACAAAAACAAAAAACTTCCAGCTAGACAGAGGACAAGAAGGAAAAGAGGACAGGCTGGGTGAGCAGAAAAGAGACTTTGTAAAAAGCAGTTTCTTTGTCAGATGCTTTGTTAACTGAGGCATGCCTGTACTGTGGACTAAATTAGGTCTTGCAAAAAGAGGACTTCTATTCACAAAATGGGCCTTTTCCTTTCTACTCTGCCACCCGTAGCATCTCAAAATCTGGCCTGGGATGTCTGTCAACCCTTTTAAGTGGCCTTAGAAGGACAGAAATGAGAGAAAGGAAGATAGGCTGAAGAGCGGAGTTAGTGACAATCCCCCCCCACACACACACACACAAATTCTCCAGTAGATGCCATCCCATCAGCACAAAAGGCAACCAGGATGCACTTCTCTGTTTTAAAATAAGTATTCTAGTTGGGGTGTCCAAACAGAAAACTGGAGAGGGTTCCTGTTGTGTAGAAGAAGAAATTTCAGCAGGTGTTGCTTGTCACACAACCAGATAACAAGTCACATCTGCTGAAATTCCCTCTTCTGCACGAACGTTAAAGATACAAGAACCTTTTTTGGTTTTCACCGTGGCCTATAATTCCAGCATAATTTTTTAGGTGAGAAGTTTCAAACATGGGAAGCTACCCAGGTTTCACAACCGGTAAGGACAAAAAGTACTGCACTAGAGAAACTTCCAAGTGCTGGTAGCCCAATTGATAGTTGAAAGTGGAGAAGAAAATGGAAAATATGCCCCAGTCACCAAAAGTCTTACACTCATTGAATGTACTGCACATGTTGAGATTCCTCATCATGTGTAATGCTACTGAAGAATGTTTGGAGGCTACTGGTATTTTCCATGCCAAGTTGTTCCCATGTGTTCTTTTCAAATTAGTTGATGCTGGAATGGGGTGAGTGGGTAAACTAAAAGAACACCGACTTTCATTTATTCAGGAAATAAATATTTCTTGGGGAGCAGCATTGTTTGTGTGAGGAAGCATCTGGACAAATGTGTAAATCTAAAGAACTCAGACTAAAGTAATTAGGCCAGACTGAAATAAATCTGGTAAGTAAACAGAAAGGCAATACAAAGTCTAGCACCTCTTATATTTACTGAAACCAGGACACTGAGCAAAGAGGGAGAGAATATTATTGAAGGATATATGTGATCGCATGGATTTGTCCAAAGCAAAACAAGACAACTTCCTGGTTTGGGAGACAGATCCCAGAGCTCCTTTGGGAATCACAGAGGAGAAAGAACCTCTTCTGTAAAGGATAGATAACAAGGACTAACAATATCTCCCTCTTTTCCTTCTCCTGTTTCCCTTCCCTAATTTAAATGTCAGAGTTTGTGCTTTCTTAAAATCGTCAACCTGGCACATGGGCCAGTATCCAAAAAGCTGGCAACAAGATTACACAGAAAATAGCCTTATACCACAATCCATTCTTCAAAAATCAATCAAACAAACAAACAAAACAACTATTTTGAATATTTGATCCAACCATCTGACAAAAGCAGAACTTGGAAAAGTTCATTTTAAAAAAAATTAGATCAGGGTTTTTTTTTAATTTATTTAAACTATAAGCACAATTATATTGACTGGAGGATTCCGGGAACTGAACTCCAAAAAAGTAACTTTTTGAAATAGGAGAATCCAGGGATCACCCATCATGCAACTAATTAAATCTATTTTGACTTTAGAACCAAAGTGACAGACAGGCACACATCACAGATATGCCTTGCTCCTCCTTGACTCTTCGCTGAACAAAAGGACAAGTGCTGCCCTTCCTCTATTATATTATACTACTTGTTGTGCCTTCACGTCTTTTCCATCTTACGGCGACCATGAAAACCATGAGGTTTTCAGGGGCTGAGTGTGTATAACCTACTCGAGATCATCCAGTGAGTTTTCATGGCTGAGCAGGGAATCAAACCCTGATCTCCAGGATTGTAGTCCAATGCTCAAACCGCTACACTATGCTAGTTCTCATACTACCCCATATTATATGTATATTTATAGAACATTTACATTATAGACAGTACAACATTTCACTCATGTATAGAACTAGAAAGGAATCCCTGTCATTTCCAGCCATCATCTTTTGTAAGTCTTCCAGTTTCACGCTATTAAATATACACTCAGGGATCCTTTGGGATTTAGAATACAGTTGTACATACTACATTCTATCTGTTTTTTTTCCCCCCCTGGACCTTCTGGTACCAAAAAATTCTGGTACCTACCCACTGCAGAGGCTGCTTCCTCCCCACCCTCGTCATAGGAGTTTCCAGTACAGGTTTGAGTAAATGTCAGACATTTCCATTGTCCCGGTTCCTCCCGCTACATATTTTGGGTGGTCTCATTCTAGATGTTCCAAATGGAGCAGTGATTCTCGCCACAGATGTTTCCCACTGACCTGTATTTCCTCATTACATTTCCAGTTACCAGACTGAACATTTCTTGCCCATTGTTTTTAAATATCTAAATATCTGAAGGGTTATCACAGACAACAGGGTACAGGTTTGTTCGCTGTTGCCCCAGAGGATAAGACCAGGTCTAATGGTTTTAAGTTATAGAATGGTAGATTTCAATTGAACACTGGAAATAACTTCTCGACGATAAGAGCATTTCGGCAATGGAAACAATGGAAACAATAGGGGTGTGTTGGGGTCTCTTTCTCTGGACATCTTCAAAAAGGAGGCTAAACAACTATTTCTAAACATTGGTTCTTGTGGGTTTTTCAGGCTTTGAGACCGTGTTCTGGTTGTATTTTCTCCTGACGTTTCGCCTGCATCTGTGGCTGGCATCTTCAGAGGAAGGGTGAATTGGAAGTGGAGTGGAGAATATATATATGCCGGTCTCCTCCTCCAGAGGGGAGGGAGCAATTAGCATAATAGTCCTATTGTGTGTATTGAATACTTGTTCCTGGAGGAAATGTCAGGAGAAAATACAACCAGAACACGGTCTCAAAGCCCGAAAAACCCACAAGAACCAATGGATTCCAGCTGTGAAAGCCCTCGACTCTATTTCTAAACAAGTTTTTCTAAACAACTATTTGCCGGGAACGCTCTAAACCAGGGCTTTCCAAACGGTGTGCCACGACATGTTAGTGTGTCACCTGAAGTGTGTAGGTGTGTCACCTACAATCTTGGAAATGTATGTTATTATTTATAAATTATATATTTTTATAAATATATGAATGATTTTCATGAGATATATTGCGTCCCCATACATTTTGTTATCATAATTTATATATGTGTCTGTATCTCTTATAAGGGGTCAGTTTAACCTCTGATTTGCTAGTAAAACTGAATTACTGTGTTGCAAAATGATGGGTGTCTAAAAAGGTGTGTCACCAACATGAAAAGTTTGGAAAGCTCTGCTCTAAACAGAGATCCTGCACTGTGTTGGATTTGATGGCCTATGGGACCCATTTCTACTCTACAGTTCTATAATGCTAATGTGGTATGGCCTTATTTCCATTTTAGAACTATGACTAAATAAATAAGTAGAAATAACATGTAAGATGGGGAACATGGATACTGGAGAAAGAATATACGGAGGGAGAAAACGAATTCATGGAAAGAATAACAGGGATGGAGGAAAACCATTTCCACACCACAACTTAACCATTCCGTATGCAGGAGAAAAGATCAGCAATGGAATTAAAATACACTACACCCAACAACACACAAACGTCCAGTCCCCAGGATATTTATGGTATGACAGGATGTGAGAACAGAAACAACCATTACATGGCATTGTTGTTCTTGTGTGCCTTCAAGTCATTTCCAACTTGCGGTGACCCTAAGGCAAATCTATCATAGGGTTTTCTGGGGCTGAGAGTGTGTGACCCACCCAAGGTCACCCAGTGGGTTTCCATGGTTGCATGAGGAATCGAACCCTGGTCTCCAGAGTTGTAGTTCAATGCTTAAATCACTATACCACTCATCCCAAAACAGAATGCCTAGATATTTAGCGGAACTACCAGGCAGTCCAGAAGAGTTCTAAGTGATTCTCAGTTTTTCATTCTTCTGATGTTTTAGGCTTGGGTGCTTATCATACTCTGTGTAGGTCTTTCAAACTGCCTGTCAACTTATGGCGATCCCATTAATTTCATAGGGTTTTCCTAGGAAAAGAATATTCAGAGGTGATTTTGCCAGTTCCTTCTAAAACATAGGATTATTCCTTGGTGGTCTCCCATCCAAGTACTAACCACAGTTGACCCTGCTTAGCTTCCAAGATCAGACAGGATCTGGTGCCTTTAGGGTATTAAGACAGTTGTTTTGGGTACCTGGGTCATTCCATTTGAAAAATCATCTCTCCTGTATTCAAGTAGCAGAAATGGCAATGTACTCTTCTGAACCATCACCATCATGCACTACTACTGCATTTGTGCTTTAATGGCATTAGTTCCTGTGGGTGCTTTCTCACACTTGAAAATGTCACAACATCATTTATACTGCCCTGTTTGCTCTGCCTCATGCCCCATGATTGGTGTTTTGTTTTTGTTTTTTAAAGGGACACCTTAAGCTGCAGTTTCACAATGATGCTACGAACAGATACAACACCACTTCCAACATTTTTTCTATGCTTTTCCCCACGAACCAACACTTGCCAGCTTCTGTTTTGTTGTATGTTACTTTTAAACTTTTGTATATTTACTCACAAAACTTTTCCTGAACCATGTGGTTTCTCTGGGCATTAATCCTTAATAGAATTACATCAGAATTGTGCAACTGTGCCACTCCCCTCCTTTTTTAAAAAAGACTATAGTAATGTAAAAAAAAAATCATGCTGGAAAAGGAACGTATAGTGGTTCTCTTGGGAAATTCTGGTGTCTCCCCAGCCCAAACACCAGAAGTAGATTGATATTTCCCTGTTGGAGATCCCTCAAGGATCCTCAAGGGAGGAGCAATGAATCCACATTCATACTGTGCCCACTATGTTCCCAATACTGCAATGAGGTGGAACAAGAAATTCTCTATCCCCTCCCCTCCCAAGTGGTTATTATACCACAGTGGATAGAGGGACAATAACAGGGATTATTTCAAGTGGCAAAAGAAATTATTCCAAAAAATCCAGTGCTTCCTCTTCATCCTGGAAAGACGTGACTAATGGGGTGCCACAGGGTTCTGTCCTGGGCCCAGCGCTATTCATCATCTGTATCACTGACTTGGATAATGGAATAGAGGGCATGCTCATCAAATTTACAGATGACACTAAATTAGGAGAAATAGCTAATATCCCAGGGAACAGGACCAGAATGCAAAATGACCTTAACAGATTGGAGAGCTGGGCCAAAACTAACAAAATGAATTTTAACAGAGAGAAATGTAAGGTCTTACACTGACGAAGAAAGAATGAAATGCACAGATATTGGATGGATGACACCTGGCTTGAAAACAATACATGTGAAAGGGATCTAGGAGTCTTATGCCCTTTCTGCACCTCACCGTCTTCCAGCACCGGGGTGCAGGGATCGCGGGAGCAGCCTCTGGCAAGAGGCTTTCACGACCGGGGTCCTTCGGCTCCATACGGGCTGCCTGCTCGCGCAAGAGCTCCACCTCTTCCTTCCGCAGCGCAGCCTGGGACTTTCCCAGGCTGCGCTGGGGCAGGAAGTGCAACCGACCCGGCTCCAGAGGCTCTGCACGCCAGGTAAGTGCGCACGGAGTCCGGGAGCAATGAGCAATCGCGTACCATTTTCGGCTTCTAGCCAAAAATGAAAAGGTGCGTGATCGGTGCCTGCCAGCCGCTGGAACATTGCACGATTGTGAGTGCATCGTGTGGATCGCTCCTCACAATCCTGCAATGCTCCAGGCCCTCTTTCACATGGCAAATGCCATGCGCAAAGGGTCTTAGTGAACCGCAAGCTGAACGTGAGTCAACAGTGTGATGCAGTCACTAAAAAAGCCAATGTGATTCTATGCTGTGTCAACAGGAATATAGCGTCGACATCAAGGAAAGTAATAATACCATGCTATTCTGCTTTGGTTAGATCTCACCTGAAATACTGCGTCCAGTTCTGGAGAAGGATATTGACAAGCTGAAACATGTCTAGAGGAGGACAACCAAAATGGTGAAGGGTCTGGAAGCCATGCCCTATGAGAAGTGGCTCAGGGAGCTGGGTATGTTTAGCCTGACAAAAAGAAGGTTAAGAAGTGACATGATAGCCATGTTTAAATATTTGAAGAGATGCCAGCTTGTTTTCTGCTGCTCCAGAGACTAGGATGCGGAGCAACAGATTCAAACTACAGGAAAAATGATTTCACCTAAACATCAGGAAGAACTTCCTGACAGTAAGAGTCATTTGACAGTGGAATATGCTGCCTCGGAGTGCGGTGGAGTCACCTTCTTTGGAAGTTTTTAAACAGAGGCTAGATGGTCATTTGCTGGGGGTGCTTTGAGTGTGTATTCCTGCATGGCAGGGGGTTGGACTCAATGGCCAATGTGGTCTCTTCCAACTTTATGGTTCTATGAATCCAACAAAGGCACAGCACGGTATAGCACCAGGACAGCCATGATATCATACAATACACTCCAGGCAAAGATAGGACTAACATAGTGCCGCTGTAGTATAACAGTAAGTTCCTCCATCTCCCAGAATCCCTCAGCATTGGCCACACTGGCTGGGGGCTTCTGGGAGCTGAAGTCCAAAACATCTGGAACACCACCCATTCAGAATCACTTGATTCATTGCTGAATTTGGCAGAAGTCCATTTTAATTGGAAAAGGCTCCCTTCTCATTTAGAATTCCAAAAACACTGTAAATGAAAGCCACACAGATCAATTTTCCAAGATTATTTTTGTTCCTAGCACATTACTTCAACAGGAAGTGAAAAAAGGAAGCAGTATACATGGACTCTGCAGAAATGAGCAGCAGCTTTTGCGCATCACACCCTGAATTATCTTAAACTTCCTTAAAAGGCACCAACGTCAAGGTTTTGGCAACATGCAAAGTTATCTAAATGACTGAATACCTGGTGAAATCCTTGTTCAACAAAATGTTTGTTTAATTCTTTCCTTGGTTGGCAGCTTTACTGTTTAGCTCTCTTAATTCCAAGGACAGCTTCCCTTCTGAGCCTTTAATTAACTGTTGTTCCCTACACACATTCTGGGCCATTTCCACACTAGCCTGTTATAGCGCAATGATTCCGCTTTCAACATCCTCTGGAATCCTGGGGTTTGCAGTTTCGGGAGGGGCCCTGCGGCCCCTCCCGAAACTGCAAACCCCAGGATTCCAGAGGATGTTGAAAGCGCAATCATCGCGCTATAACAGGCTAGTGTGGAAATGGCCATAGTTTTCCTACCAGCCTGCAAGAACACTCAATTCCCAGCTGCTCATACCCATTCAGAGCTGGCTTTTTGCTGCATTGCCTTATTTTAACTGGATAATCAAATGTTTTGTCTCATTTGACATTGTGCCCACCTAAAGTTTCTCTTTAAATAATGCTATTAGACATTGCATTTTCCTTGATTGGAGAGAGAGAACTGTTAGTGATGGGGTGTGCGTGCACGCATCTGGGCATAAGCACGTATGCACTTTAAACTGCAGTACAGAGGAGTGCATTAAATTAAAACACAAATGAGATAATTGAGATGAGATTATCTTACTCTGAAACACTGAAAGGAATGCATAACAACATTAACTGTACAAGCAGCTACTTATGTTGGTCATGCCTAAAGGCACCAGATGTCATCTGACCTGGGAGGTTAACCACGGTCAGGCCTGGTTAGTACTTGGATGGGAGACCACCAATGAATACCAGGCATTGTAGGCTATTTTTCAGAGCAAGGAACTGGCAGAACTACTTCTCAGTGTTCCTGGCCTAAGAAAACTCTGTGAAATTTGTGGGGTCACCTTAAGTCAACAGGCGACCTGAAGATACATTCATACATACATAGGCCTGCAAATGCATGCGTTGGCCTGTTTCCTTTCTTCTGAAACATGTCAGAGGTTCAGAAACATAGGGAAATGGCTGGATATGATGTCTTTTCAATCACATAAATCCAACAAAATGCTTATGTTCTCAGGAAAGTACAATGAAAGCTATGGAAAATCAGGTTGAGTATGAAGCCACTGGCCAACATATCAAACAGATTGCTCATATTGTACCCATCAGACTGATTCTCTTCTAATAAGTGTGTGCAAAGCAACTGCAGCTCCTGTTTAAGTAGCTCATTCTACAGCAAGTATTCAAAAACACTTGCCCTCTGCCATTAACTAAGAGATTTAAAACCAGCCCTTGTAAACACACATACCTATTTCAGACTGGCATATATTTACAAGTAACAGTGACCAAAATGCATAATTCAAAAGGGTTTAGAAAACTGTCACAAATGCATATATGTAATTCAACGTGCTCGTGATGAACATTTAAACGCCCAAACAGCTTAGGTCCTTAATACATGAGGGCACGCTTCTCCCTATATATTTCTGTACCAGATCTGGGATCTGTTTGGGTGCCTCCCTCTGCAATCTGTTTGGGGTCCTCCTCTTCCCACCAGCAAGAAGTGGAAGAAGGTCTTCTCAGCTCTGGCACCCAAACTGTAAACCACCCACCCCTTGGAGGCCCAACGGCCACCCATTTTGGCTTCATCTAGCCACCAAGTAAAAACTTGGCCCAAAGGCCTTTGAGCCTAACTGATTTATTCCAAAATACTTTTGCACATGATCTTCAACCATTTACCTCTTAAACCTGTTTTAACTCATGAATATGTTTAGCGTGCTGGAAAGGCAGATTTTAAGAGTCAACAATTCTTTTCTGGTTGAAGTCTGTTTACTTAAGACTAGGAGGTAGATAAATGTAGAAAGCTAGGAAGCCACCTCAGCTCAGAGGAAATCTGGGGATCCTGGTGTTTGTAGTTCGATGAGGCACTGGAGCTCATCGGCTAAGAACTGTAAATGTGTATGTGTGCCTTTCAGTCACCTGTCGACTTCAAGGACTCCGTACATTTCATAGGGTTTTCTTACACAAGGAACATTCAGAAGTGGTTTTGCCAGAACCTCCCTCTGAAATACAGCCTACACCACCTCATATTCATGGATAGTCTCTCATCCAAGTACTAACCAGGGCCAAACCTGCCTCGCTTCCAAGATCAGATGAGATCTAATACCTTTAAGGTATAATTATCCCTTCCTAAACTGCAAATCCCAGGATTCTATAGGGTGAAGTCATTGCAGCTAAAGTGAAATCATAGTACTATAATTGTGCAGTGTGAAAGGGCCCCAGATAGCTTAAAAAACATGGGTGAAGAAAAGATGATTTGCTAGGGGCGGGCTAGCCAGAAACTGAATCTGGGAAAAGGAAGTTGCTGAAATTTGGTAACAAGAAAGCTGCCAGCGTTTACCATTCTGGGCAAGAGGGATGATGTAGGTCTGACATGGTAAAAGGAGCTTCCCAGGAACACAAAAGCAAAATATACTAAAATTAATTTAGCATTAAGAAAAATCAGAAAAAGAAAAAAAGGAATTATCAGCTAATAGAGTACTACCCAAAACAAAACTGCCATGAGCTACATAACTAATTTATTAAGATATTTGTTGTTATTGTTGTGTTGCTTCAATAGATACCCTAAGGTGGCCCTATCATGAGATTTTCTTGGCAATATTTGTTTGGAGGAGGGGGTTGGCCACTATCTTTCTCTGAGGCTGAGAGAGTATGACTTCCTCAAGCTCACCCATGGCCAAATAGGGATTCAAACCCTGGCCTTCCAAAGTGCCAGCACAATACTCAAACTACTACATCACACTGGCTTTTGTAAACTGTCCCTAAATTATGTTGATAGAAAAATAAACACACTCTGAAACACTATGCAGAAAGTTCTTTTTGCTAGTGTATTAAGATATACACAAGCAGAAACACTTTTATGAAGAATGCTTCAGTGTGCCTTTATATATCAATCCAGATAACTGGCAGGCTGGGAGGTGCTGGATTGTTAATAAAGTGGCTTAGAGAAAAGAGCAATTAATCTTTTGTGCTATAAAATGTTTACAGCCCAATCTTGTACTTTGCAAACTAGATGACTACATCCCAACAGCAAAGGAAGGCAACTCCCTGCACCAATGATGGTACCGACTGGTATTTCACTGCTTCCTTCCCTTCTTCCATCTTCTTCTGTGCTTTGATTTCTTTTACACAATCGTATGTAGGCTTCCCTCTTGCTCTTTTACCTTCCAATTTTGTTCAATCACATCCTGAATTATCATTATCATCTTTATTTATACCCCACTTTTCCCCTAGTTGGGACTCAAAGCAGCTTAAAACAATTGAAAAGACATAGTTAAAGACATGTAAATGTTAAATAATATGAGGGTCAGTACTGAGCCCTGAAGGATCCCACAGGCCAAAGGCCAAGAGTTCGAACAGGAGTCCCCCAGCACCACCTTCTGGGTTCAGCTGTCCAGGAAGAAACGAAGGCACTGTAAACAGTGCCCTCAGGTCCCATCCCCACAAGGCGATCCAGGAGGATACCATGGTTGATGGTACCAAAAGCTGTCAAGAGGTCCAGCAGAACCAACAGGGACACACTCCCCCTGTCCAGTTCCTGGAGTACATCATCCTCCAAGCTGACCAAAACAGTCTTTGTCCCATACCCAGGCCTGAAACCAGATAGAAATGGATCTAGATAATCCATTTCATCCAGAAGCCCCTGGAGCTGGGAGCCCATTACACCCTAGAACACACCCTGGGACAACTGATTACCTCTTCAACACACTTTGGAATGCTCCCTTGTCATATTTCACTCCTTTACTCCATGGCTGAGATAACTACACCAGGGCTGTACAGCATAAATTCTGACTTGTGGAGTTAAGCATTGATAATGCTTGGCATCCTTTGTATTTATAGGAATGTTACACAACTGAATGAACACCACAATAGACTGAACATGCATGCACACTTGCACACATATGGCAGCACTTCCACAACTGCCCTTCCACAACATTGCACTAAATGCTGCCATGGCTCATCAAACAAAACTGTTCACCTGCTTCAGTAGGGGAACTTATATGTACACGAGAAACCAGCAGGATTCCAGCCAATATCTGTTCTCTCTTCCATTCACATCAACATTGCCTTCTTCAATGACCTCACTGTTTTCATTTTAGCCATCCTGTTTTAAAACACAGCACAGGTTCTTGTGACATCTTAAAGCTTTGGTGTAAGTGTTTGTAGACTGCAGACTACTTCATCAGATGCAATTAATTAAAGTTTGTATGTGTGTATGTGCCTTCAATTCACCTGTCAATTTCTGGCAACCCCATGAATTTTCATAGGGTTTTATTAGGCAAGGAATACTCAGAGGTGGGTTTGTCGGTTCTTTCCTCTGAAACATAGCCTACGGCACCTGGTATTTGTTGGCAGTCTACCATCCAAGTACTAACCAGATCTCATCCCGCTTAACTTCCAAGATCAGAAGGGATTTGGCATCTTTAGGACATTTTGGAAGAATAAAACTTGTCCATCTTTAAGGTGCCACAAAAATCTCTGCTTACTGCTACAACCAGCTAATTGTGCTACCTCACCTGTACATTTGTAAGGAAGGAACTTCATCAAGATGTGTGTCTAGACACTATACAGTACAGCTACACCTCAGTTAATGAAGCAGATGTGTTTCTGGGCATTATTTCTTTAACAGAAAATTTGGTACCAGAGGCAGAAATAACAGGGAACAACACACAGCTACTGGATAGTAGAGTTATTGAGGGGTGATGCTGCTGGGAGATCTCTACTAACTATTGTTAGTACTTTTCAAAAGAAAACTTTGGTAAACCCCTCCTGGATGCCTTTTACCTTGAACACCCCAGTGGTGAGACAATCCAAAACAAAACAAAAGCCCGTGATAGAAGATGAGACTTCCAGGCTAGAATGTGTTCAATCAGCTACTGCAGAAGAGCAGAGGACAAATACGAGTAGCGCTCTGTCTAATGAACGGACATTCAGCTGCTGACATGCTTAGCGGTGGAAGAAAAGCCTGATGCTGCACAATGTACATAGTAAGAACATGGAGGCACTACAGAGGGATTGATTTTATAAAGAAGCCACGGTCGTAAGTACGCAGGACCTGAGCAGGGCCACTGATGACAGCGGATCTTGCAGGTCTCTCATTAATAGGGCTGCCAATTTCGAGTTGACTTGTCAGCCAATAGCAACAAACAATGAAGTCAGAAGAGCATCACCTACGCACAACAGGGAAAAGGCTTTTAGAAGCACACTGTGAACGTTGTAGAAGCTCAGTGAAACTGGGCATGCTCTGCAATCACAGAATGCCAACTGAGAGGAAAGGGGTGACGCAAAGAAAACTGGAGCAGGGAGAGCAGCGGAATAGGGTATCCCAGAAGAGAGCATGGTTGCTTGGTAGAAACTTCGGACAGAGGCATACCACACTGCAAGCTTGTATTGCAGGTTTCCTTATTCTGTCTAGAACGCCCAAAAGAGAATTGAGCAGGTAACAGCTTAGGATGACATATACAAATTAGCAAGGGTTATGACCTATAAAGCACTATACGATTTGGTTCCAAGCTATTTGAAAAACCGTATGTTTCCATATAAGCCTGCCCAGGCTTTGAAATCTGCAAAAAAGGCCCTTTCCTCAGTCCCACCAGCTTCTGAGGTACCTTTGGTACAGGTACCAGAGAAGGCCTTCTTGGTGACTGACCCCAGAATACAGAACGTCTTCCAATGAAAATCAGGTTAAACCTATCCTTCTGCCGATAGGCAGAGACCTTTCTACTCAGGTAGGCCTTCAGAAAACTATCTGCCCGCAGCAGTGTAGTTTGGAGTGCGGGGCGGAGCGGAGCTAGGTCGCGTGGCGGAGGGAAGGAAGGAGCGGTGGCGCCCTCAAAAAATTGCTGCCGGGGACGCACCGCTCCATCACACGCACCCCGTCCCTACATGACCATCTACCTGCTACAGTTAGAGGGGTTATAAACAACTATCTTCAACTTTAATACTTCAAGATTTTTATTCTTCTTTGCATCGCATTAAACTCTTCTAATTTAATTTGTGTTTGAATAGTACAATTAATTTAGTTTGTATTTAAAATGTGTATAATTTATTCTTTTTATTTTATCTTGAAAGATTAAGAAGAGGCACTAAATTATATTACAGATTTAGAGAGGTAGGAACATATTATAGATTCAGTATCAGTTATCCAAGATGCTTGGGATTTTGAAATATTTGCATATCCATAATGAGATATTGTGGAGATGGGAAATTTGTTTACGTTTGATATACACCTTAAATTGTTAGTTTAAATTGTTGTAAACTATATGTCATCTTATTTTGCCATTGTATAATTGCTGTAAATTATATACCATTCTTTCAAACAAAAGGTCTCTTCTTTTGTCAGTCCTTCTCTTTTTGCCTTCTTTCTGTAAGGAATACAAGGGAATTAGAGAGGTTCCGTAATTCTCTCACCTTCCCTGCAAGAAGGAGACTGGGTTCTGATTTTCAAAAGTTTCAGATTTTGGAGCATTTCAGATTTTGGGTTTTCATTTAAGTGATACCCAACCTGTAATTTCAATATCTAATTAGTATTAAAATATTTATATCCAACAGTTTTAGGAGCCATAAGTATCATATTCAAAATCCCATCTTCCTCACCACAGAATGTCCACCACTTTTTAGGTCTGCACTCAAAACAGACACAACAATAATCTCTTATAAAGGGGCTGTGTGTACTTTGTGCTAAAAAGGAATCACAATCAAATTCTGCACCAAGTTCATTTCATGGTCTTCAAGGCAAACGCATGCAAATATATGTAAGATAAGTTTCTGCTCAATTTCAGCAACTTGGATTCCATAAATTGCTGTCATGTCTCCACAGACACCTTTTTAAAAAAACTTAGAATGTAGTAAGCCTTCCTTGGACATGCTTTAAAGAAGCAGACGAATTCCTAGAAAGAATGCATATACTGACTGAAGGCATCTGAACATAGAAAATGTAGCTCCAGTGAGCAACAGAGTGGACTGGGTGCAAAGAGATGGGAGATGTAGTTATTCATCTATCTACCCACCCATCCTTCATTAACACATCTTAAAGTGGCTTATAAGATTCACTGAAAACAACTACATGAAAATGTATGATAATCAGCAATAAAACCACCAACTCGGTATTACAATGATCCAAAACTTGTTTAAACGGTTACATTTTCCCCAAGCAATCTCGGTTGGGGGATTCTGGGAGCTGAAGTCCAAAAGGGTAATTTTCCCAAGCTGAGTGCTCATCGCAGGCCTCCGCACACTGTCATGGTGGGCACCTCCGGGATAAATAATCCCCAGCTTTGCCACACAGAGACCGCCTTGTTGCTTCATGGCTTGAGTGGCTCTAAGCTTACTCAGTAGCCAAAACTCTTCAGACAAAGCAACAGACAGATCTCTTGAGCTTTAGCCAGCCTTTTTGTCTTCAGACTAAGAGAGCAGCCATTGATTATTCATCCCAGAAAACAAAACTAGGTGCATGGAGTACACCCATTAACAGGGAGTCTCAGTACAGGACAACAGGTTTTTATTTGGTTTTTTTAATCGCTAATTCTCTCCATTTTCTTTGAATGCATTCACGTTATAACATGTAAACAACTGACTCTATGGGTGTTGACATGTATACAGGCTGTACCTGTGTTAAATACATGTCAACATCCCAGCTTTAACAATGCAATACTATCCACAGAAATGAGAAGTAAGCCCAACTGAGTCCAGTGAAAGGTAAGCCCAACTGAGAAGCAGGACCAACTGTGAAGTAAGAAGCAAGCCCAACTTGAGTTCAGTGAGACGGCAATCTCAATACCGAGTGGCTAACTCTGTTCATTGGAATGTAGCTTCTGTTTTGTAACACTCGCAATTTCAATCCTAGGGTCCAGACACTTCAATCATGAAATCCAACATGCAGAGACTTTTTCCGAGAATCTTCTTTTCTTAAAAGTACACTGAAGAGACAACACGCTGAGAAGAGAGGAAAGTGCACAAACCCAAACCTTCATAAGAGATTCCTTACAAATCACTAACGGGTCAGCGGACCATAGAATCAAAGAGACTACATAGGGCCATCCAGTCCAACCCCAAGCCATGCAGGAATACACCATCAAAGCACTTCCCACAGATGGCTATTGAGCCTCTATTTAAAAACTTTCAAGGAAGGAGACTCCACCACAGTCCCAGGCAGTGCATTCCATTATCCAACAACAACTATCATCAGGAAGTTCCTAATGTTTAGGTGAAATCTTTTTTCCTGTAAATTTGAATCCATTACTCCATGTCCTAGTCTCTAGAGCAGCAGAAAACAAGCTTGACCCATCTGACATCCTTTCAGATATTTAAATATGGCTATCATGTCACCTTTAAACCTTCTCCTCTCCAGGCTAAACATCCCCACCTCCCTAAGTCACTCCTCATATGACATAGTTTCCAGGCCTTTTATCGTTTTTGGTCGTGCGCGCGCGCACACACACACACACACCACTGATGCATTCCAGCTTGTCAATGTCCTTCTTGAATTCTGGTGCCCAGAACTGGACACATTATTCCAGGTGAGGTCTGTCCAAAGCAGAATGGAGTGTCACTGTTACAGTCAGCCTTCCACATTTGCGGGTTTCACTTTTGCGGATTTGATTATTCATAGATTATTTGCTGTCACCTCTGCTGCCTCCGTAGGCCATTTTTAACAGGGACTGCAAGCCTCGTGAGACTGAGGAACTGCGAAAGAGGCTTGCAAGTCCCTCTTAAAAATGGTGTGGGGCAACAGTGGAGGTGGCAGAAAGCCCCACCAGCCCCCCGCTTCTGCCTTGTGAAGGAACCCTGACGCCCCAAAGGAATCCATGGTGGTTGAGTGAGGTGATTACGGTGATCATACTTCTTTGTGTGTTAAATATGGCTTGGAAGGGTCTAGAGTTATTCACAGTTGTACCCTAACCCTAGCAAATGTGGAGGGATGACTGTACTTCCCTTGAGGTACACACTATATTCCTATTGATGCAGCCTAGAATCAAATTGGGTTTTTTTAGCTGTTGCATCACAACTGCTGATTCATGTTCAGCTTGTGGTTTACTAAAACACCTAGATTCTTTCCACATGTGCTGTGGTCAAGCCAGGTGTCACCCATCTTACCTCTGTCCATTTCATTTCTTTCTGTTCTGCCTCAGTGTAGTACCTTGCATTTCTCCCTGCTGACATTCATTTTGTTAGTTTTGGTCCAGATCGCAAATCTGTTAAGGTCATTTTGAATTCTGCTCCTGTCCTCTGGAGTATTAGCTACCCTCCTAAGTCCGTGTCATCTGCAAATTTGGTAAAGATGCCTTTATTCTATCATCCAAGTCTTTTATAAAGATGCTGAATAGCACTGGGTCCAGGACAGAACCCCCTGGCACCCCACTTCTCTCCAGGATGAGGAGGAGCCATTAGTGAGCACCCTTTGGGTGTGATTGGACAACCAATCCAGATAAAATGGACCTGATCAGCCAACTCAATTGGTGCTGTTGTTTAACAATGAGGGACAAAACAAAAGTGGACAAAAGGAAAAAAAATCTGCACAGCAGTAACGAAAACCCCAAATAGTGGAGTGCTTGGCTTGTAATCATACATCCTGCATACCAGCTAGAGTAAGAGTCAAAATCTTGCTTTACAGGAATTACAGGTAGATCTCAGCTGGCAAAGGAGATGTGCTACTAGGCACTATTTCTTTAGAAAGTAAAAATTAAAGAAACAGAAAACAGAAAATTAGGTACCAGAGGCAGCAATAACATGGAAAGAACAGGGAACACAAAAAAGAAGAGCAGTTCAACATACTTCAGCAAACATTTTATTCAAAACTAACAACATGCACACCTGAAAGGCAACAATCAGGTCAGATAAACATTCCATAAGTAAACAAAAACACTTTGAACTTCCTAGAAGTCACCTGAAAGCTTGTTCCAAAAAGGAATCTGGAGATGATTTTTCCCCCCCATTTCACCAGCATCTACTTTGCTTATATTTCCATTTTGCTGGCCGTGCTTACAGATCTATATGTTTGTTTGTTTTTTAATTTTTTTATTAAACATTTTGTAATGTGAGAACAAAAAATAAAGTACAAAGGAAACAATAAATGTGCCAGGAATGAAAATCTACTCAATCGTTCATATCCACAGGTATCTGGGCTGCTTAGGAATGCACTCAGCCAGAAAATGTTGAAGGTTTTGATAGTGATGTGCTGATGCAATCAATAAAGGAAAGCCATTTTTCTTCAAAAGAGTCTTGTGTGCTGTATCCTTTTATTACCCTTTCATTATGCACAAGCTTTTCCATTAGCCATGTGTCCCAGATTCTTTCCCACTATCTTTCAATGGAAAAATTACCTGCTTTCCAATTCGAAGCAATTTCTTATCTTGCATTTATGAGAAAAAAGTTAATGAGGTCCTTATAATTCAACAACTATATTGTAAGTCATATACTGAAAGCAACTGAAAGGTAGGGCATGGATCAGCTGTTGGCTTTGTAATAGCACCGATAGTTTTCAAAACCTCAGACTAAAATTGGGCTACCACAGGACAGAATAACCACGTATGTAGGTAGGTACCCTTGGAGAGATATACATGTTTTTAACATGTTGGTGGTAGATGGACAGGAGGCTTATCTGCTTTCCCCTTTTCTCTCCGTTTTGCTGTTCATGCTCACTCAACCAGGAATTCTAGAGGCAGCTGCTCTTCATCTTGCCTGTTGTAGGCAGGCTGTCACAGTCAGATGAGTTACAGTCGGATGGGCAGGGGTAGCATCCCATTCTTTCCCAAGTTAAGTTTTATTGCATTGTTTACTGCAGACATACTCCTACAAACCATCACCACATGTCTGTGTTTCTCCAGCTCTCCTCTCAGCGCTGATGCTGGGAAAGGAACTTCCAGTTAGACAAAAGACAAGGAAGAAAAGGGGAACTTTGAGGGCATAAAAAGATATTGTAAAAAGGAGCTTTTTGTCAGAGATCTTGTTAGATGAGGTATATCTGTACAGCTATAAGGGAAATCATGTACATCTCTTTCAGAAGTTACTTAGTATGAGTGTCCATGCATGTTTTTAAAACATATGCATTTTTAGAAACCTATTCTTCATACAGCACAGACACTGAGATTGTTATCAGTGATTCTGACAAAGTTGCCACTTCAAAATCTGTAAATTCCATTCATCAAACTGTTAAGGGTTTGAAGTGTCCAGAGCCCACAAGCATGTGGACATCTGAGGACAGACTATATGCTCTTTCAAGGGCCAGTCTGCTCCTTCTTCCAAACACAACTTGCTTGCTTTAAGCTGGGAACATTTTTGTCCTGCACATGTAGCTTTCTGTTAGCTAGAGACGACATACCATTTCATGGAAATACTATATATTTATGCCCTGCTCAATTAAAAAGAGCATCATCTAACTACACAAAGGAGGGGAATCTATTTTGGCCTGAGCCAAATTCATGCTAGCTGTGGGTAGGCAGCAAAAGGGGGAAACAAATGTGAATACAGAAGTCAATAGTTCAAATCCTGCCTCAGTCGTTACTCACAGGGTTGTCTTGGTCCTGGTATTATATCTCAACTTTAGCCACTGGGAACAATCTGGAGTTAATGAGTAAAGACAAAGAGAGAGAAAAGTTCCTTGCTTGGATTGCAACTCATCCTCCGTTCCACCAGCATGGCCGCTGGCCGTACTACCTGGCAGGTTTTAGGAGTTGTACTCCAAAATGAAAAATAACTTTCCCAAGCTCTGCAACCTACCTTACACAGGGCATCAACAACACATCTGACCAGATCACCTTGGACTATGAATCCCAGGCCAGGAAACTCTACCTGTGAAAGATAGAGGACCACACGGGGACAGGAAGATACTGCCGGTGAACAACTGGCTATGCAGATGGTGTCGACAGCAAAGGTTTGTCTTTGGGGACCATCATCTCTTAGACAAAGAGATACGGGCTCACAAAGATCAAGAAGACTTGTCTTTGGCAAAATGTGATCAAGAGGGTTTTAAACTAAATGCTGGGAGCTGAAGATGATAGCTTAAACAGTTGTCCAAAAGGAAGTTCTAAACCCAAGCTTGTGAATTCTAAAGGAAAAACTAAAGGAAAAGCTGAGAGAAAGAATGGGAGCCAGTCGGGTAGGGACTGGGGACGCGAAGGGGGCAGTTCGCCCCAGGTGTCCCAGCCCGTAGCCATGCCCTCATGCACCCTGGCCACACCCCCGTGCTGTAGCCCCTCACCCTCCTGCCCTCCCTCCACATTCTCCAAGCTCTGCCACTGATGGGAGCCATAGTAAAACTCACAGCAGAATAAAAAATGAGAACAAACAAGATTTTAGATCTCTATACACCAGTGTACAGAGATTGGAAAATAAACAAGATGAGCTTGAAGTCCTAGTGTAGGAAGGTAAATATGATTTTATAGGCATAACAGAGACTGGGTGGGATGACTCCCACAGTTGGAAAATAATGATTGAGAGATATAATTTATTGAAAAAGAATAGATGTGGAAGAAAATGGAGAGGTGTAGCATTATATGTTAAAGACAAAATGACTTGTTCAGAATCCACACAAGTGATCAAATAGGACCAGTGGAGAGCATTTAGGTAAAAATAAATGGAGAAAGAAATACAAAAAATTGTAGTTCAGCTGGTGGAGGAAGGAAGACGAGGATCAGCAATTCTGAACTGGATCCTAACCAACAGGGAGGAGTTGCTCACTGGAATCCAAGCAATTGGTACTTTGCCAGTACTGAACATGTAATGCTAGAGTTCATGACTGTGGGAGAGGCCAAAGAAGTGTACAGTTGAACATGAATCTTGGATCTGATGAATGCTGGTTTTATCAAGGTCATGTAAATACTTGGCAGAATCCTATGGCTAGAGATGCTAGAGGACAAAGACACCCACCATGGGTAGGATTTCACAGAGTTGCAAAAAGCACAATCACACACAATTCCATAGAAGAAGAAAAATGGGAAATATCTGGAAAAAGCCAATGTGGCTGAACCATAAACTCAAAGAAGTGAAAAGAGAAAAAGCATGTATAAAGAATGATGAGAAGGATGAATCTCCAAAAAAAATGCAGATGTGTAGCCCAAGCTTGTGGGAATACTGTTAATGAAAGCTAAAGCTCAAAATATGCCAAGACTGACTAGTCAAGCAAGGGACAACAAGAAGGTTTTTTTTTCAAATGTTTGAAGCAAGAAAGAGCAAAGTTCTGCAACGATGGTAAACTGCTAATACATCACAATGAAGAAAACAGAACTACTCAGTGCCTATTTTGCTTCAGTTTTTTCCCAAAAAGAGACTATGTGCTTCTATGCATCAGCATAGACTTTGGTACAGAATTTGGGTTGCAAATCAAGATGGATAAGGAGTTAGTCAAGAATCACCTAGTTAACCTAAACGAATTCAAATCTGCATCCCAGAGTACTGAAGGAGCTTGCTGACATACTTGCAAAACTACTTGTCATGATTTTTGAGAAATCTTGAAGAACAAATGATATTCCAGAAGACTGGAGATGAGCAAACACTGTCCTTTTTCCAAAAAGGCAAAAAGAAGAAGAAGAAGAAGATCGGAGAAACTACAGCCCAGTCAGCCTGACCACAATACCAGGAAAAATATTAGAGTGGATTATACAGAAATCTGCCTGCAAGCATCTTGATGACAATACAATGTCAAGAACAAATCTTGCCAAACAAATATATCCTTTTTTGATACAGTCACTAGTTTAGTAGATGGTGGGAATGCTGTGAATGCCACTTTCCTGGATTTCAGCAAGATATCTGATCAAAAGGTCCCCCGAAATATTTTGATTAACAAACTGACTAAATATGGAATCACCATGCGATGGATCCATAGTGGGTTGGCAAAATCTGCTTAAAGAGCTGTCATCAGTGGCTGTATTCCAAAGTGGAACGAGGTCTCAAGTAGAGTACCTCAGAATTCCATCTGGGGGCTGACCGTCTTCCATGTTTTTATCAATGATTTGGATAATGGGGATGAAGGAATTCTTACAAAATTTCCAGATGATACAAAACTGGGAGGAGTAGGCAACACACTGGAAGACAGGAACAGAATTCAAAAGTATCTTGATAAATTAGAACACTGGGCTGAAATAAAATAAAATTCAAAAGAGACAAATGCACAATTTTACATTTAGGACACAAAAACCAGATACACAGATATAGGATGGGAGATACTTGGCTCAGCAGTATTACTGGTATATGCAAAAAGGACCCTGGGATTATTGTTGATCGCAGGTTGAATTATGTGTCAGCTGTGATGCTGCACCAAAGAAGGCAAATGCTATCTTAGCCTGCATTAATAAAAGCATACTTCCCAAGTAGAGGGAAGCAATAGTCCCACTATATCCTGCACTTGTCAGGTCTCATCTGGAGTACTATGTTCAGTTCTGGGCACCTCACTTTAAGAAGGATATAGACAAGTTGAAGAGAGCTCAGAGATGGGCAATGAGGATGATAAGAGGTACGGAGAACAAAGCATATGAGGAGAGGTTGAAGGAGCTGGATATGTTCAGCTTGGTGAAGAGAAGACGGGGATGACATGACTGCACTCTTTAAATATCTCACGGGCTCCCTGCCACGAGGATGCAGGCCTGTTCTCTACTGACCTCAAAGGATAGAATTAGGTCTAATGGTTTTAAGTATAACTGGAGGACAGATTTTAGAGGAACATTAGAAGGAATTTCTTGACAGTTAGAGCAGTTTGGCAATGGAACCAATTGCCCAGAGATGGGGGGGGGGTCTTTTTCTCTGGATATCTAAGGCCATCCTTAGCCATTTCCGCACAAGACTGTTATAGCGCTATTATTCCACTTTCAACATCCTATGGAATCCTGGGGTTTGCAGTTTAGGGAGGGGCCAGGCGGCCCCTCCCTAAACTGCAAACCCCAGGATTCCATAGGATGTTGAAAGTGGAATAATAGCGCTATAACAGTCTTGTGCGGAAATGGTCTTAAAAAAAGGAGGCTGGACAGCTACCTGCTGGGGATGGTCTGGGATGCTGGAGATCCTGGCACTGACCATCAGGGCCCCTTCCAACTCTATGATTCCACAAGGCTGATGCAAAGCGGTGGTCACCACACTTTTTTGTTTTGTTTTTTTGGTATGAATTTCAGTTTATGATTTCCCCACCCAAACTCACTGTTCCCACCTGGACCTGGCAATTCATTTATCGAAGATCCAGAACCAGGCCCAGGACTTTCGTGTGCTTGCAGGTATACAGAAGGGAGGGTCTTTGCAGTGAGTGTCACCACCCATTTGAAAGGCAGAAGATATTTCTTTTCTGAACTAACACCGGGGCCTGTTTTTTGCCCTTATAGCTGCCAGTGTTGACTTTTTCAGAGCGTGAAAGAACAAGTCGCCGTTCTCAAAGGAAGGCCATTCTCAGCATTGCTAGATGAGTCACTGTTCTGGGCAGATCTGGAAGGATGCAAGACCACAACTGTGATGACGAGCACTGATGACAAGCAGTGCTCGTTACAGAAGACAGATAAATCTTTTGTCTTTTAAGCTGGGAAAGCAATTGCACAATCCAACAATATCCAATGCAGAGTTGCAAGAGAATAATCTACCCTCAGCAAGGGCAGGTGGGAGGTGAGGCCTGAATAGGGACTTTACTACACAAAGACACAGCAGGGGGGACTCTCTATGGAAGAGTGCTTTGCGGTTGTGTGAGCCTCTACGTTTCAAAGCCAGTGGCTTCCTTTTATTTTATTAATTATGTTTATATCCTTCTGAGTTCAGAGGTGGCATATATGGCTCTCCTCTTCCCCATCTTCATCCACCAACAACCAAGGTGAGAAAGAATGATGGACCCAAAGGCACCTGGGGCTTTTCACGGCTCAGTGAGGACTTGAGCCTAAATCTTGCTGCTCACTTCGGCGCCAAGTTAGCAGAAGTCTTGCAGCGGGGGCAGGAGCTAGCGCAGAGAGGAGTGTTCAGCCAGTGGCTGGTAGAAGGTAGACCACATGTGTCAAACACAAGGCCCGCGGGCTGAATCCGGCCCACCAGTCCATTTCATGTGGCCCTCGCACCTCTCCTGCAGCCGCGGCGCTCCCCCCGCCTGGTGAGCCCCATTCCCATATTGTGACTCTTGCGAGCCGTGTGGAACATTGCCACGGTAATCTGCAGCAACACTCTGATGGCAAGAGTTGGGCAGAGGAGCAGTCAGAAGTAGAAGTAGATCGCGAGTGCTGACTGCTGGGCCCCTCTTCAGAATACTGGCATTCGGGGGTCCACAATGTGGGGATCGGGCTCACCAGGTACAGAGAGGGGCAGGGGGGCAGAAAGAGGTACAGGGGAGGGGCTGGAGGGCAGAAATATCATTATTTAATATGATAAAAGAGTAGATACATTTATCTTACGTGTGAAAGGGATCTAGGAGTCCTAACAGACCACAAGCAGAACATGAGTCAGCAGTGTGATGCGGCAGCCAAGAAAGCCAATGCAGTTCTCGGCTGCATCAATAGGAGTATGGTGTCTAGATCGAGGGAGGTACTGGTACCACTCTACTCTGCTTTGGTTAGACCTCATCTGGAATACTGTGTCCAGTTCTGGGCACCCCAGTTCAAGAAGGACATGGTCAAGCTGGAGCAGGTCCAGAGGAGGGCGACCAAAATGGTGAAGGGCCTGGAAGCCAAGCCCTATGAGGATAGACTTAGAGAGCTGGGTACGTTCAGTCTGCAGAAGAGAAGGTTAAGAGGGGACATGATAGCTATGTTTAAATATTTGAAGGGATGCCATGTAGAGGAGGGAGAGGGCTTGTTTTCTGCCGCTCCAGAGACCAGGACAAGGAGCAATGGATTCAAGCTGCAGGAAAGGAGATTCCACCTGAACCTCAGGAAGAACTTCCTGACAGTCAGGGCTGTCCGGCAGTGGAATAGGCTGCCTCAGAGTGTGGTGGAGTCTCCTTCCTTGGAGGTTTTTAAGCAGAGGCTGGGTGGCCATCTGTCGGGAGTGCTTTGAGGGTGTTCCTGCATGGCTGGGGGTTGGACTGGATGGCCCCTGGGGTCTCTTCCAACTCTACATTTCTATGATTCTATGATTCTATGATTCTATGTAGTCTTACAGATACCACTGGCCCATTGAGGGCAACCATAATGCTGATGCGGCCGAAGATGAAATTGAGTTTGACACCCCTGAGGTAGACTGTCTGCCATTAGGCTGGGGGAAGGAATCTCAAGCCCTGGGGTCAAATCTGACCCTCTGGATTTCTCTGTATGCCCATACACCCTTCCCAGACGTTTTCATCTTTTCCCATTTTGAAAGGTTGAAAGGCTGCAAATTCTGGCTTAGTTACTGCCAGTAAGAGCTCTAACCTAAAATATTTAATTGAAGAAATCTTACTCAATTCAGTAAATCAACATACATTTGCATATGAAAAAAATGCTTTTTAAAGAAAAATACATTTTTGGGGGGCAGGCGTAAGTAGTATGCCAGGCCCTCAGGCGTTACTAGACTGCAGCTTTCAGCAGCCAAGGAATGCTGGGAGTTACAATCCAACAAATTTGGGAAGCTGCAAGATTCCTAGCCTTGTTTCATTGCTTTTATAATCATGTTCCCACGCACTGGGATAAGCGCTATCTTGCCACATGCAAGAAGGAATTCTCTCTTCTACCAGGGCACTTACCAAACAATCAATGAGAAAAACAGAGAAGGGTGTCAGCATTTTTTTTCTGCTTAAAATAGGCAGAAAATATAAGAGGAAAGAATACAAATTAGGGAATTCCATGCAATTTTATGTAAGCGTCTTGTGAATTTGAATTTGCACGATTCTGGGGTTATGATCACAGAACATTGGTCCCTCAGAACATGGTCCCTTATTGTTTCAGTGGTGGAACACGCTGCCTCAGAGCATGGTGGAGTCTCCTTCTTTCGGAGGTTTTTAAGCAGAGGCTGGATGGCCATCTATTGGGAGTGCTTTTGACGTGGGTTCCTGCATGGCCGAATGGTTTTTGACTGGATGGCCCCTGGGGTCTCTTCCGATTCTACGATTCATTGAGAATCAAGACCTAGCTTGTTCACTGACAGATTCTGCACAAAACACACAGAAGTCAAAAGGACCGGGTCCCTCCAGAAGAAAGCCTATTACGAACAGCAACCAACAGCTCCCCACATCTTTTAGCCCTTATTTCTTTTTACCAGCCTGCTCATGATCTGTGTCCTAGGAACTCTAGGCTTCTCAATCAACCAAGGGTTTCCTTTTCCCTGGCTTGGCTTCATATGTTTTCACTCACTTCTCTACGCTCTTGGAATTGCCTCCCTGAACATTTGCAGACTGCTTCCTCCCATGTTGTTTTTAAATCTCCATTAAAAACCTTTTGTTTTCCAAAAACTTTTGGAATTTCAGTTTAATTCTATTTTATAATCCTGGTATATTTGGATTACATGTGTTTGTCAGTTAGCTTTATATTATACTGTATTTTTTTGTATTTTATCTGAATAATCTGTTTTACAATTCTATGGTATAGTTTATTATTATTCCTTTCCCTCTGTGTGTGTGTTGTGTGTGTGTGTGTGTGCATGTATGCACACATATGTGTATGTGTACATGCAAATATTTTAGACTGTACACCTTTAGCAGGACCCACTGTTTTGGGTTGTTCTACTTGTAAAGCACTACATACATGGATGATGTTACATAAATGGAGGAGGAGGAGAGTATATCCATATTACACAATTACAACAGTTTGATTCCACTTTTAACTACTGTGGTTTCATCCTATGAAATCCTGGGATCTGTAGTGTGGGGAAAGACTTAGATAACTCTGCTAGAGGGCTATACTGCCTGTTTACTGAGTATTCTGAGGACCTCACCAAAGGAAGAGCTATGACAGTTAAAAGGTATGAAACTGATATAATGTTGTAAAGTAAATGCATTCATTGTTTCTAGCCATTCTGCCTTTCACCTACCAGAGAAAACCGAAGTTGAACACCTGAACTAAATATTTTAAACGTACACTTTAAAATTTAGAATCTGACAGATCAAGCTAGAGAATCTTTTTAGCTAAGTCAAAATGTTTAACATCCATCAACCTGGTTAATCCAATAAATGTCGCAATTTTACGAGCATTTTGCTGGTCTACAGAAGCAAAGTATTCAGGCAAGGTAGCCACATAGTTCAGAAACCTTGGGCTTCTTCTAATTTTCAAGCCATTTGTTGTTGTATGCCTTCAAATTGTTTCCAGCTTATGGCAACTCCAAGGGAAACCTATCATGGGCTTTTCCTGGCAAGATTTGATCAGAGGTGGTTTGCTTCTGCCTGCCTCTGAGGCAGAGACAATGTGACCTGCACAAGGTCAAGTGGGTTTCAATGGCCAAGCAAGGATTCAGACTTTAGTCTCCACAGTCATAGTCCAATGCTCAAAACACTACACCATGCTGGGTCTCATATCTCCATGGAAAAACGAGAATTTCCAAGGAGAATGCAGGCTGATCTTTTTGACTAAGCAAGCTCTTCCAAAATGAAAACTTAGTACTTAAGGCTGAAAACAAGGGCCAAGGCCCATTTATACTAATACCTGAGATTTTGCAGAACAATGAGACCTGAGATAGCATACAGAGATCTCAGAGCTTGGAAAAAGTTACTTATTTAGACTCCCAAAATGCTAAGCACCATTGCTGGCTGGAAAATGTGGTCTAAAAAAGTATTTTTTTTCTCTGATTCCAAGAGCTAGTTACCAGAAGCTTTCTGCTATCCCTATGTGAAACATTATGGTATAGCAGCCCCTCCACATTCATGAGAGTTCAGGGCACAGAACCCTCGTGAAAGTGGAAAAATCGCAAATAACTCCCCCCAGCGATTCACCTCCCATTCCCCTCTGGAGCTTCCCTGCTTCCATTCCTCTGCCTCTGGTCCTGGCGTCAGTGTGGGGAGAAGACAACCTACTTTCCCCTCAAACAGAGAAGAGGGGAATTCTGGAGTTCTAATTATTTCCAGATGCCATCTTGAGAAAGGAGGAGCAGAGAGGTCACCTGACCAATCAACAGCCAACACAGAGCAGAATGTGCAATCACATGTTAGAGAGGACATGCCTTCAGCAGTGGGAGGGGGCTTTGCTCACCCAAAAGGAAAAAAGATTCATTTTAAATACAAGCCTTGCAAGCCTGGGCTGAGGAATTCAAGGGATGAGAGAAGGAAAATGGGGGAGAGGTAAGCACATCCCTTGCAAATAATCAAATTCACAAATCCCAAACTCGCAAATGTGGAGAGAGCACTGTATTGTAGGCCAAGACTGGAAAATTGTGGAACAGAGCATTTACTTAAGCCTTTTTTGGAAGTAACATCGCTCTTCAAACTTTCAGTCATGAAATGAGAAAGGGTTTCTGCAGAATGCGAAGACTATGCCTGCTCTATTTCCACACAGACGCATGCTTCTGTCTCTATCAGCATTCAATCAGTATTAGTCCAAAGAAGACTTAGGCATGTAAACCTTCCACAACCGTGCGAATCCAGGTGTACCCACACTGTACAATAATAACAGTTTGATATCACTTTCACCACTACGGCTCCATCCTAAAGAACCCTGGAATTTGTAGTTTGCGAAGCTACCTAGAATTCTTAATACACACTCTCAAACTACACCACTAGAGCTCTCTGAAAGAGAATCCTAAATATTTCATAAATCTATACACCCCAGGACTCCACGGGATGGAACCATGAAAGTTAAAGGGGTATCAAAGTCCTACAATCATGTATTATGGATACGTCCCGGGTCAACAAGAACTTTAATTACAGGTCTGCTAAAGTATTTGTAGTCAAAGCATGCGCCGATGTTTACAAGAGTTGTGTTACGTTTGATCTCAAATAGCTAAAGAAGGCTTGTGTAAATTCACATTTTTCCAGGATGTGCCTAAGAGAGGTCTTAGGCAACCTCAAAATACGTTTAGTAACTGTTGACTGTGAGCTTTGTTTGCAGCATTACTCTTCCTGAATGTTAACATCTGCCAAGTCCTAATCTCAGCAGGATCAGAGCATAATGTTCAACCTACAGCTTCATCCCTAGTATATTTATTCAAAATTCTGTCCCCAATAAAATCATCAGAATTCACTGACTTTCTTTCACACAGCTTAGGCCACACCTCCTTCCTACGTAAAGTTGGGAAGATAACAGTCTTACAGTAAAACAGCCCTCTTGAATTTTTTACTTTGTTAATGTGTGTAAAACTAAGCATTAACAGGAGAAGCCCTTTTCCCCCACCTGATCTGGGCATGCCTCCTGAATGCTAGCTCAGAGCAACAATTCATGCAGAGATCAGAGAACAGGGGGCTGGATAATTCTGCCTCATTTCTGTGAAAGGAAGGGAGTGCTCTAACCACAAAAACACAGGAAGGATCTGTTTCCAATGGGAGGGTCACCAAAACCAGTAAGGTGACAACAATGAATCATGGCCACCCCCTTTGTGGGCAGGGAATTCACTTATTTCATACAGCACACCAAGCATGCCCCAACGTATTGTTGGACATTGTTGTCTTAAGCACCATCTAAATGCCTACACCAATTTTCTGCTGTGACTCAAACCACTGTCTTAAAAGATACAGCTGTTTCTCCCAGCTGGCTCAAATGGATGCAGGCTAAAGTTGTTGTTTTAACTCATGCCAACTCTACAAACTAGAGACGGTCATGCTCTGCTTCCAGAACCTGGACACTAACTCAAAGTCTGAAACAGGGGGCATGCCAGGACCTGCTACACAGGAAGAGGTTATAGTGTCACAAACAGAACAGGGGGCAGTGCCAGCTACAGCAAAGAGTCCTGCCCCTTCAGACACAGAAGATCACTTATCAGTACCTACCTTTGCTGAGCACAGGCAACAAAGAGAGCACCTACATCAATCCCAGAGCATTTATAACTGGCAATAATTACTCTGGCAACAGCTGTGTTAGGTGGCTGACTTATATAGCTGCTGCCCTTCCCCTTCAGGAGTTGTCAGAGCTTATCTGACTTCTCTGTTTGTTGGATGCCTTGCTGAACTCTGTGCCTGACTCTGGATTACTCTGACTGACTTTTGACTTGTTGTCTTTGAATTCTGTTGGACTATATTTTGCCCTTGTGCTTACTGAATAAAAGCAAGTAATGAGCTGGGAGCTATTCAGTTTGTTTTGTTTGAATTATCAGTTGTGCTGCTGGGACTGAGACAGGACAGAGACCTCCAAGAGCCGTGGTCATCAACTGTCGTGCTCAGGTTTTCCAAACTCTGGGCTATGGCCTTCTAGACTGAGTCAATCCACCTGTAGTGCAATCTTCCATTTCTCCTACTGCCCCTCACTGTACTAAGCAATATAATCTAGGCAATATTTCTTCAGAAGATATTTTGCTACTGTCTGCCTCTCAGGATGAGAGAGGGTGATTTGCCCAAGGTCACCCAGTGGGGTCCATGATTGAGCAGGAATTTGTATATGCTCACATCTCTCCACCAGTTTTCCAAAAACCAGGACTCAGTGTTCATTTGGACACACAACTACTACTTCAAAAATGCCTTGCTTCTGCTCCATCACAACTCTTACTTTCTTTCCCTTCCTCCACTGTTTCCTTTGCACTGAATTTTCAAAAAATAAGCTCTTCAGGGCAGAGTATCAGTCCTCCTGTTGTTACTCCGTCAAATATGATGCACACTGAAAGCATAATAGTAATAATAATAAAAATAACAACAACCACCCTGACAAGATTTATGATATAGGTAATGTACAAGGAGTGCTTGTACTGCCCGAGGGTTTTTCTGGCTGGCTTCCAGAGTTTTGAGGAATATACATCTCCCCAGGAAATGTGAATGCGTCTGTTTTCTAGGAAAGCTATAAACTGAGTCAGCAAATGCGCACACTTTTCACATTCCTACACAGTTCACCCTTGACCACTGGATGAATTTTAAAAAAAAATAAATTGGACAAATCTTCAAATGAAAATCAGTCTGACTGACAGTCACTCTACTGTAGCTTAGACGTTTGCTTTTTACAGTAGCAGTAAGCTTGAGTGGTTTGAGCATTCGACTATGACCCTGGAGACCAGAGTTTGATTCCCTACTCAGCCATGGAAAGCCATGGGGTGACCTTAGACACATCACATACTTTCACCTCCAGAAAACCACATGATAGGTTTGCCTTGCAGTCGCCATAAGTTAGAAATGACTTGAAGACACACAACAACAACATTTATTAATGCTAGCACCACAGGCTGCTTGCATACAAAACTAGGGAGTACAACTAGAAAGTACAAAATGGAACAAATAGCATACAGATCAAGAATGTTTTTAAAAACTCAAAAAGATTAAAACTCTTGGATATAAGAAAAAATTGCTATGATTAAGATAAGAACATCTCCAGAACAATCGACTGCTATATCAGCAATAAATCCTGCCCGAATTTTCGTTGCTGCCAAGGCAAAAAAAGAAACCTTGTGAGTTGCGATACATTTAATATAGACCGGAGACAGAAAATCTTTTCTGGGACATTGTTAGAGTGTAAGCAAAACAGAATAGATCCCAAAAATAATACCTCTTAGTTCTCCATATGAAGAACAAAACAACAAATAATAAGGCAAATCCTCAGTTTCTAGAGACCCACAAATACACAACTGGAAAGCCAAAGGAATGTGAGAATTTGTCATCCATTATAGTTGTAGGCATAGTTTGAAAGCAAAGGGCTGTAAGAGCTTACCTGAGTTTTTGAAATGTAAGCATTATCAAGTAACCAGCCCTTTGATGGTCAAAGTTAGCGTTTATACCATTTTGAAAAAGTAGGATTATGTTACTTTTTATGTCACTTTACCTATGAAGACTTGCACTCAGGAACAATCAGACTGAAAAGGTTACCCTGGAAGAAATTATAATTTTCAGAAACATGCAGCAAGCATAGCCAAAAAACATGCTGGCCGGGGGAATTCCAGAGTTGTAGTCCAAAAAAATTAGCTTTTCCAAGCTCTGGTTTTCAGATAAATGGGGGAAACCACAACAGTTTGCATGCAGGAGCATCCAGTTTCAGTTTTCAAAAAGAAAGCACTAAGAGATTACGAGAAGCTATTTGACTTAAAGATTATGAGAATAGGTGCCGGTCAGATAAGAGGCTAGAAAAGTTCTTTTTGGACTATAACTCCTAGCAAGGCCACGCTGGCAGGGGTATTTTAGGAGCTGCAGTCCCAAAATGTAACTTTTCCAGCCTTTGAAAAGGACAACATTCGGCCAGATGAATAAAAAGCTCAAACTGGTCAAAGTCCAAAAAAGGAACTTTCCTATGCTCTGCTCACAATAAAGCAGGAGCACAATTATAGTTGAGTGGCAGAGTGATTGTCTGGCATACAAAAGGTGCCAGTTCAGTCTCTGGCATTTATAGCTTTAAAACAGGAGCAGATACTGGCTTGGATACTCTGGGTTTTCTCATTCAAAACTGTGACTTTTCTAGGCTTTGAAGTAGACACTGCTGGGCCAGATAGGCAAGTAATTTGAAATGATTGAAGACAACTTCCCAGGTTCCTAGGAACAGCCACAAAAGCGATTCATTTAAAAAGATGTCATACTGTGCCAATAAATGCCCTGATTCTAACCAGGATAAAAAAATCTAATGCACATAAAAATCTTACCATTAACTTCGGCGCTGCGCATGTGTAGCCTCACAACTGCCTGATCTTTCCCCTGAGATTCTGAGAATGATGTTAGCACGCACCTGGAAGGCAACCCTAACGCAGAGTTGGATGAACAATCAGCTCTCTTTCAGACATTACAAATACCAGACAGCAGACAAAATGTGCGCGTGTGAGTATTTCAGCCAAGGGCAAGAACTCACCTAACCTGATCAGACTGCATGATGCAAGCTTTACCTTTCGACTCAAAGTACAAAATCCAGCCTAGGCATTCCGCTCCCAAGGCCTCAGTATCAAGAAAGCAAATACCTGTTGTTGTGCGCCTTCAAGTACACACTGCAAAATCATTGTGATACAATTCCACTTTAACTGCCTTGCTTCTCTCTTATGGAATCCTTGGATTTGCAGTGTAGGGAAAGGTAGGCCATTTCTGCACAAGACTGTTATAGCGCGAGGATTCCACTTTCAACCTCCTATGGAATCCTGGGGTTTGCAATTTCGGGAGGGGCCAGGAGGCCCCTCCCGAAACTGCAAACCCCAGGATTCCATAGGAGGTTGAAAGTGGAATCCTCGCGCTATAACAGTCTCGTGCGGAAATGGCTGTATTCAGGATTCTCTGCTAATAGAGTCAGAGAGCCTCACTAAAGTCAGCACTCCATATTTGCTAGGGTTGGGTGTGAGATACCCCCTGCAAAAGAGGAAAAATCACAAATATTAAAATGCATGTGTGGGTCTGTAGGAAGAGGGCCGAGGTACGGTGGGGAGGACGTACACTCAGGGTCCAAACCAGGTCAGGGAAAGGGGTGGCCCAGCACGGTGGCCCTACACTTCCTCTCTCGTTCCCATCTCCTTCCTCGGGTGGGTGGGACATTGGGAGCGGGTTTGTGGTGCTGAGAAATTGGGCTGTGAGCCATCCTTAGCTGACCAGACAGAAGCCGGTGGCAGAGGAGGAGGAGGAGGAGCACCATCACCAGCAGAGGTAAGTTTTTAAAGGAGTACCTGGCCTGATCATGGCTGCTCATAGGAAAACTTCCCCCAGAAAAGAAGGACTTGAGGGTGGGGGTCGGGGGAGCAGGAATTGGGAGAAACGTCCAAATAATCAAAAACACGGAAGTTCAAACCCGCCAATGCAGAGAGCCGACTGTGTAAACCCCAGAATTCCACGGTATGTTGCCACGGCAGTTAAAATGGAATCATCGTGCTATCATTATGCAGTCTGAAAAGGACCCAAGACATTTCAGACTTATGGCAAATCCTGTCATGGAGTTTTCTTGGCAAGATTTGGTCAGAGGAGGTTTGCCTTGGCCTTCCTCTGAGGCTGAGAGGGTGTGACCTGCCCAGGTTCCCAGTGGGTTTCCATGGCTGAACAGAGATTCAAACCCGTATCTCAGAGAATCCAAGTCCAACACCCAAACCAGGATATCACGCTGACTCTGTAAGCACTTCTTGCACTCATTTCCAAGGTAAGGAACTTAGAAAGGTGTTAAATGCATTCCAATCTTTTGTTTTTCCCTCTGTGATCAGAGGGTAGTAGATCAGCTGACAAAAGGGGGGGGAAAATCAACAAAATAGACGCACTACAAAGCTCTCCTGTACTATTCAAGCCACAGACAGTGGTCTGATGTTTTTGAATTCTCCTTTTTGGGTTGAAGACATTCAAACGCTAGTCCTTTCACACTGCCCAATTATACCAGTATGATTCCACTTTAACCGTCCAGGCAACATCTTGTTGAATCCAGAGATTCACAGTATAGAGAACAATATTTCAAATTCTCAGCCAGAGCACTACAGTAGCTCCCCAGACTACAAACCCCAGGATTCCACAGGATGTAGCCACAACAGATGAAGTAGAATCACACTGGTATAATTATGCAGAGTGATAGGGTCCAACGGTAGTTAAAGTGGCATCATAGTGCTGCGACTATGCCATGTGAAAGGACACTTGGACTCTCTGGTGGGCTCTAAATATCCCCAAGATCACAAAACATCTTCTCCACCTGGCATATTTCCAAAGCACTTGGGGCTTACATTCCCAAAAGGATGAAATTATCAGCCGAGTTAAAATAGTCAAGCCTCATGAAAAGCACATGTCTGTTTTCTATGTATGCCTCTGTTTATTTACCAAAGCCATTTCTGCACTAGACAGTTATAGCACTATGATTCCACTTTCGACATCCTATGGAATCCTGGGGTTTGCAGTTTCGGGAGGGGCTGGCCGGCCCCTCCCGAAACTGCAAACCCCAGGATTCCATAGGATGTCGAAAGTGGAATCATAGCGCTATAATAGTCTAGTGCAGAAATGGCCCAAGTATCTGGGCACCAGTTTCTATCCTTTACTTCACCTGCTTGACCAAAAAGCCTCCACGAACTGAGGCAGTATATCTCTGAGTAACAGACGCTGGAGAGAAGAAAGCAATAACTGCCACCTTTTTGCCCTCCTGGCATTTTCCCAAGGCCTCCCGGTTGGCCGAGGTCAGAAACAGAAAAGGAGACAAGAGAGAGCCTGGTTCGCTCCAGGGAGAAAACGCGCTGGCTCTTGTGTTCAGCTCAACCCGATTTCGTCCCAGATAGGGTGGCTTTCATTTTGAAACCGCTCAAGCATCACCCTCGATTTCTACACAATGCGCACACAAGCCCCTTTTTGTTCGAAAGCCAATAAGTGTGTGCGCTACGTGTGCACATGCGCGCATGCCTGGATGTGCGGGAAAGAGACACCTACCCTGCACTGAAGGAGAAAAAAGAGAGACAAAGAGCAACTAGGAAAGTCCTTGTTTAGCCGGGCAAGATTCTGACAGCTGATGTAACTCCAGCTGACGTCACCCGGAGGAGAGGTGGATTTAGCGTTGACTGCACCGGCTTACCAAGGATCAGAGATCCCTCGCTTCTGGGGAATCCCTCAGGAACTAACTGTGGAACTCTCTGACAAAGGAGCAATTTTTTAAAAAGGGATACAGCTTGCCCTGTGGATTCAGAACCATGCTTTTCCTAACTGCTGCATTTTCAACAATCCTCCCCTATTCTAAGAGTGATGACTAGTGTTGCGCTCCACACTTAGGCCATTTCCGCACTAGAGTGTTATTGCGTGATGATTCCACTTTCAACATCCTATGGAATCCTGGGATTTGCAGCTTTGGGAGGGGCCAGCCTCCCGAAAATCCCAGGATTCCATAGGATGTTGAAAGTGGACTCATAGCGCTATAACACTCTAGCGCGGAAATGGCCTAAGTTGTGACCACCAGCGCTTGTCTCAAAGTACCAACCCACAGGAGCAAGAAGAAAATGGGCTTTGATATTTAAAATCCTATAATTTCATTTTTTTAAAATTTGTTCAAATATTTATATCCCACCCTACATCCAAAGATCTCAGGGCGGCTTACAATAAAATCAATTTAAATAATAACAATGCTAATATCACATTACGCAATTATACCACTAATGACAATAACCATAAATAATAACAATGTTTTTCTAAAACCTAAAAATATATTAAATCATTCACCAACTAAAAAGCAGGCAGCTTGTTTAAAAGCAGTCAAAACCATTTATAAGACTGCAACCATAGCACATGCCCAGCCTGAATAGAATTAATTAGCCTATGGACTTCAATAAAAAGCAAATTTTTTACTTGGTACCAAAATGATACCAAATGTTGGTTGCCAGTTGGGTTGCTGAGGGGAGGGTATTTTACACTGAGGGGCCACAGACATGCACATACTTCTAGTAACATACACGCATACAGATCTCACATGGTGCCCATTCACACTAGAGAATTCATACCACCCTGATACCACATTAACTGCCATGGCCCTGGGATTTACAGTTTAGACAGAGGCATTTAGAATTCAGTATAGATAGAGGCATTCAGAATTCTGAGACAGAGAACTCTAGTGCCTCACCAAACCACCGACAACAAGATTCCGTAGCATAGAACCATGACAATTAAAGTGAAATAATTATCCTATAATTGTGTAGTGTTAAACCATGTAAGACATCACTTTTGATTTCTATCCAAACTTTTTATATCCTTTGAAGAGATGGTAACTATGCAATTACTTCTTTAAAAGACACTAAATGTTTAAAAATCAGACTAGTATTTTTTAAAGAGACAGATTCAATGAAGATAAAGAAAAAAGATAAAATAAAACATTTACTTTTAAAATATTTGCTGAGTTCACATATGGGGGGACCACATACACTGGATTCTTAAAAGCTCAATGCCTTAATTTTGTTACACGATTAAGTTCTCCCACCCACCATCAATTTTTATTAATACTACTTTGTTTGCTGTTGTGTCCATAAAGTTACGAAGGAGGAATGCATGCATGTACAATAGATCCTAAAAATTTACGGTCAATTAAGTTGTAGCCTACTAAATCATCATCACAGAAATATTATATGGAGAAGGTCTAATTAAAGTAAATAAACTATTATCAGTTTGGACTTCTACACCTCCGGCAGGCCTGTCTGCTTGACTGTTTTATTTCTGTACCCTTCCATCAACAGTACTATACTGACTGGTTAATTCTCCGCCTTTTGGTTCAAATCAAGTGCATTAATTGATTATTTGATTGATTGATTGATTGATCGATTATACTCCAGTATGGAATGACCAGTTTAAGAAGGGTTGTTTCAGCCATCTTAGCTCTGAATCAGTTTTTGGAAAAGACAAGATGTAAACCAACGCAGGAAGAGCAGTAACAGGAATAACAGTAACAAATTCAGAACCTCAGATCTCCGCCTTAAATAAGAGGAACTGAAAAAATAAGTTCCTCTAAAACACAGGGCCCAAAATTAGATCTATAGAACGAGGGAAGGGTGTTACACTTAAGAAAACTATTATGTTTAAGAAAAATATTCTAAAGGTTAATGAAATTTGTATTTTCAGAAAGGCAGGAGAAGGTAGGATTAGAACTTGCTCTGCCAGTTCAAAACCTGAGAATCTTACAGCTCTCAGCTGGATTAGAAGAACATTCCAAACAGCATGAAGTCAACAAGATAGATCCTTCAAGGTTAATAACTGAGCATTTTTACAGACATCCTAGGCCTGAACTGTTGAAAAAGTTAAATGACAAGACAGCAATAGGAAACAAGGAGACATGGCAGTGGAGAAAGAGCACAAAGAAGTCCCAGTTTCATTATTATGTACTGTCCTAATTAAATCTGATGTCCCATCTTTCCACATGTGGCTCTCAAAGATAGCTAACAATATTAATAGCCAGCATGGTGCAACTGATAGAATGTTGGACTTCGATATTGATGGTCCAGCTTCTTGTCCCTATTGAACCAGCGGACGCATGGACGAACTTGTGCGGATCACTCTGTCTCAGCATGACTTGCCCACACCGGGCATTGGGTGAATACAGACGGAAGGGGGAGAGTCATATACCACCTTTAGGTTACTGGAAGAAACAATATAAAAACAATTCTGTTTTCTATTGCTCTGACCTCAGAGGGGGAGAAGAACAGCCAGGCACAACTCCATTATGCTTTGCTTTTGCTTTGGTCAGTCCCCATCTGGAATGCTGTGTCCAGTTCTGGGCATGAAAGTTCAGGAGGGATACTGACAAGCTGGATCATGTCCAGAGGAGGGCAACCACAATGGTAGAAGTCCTGGGAACCATGCCCTATGAAGAATGGCTGAGGGATCTGGGTGTGTTTAGCCTGGAGGAGGACGGTTAAGAGTTAACATGATAGCTATGTTTAAATATGGCACATTTCTTCATAAATCTGATGGGAATAATTAGAAATCAAATAAAACTGAAAGTGGTAGAAAGCACGAAATATGTCCATTACTCTATACGCCCATGTGAACAGGTCTTTCCAGGATGAAGCAGCAACATGATAGCTATGTTTAGATATTTAAAGGGATGTCATATGGAGGATGAGGCAAGCCTGTCTTCTGCTACTCCAGAGAATAGGACACGGAGCAATGGCTTCAAACTTCAGGAAAAGAGATTCCATCTAAATTTTAGGAAGAAGTTCCTGATGGTAACAAGAGTTCAACAGTGGAATGTGCTGCCTGGGATTGTGTGGAGTTTTCTTCTTTGGAGGCTTTTAAACAGAGGCTGGATGGCCACCCGTCAGGAATGTTTAGACAGTATATTCCTACATGGCAGGGGATTGGACTCGATGGCCCTTGTGGTCTCTTCTAGGTCCATGATCCTATGATTCTGTGCCTTGGCCAAGCAGCTGGTCAGATTCCCTCCCTCCATGTTCTAATTGCCATTGCTCTGCCTTCTGAGGGAGAGAAGAGCAGCCAGAGTTTATGCCCTCTCCCACTTCAACTCCCCTTTCCTTATGCATCATGTCTTCTTTAGATTGTAAGCCCGAGGCCAGGGAACAGTCAAATTAATGATTTATAAGCTGCTCTGGGAGCCTTTCCGGCTAAATACATAAATAAAGTATGCTCATTTGCTGTAATGATCTTACCTATACAGCAACTTCCAAAACATTTGACCTGGAGGTTTTCACATCTAAGCATGACAACTATGACATAAGTTACTGTGGCTGCTGTGCACCTTCAAGTCCTTTTCGACTTACAGTAACTCTATCACAGGGTTTTCTTGGCAACGTTTGTTCAAGGGTGATTTGTCGCTGCCTTCCTCTAAAGCTGAGAGAATTTGCCCAAAGTTACCCAGGGGGATTCTGTTGCTAAACAGAGATTCGAACTCTGGTCTCCCTGCATCATAGCCCAACATTCAAATACCTCAGCCTACATAACACGGTTGTCTTATTTGTGTTCTTCATTCAGATATTTTTATGGATTGAGATTTTATGGGTAAAGTCAATATAAAATTAATAAAACAAACCCAGCAAATGCCATTTCGTATTTCTGACACCTGGGACCCTTCCACCGTGCAACTGTAGCACTGTGATACTATTTTAACTGTCCTGACTCCATCCTATGGAATCCTGAGATTTGCAGTTTAAAGAGAAGCATTTAGAATTCTCAGCTGGGGAGCTCTAGCGCCTCACCAGCCCACAAACCACAGGATTCCATAGGATCCTACTAAGGCAGTTAAACTGGAATCACGGTGCTGAACTGTAGCGTGACAACATCCCTGCTAACAGTGGCTGAGTTTGGAGTGGGGAGCGGCTATGGCAGGAGGGGTGCGGCCACTGTGCGCAGGACCATGAATGCGGTGCATGGGGGTGCGGCTATGGGTCGGGATGCTCCAGAAACTTTGCCGCCTGGGGTGAATTGCCCCATTCCCCCACATCCCTACGCAACTGCCTGGTAAAAAGTAAAAGAATTTCAAGGTAGAATCATATATGTATATATACCTGAGCAGATTATGGTTGAACAGATGCAGTACTGAAAACAGGCCATCTCAAAATGCCGCTCTGCCTTGAAGCTCACTTTGAGACTTTCATAACCTCTCAGCCTAATCTACCACACTAGGTCGTTGCGAGGGCAAAAAAATTAGCCTTGGAAAAATTCCATGTACGTTATCATGAGGAAGGGCAGAATAGAAGAATGTATCTAATCATAGGCACCTCTGACAAAATGTTTAGTGGAGTTTCCCTGTTTCGGGAAGTTAGCTGCACTCTTTTAGGATGCTGCATTCCACGTTTCCCTTCCAATCTCTTTTCTGATCCTTTCCAAATCTGTGGGTACTGAGGCTCAGTCAGCTCGGAGCACTTTCCCTTTCCTCTTAGGAGTTTTCTTCTAAAGAAAGCACTGGATGTAGAGGGAATGAGCAGACCAGGAATGTTTAGTCAGATTCATCAAATATAAAACACTTTGATTAACAGGAAGAGGTAATTCGGGCAGGTGACATGCTAAACATGAGTAAACAGTGTGACACAGCAGCCAAAAAAGCCAACCCAATTCTCGGATGCATCAAAAGGCATAAAGTGTCCAGACAGGGTAACAAGAATATTTTTTTCCTGCTTGGTCAATTCTCACCTGAAATACTGTGTCTGGTTTTTGGCACTGGAGTTCAAAAAGGATATTGATAAGCTGGAACGTGTTCAGAGGAGGGCAACCAAGATGGTAAAAGGTCTGAAAAGAAGCTCTATAAGGAATGGCATAGAGAGCTATATATGCTTTTACTGGAGAAGAGAAGTTTGAGAAGTGATATCATCACTATAAATACCTTTAAATATTTGAAGGGATGCCATGGAGAAGAGGGAGCAAGCTTGCTTTCTGCTGCTCCACAGACTAGGACGTGAACCAACAGATTCAAATTGCAGGGAAAAAAGATTCAAGTTGAAGAGTAGGAAGAACTTGATGATCTGAGCTGTTCAACAGTGGAATACGCTGCCTCAAGGTGTGGTGGAATCTCCTTCTTTGAAGATTTCTAAACACAATTCAGATAGCCATCTTTCAGGAGTGCTTTAGTTGGGTATTACAGCACAGACCAGGCAGCCCTTGCAACCCCTTCCAATTCTACATTCTACAATTGTTCAATAAGTAGTTTCTTTTTTTTTTTTAGAAGTCACATTTGTGTGTCCACGTGCTTCCAAGTTGCCCATCAACTTACGGCAACCCACGAACATTTACACAGCTATTAAAACTGCAGAAGGCAAGTACCATATTTAAGGAGGTATTCTGTAACACGAAAGAATGCCTCTTCTACAATTACATTTGCTAGCTTGTAGGAAACATATGCATGATCTTCTGGTAGGGGATCATGTGGTCCTTCAGATGTGTTTGGAGTGCAATTCTAAGCATTTCTCACCAGTTGCTCTGCTGGTTATGCCTAGCGGCATACCAACATCTAGATGGCTAGATGATTCCTGTCCTTAATCTAAATAGAAAGCAAATGTAGTTGTTGGGTTTTTTTCAAAACAGCTATTAGATTTCTTTATATGCATATTTATGCAGATTAGCTTGATCACTTAATTCAAGTAAAACTAGCATAATCAGTTAAAATTTCCTTAATCTGGAGAGAGTCATAGTGATATGTGATGACTGGCAGCTGAATGTGTTTTTCAACTCTATTAAAAATACACTCGGCCTGAGAGAGCAAGCATATGTTATCTGTAAATGGCCAATTTACAAATACATGGTGTCTCTCAGGTTCATAAAATTGGAAAGGAACCCAAAGGTCACGCAATGGTTGTCAACTTTTTACTCTGCAGATGTTTTTGAACTCATAAACCCAGACTCCTTGGTCATCCTTGCTGGGATTTCTGGGAGCTAAGTCCAAAATACTGGGAGATCAGAGGTTGATAACAACTTACAGAGTCCAAGTCCCTGGGCAGCTCAGGATCTGCAGTGCCTAAGAGTAATTTCAGCACCCTCACAGACAACTGCTAAAATAGCTCCAGAGAAAAAGCCTGTCCCACTGCCAGACAATTCATACTGTTAAAAGGGTTATCCTAATAATTAGCTGAAATCTGCTTTCCTGCAACGTCCACCCACTGGTTCTAATCCTGCCTTCTGCAGTACCAGAGACCAGCTCAGCCTTCATGTATTTGAAGACTACTCTAAGATTTCTTTTCTCCAGGCTAAACTGATATAGCTTTCAAATGGTCTTCATAGGACCTAGGCAAAGTCAGCAAGTGAAGATCTTGTCAACTAGCTCTCTTAGGCAACTTCAGTACACAGCATATAGGTTTGGCCCTTATGTGTGTGATATGTTTGCCCATTCCTGAAAAATGCAATGCAGAATAAAATATAACTGCACATGGATTGGCAAAGGTTAGACTAAATAATCCTTGGAACTACCTTCCAACTCTGTGAGTAAATACATACTGTAAATATGAGGAGAACCTGACAGCAGAAGGCACCATTCCACCTCAGAAAAAGGATAGAGGGGCCTACTTTCCAACACATGTTCTATCAGTACAACTAGCTGCAAACCTTGGTTAAGCCTAACCACGGTTTATGTTTCAGATACCTAATCTTAAACAAAGTTAATGTTTGTGTTATGTGCACCATGTGGCGAGCAGTTCCCTCTGTTTAACGGAAAGAATTCCATTTGGTGTCCAGTCCTAACTTTTAACCATGGTTAAGGAATAGCCACACTTTGGCTCAGTCACTAAGCAAAATGGAGACTGTGGACAAGTAATCAGAAGAAGATTAAGACTTGGAAAGGTAGCCATGAAGAAACTAGATAAAAGCCTTAAGTGTAGAGCCATGTCATTAAATATCGAAGTCAGAGTTATCCAGACCATAACACTTCCCATTTTTATGCATGGTTGTGAAAGCTGGACAATGAAGAAAGCTGACAGTAAGACAATCAAGTCATTTGAAATGTGGTGCTGGAGGGGAATTCTACCACGGACCGCTAAAAAGACACACAAATGGGCCTCAGAGCAAATCAGGCCTGAAGTCTCACTAGAAGATAATTAAACTCAGGCTGCCATATTTTGGAAATATCATGAGACAATGTGACTCACTAGAAAATATTATAACATTTGATAAAGTGGAAGGCAGTAGGAAAACGGAGGGGGGCACAATTGTAGGTGGATTGATTCTGTTAAATAAACCATGGCCCTGAATTTGCAAAACCTGAGGAGGGCAGTTGATGACCAGAGACCTTAGAAGTTTCTTGCTCCTAGAGTTGCTATAAGTCTAAGTCAACCTGATGACAATTAACCACAACAAAGGAATAGCCAGTTTTATGCCTACACCGGCCCATAATGAGGTAAGCACCTGGAAGATGGAATAAAAAACAAGGCAACAGGACAGAGAGAAGAGGATTTTGCTGCTGCACCGGTGTGCTGGTTAGAAGAATACACAGTGAGGTAGTTCAAATATTACTTTGGTTTGGAGGTTCCTTCTCTTCCCGGCAGCCTCTCCATCCATTAAGCTCTAATATGGAAACAATACAAGCCTACCTTACAGGAGTATGGTAACAATCACAGATATAATGGCCCAGTTCAGATGTAATTGGAGTGGAATTGCTAAGCGAACAAGTCTCAGCAATCTCCTTTATCTCCACTCCTCCAGGTATGTAGAAGAAGAACGGGCTGTAAACTTCCACTACCAGTTTCAAGCATCCATACTCAGGGAAGTATGAACAAGCCAGGATCTAAAACCGGTTTGAGTCTAGGTTGTTCATCAGTGCGTCATGCATTCACATGGAGGGGAGAATTTCTCTAAGGGATCTTCAACAATCTCTGAAAACACACAGTGCAAGTCTCTCTTGGGATATAATTCTGCAACAAAGGCTTGCCCTCTCCCAGATATCGTTCCTATATCTTGTGTCAGGGAGAGGAATTTGATTTTTTGAAACAGTACTTCATTGTATGTTCTCCTTTTGGAGTCAAATCACTAATAGTATTTTTCTATGCCGAAATGCCATCTCAATAATCCTCATGGCAATGACAAAGATTAGATGAGAAAATGACTGACCCAAGGAGTTTTAGTTTTATGTCCAAGCAGAGAGCCAACATGGTATAAGGGTCTGAGAGCTGTACTAGGACACTGGGGGAACAGGGCTCAAATCCTTGCCCGGCCATAGAAACCTAATGGGTGACCTCAGGCAAGTCACACTCTCTCAGCCTCAGAGGAAGGCAAGCACAAATCCTCTCTGAACAAATTCTCCCAAGAAACACCCTTGATAGACTTCTCTTAGGGTTGTCATAAATCAGAAATGACGTGAAGATATGCAAACACAACAAGGGATATGAACTCAGATTCTGCAGTAGCAAATCAATCAGGCTCTCCTAAAACTAGCAAAACCACAGACTATATGGCTATTTCCACCCTGCACTGTTATAGTACTATTATTCCACTTTCAGCATCCTGTGGAATTCTGGGATTTGTAGTTTCCTGCGGCCAAAGAGCTCTCTGGCTGAGAATTCTAAATGCCCATCCCTAAACTGCAAACCTCAGAATTCTATAGGATGTTGAAAGTGGAATAATAGCACTATAACAGTGTAGGGGTGGAAATGGCCTATGACTCCTAAATGTTCTCTTTTCACAGTGAGTTCCTTGTCTGATTCACAAAGCAAAGCCAGTGGGGTATAATAATTAAGGTGCTGGGCTGAAAGTTAGGAGGTCTTGATACTAGGCCCCTCTGAGCCACTGAATTCACAGAGTGACCTTGGACCAATAATTCTTGCTCATCGGGGCCTTCCCCACATGGTTTTTGTGAGCCTAAGTGTGGGGGAGAACAACCAAGAGCTCTCTAGAGGAAGGCGAGATATAAATTTAACAAATACATAATGAAATATTAAATAAATTATTCATACATGTTCTACGATGACAGACTAGAAAAATAATATCGTGTCCCTTACAAACGCAAAATGCCCGAGGAAGTTTCCGGTTCTCACTTGAAAGCAGAACATACACTGAGGGAAGAAGCGAAAAAAACGGTTTGCTGCTCAAATACAATGTGCGTCAGTACATCCAGCCTCCATTCATTTTTCTCAGCAGCACAGGCACCAATTTACCCACCTACAACTACTTGGATTGTGTGTCTAGGCATATGCACCGGAGGAGATTCTGACAGCTGGTTTCTGCTTCAGACACCGACCATTCAAACCCCCTTGCCCACAAGCCTCCTAAGAAACAGCCATACGGCCAACCTCAGATGCCAGGCATTCCAGCACCCATCAGGAAAACACAGACCTGACGCCACGTCCACAAGCATCTCTCAAACGCAGGGGATGAAAACCAGTGACAGTGTCCACAAGATTGCTGATGCTTCTACTAAATGCAAAAATTGTGTTCACCGAAGCCAGGTTAGGAAGGAGGGCAGGTGGCAAAGAAGGAGAGGGGAAAGGAGCAGGGTGGAAGGGAGAGAGAGAAAGAAACTATCGCCTTTCTTGCTGATCTACAGCTGCGTCCCGCTGCAATCTGTTCTCCCCTTCTCACTGCAGCAGCTTTCTCCGGCAACTCATGTGCAGAAAGCTCTACGTGGCAGAGACTGGGAGCAGGAGAGACTGGCTCCCCACTACCACCGCCTTCCTAAGCATCTATTCATTCCCATGACTAAGGATGGCAGGGAGGTCACACGCAGCTGCATGCTACTTGCTGAGGGAGACTGGGGAGTGAAAGGCAGATGATGATGATGATGATGATGATGATGATACTAATTGTGAAACTCAGAATGAGTGGTACAGCAAAAAAGAAAAAAAGGACCGCACCCAAATCTGTCTGAAAGCTGATCCAACCCAGGATGGCTGCCCACCGCCAGGACTGCAAGGAATGCAAAGCCTGCCACGAGTAGGATTGCAGTGTCTGTCCCCTGTAAGATGCTACTATAGTCTACTGTTTACTAACAGAGAGATGAATGTTCCGGATTTACTAGGGAAAAACACAAGTCTTCCCTCCCGCCGACTCTCATCCCCACCCCGACCCCGTAATCCAGGCAGTAAAACAATATTAGAGACTTGAGGCTAGATGTTATCTAGCTGGATCAGGAATCAAAATAGCAAACGAGGCCAACAGCATCCACAGAATTCACCAGTTTTTTCAAAAAATGACATACATTAGGAAAACCAGCATATGCCCCTAATCACACTGAATCAACTACTCAAACCTCGCATACGCATAGTTTGCTCGACTACAGAAAGACCGTAAACCTCTTGGATGCCTTAAAACCCGAGAACATTTTCAAATCCAGATAATCTAAGATCTGCATTTTAATAACTCTCCACAGACCTATGTGCCTACAAAAGGCATAACATGGTTCTCTGGCTGTAAAACATGCCCTGTCACAGGCCGGCTGCAGCTTTTCATTCCAGCAGCCCAAGACCTTGTTTGAAAACGTTCGGAATTCAGCAAAAATGGACCCGTGTTCCAGCGCCTCTCCGAGAGAACAATCGAAAGCTCCCACAACACAGGCAGAATCAGAGAGAAAAATCTGTGTAAAGCAGCCGAGGGCCACTGGGGGAAGGCTAAAAGGATTACAATAGCCTCTGAACAATTAATCCTATATCACCAGGAGAGGACGGTTGGGGGGAGGGAAGCAGATGACCTCAAGACACATCATTGACGGAGGCGGGCGGAGAGAAAGGATTCTGGGCGGTTATGATGCTGGGTGACTTTTACAGGAAACAACTGGCAAATCCTGCAGGATAACAAAACTTTCACCAGCCCCTGAACATACACACACATATGTGTACACAAACAGGCAGCTGCAATACCCAGACCCAAATAAACCACAGCTCTGCTCTCAAGATTTTACAGGTGCAAGGGATCCGCCTGTGTGTGCTTCCCTTGAAAGAGCGCCCGGCTCCTTTTGCCACGGCGCACATGAAAAATTACAACTATGCGTAACATCCATTCTTTTCCTCTCCCCGCCCCAACGTCTGACAGGGGAAGATCTGGGTGGGAATGCGCCCCGGGAGAGCCGATGTGGGAAGGATGCCTCTGGAAAAAAAAGAGGGCAGAGACATGCCACCAGGCCCAGTTTTTCCCCAACCAGCAAAGACATCTATTTATATTTTGCCTCCTCTTTGGAAAGGAGAGGAGGGGAGAGAATATTGGTGGCTGGGGGGGAAAAAAAAAAAGGAGGAGATGGCTGAGTCTCCACCACATGCCATCAACACGCGCAGATCCATGCAAAAGGGAGGGAGGAATCACATGGGAGCTGTTTTAAAAAAAAAAATGGAAAAAGAAAGCAAAATAAACTCAGGCCATTTCCGCACTAGAGTGTTATCGTGCTATTATTCCACTTTCAACATCCTATGGAACCCTGGGGTTTGCAGTTTCGGGAGGGGCCCGGGGCCCCTCCCGAAACTGCAAACCCCAGGGTTCCATAGGATGTTGAAAGTGGAATAATAGCACGATAACAGTCTAGCGCGGAAAGGCAGTCAGCTCCAGCCACGGCCTACGAGGGAGAAATCAACCTCGCAAGTTCGCAGCGCCAGCCAAGAGGAGCCAGGCGAGCGCGGCGCTGGCAAAACAAAGGGAAGCGCCGCGCGCGCACCGCCCCGCCTTTGCTACGCCAGAGTTACGCGAGGGTGCCGTGCAGCCGCCACAACAACAGAAAATTGGGGAGGGGGGGCCCCGCAGGAGAGAAAGGCCACAGCAACCCCCTCCCTTCCTTTTTTTTCAACTCCTCCGCGGAAAACCACCGCGATCCGCCGCTGGCACCGAGAGACCCCCCCCCTCTCCCCGTCCGCGATCCAAGAGCTCCAGCTGGCACCGAGGAAGAGTCTAGATCCTGGGAGGCGGCGGTGGGGGGGGGGGGGCGAGGACAAATGCGTACAATAAATAAATCAACGCCAAACGGGCGACCTTGCAAGGAAACCGAAGCTCTGCTCTGGCAATCCGCTGGGGTCCAGCTCGGGGCGCAATCCCCACTTTATTCGCCAGCGTGGAGAGGAATGGACAAGGGAGGGGGCGAAGGAAAAATATTTATTTGCTGGCGATCGCGGAGGGGGGCCGGGGGGGGGGAACGCAACCACACGGCCAGGCACCACCAGGCATGGAAGACCGACCCCCACTCCCCCGTGCAAACACACACGCCGCTTCCAGATCCGAATTACCTTATCGGAGAGCCCGGGCTCGGCCGGCGAAGAGGAAGCGCTCGGCTGGCTGGTGAGGAAGGAGGGAGGGAGGGAGGGTGGAAGGGAGGGAAGGAAGGAAGAAAGGAGAGAGGGGGAGAGGGATCCGGGGGTCAGATTCCTGGCTGGAAGAGCATCAGTCCCAAAACCGAGCAAAGCTTTCGGGGGTGGTGCCGTTTTCTCCTCCTGTGTTTTCCAGGCTTCCCCTCCGACGATCCAGTTCAAGAAGGGAAAAACCGGGCTTTCTGACACAGGCAAAGAGAATGCAGGAATGTGCCGTTCCCAACTCCTCCCAGCAAGCCACGTGCATAGACTTTAAAAAAAAAAAAGAGGAGGTGGAGAGAGAGGGAGAGCGCTAAGTATCCTGGGAAATGTAGTTTTTCTCCCGTGGAGGGGGAGAAGCAAGGGGATTTAGGGGACTGATGCGGGTCGCGTTGCCAGAATTAAAACCGGAGAGCGCTCGTGAGGCTGCCTGGCCTCTTAAGTCTGCAGTTTTCGTGAGACTTCCCCGGAGGGGAGAAAAAGGGGGCAAATTCTAAAGTTTGCTGGGCCCAGCTTTGGGCAAGAGGAAAGGGCAATGTGCAGATCTCCCCGCCTCATTCAGGGGACCACAGCTTAATATACCACCAGTTTTTATACATGCCGGAGTGCCCCCTTCCCCTGCTAGGAAGAGACTTACTGTGTAAGTTGGAGGCACAGGTACAATTTGGGAAAGATACCAGGATCACTCTGAGAATCCCCTAAGAACAGGGGTGAAGATTCCAAGCAGCCCTGCTCCTGGAAGAAGCAACAAGTCAGGTGGCACCACAAATTGTACTAGATGCAGTGGACCCATGTGTTTGGGCAGGAGAAGAGCCCAGCAGAGCAAAATACACCTTCCGGTTAAAGTCACCGTAAAGTCCAAGGCCACACCAATCAGTATGGCTATTCCATTGGAAGCTTGGCGGAGGTTGAAACCCCTGATAGAAAAGTTTTTGAAATATGGACTGATCAGGGAATGTATATCAGCCTACAACACCCTCATCCTCCCAGTAAAGATATCTACTAGTGAATATCGTTTTGTGCAGGATTTACAAGCAGTAAACTCATTCGTGGTGACAGCATCACTGACTTGTAGCTGCAAGAGACAAAAGACTCTACAGCAAGTCCATGCATTTACCTGCTTCCCCCTCGGTGGCTGTAGTCAGGACTTACCCTCCACTCTGCTCTGCATCCCCCATCCGGCTAAAAGCAAGCAGAACAGAGAAAAGATTCCTTAGCCCATCTCCCTAAGTATTTGAGAGGGAATGATCCCCTCAACTCAGCTTGGTCTGGCAACAGACCCTGTAGCTATGATTTCTCTCTTGCTGTCCAATTGGGAAAAGATACTCTTTCTGGGTGTCTTTGAATGACAAGGTGTGAGCAACTCTGGTTGGTACTAAATGCTTAATGGCATTAATTGGCCTGGAAACCCCGGGACCCAGGAGGATCCTGAACAGGCAAGCCTATTTCTGTACCTTTATTACCTATATGTATATGTATGTCTTCAGGTCACCTGTACCTATTGACTTATTGGCAACCCCACTAATTTCATAGGGTTTTCTGCGGTAAGGAACACTCAGGCGGCCACGCTGTTGCCAGCCCGCCCCTGCGGGCTTCCTTCCTAGCCCAGTGTGGGGGTGGCAGTGGCAGCCCTTCCGCCTACCCCCCCCCCGGGGTCTTCTTCAGCCGAGGGTGGCAGTAGCAGTAGAAGTGGCACCTGGGGGGGCAACTTGCACAATTGCCTTAGGCACTGTTGAGCCCAGATACACCAGTGTTTGAGTGTTGGACTACAATCCTCATTTCCCCGCTTGGCTATGGAAACCAACTGGATGACCTTACGTGATGTTCTCAGCCCAGAAAACCCTGTGTCACCATAAGTTGGAAATGACTTGTAGGCACACAACAACAAATAACATCTCATTACCCTCCTTCTTTCCCTTGCCCTGTGGTTATTTCCTATTCCTCAAGGCCTTTCAGGATGCTAGCAAACTGCTATTTCTTCTTAGCAAAAAGAGAGAGAGAGAGAAAGACAGAGAATAGTGGCCTACCTTCAAAGGCTGTTGTGAGTACAAAGAAACATTGTAACTTTCAGAGCTTGGAAATCATTAACTGCAACCTCCACCATCCCTCTCCAGGACTACAGTTTTTACTAGTCCGTACAACCATTATCAATTTTTCCATGTTGTGCATTTTATAGAAATATATCAAACTGGTCATGAAAATGCACAATATTTATCTGAAGCCACAAATAAACATCTTACAGTCTTTCAGCGAGGATAATTTTTTTTTTGTCTCATTTCCTGAGATTAAGTCAAATCAGGATTTACACCCCTAGTAGAAATATATAGAATTTTACTCTTAAATATACAGTGCTCCATTCTAGGCATGCTAGATATTACAATAGGCATACAGAATGTTGCTACATGAATAGAACAACAATGAAATAGCTCTTGATTGGCCATTTTTAGATATATTGAGTGTTGTTACTTGCTCTCAAATCAGCTTTGATATATACAACTGTATGCATTAAAGACCCTCAAAGAGCCTCGGAACCCTTCCACACAACACATGTGATTCCACTAACAGCCATGGCTGCATCTTTTGGAATCCTAGAGTCTGAAGTTTGATGAAGCTCTAGAGCTCTTGGCTGAGAATTCTCTTAATTGTAAATACCAGGTTTCCATAGGATGTAACATGGTAGTTAGTGGAAACAAAGTGCTGTGTAGTGTGAAAAGGCTCCTGGGCCATTTCCGCACTAACTCTTATAGCGCAATTATTCCACTTTCAACATCCTATGGAATCCTGGGGCCCCTCCCTGGCCAGCCCCTCCCAAAACTGCAAAGCCCAGGATTCCATAGGATGTTGAAAGTGGAATCATAGCGCTGTAAGAGTGTAGTGTGAAAAGGCTCCTGGTCATCAACATCTCTTTTCCGGTTTAATAAATTCTGGCTTACGACTTTCTTGATTGAGTCAATCCTTCTGTAATACAGTCATTTCTCACATTCCATGTTCCTATCATATATGTATCATGCAGCTTCATACTTTCACATCTGAGCAGGTCAGCAGCTGAGCATCCTCTCCACTTGAATCCCATTGCATCAAAAGACACAACACTATTCATAGCTGTCATTTGTTCTTCCTCAAACTTGGTTGAGTTTCTTCCAGCCAGGAAGTTGCATCTTCCAGAACTATCTCTTGCTTCATAGGGTTTTGAAAGTAAAAGGCTCACACTGGATGGTGTATCTATCAGTGTGCATATTTGTACAAGGTTTACCAGTGCCTCCTTGTGCACAGTGCTAGCAAGAGTCGGCTAAAGTGGCCCTGCTGTTGTCTCTGAGAAATCTTCCACCAGTGTTGCACACACAAATGACTACTCCTGCTGCCTAGTAGCTTCCCATCGCTGCGTAAAGATGTTTGGCACGTTTAGTCTGGATTTTCACCAAACGCCTGTCCAACTTGAGAGCAATGCTGCTCTGACCATGTGCTCTTGCCACACACAGAAGCATGCAGTCCCACTATCACAGAAAGCTAGACAGCTTTATATGAACACTTACAGAAGACCATTTGGTTGTGATATATTCCTATGCTACTGGCAAATTTTTCCTTCCCATTCCAAGGGGATTTGTTACCATGGGATGTCGGACTGGCCACCAACTTGGACCACTTTAAAAGTGGACTGGTCACCACATGGGCGATACTTGTAGCTATTGATGTCTGCTATGCATTGGGACTATATATTATCTCCAGATTCAGAGGGCAGTATGTCACTGCTCACCAGTGCTTACCAGTGGCTGAGGAGCACAAATGTATTTGCATTCATTTACAAATATACATCTTGAGCAGAGTTGGACAGGCAAACCTTAAACCCTCCCGAGGACAACCAAAATCCAACCAAAGTTTATATTAGATCCCCACAGGAGAGAACCAGTGCTGTAAAAGTATTACACAGGTCAAATTCAGCTCTTTATCTCTCTCAGACTCTGCCAAAATAACAGCAGTCTTTCCCAGCTTGGTACCCTCCAGATATTTTAATCTACAATTCCTCCCCATTTCTGGTCATCAGTCAAAATATCTGGAGGTCAGCAGGTTAGAGAAAGTAGAAATACAGCCTAATGTCCCTTTTGGTACCTGCCTTGCCCCTCCCTGAAGCCAGGATGGAAAGCCAAATAGGTTGTTTCTTCTTATCAGCAACCTTGCCAGTGTTTGTTTGCACTCCACAATTATAGCAGTTTCATATCACTTGAACTGTCACGGCTTCATTGTAAGGAATCTTGGTATCTATAGTTTGGTTAAATACTGGGAAGTTTTTCCTAAAAAACTCTGGTATTATAGTTAGGGGAGTGGAGTAGCATGTCTTGCAAAGAATTTCAACTATTTCAATGCTACCATGATGGTTCAAGTGGTACAAAAACTGTCATCTCTTTAATCTAAGTACTCTCTTAGCTCTCATGGGAGACACATCATGGACTATGTATATTCCTTTGTTTAATATAGATATTCCCTGAAGGGAAGCTCCTATCATGGTCCTACTCATTAATTAACTAATTAATTAATTTAATTTATATCCCAACTTTCTCCTGACATAGACTTAAGGATTATGCACAGACGTGGAGAAGGAAGCCTCATAATTATGCTTTTTCCCCTTATAAACTAAACACGTAATGTGTGCCACAAACAAATCCTTTTGATGTTTCGTTTATTTCTGTGTAGATACTTTTAATCCAGCAGAGCTGGATGTCTGATACATACAATCTCCAGGCAGCAAATGATTCACCTGATGTTGTTTTCAAATAACCCGTATGACTTCACTACACAGTGGGCAGCCATCCAAAGAGGCAGGTGCCTCGGGGAGTGTCTCACCACACAATACATATTAGGCTAAGCTGTGGCCTACGGTCTTTCTACTCTATAGCCAGCTGAGGCTAAAAGCTCCAGGTCAGGGACAGGCATGTTCCAACCTGGATCATCTTAGAAAGCATGGGGCCCTGGTAAGTTAGCTAGCAATCATCTTCCTGGACAACGTAAAGTCGAAGGCTTTCACGGCCGGAATCCATAGGTTGTTGTGGGTTTTCCGGGCTTTGAGGCCGTGTTCTATTAGTATTTTCTGCTGGCATCTTCAGAGGCTCCTCTGAAGATGCCAGCCACAGATGCAGGCGAAATGTCAGGAGAAAATACTAATAGAACACGGCCTCAAAGCTGCCCAGAAAACTCACAACAACCCATATCTTCCTGAACATTTCTCAGTAGATATGGAGAGAGTGGTGATGGCATCCAGTGGCACTCCCCATGGCACCTAGATTTCTGTTTGGTTCCTATGAAAGATTTTGATGGCAACATATTTGTTCCTGTACCTTTTATAAATGATAGGACTAATTTATACAAAGCAGAAGAGACACTTAATGGTAAATCTTGTTGGACCAATTTTATGTCTGGATCAGGTTTTGCCTGAGATAGAACCAAACCAGTGCATACCCTCCAATGGTCTCCATTTGGCTGGGATAGTCCAAATTAATCCTCTGTCATCCTCTTTTCCACCCACTTTTAAAATGTCCCAGGCCATTTCTGCACTAGATAGTTATAGCACTATGATTCCACTTTCAACATCCTATGGAATCCTGGGATTTGCAGTTTCTGCAAACCCCAGGATTCCATAGGATGTTGAAAGTGGAATCATAGCGCTATAACTGTCTAGTGCAGAAATTCTGCCAGTTTCTCTCTCCATCTCTTACTTTTCTTCCGCTTAAGTCAATTGTAGTAAACCAAATTCAAAATGTGAAACTATTTTGCACACACTTAACTTAGTGGGAGTGAGAAGAGGGACAGAATGTTACTTTTCAAAGTAGGTGCTGCCTCTTTCTAGCTTGTGTGTTCTTCCTCATGTATAACTTTTATCATCTTGACCAACATACTGATCTTGCTTTGGTCTTATGTATACTGGTTTTCGTCTCCAGCATATTGAAGGGTCTGCCAGTGAGATGTATTCAACATGTCTTCTGTTTTCCATATGTTAGCCCTGCAGTTTATTCAGAGTTAGTAAAGTTGGCAGGGGAAGAACCAGTGTGGTGTAGCAGTTTGACCACTACCTTGGAGACCAAGGCTTGATTCCTCAATAGGCCATGAAAAACCACTTGGTGACTATGGGCACATCACACACTCTCAGCTCCAGAAAGCTCTGTACGTCAAGGTCAGAGACCCAGGCAGTGAGCTAGCCCGGAGAAGGGAGAGAGAGAGAGAGATAGCAGAGTCCCACCAGGAGGAGTCAAAGCAAGCAATTACGCATAGGCAGTCCATTTACCTAAGCCTGAGCGACAAGCAAAAGCCATTGTCGGAGTCCAAAATCCAGGGGCCAGGAGATCAATCCAAGGTACCAGGAGCCAGGTGCTAGAAGCAAGGAACAGGCAAGGAGAGGGCTTGTAGAAAGTTTGCCACAAGCAAAGGAAAGCTCCCAGGCAGGTAGTTCTATAGCCCAAGGCACAGGTGTGGCCAGTCACCGCTTCTTGAACTTAATCAAGGAAGCCTCCCTCTGCTCAGCTCTCTTGAGTCTCCACCTTGTTTGTGGGCTGATTGGCGCAGGCTGCAGGGCATCCTCGGGATCACAGCTGGATCCCTGTTGCCCTAAAGGAGCAGGCAGAGGGACGTCCGCGCCTGCTTGGTCCACGGCAGCAGGGTGAGCTCTTGAGCTGCAGGACTCCTCTCCAGCCAGAGCCACCGGGACCAACAGCTGCTGCTCGTCATCAGCAGCTCTGACAGGGGCTTCCGTTATCACACTGTAATAGGTTCACCTTAAAGTCACTATAAGTCAGAAATAATTTAAAGGTATACACAACATTTGGCAGGAAAGGAATGCATGGGGACCCAAATGAGGTGGGCACACATGAGAGGTAAGATCTGCCTGGTGATGATTTTAACTCACAAAATGGAGGTTCACCATCCATCATTTAGCGCACAGGTGGGCAACTAAACTTCTTAGGTGCCTTTAAGTCAAGTCTGACTTAGACTGACGCTATCCTAGGGTTTCTTAGGAAGATTTATTCAGAGGATGATTGCCGTTGCCTTCCTCATAGGCTGAGAGAGTGGGACTTGCCCAAGATCTGAATCCTGGTGTCCCAGAATCTTAAGCCATTTCCGCACTACACGGTTATAGGGCTCTTATCCTACTTTCAACATGTTGTGGAATTCTGGAGCTTGTAGTTTACTGAGGCCAAAGAGGTCGTTGGCTAAGAATTCTAAATGCCCCCCCCCACTAGACTGTAAAACCCAGGATTCCAGAGGATGTTGAAAGTGGAATAATAGCACTATAACAGTGTAGTGCGGAAATGGCCTTTGTTCATGGCTTTTAAAAGTTATTTATTACATAGAGAATTATTATTTTAAGAAATATTAATTTTATTATAGAATAGAATAAGGATACGTTAGGGATGACTAATATATAAGACAAATAAGTTAAGAGAGACTTATATATTCGTTGTTAAGTAAGTTAAATATATAAGTAATTTTGTTAATGAATGATACTTTGTAATTGACAAGTAATTACTAAGTGGTTAAAAGTGTTTTTTTAATAATTAAGGTAGAATCATTATTAATAACTTACCTAGAACTATTTACCTTTTTTAATGAATTAGTTTGTATTTGACATAAGGGATCTGTATTCATTAATCTCATAGGTTATATTTACTCTGAAAATAAATAATAAGCAACAAGTATTAACTTTGACTTAAATTTAAGGACTTCATTGTCACTGTTTGATTATTATTCATTGTTTGCAACAAGGGCGGGCATCAATTTTTAGTTGTTTGTAGTTTTGTTGTTGTTTTGTAGTTTAGTTTAATATTTGTAACCTTGTTTTCTCTTTTGGTACTGTATTGTTGTGTAGTTTATTTCTTGTATTACACTGTACTACTGTAGTGCTGTTGTGTTTTTCTTTGTTTTTTACTTAATAAACAATAATATTTTTTTTTAAATGAGAGAGAATTGAATCCTGATCTCCAGGGTTGTAGTCCAACCACTACACCAGGCTGGCTCTCTAGCTTAACTCAAAACATAGTGTAGAAGCAGTTGCCTGTGTTCACACATTACAATAAATCAGGTTTTGGCTTGCTGAATTCTGGCCTGCTGCATCCAAATCCACTTCTACAAACAACCCACAATTGGAAGCCCTGGTTTATGAGCTCTGGTTGGTTTAATCTTGCCTTATTCTTATGACATTATCTGTGGCTTTTTTTCTCCGGCTTATCTTTTTCTTGTTTCTTCCATTATCCACCCTAAAATAGAAGCTGATCAAACAGAGTTGGAGAGAAATGTATTGGAAGTAGGGGAAACAAACTCTGGTTTATTTGGTTATCTGTGGGACTGTTTGTGGCTAAATTGTCCTATCCAGGTCAGGGCAGCACAGCTGATAACTCAAACAAACCAAATAGCTCATGGCTCTTTACTTATTTTTATCCAGTAAACACAAGGTCATAAACAGAGTCCAGCAGAACCCAAGGCAAAGCAAACAAGTCTAAAGTCAGTCAATATAATCCAAGGTCAGGTACAGAATTCAGGAATATAACCAGCAGCCAGAAGCTCTGACAACTCCTGGAGGGGAAGGGCAGTTCATATATCGGTCAGGAGCCTAATGCAGCTGTTGGCTAACTAATTGCTGTCTTCTATAAATCCTTTGAGATTGGCACAAGTTCTTTCTTTGCTGTCTACATTTGGCAAAAGTGGGTATAGGTAAGATATCTTCTGTTTCTGAAGGGGCAGAACTCCCTGCTGGAGCTGGCACAGCACCCTGTTCTGTTTATGGCACTGTAACCTCCTCCTGTTCAGCAGGTCCTGGCATGTTCCCTGTTTCAGTTTCTGGTAGGTCTCCTGTTTCAGACTCTAAGGCCATTTCCGCAGGGGGCGAGGGAATCACCCCGTGACGCTACTTACCGGACTTTTTGGCTCCACAGTCCGGTCCATGCCGCTCCGGAGCAGTGCGTGCTCGTTGCTCCGCACTGCTCCGGTGTTGAAAATGGCAGCTTCTGGTTGGTCGAGGGTCTTGACCAACCGCTGAAGCTTGCCAGCCTAAAGCCCGCCCCCAGCAGATCACAGGATCGCACCAATGCGAGCCTGCAAATCTGCATAAGGGAGCAGGCTCTCAGTGGCGCGCTCCATGCTTTTGAAAGACCTGTTTTTAGCGGTCTTTCAAAAGCACGCTGGATGACCACTTGGGGTCGTTCCAGAGCGGGCTGGGGTGCGGATCTATGTTAAGTAGGTCCGACCCAGTCCGCTCCCAGGTACAGATGTCCTCCCTGGAGGATGCTCTGCCCCGTTTTAAAAACCCCGTGTGGAAATGGCCTAAGTTGGAGTCAATTTTCTGGAAACACAGCATGACACCAGTCAACAAACCATGGCTGAAACAAACAACAAACATGACAGCAAACAACAAACCATGGCTGAAACTTACCGTGATGTGCCAATATGACCAGTGAATTACATTAAAGACTGCTTTTACTACCATGGTGGGGTATCCTCTGGCTTCCATCCTGTGAACCAAAATGGTGCAGCCCAGCAAATCCTATAATGTAATCTGACATATGTTTCACTGCTTCCTAGTTTCAAAACCTTTAAAAGGTTGTTTTAGTCCCTGCTGGGCTGCTGTGCATAGCTGCAGAGGCAAAGAGCCTGGAAATGTTCTCTTTTGGATTAGAAGTCTCATAATGCCCTGCCAGCATGGTCACCAACTGTGGAGACCTTTCTGACTCCATCCGCCTCTGGTAGTAGTGTAGCAGCTCCTCTTGTATGATTTAGTTTTGTGTTTGTGCATGGCAGGAGTTGGACTAGATGGCCCTTCCAGCTCTAAGATTCATGATGGATGGGAGTTTATTAAAAGTGAGATACTGAAGGCGTAATTTAAAACTGTGCCAATAAAGAGGGAAAATGGCAGGTGTCCAAAGAAACCAGAATGGTTGACTAAAGAACTCTCAGCTGAGCTAAGTGTTAAAAGAAACATGGAGAGGAAATGGAAGAATGGTGAAACCACCAAAGAGGAATTCGAGCAAATAGCCAGGAGATGTAGGGAGAAGGTCAGAAAAGCTAAAGCACAGAATGAACTCAGGCTTGCCAGAGACATTAAAAACAATAAAGGGCTTTTTTAGATATATCCGCAGCAAAAGGAAAAGCAAGGAAATGATAGGGTCGTTGCGTGAAGAAGATGGCCAATTACTAACAAGGGGAAGAGAGAAGGCAGAACTACTCAACATCTTTTTTGCCTCAGTTTTCTCTCAAAAGGATAGAAGTACTCAACCTGGGGGTTGGAGAACAGATGAGAAAGGGGGGAAAATACAGCACAGAATAGATCGAGAAGTAGTACAGGAATACCTGACTAAAATAAATGAATTCGAATTTCCAGGGCCAGATGAATTACATCCAAGGATATTAAAAGAACTGACAGAAGTCATTTCTGAACCATTTGCAATAATATTTGAGAACTCTTGGAGAACAGGAGAAGTCCCAGCAGACTGGAGGAGGGCAAATGTTGTCCCCATCTTCAAGAAGGGAAAAAAAGAGGACCTAAATAATTATTGCCCAGTCAGCCTGACATCAATACCAGGAAAGATCCTAGAGCAGATCATTAAACAGTCAGTTTGCAGTTACTTAGAAAGCAATGCTGTAATCACTAAAAGTCAACATGGATTTCTCAGAAATAAGTCATGCCAGACTAATCTTATCTCTTTTTACGGTAGAGTTACAAGCTTGATAGATGAAGGGAATGCTGTGGATGTAGCATATCTTGATTTCAGCAAGGCCTTTGACAAAGTTCCCCATGACATTCTTGCAAAGAAGCTAGTAAAATGCCGGCTGGACAGGGCTACTGTTAGGTGGATTTGTAATTAGTTGACCGACCGAATCCAAAGAGTGCTCACCAATGGCTGCTTTTCATCCTGGAGAGAAGTGACTAATGGGGTGCCACAGGGTTCTGTCCTGGGCCCAGTGCTATTCAACATCTTCATCAATGACTTGGATGAAGGCGTAGAGGGCATGCTGATCAAATTTGCAGATGACGTCAAATTGAGTGGGGATGCTAATATGCCAGAGGACAGGATCAAAATTCAAAATGACCTGGACAGATTGGAGAGCGGGGCCAAAGCTAACAACATGAATTTCAACAGAGAGAAATGTAAGGTCCTGCGCTTAGGCAGAAAAAATGGAATGCACAAATATAGGATGGGGGACTTGTGCTGGCTGGATAACAGTATGTGTGAAAGGGATCTAGGAGTCTTGGTAGATCGCAAGCTGAACATGAGTCAGCAGTGTAATGCAGCAGCCAAGAAAGTGAATGCGATTCTTGGTTGCATCAATAGGAGTATGGTGTCTAGATCAAGGGAGGTAATGGTACCACTCTATTCTGCATTGGTTAGAACTCATTTGGAATACTGTGTCCAGTTCTGGGCACCTCATTTCAAGAAGGACATAGACAAGCTGGAGCATGTCCAGAGGAGGGCGACCAAAATGGTGAAGGGTCTGGAAGCCATGTCCTATGAGGAGTGGCTTAGGGAGCTGCATATGTTTAGTCTACAGAAGAGAAGGTTAAGAGAGGACATGATAGCCATGTTTAAATATTTGAAGGGATATCATGTTGAGGAGGGAGTGGGCTTGTTTTCCACTGCTCCAGAGACTAGGACAAGGAGCAATGGATTCAAGCTGCAGGAAAGGAGATTCCACCTGAACCTCAGGAAGAATTTCCTGGCAGTTGGAGCTGTCCGGCAGTGGAATATGCTGCCTCGGAGTGTGGTGAAATCTCCTTCTTTGGAGGTTTTTTAGGAAGGGCTGGATGGCCATCTGTTGGGAATGCTTTGATGGGTGTTCCTGCATAGCAGAGGGTTGGACTCGATGGCCCCTGGGGTCTCTTCCAACTCTATGATTCTATGATTTTATGATGTACAGGAAGTTTGAAACCAGGTTGGCTTCAGAGAAACCCAGATGACAGGGGAGGTGAGAGCTCTCGTTATTCATTATTTCCAGCATTTCAAAGATGCAACTTGTCAGGCAGGGTGGCGTCAACTTTCATTAAGGAACAGCACATCAAGGGATGACTCAGGATATACAAAGGGTACCATTTATTAGGCTGAGGGCTGTCTGTGCAATCTGTATTTGCTTTTGCTTGTGGCTCATGCTTGAGGTCTCTGCATCTGACCTATTTTTATTAATGTTCTTGTCAGAGCCAAGATGAAGCTTCCCCCAGGAAAACAGCCAGGGATTTGATTGCAATCACCTTTCCAATGTACTGTAGTGAATGACATATGGCATTCTGAGTACCAAATGGCTGACCGTAGCAGGAGAAGGGAGGAATTTTTGGCAGAACTCTAGAGATTCCTCAGGCTAAAATAGAGGGATGCGTAAAGATGAATGAGACTGTAATCTTGTTCATTGTTAAAAATAAGCATTTTACAAGATTTGCAAAGTCCTTCACACAGCGGATAGAAGAAACTGCAGGCTTAAAAAATAGCAAAATGCAGAAGAAAATTGGCCAGATACTTGCCCATCAAAAGTTTGTCTGGTTTTCAGTCTCTGAATATTGAACCACGTTTGTGATACTGAATTAGAGTTGCCACTTGTTTTTCTGAGTGGCCTTTATGTTTTTCAGCTCTGTGACAGACAGATAATACTTAATAGCTGTGCATATTGAATTCAGTCAGTGGAGTTGCATTGCATTAATTTTTTGAACAACATTCCAAAAATGGCAGATTTCTTCATAAATCTGATGGAAATAACTGGAAATTAAATAAAATTGAATGTGGTGGAAAGGAGAAAATACATCCACTACTCTTTGTGGCTGTGTGAACAGGTCTTGCCAGGATGAAGAGGTGACATGATAGCTATCTCTAAATATTTGAAGGGATGTTATATGGAGGATGGAGCAAGCCTGGTTTTCTGCTGCTCCAGAAACAAGGGCAAGGAGCAATGGCTTCAAACTTCAAGAAAATAGATTCCATCTAATCATTAGGAAGAACTTCCTGATCGTTAGAGCAGTTTGACAGTGAAATGCATTGCCTCAGAGTGTGGTGGAGGCTCCTTCTTTGGAGGTTTTTAAACAGAGGCTGGATGGCCATCTGTCAGGAATGCTTTGATGGCGTATTCTTCTATGGCAGGGGCTGGACTCAGTGGCCCTTGTGGTCTCTTCCAACTCTGATTTGATGATTCTATGAATACATTCAACTTCCTTTTTTCCTGGGAACTTTCTTTCATGTGACCAGAGAACTGATGAGAATCAGTTGGACGTTCCAGTATACTATGGAGCTTAATAGAATTGACAGTTGAGAGAAAGGCTCTACATGTGATGAACGTTAACATAAATAGTAGCAGATTTCTATGGATGCAGACAGTGTCCATAATTTAAAGCCATAATATAATTTTTATATGCAAAGGTCTTCAGTTCATTTTTCAGTTCAAGGATTTTGCTAGCATTGCTGGGAAATACCTTTTTCAGATTCTGTTTCAGAGAGAATCTTGACTTGTAATGAAACAGCTACGTAATGGTGCGTGAACCCATTTACTTCTACTCAGTTCCTATTGCTACCATGACTGGCCCAACAAACTAGTATTTGTAAACCCAGAATAAACCCTCATTTTCTGACCTGGGCCACTTCCGCGCTAGGCCCCTCCCTAAACTGCAAACCCCAGGATTCCATAGGATGTTGAAAGTGGACTAATAGCACTATAACAGTCTAGTGCGGAAATGATCCTGGATGGTAAAGTGAGGAACAAGCCGGGATTACTCACTCAGAAAACATACTACAAACCATTCTTGGTTTGTTTAGCTAGCCATTCTAGCAGAGGAGACAAGCAGGAGGAAACAGTATGTGTATAAAAAACAGATCCTGAATGCTTTCTATTTTGCTTTGCTCCAGTGAGCATATGGAAAGTGATTATTAGGCAAAACCAAAAATGAATACAAATGTGATTTGAATAATCTACAATGAAGAGAAGGTGTAAAGTAAACAATGCCTTGCATCTTAATGTATGAAGCTGTTACATTGGGACCACCGTAAAGCAATGATAAAAGCTTAGTGAATGCTGATTGCATTAAGGCACAATAGATGGCAAGTAGAATGTAAGATGATGCATATTAAACCCTAACTTGGGCCATTTCCACACTAGACTGTTATAGCGCTATTATTCCACTTGCAACATCCTATGGAATCCTGGGGTTTGCAATTTCGGGAGGGCCAGGCGGCCCCTCCCGAAACAGCAAACCCCAGGATTCCACAGGATGTTGCAAGTGGAATAATAGCGCTATAACAGTCTAGTGTGGAAATGGCCTTGTTCTTGTACCCCCACTAGTCCATGGAATTAGAGCATTCAGCATTCGCAGTGATAAGCAAAACACATACCCTCCATGATTTCACAGGTGAAAATCAGGACACATTTAGCCAAGCAACACCAGAGGGTGGCCAAGGGAGCAAAAGTCATTATTGAGGGAAGAGGCCACAAGCTAGGACATGCTGCAGCAGTTTGTTTTTGCCTCAGCTTACTGGGACTGGCAAGATTCTTCCCCCTCTTCCTCTCTCCCTCTTGCTGAGTTGAGTGCAAACTATTATTTATCTATTTATGCATTAAAGTATTTATTTTCTGCCCTATATCTGAAAATCTCAGGGCAGCTTAAAATAAAATCAATTTAAACCAATAAATAACAATAGTGTAAGAAGATGCAACTGGTCTGGCCCTGCTGACTGGAACTTGTTTAGATTAGCTAAATGATTCCTGACTCACTCCTTATCAATCCTGATTTGCAATCCAGGTCTTTTGCCAAGGTCCCTGCTGCTGCATGGAAATACATTGGATCCTCTTGTGGTGTGACCTCCACACACATGAATCCGAGGTCATGCAAAGCATCTCGTCCATTATTGTCAGTGGGTGCTTACCAGGGGTGCGTCACATCCCACTGAAGATGATGGGGTGTGACCATTTTTTTTCTTTTATGCACGGGTTGCTGGAACAGAACCCCTGCAAATATGGGGAGCACACTGTACACAGTTCCTTTTTTGGACAAAACTGAAACAAAATTAGTATTGGGTAGTTCTGCCTTTTCACTGTCATCCGTTAGCATTTTGCCATCTTTTAACAGTGCCTCCCCCCTCATGTCCCTGGTCATTTGCTTGCCTCGAATGTATCTGAAAGAGCCCCTTCTGTTGCTCTTTGCATGCATAGCCCGTCTCAGCAAATTTTGACCTTTAGGTTCTCTTACACTATTCCTGCAAGTTCGGAGTACACATCTGTATTCTTCCTGACTCATCCTTCCTTCCCTTCTATATACATATTCCCTTTTCTTTTCACTTCCTCTTTGAGTTTGCTATGCTGCCATATTGGCTTTTTCAGATGTTTCTTATTTTTCTTCTTCCATGGGATTATTTGTGATTGTGTTTTTTGCAACTCATTCTTCAAGAACTCCCACCCTTGATGGGTGTCTTTCTTCCTTTAGCATCTCTAGCCATGGGATTACACCCAGTCATTCCCAGAACTTGTTAAAATCAGCTTTCCTGAATCCAAGGCTATGTTTAGCTATGTTCTTCTTTAGGAGGGTCACTTCCCCCTAATGTTCCAACTACCTTGATTCCAGTGAACAATTCATCCCTTGCTGATCTCCTTGTTCCTTCCTCTGCCTTTTGAAATAAGAGAGTAACTTCAGGGCAAATCAGGAATTTGTTGAAGAGCCTATGCTTAGCAGAGTTAGTCTCCCAGCAGATATCAGGGTAACTGAAGTCCCCCATAACTAGTAAGTTTTGCATCTTGGAGATTTCTGGAATTTGTTACTGAAGGGCATCATCCACCACCTCTTCTTGGTTTGGTGACCCATAATAAACTACTATAATGTTGCATTTATTTATTTCTATATTTATTTTTGCTCCAATGTTCTCAGCTGTTCCACTCTGATCACTCTCATGGATTTCTTTGAAGCTGAATTTGTCTTTGACATATAATGCCACTTCCCCTCCTTTTCTGTCATGCCTATTCTTTTTGAATAGGTTATACCCTTCAGTTTTAATATATCAAACATGGGAGTCATCTCAACAAGTCTTCATTATGACTGTAAAGTCTTATTTATCTTTCTGCATTAGGACTACAACTCATCTTGTTTGTTTCCCAAATTCTGTGCATTTGTGTATAGACATTTGAAGCTTTGTTTGTTCTCACCTATTAATTTACTGTCAATTTTTCTGCGGATCACATTCTCTCCCTCAGCTTCTCCTCTATAATTCACTTCCTTGTGATACCTCTGGGTTGATGTTTGAGCTATCTTCTCCAGCCCCCCTCAAGGATTTAGTTTAAATCTAGTTTCTCTGGATTAGACTTGCTATGTTACTACCAAAGAAATTCTTCCCAGTTTTTGAGAGGTGCAGCCCATCTGTAGCCAGTAGTCCTCTAAGAAGTGAAGACTGTGGTCCCAGAAGCAAAACCTCCCCCATCTGTACCATTTATGTAGCCAGTCATGCACTTTTAGGATCTTCCTGTCTCCTCTATCCCTCAATGGCAGAATTGATGCGAATACCACTTGGGCCTCAAATTGCTTCAGCTTCCTGCCCGAAGTTTAAAGGCTGAAGATGATATGCTCAAAGGTGTTCTTGGCTGGGACACTGGGACCCACATGAATGAGAAAGGGTATTGATCTGTCTTTTTAATGAGTTTTGGCAAGTTGTCAGTGACATCTTGGATACGTGTGTTACTGCCCTGGCTAGTCCGAGCTTTGGGGATATTAAAAGATATCCTCTTGATATCATAATTCGGCTATATCTGTGGGCTAGTGATACTGCTTGCTCTGGACCAGCATCGAACCATCGGTACTAGGTTATTAAGCCGCCCCAAGCCCTCGGGAACATCATCAGGCTTGGGGCTTTGGCTTCGGCTTCGGTCTGAGCGAGGAGGGTGCGAGCGTGCAGGTCCATGTTATACGGACCGGAGTGTGAATGGGACCTTCATAGCCGTGGGTCCTCTCGTGCTGCTGGGATGTTAACATTGGCGTCTCTAGACTCATGAGCCAATGCAGGACCCAAACCAGCAGTCTCACTGTCCCGACCAGCGGCCGTCCTCCGGCCAATACAGCCTTAATCTCAATCGCTATTTATATCCCCGTGGACTCTTAATCTTTTCAGTCAGGATGACCCAGTTTCAATTCGAATTCCCAGTAGGCTTTGAGCCGGCCATTTGCATTTATGATATACATTGGATAATGATCATGTCAGTTCTTCTGTTAAAGCTATAATAGGTCAATTGATTCCGAAGACTGGGAAGATCCCGAGGTTGTACCATCGCCCCCGAGTACCGTGTGTGTGTGGGGGGTGACGAAGAAAGTTGCCGCTCCATCTGATGGCCGAGGCTTGGAGATTCCTGGTTCTTCCACAACACCCGAGACTGTGAGGGAAGGTGGCCACGCAGCCTTCCGATTGCAAAGATGGACTTTTTGCCATTCCTACTTTCGTTTGCTGACCCGAGAAAACCTATGGACTATTCCAGGCTCCTAATTCTACAAAGACTCTTTGCTCCTGAACTTGCAGCGAGCCAAGCTGCACCGACTTGGCCATTTTGATGTTGTTCCTGCTCCGTTACCTGGATGGACTTATGTTTTGCTCGCCCACTCCAGCTAAGAGACTTTTCCTGTTGCAAGGGGGGGGGGTGCCAAGACTTTTGCTTGCACCTCACCTTCCCCGGACTACGAACTTTAATTCCACATTGAACTGTTTGCTCATTCGATTGCCTTCATTGCCAGACCATGCATTGGATTTACCGTATTTCATTGAATTGCATTTGCTATGTACTACCATTGCTCATTTTTCGACAGTTCCCTATCATCGGGACATTGGACATTGTTTATTGGCTAATTGTTTACTATTGTGTTATGGACATTGGTGTGTGTGTGTTTAGGTTTAGGTTTTTAGTTAAGACTGTCTTTATAATATAGTAATCCTTTGCTCTTCCCGGAATTCCCTTTCCTGAGGAGTGATACAGCTACCAACCTGTAAGCCCCTATTTGGCTTTAAACTGATTTTTGCTTTTTGATTGGAAAATGTCCGATATTGTCCCCAACATAGCCCATTTTCGGGGGGGGGGATTGTTACTGACCTGGCTAGTCCGAGCTTTGGGGATATTAAAAGATATCCTCTTGATATCATAATTCGGCTTCACTTCTCTATTCCCCTCCATGTGCTTGCGAGGCCACCGGACAAGCACGCAAACAAACTTGGCCGTTAATTGCTGTAATATTCAAACAACAATACAGGCAGGCCAGGAATAGCTGACTCGCTGCTTTAGGAGACCTCCAGGCAAGTACTCTGATTAGGTATGCACGCAACTTACAAAAGAGCCTCTGCCCCGCGCTGGCAGCTTGATGGGTAAACTATATAATACCCAAGTACTCTGTGTCTGCATACTGGCTACTCTATTGAGAACCTCTGCGATAACTCAATCATTCAGATTCTGACCTTTCGGAGGCTTTGTCTCCAACTCCAAATCTATTGTTTTCCCCCAAGTACAGCATAGCCTGCAGTCACATTCTCCTTATAAAAACCCTTGATTCCGAGACCTTCCTCGGATCGCTCACGAGTTTCGTCCCGCCTTGCTGCCACTTTGCTTGGCGAGCCTCCCCTCAGCTTCACATGCTGAGCTACATCGCACCCCAGCTTCGCTCGCTATTTTTCTGGGCTTCAGGACAGGTGAAGTATCACCCAAACCAGCAACTCCTCTAAAAATCCCTCTGTACCACTCCAACCTTTATTTCTTTAGGTATCTTGTGTGAATGTGTCGCATACACTGTTTTGCCTGTGTTTAATAAAATATCATTTATTGTTTCAACTTCTGTGTGCTCCTTGACTCAGCCTGACCCCGTAGACATAGGGTTCAAGATCTCGCTACGTTACCCTGCCTCTCGTAACGCTAAGCAGTGCTCTGAGCTAATTTTCCCCAATGTTAGTTGAGCACATTTTGGTGTCTCTCCCGGGACCCCCAGTACACAGGGTAACACATGCACCAGCAAGGCAGCACACTTCCCAATTCATCTTGCACAGGTGCCTCAATATCCATGAGCAATGAGTCCTCAACTACCAGTGCCTTTCTTTTCTTCTTTTCAGAGTGGACAGTTACCTTGATTCCTTCCTTGACATGTGGTATTCCTTGATGCTGGTCTCTTGTTTGAGCATCTTCATTGCTGCTATCTTTATGAAGATGTAGGAAGTGATTGCTCAGCTGAAGAAGTTCTGAATCCCTTCGGTATGGTCTGCTTCTGACAGTGACTTTGCTCCAAGGTCTCTCCTCATTGTTACAGGCCTTTTCGTTTTCCATGATAGCTTCGTCCTGTTGGTTCTGTAGATCAATTCTCCCTAGCCATTTCCGCGCTAGACTTTTATAGCACTATGATTCCACTTGAAACATCCTATGGAATCCTGGGGTTTGCAGTTTCGGGAGGGGCTGGCCGGCCCCTCCCGAAACTGTAAACCCCAGGATTCCATAGGATGTGTCAAGTGGAATCATAGTGCTATAAAAGTCTAGTGCAGAAATGGCCCCTGTGTTCTTTCCAAAATTCATATTCTCTGATGCATCAAAGAGACTCAGCACGTAACTGTAGTGCACTGATTTTCTCTTCCAAGAGAGAGAGAGAGAGATCTATCTATAGATCAGTCTATCAATCCATCTGTCAATCCATCTATCTATCTATCTATCCATTTATCTATCTATCTATAGCCTCCTCTTTATCTAAGATCTCAGTGCAGCTTACAATAAATTCAACTTAAAACAAATAATTGCAATCATTTAGAATATTAAAAATATATTAGATAGGTTTTTAGTTTAAAAACAGACCATTTAAAACTGGTTAAAACAATCACTTGCTGTAGGTGTAGCTGGTGAAGTTTCTTGGCGAGAAGACAAACATTGCACGTACATTGCAGCAAATAGTTATGGATCCTTCTGCCTCCGTTTCTGCAGGTATTTCTCTCTCCTTCCTCTCTTGCCCATAGAGTCACATTGCTTCTCAGTTTTTCCCATATTCCTTGGGCCTTTCTTCCAGGGCATTTCTGTTGCTCCAGGGCTGCCCCAGTATCACTTCCAGGCTAGGCAGGAATGTGCATTCTCTGGTTGTGATTGTGTCACTTAAAGCAGCCCTCTTCCATGTTGCCAAAGTAAATAGGAATATTTATGGGAAGGAGGGAAGGGGGAGAAATGTCTTTCCTAGAAAGACTCTGCACAGTGCAAGAGTAAGAATAGTGTGGCCATCCAGATACTATAAAACTGCAACTCCCAGCATTCTTCACCATTGGCTCTCTGGCTAGGGGTGCTGGGAGCTGCATTTCAAAGACATCTTCCCCTCATCTTTTTGTCTTTTGTTTTCTGATACAGTGTCCTCCAACATTTCACAGATGAAAGTAGGGAAGAGGGAGGGAGAGAGAGAGAAACTGGGACATTTTAAAAGCAGCTGAAGAAACAGGATGACAGAGGATTAATCAGGATGATCCCTGCCAAACTGGAACAGTTGGAGGGTTTGATACCCTCCAGCATTTCACAGATTAAGTCCAGGACACATGTGGCCAGACCACATCAGACAGTGGTCAAGATGGCAAGTGTTATTAATGTGAAGAACACAAGCTAGAAGAGACTGGCACTTTTGCCTGAGCCTTTGGGAAAGGGCAAGATTCTGCATCTCCTCTTCCCTTTGTTGGGTTAACTGAGAGCAAACTACTTCTGGACATTAAGTTCTCTTTGCAGCAACTGAACTCAGCTGAGGACAAAGGAGGAAAGTGGGAGGAGAAGAGAGAATCTGGGATGTTTTAAAAGCATCTGAAAAATGAGATGACAGATGGTTAATTGGGAACATCCCTGTCAAATTGGGACAGTTGGAGAGTAAGGATTATGTGACACGCCCAACATTTCATAGGTGGTGGAAGCTTCCAGGTACAATATTTGTCAGGCCTTTCAATTTACAAATGATGGTACTTCTGCAGGAAAACCTCCAAATATGCAGAAACCACTGCCTTACTAAGGAGCTGCTGTGTTTAAACAATTAGGCAGTATTATTAGAGGGGAGTCATGCATATATGGGCATCCAGTTTAGACAACCGTTTCCCATGTGCCCGTCTGCTATGGGGTATTTCTGTCCTGACTACATCATGAACAGAGCTCAGAAGTGGTACTTTGCGGGTTATAGCTTCTAGAGTCTTGGGGGCAGAATAGCTGGAAGTGGAAGGAGGATACACGGCTGTCTATGTGTGTGCTTTCAAGTTGCCTGTCATGTGGTGACCCCGTGAATTTTGATAGGGTTTTCTTAGACAGACAGTATTTCAGAGGTGTTTTTGCCAGCTTCTTACTCTGAAATATAGCTTACAGCACCTGGTATTCATTAGTGGTCTCCCACCCAAATACTAGCCAGAGCTGATCCCGCTTAGCTTCCAAAATCAAACAGAATCTGGGGCCTTTAGGGTATTTAGGCTTTAGAAGAAATGTAGAGACTAAAGAAAAAATTCATGGGGGTGGGGTAGGATTCTTATTTACAAGGGCATAGCCTCTCCTAAATAGGAATTCTGCCTCCCTATGGATTTTTCCTTTAATGCCGAAATGTCTAGCACTCTAAAATTTCAGTTGAGCATTTAGAAGTTGAGTTTAGACGCTCAAAGAAAAGGGGCAGGCAAAGTTACCGACGGAATGTGAAGACAGCAAATAGATGAGTGTTAGATGTGAAAGATTTTCCGTATCTCACTCTCTGCAGTGCTGGAAATTTGGGAGCTGAAAGGAAGTTTCGTTTTGGGAGGCAGAATACTGATTTGGGCGGACAATAGCATCATTTTGGCCCACCCAGCAATACCCCTGTTAGTGTCCAGACTGGTTTCTTGGAGTTGTAGTCCAATGTAGTGTAGTGGTTTGAGTGCTGGACTAGGACTCTGGGAGCCTAGGGTTTGAATCCCTGCTTGACTGTGGAAATCCCCTGGGTGATCTTTGGCAGGTCGCATTCTCTCCCCCTCAGAGGAGGGCAATGGCAAACCCTTTCTGAGCCAATCTTGCCTAGAAAACCTCATGAAAGGTGACCTTTGTTGTTGCTGCTGCTGCTGCTGCTGCTGCTGCTGAGTTCCTTCAAGTTGTTTCTGACTTATAATGACTCTAAGGCAAACCTATCTTGGGCTTTTCTGGGCCTGAAAGAGAGAGTGATGTGCCCAAGGTCACTCAGTGGGTTTCTGTAGCTGAGTGGGGAATTGAATCCTGGTCTGGAGGGTTGTAGTGCGACACTCAAACCACCATGCTGATGACCTTAGGTTTGTGGGAGTTAGAGTTTCCCAGGGTGTTAGCCCTTTGAGGGAAATTCTATGAAAGCTAAAACTGTTAGGAATCCACCTTCTCTTAGCAGAGTAGCAGAAAAAGCATGCTCCAGTCTCTGTGTTGCTTCCCTGAACTGAGGCTGACTTAGGCCCTTTCCGCACCAGGCAATTAGAACGGGGCAGTGCCTCCTCGCAGGGAGGTCGTCTGCACCTTGGAGCGGACTAGGAGCGGACTACTTACCGGAGATCCGCACCTCAGTCCGTTCCAAGACGACCTCAAGTGGTCCTCCAGCGTGTTTTTGAAAGACCGGAAAAAACAGGTCTTTATTTTCCTGGAATGCGCCGTTGCGTTCCTGCTCCCTTGTGCAGATTTGCAGGCTCACACCAATGCGAGCCTGCAACCTGCGGAGGGTGGGCTTTAGGTGTGGCGAGCTTCAGTGGTTGGTTAGGACCCATGACCAACCGGAAGCCGCAATTTTGGAAGCCGGAGCAGTGCGGATCTACAGACCTCGCACTGCTCCGATTCGCCGTGGACCAAGGAGGGCTTCAGGGACAGTCCGCGTTGCTTCAGACCCCAGAAGAAGCCGTGGGTAACGGCATGGAGCGATTCCCTCGCCTCGTGCAGAAAGGGCCTTAGAAAGCAAAACAAGGCAGGCAGTTTCAGGTTACAAATTTAGAACAGTTGACTAATGAATTTTACAATCACATATGCGTTGGAGAGCCTGGATTCTAATTAGTTAACAACAAGATTAGGTAAGATAGTAGCTTCATTCTTAACTCACCACCTTCTTGGTGGAGAGGCAAAGCATGATCAGAGGGAAGGAAGTAGAAGCAAAATGGCAAAAAGAAAAAGAAAAAGAGGTCTGAGAAATGGGCTCTTTTATATAAGGCCAATGATCTCAAGATCTATCCTGGGTCACATGGTCTGTTTACCTGGATACTATAGCCATATATTTAAATAGCACAAAGAGCAAGAGGGAGGCTTTAGGTGAGAAGGCAGAAGGCTTTGATATGCAAAGGAAAAAGAAACTTTATGTTAGCTAAGCCCCACTTGCCATGGAACAAGGGTGTGTGTGTGTGAAGAATGCCAGAATTTTCCAACAAGGATTGCCATAAGTTGCAAATGAGTCGAAGGCACACATCAACAATACACCAATGAGAGAAATAACATATATTTTAGCTTCTGCACTGGATATACAGTATTAATAGCATGTATTAGTAGCATATATTTTAGCTTGTTTGTATAACACTTATTTTAGATATATGCACACATAGATTCCAGTGTATTTTGTATTTTGGCCTCTGCAATACACTATGTCTAAAGTAAACTGCTTTCCAGAAATTGTAACAGAACAAAAGAGGGCCTCAAAGACCTTGGATCTTTAGGGTGGCTGGTGTGTTTCAGACCTTGTTGATAACAATATACCAGACAGGACAAGGCTGTAAGGAGTAAACTGATTGATAGGGACATACGAGAACACAAAGGGGTGCTTTGAAACTGCTAATGAGACACCTTGAATGTAACGTGAGAAATAAAGATACATGAGGGGAAGACATGGGCAGTTCATGATCATTCCTTTTAAGGAAAACCGTAAATAAGAGTAGTGGGCACTGAATAGTGGAGAGGGGGAAATGGAAACTGAGGCAGGACTTAGGCGAACCTGATAGGCTGTAGCCTTTTGGGTCCTATCGAATGGGATCCCAGGGGAGAGAAAACCTGTGACGGAGACGGGTAATAAAAACAATTTGTATTCAACTCTGGGGTGTGTCCTTCTCTCTGGGGAACACCCGCTTCTGCAGAAACGTACTTTTAATAAACATTAATGCTTCAGCTGATCCTGTACTAAATTGTTTCATGAGTCTTTTCAGCTATTTCTCACAAACAAGAAGTCCAAAAAAGTAGTTCTTCCAAGCTCTCACCACGCTCAAGTGCGGCGAGTTATCGGGACCTCTTTGACGTGAGTCTAAGGCCCTTTCCGCACCTACCATTTTTCGGCGCTGGGGTGCGGGGATCGTGCGAGCAGCCTTCGGTGAGAGGCTCTTGCGTCCGGGGTCCTTCGGCTCCATACGAGCCGCCTGCTCGCGCGAGAGCCCCGCCTCTTACTTCCGCAGCCAGCCTGGGAGTTTCCCAGGCTGCGCTGGGGCAGGAAGCGCAACCAGCGCAGCTCCGGAGGCTCCGCACTCCAGGTAAGTGCATGTGGGGCCCGGGAGCAATGTGTGATCGTGCACCATTTTCGGCTTCTCGCCAAAAATGAAAAGGCGCTCAATCGGCGCCTGCTGGCCCCTGGAGCGTCGCGCGATTGTGAGCGCGTCGCGCAGATCGCTCCTCACAATTGCGCGACGCTCCAGGCACCCTTTCGCATGGCAAGTGCCACGCGGAAAGGGCCTAAGCAGCCATTTTGTATACCTCTGCTACTTGACGTATGTGAGAAGGGCTTGCCACAAGCAGGGAACTGCCGACCATGCCAAGCGGTGAGGGAAGAGCGTGGCCGTAAGAAGGATGACATCAGCCTGTGTACTCTGTCTTCTTCAAGGGAAGAGAAATAATGATTCAGGGTAACGAGGATATTTGACACCTCAAGGACAGCTGTGGGAGAAGGCTAAAGGGCTCTGCCACTATTAATTATTGGACCCGGTACTTGGAGTGGCATCTTACAGTGCTTTCCTCGTTAGAGTCAGGATTAACTAAAGGTGCAAGAGCTATGGATTTGTCCTTGTCACTTGAAGGGTGTTAATGGAGCCACGCTGGGGAGAAACAAGGCCGTTTGAGTTAATTATTTTGATGTCCCTGTGCTTTTTTCCCCCCTTTTGCAGTTGAGAGCCCCCCCCCCAAAGGGAGAAAAACCTTATCGTAATTAAAAATGAAAGACAAATTAAATATGCTCTTCACATAAAGTTGGGCTCTTTTAAAAGATAACCCCCCAACCCCTCCTCCTTGGCTTTTAGGCTAATATAATTCTCAGCAGATAATCCTGCAATTTATTAGAGAGAGAGAGAGAGTGGGTCGTGGGAGAGGAAGAAGGGGAATGCTGTTTAGATTGGAAGCCATCCCCCTCCAAGAAAGAAATTAAATTATATTAAAAAAAAATTGCTAGCCTGGAGTTTTGAGAACATGGGGGTGTTCTTGGGTTTCTTATTATCAACTAGAAGAAAGCCCCACCCCCTTCCAGTTGGCCATTTTACTTTTGCTTCCTGGTTTTAAAAAAAGGCCTTTCCTGGGTTCAAAACAGCACATGGGAGACCCAGAAAGGTCCCCAAAAGTGGGGAAATTAACCCCATGGCCCCACAGGAAGAATGGGGGGCGGTATTGTGAGATAAAATAAAAAATTGGCGTGGGGAGAATGGGCCATCATGCCATAGATGACCATCTTGTATGAATATCTGTTCACTTTTCGTCTGTCTCCTTCACTAGGTGCCTTGTCCCACAGTCTGCTGGGTCTGAGTGTGTGTTTTTAAGGATGGTTGGACAGAATAGGGGTTCTGTTGGTGAACTGCCCAGCCTGCTGCTCAACAGTCTCCCTTCTGGGGTGGCTGAGTTGGTCTTGGCAGCAGTGTTGGAGCCCCTTGCCTTGCAGTAGTTCAACATCCATGTGGAGACTGCTCCCTCAGGAACAGCTCAGGGCTTCGTGTCCACCATGACAACCACATGTCTGTAATATCTGGTGCCACCCAGTCTGTAGGACACACTCTGGACCTGGTTTTCTGTTCTGGTTAGGATGAGAGTGATCTGGTTGCGGAGAACCTTTCCGTAGTTCCGTTGTCATGGACAGCATCACTACCTGGTGGGGTTTGGACTCTCTGGGACTCGGAGCCTTTGCAGGGACAGAGGGCAGATTAAGATGGTCCCCACCAGGAGCCTTAGGGATCCAGATGGATTTCTGGTGAGTTTCCTGGCTCTTAGGGAGTTTTCTGTTGCCTTGGCAGATGATCCTGTTGAAGCCCTGGGTGATCTCTAGAATAGCAAAATGGCTAGGGTGGTGGACACGATTGTCTCTAAGTGTCCCCCCCTCCACAAAGAAGAGCCTAGTAAGCCCTCAGTTTACTAGGGAGCTGGCAGCAGTGAAATGAATGAAACAGAGACTAAAGCAATGTTGGCAGAAGACATGGAGTGTGTTCAACCGAAAATGGGCTAGAGCTCATTGGAGGCCTATGCTGTGGCAATGGTGACAGTGAAGAAATTCTACTTTTCCATCACCATTTTATATCTGCACAGTGTCATCTTGCGGGGCTGCTTCAAGTGATCAGGTGCCTTTTACACTCTGGCCTACAAAAAGAAAATAAGATTACTTGACAACCCACTGTGATGAATTTACAAGGCACTTTGCAGACAAAGTTGCCCAGATTTACTCTGATTTGGATGCTGCAGTTGAGACAGGTCTAGTGGATGTAATCTTTGCACCCCCTTGTCCTGTGTTATTGGACACATTTCAACTTGTGCAGCCTGTGGATGTGGACAAGATGCTTGGAGAAGTGAGAGCCACCACATGTAGGGGGGATCCTTGTCCCTCCTGGCTTCTAAAAGCAGCCAGAGGGGGACTGGACAAGTGAGTAAGGGGGGTGGGGAATGCCTCACTGCAGCAAGGGATGTTTCCATCCTTCCTTAAAGAGGCTGTCGTGAGGCTATTATATTTAAGAAAGGCCTCCCTGGGTCCTACCATTCTGAATAATTATTGGCCAGTCTTTAACATTCCATTTTTGGGCAAGGTTCTGGAGCATGTAGTGGACTCTCAGCTCCAAGGGTTTCTAGATAAAATGGATTATCTAGACCCATTTCAATCTGGCTTCAGGCCTGCTTATGGGACAGAGACTGTTTTAGTTGCCTTGCTGGATGGTCTATGCAGGGGACTGGACAGGGGGGCTGTATCCTTGTTGGTTCAGCTGAACCTCTCAGCAGCTTTCAGTACCATTAAGCATAGTATTCTTCCAGGCCAAGCATCTGGGATGAGACTTTCAGGTGCTGCTACGCAGTGGTTCCAGTTCCTGGAGGTACAAACTCAGAAGGTGGTGCTGGGGGACTCGTATTTGATGCCCTGGCTGTTGGCCTGTGATGGTCCCTCAGGGTTCTGTTTTGTCTCCCATGCTATTTAACATCTACATGAAACCACTAGGAGGCATCATCCAGAGTTTTGGAGTTCAGTGTCACTAATATGCCGATGACACTCAACTCTGCTTCTCCTTTGCATCTGATTCCAAGGGAGCTGTCTCAGTACTGAGCCGATGTGTGTTGTCAGTAACGGACTGGATGAAAGGAAACAAATCAAAACTTAATCCAGACAAGACAGAGGTGTTCCTGGTTAGTCAAAAGGCAGGTCAGGGAACAGGGACTCTGCTTCTGCTGGATGAGGTTGCACTTCCCCTGGAATCTCAGGGTTGCAGTTTTGGTGTTCTCTTGGACTCTGAGCCTGGATGCCCAGGTTTCAGCAGTGGCCAGAAGTGCATTTGCACAGCTAAAACTTGGACACCAGCTGTGCCCATTCTTGAAATGTCAGATGTGACTACAGTGACACATGCTTTGATTACATCTTTGCTGTAATGCACGCTATGTGCAGCTGCCTTTGGAAAATGTTTAGAAACTTCAGTGGGTTCAAAACGCTACAGCCAGAATGCTAACCGGGGCCAGTTATAGGGTCAGTATTCTGGCTGTAACACTTCCTTGTTAAAACAACTTGATTGGCTACTGCTTTGTTTCTGGGCACAGTTCAAAGTGCTGGTCGTGACCTATAAAGCCCTATATGGCTTAGGTCCAGACTCTTTGAAGGAGTGTATCTTTCTCTATGAACCCACTAGAGTTTTAAAATCTGCAAAGGATGGCTTTCTCTCAGTCCCCCTGCCATCCCAGGCTCACTTGGTGAGGACACAGGAGAGGGCTGCTCCCACCCTCTGGAAATCTCTTCCACGGAAGGCTAGGCTGGGCCCCTCCCTGCTTTCCTTTTGCCAGCAGGCAAAAATGTTCCTGTTCAAACAGGCTTTTAATGTGTGAGCAAGAGAGCTTTCTATTTTTACAGGGATATTTTATTTATTTTTTTAAACGTTGGTAGGTTTTTATAATGACTTTATACTGTTTTTATGTGGTTGGTTTTAATTATTTTAAGTTTTATTGTAACTGACTGTTCGGGAAGCTGCTTTGGGTCCCATTCTAGGAGAAAGGTGGCGTATAAATAAATAAATAAGATGGAGGAGCCTAGCCAGATGTGAGATTCATAACTAGAAAGTACTCTGTATGCGCAGAAAATTCCCTGTACAGCAAGGCTTTCCAAGTAGTATGTTGAGACACATTAGTGTGTCGCCTGAAAGGTGTAGGTGTGCTGCCTCCCTGGGCTGAGAAAGACCCCGCTACCCGAGCCTCTCCTACTGCCGCCACAGCAGTGGGCCAGGATCAGGTAGGGGGCTGCCTTTCCTGCTGCTGCCACCCTCCTTGGGGTCTTTCCTCGGTGAGGGCGACAGCAGCGAGCCAGGACTGGGGGGACAGCTGCCTTTCCTGCTGTTTAACCTCTGGTTTGCTAGTAAAACTGAATCACTGTGTTGCGAAATGATGCGTGTCCAAAAAGTGTGTCACCATGTTTTACAGATGGTACATGACCCCAGAAAGATTTCAAAAAATAACGAAAAACGGGAATTCAAATTGTTGGAAGTGTGATGAAAAGACGGGGTCTTTTCTCCATATGTGGTGGACATGTAAGATAGGAAAAAAATTTTGGAAGGGGAGACGTGACGAAATCCAAAGAATTTGTAAGTTGAATTTTGAAATGAAACTGGAGCTTTATTTGTTAAATATGCTAGGGCAACAAAGGGAAATAAGAAGTCATCAGAAGATATTATTATATCTAATAACTGTGGCAAGGTTGACATATGCGCAGCACTGGAAAGAAAAGAAACATATTGGTATAGAAGAATGGAAGTTAAAAGTCCTGGACATGATAGAGATGGAAAAATTAGCATTTTCTTTGAAGAATAAATCTATCCAGAACTTTGAGAAAGAATGGAAAAGAGTATTGGATTGGGTAAGGATATAAATGTATAAGAAATCAAAGAAGAAATAATGTAACTGTTCTTCTCTCTGTAAAATGGAAATTATGTTTGGAATGGAAGGGAAATAAGCAATTTCAACTGGAAGATTTAAGCATGGAAGTGTGTGTGGGGGGGCTATTTTCGAGACAAACTTTCGATAAAAATTATAAAAACAAACAAACAAACAAAACAAAAAATGTGTCACCAACATGAAAAGTTTGGAAAGCTCTGCTGTACAGTGCGAGGAGGAGATGTGGGTGTTTTCCACCTTCCATACATGCAGGCTGGAAGCAGGGCCATTTCTGGCTTCATACTTCATGAACATTTTGAAGGGTTTATATTCATCTCCTGTTTGGTCATGTGTGATATAATGTGTATTACTTTGCTGTATGCTAGTGCTAGTCAGGTGATGATCCACTGGCTGCTGGTTCGTGGTGAGTTTCCAGGAAAGAAAGAAAGCAACAGCCAGTGGCCCCACCCTGGCACAGTGGAAAAAAATTGCCAGCCCACCAACATCTAATAACCCAAGAAGTGCTGCTATATACAACTGCGAGGATTCCCCCACTGGCATGGACAACTGCTGTGCTGGCTGAGGGATTCTGGGAATTGCCACCTTAAAAAGTAACTTTCCCAAGCTATGAACTTTTGATGTACAGAAGTACATCCGCAGCAAAGAGGAATATGAGCAAGGAAAGAACAGGAGCAAAACATCTCAGAAGCGTCAAATGCTTTCCGTTCTAGGGTACACATCTCTGTGGCTGACACGGGCAGCATAAGGAAGAGTTAAACCGGTAATATTCACATTAAAAAAAATCCTTAGGACTTTTTATGCACCTTTGATTCACAGAAGCAGTTAGTTCAGTTTAGCTGCTTAAAAAAATCTTCTGATTATCAAAAGTTCTGCATCAAATTGCAAATATCTGATGGGGTATTAGAGAAAGTGGCTCTGCTAGTTTATACAAACAGTCTGTTTACAAAATTCTCATTTAATGCAGTTTATACTGCACTTCTGATGGGAAATTGGAGATATCAGAAGAGGAAATAACGATACTATCAGTTCTTTAAATAGGCTGTATACCTTTCCAACTGAATTATGTTTGCTGTGATTTGAATTATGTTTGATGTGATTTGAAAATGGTAAAAGGCTTGGAAACCATGAAGCCCTATGAGGAGTGGCTTAGGAAGCTGGATATGTTTAGCCTGGAGAGGAGAAGGTTAAGAGATGACATGATAGCTATCTCTAAATATTTGAAAGAACGTTATACGGAAGATGGGGCAAGCTTGTTTTCTGCTGGGACATAGAGCAGTGGATTCAAACTATAGGAAAAGAGATTCCACCTAAACATTAGGAAGAACTTCCTAATAGTACGAGCTGTTCAACAGTAGAAATTGTTGCTGCCTGAGAGTGTGGTTGAGTCTCCTCCTTTGGAGATGGGATGGCTATCTGTCTGAAGTGATTTGATTATGTATTCCTGCATGGCAGAGGGTTGGACTGGATGGTCCTTGTGGTCTCTTCCAACTCAATTATTCTATGAATGTTACCAAAAATAAGGAACTGGTCCCCTCTTTCCAGTGCTGGTCCGTTATCCATCTTGTCTTGTATTGAATAGCAGATGCTTATTACAACCCAATTATTGATGCCATTTTTGTGCTATGGTTACCCTCAAAAGTAGGTGCCACAAGGGCCACCCTGTGATGCCAGATACCTCCTTGCAAAAGCGGGGAATGAATAAGCTCTAAATCAGGAGGCGTACGAGAAGGGGGCAATTTAGAAGACCTTTCTACCAATATTTATGGGCTCACGCAGGAAAAGAACCAGCCAAAGATTCAAAAATAAACTAAAAATGTGTTTTATTGAGAGGAATTCACGCATGCATGTACACAAGATACAAACAGTCAAACATTCACACAAGAGCTAAGTGAAGGATAAAGGGAAGAAAAATTATAGATACAGGGGCTGAGGGTTTGGGGTGATAATTACCAGTCCAGAAGAGTAGTGAAGAAGCTGCAATGTGGCTTGGCTTAGGTAGGACCTAAGGACAGTTCTCATTCAGGAGCCAGACGGATAGAATGATGGGTAGACCGTCAAGATACTGTGCTGGGCATCCTGGAATCAGGGGTATTTGTACCCAAAAAATAGCCTGTGGCAGTGAAAGATATGTCCAGTTCCAAGTGTGGAACAATGGGAGTTGCAGCACAGAGAATGGGGTCCAGATGGTGCTGATGGTTTCAGTGCTTAGATGACAAAGAGACAGTAACGGTGGCAATAGCTCTGTATTGTGGGTGCTATGAGGAAAAAGGAAGGAGCCCAGGTTCACAGGAGATGGCTATCTGTCAATCAGTGTCCTGGTGGGCTTCTCACCATTGTGTTTTCTGGGAAATTCCAGCTTCTACTTTAAGCTTATTGTCCACAGGAACAGTGATTGTTTGCCTGACAAATGACTTAGGCTCACCTGGAGGGTGTTTAGGTTCACCTGTCTCTCCTTCTTATGTTCACAATCAGAGTTCTCCCTCGGACAATTTGACCTCTCAGTCACCTTTCAGGTTTGATTTTGATATCAGAGCCAATTAAAGCGTATTGTCAATTAAACGTGATGCCAATTAGATATGGCGCCCATCCAAACCATACCATTACTGGTAGCCAGACACAGGTCCTAACACCATCACCAATACCTTTATTAACACCTTGTGTAAATATATTGTCACCCTGTACATCAAGGTTCACTGTCATCCCACTTCCATCCAAGGGCACTGTGCTTATACTATATAACTGAAGTTCCAGATTACAGGCCATGCATCTGACAAAGTGGGTTATCATCCATAAAAGCTCATGTGACAATAAATCTAATGGCCTTAAATGCCCAACAAGCCTCTTTGTTTTTCCACTGCATAGGGTTGGTGCAAGAGGTAATCTGTGGCTGCTGAACTGGGGCTTTGCAGAGGAAGGGAAAGATAAAAGGGTGATAAATAACATTTTTCCAGAGTTCTGTGAAGGCATTGCTGAACTGACCCCCTCTCTCCCTTTTATTTCACACAATGCCTTCCATTTCTTGTCACCAAATTCTTTTCATTCTGGCCTAAGGAAGACAAGCGTTCTCAGCCTATAGAATATGAGAGATCTTCCTCTTGCAGGACTTGATGAATTGTTCAATATGCTTTGTGCCACACAACGGTCCTAAGCAGCAATATGTTTTGTGGCAGCCACCGCCACAGGAGAAAAAGCATGAAAGACAGAAATTAAAAAAAATGCAAAGTGCTTCATTTAATTGCACTCTGACATGAAGATAACCAGATTCTAGTATTTTATCAAGTGCTAGTAAACTGGGTCAATTATGAGAGCTATCTTCATGCTGTTAGTTATCCTTTTATGGTTCATGAGACTCTCTCCATATAGACAGATTCTAAATATGGTATTTACTACTTGAGTGCTTTTAAATATATATATGTTTGATGTATCAAATGCAACACTAATGCAAGCCTACAACCTGTCTGCTCCCTAAAAAGTCTGGCTTCTGAGCTGCGTAGTCTGTTTACAGAAATGCATATTTTATGAATTTATTATTGGATTCGCCCCGTGTGTGTGCCAAAGAAAGTTCAGAGCTGGGGCACGTTTTGTGCGTACAACGTGCATCAATCTAAAGAGCCTTTCATCTACATATGGTGAAGACATCAAAACCATCATTTTTGAAAAATCTTACTGAACCGAACTAAAAACGAAATGGGGTGCCAATGTAGTCTCTTCTTCAGCCTGTTGGACAGAATCCACCAAACATCTCATAACTAAGAGGTTGCGTAGCATGAAAAGACTGCCATTGTGCCCCCAGAAGTAGCCTTGCTGAACACAACTGAACATGCTATATCTATATCTATATATAGAGATATAGATATATATCTATATCTATAACATCTATATCTATATCTATAACATCTATATAGGACTGCCCTCTGGTTTATAGATTGCCTGCCACAAGGTACAGGTGGCTGATGACTGAAAAGGGAATAGACAAATCCACAGTTGTGTCTACCAGTGGCTGTGCTAGCCATTATTGGAACCACTATGTTCAGGGACAATAAGCCTCTGAATCAATTGCTGGGCAGCATCGGTGGGAGAGGACTTGTTGTGTTGTTGTTGTGTGTCTTCAAGCTGGAGCGTGTCCAGAGAAGGGTGACCAAAATGGTGACGGGTCTGGAAGTCATGCCCTATGAGGAACGGCTTAGGGAGCTGGGTACGTTTAGTCTGCAGAAGGGAAGGTTGAGAGGGGACATGATAGCCATGTTTAAATATTTGAAGGGATGCCATGTCGAGGAGGGAGCAGGCTTATTTTCGGTGCTCCAGAAACTAGGACAAGGAGCAATGGATTCAAGCTGCAGGAAAGGAGATTCCACCTGAACTTCAGGAAGAACTTCCTGATGGTCAGAGCTGTCCAGCAGTGGAATATGCTGCCACAGAGTGTGGTGAAGTCTCCTTCTTTGGAGGTTTTTAAGCATAGGCTGGATGGCTGTCTGTTGGGAATGCTTTGATGAATGTTCCTGCATAGCAGGGGGTTGGACTCGAAGGCCCCGTGGTCTCTTGCAACTCTAGGATTCTATGATTCTGATTTATGTCAACCATAAGGTAACCCTATGATGGGGTTTTCTTGGCAAGAATTGTTCAGAGGGGGTTTGCTATTGCCTTCCTCTGAAGCTGAGAGAGTGTGACTTGTGCAAATCATCCAGCAGGTTTCTATGGCTGAGTGGAGATGTGAACCCTGCTCTCCTGGAGTGGGCACACTTTTTCACAGGCTGCACAAACAGCAGCCTATTTCTCCAGTGCCTTACTCCAGAGACTAGGATACGAACCAAAGGATTCAAATTAGGAGTAAAAAGAGTCCACCTAAACATTAGAAGAAATTCCTGCTGGTGTGACCTGCTTAACAGTGGAGTATACTGCTTAGGAGCGTGGTGGATTCTCTTTCTTTGGAGGTCTTTAAACAGAGGTTGGATGTCTACCTCTCGGTTAGGTATTCCTGCATGGCAGGGGGTTGGACCAGATGGCCTTTCTCATCCCTTCCCACTCTGTGATTCTACTTCCCTCACCCTCTTTTTCCTCCTTCTGCTATCTGACCCGCTATCTGCAAGGACAGTCTCTTCTTTAGGGTTTCCCCACCCACCGGGCCAGATGAATATTCACAGGAGTTACAAGGACACGGGGGAGAGCCTTCTCAGTGGCTACTCCCAAGCTGTGGAACTCCTTTCCACAGGAGGTCTAGTTAGCTCACTCTGCTCTCTTTCTGGTGAAAAATACCTTTTTTTATTTAGACAGCCTTGGGTGCTTAGACTAGGGCCATTTCCGCACTAGACCGTTATAGCGCTCTTATTCCACTTGCAACAGCCTACTGAATCCGGGGGTTTGCAGTTTCGGGAGGGGCCAGCCGGCCCCTCCCGAAACTGCAAACCCCAGGATTCCGTAGGATGTTGCAAGTGGAATAAGAGCGCTATAACAGTCTAGTGCGGAAATGGCCTATGTGGCAGAAGGGTTTTGGAAACGCCGCACTCTGTTTTTGTCCTTTAAACCTTTCTATTACGTTTTAAACGTGCTCTGTGCTGTTTTTATCCGTGTGCTTTTAGAATGCATTTAATTATTTCAAAAAAACACCACTTTTCTAAAATAAGATATTAGCGAATTTTGTTTTAATTTATTATATGTCACTTTGAGTCCCGTGTCGGGAGAAATGCAAGGTAAAAATAAAATAAAATACAGTTAAACCTCCATGTTTGCTACGGTTAGGGGTGCAGGACCCCCACAAAAGTGGAAATATGGCAAATATCAAAATGTGTGTGTGTCTGTGAGAAGGTGACCAAGGTATGGTGGAGAAAACAGGCACTCAGGGTCCAAACTAGGTCAGCAAAAGGAGAGGGAAAGGGGATGACTCCTCATGGTGGTCCTATACTTCCTCTCCCTCGCCCATCTCCTTCCTTGGGTTGGGGGCACTCAGGGGAGGTTTTGTGGTGTGGAGAAATTGGGCTGCGACCCGACCCATCCTTACCTGGCCAGGCAGCGGCTAGTCGAGGAGGAGGACCAGAGGCAGGTTTTTAAAGGGCTGGAGTCACCGAGAGGGAAGATTCCCCCGGAAAAGAAGTGCCTGAGATGGGTGGGGGTAGGAGTTGAAGAAACTCACAAATAATCAAATCTGTGAAAGTCAAACCCTCAAATGTGGAGGGCCAACTATAAAATGATTTTCAAAGGCTAAAAAGTGTTAAAACAATTTAAAAGGAGGCAGCGTGAAATGGGCTGAAGTAGCAATGCTTTAAAACCACACACATGTGCGGCAGGCTTATGCTGCCCTGAGTGTGAGCGGGATAGAAGTGAATAACTATTACAGTCTCTTGTACAGAAACCTGGGGGTGAGATCCTTAGAGGTACAATAATTCTCTCTCTTCCTTTTCTGGGATCTTCGATTCTAATTCAAGACGAAAATGTACTGAAGAGCCATCAGAGGTATAGGAAACCCTGTTCTACAGTATCCAGATTATAAGGTTATTGTGGAATCCTTTCATTCTGAGACGCTTCCATTTAATTTTCAGCAATAACTTGTCTCAACATAATCTACAACAGAAGCATCTTTTTACAGTTGCCTGTCTTTATAATTTGAAAGATATTACCGCTTTCAGGCTCCTTTGTTCAGGTGACAGCTCAAGCTGAGTAAATCATTCATAACGCATTCTCTATCAGATGGATGGCGGCTCTCTTTCTGCGTGCACTGCACCATTTACCATTTTTATTGCATTTATTAATATAATAACTCAAAGCCAGACAGCCTTCTTTAAATGCACACACAGAGACACACACCGCAGAGCAGAGATCAGAATTACCTGGGCGTATTTTCCATCAAGGCGGTAATGTCACTGATTAATATTTATGCAGAAATTTGACAATAAACAGTATGCTACACTTACTAATCTTTTTGTGTAGCAGGGGGAGGGAATTACGCTCAGGTTCTGCACAGGCACAGTGGGTCTTGAACAATTTTTTATTCCATTTTGATCTGAATAATTCCAATCCATGTATTCTCCCAAACAGCTGAATTTTGTGACTAGGGACTGGCCTTTTGAAGTTGTGCTGAGCCAGATGTGGGAAATGCATGGCCTTGTGAAAGTGGTTGGACTACAGTTCCCATCATTCCTCACTATTGGCTGTGCTGGCAAAGGCCAATAGAAGCTGCCGTCCAAAAACAGCTGAAGGCTTGCAGCATCCTTACTTGACTTGCAGTTTATAAAAAGTGTGCTGTCAAATTTAATGTATTATCCTTCTTTGACTAGTGAAATGCTGGTCAAGGAGAGAGAAAACATATGGGCCATTTCTGCACTAGACTGTTATAGTGCTATTATTCCACTTTCAACATCCTGTGGAATCCTGGGGTTTGCAGTTTAGGGAGGGGGATTAGAATTCTCAGCTAGAGAGCTCTTTGGCCTCAGTAAACTACAAACTCCAGAATTCCATAGGATGTTGAAAGTAGAATAATAGAACTAGAACAGTCTAGTGCAAAAATGGCCACGGTCTGGGAGGGTGCATATATTGGAGGGACTAGTGATATCCACACATGGAGATAAGACTATGGCTAAGATCCTTTTTTTGACATATGCTGGAGTAACCCCTGGTTAATCCAGTGTATGTATTTTGGGATGAAAGAGAAAAATCAGACTGTGACCATAAGCCCTAAATCAGGTGGAGCTATACAAGGGGGAAAAAGGTTTGCTTAAATATAGAAAATGTTATTTTCTAGTGTTTCAAAAATTAAGTTAAACGTACAAAACATTTTTAGCAATGTTTCAAAACATCTTGACCATGCCATCCAACATTTTGCAGAAGAATATTGGGACACATGCAGCCAAACAACATCAGAGTGCAGTCAAGATGGCAGAAGTTATTAATGAGGAAGAAGAGACCAATTAAGAGAAACGGCACTTTTTTGCTTTTGTCTGAGCCCACCTGAAAAGACAAAATTAGTTCCCCCTGCTCTCCTGTGTCCCCTGATGAGGGCCATTTCCGCACAAGCCTGTTATAGCGCGGTGATTCCACTTTCAACCTCCTATGGAATCCTGGGGTTTGCAGTTTCGGGAGGGGCCGCCTGGTCCCTCCCGAAACTGCAAACCCCAGGATTCCATAGGAGGTTGAAAGTGGAATCATCGCGCTATAACAGGCTCGTGCGGAAATGGCCGAGGTAATTGAGAGCAAACTACTTTGATGCCATGCATTCAGTTTGTACTGAAGTAAGCTGAAGACAAAGGGGGAAGAGGGAGAAGGAGGAAAGAAACTGGGACAATGTGAAAGGAGCTGAAAAGATGGGATGACAGAGGATTAATAGGACAACTTCTGGAGCAGCATCCATGTTATCCATGTGGATAAGTGGATTAATAATTCGCAACCTGCTTGCTATGTACCATAGAATTCAATGGAACCTTTGAGAACTATTCACCTTTATTTGCCCCTTTTCTCTAAAATAGCGTTCTGCTAAATTCCATTTCCTGGTCTTGGAGGCTCTGATCCAAAACTGGGAGGTGGTTTTCATATACAGAGATAACTGCATCTATCTATATGACAAATGCACTTTCCTCTTCTTGTGATGTTCTGTATACAGTTGCATCAGTTCTGAGAAACAAAGCAATTTCTCTTTTTATTATTTCAAATAATTTTGTGCTTACCTTTTGCTGGTAATGGTGGCCATGGGTGGGTATTCAGAGAGGTTGTTCAGAGAGCCACCACGTTGTAGTGCTTTGAGCGCCGGACCAGGACTCCGGGGAACCAGGGTTGAAATCCCCTCTCAGCCATGGAACTCCACCGAGGGATTTGAGACAAGTCTCGTTCTCTTAAAGGAAGGCAAAGATAATGATAAGATCTTGCCAAGAAAACCTCGAGAGAGGGTCACCTTAGGCTTGCCGTAAGTTTGAATTGACTAGACGGTACATAACAACAAAGTGGTTATCTGGCTAACCCAAGTAGACTACATATACTACTGCAAAGAAAAGAAGAAACTAGCATCAAATTCTGGCTTCTGCTTCCTTACTCGGTACCTTGATATCTCACTGTGATGGAAGTCTGGGGGTGTGACTACCCGGAGGGCCAGGGCAGCCTAGAAACATGTCGCCAGGCAACCAGAATAGCTCCTCAAGAGAGAAACCAAGCCCAGTAGTGTGTGTGAGGGCTGGTGGCCGAAAGGAAAAGAAATATAAAAGTAAACAGTGGCCCTTTTCACATGTGGGGGGGGGAACGGTGTAGAGCGACCTCTCACGGAGGTCGTCTACACCGTAGAGTGGACTGGCGTGGACTACTTTTCGTAGCTTCACACCAGAATCCACTCAGGAGCGGCCGGAACTAGCCGGGCTGCGTGTTTTTTTAAAAACCTCTTTTTCGAGGTTTTTAAAAAGCACGGAGCGCGCAGCCCCGTGCCGCTCCGTCGCCCGGCTCCAAAGTGGATCTGCAGGTGCGCGCAACTGTGTGCCTGCAGATCTGCCGGGGGCGGGCTTCCGGCCGGCGAGCTTCTCCGGTTGGCGGAGAGCCTCCGCCAACCGGAAGCTGCCATCTGCGACGCCGGAGGAGCGTGGAGCAGCGAGCTCGCGCTGCTCCACGCGGCGACGGACTTACCCGGCTGGAGGTAAGCTCCGTTTTTGGGCGTTTTCGCCCGTTTCCCCCCCGACATGTGAAAAGGGCCAGTGTGATTTGGAATGCTTCACTGAGAAGTTCTCACCAGAGAGACCTGGGGAGTGATCTCCCTCAGTCAGCCAGGGAGGTTGACTCTGCAGGAAGGACTTAATGCTCAGGGGAAGCCTAGAGAGAGGCAGAAGAGTAATCAAACCATTCTAGAATCTGGTGAGAAAGCCTGGCCTAGATTGGGGGTTGAGCCTTTGCTGAAAGTGTAGCCAAAGGGCTGTCTACGATACGTGGGCTTATGCGAGAGTTTAAAGATATAAGAAAAATGTCCAAAAGTACCTAAAGAACTGTGTTATTTTTTTTTTGTCTCTTCTGCTTTTATGATTTTGGTTTGCCTATGAACTCCAATACTTTGTTCCATGTGTGATCTTAATAAATCTTACAGTTTATTTTTATAAATACTGACTTGGCTGAGGGGCAGACAGTAATCAAAGACACGCGGAAAACATGCTACCGTAGAACTATAAGAGGGTTCTAAATAACCTTTGAAAGGCTTCACCCTTTTACACAGAAGTGGTGTTATCAGCAGGAAGGCAGAGCTGTGTGAAAAGACAGGGCGCCTTATCAGATTGTGGAGCTGCTGTACCCGTCTGAGAGAGAACGAGGCAGGCCCGGTCACGCTCAACCTAGACAACGTACGATTTCCGTATTTTGTGAGTTTTTAAACTATGTGTTTTTAAAAATTGTTGTAAGCTGCTTTGAGTTCAAAAACTGAGGCCATTTCCGCACTGGCCTGTTATAGCGCGATGATTCCACTTTCAACATCCTCTGGAATCCTGGGGTTTGCAGTTTCGGGAGGGGCCCTGCGGCCCCTCCCGAAACTGCAAACCCCAGGATTCCAGAGGATGTTGAAAGTGGAATCATCGCGCTATAACAGGCTAGTGCGGAAATGACCTGAGAAAAGGGTGAGATAGCAATAAATATAATAATTATAATCATAGTAATACAGGCTTGCCCCACTTATCTGACAGGTTAGGGACTGCAACACTGTCAGAAAATGGAATTGGTTGGAAAGCAGAACCCATGTACTGTACTGGAGGGAGCATGAAGGACTTACGGAGGCTCACGTGGGACCAGCTGGCCACTTGCTGCTTGAAAAGCCTCTCACCCGGCTTAGCATCCTTTATCCCTTTCTCAGCTTGCTTTGCGAGCAGCGTGTGCTTGCAAGTGGGTCCAAGTGAACTTCTGTAGGCAAGAGGAACGGATGGAACAGTGAAACCCCAATCAAATTCATGGAACTTGTGCTTAATTTGGAAGTGTCAGAACAGCAAGTTATCAGATAACGGGGTATCAAAAGATGAGGGCTTCTGATAATAATAATAATAATGATGATGATGATGATGATGATAATAAATTTAGTAGTAGTAGTAGTAGTAATAATACTAATACTAATACTAATAATAATAATAATAATAGCAGCCAAGTTAACTGAAAACAATAGTTTTTAGGCAAAACATGAACTTGTTAATAGCTACCTCTTGAATATCAACCCTGCATGTCATGAATTTTGACTGCCCTTCATTGCTATTTTGAAAACCTGGCAACATTAAGTCCCACCCCTAATCTCTGCTTCAGATTTTCCTGAGCTCCTTTCTTCTAAAAAACCTAAAAAAAAAAAAAAGCCTAAAAAGGCTAAATACCACCAGGTTACCTCCCTGTGGGATCCTTCCCTCTGACCCAGTAAAAGATCCAGAGTTGGAGCAGCATACTTTATGCACCAGTTCAGGATTCATCCCTGTGGGTCCTCTAGCCCCTAAAACTGATTCCCAAGTTCCCTCTAGTGGATACTTCAGAGACAACAAAAGTGGAGTTTCCATATTCAGAGATAACAGCACAAATCTGGCAAACATGTCAAATTGTTTGCTATTGTGTGCTGCATTCTGGATGCAGCTAGCATGTGTGGATGAGCTATTAGAAATGCTACAAGCAAGCTTCTTATAACACCTCATGCTACCCAGAGCATGCTTTGCAGTGGAGCTGGTTCATATATTTAGCTACAAGTCATTAAGCACATTCAAATCATGTATACACGCGTGTGCAAACTTGACTTTACTTTGCAGTTTGTCCAGATTCATCCCTGAATTTAACAGGTCTTACCGAATATTCTGAAAATTTAAATTATGATTTCTGCTGCAATGCTATACATGATTTCCTAGGACTAAGCTCCACTGAATATTGCCTAACTTCTGAGCATGGATTGCACCCATAGTTACATGTTATGAAGATTATGTCATCAACAATAACCCTAATTGTTGTATGCCTTTAAGTACTTTCTGACTTACAGCAACTGTACGGAGAACCTATCATGTGGTTTTCTTGGCAAGATTTATTCAGAAAGGGTTTGCTTTGCCTTCCTCTGAGGCTGAGACAATGTCACTTACCTGAGGTTACCCAGGGAGTTCCATGGCTGAGCACAGATTTGAACTCTGGTCTCCAGAGTCATAATCCAACCTTCAAACCATTACACTATGCTGACCCTCATCAAATTGTTTAGTCTGTTTATATTATTATACAAATGAATTCCCGATGGTAATATTTAAATAGCAAGACGAGATCTGAGAGACAAGGATTGATGTAACAGAATTGCAAAGTCATTACCATCTCTGCCTTGGACTCACAAGATGGTCTCAGGCAAGCTACCTTCTCTCAGCCTCAGCCTCCCTTGAAGGATAATGATACGGGTTTATCTTACAGAGTTCCTAAAAAGCAAGGGTGGTCAACATTGGGGGTTTAGATTAAAAGGACCTGGCCCATTCTTTCCAAAGATCAGAAGTAATGTGATTTGTTGAATATTTTCACACACAACTGGGGCTTTAGGTATCATTTTTAAAGTGATTTTTGCCTAAAAATTTTGCCAGAGAGAGAGTAACTGGCTCAAGTTCATCAAATGAATTTCATGAACCAGAATCAGAGCTGAAAAAAATTACTTTTTGGATTACAATTCCCCAACTCCCCCAGCTAGGGGAAGCAGAGATTCCTTGGGGATTCTGAGAGCTGTAGTCAAAACAGCTTCTAAGTTCTGCAAAAATTTAAACGTTGATATGTTTGCAAATATTTCATCTTCCTGAAGTTATGTTTTACCCACGTTTGTTTGTATAGTACAATAGAAACCAATAAAATTATTTCTACAAAACAAAGGAACAAAGGTTGAGCTTCCTAGGATACTAAATCTAATGTTGTGTTTTAGAATTTTTTCATAGAACAACTACATACTCATAAACCTTCTCAGTTGTTCTTCCTTTTTACATTGCACTAACTTGCTCTTTCCAGAGCAATGCTGCTGGCATGACTTGTTAGCTCTATTGCTTTTAAATTTCATATTCCTTCTTCTTTTCCTTTTCCTCAATCTTTGCACCTACTATAACACACATGATTCTGGGCATCTCTTTTCCCAACTTTCCCTGTAACTATTGGTCAGAAAGGAAGGAAGGGATCTCTTTTGGGGGATGGAGGTGGTTCTAAATTATTCTGAGGAAGAGTCCTTTTGTTTTTACCTTGTGTACTGGTTAGGGTTGTCAAGTCAGGGCAGTCCCATCCCCTGAGAATACAGGGGTCAAAACATGACACTTAGCAGCAAGATTTTGTAATCTCACAAGGAATGGGCCCTGGTAATGGTTAAAAGGTGATGTCATAAGTGGCAGTGCATAGTAATATCATCAAGCATGATACATTAAAGCATCATTGCACAGACTATACAGTAATTCCCCCGCTTTATCTGCAGTATTGCTTTCTGCAGTGTTAATTTTCCTGTGGTCAACCTGGAATCTTATAACACCTATAGTAGATAGAAGGGTTTTGCAGCACCATAGAGGGGCGGTGGTGGCTGGCCCTGCAAAACTAACAGCTCCTCCAGGCAGGGTCCCCATAGCCAGATGCCCCCATGCTCTTCCCTTACAGACTCCCCTTTCTCCCTCCCACCGTTGTCCTCATCCATCCTCCAGCGTCTGGGCAACAGCACCCACACAGCTTGCTCCAGGTCCTGCCACCCATGTCTTGCCTATCTGTGTGCCAGAAGTAGCCCTTAAGCTTCCTGCATCACTGGAAGTAGCCCTCTAGCAATGGTACTGTAGGGCTCAGTACTATCCACAGTTTCAGGTATCCACCGAGAATCTTGGAATGTACCTCCCACAAATAAAGGGGGATTACAGGTAAATAATGTCGGGGAGGGAGCGGGCTTGTTTTCTGCTGTTCCAGAGAGTAGGACAAGGAGCAATGGATTCAAACTACAGGAAAAGAGATTTCACCGAAACCTGGAAAAAAAAAATCCTGATGGTCTCAGCTGTTTGCCAGTGCTGCCTGAGTGGAGTGTGGTGGAGTCTCCTTCTTTGGAGGTTTTTAAGAAGAGGCTGGATGGCCATCTGTTGGGAGTGCTTCGATATGGGTTCCTGCACTGCAGGGGGTTGGACTGGATGGCCTCTGTGCTCTCTTCCAACTCCATGATTCTATGAAAGAACACCACGGCTAACAGATGAAGAAACACATAACACACACACTTTTTGAGACAATGCTGCCATGCTTCATCCTGTGAACTGGAGAAGAGGGACCAGGCCCTGAGGTCTGGTAATTCTAGAGATGGTAATGCTAGAGCCATAACGGCTCTTTTCCTGAATTCGCCTTTACTCAGAAGATATGTGGGAAGGAGCAGCTCACCATACTCCAAGGACTGTTTGACACTGAAGGAGATCCCCCAGAAGAGTATCGCTATGGCATACCTCCTTGGCATGGAATCCACTGTCCACAGAATAAGGCTCTGTTATTCTTCTTATATCAGGCTGCATAACTTGCAGCTCACAAGGCTCAATACAACCCACTAGGTATGGTGGAGAGCCCATGAAGGTCTCAATGAACTGCTGTTTCTGCTGAAAAAAAGGCATGGGGATTATTAAGCAACTGTCACATCACTTGGACTGAATTTGTTCCTAGTTTCAGAATTACTTATTCAGACTTTTCAGGGAAGGGGAGAGCTACTCTTTGGACTACAGTTCCAGAGTCTCCCAGGCAGCGGCCATGCTGGTTGAGAGATTTCAATAATTGCAGTCCAAAGAAATACTTTTCCCTAGATATGACAACAATTTCAACAACCTCTCCTCTACCACATGAGACTTGCAACAAAATGTTGGAGCTGTGTGTTCTTCAAGGACCCAGCCAGCCATGCCCTCTGCAAGGAAACTATATTCCATTTGCTTCTGTGTCCCAGTTCTCTTTTTGTTTTATCCAAGAGTCAGTTGTCCGAACAACTAATGTTTCTTCGCACCCTCCACACCTTTCAGCCTTCTGCAGGTTCTTCCCTTATGAAGAAATCTGGAGATCTTAAAAGCGTACATACATTTTATTCCTCTTTGGCTGGGCTGATGAGAAAGTTATTATTTAATTATTTCATTTATATGCCACCTTTCTCCCAGAACAGGACCAAAGGCAGCTTGCAGAAAGAGTTAAAGAAAAAAGACCATGAACAATAGATTTAAAAAAATCCCTCCATTTAAAAGAATAAAAAGTCATTTTAAAACACACAAAAAGTTAAAAGATAGATAAAACATCCCAGGAAAAGCTTCTCTGCTTATACATTAGAAACCTATTTAAACAATAAGGTCTTTTGAAATTCCTACAAGAGTCCAGTGACATTTCTATGAATTCTCAGGGGCACCCTGTAGTTCTAAAACTGGCCACAAGGGGATGCAAGAACCAGCTAAATGTTTTACCATTGCCATAAAACAGGAGAGAGCGGAAAATATATCAGAAGCTATGGTACATCTCTGGGTATTTTGCCATGCATGGCAAGGTGTTCTGACTCTCAGATGTTTACAAGAGCAAGAAAAAAAAAGACTTTATCCTCTTAAAACAGACCGCAGAAAAAAGCTTAGGATAACCAGAAATGGACTGTTGTGTGAAAGGACAAGTCAGGACCGGCCCTACCATGAGGCAGAGTGAAGCAATGGCCTCAGAAGGCAGGCATATCCTGGTTTCTTCCTCTGAAGCTCTTCCAGTCTTCCCTTTTACTGGAGAACAAAACGGTCTGGGTATGCCACATGGATTGCCTGAGCCCCCTAACTATACTAATTTCTCAGGGGTGCTGAAAAATGCCACTCTGCCAATTTCCACTCCTGTCAGCTACTATACATGGAACGAGTTGTGGGTGCTGCTTCAGGCAGCAAATGTCTTGGGTCAGCACTGAGCTAGGCTTTACTTGTATGAAAAAAAAAAAAGGCCAATGCAACAGGGGCAGGAAGGCCAGCCGAAGACATTCTGCTGCCAGAGGTAGAGCAAGAAGCCAGACCCTGCCCCAAACCCAGCCAGGTTATTTTGGCTTGGGAGGCTGAAGAGTCCACATTAGGCTTCCAGGAAGCCTCAGAGGGCTATGCCCCCACTGCGTTCCATCCCCCCAAATTTTTTATAGAAAATCCCCCAAATGTCCCTGTGTCAAGAGGGCACAGGGAGCATTTTTACCATGTTTTAAATCCCCCAGGGCCATTTCGGGCCCATGAGAGGCCAGAAGTTTGCTTCCTGTTTTTTTAAAAGAAGGCCTCTTCGGGGCCTAAAATGGCCCAGTACCTCCCCCCAATATCAAAAATGTCCTCCACGTCCCCTAGAGAGCATTTGGGGTGAAAATAATTTTTTGACCGGGGGAGTCCTAGAGGCCACATACAGCTCATGGCCACATAGTGCCTTCTAAGGGAAGCTTAATGCCTTGCCAGGCAAGAAGGTATTTACTTAACCGTGCACCTTCAGTTCCTATGAGTTTTCTTTCTATTTCATACGGATTTTTAAAAACATTTTGAACTGCTGTGTCTTCACTGGGAATGTTAGAGGATGCCTATTCTACACAGTTATAGGATGGCAATACTACTTTGTCATGGCCTGTTGTGTGAAATCCTGGGATTTGTAGTTTTTGGGGGAGACTTAGCTCCGTTACAGCTCTAAGTCTTCCAAATACCAGACCAAACGACAAATCCCGGCCTTCTGTAGGATGACAGAGCCATGCCAGTTAAAATGTTGTGACGGTGACACAGCGCTGTCGCGTGGATATGCCCTGACTATAGAGTGCAAATACGGGGAAAGTAGACCCTTGGTATCTTCCAGAGTTTGGTTCTGACCCTCCACCTCCACTCCCAAAATTTGTGGATGCTCAAGTCCCATTACGTATCATGGCGTAGTAAAACGGCATCCTTTATATATCAAATAGCGAAATCAGAGTTTGTTTTTTTAAAAAAATATTTTCAAGCCATGGTTAGTTGAATTTGTGGCTACAGAATCCTCGGCTAGGGAGGGCTGAGTGTACATGTCCTATATCGCTAGGGCAGAGCTTTCCAAACTTTTCATGTTGGTGATACCCTTTTTAGGCCATTTCCACACTAGACTGTTATAGCGCTATGATTCCACTTGCAACATCCTATGGAATCCTGGGGTTTGCAGCTTCGGGAGGGGCCGGCCGGCCCCTCCCGAAGCTGCAAACCCCAGGATTCCATAGGATGTTGCAAGTGGAATCATAGCGCTATAACAGTCCGGTGCAGAAATAAACACAGTTTGGAAAGCTCTGGATATGGCCTGCGCTGCCATTATGGAGTGAGATGGTTTCCTCAGCAGGAGACACCAGAGGGCAGCAGAAGCATCCTTTTAGCTGTTCATCTTGGCCTCATCCGCTGCATCCTGCTCTTTAAGGAGGGAAGGCATATGCTACCAAAACTTACCTAAACCTGGAAGTTAACCTCCTGCCTGAGATGCAGAACAGGAGATGATCCCATAGCAAGTGCTGAGCTACAAGTCCAGGTGGGTTCTGCACTTGTAATGGGGACAAGATCAGAAACTGTCCTTAACTTTAAGCAGCCAAATATCTTTAACTGGCTCTGAATCTGTACGTGACTTTATTACCATGCCGTTCAAGCGAGCGGATCAGATTCTGAACTGTGTGGGCATTGTTTTTCCGATAATTAATAAACGAAATCCGATTCTGAGGAAATTGGTTACGTCCCCATTCTCCTTCTCACATCCTAATGTAACTCGTCCATTTGGAAATGATGGCACATTTGCAAACGGGTTTTCGTTCTCTTATTCAGCTATTTCAAGAATAGAGACTATCCTCTCAGATCTCATACAATTTATTCTGGGTGCCATAATAATTTAAGAAATAAATTTGTGTTAATTCAGTGACATAACCTTTGTGTAATAAGTTGACAAAAATGCCAAGGGATGCCAAGGCAGCTTTAGTTTCATTTTCTTTCAGGTACCTGTGAGAGCCGTCTTGGCGTAGAGCTTTGACCGTTGGGGACTATGGCCATTTCCGCACTAGGCTGTTATAGCGCCCCTCCTGTAACTGCAAACCCCAGGATTCCGTAGGATGTTGAAAGTGGGATAATAGCGCTATAACAGTCTAGTGCGGAAATGGCCTGTGACTCTGGAGACCAGGATTCAAATCCCTGCTTGGCCATGGAAATCCGCGGGCTGATCTTGGGCAAGTCACATTCTGTCAGCCTTAGAGGAAGACAAAAACAACACCCCCCAACAAATCTTGCCGAGAAAACTCTGATAGATTCACCTTAGGGTCGCCATAAGATGACTTGAAAATACGTTGCAACGTCTGGTACCTGTGAATATTGGTACCTGTGGGTTCACAGGAAGGGGGTATTTAGAATATATAACTTGACAGCACCCCATAGACGAGGGTGGGAATCATCCCAAGATCATTTTTTCCATCTTGAGCTCTTTACTAACTCAAGTTACTCCATTGAATTCAATGGGTCTACTCTAGGAATGGCCGGACCTGAATACAACCCTTTTTTTTCTTTTTGAGAAATTGTTTTCCCATTTATCATTTCATTTTCCATTCTTGAGATTTTCTTCCACATCCACATATTAATACACTTAATACATTCCACATATTAATACATTTTCCAGCCAAGACTTTAAATCACAGCGGGTAGGTTGTTGTGGTGGGCAAGCTTTGGGAGGCAGGCTGATTTGGGTCAGCCAATTCTGGTAAAAAGCATGAAGGCAACAGGCCCAGGATTTGGGTTACCTGTGAACTAAGTTTTATGGGAACTCAGAACCAATGGAAAAAGCAAAGCATTTTTTAAAAAAATTATTAGAACACCAAATTTAAATATATAAAGCAATACATAAAGGGATGTAAGAAACACACAACAAAGAAAACAAACACCAACAAAGAAAGAAAGAAAAATCCCTAATCTAACAAAGACTAAAGACAAAACTATCTATTTATCTCCCTTTTAGGTTAATTTAAACACATGACTTCTAGTCCCCCAGTTGATGGTTATACAGTAAAATACTAAATATACTAATTCAACATTATAACACTGGTATACTCTTCTGCATGTTAATAAAAGCTACTATAATCTTCAAAAGCCAAAACTGACATTCTTCCCCAATGAATCCTCAAGTATACATTCACCATACCTCACTCTTTGTTAAACTTACTCAATGATCCTTCTTTAATCAAAATAGTTAATATGCCAGTTTGAGCAACTTCCTCAGCCAGTCTTCATGAGACGGAGTAGAGGAATCTTCCAATCTCTGAGCAAAAGTAGTTTGGCAGCTGTATGCATGTACTGAAAAAAATCTTCCAGATTTCTTCTCTGTCTGATTATCTATCAGTCCCAGTAAGAAAGACTTGGGTTTCAGTTGAATCTTTAATTTCAAAATATCTTCTTTTCATTCATAAATCCACACTCAGAATTTTTTTTGCTTTCTCACATGCTCACAACATGTGAAAAAAAAAGACCATTCTTTCTGTTAACATTTCCAACAAATATTAATAGATCCCTTATACATTTTAGAGAATCCTTCTAGTGTTTAATATCACCTACAGTGGGCTCTCAGTATCTGCTAGGGTTTGATCCTCTGACCGGATGCCGAAATTCGTGGATGCTCAAGTCCCATTACGTATAATGGTGTAGTAAAATGGCATCCCTTATATAAAATGGGAAAATCAAAGTTTGCTTTTTTGTGTTTTATTTATTTGGAATATTTTCAAGCTGTGGTTGGTTGAATTCGTGGATACAGAGTCCATGTAAATGGAGGGCTGACTGTATACATCATTTTATAAATTTTTTTCTTTAAGATCGTAACTTAGCATAAACTTTAAATCTCTTGTCCTGATCTCTGAAAAAATGAAGCATTTTTGATGGCCAGGCAGATGGCAAAATGTATTCAATAGCTGCAGCAGTTGCTTTTGTTCCTCTAGGGAGGACTTGTGGCTCACGTGGCCTTACCTACCTACCACACACATGATGTGTGAGGAGATCTTCCAGGCCCCATGGTGCTGCTAGGCTTACGGAAGACCCCCTGTTGTCCCTCAGGATGTTTTGCCCCTGGCCTCATACCACTGCTCCCAGGGCTTGTGCAATGAATCTCACTGCTGGGACTGTCTTGTTCCAGATGGCATGAGGGGTCCTCACATGTATAAATCCACCCCCCCTCTCTCTTTCTCTCACCCCTTGCCTTGGTCTTTTGCAGTGCCAGTGCATGTGCAATTGCCACACACATACGAAATCCTTTCCGCTAAGTCAAGGAATACTCAGCACTTGCTGGTGTTACCCTGATTTCTGGGGTCCCTTGGGGGACACCTCAATATGCTCCACATGATGGGGAATGGACACTAGCCAGAGCACAAGCAATAGCAATGCGAGAGGCAGGGTAACCTAGTGGGGTCTTTTCACCCAGTTTTTACGGGGTCAGGCCAAGCCAAAAACCAAACCAAAATGTCCAGTAAATGATTTTCTTAAATGCAAGTCTCACACACCAACGCAGTCACACACACATGCACCCAAGAGCTATTGAGAAGCAAAAGGGAGGAAACTGCACAGGGGAATATTGAAGGGGTGTAGCTGGGGTGATACTGCACCTTTGTCCTGAAGTCCTTGGTCCGGGAAAAACAGTGGAGAAGTGGGGCTCAGCACGGAGAGGGCTGAGGGGATCACTCAATGGATGGAGAAATGGTCTGCTGGGATGACCAGGAGTAATCCAAAGAACTGCTCAAAAAGTGGGACTATTTGTAGGGGAAAAAGTACCTGGAGGACTAATCCTTTTCCGGGGAGAACAATGGGTGTTGGAGCGATAACGAAGCTCCACCATGGTAATTTCCTTCGTGTGATGGGATTGCAAGGTGTTGCCAAAGTCTCAGGATCTCCGGCTGTGTTAGTTTGTCGTGTAAATGGTCCTCACCTGATGGAATATTTGCTCAACTTGGGGCAGACACGCTAATCCCCTCAAGTCGGCTTCTCAGGGCTGAGGATCCTTTGTTTATTGTAGGTTTACACATCTTGAGGTTTCCTGGGGATTTTACTGGCCTGACCTGGTTTTCGATCTTTGACCATGCCTGCCTACATGCCCATCCGGTGACCTCTCAGGCACATGGAATCATATTTTAACATCAAAATTGTAGACCCCGGGATAGGGTTTTTCCAGTGGAGTAACACGGGGAATGACTGGAGATGAGTGTCCAGGCTTTAAATAGACAAAGTGTCCTTTAGCACTACACAACTATAGCACTATGAACCCACTTTATCTGCCATGACTCCATTCTCTGAAATCCTCGGATTTACAGTTTAGGGAAGGCTACTTAGATTTCTCAGCCAGGGAGCCTCACCAAACCACAAAAAACAGGGCTCCATAGAATGCAGTCTTAGAAGTTAAAATGCAATCATAGTATTATAACTGTGTGGTGTTAAAGGTCACCCAAACTAGACTTCCTCCCAAAGCACACTTCTTCCTACTTTAGTGCTGCTCACTCTGAGATTCATCTCCCTGCCAGAAATGACGTAGGGACACTTATAACCCTCTTTCACTGTTTAGACCTTGTAGCATCCCCTCCAAAGACACGAAATAGTAAAACACACACACATGCATCTGGGTCAATTCTGCCTTTCTTAAAAAGGTGTGAACATCACCAATATGGTATTTGGATGATGCCAAACTGGTGCTGTGCATCGCTCGCCTAGCAAAATATGGTCTGACAGTCACTGAGACTTCAGCTGGTTCCCTGAGACCTGGCAACTGTACTGTTGCATGAGTAGATGTTCTGCTGAACCTGTCGCTGCTCAGGTGAGAAAAATTACAACAAAGGGGGTGGCGCTAACCAACTTTCTCTTTTCACATGTTCAGATTAACCTTGTCTTGAACAACTGGGCAGAACTACAGTTGCTCCTACATTTTGACCTCATTTAGCTCCCTCTAGCCTGGTATTTTTTAACAGTTGCCCTAAGCCAGAGATGGAAATTGCATGGGCCTTCAGTTGTTGCTGGACTACAACTCCCATCGGCTTTGGCCAGCATGCTGGGCATTGCAGTTCCACATCATCTGGAAGGCTGCATGATTCCCGCCCCTGCGATAAGCTGAAAATTGTTCCCTTTCAGTGGGGGCTTGATGTTTAAAGTCTCCTGCTGTCTGTCTTATATACTGTATTTTAAATGGTTGTTTTCTGGTTTGTTTAGGATAGATATTTTTAATGTGAATTTCTGCTCTCTGCTGTGTATTTTCCATTCCAGTTCCTCAAAAATGTCATAAAGTTGCTAATTGTCAGCGAGTACCGTTACTGGCAGAAGAGTGGCCTGTAAATTCCTTCCTTTCATCCTTTCCCCTGACACTTGGTGTACTTGTGGCTAAGACACTGTGCTACAAAATGGAAAATCTTCCCTTCAGATCTCAAGTCTGCCCTCAGAGAAGACTTGTCCTCCCTTGCTGTCCCATTTCCGGCAGAGGCTGGGCTAGGTGGGGTTCCAAAAGTCCAGGCAGTATGAAGTCTAAGCCAGGAAGGTTCAAACACAGAGCTGTGATTTCAGATCAAAGCAATTCACAGTCAGGGTCAAAGGCAACCTGGGGAAGACTGTTGAGAATTTACATCTGGGGGCTAAAACTTCCTGAATCCCTTGCTCAGCATAACCATTGACCAGACTGACTGGGTGATTCCAGGAAATGTAATCCAAAAATGTGTATAGTAGTCTCTCTGCTTATCCGTGGGTATATCTTCCAAGGCCCTCCTCAGTGGGATGCCTGAACTACGAATAGTAAACTCCACAGATACTGTATTTCTCCTATACATAAATACCTATGATAAAGTTTAATAAATTAGGCACATTAAGAGATTAACAACAATAGCCTCTGATAAAATAGAACAATTAACAGTATACTGTAATAAATATTATGTGGATGTGGTCTCTCTCTGTCTCTTTTTCTGTCTCTCTCCAAATGCAGGCATCCCTCTACTTTTGCCGGTTCAGCATTTGCAGATTTGATTGTTTTATTTATTTATTGTTAAATTTTATTTGGGAATAAAATTGCAAAATCTGATAAAATACAGATGACAATAATACAGCAACAACAATACCATTATATCCTGATTGCTTGAACACATGGCATAACGATCTTAATAACAACATTATTTTAATAACACATATCCAATCATATTCGTCCAGACAAAATATCATTTCTGAAAATTTGCCCCTGTAATGGTGGAACTTGGATTAATTTATTGGAATCTGTATACTTCATGAATGGGAACTGTCTTTCTTCAAAGGGTGTATATGAAGTATTTCCAAAATGCAGAAAATTTTTTTGACAGAATTGCACCCCAAACTCTACTCCACCACTTATTCAGTGAGAAATTCCCCATTCTCCAATTCTGTGCAATTTCTTTCCTTGTAGGGGCTATAGGAAAGGTTATTAAAGATTTGTATCTTAAGTCACTATTCTCAGTGGTGAATATGGATAATAGGACCAGTGCTGGATACATTCTAATATTCTGATGAGTCATACGAGATATTATTTGTAAAACTGAGGCCCAAAATTGATAAGTCTTTGGACAGTAAAACGAGAGATGCAAATATGTTCCTTTTTCCTGACATCCTCTCCAGCACATGGAAGAGGTGCTCTTAAAAATTCTTGCCATTCGTGTTGGGGAACGGTACCACTAATGAATAATCTTAAGAGAACATCCTTTAATCAATGCAGATCCAGATTTAAAAGAAGGGAAGGTCCAAATTCAGTTCCAATCCTCTTCTGAGATCTTCATATTTAATTCTAATTCCCATGTATATTTTGCATATAATCCATTTCCATAAGAATAATCTATCAACCAGGCATAAATATCCCCTGTTCTGCTGTTAAAAGAAGGAGCTAAACAAGCATACTCATACGCTGTCAGCGATCTAGGATATAACCTTGCTTGGAAATTTTCTTTAAAAAGGAAATAAGTTGTACTACTTGATACTAAGAAGATTGGTCAGGGTATAATTTTTGCACAATTTGTTCTTTCAACAAAGGCCTACTTCCTACAAAGAGATCATTTAACCAGTATATTCCCTTATCAGCCCATTTTTTAAATTGATTAAACTTATCTGGAAATGGAAACTCCGGATGAAATAAGAATGGACAAAGTGGAGATGTGGGTGGTGCTAATACTGATTACCATTTCTTCCAAACGTGACATGCAGTTTGAACAAAGGGGTTTTGAATATTTTTGCATTTTTGTTTCATTCCTTGCATGTATAACAATTGAAGTGTTTCAGTATCTTCCTCAGACATTTCCATTTTTACCCAAATTGGTGTCCCTTCCCTCTTCACGAAAAGAATTAGCTGATTTAGCTGAAAGGCATCAAAATACATTTCCATAGGTGGTATTGCCAACCCCTCGTTTTTACCTCTAATAAATTTTGCATTTTTGGTAAATCTAGATTTATAACTTTGAAATATGCAAAATTCAATATCTCACTGCCAATGTAAAAAATATGTCTTGGAAGGGAGAAGAGGTATTGTCTGAAATAAAAAAAGCTAACATGGTAATAAAAACATTTTAATAATAGCAATACGGCCTAACAGGGAAAGTTGAAGTTTACCCCATTGTTTTAATTTAGACCTTATGCATGTATTGATTGGTCGATAATTACGATATATTAGTTGATTGAGATCCTTTGTAATAAGTATTCCTAAGTATTTAAAACTAGGTGGTTGCAACTGGCAACTAGAAAGTGCTTGCAAGTCTTTTTGAATATGTATTGGGGGGGGTTATTTATTTAAAAAATCTTTCTGTTTTTGCCTCTGCCATGGAAAAAATACGTTCTCTCTAAGAATCTCTAGGTCCTCCAGTAACTTTCTGTCAGAAGTGGACCACAGAATTGCATTGGATGACCAAGGCCATTTCTGCACTAGACTGTTATAGTGCTGTTATTCCACTTGCAACATCCTATAGAATCCTGGGGTTTGCAGTTTCGGGAGGGGCCACATGGCCCCTCCCGAAACTGCAAACCCCAGGATTCTATAGGATGTTGCAGGTGGAATAATAGCGCTATAACAGTCTAGTGCGGAAATAGTCCACGAGATTCCTAGAGACTCCAGTGTGAGTTTAGGTATACAGTCACACTGGAGGACCTAGACATTCCTAGAGAGAATTCCTAGAGATTTCTAGAGAGAATTTGAACGCTGGTCTCCAGAGTTGTAATCCTAGGCATTGCTAGATCCTCCAACAAGACTCTGTGGCCCACTTCTGCAGGAAGTTGACCATAGAATTGTGCTGGGGGACCTAGAGATTCCTAGAGAAGTGTTCTCAGATTTTTTTTTAAAAAAAATAGCTTTCACAATTTTTATTTTTATTCATGGCTTTCCTACTTTCATGGAGGTCTTTGCACCCCTAAGCCCTGCAAAAGTGGAGCGTTGACTGTATCTTATTTTTACTATTTAAAAAGTAGTGTTTTTGAACTGCCATTAGCCATGGGTAACTGAAACTGCAGAAACTTATAAGGGAGGATTACTGTACTTTCCAAATGTGGGTCAAAGGGTAGAAGTCGTGTGACCTGGGCAGGTTTATGTGATCCTTCTGGCCACTCTGGAATCCCACCCTCAACAGCACTTTTTAAAAACAAACAAACAAACACATGCAATCTTAGTTGCAAGGAACCCTAAGGTTCATTCAATCCAACTTCCTTCCATGCAAGAATCCACAGCTAATGTGCTCCTAAGAGATGATCACCCAAACTCTGTTTAAAAACCTTAATAACCTGTTGTTATTGTTGTGCTCCTTCAGGTTATTTCTGACTTATGGCAACTCTAAGGCAAACCAATCTTGGGATTTTCTTGGCAAGATTTATTCAGAGGAGGTTTGCCCTTACTTTCCTCTGAGGCTATGGGTTTCCATGGTTGAGTAGGAATTCAAACCCTGGTCTCCTGAGTCGTAGTCCAGTGCTCAAATCACTATGCTACATTGGCTCATAATCCCAAAATAATCAAGAAGGGGAATCCCACCTGCAGGAAATGTAACCTTCCCTATCCTGTTTGACTGTTTTGTGTGCCATAAACAGCACCCCAAAAAGATCTCCAAACAGTTAAAAAAAACCAAAACAAACTAAAGTCCCTTCCAGTTTTATCACAGTTGCAGAGGTGACTCTGCAGCTGCCCATCCCAGGTCAAATAAACATAGAATCTAGTGTAGCCAAAGCCAGTGTAGTATAGTAGTTTGAATATTGGACTAGGAACCTTGGAGACCAGGGCCATTTCCACACTAGGCTGTTCTAGCGCTATTATTCCGCTTTCAACATCCTCTGGAATCCTGGGGTTTGCCGTTTCGGGAGGGGCCGCCTGGCCCCTCCCGAAACGGCAAACCCCAGGATTCCAGAGGATGTTGAAAGTGGAATCGTAGCGCTAGAACAGCCTAGTGTGGAAATGGCCCTGGTCTCCAAGGTTCCTAGTCCAATATTCAAGCCTGGTGCAGAAATGGCCCCAGGTTTGAATCCCTGCTTGGCCATAGACACCAACTGGGTGACCTTGGAGACGTCACACTCTCTCATTTCTGAGGCAGGCAATGACAAACCTCATCTGAATAAGTCTAGTCAAGAAAATCCCATGGTAGGTTCACCTTAGGGTTGCCATAAGTCAAAAACTTGAAGTCACACTGCTACAAAATGTAAGAGAAGCCACAGGGTTAAGGAAGATGTTGGCAAAGGGTTAGGACTGCCATGCGGTTTTTATTATTATTATTATTATTCTCCTTTCCTAGCTTACACTCTGGAGTTCCCAGACCCTCACCAAGGCCATAGTTTCAGGTATTCGGGCAGAAGTCCTCCTCATAAAGAGTACCTTACTCTTGAGGAGTCTTTCTCTCGAGCTAGGAGCGGTCCTGCTTTGTCCTCTGACTTGTATGAAGTTTTCCCTGTCATTCAGCATGGGGATCCCTCAGCCCTCCCTCCTTAGCACCCAGCATTACCTGAAACAATCTGTTCTCCTGTATCATCTAGCCAGAGTTCAGGAATGCTACTGTTTTGGACCACAACTCCCAGAATCTTCCAGTCAGCGTGGAAATAACTTTTCCAAGCTCTGCCTCTGGCCCAAGGAAAGCCAGATCCTTGACCCCTCCTCTCTTGTAGCCTCAGCACCTCCTCTTTTAAAAGACTGACCAACCTCACAGGGCTGTTGTGACAGTTGCAAGTGCTTTCAATGCTCATTCCTAAATCTGTTTCCATGGTGGCTCTGATTTCAGTGGTGCAGTGAATCCATTCTAGGTCTTAATCTGAATGTTAAAGGAGCTCTCCAAAGTGCTGAGCCTACATTGTGGTTAGGATTCAGCGCCTGATATATTGCTTCTGAAATCTGGAGTAAAACTTGGGTGATTTTACTGCCTCACAAATAGTGGAGCCATCAGCCACCACTAACCACTGGCTATTCATCTGTCTGTTTGACCAACCATCCATCCATCCAACCATCTGTCTAATATGGTCAGAAGCCTACAACCCCAAGATGCAAAGAAGGAAGGAATGCAGGAAGTAGGAATGATTTTGTTTGTGAGCCAAATTTACCTGCAATGAAAGGTAACAGGAAAAGTAAACCTCAATGAAGAATACTTTTACTTATTAATTCATTCAATTAATTAATTTATCTCCTGCCTTTCTCACAATATGGGAGATATATATATAACCAGTATAAATTGAAAACAAGAAAAAGAGACAGCAGATTGGCCTGCCTTACCATGTACTCCCAGCACGATTTTAAAAAAGCATAGATCTACAGGTTTGGCCACTAAAATTAAAATAGTAAGAAAAGTAGAGGCTGGTGAAAGTCATCTCTGGATATACTTTGGAAGAAGCTTTCAAGTGGCCCCTAGTAGATTCAAAATGTTTTTGTTTAAGCAAGGCTTATCTGACTTGGTTGTTTCATTTCACATATATGTATCGTTTGTTTTGGAAGAGAAAGTTTGCTGAGACGTGTTGAACTGCACTTCTTTTTTGTGATATAGGAACCTATCCCCATTCTTTCCATGTTATTTCTGCTTCTGGTACCAAATTTTCTTTGCACAAGTAATGTCCATGAACACACCCACTGCATTAGCTAAGGTATACTTGTGAGTAATTACCATTCCCTGCTGAAACGTTGCTAGATTTTATGTACAGATAAAAAAAGAGGGTGTTGGTTTCATATTGATTCTAATCGTTTGATTGCTGATTGTTTTTGAAAGAACAAATTATACAGTTAATACAACCACTTGGCAGAGACAGAGGCCCTTTCTGCACCTTACCTTCTTCCAGCGCTGGGGTGCGGGGATCGTGCGAGCAGCCTCCGGCAAGAGGCTCTCGTGTCTGGGGCCCTTCGGCTCCGCACGAGCTGCCTGCTCGAGCAGAGCCCCGCCTCCTCCTTCTGCAGCGCAGCCTGGGACCTTCCCAGGCTGCACTGGAGCAGGAAGTGCAACTGGCGCTGCTGCAGAGGCTCCGCACGCCAGGTAAGTGCGCACGGGGGCCCGGGAGCAATGTGCGCACCATTTTCGGCTTCCAACCGAAAATGAAAAGGTGCACGACTGGCGCCTGCTGGCCCCTGGAGCTTCGTGCTATTGTGAGTGCATTGTGCAGATCGCTCCTCACAATTGTGCGACGCTCCAGGCTCCCTTTCGCATGGAAAATGCCGTGCGAAAAGGGCCAGAGTTGAGGGTCATTGGAATAGCACCCCAGTGCCAAGAGTCAAAGTTTGATTTTGCACATAAGTGCCACTAGTTGGGGATGGTTCATATAAAGATGCTTTTGCTACATGAATGTCATCCTGGATGGGGGTGGGATGAAGGAGATGCTGGCCTTGTATACAGACCACGCCATGGACGCAAGGAATAGCCACAGAACAGGCGGGGCCCTTTGGCTGAAATGAGCTACACAACGGCTATTCCCAGATGGCAAATGGTCCATGGAAAACTATCCACGTTGCCAGTTCCTTGGATTTTATTGCAAGCATCATCACCACATATTCAGCACATTCATAATGTCCCAGCTATTGGTGTCAGGAATTTCCGCTTCAGTTTATGTGTTTAAATGCTGTTCTTGAACACCCAGAAACCTCTAGGTCAGAAGGAAAAGTTTGCAGATGAAATTTAACACAATAATGGAAAAGTAGAGACCTTAGAAATAGCATCAACATGAGGAAAAAAAAGGGAGGTTGGAAGTAAAAATGCAGAAGGCACTTTTTTGCTTTATTCTGTAATGATTTTAGTACAAGCTTTTGACTTAGAACAGCAATGTAATAGAATGTAATATCCAATTCATCCCATTTCTAATGTAAATGCAATTGAATTAGATTTTGAAGCTTATCAATGAGTAACCAAATGAATTAAACTTTTTTGATTAACTTTCCTGGAGACCCACTGCAGTATATTGGTCTGATAGTTGGAGATCAGAGTTCAGATCCTGGCTCAGCTATGGAAACTCATTGTGTGACCTTCAGCAAGCCACACTCTTTTAGCCTAAGAGGAGGGCAATAGCAAACCTCTCTGAAGAAATCTTGCCAAGAAAACCCCATGATAGAAAATCCCAACCTTTGCTGTAAGGTTGTCATGAGTCGGAAACTATTGAAGGCATACAACAATTAACTTTTCTATTGGTGACATAAACCTCCACACATGTCACTACTGGTGCAGTACTATACATACATGCTCAGAAGAAAGACAAAATTCTGTGGCATGTAGTCCTAGGAAATCATGTATAGTATTGCTGCACAAATCATAATGTACTTGTTTTTAAGTACTCAAGGGATGAATCTGGACAAAATTCAAAGTAAGGTCAAGTTGGTACCAGCATCTATATGTGACTTGAATGTTCAGTGCTTGATGACTTATAGCTAAATGTATGAACCATCTCCACTGCAAAACATGCTCTGGGTGGCAGAAAGTGATATGAGAAGCTTGCTTGTGGCATTTCTAGTGGCTCATCTGCACATGATGGTTGCACCTGATGCAGCAAGTTAATCTGTTTTCCCATATACGTTCATATATGTCATTCTTGATTCAGATCAGGTCTGGTGATTTGACTGACTGATTATACTCTGATGTTACTTTAATGAGAAACTAATTTCTTTGGTTCTTCTCAACAGCAGCAGGGCAAACTGACCGACCCTTTAAGATCCCTCAAACTTCTCTGATTCCATGACAACCAGTTACTGCAATCTTACCCTTTGGTGCCATTAGAAACTCTTCAACAGATGTTCTTCATGAACCAGCTGTGTTCTTTTACTTAAGCATATGCTCACAAAATGGGAGTTCTGCTAAATTTATCCTCTGTAATTGAAATTTGCATAGCAAGGAGAGGAAAATCCATCAGAGATGGGGAAGGACACTTGACCTCTAGAGCAGATTTCACAAAAGTTACTTTTTTGGGCCACAATTCCAAGAAAACCTCAGCCAGCTTGGCCAGTAGCCACTACAAAGGTAACTTTTCTGCAGGCTGGGGGAAATTTTGGGAGTTGAAGTCCCAAAAATAACTTTTCTAAGCTCTACTCTAAAGAGGACTGCAATGACCTGTCTGTGCATGTAGGAAGCTTTTTTTTTTTTGAGTGAGCACACCAAGTTTCTTTATAATGTTATTTTATTATTTGAATATATATATCCTGTCTTCTCTCTAATAAATCCAAAGGGACATGGATAGCTCCCTTTCTCTGCATTTTATCCACACAACAACCCTATGAGGTAGGTCAGGATGGGAGACGGAGAGAAAGAGTGTCAGCCAGTGAATGCCATAACTCGGTGAGACTCTGACCTAGATTTTCCAAGTCTCAATCCAACACTGTGATAACCCGACAGTAATGAGTTAAATCATTGGTCCATCAGTCTCAGTATTTTCTCCTTTGACTGACACTGGTTTTTCAGTGGCTCTGGTGGAGGTCTTTCCCATTAAGATAAAGTCTTTCTCAAAGTATTGAGCATCTTCTTAATTATAAGTAGCTAAGTAGTAGGTAGTGGTAGTAGGTAGCTAAGTACTAGGTAGCTTGCTTTCCTTCTTTCCTTGGTTTCCAGCATACTCCAGCCCATCCTGGCCATGATCTAAAGGGTCATGCAATCTACGTATCTAGAATGGCTTTTGACCTTTCCCCCCTATCTGCAAAAACAGAGTACATCCTCTTCCAATGTCACATATTAAAAACTCTACTGAAAAGGTGGGGGAGTTTCAAAAGGAATTGGCTGTGCGACTGCTGGGCAGAAGCAAAATGCAGGCAGCATTCCTTTGGGGACTGTACAATATTGGAAACAAAACATCTATGGCCCAGATCCATTTGTTCATCTCAACTAAAATAGAATCAATGATCTAGCTGGGACTAAAGTCTGAATTTAGGTCTATGGAGGAACTGCATTTCTGGACTAAATCAAAGCCCATTTATCTAATCCAAACCTATTTAATCTTTGTTGGCTGGCTGCTAAGGATCAGCATAGAAACGGCTGTTAGGAAGAATGGGATGGCCAGTAGGGTGGTGAACCCTCTCTGGGTTTTAGTCTAAACTTCTAAGAAGCTATCTGAAGTGCTGAATAGGTTCACAAGATCAGATAGTTCCTTCTGTGTTCAGACTTCAGCAGATTCACTACCATAAAAGGACCCTGGGTTTAAGATCAGAAATATAGTGTTATTTAACTCACTCTCTGTCTAGAGACATTGTGGTGGCATACCATAAAACCTATAAAACCACATTTAAAACAGTGCAAATAATAAAAATAATTCTAAAAACATATGAAACAATTTAAAGAGCTAAAAAAAGATTAAACCAGTTAAAATAGTTACAACAATTTAAAATCAGGTGCATGCAAAGGTTGGTGTAAAGCAAATGAGACCTCAAAAGCTTTTGTAAGCAATCATATTTTCACTTTGAGCCAGAATGTCATCAATGTTGGCACCAATTGGGGCTCCAAGGGGAGGATGTTCCATAACTCGGGTGCCACAACAGAGAAGGACCTCTTCCATGTCTCCCCATGGTGAATTGCCCTGACTGATGGAATGCAGAGGAGGATCCTGGTATGATGTGAAAACAATGCTGGATTTATAGGTCGGATTCCTATTGTGCATTCCAGCTGAAGCTCATGCACTTAATCAACAGGATTTTACAATGTATTGACAACAATTCATTCAATATGTCTGCACTAGGTGGGACCAATGAAAATGTTTCTGACCATAGATTCTGATGCTATGCTAACTTTTGAGACTGTGCTTTCTGGCCAAGATCCCACACTGGAGTTGCGTAGCATAAATCTCTGCATGCACAGTTACTCACTACGGCTGACATCCTATAAAGGACATGTGCATACTTATGTTTTCTATATGTCTGTATTACGTTCTTTTTGGGGGATTGGCATTCCAGTGCACAAAGCCCCCTAACTTGCTGAACAGGCTCTGAAGTACCCCACATAGCCATTCCCAGCTTTAAAGGGAACAGGAAGGATCACCAAATTGTCTCCCCGCAACCAGATGCAAAGTGGTGATATCAGTGCTGAGATCCCTTTTGTTTTGCGTCTGGACACGGGAGCGCAGCCAAGCACTCCTGCCATCTTGCTTGCTCCCCACAAAGCAGGGAATGGCCGTGAGGGTGGGTGGATGGGTGGTGCTTCAGTGGCTGTTCATAAATTTTTTTGGGGGGGTAATATATGGCTCACCCTGGCATAGGGGTAACATGATTGCACTCTTTAAATACTCCATGGGCTGTCACTGAGAGGAGAGGACAGTCCTGTTCTCTGCTGTCCCAGGGGGTAGGACTCAGTCTAATGCTTTGAAGTTACAAGAAAGTAGATTTCAATTGAACATTAGAAGGAACTTCATGAGTGTAAGAGAGGTTTGGCAATGGAACAAACTGCCTAGAGAGGTGTGGAGTCTCCTTCTTTGGATGCCTTCAAAAAAGAGGCTGGACCTGTTTGGGAGGCTTTGGCTGGCGACCCTGCATTGAGTAGGAGGTTGGGGTCCATGGCCCATGAGGGCTCTTCCAACTCTATGACTTTGGGACTATGCACCAATGGTATTTGACACACTTAGCAAGTGAACGTTGGCTGAAAGGATGACTTGAGACTAACAAGATTTTAGCAAAGGTGAGTTCTAAATAAACAAGCAGACTAAATTTTGCTGCACAAACAAACTTCAATCCTTTAGAGTTTGAACACATGACTATACAGTGGATAGAGTGGATCAAAGAAGCCAAGGACCTTGCAAGACCTGAGCAGGTTCCTTGGGAGGGTCTCCCATTCCTGTGTGTGTGTGGCTCCAAGTCATTTTTTGACTTACTGTGACCTCATGAATTTCATAGGGTTTTCTTAGGCAAGGAATATTCAGAGGTGGTTTTGTCAGGTCTTTCGTCTGAAATACAGCCTACTGTACCTGGTATTCATAGGCGGTCTTCCATCCAAGTACCAACCATGGCTGATCTCGCTTAGCTTCAAGCAGGATCGGAAGCTGACTTGACACCTATCTTCCAACTGTCCCCATATGGCAAGGGCAGTCCTGATTAATGCTCTGTTGTCCCACCTTTTCGGCTGCTTTAAAATGTCCCGTTTTCCCTCTCCTTTCCCCTTCCCCCTTTGTCTTTCACTTATTCGGTTGCTACCAACCAAGTTCCAAGCGCAAAAGTAATTTACAGTCAACTCGCCAAGGAGAGCAGAGAATGGAATCCTATAGGTTCAGGCAAAAGGACACTTCTGCAGCCTCTCCAAGGTTGTGTGCCTTCCCCATTAATAACTTTTGCCATCTTTACCACACTCCCATAGTGCTTGGCCATACACGTCCGGTTCCCCTATGGGACATGTTGGAGATGATGCGAGGGAATGTCACAAGGTATGACCGGTTGTGTGGACAGAGCCTACCTTCGATGTATAGGGGGGCTGGCTCTGCGTTGATGGTAGACCGAGCCTACGTCGCCATAGGTGGCCTCAAACGGCACTTCCCCGTCCCTTCCACACACCCATAAACGTGCCAAAGGAATGCGGTGTTCTCAATACGCAAATCCAAATCGGCGCGAAGTTATTGAAGTCCAGCCAACACGGGAGCCGCGCGCGAGGGCTGCCGGGCTCAACCCATTTCTGCACTAGCCTGTTACAGCGCTATGATTCCACTTGCAACATCCTATGGAATCCTGGGGTTTGCCATTTCGGGAGGGGCCGGCCGGCCCCTCCCGAAATGGCAAACCCCAGGATTCCATAGGATGTTGCAAGTGGAATCATAGCGCTGTAGCAGGCTAGCGCAGAAGGCAAGGACGCACGGAGGCGAAGCAACCGGCGCAATCGCCAGCTCTCGCCCTCCCGGCGCGCGATGTAACGTGTGCACGTGGCCCTTCGGGCCACGCGCGGAGTTTAAAGGCGTCTCTTCGCCGCCTTGCGGGAAGCCTCCGAAAAGCCCGGCTTAAGAGAAGGCGCGCCTACAAGCCAGAAACGCGGGGAAACGGAGGCGCCCAGCCGGTGCGAACAACCGCAGAAGCCGATCCCTTCCCGCGGTGGGCGGTTCTTCCCTTCTTCCGTGCACAGGTGTGATGGGATTCCCCCCCGCTCGCGCAGGATTCCCGAAGGCGATCCAAGCGTCTGCGCCTTTGAGGCGCGCGCTTCATTTCCCGAATTCCTTCTCAAAAGGGAAAGCAAGGCATGCGGAAATCTTTGGCGGGGGGGGGGGCGTACAACGACGAACTGGCTGGATCGGTTGTCCGGAAGCAGAGCATGAAGAAGTTACTTTTTTGGACTCTCGATTCTCCTAAGCCGCCAGAGTGGGGGCAATTCTAGGAGGTTGCTGGGCCGAAAAGACACTTCGAGGAACTTTTCTCTGGGACGTCTTTGACCACGCTGAGCGTGCTGGGTGGGGATGATGGAAGTTGTGATAGCCCAGCGCTTTTTTGGAAAGACCCCACGTCTGGTGGAAGGCTTGCTTTAATGGCTTTCACTCGTTCCCCGCCCTTTTTTTGTACGGCAAATTTGGCGCGAAGCACCTGGCCGCTCCCGTTCGGAAAGGTTTCGTGCGCAGCGGAAGGCGCGCCGCTTGCACGTTCGTTCCCACTAGACCGTTGTAGCGCGATTATTCCACTTTCAACATCCTATGGAATCCTGGGGTTTGCAGTTTAGGGAGGGGCCGCCTGGCCCCTCCCTCAACTGCAAACCCCAGGATTCCATAGGATGTTGAAAGTGGAATAACCGCGCTACAACGGTCTAGTGCGGAAATGGTTCGTGGGTGCCACGAGAAAATGTAGAAGCAGGGCTGCCCGAGTTCAAATCCCCGTTCCTTGGTGGCACAGATGGGTAGACAGACTTGAGGTAAGGAATACATAAACATATCCCATGTCATTATTTATGTCCCTGAATCTGCGAGACCTGAGCAGGGCTGTCGACGACAGCGTGACTTAGAGGTCTCTCCTCCGGAGGGTCGCCATAAGTCGAGCTCGTCTTGACGGCCGTTGACGAGACCAATTATTATGTAATCAATTTATGGAATGAGCACAAAATGCTGCCAATAGTCCCGTAGCAAGAACGAGGCCGTTCCCTGCCCCGAAGTGCCTTCCTGTTATCCAAGCGCCGTCTGTTTTCTCGGCAGGGTCGCACTTCTTGTCGGGCACGCGGGATCTTTCTGGTTCCGCCATTTCCCCGGTATCTACGCGTCTGGAGGACGGCGGCTTCTTTCGCTCCGAGCGTAGCAGAAAAGCGAGCAACCAATGCCGTGCGGAAGAAACAAAACAAAACCCGAAACAGGGCTTCGTGAGGCCGAGCCGGGGCTCGACCCGCCGGGTGCCTCCCCCTTTGTTGATCTATCGGTCACGTTTACGCCGCGCCTTTCCTGAACTGCCTTCTCCTCGCGACAGCCCTGCGAGGCAGGCGAGGCTGAGGCCGCCCGGCGAGCTCACGGCCACCTGGGCCGCGGGGTCCGGGTCCCCCAGACCTGCTTTTCTCATCCCGGGAGGCGGGCGATCCCGAGAGAGGCAGGCCCGGGGCCATGATCAAGCCCGCGGCCCGGCGTGGGCTCTGGAACCCGGTTTCCGCGCCACCGCCCAAGCCGCGCCGCCTCCCTCCGCTTCAGCCAGGCCGGGACGCCCGGGGAGCGCCGCCGCGGCACGTTCCCTTCTTCCATTCCTTTCTTCCATACGCTGCCCCTGCCCACGGAGGGTCCGTGGATCTCATGGCCGACGAACTAGTTTCCCGCCGCCGGCAGGCGTTGCGCTTATTCCTGCGCGCACCAAATTCGAAAAAAAAATTATTTCCGTGTCCCAAAAGCCCCCCTCCCTCCTGCTCCGGGCCCCCGAACCCCCAGCGATTCCGACAGAATACCGGCAAGAGCTGAACAGGGCCGCTTCCGCACTTCACTCTTAGAGCGCGATTATTCCACTTTGAACATCCTATGGCATCCCGGGGTTTGCAGTTTCCTGAGGGGCCCCGGGATTCCACCGGATGTCGAAAGTGGAATAATCGCGCTCTCAGAGTGAAGCGCGGAAGCGGCCCTTTCTAGGCGCGCTCCTTCAAGGGCTCCGCCGCTTCGCCCCGGGAACAGGTGCAACGAGGAGGCCTGCGGGGCGGGCAATGGCTGGCCGCGGCTGGACAGGCGTGGGGTGAAGAGAAAGAAAGAGACGGCTTTATGAAAATAGTTTAAAAAAAAAAACAGAACCCTCCCCGCGGGGAAGAGAAGGCCGGCTCGCGCGCCGCCGCCGCCGCCGCCCCCTCGCCCGGCAACAGTTTGCCTCTCCGAGGCGCTGAGGAGACTCCCGCCGCCACGCCGAGCGGCTGCTGCGCGCGAAGGGGGCGGCGGAGGGAGGGAGGGAGGGAGCAGGCTGGAAAGAGACACAGACATCCGGGCCCTTTGCACATTCCCGTTCTCTCTCTCTCTCTCTCTCTCTCTCTCTCTCTCGCCCCCCCCCCCCCAGAAGTCCCTTTGCTGCAGCCGCCGCCGCCTCCCCTTTCTCCCCTCCGCCGGGCGGGAGGGAGGCGCGAGCGCAGGGGCGGGCGCGCCAAGGCAGAGCCGCCGGCCAGTCGCGGCTGCCCAACTTGAGCGGCTGCAGGTGCGCCGGCTGTCATGTCTGCCTCCTCCCGGTTGCGCTGAGGCGGCCGAGACGCCCTTGGTTCCTCTCCCCGCGCCGAGACAAGTCGCCGCCGCGCTGCCGCTGCTGCCGCTGCCACGGCGCGTTCGGACACCCTTGGCTCGCTTCGCCCGCGAGGAGGACGCCGCCGCCGCCGCCGCCGCCTGACAGGAGAGCCGAGGGTGCCCGCTCGCCGCCCGCCTGGCGAAGAGAGAGAGGGAAGGACCGGGCGCTCCGGGTGCGCGCTCCCCGCGGCTGCCCAGGCGACGCCGAGAAGAAGCCGCTCCCCCGCCGCCGCCGCCCGCAGGCAGCCTCGGAGCCAGCAGCCTCCTCTCCCTCCCTCAGCCAGGTTAGTGCCGCCGCCGCGCTTTCCGTCCTCCTGCTGCTGCTGTCGTCCCTTCTCCCTCTCCGCCCTTCCTGGGCAGGGAAGGTGGTGTTGCTGCCGCTCGCGCGGTCTCCCTTCGGCGGGAGAGGGTGGGCTGAGTCCCGGAGGCCGGGCGGGCGGGCGGAGCGCCGGGCGTTGTGGCGGCGGCGGCGGCGGCGGCGTCTCTCCTCGGCCGGCTGACCGGGTCTCACCCAGCCGGATCGGGGCCGAAAGGGAAGGACGCGGAGCGGTGGCGAGGGGGAAGGAATTAAATTTCTGAAAGATCAGACCAGTGGTTTTCTCGCACTCTCCTCACCCGCCTCCTTCTGGTACTTTTTTGGTGTAGGAGTTTGCGTGGATTGGAAGCGCGCCCGCTTGGAACGTCTTTTCGAGGTTTCTTTCTCGGTGTCTTTTTGTTGACGAGGGAAGAAAATGCCTGTCGGTGTGGGGAGCTGGCCATTGGGAGCGTTGCTCTTTTTCAGGACTCCTTAATATTTTCCTCGTCCTCGTTTCCACCCTCCCTACGGGAGAGCCTGAGGAAGTCTGATGTCCATTTCTGACCTGCTCGCAGGGCGCTACAACAGTCCTGTGAGGTAGGCCAGAGGAGGAAGAGACGATTTAGGTTGCGTTTTGGGAAGCTGAGCCCAGTCGCACCTCACTGCGAGAACGGCTTATTTAGGAGCGATCTTGAACCTAGTGAGGTTTACTTCCTGTTAAACCTGCGTGGGACCAGGTTGCGGTAGTTATACTTACCGTGCTCCCTTTTTCGTTTCTTTTCTTGCTCTGAGCAAATCTTTCCCAATCGTTCACACCCCTCCCTGAAAAGTGTTCGAATACAGCTTCCATCATCCCCAGTGCAAGTGGTGTGGAACTTTGCCAGAACACATGGAAAAACAACTTTCCGAATAAAACTTAAAAAAAAAGGTGGATGAGAGATCACTAAGTTAGGATTCAGTAATTTAGGATTTTAGGTATGAAAGTTTTGATTGCCGAGGGATTTCTGTTAGCTTGTTCTACAGAAGTTTTCAAAAGGGAGGTTGTCTGACCACTATCCTATCCTGTAAGGCAAACGGGATTAGATATAATGTAAGAAATCTCTTTTAACTCTTCAGGTGTATACTTTATGCCTGCTTATTCAGAAGTTAAGTTTCGTGAAGTTCAATAAATTTTACTCCCAGGTAATTGAATATGGGATTGCAACCTGAGTTTAGGATTCTTGGATTTCACTGTAGAGCAACAAACTCAAAACAGTTTCTTCCCAGTTACTCTCCTGTGTAAACAAAACAAAACAAAACACAGAAAAACCCACCCTACAAGGACAGTTAAATGTTCTTAGTCATAAGTCTGAAGACAGCTGGATTTTTGGGGTGCTGTACTGAAACTCTGAGAGGGCTAGAAAGTAGGTCAGAATGAAGTAGGAATGGGGCTGTAAGGATGGCTGTTTTTAATACATTGGTTTTAAAGCCTGAAAAAGCTATATGTGCTTACTTGGGAATAAACCACATTAACTGCAGTGGGACTTATATGCATAACATGAAACTATCTGTCTAACAATACTAATAATAACAACAATAATAGAAGCATAGCTATGAATTGTGGTGATTGTGGGTAGGGTAAAACCTGGTTTTGAGAATTATTTCACACCGCATTTTGCTTCAAAAGGGTGTCACTGTCCATGATAGGCATAGCCCAAAATAATGTATGACATTTTACTACCTAGTAATGGCTTCCTTAGGGGGCTTAAGTACCCTAAAGGCACCAGATCCTGTCTGATTTTGGAAGCTAAGTAGAGTCAACTCTAGGTAGTACTTGGATGGGAGACTGCCAGTGAATACCAGGCACTATAGGCTCTGTTTCAGAGGAAGAAACTGGCAAAACCATCTCTGAGTATTTCTTGTCTAAGAAAACCCTGTGAAATTGATGGGGTCACCATAAGTTGACAGGCAACTTGAAGGCACACATGCACGTGCGCGCACGCACACACACATACACAGAGTAGCTTCCTTTCTTGCTGGGGTTTCAGTTGTCATACTGTATTGCCCACCCAGCATGGTGACTACACCATGGTTTGGGTTTTGCACTAGGTCTCTGAGATACCATGGTTTGAAGCCCTACTGAGCCCTGGAAGCCCACTGGGTGAGAGGGCATGACTGGGCAAGTCATGCTCTCTCAGCCCCAGAGGAAGGCAAAGGAAAACCTCCTTTGAACAAATCTTGCCAAGGCAGCCCCATGGTAGGTTAACCTTAGGAACCCCGTAAGTTAGAAACAATTTGAAGGCACACGGGAACTATACCTGTAAAGGCTTGAGGGTAAAATTGCAGTATGTGGACATACGTAGTACAGCCCTGCTTGGGATATTTCAATAGCAAGTGAGGTATTGCATGACTCAAAAGCTGTACACGAGGGGAAAAAGATTGTAGGCTACCCTTCTGATGTGTTGGATTTCTGTGTGTGTGTATTTTTATTTTTTTAAATGTGTTCTTCGCTCCATCCCACATCTACAGCTTGAAATGATATGGTCCAGGAGCATTGCCTTATGTCCTGGTTTTGAAAGTGTTGATGGACTGCCACATGCTCTCCGTAGTTTCTGTATGGTTTCATAGTTTCTCGATACAGACAATATCAAAGAGACGTGTAAGTAGGCATTAGGACTCCAGAAGCCGCAGCAAGTAGCCATAACATAATGTGAGTGATGGTTCCAGAGAGTGCCTATGAGGGTGAGTATTACAGTCCAGCTCTCTTTTAAAGGAGCAACTCCATCAGATGCAGATTGTGTAATTTTAACTAGGGTCTCTTTTACACTACACAGTGTGTAGCACATTGGTATCACTTTAACTGTTGAGATGCCCTCTTAGGATGTCCTGGGATTTGTAGCTTGATGAAGCCTTAGAGCTTTCTGGCAGAGAATTTTGACTACTTCACAGAATTATAAATCTCAGGATTCCATAGGATGAGGGCCTGGCAGTTAAAATGGTATCAAAGTACTATAGCTGTATCGTGTGAGAGAGAACAAACATCTCTTTCATACTGCACAGTTATGGTAGGTTGATCCCACTTTAACTGCCATCGCAGCATCCTACCCAATCCTGGGATTTGTAGTTTGGTGAGGCACTGCAGCTTTCTGGCAGAAAATCTCATGAAACTACAGATCCCAGGGTTCCATGGGGCAGACCCATGGTAGTTACAGTGGGATCAAAGTCCTACAATTCCACAGTGTGGAAGAGACCAAAGAGGAGATGACCCTGGTGCTCTATTGCAGTCAACATAAGTTAGGAGCTTCTGTGTCATTGGGATGGTGAATCTGCTTTGACTTTCAGTCTGATTTTAAGTGCATTTTCCAAGGTGCTGAGCTCTCTGTTCCAAATAGGCATGGCAACTTGGACAGTTCCTTTAAAGTTCAGAGTAAAATCTGGAATGGATTCAGTAGCTCACAGACATGGAAGCCACCAGCTGCCACTGACTGTAGTTTTTTATCAGCCATGCCTGTGTTAATCTGGCATTATATTAGAGCAGCCATCCTTGCAAGACCTCAGATCTGTTGGGCTGACCTTGCTAAACCTGAGATGTTTTACTGTGTTCAGCTTCAAGGCTTGGCTCCACAAAGACCTCCCTCACTTTCAGCGTATATGTAGGACTGAGATAAATGAATGTGCATCTTAACACAGTAGGAGAGAGAGCCTGTCAATTCTAGCTGGCTGCATTTGGGGCGGGGGCACTTCCTGTGGCTTGGTTTGTGCCTTAATAGCTGTGGCGGTGACTCACATGGATCTTGGGGAGGCAGTCTCTCCCTCCTTGTGGCATTGCTGATATTCATTTTCCGTGGCCTGTGCTGCTGTTGTGGGAACAGTGCTGCTGCAGGCAGAGACATGGGTGGCAACGTGTCCTTCTGTTTCCATGTGCAGACACAGTGCCTCCCTATCCTTTGATCAAATTGCATTTCCTATGGTACAGGTTCCCTCTAGAACAAGAGTTGGGTGACTGTATATTGGGATTTACTGGTGAATAATTAGATGACTTGTTGTAGATTAGCAAGTCTGTGTGTGTGTATGTGCCTTCAGCTGCCTGTTGAATTATGGTGACCCAATGAATTTCATAGGATTTTCTTAGGCAAGGAATACTCAGAAGTGGTTTTCCCAGTTCCTTCCTCTGAAATATAGCCTACTGAACCTGATAGTCATTGGTGGTCTCCCATCCAAGTACTGGCCAAAGCTAACCCTGCTTAGCTTCCAAGATCACATGAGACGTAGTGCTTTTAGGGGATTTAGGTGGCTGGAAGTCTAGTTGAGCCCAATTTTCTAATAATGGCAACACAGTTAGGAGCTTCCATCTTAAACTGGGTGGCTATGAAAGAACTTTGATGGGAAGAGGCACTGGGAGGTTTTTTTTTTTTTAGGAATCATAGAATCATAGAAATGTAGAGTTGGAAGAGACCACACGGGCCATCCAGTCCAAACCCCTACCATGCAGGAATACCCTCAAAGCACTCCCGACAGATGGCCATCCAGCCTCTGCTTAAAAACCTCCAAGGAAGGAGACTCACTACACTCTGAGGCAGCCTATTCCACTGCCGGACAGCCCTGACTGTCAGGAAGTTCTTCCTGAGGTTCAGGTGGAATCTCCTTTCCTGCAGCTTGAATCCATTGCTCCTTGTCCTGGTCTCTGGAGCGGCAGAAAACAAGCCCTCTCCCTCCTCTACATGGCATCCTTTCGAATATTTAAACATGGCTATCATGTCCCCTCTTAACCTTCTCTTCTGCAGACTAAACATACCCAGCTCTCTAAGTCTATCCTCATAGGGCTTGGCTTCCAGGCCCCTCACCATTTTGGTCGCCCTCCTCTGGACCTGCTCCAGCTTGAAATCCAGGAGAATTTGTACCACATGTTCCAGGAATTACCAGACCAATTCTTGGGTCTGAGCGTATGGTTGGAGACACTTTTCCCCTTTGTCTGTATCTACCTGCCTGAGCTTCAGTTTTCCACTAGGGTTGTTGGAAAGAATACAGTATCGGTAAATTTTTTTTAAAAAGGTTGAAATAATGGGTTTCTCTGGAAGCACCCTGCCTGGAAGCATGCTAGACAAGCAAGAATCTACATAGTTTGGGACTTATGTTGAGTGGAAAATATACTTTCTTGTGCAGAAAACAAGTTTCCTGCATAGAAGATAGCATTTTCTGCCATTTTCTGTGCAGGAAACTTCTTTTCCATGCAGAAATGTTTCTTGCATAGAAAATGCTATTTTCTGTGCAAAAAACCCCCCATTTTTTTTATGTGTTGGGGGGAGGAGAAATAAATTCCAAACAGTGAATAGTCTTCAAAAACTGAACTTTCCTACAGCTTTCTCATAGTGAAAAATTATTTGTTTCTGTCAGTGAGAATGACATTTTTGAAGATTTACACCCCTGTTTTGCACCTGACTGTGGTCTGTTTGTTGGGCTTCAGAGTTCCAGTCATACCCTCCTTACCGGCAGGCAGAGTGAAGTGATTGTCTCAGGCAACACATGCTACAGGGCAGCAGTAAGGTGTTGAAAAAGAGAGCTGTGTGCCCCAAGCTAATCTGTTACCTTCCAGATTCCAGTTGAGTTGGGATTTGTACAAGGAATGGAAGGAGGAACTATCCTGTCTTTTTGTCTCAGGCAACAAAGTATTTTGGGCTGGGTCTGGGTTCTAGTAAAAAAGCCTAACCACAATTAAATCAGTCCTGGAAGCTTGATGTCTGCTCACCTTTGTCTTCAAGGACAGCAAAAGGCAAACATGTCAGAGGACTACAAACCAGAAACTGAGAGTGATAGTAAATGTAAATCTAGTCGTTAGTCTCAAACTAAAGTAGATCTATTAAATCAATATGAATTTGGTAGTCTACACTTTATCCAAATTCAGTTGATTCCAGTAGGTCTATTCTAGTTGGAACTAACAATTGGATTTAGGCAGTGTTGCCTTTTTTCTGACAGGCAAAGACCTTCTTGTTCAAGCAAGTCTTTAGTAAAACCTGTGTCTAAATGTATATGTTGGACTTTTAGTATTTCAGTGTACTTCTTCAGTAGCATTTTAATGTGTTTTAATGACTGTTTTTGGTTAAAGTATAGTTTTACATTTATCATTTGTTATCTAAAATATTGTTGGTCTCTTGCATCTGTGTAAATTCACCCATAGAAGTGAGCTTTTGGATAGGATTTTTGCCCTGTGTGGAATGGCAGCATTCTGTTCAAGGGTACAGAAGCAAGGTTGCTTATGCAGTGCTGTTGCACATGTATGTGCATACGTGTTTGGTTATGCATATGTGCCCATGGACATGTGGTGTCTTGGTTCATTTCCACAGCATTCCCATTCAGCACGAAGAAAGCATAGCACAATTAGGACATAACTCCACAAGCAGAGATTTCTGCAGCAGAAGCCCAATATAGCCTTTTTTTTTTTTTGCTGTTGTTTCATGATATGTGCTGCTTTGTGTCTCAACTTCAGGAGAAGGTGAGATACAAAATAAATAAATAAATAGGTCTGTATATCCTGGTCTTCATGAGTCAGTTGGGAGGGCAAGACATTCAAGGTTCATGTTGAGTGTGAGCAACCTATATCCAAAGTTACATTTTTTGGACTGCAACCCCTAAATGACCAGGCTAACTGGGGCTTTCTGGGAGTTGTAGTCCAAACAGTTAAAGTTTCAAATTTCTGCCTATATTCCCCCATATTCTCTCTCTTTCTATCTCTCTTTTTTCCTGTCTCTGTGGGGGTTTGAAAAATTGGCAACTAGAATGTCTTTTTTTTTCCCCAAAAGAAAGTGATAAGCTCAGGTGAAATAGTTTTGCCTGAGTGTTCCTTATCACATTTCCAGCTCTCTTGTTCCTGCACATTGCAGGTCTCTTGAATTATAGAAAATGAGGATTGGAGGAGCCTATTAGGTCAGCTTCCTCCTCTCCCTCCGAGCCAGAGAGAAGATTCTCCCCTGCGGTGCTGTTGAGTGCTTTCTCTCTCCCTGGGCTGGGAGCCAACAGCTGCCAGTCAGAGGCCTTCAGATGATCTTTCTCTCCTGGCGGGTCGTGGCACAATTTCTCCCTTATTCTTCTGCAAAAGTATCAGCACCACTATCTCAGCTTAATAGCTTTTTGTAGAAAGAGAGGGAAAACAATAGTTGAATGAGAACTTTTTCTCCTGTTAGGATAGCCTCCTACAGCGCATTGTGGAAATTGCAACCTATAAAAACCATTTGCAGATCTCTCTTGAGGGTTAAAGACAGGCATTGGTCTCAGGAGGTTTCTGTTGGGGCAGCGGTTGTGGGGAGGGGGTGAGACAGAATTGCTTCTCTTTGTTTCTCTTCCCTTTCGGTCTTTTGTGTTAGATTTCTCTGTGTCTTTCTCAGAGCACAGGGCTACTTGAGAAAGACTGCAGGACTCTCATAGATGTTACGGGAAGAGATTCAAGGAGGATTCACCTGCAGAGGTACTGACTTTTAGCTTATTCCTGGCCCCAAAGGAATGCCTGTAATGTTGTGTGCAAAAAGACTCACAGACGGAGTGCTGCATGGGTCCGAAATATAACGAGGGAGAAAGTTATGGGGATGACATTTAATTTGTTGTTGTTAATTGCAGTTAAATTATCTTTGACTTGTGGTGACCTTATGAATGAGACATCTCTAAGATCCTGGTCATCAGCTGCCCTGCTCAGGTCTTGCAAACTCACAGCCATGGCTTCTTTGATGGAGTCTACCTACATGTAATGTGGTCTTCCTGTTTTCATACTGCATTTCACTTTACCAAGCATCACAGGCTTCCCCCACTTACCTGGCAGGTTGGGGACTGGAGCACTGTCAGAAGATGGAATCGGTTGAAAAGCGGAACCCACGGACTATATTGAAGGGAGCATGGGTCACTTGGGACCAACTGCACATGCGCTGCTTGCAGAGTCTCTCAGCTGGCTTAGTTCCTTTTTCCCCTTCTCAGATTGCTTTGCAAGCAGTGGATGCACGCAAGTGGCTCCAAGCAAGCCTCCCTAGGCATGAAGATCAGATGAAAGAGCAGAACCCTCATTGGCCTAATTGAACTTGTCCTTAATTTGGAAGCTTCAGAAGAGTAAGTTGTCTGATAACAGGGCGTCAAAAGGTAGGGGCTTCCTGTATTGTCTTTTCTGATGAGTCTTCTCGTGATATGTCCAAGTATGACAGCCTCAATTTTCTCACCCTGGCTTGTAGGGACAATTCAGGCTTGATTTAGTCTTGGACCTTTTTATCTGTGTAGGCCCCTCAGCAGTGTCATTTTTCTGGGCAGTTTGCAGAACTAAAAACATTAAAAAGGATATTAAAATTCAGTATCTTTTAGAAAAGAGTTCAGTTTCTTCTTGGTTATATGCAAAAGGACCCTTTTCATGTAAGAAGAGAAGAGATATTAAGTGAGAACTCATTGTTTAGGGCTGCCTTTCCTTAATCTGAGGGACGCCAGGTACGTTGGACTATACAGGAATGCCTCAGTTAACAAAGACTGTGACAAAGAACCCACCCAGTCTCCTTTCCCCCCACCTTCTCCTCTGTTTAGCTGAAGGTTTTTAATAGTATGAGCATTGGAATGGTGATAAAGGAGAAATGCAAACTTTTGGTGCCTGGTTGCAGCAGCATGTCTTCAGAAAACAATGGGGTAAAGCTTGAGATGAGAAAAAAAAATGAGGTTCTTCTCTAGCTCAATGGTTCTCAAACTTTTTACCCCCTGTGACCCCCTTTATATCTTACATGAAGTTGTTGCATTTCCCCCACCCCACCTCATATTCCCCATGTCCTATCCTACGCCTCTCTTTCTCCTCCCATATGCCCTTCATGCCACACATGACCTCTGTCTTAATGCTGAGTTCTCATTGTCACTAAGAGGCAAGTGCCTGCTGTGCCAGTGACAGAACATTTGGAGAAGCTGAGTGGAAAAAGCATAAGAAAAGGGAAGCTGATTTTTGCTAAGTCTGAGGTTGGAAGAAGGCATGACAGGAGAAGATGCTTTGTGTCACTGTTTTGCAGAGACACACGCACACTCAGAGGCTTGTCCTTTTTCATATTTGCTATATTTGTAGGCTGACTTATCTTATACCTTCCTTTTGAACAACTATCATGCTCCCTCTTAGGGTCCCACCCCACAGTTTGGGAACCAGTGCTCTAGCCAATGCAACTCTAGCTGGATATGCCTATCCACAATAGGCAACGTTAGCAGCAGTTGCCCTGAGAAATTTCAAAAGGTACACTAGGCTTACCTGACCAGCTTGCATCATTTCATGTGCATATTATTAGTTTTGAATAAAAAGCATGCTGGAACATGTTAAGCTGCTCTTCTTTTTTATGGTGCAGGATTCTGTCCCTGTTCTTTTCGTGTTATTTCTGTCTCTGGTATGAAATTTTCTGTTAAAAAAAAGTAATGCCCAGGACCACATCTACTTTGTTGACCGAGTTATATCTGTACTACTACAATCATTGCTACTCAGTGATTGATATGGTAGAACTGTAGTCCAACTCACGTGGATGGGCCCAGACACTGGAGAAGGCTAATTGGGTAGAACATAAGTTTTACATAGAAAAGGTCCCTTGTTGAGGATGGCAGGGCTGGGAAGAGAGGTCTCTTCCTGGACATTCAGCAGGACTATGAAGTCCTAGGGTAGATGAGGCACAGTGGCCCATCACAGCAGAAAATGGCATCACATGTGTGAAGCAGCTTTGAGATTTGAAAGAGAGAGTGTGTGTCAACTGCATTTGGCCACACAATTAGTGCCTTTAAAAAATAAATTAATTAGCACATGGTGGAGGTGGTCTGAACTGAATAGATGGCACAGGGTTGGGGTGATCTAAACCCTCTGCTTTCCCTGTGGTCCTGCTCAAGAGCACCCCCCCCAATTTTTTATTTGCATGGGATTCTCATTCTTGCCAATGCAGACTTTCCTTTCAATGACTTGCATCAAAATTAAGTCATCCTTAGAGTAAACCCATTGAAATCAGTTGTGAATAACTTAAATCCAGAATGACTCTAGTTAGTCATGAGTGACTCAAATTGTGCTCATTTCAATGGGTTGACTCTGGCTAAATCTGGATCCAAACTAGTGCAAATAATGCTTCTGGATTCCTAATCTGGATCAATTCCTCCTTCCTCTCTGTAAACCTTCTACTTATTGTTTCAAAATTCATTTGTTAGTTGATAATTGTGTGAACAACATTGTGTTTCATTTGATCCTGTAGCTCATAGAAGAGGGGCATGTGAGTATGGAAGGCACAGAAACATCATTTCTCTGGACTCCTCTGTCATCAGGATGCCTGAAAATGGGAGCTCAACATTCATGAGATCCAGGAACTTGTGTTGTTGGGAACCCAAAACTGGGATCTTCCATTGTAACTCTGTCCTATTCCTCAGTGCATTAAGGTATTTGTCAGGGTGGTATGTCTTTCTCATGAAGCTGCACTGCACAAATGAAGAACTGTGTCCTGGAGTTGTTTGTAATGTTGCAGCAGATGCAGGAGTATCCGTCTTGTCTGGCAAAGCGTTGTGCCTTTTTTGACAAGGGGTTCTGATGTACACCTCAAGGACTATACCTGCCTTGGTGTGTCTGCTTGGGTTGTCAGTGCAGGTTGCCAGCCTTGCAAACTAGTAGACATATCTATGTGTATGTTTGCATAGCTTGCATTTTAGAGACCAGATACATAGAGTGGGTTTTAATCTGAGTTGGTTAGCTGTCCTTCAGCTGGTAGGAATGGGAAGGATATGACTGCAGGACTAACGGAAGCTTTATTGTACTGCTTTACTAGCACCTCGGAATGAAAATGCACTTACTTTGCATAGGGATGCTTCTAGGATTATTTTTCTAGTCTTACCAGCCCCAGAACATGAAAAGCTGGCAGGTTAGCAAGCCTTGAAAACAACGTTGAAAAGAAAGAGGCTTTGATAGAGGCTTGTCTGTTTAAATTTCAGAACAGGGCACGAATAGGTAAGCCAACAGACCATTTCAGAACAAGGTAGCCTCATGTTTGAAGGGGGTCTAACCTGTCTGAGGAAAGATATCTCTGAGCAAAACGTGTTACTAATGTGCTAAAAAATTAGCATGTTGCAGGTTGCTGGTGGTCTGCTCTAAACCCCTGTGTTTGCTTGTTCTAAACCCTCTATGTTTAACAGTGCTCCTAAGCATGACATGAAATTCAGCACCTTTTGTGGTACTAAAAGCAGGCATTTAAAGAGTAAAGACATAGGTTTCCTGCCCTGAAAACAAATGGCTCAGAAATACGGCTAGTGTGTTTTTAAATGATGAGTCTTTGATGAGAGCTGGATGGCACATCTACTACCAGTATTCACAAATTATCAGAAATTTTAGTTGCATGGAATTGCTTAGCCCCAACCATGTTAACTGAAAAATGTTTGTCTCTTTGTGCCTTGGCACTTTACTGCTAGTTCTGCTGGAACTTTAAACATAGTCTTTCACCTCCTTCGCTGTTCAATATTTACTCCCTCCTAGTAATATAATCTCTTGGCTGCTTCTTTCTTAAGTTGACAATTTACTTTGTGTATTTGACAGCCAGTCTTGATTACAGTAGATTGGGATTATCTCATTTACATTTGCCAAAAACAGTGGTTGGGACAAGGAAAAGAAAAATATCAATAAATCTACAGACTTTATGTCTAACAATGGCTAATAATTGTGATAGATAATAGTATCTCCTTATCAAGTGGTAGACTGGCCGTTTCCGCACTAAACTGTTATAGCTTGGTTATTCCACTTTCGACATCCTATGGAATCCTGGGGTAGGCCCCTCCCTAAACTGCAAACCCCAGGATTCCATAGGATGTTGAAAGTGGAATAATCGCGCTTTAACAGTCTAGTGCAGAAATGGCTTGTATCTCTCGGTATTAGGTTGTACAAGAATAGCCATCACTCGTGTTCCCAAGCCCGTGGATTTTCAAGCAGCTGTTAAAATGAAAAGATAATGATGATCTTGCCTTAAATCAATAATGTAAACATTCTCTGAACATGAACTCTTATGTAGCCAAAAGGGCATCATGTAGGCACAAATACTGGGTGGCTTGCAGGAGCCCCAAGGTTTTCAGCTGCCAAATTTTAAAGGAAAAGAAAACCTAAGAGGGGAAACTGTTAAACTTAGCCTAGTGAGGCTTGGGCCTGCTTGTTGGGCATGGAATTCTGAGTGTCAGTTTGAGTGGGGAAGAAATGGAATACCAGAAAAAGAGCACAACTGGCTGAAATCCTGAATGCAAGCAGTCTGTACTTTAGCATTAGCAGGGGAATAAAGGTGATGACTGTCCTTGCAGGATCTGGTATTGAGAGATATAGACTACATCCACCTTCCTTACTTGTTCTGACTTTGGGAGGAGGATTTGTTGCTATTGTCGTGTAGTGGTTTAAGAACTCCCTGTTAAGCTATGGAAACCCACCAGGTAAACTTGGGCAAGCTATGCTCTCTCAGGCCGTTTCCGCACTACAGTGTTATAGTGCTATTATTCTACTTTCAACATCCTGCGGAATTCTGGGATTGTAGTTTATTGAGGCCAAAGAGCTCTCTGACTGAGAATTTTAAATGGCCCTCCCTAAACTACAAACCCCAGGATGCCATAGGATGTTGAAAGTGGAATAATAGCACTATAACAGTGTAGTGTGGAAATGGCCTGAGCCTCGGAGGAAAGCAATGGCAAACTCACTCTGAATAAATCTTGCCAAGAAAACTCCTGTGATAGGTTTGCTATGTGTGTGTGTGCGTCTTCAAATTGTCTATCAAGTTATGGCAACCCCATCGCTTTCAAAAGGTTTTCTTACTCAAGAAAAACTCAGAGATGGTTTTGCAGTTCGTTCTTCTGAAATATAGCCTACAGTACCTGGTATTTGTTGGCAGGTTCCCATCCAAGTACTAACCAGGGCTGACTCTGCTTAGTTTCCAAGGTCGGATGCAATCTGGTGCCTTTAGGACATCTAGGGCTGCCTTAAGTTGGAAATAGCTTGAAGGCATACAGCAACAACAACAGCTACTACTGTTGCTTAGCTTGAAGAGTGTGTAGGAAATTCCCTTTTGATAGTCATCGTTAATAGTTTTGCCAGTTTGTAGTGTTTTCAGAGGGTTTAAACTTTTTGCCTGTTCTTTTATATCCTCTTTCTCTTGAACCAAGAAGATGTCAATGTTTGATGCAACAGTATCTGGACAGTGGAGCCTCCACAGTTGCAATATTGTTATGTTGTTGAGACAGTCCAAATGAAAGATCTCCTAACAGTGATATCCAAAAGCAGAATCTCAGTGTAAAGAAGTCGTGCCCTAGAAAATCTTACTGGGGAAACTGAGGGGCAAACAGTACCCTGAGCTGCCCTTTTCTTTCTTCATCAAATATTGACTGTTCCATTATGTGCAGGGGAACGGGGAGAGAGAACTTTAAAATTCCACCCCACTCCTTTTTTGGCACAGTGACTTTGGCCACAAACTATGATAGAGAGGAGAGAGTGCACAGGAAATATTAGAATAGAAAAGGAAATGCTTCAGCTTTGCAACAGATGACACTTGGCATGTTGAGAGAAGGAGGATGTGGAAAGTAGGGGCTGAGGGAAAGGAAAGGATGGCAAAGAAGGTGTAGCCAATGGACAGGGTGTGTCTCTGGGTATATTTTAAGCTCAGCACAGTCAGTGGTTCTAATTTTACAGAACTCTGACGCAAAAAGGGGTGCAGCAGCATTTCCTTGAGTGACAGAGTTATCCATCCCTGTTTTGTGCTTTCAAAAATTGGATCAGGTTTCCTGTGAAATGCAGCTGAGGTTCACAAAGAGCAAAGGTAGCTGTAGGAGAAAGTTGTAAGATATATATGGCTCTTTAATAGGCCAAAGGGCACAAAAATTGGCACTACTTACTCTGTGTAGGGATGAAAATAATGTTTGAAAATATTTGGAAAATGATTGAAAAATGGGTTTCTCAATCTCGAAAACCCTAGTGAGGAGAGTCCAAGATAGGTCAGAGATTTTATAATTCAGGATTTAATTTATTCTGCCCCCAAAATGCACAGAAAATAACATTTCTGTGCAGAAAACTAGTGAAACACATGGTTGTGGATGTGATCCAGCCAATGCTATGCACATCTTTGAAGCCTCCTCCTCGTTCAGGATGCAAAATGACTTATCTTAAGGTTGAATGGTCAAGCTGTGGTCTTTAGTTTTGGAAATGTGAAGCCAGCCTTCTCTAAGCGGGTGTCTTCCAGATGTGTGGGACTGCATATTTCATCTTCTCTGTCCATATGGCCACTGCCTGGGGATTGTGTAAGTTGTGGTCCAACAGATATGAAGGGCACCAGGTTAGGAAAGCCTGGCCTAAACAAATATCAGGGGACAATTTTTAGTGTGTTGTATGGCTCCTTTGTCTTCCTCTTGAGCAGCAGAAACAGTATACCTTAGGCAAACGTGAATGACCAAGGATATTTTAGTTATCTGTATAACCCTATCTGGTTGTAAGAATAATTTTGACTCACTTCAGTTGTTCAAATCTTGTGGGAGAACATAGTCTGCCTTAAATCCAATTGCTAGTCCTGACTAGATTGTACATATTGAATCAATTGCTGAATAGTAAATTAACACTTATGTAAACCCGACTGATTTTGAGGGTCTTGTTAGGGTAGCAATTGGATTTAAGTCTCTGCTAATTTGCTTGAGTTGTACTGTTTTCAGAAATTGACTTTTCTTGGGGTGGACATTTATTTTATTATTTCATTCCATTGTGATATATTCAATCTTCATTTTAGGGTTTATGTGGCTAGGTTTTTTTTTTTTCTGGATCCCTTAACTAGCCTTCTCTTTTGCTGATTTTATGTCTTTCATTGATTATGGGTCTGAGCTAACCTTATCTTGAATGGATTTTATTTCTTTCATTGATAGCGGGTCTTTGTTTCCTCTTCTGCTATGAGTCACTTCAAGCCAAGGGGAAAACTGTGCAGAATTTCAATACAGAAAATGAAAGATGAAGTAAAAATATAATTAAAAATGATCACAGAATGAACATTTCTAGCAGAGTCAGAAACCTAGAACCAGATTCATGACATAATTTAAAAAGCACGGGACACAGTTAGTGGGATAAAAACATGGGCCGTGTAGTTTACTGAGGCCAAAGAGCTCTCTGGCTGAGAATTCTAAAAGTCCTTCCCTAAACTGCAAACCCCAGGATTCCATAGGATGTTGAAAGTGGAATAATAGCACTATAACAGGCTAGTACAGACATGGCCATGGATTTTAAGATCACAAATCTTAAAAGAGCTGGGGTGACTGGGTAAGGTCTTTTTTGGCCCTTATTATTGGTGGTACAAGTATTCTGTGTTTTTTGAGGACCCACTTTTCGATGACCTGCTCTTTTAACCAGTTTGAATTTAAACCCAGAACCCATATATATGACACGTGGTCTGCTCCCTCGTTGTGTTTGCGTGACACTTTTGTAACCACCTGCTGCTTTTTTTTCTCTCAATTGACTTGACACTATCTTGTGGATAGTACTGTATACTGTAGAAGTAATTTGTGGTGTGTCTCTTGTTTTATACAGTATTTGTGCTTATAATACTTACATTTGTGAGTTTACAGAATTTGTGGTTAATATATACACACGCAATAAAAATATAGCATTTGTAGGGTTGACCTCAACGTTTGTGGGTTTGACTTCCGTAGATTTGATTATTTGTGAGTTTCTCTAGCCCCTGCTCCCCCACTTCAGGTGCTTCTTTTCTGGGGGAATCTTCCCTCTCGGTGATTCTGATCAGGCTGTGCAGCCCGTTAAAACCTCACCTCTGGTCCTCCTCCTCCTCCTTTTCCACCAGCCACTGGCTGGCCAGCTAAGGATGGATTACAGCCTAATTTTTCAGCACCACACACCGGTTCCTGATGCCCCACATGCACCCAAGGAAGGAGATGTGTATGAGAGAGGACGTATAGGGCTACCGTGCCGACCCACTCATTTTCTCTCTCCTTTCCCTGACCTGGTTTGCATTCTGGGTGCCCGCTCACCCCACCATGCTCTGGCCCTCTTAGAACAGACACACACACATTTTGAAATTTGCAGTTTTCCCTCTTTTACAGGGGTCCTGTGCCCCTAACCCTAGTGAATGTGGTGGGCTGATTGTAATTTTACACACACACACACACACACACACACACACATATACATACACATACATACATACAAACATTAGCAAGCCCCCCCCCCAAAAGTGGGTTCTGCATTTCAACAATTTCAACTTTTTGACCGTGCTCTGGTCCCTAACCTGCCAAACAAGCAGGGGATGCCTGTACATCCAAAGGTTTGGAAAATTAGTTTTTTGGACTAGAGCTATAGCCAGGATGGTAATCAGGTGGGTGAGTCAGTGGGGGCTGTAGTCTAAAGACTAACTTTTCCAAGCTTTGATTCATTTGACAGAGATAGAATGCACCAAAATGAGCCTATAAATCTACAAGAAAGTGTTAGGACATTTCAAGTTTACAAGACATTTCTGGACGAGGGTTCTTGCGTCTTGGTTTTATTTCTCAACAGCTTACTTTTAGGTCAGGAACAGGCAAAGTATGACCACATGAAGCCCCATGACCATTTTTATGCTGCCCTAGCATTCAGTGTGTGTGTGTGTGTGTGTGTGTGTGTTTTCTCCAGAATGCCCCTAAATTTACTCTAGGAGGTAGAGAGGGCATCTCCCCCAGATTTGGCCCCTGGGGTCAAAAACAATTTTTGCACAATTTTTCAAAAAAAATACTGTTTTGCCCTGGAATGCTCCCAAATGTCCACTAGGGGGCATTTCCATCACATTCTGCACCCCTCTGGGCCAATTTAGGCCTAAGAGAGGCCTTTTTTGAAACTCAAAACAGGGTGAAAATGCCCCCATACCTCCTATGGCATTTAATTTTTTTTCTTTTTTCTTTTTTGGAAATGCAGATCGAACGTCTCCTAGGGGATGGTGTGTATCTTTAAGCCTTGAGTGGTTGTCCACCCCTGATTTAGGTGGACTGGTCTGGGGTATTGGACATTTGAACTCAGGGTTGGGACATACTGCATTATATCATTCTTCTCCATGGCTACAGAAACGCACAGCTTGGGATGTGACAGACTGGTAAGGCTGCCTCTCCAGCTCTGCAGCCTTCCATTGAATCTGGTCATTGATCCTTATAGCTTAAATATTGGCAACTCCGACGGGCAGCAGCTTTGGAGCATTTCAGGCAGAATTCTTTCTTAGTCCTAGCTGGAGATGCTGGGGATTGAACCAGGGCCCTTCTGAGTACAAAACATGCGCTCTTTCACTGAGCTGTGGCTTCTTTACTGACTGGAAGACATGGGCCATTTCCACACTACAATGTTATGGTGCTCTTATTCTACTTTCAACGTCCTGTGAAATTCTGAGGTTTGCAGTTTACTGAGGCCAAAGAGCCCTCTGGCTGGAATTCTCAATGCCCCTCCCTAAACTGTAAAGCCCAGGATGCCATAGGAGGTTGAAAGTGGAATAGTAGCACTATAACAGTGTAACATGGAAATGGCCATGCTTTGTCTGTATTATTAGAGGTAAACTATCATGCGTACACTCCCTGTGGAACTGCTAACTCATATTGGTAACTGTACACATGGGAATCCAAGTGTATGGCTTTTGTATAGGTTTGTTGTTAGTTGACATCAAGTTGGCTTCAGCCATTTCCACACTAACCTGTTATAGTGCTATTATTCCACTTTCAACATCCTATGGAATCTTGGGGTTTGCAAAGGCTCCCCCCAAACTGCAAACTCCAGGATTCCATAGGATGTTGAAAGTGGAATAATAGCACTATAACAGGCTAGTGTGGAAATGGCCTTCAAATTATAGCAGTTCCTGGTGCTGAATTGCTCTGCTCAGGTGTTGCAAACATAGGGCCTTGGCTTCCTTGATTGAGACAATCTGCCTGTAATATGGTCTTCCTCTTTTCCTACTCTCTTCATCTTCACCAAGCATTATTGTCTTTTCAAATAAGTCACTATATCAGACTCAACAGACTTAGTTTAGTCATCTGGGCTTCTAGTCAGAGTTTAGGCTTGATTTGCTCTAAGACTCATTTCTCTTTTTACTAGTCCATGGTATCTATAGGAGAACAAAACTAAACTCTGTTAAGGTTACAAGCATTTCAACAAGCTCTCCATTGAGTATGTTGTCTTAGTAGCCCAGACTTCTAATGAAACCCAAACTCTAAATGTCTAACACTGAAATCTACAAAAGAGTGATACCTTTATTGGTTGACTGAAATGCATGAAATACGTCATGCAGGCTTTTGAAGTTCACTGGGCAAAGATGTTAAAATCATACAAGAGAAGAAAGGCAATGTTTCAACTCCATTTTATTACAAAACTTATTACAAATTTTTATTGCCCTCTGTCCCTGATACCAACATGGCTCTCTTGGAGATCTCTTGTTCATCAGATCACCATAAGTCATAATAAAATAAAATAAAATGGAGTCACCATAAATCAAATTCAACTTGGAGGACACAGCACAGACTTGGACTTCTGACCCAAGATTTGCCATTTCCAAAGGAACAGGCTGCTTTCAAGTTTGGGCTCTGCCTTGAAGCCTACTGGCTGGTCCTGGGCCAGTCCCTACAATTGTCTCAGCTCAACTGACCTCAACAGGCCCATTGGACTTTTTTTTCCAGAGTATCTCAGCATATGTCCAAAGTCTCAAGCAGACATAGTTCATAGAATCATATCATAGAGTTGGAGGAGACCACAGAGGCCATCTAGTCCAACCCCCTGCCACGCAGGAACACATCAATTATTCAGACAGTGCCAGGGATGTGTTTGTGGTAGGAATAAAAATAACGGATGAATGCAGACACATAGCCACCATCACAATAGCTTTGGAGGAATGTACAATTCACACATTTTCCATCAGTCTTTTCCTGGAAACAAAAAATATGCATGGGAGGCCTGTGCAACAGAGAACACAGTGATAATGACTATTTTCTGTCCTCACTCCTGCTTTTTGCTAGCTGATGGGCAGCTGCACAGAGAACATTAGCATGCACGGTCAAGAGATAAACCACCAGGTGGCCTTAGAAGGGGTTTTGCCATATGCCTCGCATGCAGGGCTTCCTCCTAGAATCTGTTGCCCTGAGGCAGAAGGACTGCAAAGTGGGCACATGTGCATAAGGTATCCAAGAACCAGAGAGAGAGAAAGAAGGAAAATATATAGCCTGCCTTCCACTCACAAGCCTATTTCCATTGTGGCTATAATTTTATTCCCTCCCTTTCCCAGCCTCAAGAACTGGCACAAGGACAAGGGGAAATCTGATTTGGATTTCCATGCTGAATGCCTTTCGCCTTGCCCTGGGGCACTAGATAAAAGGAACACCAGGCATGAATGGTGTGGATGGGGCATTTCTGAATGCAAGCCACTGGCAGGAGGAAAGGAGCACCAGTAGCTCTCTTACTTCTTATTAGCAAGATCCCCCCAGGAGGATTTGGTCTTCTCGGGCAGGAAGGTATGCCACTTCTGTGCTTGTCGACTGCCAGCAGTTTGGAGCCAGTGTCATGTCAGTCTTCTAATAATATTGCTGGCCACGAACGACGATGGGTAGATACATTTCTTTTCACATATGTTCCACAGTCTCACACCCCCTCCCCGCTAGCGAAAAGAGAATAAAGAAAAGGAAAAGGAGTCTTCAGCTAGAATGCAGAGGGCAAATTCATTGGCCTTTGGAAGGTGCTTTGCTTCAGTGAGCCAAGAAGAGCCATCCTGGTCAGGTGACACTGCAGCTGAGTACTTAAAAAAAAGCCTCACTAATATTGGAGCATAAATCCAGTTCTGCAAACAAAGAGGAGTGCCTTGTCAAGGGCTATGGAATTCCACTGGTGTCTTACAAGTACATAAGTTACCCTACAGAAGCAGATAGACATTTCTGTCTGATGCAGACTGCCTGCATTCAGTTCAGAGTTGCAGAAGCAGAGTTATGTATGTAGCCTCGCTGCACATGGGTGGGTCTTGCACACTACACATGGATTCATATATACAGTTGGTTGCCCATTTGGTGTCTTGCTGTTGTTGCACAACTCTGGCATTTAACACGAGGGTTGCATAGCATAGTCAGTGCATATCTCCACATGCAAAGATTTTTGTAGACAAACTCAATGTAGGATTTCAGCCTATATTCCTTTTCTTCCATATGCCTTGATTTGCATGGCAGGCAGATACTCAATAGAGACAGTACCCTCTCCCCATATCCCTTCTTGGAGAAATTTCAAAGATAGCAGCTTTGCATGAAATTATTTTTGAGCAAATGCCCCTTTGGAGCTTTGAGGAATATTAAAACCTTTCCCCCTTTACTGTTTGGTATTCCATATTGCAACAGGCTGAGAGCTCTATATAATCCTTACAGACCAGGGTAGTGCAATATACTGTCAACTTGTTAGGATTAGCTGTGATCTGTTTGCTGATGCATCACACTTAAGAGTTGCAAGAGGGAAAACCGAAGAGAAATCTTGTATCTATAATGGATGTGTGGAAGAGCAACTTTCAGCAGGTGCTTCATAGAATCATAGAGCTAGAAAAAACCACAAGGGCCATTGAGTCCAACCCCACTCTGCCATGCAGGAATGCACCATCAAAGCATTCCTGACAGATGGTCATCCAACCTCTGTTTAAAAACCTCCAAAGAAGGAGACTCTGAGACAGCCTATTTCACTGTTGAACTGTTCCTACCAGCAGAAAGTTCTTCCTAATGTTTAGGTGGAATCTCTGTTCCTGAATTTTTAAACCATTGTTGTGTGTCCTAGTCTCTGGAGCAGCAGAAAACAGGCTTCCACATGACATCGCTTCAGATATTTAAACATAGCTATCATCTCACCTCTTAGCATTCTCTTCTTCAGGCTAAGCATACCCAGCTCCCTAAGCCAGTTCTCATAGGGCGTAATCATTTCCAGGCCTTCTACCATTTTGGTTGCCCTCCTCTGGACACGTTCCAGCTTGTCAATATCCTTCTTGAATTATGGTGCCCAGAACTGGACACAGGATTCTAGGTAAGGTCTGACCAAAGCAGAAGCAACACCTGCTACAATTCTTTCTTCTCTTTTTTTCTTTCTCTCTGTAGGTGTGGGTGTATGTATGTGCCCTCAAGTCACCTGTTGACGTAGGGTGACCCTATGAATTTCATAGAATATTTAGAGGTGGTTTTTGCCAGTTCCTTTCTCTGTAATACGTAAGGCACCTGGTATTCATTGGTGGTCTCCCATTTGAGTGCTAATGAGGACTGACCCTGTTTGTCTTCCAAGATTAGACAGGTACAGGTGCCTTACACAACCGCTAAAGATACTGAACCCATCTCCAGTGTTCAATCTGGCAACCTTCATCACACTCCTGTTTCCCCCCTGTAACTTTGCTTCACATGCTTGTTACACTTTGATTCCACGTCAAGCCGACAGGGATGCACAGGTCCTTCTGACTGTAGCAAGGGGTTCCTCCTTGAAAAGGATGCCAAGATTAAATCCATGGCACCACAAATAACTATCAGCCAAGAGGGTTATGGCTTTTGGCTAAGCCTGCTGCTGTTTTGGGCTCTGACCCAGGAACATGAGCTTTGGGCAGTGCAAATTCCGGGAATCTTTGACAGGATCGCACAAGTTGTTTTTGCCTGCTCCGCTCTCTCCTTCCGCTTTCCTGTGCTTTAAGGAACACATGGGGTTAATTCTGTCCAGCAAACCAGAACCTCTTCTCACCCTCCTCCAGCTGTCACTGACACCTCTGTGACTTTGGCCCTCTTCCTGATTATCTCTCATCTCTGCCTCCCGGTTGCCTGGCAACCCCCATCACTGTTGACAGGACTTAGTTCTTGCATGTTACTTTTATACCACCCTCTCTCTTTTTTTTTATTGTTGTTAAATTGTCTTGTCTGTCTATCTGTATGAGGAAAAATTAAAAGATGCTCATTAATGGAGAGGCTTGGTCTGCTGTGGGTGAGGTCACAGGGTGTTTGACTTTTTGTTCTGTCCAAACTAAGAGATGTAGGTTTTGTCTGTACTAAACCTCTGCTTTAGAATGTAGAGGGGTGTGTGTGTGTGTGTGTGTGTGTGTGTGTGATGATTTTGCTATTATTTTTCTGTCCCAGTCACAAAAGGTTAAAATAGAAAGCATAATGCCACATGTTTTTGTTTAGATTAGGGATGGGAACTATGTGGCCCTCCAGATGTTGTTGGACTGCATCTCCCAGCATGCCTCACCATTGGCTGGGCTGGCCAGGGGTGCTGGGAGATGCATTTCCACAATGTCTGGAGGGCTGCATGATTCCCACCCCTGGTTTAGATCAGTGGTTCTCAGCCTCTGATCCTCTAGATGCTGTAGACTTCAGCTTACAGAACCTGCAACCAGCATTGCCAGTGGTTAGGAATTCTGGGATTTGAAGTTCGGAACATCTAGAAACCAAAGACTGAGAATCACTGGCTCAGATTGTGTCTGATTCTGTTTCCTGTACAGTTACCAGAGGTCCACAACTAAATCTACAACAATCTACAAAACAGTGATATATTTATTGTACCAACCAAAAAGCACAAAATACATAACTCAAGCTTTCAATGCTTCACTGGCTTCTTAGAATCATGCAGTTGGAAGAGACCACAGGGACCATCCAGTCCACTGCCATGCGGGAACACACATCAGAGCACTCCCGACAGATGGTCATCCAGCCTCTGCTTAAAAACCTCCAAAGAAGGAGACTATATCACACTCCAAGGCAGCATATTCCACTGCCGGACAGCTCTGTCCCTCAGGACGTTCTTCCTGAGGTTTAAGTGGAATCTCTCTTCCTGCAGTTTGAATCCATTGCTCCTTGTCTTAGTCTCTGGAGCAGCGGAAAAAAAGCCTGCTCAACATGACATCGCTTCAAATAATTAAACACGGCTATCATGTCCCCTCTTAACCTTCTCTTCTGCAGACTAAACATACCCAGCTTCCTAAGCTGCTCCTCATAGGGCATGGCTTCCAGACTCTTCACCATTTTGGTCGCCCTCCTCTGGACGTGTTCCAGCTTGTCAATATTCTTCTTGAAATGAGGTGTCCAGAACTGGACACAGCATTCCAGATGAGGTCTAACTAAAACAGAAGAAAGTGGTACCATTACTTCCCTTGATGTGGACACCATACTCTTATTGATGCAACCAAGAATCATGTTGGCTTTCTTGGCTGCCACATCACACTGCTGACTCACATTCAGCTTGTGGTCCACCAAGACTCCTAGATCTTTCACATGTACTGTTATCCAGCTACATATTCCCCATCCTATATTTGTGCATTCCATTTTTTCTGCCTGAGTGCAGGACCTTACTTTTCTGTCTGTTAATATTCATTTTGTTAGCTTTGGCCCAGCTCTCCAAAGCTAACAAAATGAATTTCAACAGAGAGAAATGTAAGATCCTACACTTAGGCAGAAAAAACATCTTCATTGGGCAAAAATGTTAAAAATTATACTGGAGAAGAAATGTGATGTTAGCATCACAATGCATTCTTTGTGCCTAGAACCTTCCAACTGTGTATTTCCACTTATAACTATTGTGATATCTCTTCACAATGCTTCTCATATATGTAACCATGTGCAGAAAAGTCCATGGCAATCTAGTCCAGTTTCATAACATTGGAGACAAGCTTCCGCATGGATCGGAAGCTTGAGGTCACCACAAAGATAGAACTAGAATGTGGAACTTTTAGGATTTTTTTGGACTGCATCTCCTAGAAGCCTCCAGCCAACATGCATATGTTATGTCCAAAACATGTTTAAATTGTTGTTATTTGTCATCAGGCTGGCTTTGACTTATGGCAACTCTATGAATGAGAGATATCCATGATCCCTGGTCATCAACAGTCCTGCCCAGGGCTTGCAAACTCAGGACTGTGGTTTCCTTCATTGAACTAATAGTCTTTAATGTGGCCGCCTTCCAAAGACAAGCATTATTGTTTTTTCCAGTCATGTTGTTTCATGAAATGCCCACAATATGATTGCTTCAGTTTAGTTATTTTGGCTTCTAGGAACAGTTCAGGCTTGATTTGTTTTCAGAACCATTGATTTATCTGTTTGGCAGTCTGTGGTATCTGCATAACATTCCTCCAGCTTCACATTTCAAAAGAGATGATCTTCTGTGTTCAAATCTTTTTATTAATACAGTAATAACAAAACAACGAAATTTTTCTGTACGTTTCCATAGGTTACAGAGAAATCTATAACTTAAACCCTATGCTATCAACAAGTTATACACCATGTCTGTCTTTTCTTATCGATTCATATATCCTTTGTAATAATCTATACCGTAGATTTCTAATTTACAGAATTTTCCATATTTTTCCTCTCAAGGACGTTTCTCTTCTACAGATATTTACACAATTTACAAATATTTACATGGTATCCGTATATCTGATATCTTATTTCTTATACCTAACTTATTAAATTTTCCCTCTTAAAAATTTCTTCCCTTATTCGCTTTCCCTGTACGTATTGGTTATTCCCTAGATCGAAGTTCCCAACGATAATTAATCCATTATATTCCTTAGATTAAAGCTCTGCCTATTTAAATTTTATAAGATTATACCTTGCTGTATTTTATATTTTGTCCAAGATCAGCAAATTCATCATTATTAGTATCGATTACCCTAAGCGGTCTCTTTCATTTCAGTATATATCTTTTCACTTGTATTTTGATTATCTAGTATTGTCATATTTCACTTAACTATTTTCTTATAACTCGACATCCATAATATTCATCCTTTCTTTAGAATTTTTAATATTATTGATATTATTTATTCTTCTATCCCTTTTGTGGCTAAATTGCCCCATTTAGTTCTGAATAGTAATAAAATTGGTTCCCAATCTTTGTTAAATTGTTCCAGTGAATTTTGGTGCAATATTATTACCAATTTATCCACTTCTATTAAATCGTATAATTTGATTAACCATTCTTCTAATTCTGGTATATCTTCTTGCTTCCATTTGCTTGTGTCCACCATTCTTGCTGCTACTATCATATAGGTTAGTAGCTTTCGCTGAGATCTATTTTTTAACAATTTTATTTCTTGATATATATTCAATAGGTATATCTCTGGCTGCATTGGGAATACTAATCGCATAATTTTTGTTACATTGCTGTGGATTTGTGTCCAGAACTTTTTTGCTTTTGGGCAGGTCCACCAGAGATGGTAAAGGGTTCCTTTTGAGTTACATTTCCAACAGTTATTTTTATTTGATTTAGTCATTTTTGCTAACTGTGCTGGAGTGTAATACCACCTATAAAATATTTTATAATAGTTCTCTTTTAGTGGCACACTTTTTAATATTTTATAGGGTACCTTCCAAGAGTTTTCCCAACTTTCCAATTGAATTGGGTGCCCAATATTTCGCACCCATTTTATCATGTTTTCCTTTACCATCTCCTTTTCTAATTCTAGATTCAATAACATTTTATATACCTTTGCTATAAAGTGTTCTGTTCCTGGTTTCATCAATTTATCGAAGTCATTCTCTTTTGTTTGTATTCCTATTGTTCTTTGATCCATTTTAAATTTTTCTGCCAATTGTCTCTGTAATAACCAATGGGTGAAGAGTCCACTTTCAATCAGTTCTTCTTTATTTTTTAATTCAGTTTTACCTCCTTGGTACTTTACTATTTCCTTATATGTAATCCATCCTTTCAGTTGTGGTTTCTCTCTCCTATAAAAGGCTTCGTGAGGAGATACCCATAACGGTAATTTTGAATAGAATTTGTTTTTATATCATAACCAGATTCGTAGTAGCGACTTTCTGATAAAGTGGTTATTAAACTCTTTTTTTATTTTAGCTTTCTCATACCATAGATATGAGTGCCACTCGAAAGGTAGATCTACCCCTTCTAGAGTTAATAACCTTTTGTTGTCTAACTTAATCCATGTATTCAACCATTCTATACAACAGGTGTGATAATATAACTTTAGGTCAGGCACTCCTAATCCACCTCTTTCCTTACTATCTTTCAAGTTACACCATTTTATACGAAGTTTTTTGGCATTCCAGATGAATTTGAACAAGTCTTTCCTCCATTGGTTAAAAGGCATGTCATTAACTATTATGGGTAGGTTTTGGAACAGAAAAATCATCCTAGGCAAGATGTTCATTTTTAATACCGCAATCCTACCCATAAGTGATAAATCAAGTTTTGTCCATCTTTCTAAATCTGCCTTAATCGTTTGCCAAACTTTTTTATAGTTGTTCTTGTATAAATCAGTATTATTTTTAGTTAAATTTATGCCCAAATACTTTGTTTCCTTTGAGATTTTAAATTGAGATTCTGTTGCCAATTCCATTTCTTCTTGTCTAGTCATATTTTTAGTTATTATAGTTGTTTTCTCTGAGTTCACCTTAAATCCTGATACCCTTCCATATTCCTCCAATGTCATTTTTAGACGATTTATGCTATGATTTGGGTTATCCAACAAGATGACTAAATCATCTGCAAAAGCCCTGAGTTTAAATATCTGGCCTTTTATTTGTATTCCTTTTATTTCCGTATCATTCCTTATTCGAATATTCAATATTTCAATGATTATCAGAAATATTAAAGGAGATAAGGGACATCCCTGCCTTGTCCCTTTTTTGATATCAATTTTAGATGTTGTTTCTCCATTTATTAGTATATTTGCTATTTGATCTTTGTAAATCGTATTCGTCCATTTAATAAGTTTTTCTCCTATATTTATCCTATTTAGGGTCTCTTCTATAAATTTCCAATTCACATTGTCGAAAGCTTTCTCCGCATCTAAAAGGATCATAGCTAATTTTTTTATCGTTATGTTTATGGTAATATCCTATTATATTTAACATTATTCTCATGTTATCTTTTATCGATCTTCCGGGGAGAAAGCCGCTTTGATCTTTATGTACCCATTCATTTAATATTTTTTAAAGTCTCTCTGCTAAGATCGTTGCAAATATTTTATAATCAATATTTAATAATGCAGTTGGTCTAAAATTTCTGGTATCCAAAGTATCTTTGCCCTCTTTTGGAATCAAACTAATCAGTGCTTCGCCCCAGGAAGCTGGACGGTTCCCATAGTCTATTTCGTTCAGGACCTTCTGTATGGGTCCTACAAGTTGGTCTTGAAAAGTTTTATAATAGCTTACTGTGAAACCGTCTGGTCCTGGGGCTTTACCTATCTTGAGCTTTTGAATCGCATTAATGATTTCCATTCTTGTAATTGGTTTATTCAGTTCCATCCTTTGGTTTTCATTAAGTTGTGTTATTGATGTTTCTTCCAGATATTTCTTTATACTTTGACTTATATCTTCATGCTCCTTCAAACAGTTTTTGAAAATATTTGTAAAAGACTGATTTTATTTTATCTTGACTTCGATATAGTTCTTTTCCTTCTTTAATTTCCAAGATCAGTCTCTTCTCCAAAAGAGATGATCTTCTTCCTGCCAGCTTCCTTCACTGTCCAGCTTTCACAACCGTACATTGAAATTGGAAATATTGTGACATGGAGGATCCTAACTTTGGTATTCCATGATATCTCTTTTACACTTGAGACTTGGTTAGTTTCTTCATAGCTAATTTTCCAAGTCTTAAATTGATAGTGTGTCAGTTTTTATGGAGAAGGACAGTGTGTGGGAAGTTGATCTATTAATTTCTTTAAAAGTTCTCAATCCAGTCCTGGTGTGCCTTCCTTCTGTATCTCACCTCCTAAATCCCTTCACCAGGACCTCCTTTCACTTCTTTTCCCCTTTCTGTTGTCACCTTCCTTCTTCCGGTTCCTTGTGGCTCCTTAAAGAAAGGGTAGACTGTTGGGGAATTGAGAGATTTTGGTAATGAGTCTCTCAATCAGCAGAGTATCTAGTAACTGCACAAAAACGGAAGTTGAACAGATTACCAGTCCCACTTCTATCACTCCACCCCAAACACACTTAATTTAGCTCAAAATAAACCCAAAAAACAGTTTGGTTAAAAATATAAAAGAGTTTACTCACAAAATCTTGTGCATAGTTTACACAGGTTCAATTCTTGAAGAAAGGTAAGAAATTAAGCACTCACATGCTTGCTGAAAATAATCCCTGTTAGGAGATCTCAGAACATGCTTTTAGGACAAAAGGCGGAAACAAAAAAACATGTAAATGGCAAGAGAGCCTTTTTAAGACCAAAGAATGTGTACGTGCTGGAGGAAGAGGTGTTGACCAAAACAAACAGGAAGTTTTCTCTAGGCTATCTCTCTATGCCTACAATAAACATGCAGATTAACTAGCCAGTTAATTAAGCATGCAAAGATTGTCACTTCCAACATAGACAAAGTCCTCAAAAAACCTCAAATCCCCAAATTTTTAATTTTTTTCTGCAGCATGATTTTTAGGTAATTTAGAAAGGCTCTCAAACACATAAAACATGAAAGTACCCCTGCCCCATTCCCACGAGTGCTTCAGAATCCCGTACTACCCCCCAGATATCTCCATTTTCTTCTGCAGTCCCTCTCAAAATAGTGACAGGAAGTGATGTGACATCTCTTCTTGTTGCCATTTTGAGAGGAAAATGAAGGTGTTTGGGCTTGCTAAGGGGAGTCAGGATGGGGGGATAAGGACCCTGGCCCCATGCATCTGCCCACCTCTTTCCTAAAGCCTCTTTGTCCCATGACCATGTGGCACTTGGGACCCCTAAGTGCAAACCCTAGAAGCCTCCCTAAAGCTCCCAGACCCATGGACAGTTTTTTTAAAAAAAATCTTGACTGATTTTCAGGCATTTTTTTTTTGTCCAAATACCAGCCTAAAGCATCCCCTCCCATTGCTTGAAAATGCATTGGTTTGATTCCCCTTAACCTCTCAGAGTGATGAAGCCACCTGGAAGAAAAAACAAAACAAAACACTGAAATGGCCCAAGTAGGCAGAAGTGATGTTACACTTCTGAAATGTGCTGGTGTGATCCATTAGGTAGTCATGGGGGGAGTGTCCTCCATTCCTGCTGCAGTTGCCCGGCCATGCGCTAGGGCCCTCCAGAGGAGCAGTTCTCTGGTTTTCTGCAAATAATTTTTTTTTTCCTTAGGTCTTAGGCACCTTCCTGCAAAGGGGTGGTGGAGGACTTTTCTAGGTGTCACAGGAATGACACAAATATGGCATGCAGGCTGCGCTATTCCCCACCTGACTGTATGCCACAATGCACAGTCTTGTGGAGTGGTGGTCCAGTGAGGATGAAAACTACTAGCTTTGTTGATATGGATCAACACAGCTTCTTGAATTTTTGGACTTTCCTTGAGAGTTTGTGATAATGAGTAGCTGTGCCTTAAAATTTACCACTATATCACTGCCTTGGAGTGTGCTGAAGTTTCCTTCTTTAGAAGGATGGATGGCCATCTGTTGGGAGTGCTTTGATGGGTGTTCCTGCATGGCAGGGGGTTGGACTGGATGGCCCCTGGGGTCTCTTCTAACTCAACGATTCTATGACTGTGGGCATTTTCATGAGAATTCTGGCGCCTGATGTAGGTCTTGGACACTGGATTCAGCAGGTGAATATGTCTCATGATCAAGTTGGTAAAAGATCTGGAAACCAAGCCTTACGAAGAACAGCTTAAGGAGCTGGGCATGTTTAGCTTGGAGAAGAGAAGATGGACAAGTGATACGATAACCATACAGACAACACACAAATGGAATATAACACAGGTTGTAAAGCAGCTGCACTGGTTGTCAGTTCACTTTGAGTCTAAATTCGAGGTGGTGGAGATTCTGTTCAATACCTTAAATGGCTTGGGACGTGGATAGTGGAAGGGGCAACTTTCCCTATACAGTCAGCCCTCTACATTTGGGGGTTTCACTTTTGCGGATTTGATTATTCACAGATTATTTGCTGTCAGCTCTGCTGCCTCCATAGGCTATTTTTAATAGAGACTCAGACTGAGAAACTCATGAGACTGAGAAACTGCAAATGAGGCTTGGAAGTCTCTATTAAAAATGGTATGGGGCAGCAGTGGAGGTGGCAGTAAGCCCCACTAGCCCCCCACTTTTGCCTTATGAAGGACCCTTGATGCCTCAGAGGAATTCATGGTGGGTTGAATATGGTGACCATACTGTTTTGTGTGTTAATTATGGTTCGGGGGGGGGGCTAGAGTTATTCATGGTTTTTCCACTTTCATGGGGGTCCTGTTCCCCTAACCCTAGCAAATGTGGAGGGATGACTGTAAATGCCTTCCTAAAGACTGAGAACTGTTTGAGGGCCCTTCTTTGTGTACGACCAGTGGAAACAATACAGTGGGGGAAGACATAGAAGAGGGCTTTCCCAGCTGTGGCCACCCCACTTGTGGGATGCCCTCCTCCTGGAGGTCTAACTGGTACCAACATCAGTTTTGGCACCAGGTCAGTGGCTTTTTATGAAAGCCTTTGAAGCCTACTTTGCCTCTACACACATACAGTCTTGCCTCCACATTTGTGGGTTTGACCTTTGTGAACTTGATTATTTGTGAGGCACCCGCTTGCCTCCCCATGTTCACTCTCTAATGGGCACATGGCACAGGGTTCCTTCCACGGACCTGGGCAAAAGGCAAGCAAATGGCAGGGGACAGCCCCACACACATGCCTTCTCTGGTCATGTTGATGTCCCCTCCTATTTGCTTTCTTATCACATGGGTACCTGGAAGGCAGCAGGCCTTGCAAAACATAAGTGAATGGGGGGGGGGCCCTGGAAGGGAATGGGAGGGGGAGAGGTCACTTGAGCGGGGGGGGAATTTATTCATTTTTTTTTTTTTACTTTTGTGAGGGTTCTGCACCCCCAACCCTTGTGAAAGTCAGGGGGCCACTGTAGTTGGTTTTCTAAAAACACTCTTTTAGTCTTTTAAAGCTGTTTTAACTTGTTTGAAGTGTGTAATAGCTTTTATATTGTTTATATTAATTTTGACTGGTCTAAATTGTTTACAGTATATTATTTTGTCTGTTTGACACTCCTAGGATCTCAAGAGTGGGATAAAAATGTTTTAATAAATAGCCACCTTGAAGGAATGTCATGTAGTAGCTGGCCAAAGCTTGTTTTCTTCTGCGTCAGAGACAAGGACATGAACCAGTAGATTCAAACTACGAGAAAAGAGATTCCATATAAACATTAGGAAGAACTTCTTGATGGTCAGAGCTGTACAATAGTGGAATAGGCTCCCTTGCAAGATGGTAGACTCTTCCTGTTTGGAAGTTTTTAAGCAGAAGCTGGATGGCCATCTTTTGGGAGTGCTTTAATTACGCATGGTTGCATGACAGCGGGTTAGACTGGATGGCCCTTGTGTGTCCCTTCCAACTCTACGATTCTGTGAGCTTTTCATAGGAGAAACAGGATGTGAGCGTAATGAATAAAATCAAGGAAAGAGGGACAGAACAATGCTTACCATAGAGCTGTAATTAACTTTTATTAGGTTACCTAAGGTCTTTGCTATCTAGAGGTTAAAAACAAATCTGTGTGACTCTTGCTTTAGAACAGAACAAACCTCTCCATTTTAAGCATTTGCATGAATATTCACTGACTTGCAACCTAAATGGGGAATGAGCACAGGCTTCTTGTCTATATCCCGGTCTAGCTCCAAACAGAATGATGCATCACGCCACATATTAATTTGGACAGGTAGGCTGGAGGAGTAGTGCTTGTGTCTAGGTTTTGAAACTTGTGGTTTGTTTTTCAGTCTTTTGGATTTGGAAGTGCCAGGATAGGAAATAACAAGTTCATTTTTAGCAAGGCTACCAGGTTGTCATACAGAGACTAAGAATTTGGACCTTCTTTTCTGGCTTCTGTTAAAGCTGATTAATCCTCTCTTAGGTAGTATTTGAATTTTGAGTTGCTGCATTATAACTTTTTTCTAATGTCCTTTGTTTTGTAATGTGCATTTTTAAACATTTGGAAAGAGCTTAAATCAAAACATACAGAGTATTCTGGAAATTTATATAACAGGAGAGTTGGGGCAGGAAATGTTCACCTATTCTAGCTAAGATGAGATTAATGTATCAATGCTATTAGGTTGAGATTGTTTGCTGAATAATTTAAGTCCAGAGTTGTCTTCACTCTGCTGCAGAGTTGTCTTCACTCTGCAGCCAAAATCAACAGTGAATGGTAAATGGCTTTGTTCAAACATAATACTAAACTTGGTCTGGCAGTAAATGAACAAGGTTTGGGTTTGTGGATTCCTTCCTCCCCTTGCTGCAAACCATAGTTTTTCACTGCATTCACATAGGTAAGCTAGAGTTTTCGCTTTGTCTACAAAACCAGGACCGGAATGAACCTTGTTTGCAGGGCAAGGGCAGACTATAGTTTGTCAGTATAAATGTCACTGGAGAAGTATGATTCCATGCAAATTCAGGAAGTAAATAACCAAGTAGAGTATTTGAAGGGAACAGGAAGCTGGTGGGCAGAGAGGAAGCTGCTCAAGATTCATTCTAGGCCTGTTCACATAAAGCCAAACTGTGGCTTGGTGTTACAACTAAGCTGAACTATTGTTTGCTGGGAAAAAATCCTCGAGCATGGGTAACATTAGACCTAATCATGGAATAATGCTGATCAACATGTGTTTGTCTTATGGAAAAAAGAATACCAAAAGGGAGATCATGGAGATCATAAGACATGACCAGGGCTTGGAGAAGTTGGTTTTTTTTTTTTGGTATTATCACTCTCAGTCCCACCCAGCCAACATGGTTAGTAACTTTTACAAGGACTTGACCCTGAGGATCTTAGAGACCATGTGCATCGCAGAATACATTGGCTAATTTTTCCCCCTTGCATATGTACTACTGCCAGTTTATAAACCATCATTTTACATTTTTATTGGACCCTTTTCAATGGAGTTGGATAACTGCCTACTTAAGAGTGAACATGGCATAGTGGTTTGAGCATTGGACTATGCCTCTGGAGACCAGGGTTCACTCAGCCATGGAAACTGGGAGACCTTGGGCAAGTCACGCTTGCTCAGTCTCGGAAGAAGGCAAAGGCAAACCCCTGTGTACAAATCTTGCCAAGAAGAAACCATAATAGGTTTGCCCTATGGTCAACATAAGTCAGAAACAACTTGAAAACATGCAACAACAACCACCATCTGCCTACTCACAACTTCCCAGCTCAAAATGCCACATTATTTCAATTCCACTTAAGTTTTGCACATTTTCTATTTCTTTTTTATCTATAGAAATATTTTTAAATGTGTATTCTGTGCTCACTTTTGCTTACTAGCCGTCAAAATAAGGATGCTGGCAGATCCTGTCCTTGCCTAAGAGCTTGGGTCTCCTTATTGGATGTTGCATTTAGTTGTAAAGGCAATTATTTATAATTGATTGTAAATGTAATTATTTATTTTTAAGTATCTTACATTGTTTATTTTATATTGGAGGGCCAGTGTGGTATAGTGGTTTGAGTGTTACACTGCAGTTCTGGAGATCAGAAGAACAGGGTTTGACTCCCTGCTCAGCAATGGAAAACCCAGCAGATGATCCTGGGCAAGTCACCCTCTCTCAGCCTCAGAGGAAGGCAAAAGCAAATGTCCTTTGAACAAAATCCCATGGTAGGTTTACCCTAGGGTTGCCATAAGTCAGAAATGGTTTGAAGGCACACAACAACAGCAGATTTTGTAGTGACTTCTAATGTAAACTGCTTGGGGGATCTTGCAGGAAGAAATGGTATACAAATATAAATAGATGGATAGACGTGGTTTGACTCAGTAAAAGACAGCTTCCTATGCTCTGCTTCAGGAGTCATCAAGTCTTATGTTAACTCCCCTCCTTTGCTGTACACAAGATAACAGTTCTTATTCCTCTGGAAGCAACAACAACTGACAGGACTTGGCCAGTGGCATCCCAGTTCATGGATAAGCAAAACCCCCTCCTCTCTTGGAAGTAACATGTTTGGGGGTGCTTTGTGTTGGGAGTGGCAACCTTTGCATGCTTAATTAACTGGCTAGTTTGTTTGCATGTTTATTGTAGGCATAGAGAGATAACCTAGAGAAAACTTCCTGTTTGTTTTGGTCAACACCTCTTCCTCCAGCACGTACACATTCTTTGGTCTTAAAAAGGTTCTCTTGCCATTTACTCCTTCCTTTTGTCTTCGCCTTTTGTCCTAAAAGCATGTTCTGAGATCTCCTAACAGGGATTATTTTCAGCAAGCATGTGAGTGCTTAATTTTCTTCCTACCTTCTTCAAGAATTGAACCTGTGTAGACTATGCACAAGATTTTGTGAGTAAATTCTTTTATATTTTTAACCAAACTGTTTTTTGTGTTTATTTTGAGCTAAATTAAGTGTGTTTGGGGTGGAGTAATAGAAGTGGGACTGGTAATCTGTTCAACTTCCGTTTTTGTGCACTTACTAAGATACTCTGCTGATTGAGAGTCTCATTACCAAAAATCTCTCAATTCCCCAACAGGTTGTGGGGTCCGAGAACAGAACAGTTACCAGATTTTTCGGGTTTTAGTTATTTTTTGTGTTGTGTCTTTCTTGTGAAAGCGGCTCCCCCCCCCCTTCCCCCCTTTTTGGAAACACACATCGAACTAGAGAATTTTTACCTTTTACCTTTTTGGGTGCTGATTTTTTGGGGGGGGGGGATTGCTAACTAAAGCAAAAATGCTGCATGCAGATTTAGACCTAGCTTCCAAACCCAGACTTGTGCGACTCACCAATGAGAGCTATACCGAATGGAGACAAAAGTTAAATTTAGCCTTTAGTCACCATAATGTTCTTGATGCAATTGAAAAAGAAAAACCAAGTGGTGAAGCTGCAGAACAATGGTTGAGAAAAGATGCCACAGCACAGTACCTAATTGGTAATGCATTGGATGCTGATCAGCTACTTTATGTGAGAGACTGTACCACTGCAAAGGAAATGTTAGACAAAATTAGAGAAGTTTATGGTCTTTCATATGAAAAGTCTCAGTCAATTTGTATGAGGGAACTTGTACAGCTTCGCCTTCATACTAAAGCAGGCTGTGAAACTTATATCAGCAAACTGATTATGATTTTTGATAAGTTGAATTCCTGTGGATTCCAGTTTTCTGATAGACAAAAGGTTTGTTTCCTGACTGGAACTCTGGGGTCAGAGTTCAATCCCTTCATCTCTCTCTTACAAAACTTAAAAGGGCTAACCTTTAATGAAGCTATGTTTAAACTATGAGAAGAATGCATTGACCAAGGGGCCTCCCCTTTTGATCATACACAGAGACCAAGTGGATCAAATTACCTGGCCACTAAGAAGGGCAGACCCAAAACTCTGCCTAGGGACCAATCAGAGCTCAGTTGCTATAACTGCAATAAGAAGGGTCACATTGCAAGAAACTGTACCCTTCCCAAAAAGTCCTCAGCCAATGGTAGCTCTCCAAGAAGAAATTTACAAGACAAAGGCAGCGTGAAGTCGATGAATCAAGCAAACAGTCTTACAGAGGAAGTAATTTTCTTTTAATGGGACAGACTCTGGCAGTTAATGACTACAAGCAGAAAAATAATTGTTGGATTATAGATTCTGGCTGTACCAATCACAGCACATTTTCTGATGCTTATTTTGATAAAATTGATCGAGATGCAACAGGAAAAATTCAAGCTGCAAATGGTGAATCCATGCAGATCCTGGGGTCAGGAAGCTACACTTTAAACTGTCTATTGCCTAATGGCAAAGTTACCCAGAATGTAGCAAGTGATGTCTTGTTTGTTCCTGAATTACACTGCAACATGCTCAGTGTGTCTGCTTTGGATAAGAAAGGATTTGAAATACTTTTCAAACAAGGAAAATGCACAGTTACCAAAGATAATGTCCTTTTTGCAGAAGCACTTGAGAATAATGGTGCCTATGAGTTACATCTTTCAGCTCAACAAGCTAATGTTGCTAGAGCACAGATGAATGAGAACGGCCTTGACCTATGGCACAGACGTCTTGGACATCGTGATCCAAAGGCAGTTCTTGAACTACAGAACCAGAGTTTGACCACAGGAATCAAGGTGAATCAACAATACAATGAAAGTACTACAGGTGCGTAACTTGTGTTGAACAAAAGTCAGTCAGACCCTCATTTCGTCCAAGGACTGAAAAGAGAACCACTAAGGTACTAGATCTCATTCACAGTGATTTGTGTGGTCCATTTAATGTTCCTTCACTTGGTGGAAACAGATATGCTTTAATTTTTGTGGATGGTTTTTCAAGATATTGTGTTACTTATCTTCTGAAAGAGAAGAGTCAAGCCCAAGACATGCTACAGAAGTATGTTGTCATGGTGAGAACCAAGTTTGAGATAACACCTAAAGCTATCCAGACAGATGGCGCTGGTGAGTACATTTCACATCGCACACAAGCTTTCCTGGAAGAGCATGGCATTTTGCACAGGAGGAGCGTTCCTTCCACTCCTGAGCAGAATGGGATTGCTGAAAGGAAACTGAGATCTCTCCTGGAGATGACAAAGTACATGCTGGCAGATGCTTATCTTCCCAGTAAATTTTGGGGTGATGCCCTTATGACCGCAACGTATCTCCAGAATAGATTGCCAACAAAAGGCACCACACAAACACCGTTTCAATTATGGCATGGCAGAGTACCAGACATGAAACACATTAGAACCTTTGGAAGTATTGCATATTCATACATACCACAACAGAAGCGACACAAACTAGGTGCAAGAGCAGAGCAGACTATTCTAATTGGCTATGCTCCTGGAAGCAAAGGCTATAGAGTAATGAACTTAAAGACTCGTGAAGTTGCTACTAGGCATGTAGTTTACTTTGATGAACAAAGTAGAGTTGATAAGAGAGGAACTGTCGTAGACTTTCCAGATGAACGAGAGACTATCTTAGAATCACTGGAAGAAGAAGAGCAAGATGTTGAACCTCTCTTAGAAGTGCAGATGTTGCCTTCATCTGAAATACCACAAGCAGCTACACAACCTGATTCTGAACAAAGGACTGAGATATATGCTGCAGAAAGCAAGCTAAAGGCAGAGAGCAGTGCACTAAGAGAAGGGGATGCAGATGGCTCTGACCTGAGCACTGGACCAGAGGATGCTGCAGAGACAGAACAGGTTCCAGAACAGGTTCCCAGACGCTCAATGCGACCCAACAAAGGTGTACCAGCTCCACGCTTGTCCTACCTCACAACATCAGTGTTACCAAATGAACCCGCAAGCTTTGAAGAAATTGAACAGATGCCTGCGACTGAGGCAGCTCAGTGGAGAAAAGCAGCACAAGAAGAAATAGATGCACTGCATAAGAATAGAACATGGACACTTACTGAACTTCCACCAGGAAAGAAAGCCATAGGATCCAGATGGGTCTTCAAGCTGAAACTGGATGCACAAGGAAAGGTGGAACACCACAAAGCAAGGCTAGTTGCTCAAGGCTTCTCACAGAAATTTGGAATAGACTTTGATGAGACATTTGCGCCTGTTGTCAAACACAGTACCATAAGACTGCTTCTCAGTCTAGCTGCTTCCAAACAAATGGATGTCAGACACCTTGATGTAAAAAGTGCTTTCTTACATGAACAAATAACAGAGGAACTGCACATGCAACAACCTCCAGTCTTTGTAGACCAGAAGCAACCACATCTGGTTTGCAAGCTTAACAAGGGTTTGTATGGACTTAAACAGGCTGCTAGAGCTTGGAATGAGAAACTAGACACAATGTTGAAACAATTAGGCTTTAAGCAAGGAGAAGCAGATCAGTGTCTATACACCAGAACCAAAGAAGGTTATTCAACCTTTATCCTGACCTATGTTGATGAATTGATTATAGCCACCAACAGAAATAAAGACTACTCAGAAGTTGTACATCACTTGAACAAAGAAGTGGAATTGAAAGAGTTAGGAGATGCAAAATACTATTTGGGCATGGAGATTTAAAGAGAACAAGATGGATCTTTTCTACTAAATCAAAAACAAAAGATTGCTGAACTTTTAGAAAGCTTAGGACTCGAAGATGCCTACACTGTAGCAACGCCATGACCACAAATTTTCTTAAAAATACTGAAGAAAGTGATGTTTTACCAGATAATAGTCTCTACAGAATAGCAATAGGAAAACTTCTGTACCTGTCTACCAACACAAGACCTGATATTGCATCTGCTGTAGGGATTCTGAGCAGGAAAGTTAGCTCACCCACAAAGAAAGATTGGACTGGAGTAAAAAGAGTAGCTAGATACTTAAAAGGGGCTGTCAACTTTAGATTGAAGCTACCAGCTAGTAGCAATCCTAAATTAGTATGCTACACTGATGCAGATTGGGCTGGTGACACTGCAGATTATCACTCACTCAGCGGTTTCCTATTTTTGTATGGAGATGGCCCTATTTCTTGGGGCAGCCACAAGCAGAGTGTGATGGCTCTATCTTCTACAGAAGCAGAGTATATTTCAGCATCAGAAGCATGTAGAGAATTACTATGGCTTGATCAATTGTTGTCTGATTTTGGAATGAATGAAGAAAAACCAGTTCAAGTTATGGAAGACAACCAGAGCTGTATTAAACTTGCTCAAACAGAGAAGATGACACCACGCAGCAAGCACATAGGAACAAGATACCACAAAGTACGTGAGCTGACAGAGAAGGGAATGATCAAGATGATCTACTGTCCAACCACTGAGATGGTAGCTGATATCCTGACCAAACCTCTACCAAGAGATGGCTTTGAGAACCTGCGAGTCAAGATGGGACTTCAGGGGTGCATGCACGGTTGAGAAGGGGTGTTGGGAGTGGCAACCTTTGCATGCTTAATTAACTGGCTAGTTTGTTTGCGTGTTTATTGTAGGCATAGAGAGATAGCCTGGAGAAAACTTCCTGTTTGTTTTGGTCAACACCTCTTCCTCCAGCACGTACACATTCTTTGGTCTTAAAAAGGTTCTCTTGCCATTTACTCCTTCCTTTTGTCTTCGCCTTTTGTCCTGAAAGCATGCCCTGAGATCTCCTAACAGGGATTATTTTCAGCAAGCATGTGAGTGCTTAATTTTCTTCCTACCTTCTTCAAGAATTGAACCTGTGTAGACTATGCACAAGATTTTGTGAGTAAATTCTTTTATATTTTTAACCAAACTGTGTTTTGTGTTTATTTTGAGCTAGGTTAAGTGTGTTTGGGGTGGAGTGATAGAAGTGGGACTGGTAATCTGTTCAACTTCCATTTTTGTGCACTTACTAAGATACTCTGCTGATTGAGAGTCTTGTTACCAAAAATCTCTCAATTCCCCAACACTTTGCAAATTATTTGTTTCTCCAGCTGCTGATTTTGCATGCCTTCTAGGCAGTTGAGTGTGACATTTGTGAAACTGCTGCAAATCTTTCCACAGCAATTCTCAGTGGTGTGTCGCTGACCATGTTCTCTGTTAATTAAAACCCAAAAGATAAGTAACTTCTAACACTGATATGGAAAGAGGCAATGAGAGAAGGATGAGGATGAAGGTCACACACCAGTTGCTACTCATCTTAAATGGGGACTAATCAGGTGTTATTCTCGTGGCTGCTACTTCCTGATAGTTGTATACATATTGCATTAATTGCATACAGTTCTGTGCCCTTGTTCTGGAAAAGGTTGGTGCTATTTCTAGCCTGCCATAAGAGTCTTTCTCTTTTACAGCAGTGCTTCTTGTGCTGTCTGATGTGGGGGGCTGGCAGGGTCCCCCCCCCCCAGTGTGCCAGTGTTAGAGAGCAGAATCCATTGCCTCAAAGTGTAGTGAAGTCTCCTTCTTCAGACATTTTTAAACTGAGGCTGGATGGCCATCTGCTGGGAATGCTTTGATGGTAGGGGGTTGGACTCGATGGCCCTTGTGGTCTCTTCCAGCTTTATGATTCTGTTGTTCTGTGATTTTATATATGTGCCAATTGACTAAACTATTGTTCCTGGAAAGTTGCAGTGGAGTGACAGCCAATAGCTCATGGTCCAGGACTGATCTATGGACCTCCACTTTGAGTACCATTGCTTTAGAGGAAGCCTCCATCTTATGCTTACCACAGAGATGCTGCTAGAAATTGCATTCCCATGGCAAGCTCTTACCTTTCATTCTGCCCCATAATGTGTGATGTTTACTTGCTTGCTGTGCTGCCCTGCACCTGTGCAGGTGAGTTGGGGAAGAGGAGAACCCACACATGACAGACCACATGGAATCACACTTACCAGAGATGGAAGGGAGCCACTTTTGTAGATTTCTTGGTGGAACAATAGTAATGCAAATGCATATTTGTTAGTAATCCAATGAGTTACTTTCTGGATTGTAACAATAACCTGCTTGATGATGAGTAACATAATTAGTTCCTTTCTGAAAAGCAATATTCCAGGCATTGCAGTGAAATAATACATATGGCTATATGAAGAACATTACCTGCCCCTAACTGTAAGACCTTTAAGTCCAGAGTTAGTCATTACCTAGTTCAAGAACTGGATGAAGATGGGAAAATTGCTCATTGTGAAGATATTACAGCCACAGGATTAGTGATCCAGTGTGTTGTAGGAGAGAGGGGGAGATGCTGACACAAAGACACCATTTTCAATGTCACAGCTCTATACCATATGTAAGCATAAGTTTACAGGTTTAAACCCCAGTGATCTCCATTGGACTTATTCATAAGTAAACACGCTTGGGGTTGGGTTCCACAAAACTGAAGGATCAGATATTCTTTCCTGAGAGTGGGGAGTGAAACTGATTGATTTATGACTACAGTTGGCCCTCCTCATTCACTAGAGTTGAAGCTGCAGGACCTTTACAAAAGTGGAAGAATTGCAAATATCAAAAAGTGTGTGTGTGTACATGTCTGTGGGAAGGGGGCTGAGGCAGCCAGGGCCCATAGCAGTTCAGGGAAAGGGCATGGGACAACATGCTGGCCCTGTACTTCCTTTCTGTCTCCCATCTCCTTCTTTGGGCGTGTGTGGGGCATTGGGAGAGAGTTTGTGGTGCTGAGAAATCAGACTGTGAGTCGTCCTTAGCTGGCCAGGCAGCAACTGGTTGAGGAGGAGGAGGCGTGGGACCAGAGGAGGTTTTTTAAAGGGCTGTGTGGCCTGATTGGAGCCACTGAGAGGGGAGGTTCCCCTGGAAAAGAGGTGCTTGAGGTGGAGGGGCAGGGGTTGGAGAAACTCGCAAATAATCAAAACATGAAAGTCAAACCTGCACATGTGAAGGGACGCCTGTAAATATATTTTAAAAGAATCTTTTCAGCTCTTCTCTGATACATCATTTGTAAACTGCCTGAGCCTTTTGATATGGGGTTGGTTGGAAAACCACATAAATCTCCAAGAGGCTGACTCAGTATCTCCATCCAAGGATGTAGCATGAAGTGTTGTTGCCCTATGTCACAATTCTAGCATAAAAAGGCATCCTGCCTTTCTCAGCTAAACATTATATTAATTCCACTCTGCGTCTTTTGAAATTACAATGCCATCTTGCCTTTTTATAGTGTGTGTGCTTGTGTGTATCTTTGCTTATTGGTGGCGGTTTGCCAGTGGAAGTGATTCCATTTGGAAACAAGGTTATTGCCTTGTAAATCAGCATGAGGTTATTGCTAATGCCTTTTAATTAAAAACTTAATAATCAGCTGCCTTTGTTTTAACTCTTAAGGAAAGCAAGAGTCTTAACGCCGTGGGTAGGGGGCACATTCGCACAGCTGGCACCAAAGGTGCTTATCGTTGGAAGAAGCAAAGGGAATCTTTTCAATTTTTTCCCTGTTCTCTAATACAGTGGTGCAATAAGACCCATAATCACATTCCCCTGACTTACATGTAACTCTCCTAAGCTACCATCCTGTCTAAAGTTATCTGGAAGTAAGGTCCATGGTATTCAGTGGGATTTCGAACAAGATGAGCCTAGGGCCGGGCTACATTGCTTTTGTTCAAGACTAAAAGGTGGAAGCCTTTGGTTCAGACTCATCCTTCATATCAACTTATTTTACTGTCCCCTTCCATACTGCAACTCTCTCTCTCTCTCTCTCTGTATCTGTATATATGTGTGTGCGCGTGCGCGTGCTTGCGTGTTTCTGTCTATTTTAAAAGAATAGAGTTTGAAACTGTCCAGCTGAGATTTCTCTCAAGTTCTCTTTTTTCTACTCTTTAAAATTTGTTTTTTAAAAAGTCTGTTTTTTTAAAAAAAAAATCACAAAAAAGGTTTTAGATTGTAAATACATTTACAAAAAACAAGGCACTCCCCATAGCCCCAGCAATTAGTTAATACAATCAACTGTTGCTGTCTTAACACATTCAAATCCAGACACTATACATGGGTCTCTTCTCCAGTGATAATTCGTTGTGTCAGAAAGTACAATTTCAAAACTGGTTGATATTTTGAAGGTTGATGTCTGATCTGTATTGTACAGGAAAAATGGTCATCAGGTAAAGCCATCTTCCTTTACCTCCTGTTTACCAGTTATAGATTAAGTTAATTTTTCAGATGAGGCAGTAGATCAAACTCCACATTGGATTTTGCTGCTTCTTCCTGTTTTTGTTCTTTTTCTTTTTCCTCTTCCTCTTCCTCCTCCAGATTGCGTAAAATTCGTATCTTACTATGTTCCTTTCCCCCTGATACGTTTTTTTTGTTCATAGTTTTTAAAAAATACCCATGTTTTCACATGATCTTCCATTGAATTCAGTCTTCTGAATGCATTTTTCAAAATGCATGCATTTTTAATCTACTGTTTGAAATCTACTTTTTTTTCCTGTGTGCTCATTTTACATGTACCTATTTTTGTACAAATTTCTCCTTTTTTTACACACTACAGTACAAACTTTGGGATAATATGGATTTTTTTCCACATAGAACCACAGATTTTTATTGGCACAAATTTACTTTCAAATTGATCATTTTTATAGCAAAAAGAAAAAGAAGTCTGACACAGTAAATTGAATTAAGTATCTGATGTACTGGCCACTACCTGTTCCCACCCTAACCCGCCTACTTTAGCTTAAAAGGAGCTTCTCAGTGGGACAGTGGTTTTAAAGGTCTAGCTTGCTTTTTAGTCCCAGGTGTAGATCCAATATGGGACAGGTCATAGGAGGCAGCCTCTTTCAGGGCACGTGGCAAATTGAATCAGATGCTACTTTGGTTCATCCAAGTTGGCCACACTTGTGTGATTCATCTGTCATGAAAAAGTGGGATTGTGTCTTTGGGTATGTAGGCTCTGGTATAGTAGATTACCCTATCTTAGGGCAGCAGCGTGTCATATGGTGGGAACAGCATGCAGATCAGAGTACAGTATAGTAGTATGTAGTATAGTATGGGTTTTGAGGTCTTAAATCCATACCAGTTCACATTTAGATCTGAGAAGTGTGAATTAGTTGAGTTTCTCATATTTCCCTATTTAGAACACGTACAAAACTTTGCTCACAATTCATTTCTAAGAAATAGAGGTAAGGTTTGCACTATACATTATGTCAGCCTCCTCAAATGTGGTGGTCTCTTGATGACTGCAACTAAAATGCCTATTATCCCTGACCACTGGCCATGCTGTCTGTCACAGATGGGAGCTATTCTTCCCACTGACTAGAACTCTTCCTCCCTTCCCTTCCCTTCCCTTCCCTTCCCTTCCCTTCCCTTCCCTTCCCTTCCCTTCCCTTCCCTTCCCTTCCCTTCCTTCCTTCCTTCCTTCCTTCCTTCCTTCCTTCCTTCCTTCCTTCCTTTCTTGGAAGCTCAGCATGGACTGCCAATAGCTCATGGACTGTCGTCAGTCCACAGACCATCACTTTGTAATACCAAAAAGACCTATTTTTCAAAACCAGGAATGAATTTCCAGCCACTTCTGTTTTTAAAAATCCATTTCCCCCCACTTTTGGCAGTTTATGCAGCCCTCAGCAGTTTTCAGTGGCAGCTAAGTGGATCCCAGACCTTTTGCAGTTGCCCATCTCTGGTCTAGAGAATCAGTTGACTGCCAAGAATCTGGACTCTGGACCTCTCTGCTTCAGTTGATTAATCAGGTTACCAGATTCGGTTAATAGTCCTATTTCAGGTAATTATAAATGACTCCAAAGATTAATCTATGGATAATTTAATTGCATTTAACAGTACCCCCCCTTTTTTTGGCTGCAATCCAACATCATCTCAGCATAGTGTAATATCTGCATGTGAAAAAGATACATTGCACAAGCACTGTGCAACACCCATGCAAAATAGCAACGTTGTACAACTATTCTCGGTGACTGGATGCTGTTGGTCAGTGATGTGCAGTGTATAACTGCTGTGCACAATATTGATGTATGCACAACTCTGCTTTCACTGGTGTCTGCGGAATATAGTGCACTGTGGCAAATAATTCACCTTGTGTGTATATCACAACTTATGCATGGATATATGCCCGCCTATATGCATTTTACTCAAGCCTTTGTACTTCGCAAATGTATTGATGTATTTGTTTTAGTTTTTGTCAGCTGCTTTGAGTCTCAGTTTTGGGAAGAAGGCAATATGCAAATGAATTATTGTTGTTGAAGAAATAGATGAATTATTATTGTTAGTAATAATCTAGAACGATATCTCGGATGCTATAAATAATTAGGAGAGATACTTTGGGGGAAAACATAGTGGTAGTGTAAGATAGTGGTTTGTTGGTCTGCGACTCTGGAGACTGGAATTCGAATTCCCATTCAACCATGGAAACCCAGTGGGTGAGCTTGGGAAAATCACACTCTCTCAACCTCAGAGGATGGCAAAAGCAAACCACCTCTGAACAAATCTGGCCAAGAAAACCCTTTGATAGATTCACCTTAGGGTTGTCACAGGTTGGAAATGACTTGAAGGCACACAACAGCAACAAATAGGTACGATAATGTTATCAAATGTTAGAGATGTACAATTCTTTCGTGCTGTGTCTCACTGCTCCTCAGAGCGTGGACAGGTACTGGTCCATACACTATTGGCTACTGGTCTCTGGCAAGTTTTCAGGAGAGGAAGAGTTATCACTCTGGTACAAATAATGGTACCAGACCCTGGCACATTGGGGAAAAAACTCTGCTGGTTCCCCATATCAAGTAGCTTCAGAAGCACTGCTCTATCCTACTGTGTTTCCCCAGCTCCTACATCTGTTCCCATTTCATCCCTTGTTTGTATCAGTTTGTGAGGGTTTCTGCTTTGAGAAAAGCCGATGTGTATCACTACAGCCTAAATTCATAAATCAGTATAGACCGTAGAGGGGAGTAGAGCTTCTTTCTAATTACAGTTTGAGAATGTTGTTGATTGAGGAATATGAAATGGCTTATCTGTTTTCACTGTCTTAATTAACCTTCACCTACTCCGGTTTCTGGAAATATTCAATTGTTATATACAGTTCTCTTACGTTGTCATTTATAAAAAATATGGACATTTTGATTTTTTAAATACAAATTACTAGAATGAATGTCACTGTTGCTGTTGTAACTCGAGTCATATTCATCAGCAGTGGGAAAAAAGAAGCACTGAGTGTTTATAAGCCATAACCACATGGGTGTAGGAAAGATCCCTTAAAGGTTAAGTTCTCTAGACAAATGTCATGCCCTGAAGTTCAATTAGGGTTGGTATTTCTGTGATTGCTTTTCTCCCCATCTGAAGAGATGATTATTGCTTTTAAAGAACTGATGAAGGAGGATCTGCAGAAAAATTGATGAGGGTTGGGAGTGGAATCATGTGTATTATTATTATTATTATTGTTATTATTATTATTTGGAGAAGTTTCAGTACCCTTATCCTTGCCCTTTGAATACAGATGGTTTCCACTACTCTGTCTTGTGTTACAGCTGTCACAACAAACTTTCTGGAATGAAAAGAACATGGAACATTTGAGGAAGTGAACTTGGCTTTACAGACACCGGCATTCAGGGAGTAAACTCATAGTCTGATTTTCAAGCAGGAATACTGATTGTTCCTATATGTGCTTATAATGTATATTCCAGTATGTGATTCTTCACTTACAGGCTAATATTTTTCGATATGGGTGCAAAATTTAGCCTGCTTCTTATTAGTATGTCTGTTCGTTTATGCGTGTGTGCATAAATTAAGTTCTAAAACTCCATACAGGCATTCCTCAATTGACAAAGTCTCTGACACAGAAGTTCCTTTTGCCAGTCTTTTTATGTTCACCCAGCCTGCCTTTTCCTCCTCACCCTCTGACTATATGAAAAGTTTTTCTGTAGCATTGCCAGCATTGTGAGGATGATGGAGGAGGACTGGAGCAACACAGAATTTTGGTATCAAGTTACAGCAGTGTGTATGCAGTAAACAGTGCAATAAAATTGGACCTAAGAGAGAATGAGATTTTACCATAGCCATGTGTGCCTCCGTACAGTAGGCAAGGAAAACAGCAGCTGCCTCTAAATTCCTTACTGAGCAGGCTTGAACAGCAAACCATAGAGAAAAGGGAAAACAGAATAGCCTGCTTCACAGGTACTTCCAGCATGTTTTTACAAAAACAAGTTTGGCTACCGAAATGGAAATCATAATCATAAAAATGGAGGCTGTTCAAAGAAGAAGTCATCCCTGGGTGCATTTTGGTAGAAGTTTTCTAGTGGGCTCTAGAAGATTTGTTTCCTTATGCAAGGTTTACCTGATCTGTTGTCCCATTTCACACGTGCATAGTTTTGAATAAAAGTTTTGGTAACATTTGCTGAACTGCTTTTCTTTTTTGTGGTGTAGAAACCTATCCGTGTGCTTTCAGTGTTATCTCTGCCTCTTGTACCAAATTTTCTGTTAAAGAGGTAATGCTGAGGAACACATCTACTTCATTAACTAAGGTATGCCTATGTCCTCATAAATGGAATTAAGTTTGTTTTATGTTGGTAGTGACTATTTTGCTATAATGTTGTCATGAGATCAAATCTTCCTCACATGCTGTTGCCAAATAAAAATGTGTGCAGAAAATCATAAAGTAACACAAAAAACATGCCAATTTACTATGCCTAAGATCTGGGCTGTTCCCCCATGGCCAGACCTTTTCACCCATCACTTAAATTTTCATCCAGATTTTTTGGGGCCCAGGAATTTATAACAACATTTCCAAATCCGTGTGGGTTCCCCTTTCCCTCCTCCTCCTCCTCAAAAAAAAGTATGTTCAAAGGTCAAAAATAACAAATGTGTAGGAGATTGTTTGAAACAGATCCCTCAAATAAGAAAGAGGCAGCTGTAAAAATCTCTGCAAATTGTTGTTATGACCTTTGCATAAGTGTGTTTATGGTTTTCCTTGCCTCTCACTTTTCTAGCTAGGAAACATGATTATAGTTTGGGTGGGAAGCATAAAATGGGAATGAGTAACAGGATTACATGCCACAGCCAATTTCCAAACTCACTAAGTCATGAAACTTTAAAGGAGTATATAGAATTTTTCTATATGTTTGGAACCTGAGAGGAAATCATCCGTCAGATACCCTCCAACTGTCCCAATTTGGCAGGGACAGTTCTGATTAATCCTCTCTATCAATATACTTTTTCAGCTGCTTTGAAAATGTCTCAGGTTTTTTTTCCTCCTCCTCCTGCTTTCCCCCCTTGTCTTCAGCTTACTTCATTTATACAATCTGAATTCAAAGTGCAAATGTAGTTTGCACTCAATTGACTTAGCAGATGGAGAGGACAGGAGAGAGCAGGATTTTGTCCTTCCCTACAGAGTCAGACAAAACCAAACGGCTGCACCTTTTCCTAGCTTCCTCATTTGCCATCTTCACCACACTCTGACATTGCTTGGGTACCTGTCTACTAGTTATCATCTGTGAATTGTTGGAGGCTATACCTTCGGTACTCCTCCACTCTTCTGATGGAGAACTTGTATGTTAGAGGTCTGCAATATGCTTGTAAGGTTTACTTAGAAGTAAAGCTTTCTGCATTCAGTGTGGCTAGTTGTTGTGTGCCTTCAAGTTGTTTCTGACTTATGTTGACCCTAACATTAACCTATCACAGGGTTTTCTGAGGTGAGAGTGTGTTAGGCATCCAAGGTCACCCGGTGGGTTTTCATGGCCAAGTGGGGAATCAAGCATCATCCAGTGCTCAAACCACTACACCATGGTGGCTTACTGCCCTGTAAATGTCCATTGAATTGTAGTCTTAAACTGTTTTAATCATCTACTATTTACTCTCCATAGGGAGCTCTTATACATCTTAGTGCTCTGTTGGGCTCCGGGTTGATTCAGCCTTCCATCCTTCCGTAGGTTGGTAAAATGAGTCCCCAGCTTGTTGGGGACGATTAGCTAACACATTGTAAACCGCTTAGAGAGCACTTAGCTGATAAATGGTATAGAAATACACATGCTGTTGCTATTGCTATTATTTTCATTGTGTTCCTCTAATCCATCGTGCATTTTCTTTCTATCCTTGTTCCCTGTAGGAGTTTGAAACTTGGTGGGATGTTTTGTATAATTTGGGTGGGGAGCACTGAGAGCCAGCGTTGTATAGTGGTTTGAGCATTGAACTACAACTTTGGAGTCCAGGGTCTGATTCCCCACTTGGCCATGGAAACCCACTGGATGACCTTGGGCATGTCACACGCTCTCAGCCTCAGAAAACCCTGGGTCAACATAAGTTGGAAACTACTTGAAGGCACACAACAACAATAAAATATTTGTGTGGATTTTGGTAAGCAACTTTTCCTATTACATGTGCTTTTTAGCACTTTTTTTCCAGAAATTTTACAGATTTTACCCACTGACTATACATATTCATGGGCCTTATTCAAATATAGGCATTTTGGGTTTTGCACTTTTGTGTTTGATTTGGAAAGGGGAAAAAGGTCACTTGCAGTTTCTTCCCCAATATGGGAAACCGAAAGAGATAAATACACTTTTGCTGATTGTCTTGCAGACTGTGAATTAGATAAATTAGTAAAATAAAAAATATTTGGGCCAGAGTCATGTTGGTTTGCTTCACCAGCTATTGTACTTTTGATGGGGTCATGGAGTGTGGGCAAGGGAAGGCAGACAAAAACTTGCCAGATCCAATCAGTTCATTGGTCTTTCTGCACTACACTATTATAGTGCTGTTATTCCACTTTCAACATCCTGTGGAATTCTGGGGTTTGTAGTTTACTGAGGCCAAAGAGCTCTCTGGCTGAGAATTCTAAATGACCCTCTCTAAACGGCAAACCCCAGGATTCCGTAGGATCTTGAAAGTGGAATAATAGCACTGTAACAGTGTAATCTGGAATGGTCCTATGCTTCATTAAATTCCTCCACAGCTCCTGGGCACCTGGTCTTTCTTTTCCTTACTCAGGCATAGTCATAATGAAGTGCACTACTAGGATTTGGTCTTCAGTTAATGTGAATAGGGTTCTAAGATCTCCAGCCCTTGTCCTGACTTTTCAAGGCACGTTCCCTCTTCGCCTCTGGATAAGGGAAGGAATCTCAAGGTGAGGGCATGGTCCAGGAAAAAAAATGTTTTTCTCCCTGCATGCTGCTGCAGTTTACTTTGGAGAAGGTCCTATCAATTCACTAGGATTTCTTCACCCTCCTTGTTAAACTTTGTGATTTCTTTTAATTTCAGTGACATACTCTCAACAACTGTGGTTGACAAAGAATAGGTTAATGACATTGTCAGGTCTTGTCCCCTGAACCATCACCAGGTGCTGTTCCTAGGTCTCAGGTTTTGGCTATCAAGGTCCGAGATGCTCTTGAACTGACAATACTAAGTGTGAATGTATTTATCAGCCCTCCTGCAGAATGCATCATTACAAGTGGACTTCAGTGCCTTTCCAATCAGCATACATATATATCAGTAAAAGAGCTCAGTCTGCTGTTTGGGAACAACAGTACAGGCTGCTAACACCATTATTATTTCTACTGTTGCATTTGGCCAGTGTGTGCACTGTCCATTTAACAGAGCAACAGCTTCAAAATGCTAGAACTTAACAAATAACAGAACCGTACAGTTCAGTGGGGGTGTGTAGGTCATCTGTTCCAAACCTACTACCAGTGGTACCATAAATCCAGACCCACAACTTCCTTAGCAAATGGTTGTCCAGGTCAGGCATGGGGAGCCGTTGTCCCTCCAGATATTTTGGAATTTGAATCCTGAAAATTCTAGCCAGCGTAGCCAGTGGTAAGTGATTATGGGAGCTGTAGACCAAAACACCTGTGGTTCAGCATTTGCTTGTAGATTTCCAGCCCGTCTACTTGATAACTTTCCTGAACAGTCATAGAGGCTGAACTTGTGAGCTTATATGTTGTTGTTGTTAGAATAGAATCATAGAGTTGGAAGAGACCACAAGGGCCATCGAGTCCAGCCCCCTGGCATGAAAGAATATGCCATCAAAACATTCCTGACAGATGGCCACCCAGGCTTTGTTGAAACACTTCCAAAGAAGGAGACTCCACTACACTCTGAGGCAGTGCATTCTACTGTCAAACTGCTCTTACCATCGGGAAGTCACTCCTACTGTTTAGATGGAATGTCTTTTCCTGAAGTTTGAAGCCATTGCTGCATGTCTTAGGCCATTTCTGCACTACACTGTTACAATGCTATTATTCCACTTTCAACATCCTATGGAGTCCTGGGTTTTGCAGTTTAGAATTCTCAGCCAGAGAGCTCTTTGGCCTCAGTGAACTACAAAACCCAGAATGCCACAGGATGTTGAAAGTGGAATAATAGCACTATAACATTGTAGTGCAGAATGGCCCTTAGTCTCTGTTGTTGTTGTGTGCACCTCCAAGTTGTTTCTGACTGATGCTGACCTTAAGGTGAACCTATCCTGGGGTTTTGTGGGGCTGAATGGGGAAATGAACCACTCAGTGGGTTTCCATGTCTGAATGGGGAAGTGAACCCTTGTCTCTAGGGTGGTAGTCCAACACTAAATTGCTACATCACACTGGTTCTCCTCTTATATATACAAAATATAGATTATGCTACTGAAATATGTCTCTTTACTGCAGGATGAATCTATAGATGGACAGAAAATGAAAGGGAAATAAAAAGATACCCAGTTCTTTTGTGGGCTGCTGTGCCCAGTCACACCAGTGGGTAACTTCTGTGCGAATTATAGTAAGGCGCACATTTTGTAGAGCAAAATATTCTGCCCTGTTGAAGGGAATAGGATGGATGAGGTAGTTTCCCATCCTGTTTCTTTTTGCCTTTTATAATTAAAGCTTTTTATCCAGTCACAGTGAAAGTAAGAAAATGATGATTCTGAAGATATGCCTCGTACACGGCAAAGTTGCCTAATGACCCCAGAATAAACTCTTCATTGGTTTTCATGTCTGTTGCCATTCGTTATTGCGTTAGCCACTGTGTCCCAGTAGCTAGGGCAAGCATATTCTGCCATGCCTCTTTTCTGGTGAAGGAGATCACGCTTGCTTGCTCTAGTTTACAATATAATTAGGCTGTAATCCTTATTGTGTTGACTTAGAAGTAGTTTGGGCTGAAAAACTGAATTGCTTTGGTTCATGTGATGATGGTCTTGCACAGCCACCATCGTGTGCAGGATCAAGCGTTAGCCATTTGCTTGCAAAGGTCTGTAGCGGGTATGCAGATATTTAATCTTGTAGATATTTCAGCTGATTTAATAAAATATGTTGACCAAACCTTTGACACAAGGAAGAAACAGAGTTGTTGTCGAATCTCTGCCCAGCCTTTCAAGCGGTCAAGACACAGAAATCTCTATAAAAATCAAACGGCAGAAATTCTCCCAGTTATTAGTTCTTTCAGTGTATGCATTCTGGGGCCTGTGCACACTACAAAATTATAGCGCTATGATTCCACTTTAACTGCTATGGCTGCATCCTGTGGAATCCTGGGATTTAGAGCTTAAGGAAGGGTATGTAGAATTCCTGTTGGGAGACACAGAGGTGGCAGTGTTGGAACATGAGGCACAAAAGAAAAACGCATATCTAAAACTAAACCTAAAAAAACTAGGCTACACTAACTGCTACATAAAACTACATAGGGATAAGACAACTAGGACTTTCAGCCTCTCAGAAGATAGTTAGAAACTGAACTACTAAAAACCCAATGAAAAAACCCAATGAGAATCAGCTAGAGAAAGATGCCTCTGCTGTTGTACTTCCTCAAAGCTATTTAAAAAAAGGAGCTGAAATCTAATAGAATTAAGAATATATTTCTACTAAAATACTCACCATCAGTATCTAAACCCTAAATTAAAAAACCCTCCCCAGTGGTTAGTAAAAATGCGATAATTTTGTCCCAATCTTTTAAAAAGATGTTCATAGACACATCTTTCAACAATGCAGTTAATTTGCCCATTTCAACCAAATCAAGATGTTTCAGAACCTGGTGTTGTCTTGTGTTGTGTTGTGTTGTCTTGTGTTGGAATCTCTGTGTCTTTCCATCTCTTCGCCAAGAGTGGTCTGGCTGAGACATGCAAGAATTTCCAGAGGGTACACTTCATCCAATCGACAAGGATGCTTACCTTTTAGGGGGCAGGGCTTCTGGTTCAGAGTGGAGCTAGCACCCGCTGACTCTGTACAACTGCTGCCTCAGTCTCTGGAACTCAGTCTCTGAGGAGACAGAAGAAGGGGAGCTTGTGTTTTTGGGGTCAGCACTGATTATTTGGCTACCCTGTTTGGAGGCTTGTGTGGGTGGTTTTTTTTTCGGGGGGGGGGACACTGTGTGTGCTCTTTCTGAGAACTTTGTGAGACTTCATTGTGGGCAGAGCTAGTGGCTGCTAATTGCATATACAGCTCCTGACGCTGGAGCCTGGCAAACAGGAGAAGAAAAATAAACACTTTTTCCGTGGATATTTTGTGGTATGCTTTGAGAGGCCTGGACAACCCTTCTGCTGTCTACATAGGATAATGAATATGGGTGGTTAATGGAGCTATTGCAACAACCTGCAGCTTCTGTGCTGTGTTTGTTTTCTTGCCGGAGGACCCTATGAAACTGTCTATGCAGCAAGTACAAACTGCTTTTCCGGTTGGAAGGGAAGGCACAGCAGCTTGATTGAGGCCCGTGTATCTACTTACCAGAGATTGTGAAACCTTTTTGGAAAGAATGAGGCAGACTGTCCTGAAAAAGCAAGACGTGGAGGATGTCTCTAGGGAGAGGGAGAGGGACAATTCCTAAACACGGGAGGCGGATAATTTGGAAGAATGTGACACGGAAGAGGAACTGTCAAGCATCACATTGCAACTTTGGAGCTACACAATTGATTCCAAACTTTCCTCCTTAATTGGCAATTATGAGGCACAGGAATAGGGACAACAACCTCCCTCCTCAGAAGGCATGGAGATGACCTGTGAGAGCTCTATGGGTGGAAAGGCTGCTGTCAATTTGTAGAGGAAGAAGAAAAATGTGACAATAGGAGATGATTTCCTGTTGAGAGGAAAATAAGCAGCAATATGTGAACCTGATAAGGTGTCTCAAGAGATGGGATGCCTCCTGGGACAATGGTCATATCTAGCTGTTGGCAGCATAAGCAGAATTGTGTGTTTGGGACTGTTGCACATGTGATTGTGCTCTGGAGTACACAAAGTGTACTGCAGGATATAACCTTCACCATATTGCAAGCAAGTGTGAATTTCTAGGCAGGAAGCTTTGAGGCAAAGGTTGTTATTTCTTCACTCCTTCCTGTCAGAGGACATGGGTCAGGAAGAGGGAAAAGAATGCTAGAAGTTAACTGTCTCTGCAGGTGTTGCCATCAAGAAAGATTTGGCTTCTTGGACCATGGTCTAAACCTCCATGAAGAAGGACTTCTGACAGGGGATGGATAGTGCGGCACAGTAGTTGAAAAAAAATCTGCTTGTGAAGAGTCTTGCAGATCTGACCAGGAGTGCTTTAAACTACGTGACATGGAGGAGGGAGGAAGGACATGGAGGAGGAAGGAGACAATACTCCAGAGGACAGTGGATCACCAAGTACTGGGGACAGTAGCCTCAATGATACAAGAGGAATTGGGCCAACAGTACAAGAACCAGAGAGTGGGCAGAAAAAACCCAATGAGAATCAGCTGGAGAAAGATGCCTCTGCTGTTGTTCACAGAGCATGAAAAATTGTGATGTACGGGCTAGCTTTGAGTTCAGAGAATCAGCTTAGAGGTTTCAAAAGCTTTAGGTTTTCTGGGGAAGTTTTTCCATGCTTTCTGTCTCTCTCTTTTTCTTCCATGCGTTCTTTCTCTCTCTCTCTCTCTTTCTGTATCCATTTATCAATAGTTGTTTTGATTGTTCTACTGTAATCAATCATGTTAGATAGGCTAGAGATATGATATGAGCTTCTATAAGTCATTCTTCTAAGGAGACTAGCATTGACAAGCCCTTACACTCAGTTGCCCATATGCAATTGAACTGAGTTGAAAAATAACAGATGACAACCTCTTCCTGTGCTTAATACAGTTTGCCTCTTGCTGGGTCTGAGCTAGACTCACATCCATCCTTTAGTGAAAAAGCATGTTGAGCTAGTTGAATCAGATTTTTCTGAAATTGAAATGGAGCTGATAAGTAGTGCAAAGAATGAGCGAGTGAGGCTGAAGGAACTACAGTTATACATCAGCAAAAGAAAGTTAAACTGTTGACATGAGATGTATAAGTATGTGACCTAAAAAAGAAAAAGTGTTCCTTCAGGTGTAGTTATTTTCTGTTAAAAATAAAGGAAGTGTATGCTTTTCTCTTTACATTGTTATAAATATTCTAATAAAATAATTTCCACATAAATCTGTGAATGTGTTTGAACATAACATTTAAACTAAGCATGCTAAATCAACTAACGTTATTTAGAGCACTGGAAAATTTTCCAGTTCTGTGAAAACCCATTTTCACTTAATGGGTTCCATAATTGGACTTAGACCATAAAGTTGGAAGGGGGCAGCCCAGAGTGGAGTATAGGCAGATGTGTAGCTACTCAGAGGGAGGATAAGGCCATTGTCTTCCCAAATAAGAATTCTTGGAACAAAGTTTTTCCTCATCCCACATTTCTAGCATTGTAGAAGGAGAGACACTGAAAATTGTTAATACCTAGAACTCTTATTTTTTCTGTGCTCACACTCCCTTGGTAACTTTATCTGCCCCTTTTCTTTGGGCACCTCACCTTTTTTTCCTAGATATTCAACTGATGTTTTAAGTTTCTGTGATGGTAGAAATGTAGGGACTGAAGGATAATTTCATTGGGTGGGAAGAATTCCTATTTGGAGAGACAGCGCCCTTATTCTCCTCCCCCCGTAGCTACACCCCTTGGTATTGGTGGGCTATAGAGATCTATGCCACCTCTTTTCCTAATGTTACATGTAATAGTCTCACCATGGCACTACCTTTCCATGGTGGTGGGATTGCATGCTCCTGTGAGGCAAGGGGCTATGCTGATGGTAGTAGTGCTGCTAGTAGTGTCTCCCATGTAAGACAGGCTTTTGCTGAGGAGACAAATCTACCAGCAGTAGTGGGGGGTGATCCTGGTGGAGCATTTCTCAGACACAATGGCAATGGCACCATAGCTAGCACTTATTAGTACAATGCAGAAGGCAGCACAGTAAACCCCTTTTGACTGCATTTTACCATGAAAAGCGTTTGATGAGACAATACAAAATGAAATAAAAGATACTGCCAGAAGATACCTCTCAGGTTGGAAGGATACTCAGTGAGCTAACGGGGAAGAACAGAGAACAATTATCAGTAGCACTCTGGCTGGTGATACAACTGGACTCAAGCTGAAAGGCCATCCAGCTGTTAAGGTGGTCAGAGACGAGAGCAAGTCTGAAGCTGTACAACACATAGGAATATAGAATGTGAGAAGCATGAATCAGGGAAATCTAGACATATTAAAACAAGAAATGGAATGTATAAACATTGCAAAAATTGGGATGAGGAGCTAAAGTGAATGGGAAAGGGACATTTTGAGTCAGATAAATACATACTGTTTTACTCAGGAAATAAAAACCAAAGAAGAAATGAGGTGGCATTAATAGTGAGGAGAGAGGTGATAAAAGCAGTGAAAGTATATATGGGAAAGTAAGACTTCTTCCACAAGATCTGAGAAATCAAAGGGAAATGTAAACCAGGAGTGGGGATGCTATAGGACCAGCATGATCATAACCTATTTCATAACCAAGTACAAATAAGAAGATGGTGGAAGCAGTACATGGAAGAACTGTATAAAAGAGATGAAAGGAATACAAATTCATTCAAGGAAGAACCATCTGAAGACAGACATATAATTTTTAGAGCTGCACTCAGCAGTTGGAGGAAATAAATAACCAGAAAAGTCAGCATACCAATGGAACTGCTTCAAGCTACAGAGACAGAATCTACTCTGGTAGTAACTAAAATCTGTCAACAAATATGGAAAACAAAAGAATGGCCCACAGATCGTAAAGATTCAACATACATTCTGGTCCCCAAGAAAGGGGATACCAGGGATTGAAGTAACCACAGGACCACTGTACTGATTTTCCGTGCAAGCAGAGCAATGCTCAAAATTCTACAGTAATGACTTCTACCATATATGGAGTGAAAAAGGCAGATGTCCAAGTTCGGTTCAGGAAAGCAAGTGGCAATAGGGAACATATTGCAAACATATGTTGCATAATGGAGTGTACCAAAGAATTTCAGAATAAAATCAGCCTGTGCCTTTGATTGTCTACAATCACAGATCACAGTCTACAAACTATGGCCCTCTCTCGAAGAAGTAGGTATGCTACATTTTGGTTGTCTTGATGTGTAACCTGTACTCAGGACAAGAGGCTACAAAGAAACAGTGGTTTACAATTGGCAAGGAGGTCAGGCAAGGCTGCATTTTATCACCCATTCCGTTTAACTTGTATGCTGAACATATCATACATAAAACAGGATTAGACTTGGGGGAAGGAGGCATGAAGACTAGAGAAAGAAGCATCAACAATTTAAGGTGTGCAGATGGCGCCATAATACTAGCAGAAAATAGCAAAGACTTGGAATAGTTACTGAAGAAAGTCAAGAAAGAACATTCAAAGGCAGGTTTACAGTTGAACATTAAGAAAACAAAAATAATGAGCACAGATGATTTACATAACCTCAAAATAGGTGTTGAAGACATTAAAATAGTTCAAGATCTTTCATACTGTGGCTCGGTCATTAATCGGAATGGAGAGTACAGTCAAGAAATCAGAAGACTGGGGCTTGGAAGGAGAACTGTGAAGGAACTAGACAAGATCCTTAAGTGTCAAGATACATCACTGAATACTAAAGTTAGGATTGTCCGTGTCACTGTATTTTCAGTTTCTGTGTAGGTTGTGAAAGCTGGACAATTAAGAAAGCTGATACAAAGAAAATCAACTCATTTGAAATGTAGTACTGGAGAAGAGTTCTAGAGATACTGAAGACTGGTAAAAAGACAATTAAATGGGCCCCAGCGCATAATCAAACTCTCCCTTGAAGCCAAGATGACTAAACGGAGACTGTTATAGTGAGGATATATCATGAGAAGGAATGACCGACTAGAAAAGACAATAATGCTTGGTAAGGTATAAGGCAGTAGGAAAAGATGAAGACTACATTACAGATTGATGGACTCAGTCAAGGAAGCCATGTGCCTGAATGTTGGATGACAGGGTGACTTGGAACGCTCTCATTCATACGGTCACCATAAGTTGAAGTCCACTTAATGGCAGTTAACAACAACAACAACAATATATAACAATGCTGCAACAGAACAGGCAAAGTTCTGAAAGTGCCCATATTTGTAAATTAAAAGCCTAGTGTGCTTGCTTTAGAGTTTCCAGTTCTTTCCAGAGTATACAAACTCTGCCTGTGACAATGAAACTTTTAGAAATTTCTGAAATATGTTCGCCATTTTAGTTTAAATTATCAATACGGACACTTTGAGAATATTGTTTCTTTCTGGGTTTGTTTTGTTTCTGGTGTTTGCCTCTTCTGCCACTCCCCTTCTCTGCCCTCATACTACAGGAGAACAGAAATGCACAGACCACAGGAAACAGGCAAAAACACAAGTGCTGACATTTGTTGCTTTGTTTGTGAGGTGACTCTTGGAAGACAAGCATATATTGCCTGTGGCCAGTGGAATCATACTGGGAAAACTAGGTTCTCATCAGTTCACTGATGAAAATTAGTTTTGGATAAAATGTTTCCAAAACGTTTTGAACTTCTCTTCTTTTTTGTGGCATTGGAACCTATCCCTATTCTTTCCATGTTATTTCTGACTTTGATACCAAATTTTGTCTTAAAAATGACATGCCCAGGAACACATCTACTTCGTTAACTGAGATATACATGTATAGGGTTGCATTGTTTCAGTTGTAAAACAGCCTTTAGAACAGCCATTCTCAGTGGGGGCCATATGGCCCCCAAGAGGGACCTGGCACACTTGAAGGGGGTCACAGACTGAAAACTGTGAGAAGGGAAGCTCCAAGGGTTTATGGGAGCCCTGGTAACTGAACCAATGAAATACCTAAGCAGAAACCTTAACTGCAGCCAGTAGTTTCCCTCCTATTTATATTATATTATAATCTTTCCAACACACCCTATGACAGTTTCCTTGACAAAATCCAAGAAAAGAATTGACATCATAGCAAGAGGTGGCCTGTGATTGTCATTGTCTGATGTAGATCCTAGTATCATGAAACTTGCAGAAAGGCACCAAGCTCAAGGATTGCATTAGGCCTGATAGATGTTTAATTTCATACAGCCTTTTTAAAAGCTTTGTCCAATATGTTGGGATGTTCAAGTATTCTTGGTGTTCAGTAATAAATGATTTTCTGTATATCGGTTTGTGTCATATTCCTATTTGGCAGAGGGGCGTTGGAACCTGGGAAAAGCTCCTAAGCAGGCTGTGGCCAAAAAACAGTTGAGAATGGCTGCTTTAGCCTATAGGGATGAAAATGAACCCATTTAAGGTTTTCTTTTCCTTCTGTCATTGGTCGTATGCTGGCTAGCTGCCAGGCTAGGAGCTTGTGTCCATCTCATAAAAGAGTGTCAGAGAGGGAAGAAAGTTGGACCCAGAGGAGACAGATGGAAGAGGGCTGAAATCTGAACAATTCAGGAATGTGTCTTGTTGCATACCAAAAACCAAACATCTTTAAGAAGAAGTGTTTTTTAAATTTTGTTTTAAAACACCTTTTAATGCTATTTTTGACTTGTTTTTAATGCTGTTGTTAACTTGTGTTTTTAAATTAAAAATTTAGTTTAATTGTGTTTTAATTTTTGTAGTAACAGTTTTTGATTCATATTGTTCTTTTAAAATGTTGAACGCTGCCTTGGATCCTATGTTGGGAGAAAGGCGGGATACTAATTAATTAATTAGTTTTTTAAATAGTAAATTAAATACACGTTCCACCTCTTTTCACAGTGAAAACACACAAACAAAATTATATACTTACAAACACACTTTTTGTTGTTTCTGTTCTGCTTTTCATTCTTCCAGTGTGAAAAGAAAGATAAGAAAAGGTTTATAGGTCAGTGAAAAAATAGTCAAACTTATAAGTACATGGCAAACTGTGCTAATGAAGCACTGACCACAGAGGTTTTAGAGTTATAAAATCATAGAGTTGGGAGAGATCCCAAGGGGTCTCCAGTCCAGCCCCCTGCCATCTAGGAGTACACCATTAAAGCACTCCTGTCGGATGGCCATCTAACCTCTTTAAAAACCTCCAGAGAAGGAGACTCCACCACACTCTGAGGCAGCTTATTTCACTGTCAAACTGCTCTTACCATCAGGAAGTTCTTCCTTATTTTTGGGCGGAATTTCTTTTCCTGTAGTTTGAATCCATTGCTACTTGTCCTAGTCTGGAGCAACAAAAAACAAGCTTGCCCCATTCTCCATATGACATCCCTTCAAATATTTAAACATGGCTAACATGTCACCTCTTATCCTTCTGTTTTCCAGGCTGAACATCCCCAGCTCCCTAAGCTGCTCCTGACAGGCATGGTTTCTAAGCTTTTTACTATTTTGGTCACACTCCAAAACAGTTTTAATTCTCTTCCCCTCCACCCAGTTATGATGATATTTCAATCCAGCATAACTGTAAAGATTAAATGGGGCCATTACTTATTAGCTCTCCCCTTGAGCCACTTTTAAGTATAGGAATGCCATTTTACCCTTTAGGCCACATTAAAAAAAAACTGTCTCCGTTTGCCTGTGTTTTCCTTTTTTTGTCTTTCAGCCTGTCTTTCTGCACTCTGGTGTGTCAGGCGGGATGAGCTGACAGTCCTGATTCTCTTCAGCCAGGGCATGGAGCACTCTTGCCTGCATGAGCAGAAGGTGAAGTCTTGATGAGTGCTGCGGCAAACCCAGGGGAGACTGAGTCTGTTTTATTAATGAGATCAGCAGCTGGCAGCTTCCTCCTGTCGAGGAGTTAGGGAGGGAGGTCAGACAGGTGAGTGTGGCACTCTGCCCACCAAGTACTGCACTTAGAAACCCAGGGCCTTTCCCCAGTCTCCCACTTAAGGCATCCAGTTTATGGACCTGGGAGAAAATGAGCGCAGGTCACCTGGAGAGCAGGATGTACAGTTATTTTTTTTCCTAGTGAGTGCAGAGCTCTTTACCATTTGTGTTACTATCACAGTTATTTCACAGGAGTGGTAATTGTGTTTTGCCTGAAAGATGGATAGTGAAATCTTTCAGATGCTTCTTTTCATTGGCTTCCAATATGTTGTTATAGTAGGGCTGCCACCTGCCTGGATGGATGGTTGGATAGGTGGGTGGATGGATGGATGGATGGATGGATAGGTGGATAGATGGAAGATAACCTGCCTAGATAGGTAGATGGATAATTACATTCAGTGGTATAGCTAGAGGCAGGCAGGGCGCAGTCTGCCCCAGGCAGCACTTTTTTGGGGGTGCTGCCATGGTGTTCTGAAATCAAACGGAGCTCACCTCCATAGTCAACCAACATCCCCCCCGCCTACCTTTCCCTTTTGGCACATGCCAGCCAGCTGCTTCTGCAAAAGGTTCATGGCTCCTGGCGTGAACCAAGTCAGAACGCCTGTAGAGGGCAGAGGGAGGACCCCCCCACCATTTCCCCCCTTACTGTTGGTGGCATAACCGAGGCGAGCCGAGAGGGGTCTTGTTATCATTGGCTGCCATCCAGAGTGTCCAAAGGACAAAGTGTCCAGCTGCCGGTTCACTTTTTTCCCACCTCCTCATTAGTGTTAATGATCTGGCTTCTTTCTCCACCCCCTTAGTGCTGCTCCGACTACACGTGCCATCGTTTCATTTTTCAAGCCACTGGGGTGAGAAACTCAGGGACTGCCCCCAGGCAGCAAAAGCTGTAGCTACGCCACTGATTATATTTATGTTCTACTTGTGTTAGAGGGAGTTTAATATATGATATCTGTGGTGCCCCCCCTCTTATTTTTTTTTAATTCTTTAAATAGATTGATTAGTGTAGTAGGCTTAGAGTGGAGGCGGGAACTGTGTGTTCTTACAGATGTTGCTGGACTGTAAGTCCAGCAGACCTTGCCAGGGTTAGCAAATGATAAGGAATGCTGGAAGCTGGAGTCTAACATCTGCAAAGTCTGCTAGTTTTTTTAGATTGGAGAAACTATTTTTTTAACTGGCTTTGCCAGTTGGGAGATTCTGGGAGCTGTAGCCTAACCCGTCCCCAACTTTTGCAAGCCCAGTGATGGGCCCAAGGTCTCCTGGTGACCTTTATGACTGACAAAGCTGGCCTAAGACATTTTGCTGCCTAACACAAAGGACAAAGTGGCATTCCCCCCACCCGCCAAGGAACTGACTGGAATGGCAGCTGAATAGTAATTCAAAATTGGCAAAGGGACAACATCCCCTACCACGTTCGTTCTTAAACATTGGTCCTCCAGATGCTTTTGACTTCAACTCCCAGAAGCTCTAGTCAGCTTGCCCAATGGTCAGGAGTTCTGGGAACTGAAGTGTAAAACATCTGGAAGGCCAGAGTTTAAGAACCACTGCTCTGCCTGTCAGCTCGCTCTCGTATCTTGGTCCAGATTACTCCTTCCCTGAATCTGAGGAACAAGTGGCTTAGGCAGTTGAGGTGCTCCCTCCTCAGCAAGACTTGGTGGATGCTGAGGAGATATCGCCAGAGTTGTCATCTAATGCTCAAACCACAACACCATGCTCGTTGTCTGGATTGGTTGTAGTTTTTGTCTAATTTATGTAATAAATTTTCCCCTGTTCTGGGGGAAAGGCAGGATGATAAACAGACAGACAAGCAAATATATGTTCTGTTTATCACTGTGGCCAGCCACATGCCAGAATGCCAGCAAAATGGCTGCAACCTGCATGTTAGTGAACAAACACATTATTACAAAATGCCAGGTGATCTCCTTCCAGTGTAAATCAAACCTGAGTAAACTCTATACCCCTGGAATGTTTTTCCCCCATGTTGAGTAAAAATGGTGCACACAGAATAATACTGTGATTATTTTATCCTTCCATTCTTTGCTCTTCCTGGCAGCAGAAAAACTGCTGGAATGGGATTGCTTCTGAGCTGCCTGGCCCTTTTCCCTTAGCCTTAGCCAAACCACCAGAGATCCTGCATGCCCACCGGCAACTTACTAGCTGTCGGCAAGCTGGCATGTGAGACAGGGGTCAGGAACCTGTTGGATGAACCATTTTCACAGCTTGAGTCTGCAGCTGTCTCATTCTGCAGTGTTGTTCGGGGAATTGGAGCCTGAATTTTCATGGCATCCAATCATCTTTCGCTTTTATTTGTATTTTGCTTTTGCTTTTTTAAAAAATCTCCCAAGGACTAAAAAGATCATATCATTTAGTTTGATGGGTACAAAACAGTTAAGGTGAAAATTGGTCTTCTTCAAAACAAACAAAAAACAAACCCCAACTTGAACTGCTCGAAGGACATGAAGCTTTCACCTTGCATCATACTCTTCAGTGGGCCTGAGGGAAAGTTTGTGAAATTGTTTACTGGACTTTCATTCGGCAAGGTCTTTAGCACTAAAGCTTTTGTAGGCCTTACCAATAGAAGAGGCAATAAAGCTGTTTTTTGGATTATCCCTTCCTGTTGCAGGTTGTGAATCAGAGTTTGAAAATAAATCCTCATTAACCATTTTTTGGACAGGTTTATACAACTTATAATGTGTATCCTTAAATAAATATATACCAATATACTATGGTTAGTGGAGGAAATGTGTACAAAATGTATAGAGAAATGTGTAAAAAGGTGTTGTTGTGTGCCTTCAAATTGTTTCCTACTTACGGAGACCTCGAGACAAATCTATCATGGGGTTTTCTGGGGGCTGAGGGTGTTTGATGTGCCCAAGGTCACCCAGTGGATTTCCATGGCCGAGCAGGGAATCGAACATCTGTTGATAAAAATTTGGACATTTTGCACTAGCCTGTTATAGCGCTATGATTCCGCTTTCAACAACCTGTGGAATCCTGGGGTTTGCAGTTTAGCGAGGGGCCGGCCGGCCTCTCCCTAAATTGCAAACCCCAGGATTCCATAGGATGTTGAAAGCGGAATCATAGCGCTATAACAGGCTAGTGCAGAAATGACCTTTGTTGATAAAATGGTGTGAGAATATTCCAGAGACAATGGGCAGCTGGTAAATTTATATATTTTATTAAAATATTTATCTCTTGCCTTCTAAAGATCTTTGAACAGCAGCACACAGTAAAATCAACCTGACCTCTTTAAAGCAATGAAAGCAATAAAATGATTTTAAAAGGATAAAACATATTAAAAAATTTAACAAGGTAAAGGAAGACAGATTAAAACAAGTTAATATAGTTTAAAAAGGTTTGAACCAGCACACATGTATATAAAAGCAGGTAGGCCGCAAAGGCCTTAATAAAACAACAATGTTTTTACTTGGTAGAGCAGTATAGGTGCCATTCAGGCTACAGAGTGGAGGGAGGCAACTGGGGTGCCACAGCAAAGAAGGCTCCCTCTCCCAGCGTATTGCCCTGACCGATGGGACAAAGAGGAGAAATCACTGGTTTCCAACACAAACAGTTTCCAAGGTGACCGTGGTCCTTTACAGGTTGCACGGAGGAAGGAAGGATTTGACTTCTTTTCAGAATGATTTATTTGGGAACCCAAGTTAATCTCAAACGGAGGCACTTGGTGCCCTCGGAGATAAATGCTGCCGATCAAGCAAGACCAAAATGACATGCCGCCTTATGTCATCAAGGCAATTTCAGAATCAGTTTGATGTCTGAGAAAGGAATAAGCCCTGATCCCTCGGGAATAGAATGAGGAGCTGGAGTCTTCCGCATTGCCTTCAGGATTCTCATGCATCATGGACCGCTTGCACAGTTCATGCGGTTTTGACTGAGATAGGTTGTAACAATAAAGATGTGAGGTGAAGAACAAGGCCTTGGCTAACTAAACAGTTGTTTTTATTATTATCATCATCAAAAAAGAAACCAAAACCAATAAATAAACCAACCTAACACAGTAACAGAAATTGATCTTGACACTCAGCCTTCTTAAATACTAAGGCAGGAACTTAATTGAACTCAGTAGAAGTTACTTCTGAGTAAATGTCCATAATGCCCATATTGGACACTAGGAAAACAAAAATCAAATAGTATTTGATGCTTTGTATACAGTCAGGTTAAATATTTAAAAAATTGTTATAGCTTCATAACTGTATGTGAAGTGGTTAAAAAAAAAGCAACCTGCCATTTTCAATGTGAAATTGTACACAGAAATAACACTTAAAACTAGGATCGCTCCTCTTCTGAATAACCCCAATGATTATAAGTGTAATGGAGTGGGCATGTCTGTGAAGATCTTTTTCAACAGGTTTGCTCCAAAACTAATTTGTACCTTTTCAGTGCACTTGACTTTAATTTCAGCCCCCGCCCCCTCCACCATCACCTTTAATGCTCCAAATGTCGTTTGCTTTGTGCTGCACACTTTTAACAGAGTTCATAATGTATAATTGTGTTCCAAGCCAAATATGGAGCTCGAGAGTATAGGGGATGCTGGATTCCTGGCACACAACAAAGCCCATAGAAAGAGTGCGTTCTCTTTTTTCTCCTAACGTTCTCTGTAGCAGCATGATCTGACCAAATGGTAACTCAGCAACTCTCCCACCCTAGGATTATCTTTTGTCCTCCTTTTCCAAGACTTGTCCTCCTTTTTCAGAGGTAAAATTTGTGTCTGGGTGGATTTTTAAATGTGCAGGTTTTTTTACAGGGTTTGGACTGGAAGAAGTGGGCCATCAGATAGGAGAGTTCTGAAAGGGAAGAAGAGAGACATACCAGGTTAAAGCAGGGCAAGGGAAGTCTCCAAAGCAGCCAGCCTCAGCTCTGTGGGGACTAGTGAGTGACTCACCTGCTTCCAGCTGGGTGGGCGTCACCACTGCGTTGCTGTTTCTGGGACTCTGAGAGGAAGACCTGAAAGGAACGAAAATGGTGGAGAGGAAAAAGGCGCCTCACAGTCACCTCCGGGATGGTGTCTTGCCGCAAGGAAGGTCTGTCTTGACCATGGGACTGACTCAGCTAAAGAGCAGTGGTTCTTCTTAAACTGCCTGGAGCTTATAAGGTATTCAAAATGAAAGTTGCCAAACTGATCAGTAGTTTGAAGTAGCCATTTGGTAAATGTGCCCTCTTTTTGGTTTTTCAGAATATGGTAACTCCATATTTTTGCCTAAGGGTCACCGTAATTCAGAAATGACTTCCCCTGTCTCCAGCAAAGCTGACTTGATTTATTTGGCCAGGCCTTGTGACTAAAGGCTGCTCAGCCAAATATGCTTATTTAGTATTCTCCTTTCCTGGTTTAGCAAATAAATCATGAGTGATCCAACAGATGAAGTTATTATTTCTTAATCTGCAGCAGTGTCGAGCTCTGTGGCCAAATTTTCTCCGTTTACAAGCCTTTCCAAAACACAGATTAAGAGATAAAAAAAAGTTTTCTGAACTGCTGCTTTGTTGATAGATGGAGATATGCTTCTACAAAGTAACCTAGAAGAATGCATACAAATTGCCATGTGGGCATTAAACAGAAATTTGATTTACTTAAATGATTCATGTGCAACATTTTTGACAGAACGCTGTTTTGCCCCAAAACTTATACCCTTTCTCCACCCTACCTTTTCACACAGATGTCCAGTGGGGACCCCAGCATTGGCTCTGCTGGGAGAGGAGCATAATGGGAGTGCTCCCCTCCGCACCAACTGGCTCTGTGGTGAAGGAAGCGTGATGGCCCGGCTCTTCCTTCTGCAGTACAGCGGGGTACTTTCCCAGGCTTCGCTAGGTCAGGAAGAGCAGCCATTGCGCTTCTGTGGCCTTCGCAGGCCAGGTAAGCCTGGGACGGTAGTGCGATTGCAGGTCATTGATGGGGAAAACCTGTCAATGATTTAATCCATGATTACGCTGCCTGAGGATGGGAGAAGGACAGGGCTGTGACAATGTCATGCAGAACCATCATCGTGGTCCCGTCCTTCTCCCGTCCCTGTGGCGGATTGGGAGGGTGGTGCGAAAAGGGTCTAGAGCTTATCCGTGGAGCAGGCATGTTCTTTGTGTGTATAGTCAGAACTGCCAACTTCATCAAAGAGACTGAGGAAAGTCTGGGTGGATGGTGGAGCTCCCAGTTTGGAATATGTTAGGAGCCCAGCTCCCAGGAGAATAGTATACAGGGAATAAGACAGCCTCTGCCCTGAGCGGTTTGGAAGCAACTAGCTACCTTTACAGTATCCCATTTAAGAGTGAAGAACCAGTGAACTTGAACTGATCACTTCTTGTAGCTTGCTTTCTTACACACTATGCTGTAGTGTTAGATAATAGACCTGCAGTGTATAAGCCACATTAATTAATTTAAGATGATAATCTTATCCCTAATTACCCAGGAATAAGTCCCAATAAAATTGGTGGCACTTTCTTATGAGTTAATATGTATAATGTTGCAGCGTGCAAAAACTTTAGCTCTTCCAAAGATCCAGTATGATATATTGGTTAAAGGGTTGGGCTAGAACTTTAGAAATCCAAGTTCAAATTCCTACTCATTCATGAAGTTGTTTGGGTGACCTTGAGTGAGTCACCAACTCAGTCTAATTTATCTCACAGGATTATTGTGAAGATAAAAGAGGGAACGGTCTAGAGGGGACCTAGACCACCTTGAACTCTGTGGAGGACTGACAGGATATAAATGAATTAAAAATACTGTAAAATTAAGTGGCACACCAAAAACAAAACCCTAGCTGGCAGGTTTTTCATCAAAAATATTTTTAATGCAAGTGTTTATAAAAACTGTACCAGTATAGTCAATTAACCACTCAATTAATTTGCTAAAACCTGTGCAATTAATCCACCATGATAGATTTCTTTAATTGGGTAAAAGCATTAGCAAAATGTTATGCAGTTAATTAGCAGTTTTCCAAGAGATAGCTCTTTAAATCTGTTTTAGCGTAAAAAGGGAAGGAAAAAATGGGCAGTGATCTCACTACGTTCTTGTGTGATGTAAGTTTACACTCACATAGTTACATGGTTGTTGTGTTACACCATCTTTCTCTTGAATACTGTTGAATACATTATGCAACTGATTTCACAGCTGTCAGTGTGCTTGCTTATTGTGCAATAGGAAATGCCCAGGGCCTGTTTCTGCAGGCCTGGTCAATCAAATGGTACTTTGAACCAGCAAATAATCACACAAGAACCACAACAGCACATGAAAGGGTTACCCTTGTGGAACTCTGCTTATGCAACTGTGAACTGAATGCACACATTGCACAATGGCCCCGAAAGTACAATCACATATACAAAGGAATTTGCACATGTGTGTGACACCAACAGGATTCCAAGTCTAGCCTTGCATCTCCTTTAAGAGTAAGTAATTAAAGTATCACAAGACTACCTTTCCTCTTCTATTTTATGGCATACTGTTTGAAAAACTTAACAAATTTCTAATTCAATTGCAGAAATCTCTTATGTCAGCCGTATATCAAGTAGTATCATTGGTCTCTGTAGTTAAATATTGTTTACACAAAATTTCACTTTTAACCTTTTGCATCATGTGGAACTAGAGGGGCCAGTTGTCCCAAATGCATGATTTTCAACTACAGCATACACATAGCAACACATAGCATAGTAATTGCTTATTATTGAAAATAAATGTTTGAGGACCTGGGTGGATGTGAAAGTGGGATTCAACAGCTCTTGTTGGACTTGGCACACAATAGTTTTTGCTTATGTGAACCAAAGAACTTTTAAAAATGTTGGAGTGGTGGTATTGTTACCATACCCTACCACACCTCCTATGAGATATGCAATTTTCATAAATTGGACTTATTAATAATTGGAGAATATGATCAAGGTCATGCTGACTGGAGACATGTTCTCAGTCATGATGGTATGAAAAGTCTAGATAGGATTATGCAGAAAACCCTGACACTGATGGGTTTATGCTAATCCCTTCACCGAGAATCAGAGAATCATAGAGTTGGGAGAGACCCCAGGGGCCATCAAGTCCAACCCCCTGCTATGCAGGAACACCCATCAAAGCATTCTCAACAGATGGCCATCCAGCCTCTGCTTAAAAATCTCCAGAGAAGGACACTCCACCACACTTCATTGAGGTAGCATATTCCACTACCGGAAAGCTCTGACCACCAGGAAGTCCTTCCTGAGGTTCAAGCAAGTGGAATGTCCTTTCCTGAAGCTCCTTGTCCTAGTCTCTGGAATAGCAGAAAACAAACCCGCTCCCTCTTCAACATGACATCCCTTCAAATATTTAAACATGGCTATCATGTCCCCTCTTAACCTTCTCTTCTGCAGACTAAACATATCCAGCTCCCTAAGCTGCTTCTGATGGGGCATGGCTTCCAGACCCTTCATCATTTTGGTCACCCTCCTCTGGACACGTCCCAGCTTGTCGATATCCCTCCTGAACTGAGGTGTGCAGAACTGGACACAGTATTCCAAGTGAGGTCTGACTCATGCAGAATAGAGTGATACCATTACCTCCCTTGATCTAGACATCTTACCCCTATTGATGCAGCCAAGAATCGCGTTGGCTTTCTCGGCTGCCGCATCACACTGCTGACTCTCATTCAGCTTGTGATCTACCAAGACTCCTAGACCCCTTTCACATGTATTGTTATCCAGCCACGTGTCCCCCATCCTATATTTGTGCATTCCATTTTTTCTGCCTAAGTGCAGGACATTACACATCTCTTCTGGTTGAAATTCGTTTTGTTAGCTTTGGCCCAGCTCTCCAATCTGTCAAGGTCATTTTGAATTTTGATCATGTCCTTTGGCATATTAGCAACCCCACTCAGTTTGTTGTCATCTGCAAATTTGATCAGTATGCCCTCTACATCTTCATCCAAGTCATTGTTGAAGATGTTGAATAGCACTGAGCCCAGGACAGAACCCTGTGGCACCCCCCTAGTCACTTCTCTCCAGGAGGAAAAGCAGCCATTGGTGATCACCCTTTGGGCGCAGTTGGTCAACTGATTACAAGTCCACCTAACAGTAGCCCTGTCCAGCTCACATTTAGTTTCTATGCAAGAATGTCATGGGGAACTTTATCAAGGCTTTTGCATTTTCAAACACAGTGGGCAACAAACTGCCCAGATAAAGCAATCAGAGACCATCTCTTGATCATACTCTACAGAGATCTTCCCTACACACCTACTTGACTAAACATTAAGAGATTGTCATGAATCCCATCAATGTTTTATCACTCTGGAGTTAAAGCACATTACGGATCCTTTTGTCAGTCTTGTGGGAAAGCTGTTACAGCTTTGTCAATGCACCCCTTAAGGATATAAAACAGGTATTAAAAATCCTAGCTTTGACTCCTGCCAATCGTAGTATACAGAACGTAGAACATAGTATGTAATACATAATATGTGAAATGTAGTCCAGACTGCTGTTCCCTGTGCTACCCTGAGCCCCTCTCTTGCCATCTCCTTCTTCAAGATTGGTGATTACCATTGGTGATTACCATCTCTAATCTCTTTCTATCCAGCCTTTCCCACCTCACTTTCCAATAGTCATGTATGGTTCTTAAGGGTATCTGAGTTCTTGTAGGTTTGTCAGTTTGAATACAATACTTCATTTAACTTTAACTGGAGTCCTCTCTACAGTTAGTACTGGTGTACATAAGTGAGAAGATTCTGCCGTTACCCTCGTCTTGCAGACCTCCCTTGAGCTATAATACTCCCAAATTCTTAGCTGATGCTGGATTTGTGGGTGGACTCCAACATCCCCCACCTCTTAGGGTAATATTGGGTAGAAGTAGAAACTGACTTTGCCCTTGGGAATTTTTCCCCCTGTCAGGGTTTGTCCAGAACACAGTTTCCTCATCTGGTTCTTAAGTTCTTAAGGGATGTCCTTAAGGGATGTCATGTTGAGGAGGGAGCGGGCTTGTTTTCCGCTGCTCCAGAGACTAGAACAAGAAGCAATGGATTCAAGCTGCAGGAAAGGAGATTCCACCTGAACCTCAGGAAAAACTTCCTGATGGTCAGAACTGTCCGGCAGTGGAATATGATGCCTTGGAGCGTGGTAGAGTCTTCTTCTTTGGAGGTTTTTAAGCAGAGACTGGATGGCCATCTGTTGGGAATGCTTTGACAGGTGTTCCTGCATAGCAGGGGGTTGGACTGGATGGCCCCTGAGGTCTCTTCCAACTCTTTGATTCTATGATTCTTACCCTGTGGCCTTTCTTCTTGGAGGGAGGGCTGGTCAGGATGCCTGAAAGAAAACCCAGAAGCAAGTCTCCTGCAAAATAGCAAGAATGCTGCCAATGTGCAGCATGCATTAAGGCAATAAGATTCATTTTTTTAAAAAAAAAAAGGTATGAAATTCACACTGAACTGAGATTGGATTTCAGAGTTCCACTGCAGTGTGATGCCAAATATTTGACCTGGGTTTCCAGGGCTATTACATTTCAGCATTGGCCTTATCTCCCCCATGCTGCCATGCGCTGGAAGGGTTCTGAAGCACTGAAAGGTGAGGTGTAATTGGCCAGAGAGGCCAGCCAAAGCCAGTTTTTGAAGGTTTGCCCAAGCAAGCATGACAGGTATGGAGAAGCAGGGAGCCAAGAAAACCTGAGAAGAAGAAGTATAGCAGAAACAGAATACTGTCTGTAAGCTGCTTGTGGAGGTGCTTTGCTGTCTGAACAACATCTGGTTCACACTGAATGTACCAACGTGACACAGTTGTAGCAGTTTGGTACTTTAATTCTCATGGATCCATCCAAAGGAGACCTCAGATTTAATAATTCAGGGAGACGCCTAGAATTCTGTGACAGAGATTTCTAGTGCTGTAGTTCAAAGGAGTGAAATATAGCTCTCTGACAGAAAAGTCCATTGCCCACCAAACTATAAATCTCAGGATTCCTTAGGATGGAACCATGATAGTTATGGGTGTGTCAAACTGCTGTAACTCTGCGGTGGAGATGCATGTCCAGTAGTAGTATATACCACTTCAGAATGCATGTAACTGCAGTGAGAGGAAAGTTACTGGAAAAGTACTATGATGTAACATTTACAATAAAAAGCTAAAACGTGTATGTTAATTACACTTACATTGAAAAGGGGAATATTTTTGAACAGATTTTCTATTTAGTTTATGCCATAAGCCATATTTTTCACTGTCCTACCCTCTTAGGTTCTCTGATTGTCAGTTCTCCTTGTGTCTGATAGGAAATAAAAGGAATTCGAAATTAGTCAAAAATGGTTCAAAAACCTTGGCAAGAAGACTCCTGGAGTGACAAAAATCTTTGCACTTCAGTACTTGTTCTTTGCAAAATTCACGCCTGTGCGAAGTTTTGCAGGAAACAAAATTTTCTATGCAGGAACCAGCATTTTTTGTGGAGAACATGACCTTTCTGCACAGAAAGAGTATTTCCTGTGCAGAAAAAGCTATTTCCTGTGCATAAAATGCTGTACTTGGGGCCTTATTCTGTGGAAAATTTGCATTTGGATGATTTGTATGGAAAACAGTATTTTCTATGCATGCCAACAGCTTTTTTTTTTTGCACAAGAAATAAGATTTCTATGCAGAAATATTACTTTCTGCTAAGAAAATGCTGTTTCCTAAACAGAAAATGCAGTTGTCTTTGCAAAGCAAGGATGCATGAATTTTGTGCAGAATAAGTCCTAATTTGCAAATAGTCTCTAAAAACTGATATTTTAAAGAGTTTCTCACACTGGGAAGAAAATTACTAAAATTACTTGTTGCTTCCTTCAGGAAGAAACTCAGAGAACAATTATATCTCCAGCGTGTGGTAATGCTACTTTGTCTTTTTCCTCTCCCACATGCCCTCTCCAGGACCCTTTCCGCACCTTACGTTTTTGGGGCCCGGGGATCGCTTGAGCAGCCTCTTGCGAGAGGCTCTCGCGTCCCCGCTGCTTTGCCTCTGCAGCTGCTGCCTGCTGGTGAGCAGGCAGTGTGAGGGCTCCTCCTCTTCCTTCCGTAGCGTAGCCTGGGATTTTTCCAGGCTGCGCTGGGGCACAAAGCATGAGTGCTGCGGCTCCGGAGGCTCTGCACGCACTGTAGGTGTACGTGGGGCCCTGGAGCAATGCGCAGTCACACACCATTTTCGGCTACAAGCTCAAAATGAAATAGTGTGCGATTGGCGCCTACCAACCCTGGCAGTGTAGCGCAATTGCAAGGACGTCATATGGACCACTCCTCACAATTGCGCAATGCTCCATAGGCCCTTTCGCATGGCAAATGCCGTGCGAAAAGGGCCCAAGTCTTGGTATGATTGCCTCCTTCTGCTCTTTCTATGCATGCCTCTGGTCCTACACTGTCCTGGCTGTCATCTTATCCGTTGTTCACCCAACCTTTCCCCTCATCTCTCATCTCCCTTTCCCATAGATTTGTCTGCCCTGTGAGGCAGTGCATTGCAGACATCCTTTTCCTGCCCCCTTCCTTCCTTCCTCTGTCCTACTCTTTGCTACTTGCTACATTACTGCTGCTGCTGTCACAACTGCATTCCATGGCCACCACCTGCCACAGAATGAAAAACTGCTGGTGGTGCGGCTGGGGAATGTAACAAATGAAATCGTCTTTTCCTGGAATAGTTTTTCACTGGAAAATGCCTTCAAAGTTGCAGTAAGTTTTATCAAGAGAAAAGATAATTTATTTCTCCCCCATCACTATAAATTAACATGCCATTTACATGCACTGGTTAAGTTCTCTGAGTAAACAAATGGTCTTCAGCATGATGGAGTTAATAGGAGCTTTCCCACAAGCTTAATTTGCTGTACGTTGCATATGTATGTCTGTGTGTGTGCCTAACTCTAAGGGAATGGGATCTCCATTTTGATTACACTTCATATTCTTCATGTCAGCTGTTGGCTGTGGAGGGATGGGAACTGTAGACCAACATATCCAGAGGGTAGGTTTAGGGAAGGGTGATATTGGATGATACATTCCTATAACCATCCCAGGAATCTTTTCTCATGCTAGACAGAGATCCTGTCTCTTTTCCCCTAGCTCCCTTTAATGTTCTAGTTCAAGCTCATTCTGCGTAATTCCGGAGGCTTGTTTTCATGTACTCAGTGTTGTCCACCCCACTTTACCTGAGTAACATATGACAGGCAAATTTATTGTGGTGCTGTGTCTTCTGACATATGGGGAGGCTTTTTATAGGTACTTGCCAAAAACCCATCAGAGAGTTCTGGTTGGTCTACACAAGCATAGTGAACATTGGACTATCAGCCCACCACTGCACTGATTAGTAGTCTTGGAGATCTGGAATTCCGCTGTTTTAAGGAGCTTTTAACTTTATAGCTATCAAAAATAGAAAGTTTCTTTTCTTCCTTTATGTTTTGTTTAAAACAAAACAAAATAAAATGGAAGTTTAAAACACTTGAGACGTCAATATGTCCCATGTTATTGGGCTTTAGGAAGGAGAGCACCAATTCCTTGTTCCCTGAGCTACTGAGGTTCATGATTGAAGAACAGGACACTAAAAACACATGTCAGAGTCCTTCTAATTTTTGAAATCAGTTGATCTCAGTAAGCCAATCTTTTGCTGCTTGTTGTTTCGTTGTGTGCCTTCAAGTTGTTTCTGACTAATGACAACTGTACGTAACCTTATCACAGGGCTTTATGGGGCTGAGAAGGTGTGAGGTGCCCAAGTTCACCCACTGGATTTCCATGGCTGAGCAGGGGATGAAACCCTAGTTTCCAGGGTTGTAATCCAAGAGTCAAACAACTATACCACTCTGGATCTGTTTTGCCATTTGCTCAGTGACTTATGCCCCCTCAGGCTAAGCTCTTGTGAACAGTGTGTACAGTGTGATAAATTAATGTCTGTGTGGTATCACTTTGGTTTCAATTTGTGGAGTGTTACTGGGTTTATATTCAATTGGGGGGTTGAAATGGTGGATTTGAATCTAGCCCTTTCTGTTATTCATGTTCTCTTGCGCCTGCTTTTTTAAAAATCATCTCACCTAAGAAGACTTTTGTCTCCTGCATCTCTTCTGTTTCTATTTATCTTATTTTTGTCTTCGCTTGTTCCCTTTCAGTGGAGGAGAAATGGGGCTTTCCAGAATTGATGCAGGTGTTACCTTCTCTCCCACGGTCAAAACGAAGAGAAGGGTGGGAGAAGGGGAAAAAATCATGAATGATATTTTTCACCTTCCTTCTAGCAAGGTTTTTAGGGTAGTAATGTAATGTAAATTTAAACACCAACTTAGAATTAACATAACATAGAATAAACATCCCCTGTTCAATGTAAATGTAATTAACATACTTTTAATACAAATGGAATGGAATGACACTTTCCCATTGACTTTTTTTATTTCTGGAGTGGGTTTTAATGGCTGATCATCTGTCTTGGATACTCTCTGGCCCCATAATAATATTTTTGGAGCACATTCCATTACCTATGAAGGATACTGGTGTTGCATAAGAACAGTCCCTTAAAGAAGAATAATTCATCTTTGGGGGTGGCATAGCTGTCTGGTTATCTTGTATGCATTCATTGGGAGCCAATATTTATTTATTTATTATCTCGGTTTTTACCCATAAAGGACCCAAAGTGGCTTAAATCAATATGATTTGGTAGTTAGACTGGGATTTAGAAGATCCAGATTCACAGCCCTGCTGAGCCATTAAACACACACAGCGACATCTTAGCTTTTGATACTGCTTTAATAGCCAGGGCTGCATCTTATGGAATTACGGGATTTGAAGTTTGATGAAGCACTAGAACTATCACTCTGAGAGTTCTAAATACCTAATGAAACTATGGGTCCCAGGATTCCGTAGAATGAAACCATGACAATGAAAGCGGCATCAAACTGCTATAATTTCTGTTATAGTGCTGTTATTCCACTTTCAACAGCCTATGGAATCCTAGGGTTTGCAGTTTAGGCAGGGGCCTTTAGAATTCTCAGCCAGAGAGCTCTTGGTAAACTACAAACCCCAGAATTCCGCAGGATGTTGGAAATGGAATAATAGCATTATAACAATGTAGGGATGAAAAGCCCATAGGCACTGTCATTTTCAGGTGGGTCAATCTCACATATTTGTTATGTAGAGTAAATGGGAGGAAGAGAAGCACATATGTCTCATCAAACTCATTGGCAAAAAATGAATGCAAAGGGGGGGGAGCTCTCTAGTCCTTGGTTTTTTTTATTTATTTAAATTTATATCCTGTCTTTTTCCCACTGTAGGACTCAAGGTAGCTTACAAGATAAAATAAAGTACAGCTAAAAAACCCTGTTAGTACAAAAGTTGAAAAAACAAAAAGTTCTTTTAAAAGAACAAAGCTAAGTCAGTTTAAAACACATTTAAAAGATAATTAAAAGCTTATCAGCACAATGTTCCCTATTAAAAGCTCTTTCTTTCCCAACAACTTAAAAACTGAAGGCCTGCCTATATAAAAAGGTCTCTGTGAGCTAGTAGAAAGGGAGTGGAGGGGGACCAAATGGACCTCCTGTGGGAGGGAGTTTCACATAACCTGGGAGCAGCCACTAAGAAGGTCTGTGAATACAGCTGTAGTCCTGTCAATGTCTGGGGAAATTTCAGAAGCTAGTAAGATTAACTTAGTAGGATTTCTAGTTATCAAGGTATTTCCCTGAAAACCAACTGGACTGAATGGTCCTTGTGGTTTCTTCCAACTCCATGATTCCATGGTAATTTCTGCGCTACGTTGTTATAGTGCTATTGTTCCGCTTTCAACATCCTGTGAAATCCTGGAGTTTGGAGTTTAGGGAGGGGCCTTTAGCATTCTCAGCCAGAGAGCTCTTTGGCCTCAGTAAACTACAAACTCCAGAATTCCACAGGTTGTTGAAACTGGAATAGTAGCACTATAACGGTGTAGTACAGAAGTGTCCTCTGTTTAATATTGTTGTATATTCTTGTATATTTTGCTTTATATTACATTGTATTTTTTGTATTTTATCTGGATAACTTGTTTTACAATTGTATGGTATCTTTTTATTCCTTCCTTCCTTCGTGTTTGTGTGTATATACATACATTTTACATTGTCACTTTTGGCATGACTCACTGTTTTTGGTTGTTTTATCTACAAAATGACAGGTACATTGATGACACTATATAAATAAATTAATCCTCCTCATCATTATTGTCTTTTGTATGAAGAACAGAAGTTCTGCTAAATATATGTAGATTCATTTTTTTCTTGATGCTGGTTTTTTTTTTAAGATTGCATGCAAGATAGGTCTGTGTTTTGTTTAGTAATATTATGTCCTGGTGTTAAGAGGCAGCTAACAGGGTATTTTGCCGCAGTAGTTGTGAAGGACAAAATTCAGTTATATCTAGTCTGCTTTTTCATTTACTAAACTACAGATCTCATAGTGGCAATATCCGCCCAAATTATTGGACTTTTCTGTTTCTTCCTCCACTCCTTTGAACCACCTAAGCTGATGAAGAGTTCTGGAGGAAAGCAAAAGCTTATACCCTTCCATGGTATTTTGGCTGCTTCTAATAGAGATTTTGCCCAACAGGTAATTTTGGTTTAACACAAGTATTCCAGAATGTCTTCAAGTAATGCCAGTGTGGTATAATGTTTAAAGTATCAGACTGGAACTTTGGAAGATCAAGTTTCAAGTCCCTGCTCAGCCATGAAGGTCAGTTGGTGATGTTGGGCCAATGACATTCTCTCTCAGCCCAATCTCATATCCTCCAGTATTTCACAGATGAAAACCAGGATACATGTGACCAAGCAACATCAGAGTGTGGACAAGAAGGCAAAATTATTAATGAGGAAGAACGCAGAAGCTAGGAGAGGCTGCAGAAGTTTGCCTTTGCCTGACCCTACTGGGAAGGGCAAGATTCTGCTCCCTCCTGTAACCTCTGGTGAGTTAACGTAATGGAGTACAACCTACTTTTGTACTTTGAACTCATTTTGTAGCAACTGAAGCCAAGGTCAATGGGAGAACGCAGGAGGAGGAGAAGGAAACGGGGGCATTTTAAAAAGTGGGACAGCGTGAAGATTAATCAGGACCATCCTGGCCAAGGTAGGACATTTGGAAATTATGTGACTTCCCTCATAGGGTTGCTGTGAAGATAAAGTGTGGAGGAAGGGAGACATGTATGCTGTCTTGAGCTCATTGGAGGAAAGGTGGGATATACATGTAACAAATAAATACAGCCAGCCCTTCACATTTGTGGGTTTGAGTTTCATGGATTTGATTATTCGAGAGTTTCTTCAAGCCCTCACCTCCACCCCAGGCTCTTCTTTTTCAAGGGAACTTTCCCTCTTGGCAGCTCTGATCAGGCCACACAACCCTTTAAGAACACACCTCTGGTCCCCTTCCTCCTCTACTATCCGCTGCCTGGACAGCTACAGATGGGGAGCTATCATCAGCTACAGATGATTTCTCAGCACCAGAAAGCTTTTCCTGGTGACCCACACCCAAGGAAGGAGATGGGTGAGAGAGAGAAAGTATAGGGCCAACATGCCAACCAACCTCTTTGCCAACCAGAGTCCAACTCCCTGCCTCACTACCAGCAAGGGGGAGGAGGTGAGAATACTTGCTAGGAGGAGGAGGCAGCAGCGAGGAATGTCTGATACAACAACTATTAAGGAAACTGCAGAGCTGAGCCAGGTCAAAGTCCGGTCCAACAGTCTAGAAACCAGAGGTCTGTCCAGAGGGGTCAAGGGAGCCAGAACACAAGAGTCATGAGGCTTGCAAGTAATTTGCTACAAGCAAAGAGTAAGCCACACTGACAGACCTCAATAGTCACGGCAACAGGTGTTACTTGTCATTCCTTCCTTAATCCAGCCAACACAGCTTCTCTCTGAGCTGCTCGTTTCAGCCTTCTTTGTGGCTGGAGGCTAAGGGGCTCAGGTGAATGTAATTCTTCTAAATCACTGCTTGTTCCTTCTCCCTCTGGAGCTGGTTGGGGCAACTCTGCCTCCGCTTGTCCTTCAACTGCTGGGAATGTTTGCAAGTTGGTTTGGTCAATCACTGGCTCTGTTCCTGGCACAATCAGTTTTCCTCAACCTCAGAGCCATCATCTCTCACACTTTTCCTTCCCCATGTCCTGACCTGGTTTGAACCCTGGATGCCTATCTCCTCCACCATAGAATCATAGAGTTGGAAGAGACCCCAGGGGCCATCCAGTCCAACCCCATTCTGCCATGCAGGAACACACATCAAAGCACTCCCAACAGATGGCCATCCAGCTTCTGCTTAAAAACCTCCAAAGAAGGCTTGCTCCTCCCCTGCCCACAGCCACATACACACACATTTTGATTTTTGTGATTTCCCCACTTTTATCGGGTCCTGCATCCCTAACCATAGGGAATGTGGAGGGCCAACTATAAACAATGGATAGATAAAAAAGGTTACTCTTGGCCTCAAATTTGCTGACCTTTATTGTTCAGAAAATAAGATTTGTAAGAACATGTCCCTTGACTTCAAAGACTCTGTGGGCTTAAAGATAACCTTCATGTGCCCTGGGAAAAGGTGAAGATAGGAGAGGAGTCCATGCAGTGCACCAGAGAGTTAGCGAGATGGCATTTCGCATTCCACATGCCATCCCCTCCTCACCTCTACATTCCAACTGAGCTTGGTAGTTTCTCTCACCTGCCAAGCATGATCCTATTAAAGAGAATTTCTTGACTGGCTTTTCAGCTTTCTGATCCCCCATCCCCCATCCCAACCTCCATTTTTCAGAAGTCGGAGGGTTGGTTTTTTTTTTTTTTTTTTGCCTCCTCTTATCCCAAGTACCCATTATCTGTGCTTACAAGTCACGCAGGAGGTCATCTTGGTCTATCAGCGGTTGTCAAAGAGAGCTGCAGCAGCAAACCACATTCTGTTTTCCCCCTCCTCATAAACACCCAACCCCTGTGACCCTGGATTTGCTTCACATTTGTACAAAAAACTATTAAGGCTTAGCTGAAAAGGCAGAGTGAACTCTGGGCACCTGCTTTTGTTCAGCAAGAAAAAACAGCCCCCTTCCTCAGATGTTTGGTTTGCATGGGCTCTGGGGGGAGGCAGGAGGAAGAGGGGCAATGCATGGAGGTACTGCTGTGTCTTGTTTAATTGTACACAACAGGAGGACCAAGAGAGAAGTCATGTGCAATGTGAAATAATGGGAAGGGGGAGGAAGGAAGGGAGGAGGGATGATTCACAATGGGCGAAGAACATTTGCAGAGAGAATGACCTTCGGTGGCAGTATGATTTCCAATGAGCTCCCACTGAAGCCATTCTCAGGCTGTGCACAGCTTCATGGCTCACAAACAAAATGTTGCTGGCAGCGTAAAGTGGTCTAGCCAACCAGCCATGCCTCTGTGCAGGATACTCCACTTTCTGCTCTCTTTCCAAACAGACATTCAGCATTATGTGGCTACTAAGCGGCCCAGCTGTCACTGAGCTCTTTTGGGTCTTTCCCCTTTAACTTTCCTCTCCACTGTTTGTTAATATTTAAAACCTTTAGGGGTTTCCCTGATTGTGTTAGTAACAACCCTTGTGTGTGAGTGGTGCAGTTTTGACTAGGCAGGGGCCATTACACACGCCAAGACACAAAATGTCTTGTGGCATGTTAAATGGTAGGTGTTTTTTTTTTGTGAGGAGCTAAATTTTCATTGATTCCAGCCTTCTCAAAGTTTGCTCATTAAAGCACCACAAGATCTCTTGTTGTTTTTACCATAACAGACCAGCAAGCAATCCTAACTCAAAAGATTTATTGGCTTTAGGGGGTTAGCATTAGTCACAGTCCTTTCTTTCTGCAGAAATCCCCTTCTGGTAGAAGAAATCTACTGACAGAGCACACCCTTCTGCCAGCTTATCTCAAATATCTGCCAGCAGAACAATCTGTTGGCAGAACTGCTCTGCTGGCTAAAATCTGGTGGCAGAAAAGCCAGTGAAAGGGTGGGATGAAAGAGGAGCCAGTTGTGCCAGATTGAAAACTTCTCCAGCAATGATGCTGTCACAAAGTTAGGGTAGGGTGAGTGTGATCTAAAGCGATTTTCAACTTCCTTAGGCTGGGAAGAGTTTGGATTCAGCACAGCTTCAGCTGGCCTAGTGTCAGCTCTGTTGACCCTTGACCATCTTCATAAATTAGAGTTGCATTGTAACATGGCTGCCTCGCCTCTAGAAATACCTATGATGTTGTGTTGACATCTGTTTTTTAGCCTCAGCAGTAGGATTGTGTCAGATACCTTTGTTGCTTTTCATACTGACCATATTCTGTTTACTGAAACCAAATGGCCTCCCTTGGTGTCCTCTTGCCAGACGCTTCAACTCCCTCATGTGCTGAGAACTTTTCAGGTCTTGCCACACTTTCAGAAGGAAAAGCCATTCTTTTCATGGCAATAGAGTCTGGAGAGGAGATAGCACTTCAGGTCAGTGAGAATGTTTCCAGATGCAGCGTTTGTTGTGGTGGGATGCTATCTCATGTATGGAAGTTTATTGAGTGTCCAGTGGTGGTAAGTTGCTTCCATGTCAAAAGAGGAATGAATCCATTCTGGATTTTAGTCCAAACTTTAAAGGAGCTATCCAACATGCTAAACTCTATCTGCTAAGTAGGTTCACCACTTTGGACAGTAAAATCAAGACCCAGATCTATCTTTCCTGGACAGCTTCTGTAAAACCTAGACTAAAACTCAGAAGAGAATCGTGGCCCCACTTATACAGGAACCTCTTGTAACAGCAGTTGTAACCTTCCTATTTTTCATTCATTTCTTTTTCCTTATCAAAGAAGGACTGAGATCCTATATTGCTTCAGCAGAGTCTAAATATCCACTGGCGGAGTTAAGCCCCTATACTGAATGCCAGTGTAGCACAGTGTATTTGGATCAATGGTCAATGCACATGGTTGACAATCCATTGTGCAGTTGTAATGTGTGATGCTTAGAGACAGTGTGCCTCCTCAGGCTACTTTGTGTACATTAATCCACTATCATGTATGCAACAGTCCCACATGCACAACTCTAGTTATGCTGCTGCCAGCTGGATATGACCATTCCACATTGTCCAAAAAAATCAGTGCGTGTACACAGTACAACTTATGCCTGTGTGTGTCACTAACAGCAACCCAGCCAATATTTGTAAGGAAGGAAAAGACAGAATAGCTGCACAATACCTTCTGATCACTGACATTGGAAACCCTTCATCCGGAAGCATCTGGATTCCCAGTTACAAGTATATCTAAATTAATGAATTTAGTAATTAAATTAAGAAAGTAGCTATGACAAGGAATTGCAATAGGTGTCCTGCTTCTGATGCTCTCCAGCTCACTCTCTGGCAGGAGGGGATTAGGAACATCATCTTCCTTGCACTCTGATGATCACCAGCGGAATAGACCTGTCTCTAAGGTGGGCTAGGAGCTGCTGGCTCTTAAGGTAGCCTGTGACTATGTAGGATTTGTGCATTACAGATCCATAATTCTAGGTTACGAATCCATAGCTGCGATACTGAGCACCAGCCATTATTTCAAAATTTGCATCTATGTATGTAAATCGTACAAATTTTATGGATATCACTGTTTTCTTTTATTCCTCCTTTGATACCCTTGGCTGTGTGTGTAAGTTGCCACTCTAATATCCAGTCCTCACAGGACTGTTTTTGCCCGCGTAGAGTTATTTTCCTTCTCTAAAGATTTTGAGTACGTCTTCAAACCCCAAGCCTATGGATAACTCCTTTTTTGGCATGGATGATGCCATTTTCACTGCATGATGATCCACATTCTGATCATGAGTTTGCTATTAGCATACAAGGTTGTATTTCCATATGATCTGAACCTAAGGTTGCCAGTTTGAATATGGGACAGGGCTCCTGTGCCTTTGTTAGTTAACAAATTACAGAGCAGGAAGACATAGTGTAAAATACTGCAGGGGGAAAAAGAACTACACCATGTCTCCTCCCTCACCCACTTTTAAGCTGCTGCCATTCTCCCTCCACATGGCCACTTAATGGCTAGTAGAGAGCAGAATGGTGTTGGAGGAGACCTTGACAGAATTGGGCCAAAACGAACAAAATGCATTTCAACAGGGATAGATTTCAACGGGAATACATCTAAGCAGGAGAAATGAGCTAAACAAGCTAAACACGAGCCAGCGGTGTGATGCAGCAGCCCAAAAAGCCAGCAACGGGGGTATAGTATCCAGATCAAGGAAAGTAGTAGCATTGCTCTATTTTACTTTGGTCAGACCTCACCTGAAATACTGTATCCAGTTCAGGGCGCCAAAGTTCAAGAAGCATGTCGACAACATGGAACACGTCAAGAGAAAGGTGACAAAGATGATCAAAGGTCTAGAAACCAAGCCTTTTGAGGAACAACTTAGGGAGCAGGGTAATGTTTCGCTTGGAGAAGAGAAGACATAGAGATGACATGGTAGCTGTCTTTAAATATCTGAAGGGATATCATGTAGAAGATGGGCTGAGCTTGTTTTCTGCTGCTCCAGACACTAAAACAATCCAATGGATTCAAATTACAAGAAAAGAAATTCCACCTAAATGTTAGGGAGAACATCTTTACTGTAAGATCTGTTCAACAGTGGAATGGGCTTCCTTTGACTCTCGATCTTTGGAGGTTTTTAAAAAGAGGTTGGATGGTCATCTTTTGGGAGTACCTTAGCTACCTATTCCTTCAGGGTGGGAAATTGGACTAGACGGCCCTTGTGGCTCTTTTCAACTTTATGAGTCCACAAGAAATGTGCTGCTATGTTCTGATAGCTGGATGCACAGCAGTGATCCATCTTGCAGAGCTGTAGGAATACAGCTGAGTGCTTCGCGCTGTTTCCCTGACTTTTCACCAGCCAGTAAATGCAGCCGGGGCAGGGAGGTACGGCAGCAACAAGGTGGCATTTTGGGGGGGAGGGAGGGGATGCTGTGTAGTTCTATTTGGCAGAATTTTATACTAGATCTTCTGACTCCAGCATTACTTAACTATTAAAGATCCAGGAACCCTGCCTTGTATTCCACTTGGCAAACCTATCTGAGCCTGTTGTCACTATGTCAAGGCAAATTGTGTGTACGTGTGAGTTTTTAAGAGTTCGTTGAGGCATTAAATGCCAACTCCTACCAGATGAGGGCACAACTTCCCTATAAGGAATAGATGCAGTAAAATCTCTGGTGACTCTGGGTTATCTAAGGGTAATATGTGAAGTCAGCCTCTCTTCCACCCTTGAGGTCAACATCAACTGCTCTGTCAGAATCCTTCACTGTGGCAAATCTGTCAGTGTGGTCTTAACAGAGGAACACATTGCAAAGGAAGACTTAACAGGCTCGAAAGAGGAAAAAATGGTATACTTGTTTTTATTTTAAAGATGTAAGTAGCTGTACCGTTAGGGAAAAAATAAACCCTGCAAATTTACACTAGGGCAGTACTTTTATTAGGACCTAATAAAAAGGCTGATGCATTATTATATGAATGATAATAGACAAATAGGTAGTTGCAGTGGGTAAAACAATTCTAAGCACAGATCTACTGTGAGGTGGAGTTGGAATGGCATGGAGGAAAGCCTTGGATTATGAATGGTGCAACTGAAACAAGCGCTTCATGCCCTCAGGTGGCTGTGGATCTGTGCTATCGCTGGTGCTACACACACACACATACATACATTTTCTGTACTGTGATGCTGTCAAGAGAGAAATATTCCTAGGCTGTAGACATCTCCTTGTTCCCTCTTCAAGGCCAGGCAGCAACTCTTGGCCTTGCCAGCACCCTTTTCCCATTAGAGTATGGCCGTTTCCGCCCTGCACTGTAAGAGTGGTATGATTCCACTTTCAATATCCTGTGGAATTCTGGGGTTGGTAGTTTACTGAGGTCAAAGAGCTCTCTGGCTGAGAATTCTAAATGCCCCTCCCTAAACTGCAAACCCCAGCATTCCATAGGATGTTGAAAGAGGAATAATAGTACGATAACAGTGCAGTGCGGAAATGGCCTATGAGTAAGAGGCAGGTACCATGTTTTTATCGCTGCATCTGAGAATTTGCCCTTGGTCACATCACCTGGGAAGAAGGCCAATGGGGCTCCCAGAATTACCGCCTCAGTCTCTGAATTCTGGCTCTTACCCTGGACTGAACTTCTCTTGGGCCATTTCCGCACTAGACTGTTATAGTGCTATTATTCCACTCTCAACATCCTATGGAATCTTGGGGTTTGCAGTTCTGGGAGGGACCGGCTGGCCCCTCCCAAAACTGCAAACCCCAGGATTCCAGAGGATGTTAAAAGTGGAATAATAGCGCAATAACAGTCTAGTATGGAAATGGCCTTGGTATAGCTACACCACCACGCCTCGTCTGCCACAGGAAAACTGGCCCCTCAGTGGGGAAAGGTGGGCAAAGACCTTTGGGTTTAGACTGACCACTGATTATTGCAAGACCTTTTAATGGTATATCTGTGCATGCTGTACTTCTATCCCTAAGATTTAAATTTTTCAAACTATTTTAAAATATCTTTAATAGGATTGCTATTAAATTATACCTCTGCTTCCTCCTCCTCCTCTTCTTCTTTATCACTTTATTTATATCCTGCCTTTCTCCCCAAGACTGGGGCCATTTCTGCCCTACACTGTTCTAGTGCTGTTATTCCACTTCTAACATCCTATGGAATCCTGGGGTTTGCAGTTTAGGGAGAAGCATTGACAATTCTCAGCCGGAGAGCTCTTTGGCCATAGTAAACTACAAACCAGATGTCCACAGGATGTTGAAAGTAGAATCATAGTACTATATAGTGTGGAAATGGCCTGGGACTCATGGCGGTTTACATATTAAAAAGGTTACAGTTTAAATATGTACAAGAAGTCAACATTAAAACTGAATTTTACCCTTTTTAGCATTATTAAATACTACTTTTCCAAGCAATCCTGTGTATATGCCTTCAAGTCACCTGTTGAGTTATGGTGACCCAATGAATTTCGTAGTGCTTTTTTAAAGCAAGGAATACTCATAGGTGGTTTTGCCAGTTCCTTCCTCTGAAATGTAGCCTGTGGCATCTAGTTTTCATTGGTGGTCTCCCATCTAAGTACTAACCAAGGCTGGCCCTTTTTAGCTTCCAACATCAGACAAGTATCTGGTGCTTTTAGGGTATTTAGGCACTACAGTATGAATTGATACCTAAGCAGCATAATTAATTTTGCATTATAAATAGCTTTGGTTGTATTTTTGTTGTAACCTGTGCTGAAAGGTGCCTTTAGCACCTATATTGAGAGAAGGAGAGGGTTTAACCTAAATAAAAATCAAATGAAATAAAGTTCACGTGCATGCATAAAAGGAGCTCCTGGTTTTGGAACTGCCCAGGGCCCTGAGCATCTTTTCTGGCGTTGGGTGAAGGCAGTTTCCCATTGGTGACCTACAGACAGAGGTTGTTGCCTGGCTTGGGCCATTTCCACACTAGGCTGTTATAGCGCTATGATTCCACTTTCAACATCCTATGGAATCCTGGGGTTCGTAGTTTCGGGAGGGGCCAGTAGGCCCCTCCCGAAACTGCGAACCCCAGGATTCCATAGGATGTTGAAAGTGGAATTATAGCGCTATAACAGCCTAGTGCGGAAATGGCCTTGGTCACCCGTCTCTGTGGGTGGGAACTCTGTGGTTGGCAAGCGACTGCTGCTGCTAGCAGGTGTAAGATTCTCCGGCTGTGAGGCAGAAAGAGCTGGCATCTGCTTTATTTTTCTGAGAGAGGAACAGGAATGCCTCGGGCCCCATGGCTTGCCAGCCTGAACCAGCCTGAAGGACTTTTTTTAATGGGATGGGCTGTATTTTTTTCTTGCTGTGCTTTGAAAATGATTTTTTTTGTGCTGTTTTAAATTCATGTTTGAATTGGATTGTTTGTTTAATTTTTTAAAAAAGCGTTTGTGTTATAGTTTTAGTCATATTTTGTTTTAACTTCCATAGTAAACCTTAGGTCCCATAATGGGAGAAATGGGTGGAGTAATAAATAATAAATGGTTTCAAGGGTAGTATTTAAAATACCAGAGCCAGCGTTGTGTAGTTATTTGAGCATTAGGCTACAGCCATTTCCACCCTACGCTATTAGAGTAGTATTATTCTACTTTCAACATCCTCTGGAGTCCTGGGATTTGCAGTTTAGGGAGGGGCCTTTAGAATCCTCAGCCAGAGAGCTCTTTGGCCTCAAGAAACTACAAACCCCAGAATTCCACAGGACATAGAAAGTGGAATAATAGCACTGTTAACAGTGTAGGGTGGAAATGGCCTACAGCTCTGGAGACCAGGGTTCAAATCCCCTCTCAGCCATGGAAACCCACTGGGTCACTTTAGGTGAGTCACACTCTCTCAGCTTCAGAGGAAGGCAAGGGCAGAATCTCTCTGAACAAAATACTGCTGAGGAAACCCCATGATAGGTCCGACTTAGGGTTGCCGTAAGTTGGAAACAACTTGAAGGGACACAATAACAGCAACAACAACTTAAAATAAGATTTTTAAATGTTAAATAACATTTAAATATTTTAAATGAAAAATTAAAATTAATTTTTTAAATTTTTTAAAAAAAATGTAGAATAAAATAAAATTTAAAATAGAAAAAGATCCACTGTATTGAAAAGCTCAGCAACCCCTCAAGCCCTGCTCAGGTTAGCAGGGATCAGCAGGGGCTGAAGAGAGACTCTTTTTCCAATTTTTTTTTTGGAGCCTCCTTTGGATCAGTGGCGGCTGCTGGCTTCTATGTCAGTGAAACAATACTTTGGTTTTCAGTCTAACATTTGAAGGAGCTGTCCAAGAAGCAGAATCCTACTCCCCAAAACAGGTTTAGTAGCTTGGGCAGCTCTTTTTGTGTTTAGACTAAAACCTGGAATGGATTAACTGCCCCACTGACATGGGACAAACCAGTCAGTTCTTCTTAGGATTGCACAAAATAACATTAAAGTTGGAAAGATGTTAAGGTTGAGGGGAAAAAAACTCATTTGAAGTGTGGTGCTGGAGGAGAGCTCTACAGACACTGTAGACTGCCAAAATGGAAAAAACAAGTCAGTCTGTGAGCAAATCAAGCCTGAACACTCCCTAGAAGTAAAAATGACTAAAGTGAGGCAATCGTATTTTGACTGTATCATGAGCTGGCATGAATTGAAAAAGACAATAATGCTTGGAAGAAGATAGGGATGTCACAAAAAAGGCTGATTATATTACAAGTGGATTAACTCAAAGAAGGAAGCCACGGCTCTGAATTTTCAAGACCTCATCTGGATGGTCAATAATACAGTCTCATATGATTGTCATAAATTGAAACCAACTTGAGAGCACATAGGAACAATGTGAAAGAAAGAAAGAAAGAAGGAAAGAATTTATTTCACACTACAGAAGGGCATCAGAGGGGACATGGTGGTATATTTATTTCCAGAACTTGAGGTAGAACAACCAAAGATTCTGCTTGGGGGTTTACTGGGAGTTGCCTCAGAAATTTTTAGCTCTTTAAATTGTGTTTTTTTAAAAACAAAAATTCTGAAGTTGTTTTAAATTATTGTTCCTGGCTCTGAGATCATTGGATGAAAGGTGGGATAAACATACAGAAAGTAGATGATGAAGACATTGAAATAGTTCAAGAATTTCCATAACTTGTCTCAATCATTAATCAGAATGGAGACTGCGGTCAAGAAATCAAAATACTAGGTCTTGGAAGGGAAGCTATAGAGGAACTAGACAAGATCCTGAAGTGTAAAGATATATAATTGAATACTAAAGTTAGGTTTGTCTGGGCCATCATTTCTCCAATTTCTTATGTATGGCTGTGAAAGCTGGACAGTGAATAAAGCTGATGCGAGGAAAACCATCTCATTCAAAACATGCTACTGGAGAAGAGTTTTACAGATATCCTGGACTGCAAAAAAGACGAATGGGTCCTAGAGTAAATCAAGCCGGAACTCTCCCTAGAAGCCAATATGACATTGAGGCTGTCGTACTTTGGCCATATCATGAGAAGACCTGACTCACTAGAAAGGTGGAAGGCAGTAGGAAAAGAGGAAGAGTACACGGCAAATGGATAGACTCAATCAAGGAAGAACCATCCCTGAATCTGCAAGACCGGATCAGGGCAGTTGCGGATAAGGTGCATTGGAGATCTTTCATTCATAAGATAATATGTAAGTGGAAGTCAACTTGACAGCAGTTAACAACAACAATGTGTGTGTGTGTCTATGTGCTTTTTTGGCTATACCACTCTTTTCCTTTTAACTGGATTTATTTTAACTTGCACCTTCGTTTACCAACCAAATTTATCTTCAGTAGTTATACTGAGTGCCAACTTTTTAAAATTTTCAGGCAATATCCAGATCATGAAACACTATCATGTTTGGCTGATATGATGTGATATTGAAGAGTGAAGAGTATAAACTATGAACCATAAACTCCTTGCTTTCAAAACCCCAATATGAACTGGCTTAGTGGCTGAGGAAATCTTAAAGACCTGTAGGCCAACATTTTTATCCCTGAGGCAATATTTTGCTTACGGCCACCCAACAGGTTCATGGCTGAGGTAAGAGTTTAAGCTTAATGCTTGTGCTCTTAAACCGTTGCACTAGCTGTTCTTATAAAATGGGGTTTATAGGTTTCACTGCCTTAGTATTGTGTTTCAGTTTAGGGAACCCTGCCTGTGATGATAATCTTGTTGTTACAGCCCTTTACTTGGCAAATTCTTCACCACACTCCCCGACTGCAACTAACAGGAGAACTGGGATGGCAGATCTTATTTCCAGCTTCTTAAGAAAGTTCCCAGTGGCTTACTTGATCTCTAGGTTTCTGACATTTGTTTCCCATTTTTGGATTAGAAACATTCTGCGGTGTCTTCACGTTTTGTAGCTGGAGAGAAAACACTCTCTCCGAGAAGGACCAATCAAGAAACTGCTGCAGAGCAAGTATTGTTTCTTCCTATTGTTGTGTGTCACACAGGATATATACTCTCTATACTGCCTGATCAGGTTACTGCTGTT